>OZ007598.1:79567867-81967867 GCA_963931845.1 Maratus michaelseni
CACAAGTCAGCAGCTGAAGCATGCATCAAAATTTAATGTCATATTTGGATACATTACATTTGACTACTCACCCTCAAAATGTTAAGCAATCATCTTCATGATTGATGCATTTATTAATTTGAGGGTGCAGCCGGCCGAATATCCCCCCACTCCAATCCCTTTCTTTAAGATTTTTATATGTTAATATATTATGTATCTGAGGAGTACATGAAAAATAGATATTAAAATAATGATATTTAGTTGTGAAAGTAATTGCAAGGAAGAGTAGAGATACACATGCTGACCACGTGCTCTGACTTTAAATGCAAAATAGTGTGCTCAAGGAAATGTTCTAGTCTTCAAGTTATTACATACATATCGTCGTACGATTCAATAATTGAACATATATACCATATGCCTTATTGTTATTCTATCTTTAATAAAATATTTTACACCTTTTAAAAAAAATTTGGATTGGTCTCGGTTATACTTACTATTATCAAGTTTACAGTTGCATTTTTAATTTATAGCTATTCTGAAATTTAAAAGAGGTACTTTCTGACACAATTTTGAAGTAGTCCGCCTGAAATTCCCCACCCCGACCCCCTTCTTTAAGATTTTTATATGTTAACATTATATGTATCTGAGGAGTACATGAAAAATCGGCGTTAAAATAATGATATTTAGTGGTGAAAGTAATTGCAAGGGACGGTAGAGATACACGTGCTGAGCACGTGCTCTAATGTGTAATAATGACTTATAACTCGATACATAAACTATTTATTAAAAAATGGAAAACTCATTTCAATTCCATATCGCTTCCATAGTCAGCAGGCCTGCTGATTTTACGTTTTTGCGTTTAAAAATTAGTCAAAAAATGTGTCAGACAGTTTTGCATTGTTGAGCAGGTCAGTTGAGAACCATCTTGATGATATTTTTATCGTTGCCTTTTTAATCTATTGCCATTATCATCTCCTAAATTCACTATCTAATATTATCTTAGTTAACGTTAAAAAGTGTGAACTATTAAAGTACTTTTAGGAAAATTCTCCTTCCTAGAATCGGGATCTTCAATTTTTAAATGAAATTTTAACATTTGGTACATATTGAAACACCCACTCTGTATTTGGCTCAAATTTATCATAATTATTATTATTTTAAAGAATTTTTTTTTTAAATTTTATCACGAATATATTTTTTTTCCAATTAATATAGTATATACTCATGTTTAAGTCGAAGAATTTTAGATAAAATTTGGGAGTTGAAAATAGGGGGTCCACTTAAATACGAGTTAGTAAAAAATAAATAAACGTTAAAATGTTTATTCTGCTGTAGACCCTTTGCATGTGACGTCACACTTCAGATGAAGTGAGAAATACCAGAGTCATGTTTTATTTTGCAGATAATCAGTGAATGGTCAAGTCTTTTAAGTAATCACATAAGGGTCTAGTTGGAGAGAGAGATAAAAGCAGACGATGTTCATTTCCCTGTTATTGACAAAAAAATGCTTAACAATAATGTCCCTGTAATTGTTCCGCACCCATTTTCTCTTGAGATAGAATTCAAGGACAATACAGGGACATTCCTTTCAACATTTCATTTTAATCCCCTTTTAAAAAAGAGTTCAACTTGAGAATGCTTCTTCTCAAAGTCCTCCAATACATAGAAGTACTATAGTCTAGCAGTCTAAGAAGTTGTTTACCCTTGTAAGTAAAGCTTTGTGGTAACGTGGACACATGTATATACACTGTAAAAAAAAAAAAAACTGCTGTAGTTTTGCACCAAAAAATGCTGGCAATATGGGTGCCAGCATATTTTGCTGTAAATTTACAGCAATTTTGTTTTTCATCGGTAAACAGCAAATTTGTAATTCTACAGTATTTTTTGCAGTTAATTTTACAGTAATTTTGTTTTTAGATTTTACAGTAAATTTGTAAATTTTAGAGCATTTTTTGCTGTTAATTTTACTACACTCTTAACAGCATAGTTGTAAAATTTTTAGATTTATTTTTTATTTTTTGTAGATATATATTTGTATCCCCCCCCCCCCGTGTATTGTTTATATTTATTTTGAATTTTTCTAATGATACTGAGACATATTCAAAAGACTAAGGACACTAAGTGTTATCTTTATGCTTACTTATATCATTGTTGTAATAACATTCTTATATAATCAATTCTATTATACATAAGATACAAATTTAGCACCATAAAGCAAAATAATAAATAAAATACACCAACTAAGTAATAAATTGAAAATTTCAAAGTATTATAACTCATTGTAAAGAGTGTTTTATATGCCAAATTCAAGTAGAATACTGTACAATATACATCGAGAACATTCTGGATGCGAATTATTTTTTATTTTTAGATAATGGACAAAAACAAAATGCGAGCTGCTGCTATTTAACGCTGCGATAACAGCAAACAAACTCTTGGAATAGTTTATGAATTAATAAAATACTGTATCCAGATTGCTCATAATAAATAAATTGAAAATTGCATATAACATTTTTAAAGAAAATGCACGTAAAAAATAAGCGATAAAACCTTAATATCACCGGCCGAAAATCAGCTTTAATTGTAATAAGACTGCTATTGAATATTTAGTCAATTACAACAATACACTAAATCAATAGCACTATTAAAATAAGCACAGAAAATGAACCTAAACTTTTGGTGAATAAAATAAGTACATGATTTAGTTTATAGCTATATTGAAATCGGAACAATCGGATAAAATGAAGTTTTGAAAAATATATAAAAACGAAATAAAACATAGCTAAAGAATATAGGGATCTTCGTTTTATTTTTCTTTTAATCTGATACTAAGTAAATAATAATAAAGTCATGAGAAAATGCTAAATAAATTACTTAAAATTAGATAAAATGCTAAAATAATGTTTTGTTACAGTTGAAGCCAAAATATTTAATCTTTATACAACGTTTGACGTGAACGTTTACATACACCTGGTCAATTTGCATCTTACATTATACGAGAACTGATTATTTTATGGTTATTAAATCAATGACACAAATAAACCTAAAAATAAAACTTACCCTTAATTTTTAAAATATTTATCCAGTCTTTATGCTCTAGTTTGTGTAATCCAAAAACGACATTGTGAATTGCAATAATAAGCACATATGAAGACTGACGCTAACATCGAACTACACTAATGCTAATAATACCCTGCTCTGGTGTCTGGTCCCAACTTCACACACACCTGTGCGTATCTCATTAGGAATGCGGTTCGGGTGCTTTCGTTGATCTTAAAAATACAGCGATTTGCTGTAAATCGGTATTGAACTTACAAAAATGCTGTTTTTTAATGCTAGTGAAGCAATTCACAGCCAAATCAGCAGTATTTTTTCCCGTTTTTTTTACAGTGTATAATTAATGAAATCCATTTATCGTTTGAAACGAAAAAACTTTATTTTAAATTAACACATTGAAAAAAAAAAAAAAGTAAAAATGAAAAATATGATGAACATATCCAACGTTGTAAAATTATCATTTCAGAAATCCTAAGATTCTGAAGTCCGCTCAAAGACAACCACTCTCTAGCTTGTTCCACCTCCAACTCGTTCAACATTCAACTCCCGTCTTTTCATATCTCCTAGCATTCCTTCCTCTCCGGCAAAACTGGTATTTTTCTCCCTAAGGAAAGAAACGCCATCTAGCCTCCTATGAGTGACAGCTATTTTTAATCCCATACTTATCCAGTTAGAATTTTCACCTCATATGGGCTAGATCCTTTGTATCCAAAAAATGCCTTTCACATTTCTTATCCACCCTTTTCAGATAACACATCTTTCAATACAAAGCCTGCATTGCAGCCTTGCTTAGCTTAAAGTGAAATTGAAATTCACCCTTTTGATAGAATTTTTCTCAATAGAGATCAATCTGTCAAATTATTTTCTTCCAGAGAGATTATCCTTTTTCCACAAGTAAGGGAGGAGTTGATTCATGTCAACTCATCACAGCTTGAATAGATTT
This sequence comes from Maratus michaelseni, assembly GCA_963931845.1. Taxonomy (NCBI): domain Eukaryota; kingdom Metazoa; phylum Arthropoda; class Arachnida; order Araneae; family Salticidae; genus Maratus; species Maratus michaelseni. The sequence continues at coordinate 79,571,847 of OZ007598.1, forward strand.
TTCAAAGAATTTTTTTCTTTTTAAGTACTACTAAATTGATGTGAATAGCTTTCAAAATAGTTTAAGCTTCTTCAGTTTTACATAATTATACAGTTTTAAAACGTTGAATTAAATAATAATAATAATAATAATAAAGTCTGTTAGAAGCGTAAAATGCTTACTAATTTAATAAAAAATTATTAATTTTACAAATCATTTTTCAACATACTATCAGAAATGTGGTTCGACTTATAATCGAAAATTCAATTTTTTTTAAATTTTTGCGTAAGAATTGGGGGAAGGGCGAGGGGGTCGACTTATATACGGTAATTATTAAATTATTTATTTATTTATATTTGACGTTTACGTATAAAACTCCCCTCTCCCATCAATTTTAATGTTTTATTTTATAAAGTAGAATATTTAAAAAAATATATTGTTACTCAATTTATTTCCCCCTCCCTCGATCGAATCTATCTATAGATCTGAAAAACAAAGTAGCTAAATAAGTCATCAAACAAACGGGGGGAGGGGGACACCAACAAACACCTACACCTAAACAAACACCTACTTAATATAATTTTAAAATGTGTGTAGTATTAAAAAATGTTAATTAAAACAAAAACTTAAATTGGCCAAAGCTTAATGCAATTAAAATGTAGTAAGATAAATGAATTACAATAGTAAAGTTATACATTTTTTTTTAATGTAGCGTAAATTTTGTTTTGCTGTTAAAAGAAAAATATAATGCACATTGACATTCATTTCACCTATCTAAATAAAAAAACTATTTTTAAAATTTAATGTATAACTAAATTCTTAAAAATTGCCCGTAAAACATAACTGGAATCTATATATGTATAAATTCAAATACAGTACACATACAAAATGGCGATAAACATTATACGCACAAAAATTAAATCATCAATATTTAATTAAAAAAAAATAATAATAATAGAATTAACAATTCATTATAACAACAATTAATTATGCATTATTTTAGTTTAAAGTTAAGTTTTAATTTTAAAATAAAAATTAAATGCACAATAAACGGCCAATAATTTAATCAAAAAGTTTGTCACGTAAGAAATGAATAATAACCACAGCAATAGATATTAGTTATAGACATTTAAAGCTAATTTATGCAATTTTTTTTTAACATATTAACAAATCAAGGTTGTCTTTTTTCTTTTAAAATTAATATCAAAACTTAAATGTTGCATTATGTTGTCAGTTACATCAACAAATTAAATAATAACAGGGGTCGATCCAGGAAAATTTTGGGGCCTATTTAGGGTCCCTTCACACAATTCCATTTAATAAAATAGACTCCTTCACAAAATTATCTTTCATAACAAAGGGTTATTTTTCTCTAAAATATAATAAATTTCACAAAAATATGATAAATTTCACAAAAATGACTTCCACTTTTCACAAAATGGGGCCCAAGAAAAAAACTTGCATCGACCCCTGAAAAATTAGAAAATTCATTGAAACATGGGGATTTTTTTTAATTAAATTTAGGCCAAATATTTTATTATTATTATTGTTGTTGTTTCTGCCAATGAGAGAAAGTATATCATTGCGATTCCCTCCATTTAATAAAACAGTAACCCTTCACAAAATTCCTTTCAAAAGGGTTCCTGCACAAAATTTATCTTGATAAAATAACCCCTTCACAAAATTCCTCTCACAAAATTATCTTTCATAACAAAGGGTTATTTTTCTTTAAAATACAATAAATTTCACAAAAATATGATAAATTTCACAAAACATGGGGATTTTTTAAAATTAAATTTAGGCCAAATATTTTATTATTATTATTGTTGTCGTTTCTACCAATGAGAGAAAGTATATCATTGCGATTTTCTCCATTTAATAAATCTGCCCCTTCACAAAATTTATCTTGATAAAATAGTTCCCTTCACAAAATTTATCTTGATAAAATAGACCCCTTCACAAAATTTATCTTGATAAAATAGATCCCTTCACAAAATTTATCTTGATAAAATAGACCCCTTCACAAAATTCCTCTTAATAAAATAGGTCCCTCACAAAATTATCTTTCATAACAAAGGGTTATTTTTCTTTAAAATATAATAAATTTCACAAAAAAATGAAAAATTTCACAAAAATGACTTTTACTTTTCACAAAATGGGCCCCAAGGAAAAAACCTGCATTGACCCCTGAATAATGCGTTTTTCTCACGTTTACTTATAAAAATATATAAATATTTATATACATACTAGCTGTTACCCGTGACTTCGTTCACGCAACATTAAAAGAAGAATAAATACATTAATTAAGCAAAATATTTTACTCCCAATAATTAAAAACGTTAATAATTAACTAACTATTTATCACATTTCATAGGAGACAATACGGTATTTATTATTATAGGGACCTTGACGTAACTCAGTCTTAAAAAAGTGAAATTTTGTGTCAAATAATCGCGAAAATGAAATTGCAACCAATGCAAAAAGGAGGGCCAATTAAAATCATGGAAATAGACGAATTGGGTAAAAATAAATGTCAATTTTACCTGATAAACAATTTTACTTTTAACGCCTTTGTGAAACGTTTTAACAGCCATTCTTAAAAAAAAAAAAACATTAATTAGAAATAGTATATGCTTTTTCTTTAAATTCAATTTTGCCTCCTTGGTTTAATATATAGTTGAAACAAATCTTGTTTTCTAAATGACAGTATATTGGCAGGCAATTTTTGTTCTCCAGAATAAATTGATTCATGAAGTTTGAATATGTGAAAATATGTTTGTATTTTTCGGATAATTTACTGAAATCAAGATTTTGTTTTCACCATGTATTCAAAGTGAAAATAAATTCTGTTTTTCACTTTTAATGAGAAAATGGTGTAAAAAATATACTGATCTGTTTTATTTCTCCTTTTTTATACACAAATATGGAGTAAGTTACTTTCCGTTTTTAGAGAAATTTCGTTAAAAAAATGGCATTTAATTTAATTTTTTTAATTCTGAGAGTTTGTGTGACATCCTCGGATCAATTATAACCGGTATTCGCTATACCGGTAGTAAACTAACCGGTAGTAAATCGCGTTGCGTTCGATAGTCTAGGAGTAGTTGCGAAATACAAACACACGGTCAGATTTTAATATAATAGATTCGTGTTCATTTTCCTTTTCTTAAAATTATGATGTGATTTTTAGCAGAAAACTAACTCGGATACTCATGCGGAACGAAATAACGGATACTCATGCTTAATAATCAGTATAGATAACAAAACATTTAAATTTTTCGTTATAAATATGGCGTGAAACTCGTCTACTTTCTATACTTATTGATCCTTGTATTATTAATGTAAGGAACTGATTCACACTCATTTAAAAATATATTGGAAAATTCCCGTTTTATTTCAAATAGGACGTCTCCTTTTTCCCCAGGGAAATCCCTTTTTAATGACATGATTCTTGTTAATTTTATTTTCCAGGCAATTAATTTCAATACTGGCATAGGGAAAATTATGTTACTTTAACGAAATAATATTAAATCTTTAGGTTTTATCAACAAAAATGGAACTATTAACATTCGTCATTTTTTTTAGGTAATCGAGTTATTTCTTTTAGTTTTAAGAATGAAAAATCACTATTTCTCGCGATCCATGACATCATTTACGACATGGATAATTTTGCGGAGCATATTATTGACATTTTCTAACCATTTTCTTTTGAAACTTCTTTTTACTTTTTTAAAATTTAAATAAAAAATACGGTATAGTTAGTTATATTAGCCGGTGAAACGGCAAGTATTGTTACCATACAAAAGAAAAAAAAAGAAAAAAAGTGAAGAAAAAACCCAAGATCATTTTATTTCACCAATCAAAGCATATCCGCTTTATTTTCAATAAATGACGTCATATTCGCCTGTTTCCTATGGTTACGCATATTGAAACATTGTATTATTATCAAAAACTAAAAAAAGTACGTTTTATTTCTAATAATATTATTTAATCTTCTTCTTAAATCTTTAATTTTTTTAATTTCATTTTCATTTTTCCCGTGAAAATTTTTCAATTGAAACTAAATTGTTGAGTAAAAATTATTTTTTCGGGTTTTGAATTAGTTTTGGCAACGATAAAGTATTAGCAACGGTAAAGTAAATTTAACCATTTTAAAATGCTATACGAAAAAATGTCCATTTATTCTCAATGAAATTAACGAAATTTTGAATTATTAAGAAAAATATTTGAATAAAATTAACAAAACCCAGCCTATGTTCATATGAGGGTTATAATCAGCCTATATGCAAAAATACAGGATCATTAAATGCTCCATTTTGACACTGGCTTCAGCCTAACATTTGCACACAATCAGATTTATAATATTACTAGCTGTTACCCGTGACTTCGTTCACGCAACATTAAAAGAAGAATAAATACATTAATTAAGAAAATATTCCACTCCCGATAATTAAAAACGTTAAAATTAACTAACTATTTATCACATTTCATAGGCGACAATACGGTATTTTTTTGTTATAGGGACCTTGACATAACTCAGTCTTTAAAAAGTGAAATTTTGTGCCAAATAATCGCGAAAATGAAATTGCAACCAATGCAAAAAGGAGGGCCAAATAAAATCGTGGAAATAGACGAATTGGGTAAAAACAAATGTCAATTTTACCTGATAAACAATTTTACTTTTAACGCCTTTGTGAAACGTTTTAACAGCCATCCTTCAAAAAAATATTAATTGGAAATAGTGTATGCTTTTTCTTTAAATTCAGTTCTGCCTCCTTGGTTTAATGTATAGCTGAAACAAATCTTATTTTCTAAATGACAGTATGTTGACAGGCAATTTTTGTTCTCCAGAATAAATTGATTCATGAAATTTGAATATGTGAAAATATGTTTTTATTTTTCGGATAATTTACTGAAATCAAGATGTTTTCACCATCTATTCAAAGTGAAAATCAATTCTGTTTTTCAGTTTTAATGAGAAAATGGTGTAAAAAATATACAGATCTATTTTATTTCTCTTTTTTTTATACACAAATATGGAGTAATTTACTTTCCGTTTTTAGAGAAACTTCGTTAAAATTAACAAAAAAGAAAAAAAAAATCTTGGCATCTAATTTAATTTTTTTAATTCTGTCAGTTTGTGTAACATCCTCGGATCAATGATAACCGGTATAAAGTAAATCACGTTGCGTTCGATATTCTGGCACTGTAAAGGAAAATTGTAAATTCACGGGCATTCTCCGTGAATTGCTGCCGTAATTTTACGGGAAATGCCCCCTTTTCAAGGTAAACGGTCCATTTCAGTAAATTTCACGTTTTTACGGGCAAAAACCGTTTATCTAATAACAAAGCTCGTTTATCTAGTCACAAAACCGGTTTTCTTATGGACATTGCCTGGAATCTCTGCTGCAGTAATTTTACTGCAGCAATTTTTTACAGTGAGGAGTAGTTGCGAAATACAAACATTGATTCGTGTTCATTTTCCTTTTCTTAAAATTATGATGCGATTTTTAGCAGAAAATTCTCATTTGTATATAACGGATATTCATGCTTAATAATCAGTATAGATAAAAAAACATTTAAATTTTTCGTTATAAATATAGCGTGAAACTCATCTACTTTCTATACTTACTGATCCTTGTATTATTAATGTAAGGAATTGATTCACACTCATTTTAAAACACATTGGAAAATTCCCGTTTTATTTCAAATATGACGCCTCTTTTTCCCGCAGAGAAATCGCTTTTTAATGACATAATTCTTGTTAATTTTCTTTTCCAGGCAATTAATTTCAGTACTGGCATAGGGGAAATTATGTTGCTTTAACGAAATAATATTAAATCTTTAGTTTTTATCAACAAAAATGGAACTATTAACATTCGTCATTTTTTTTTTAGGTAATCGAGTTATTTCTTTTAGTTTTAAGAATGAAAATAAATATTTCTCGCTATCCATGACATCATTTTCGATATGGATAATTTTGCGGAGCATATTATTGACATTTGCTGACCATTTTCTTTTGAAACTTCTTTTTACTTTTTGAAAATTTAAATAAAAAATACGGTATAGTTATATTAGCCCTGCGCAGACGGTAAAACGCCAAGAATTATTACCATACAAAAGAAAAAAGTGAAGAAAAAAAACCCAAGATCATTTTATTTCACCAATCAAAGATATCCGCTTTATTTTTGATGTATGGCGTCATATTCGCCTGTTTCCTATGGTTACTCATATTGAAACCTTGTATTATTATCAAAAACTAAAAAAAAGTACGTTTTATTTCTAATAATATTATTTAATCTTCTTTTTAATTCTTTAATTTTTTTATTTCATTTTTATTTTTCACGTGAACATTTTTCAATTGAAACTAAATTGTTGACTAAAAATTATTATTCCGGAATTTGAATTAGTTTTGGCAACGATAAAGTATTAGCAACGGTAAAGTAAATTTAACCATTTTAAAATGCTATACGAAAAAATGTCCATTTATTCTGAATGAAAATAACGAAATTTTGAATTATTAAGAAAAATATTTGAATAAAATAAACAAAACCCAGCCTATGTTCAAATGAGGGTTATAATCAATATGTATGCAAAAATACAGGATCATTAAAGGCTCCATTTTGACGCTGGCTTCAGCCTAACATTTGCGCACAATCAGATTTATAATATTATTAGGATACCAAATCATTAAAAAAAATAATATTAAGCGCTCACATTGAGTTAAAGACTCCTTCACAAAATTTATCTTGATAAAATAGACCCCTTCACAAAATTCCTCTTAATAAAATAGGTCCCTCACAAAATTATCTTTCATAACAAAGGGTTATTTTTCTTTAAAATATAATAAATTTCACAAAAAAATGAAAAATTTCACAAAAATGACTTTTACTTTTCACAAAATGGGCCCCAAGAAAAAAACCTGCATTGACCCCTGAATAATTAGAAAATTCATTGAAACATGAGAGGATCTTTTAAAATTAAATTTAGGCCAAATATTTTATTATTATTGTTGTTGATGTTTCTACCAATGAGAGAAAGTATATCATTGCGTTTTTCTCACGTTTACTTATAAAAATATATAAATATTTATATACATATACCAAATCATTAAAAAAAATAATATTAAGCGCTCACATTGAGTTACAAAACATTCGCTAAATTATGATTTACCTTCCGTATTATCCAAAGTAAGAAATAATATTTGAAAGAAATCATATAAATAATTAAATGGTCGCCAGATTTAACCATTATTAAAATAAAACACTTACCTTATACTTGTAGGCAATTAATCCTTTTTAAAGATAGATCTAGAATAGTAAAACACTTTAGTTGCTAGGGCTAATTCTAGAGGCTCTATAGCTCTTGATGCTCACACGTCACCTTAGCAATTGAAATCCCAGACCATACTGGGCCTGGTCCAGACCATTTGTTGATTTACGATGACAAGCGATTAATTCTCAAACCATGTGGATAATGTGATTGGTCGACTGACTGCTTGTGACTGACACATTTTAGAAGTGTCAGAAACGATGTTTAGCGCTCAAATATTGGCGATAAGAAAGTATTGTACATAGTTATTTTTTATGTGAACATTTACAAGTGTATTTTTTTTTTAGTTATTAACATGCATAATATTTAACTTATATGTTTATTTATTTATTGTCCTTATAAAACTTAGGTTGTATTTAAAATAATCTAAACACGCCAGTAATGCATATCTTTAAGGATGTTCTCAAATCCAAACTAGTTACTTTTCTGACACATTTTTTAATTCAATTTTGTTCGGAAACGCATGAAATTGATAGGTGTTCGTATTCAGAAACTATGTCATCGAAACACGTTTATCATTTTTTGGTAAAGGCAGAATATTCTTTCAGAAAATATGGCCAAAATTGGCGTTTTGAACCGAATTCTCGCTGTAGCAATGCGAGAAAGGGGAAAATGTTGTCGTCACGTGATATAACTGGATAAGTAATTTATTTATTTAAAAAAAAAATGGAAAACTTATTTCGATTCGAAATCACTTCCACAGTCAGACATGGCAATTTTATGAATTTGCGTTTAAAAATGAGTCAAGAAATATGTCAGAAAGTTTCGCGTTGTTGAACAAGTGATTTGAGACCTTAAGGAATTTCTACAAAAATATTATTTTTTTAATTATTAGTTATAGTTATTATGGACCAGATTTTTTAATAATATATGTACATTGCAACAGTATTTAATCAATTTCATAGTCATATTTCTCATTGTGAACCAAAATTTAATTGCAATAACCGAAATCAGGGGTCAGTCCAGGAAAAATTTGGGGCCTAGTTAGGAGCCCTTCACAAAAATCCATTTAACAAAACAGGCTCCTTCACAAAATTCCTTTCAGTAAAACAGAACCCTACACAAAATTCAATTTAATAAAACAGGCTCCTTCACAAAATTCCATTCCATAAAAACATACTCTTCATTGATTATTTTTATTTTGTTATGTTTTAAAATGTGTAATTTCCAAACAAAACAAGTTCACCAAACAGGAAAACTTTAGCAGAAGGACTTCTAGAAGAAATTATTATTAAATGCTTCCTTTGAATTTAAATAGCTAAATTTCATCTTTCATTACACAATGTTATTTTCCACAAAAATATGATAAATTTCACAAAATGGGCCCCAAGAAAAGAAAACCTACATCGACCCCTGGAAATAAATCAAGACATCCGACAACTCATGTAATGGTCAGGAAAATATTATTAATAAGCACTAACACAAGGAATTAAACATTTGTTTTTGTGCTTATACTGAAAACCGAAACTTAAAGAAAGCATCCTAATACTAAAACAAAATATTTATATTTGAGATAGAAATTTACTACATTATTTAAAAAAAATATGATGACATAGTTTTATAACGATTTTAAATTTAGATAAAGTGAGGCAATAAAAACGTTTTCATTCATATCAATGTATGGAAAAAAATGACAGTTATTTAGATGGAATAGTCGAATTTTCTTTTTACTTATTTCACTGGCATGTTTAAATGTTAAGTTTGTTAAAAACAATATTGTTTATCAGCTTTAGTTCATGAAATTGTTGAAATCATTGGAGGACTCAACTCTCAAGTAGTCATTTTCAAATAAACTGAACAAATAGGAATAGTAACTATTAATAAAACCACTGGACTCGTGGCACTGAATCGAAATTGTTTTTTAACCAATATCTAATATTTATATTTAGAAACTTCTAAAGGAAAACTAAGCATAAAAATATCTGTCTGCAAACAACACTAGTCAAGCCTTCTCACTTATTCCTTTAATATCATTTATTTCATCAAAGTGACAGTAAAAATTGATTGAAAGGATCGCGCGAGGGGAAAAAAATAATAACTGCAAGAGTAACGCTCCTACAATCCGGTTGACTCAATGTTGCCATTTAATTGCCCATAGGAGAAGAACGATTGGACATGCCGCGTGGGCAACAATCGCTGATCGGTCTAAATGGGCATCAAAATGCTTGATGATTCCGCCTATATTATAGTCAGGACTTTACAAATTTGATAAAATCTTGTAGCTATCAAAAAATTCTAGTCGCCAGTAAAATATATTTCCCCCTCTACCCCTCCTTCATGATTGATTAAAAAAAAAAAAGTTTTTTTTTATATGAATTCACAGAGAAAAAGTAAGTAAAAAGAAGTAATAAGATGCATAGAGTAGAATTATTAATTTCATAGTTTAGAATAGTACATAATTTAGAAAGATAATATAAACTATGTTTTCTAATAAAATATATAAAAATTATGTATAAAAAAATACTATAGAGATTGGATTAACCCGACATGTTCCGGATATGTGGATTGAGGAATGCTTTTTAACCCTTTAACGGATAAAGCATTTCAATTGCTACAATGTTGAAATAAATGATTGACACCGGAAATTATGAACAAATTTATTTCTATATATAAAAAAGGCAATATTTCACATACATAATAAATGAAAAACATTTCTATTAAAATTCTGCTGTCATTGTTGAATTTCGTAATTAAAGTTTTGTGGTTTCATAGGGGAACCAATGAACGTTAAAGGGTTAACCCTTTGCGGCGCAGAGCATTTCCATTGCTTAACTATTGAATTTAATGTATGACACCAGAATTTGAAAACGAACTTTCTTTTAAATATGAAAAAGCTATATTTCACGCAACTAATAAACCGTATTTTTTTTACCAAAATTCTGGTACCAGGGAGGGTTTTGGGAAATAAAATTAAGTGGTTTCATAGACATACCACCGCGCCTCAAGGGGTTAATTGTATGGATAGCTGAGTGTTACAAAATCGATATTTGATCATGGAGACATCGATGAAATAGTGAATTAGAAAAAGAATTTTTTGCTTATTTACCTGTCGAAGTCAGTCAAATAATTCGGATTTACTATTTTAAAATTTTCATTTGATGAACTTATTTTTTTCAAATTAATGGAAAACGATAAAAATATTTTTTGTTTGATTATAAATTCTAGATTTCCTAATATTTTGTAATTTTGCAACATCTATAATGAGACTTCTTACAAGAAGAAAGAAAAATGCCTTTTGTGCTAATTTCTTAGGTCAATTTTGAACAAAAAATTTTCCATATTAAAAAACTTGGTCGCCAGTGGCGACCCCATTTGGCAAGCCCTGATTATAGTAACCCTAGAATTAGAGGATGACGTCATCCGCATTGGGGAAACATATCGGAAAAATAAAAATAAATTGAATACGCATAAAATACAAATAATTTAACATAACAAAGCATACATTTTTAGTCTACACGTGAAATACCACTGTTTCGATTTAGATAGATCGATGGTGTCTTTTTCTTCAAACATTTGAATTTGAATTTTGCTTTTTATTCATAAATGTAAAATAAACACGTGCGGAGACATCCCACTTTATCTATTTTGTACTACATATATATATTTTTTAATATAATCAATCATTGTTGAGCATAATATAATGCAGTATTTTATTTTTGTGGAAACACTGATTTGAGAAAAACCTTTCATTTCACTTATGAAAACAATACTGATGTGTAATTTGTAAACAAAAGAAGTTCATCTAAAAGGAAAACAGAAGGATTTAAAAAAGTTATTCATATGCGCTTCTTCTCTAAAAGCCCTTCACGATTTTTTTAAATAAAACAGGGCTCTTCACAAAATTCCATTCCATAAAGATTTATTCTTCATTAATTATTTATATTTCGTTAGGTTTTAGAATGTGTAATTTGTAAACAAAACAAATCACCTGAAAGGAAAGCAGAAGGACTGCAAAAAGTTATTAATCAATGCTTCTTCTGTAAATTCTCTTAACAAAATTCCTTTTAATGAAACAGGGCCCTTCACAAATTTCCTTTCAATAAATCAACTTCCTTCACAAAATTTCTTTTAATGAAACAAGCTCGTTCCCAAAAATACTCTTAACAGAATAGACTCCTTCACAAAATTCCATTCCATGAAAACATTTATTTTCTTCAGGTTTTGAATGTGTAATTTGTAAACAAAATAAGTTCACCTGAAAAAAAAGCAGGAGGACTTAAAGAAGTTATTAACCAGTTCAACGGCACAGCGATAGTAAGAAAGCCACCCCATATTTTCCCTGTTACCTAGAGATTTTCCGGTCAAATATCGTCTTGGGCTAAGAACAAGAATGTTTGTTTTCCAACGTAGCTAATGCTTACCCCCCTATTGAGATGTCAATTGCTTTTGTGCTCGGTTATCTCCTAAGAAAATCTCCCCCATAGTGTCTCCTGTGGATAAGAGGGGCTGTGTTTCTTTTCAGATTGGGGTGTTTAGTTATTTTCGAAGCAAATAATATATAGAAGACAACTGTAGAATTGTAATCTTACAAACGATTTTATTTTATTCTGAATCCATTTATTTTTTGGGAAAACATTTCAGCTATTCTAAATATTTACAAAAATGCGAAAAAGTATGCTGCATATTTTTAATGTAAAAAAAAAAAGAAAGGAAACTGTTTTTTTTTTTTTTTTTTTTTTTTTTTTTTCTAATGAAGTATCACTACAAAGTGCGCAGTTTTACATCTAAAAAGCATTAAAAATACATCCTACTCCCTACACGCGCAAAAAATCTGCAAAATTAGATAGTGTTTTCATTACATACATCTTAGATAGTTATGAAAATCAGTGGATTAAAATTTTTAAGGGGTGACAACAAGTAAAAAATTACATGTAAACAGATTATATCGCTGTACCTTTTCTTTCGTGAACTACTAAAACAATTTCAATACTTTTTAAAATAGTTTTGGCAGTAGTTAAGTTGTGTAATCAATCTTTTGAAAAAAGAAATCAAAACAAGCAATGTGTATGAAATTTCGAAAAAAAAATTTCTCATGTAAAAAAAGATATATTAGTGTACATCAGCTGACATTAGTAAACCTTTTTGTTAAAAACACTTCTTATTTATTTTCTAGTAGCTAAATTATAAATTGCTCTATCAGACAGAAAAATAAGAAGTGGGCAAATGTGATCAAAGATCGCCCAAAGTGTTTCGTTTAATATTTCTTTCAAAACACTTTATCCTCTCTTTAATACATCCAAATAAATTTCATTTAGCAACTAAAAAAAAAAAAAAGTCATGTTTTTTATAAGGAAAAAATTTACCGGTCTATTTTTCTCGTTTTTTCGAATATCCAAACCAGCCCGATAGCGGGCGAGGCCCGCTATTATATTCTGTCATAATAATATCTATGTCATGTGGACTAAATGCGATACTTAAAAAAATTAATTTCAAAATTAAACATCTTGTACACCTTCAAAATATTAAAATATTTCCATAATCGGGTTTTTATCATGATTCAATACGTGCCTCAAACTCATATATTTACTATTCTCTGTTACTCATATTGATACGCGCTTTGTATTATTATGAAACATTTGAAAAATCCGTTAAACTTCCGATATGACGTCAGATTTTCTTTTTAATTCTCTAATGACCTGATATTAATCTGTTTTGTGCACATACACATACTCATACTCCTTATATTATTGAGAAATCTTTCCGTTTTATGTTTTATTAGCACTATGACGTCAATCAATTTTATTTCATATTAATCTTTATTTCAATGGGTGAAATTTTTTATTTCATTTTTCACGTGGAAATCGTCTGATAGAAAATTAATTATTGTGGAAAGAATTTCATCGTGGATTTTTAATTTTTGGCATCGGCTATAACGAAAAATGTTTAAATTTAATAGGAAAAGGCTGTTAGAATTTTGGTTTTTTATCTCTATTTATTAAAATAATACGAATTTTTCAAATTTTAATATTTTCAGCTCTTCACAGCTGATATTCTGATTTATACACTAAGTTTCAACTCTGTAAGTTACATAGATTTCGAGAATGGCTCTGTGACAGACAGATAACGAAGCGGGGGCAATAGGGTTTCGTGAGATGAACGAAACCCTAATAAAAATTCAATAGTTATGCAATTTTGTCAAGAGTAGGAATCAAGGTTTTTTTTTTTTTTTTTTTTTTTTTTTTTAAATTCCATATTGCATTTGTTATTTTAATTTTTGACTGAACGATAAATTTGTTGTTTAGCTGCTGTCAAATCTATTTTTAAAAAGTATTGAAATCGATTCAGTATTTGTTGAAAAAAAGGGATAGCCAGCTGCATTACATGTGGATCTTTTTCTTTACGAAATCGTTTTACTGTTGTATTTTTTTAAATGCATTGTAAAATAGACTTTTTTACTGTAATTGTTATGAATAACAGCTTGCGACAGTTTTCTAGAAAAACGTTAATTATAAGGAATTAAACAAAGAATGAAGAGAGGAGTAGAAATCAAGGGAATTATTTTATAATTTCCCTCCATTTTACATTAAGATTTGCCTAGTTAGCTGAACAAATTAAACAAGCTTATTCTGAACTTTTATGTGCCTCCAATCCTACTTTTAGTTGTACGAAATTTGTACGGGCACATTACTATGAAGCATGGTAATTTTTTCTTGAATTGATTAATTTTCAGGTAAAGTCATTTGCGTATCTTTCAACACAAAGCAGGATAAGCCAAACATTTTTTTTAACTATAAAAAAAATCCATTCGTATGTAGGAATTGACGTGAGTACAAGTCTTTTTTTTTTTCATATGAATTTTATTATTATTATTATTATTTTCTAGAAACCTACTTCGAAACAATTTCTTAGCAAATACTGGTAATCAAAAAACGGACCAATTGGGAGTCCTGTTTATACTTCCTTTCCGATACTGAACAGAAAAAAATAATCCTACAAAAAAAGTGCCTTACACGTTTTATTTAGGGGCAATAGTTGCTAAAAAGAAAAAAAAAATGTTTAATTTCCTTCTTTTATTGTAAACACCAAACTTCGAAATATAAATGTTTTATTTTTATTTTAAACATGTAATGTAATAAAATTTGTGTTTTAATTTATACTATTATTTTGAAAAAGAACTTCATCTAGGAGATTTTTTGATGAGTAATTATTATTCATTAAAATAAACAGTTCAATTGGCTTATATATTCATACGGATTTTACATGTTCATAAAACAGTTTTTAGTAAATACGTAACGTATGAAAGAAACATTCAGCCAAAGTGAATTTAACATTCCCAGAAAAATAAAAGAGAATTGAAAAATAACACTAGCAATTCGATCGCACACTTAAATATTGCTATCATTTATCATTCTCTCTTTCATACATTTTACACCGATGAATTAGATTGTTAAGAAATCTTGAAATGTATGTCCTATTTAAACGTAGACATTTTTTATTTGTTCTTTTCTTTACGTTGATTTTTACACATCAAGTACCTATCTTAACACAAGAAGGATTTTTAAATTTTGTATTTTATAATTTTTTAAGCACTATGGGAGTGGTTTCAACAATTGCTAAATTATTTCTTTTGCTATGCTAGAGTAAAAAAAAAAAAGTTTATAAAGGTTTGAGTAAGGAGGTTTTTTCACACATAACAAGGTAAATATAAAACGGCATGCCACTGACACTGACACACACACATGCATATATATATATATATATATAATCGAATAAAGTCTCCCAGGTTTTGAATAAGGTAGAATATCTAAAATTAAAAATGACAGCTAAATCTTAACATCCTTTTCAATATTCGCGAGTCTGGAAAATCTGCCTAAAATGCTAATTTTGAGAGGATTTTCTGGAACATCTTGGAACACTGGTAAACGCTATTAGATTTTTTAGTTTCTATAAAGAATATTTGCATATTTCGTGCATTTCAGAATAAAAATGTGTTTGTGAATATCTCAATATATCAGAAGAACATATTCAGTCGAAATTCAGCTTTGGGTCTTTTCCCACCTCTGTATTCAGTTGTCAACATCTTTTGTGCTAATTTATCAGTTGGGGATAATCTTCGCCCCAATTAGAGGGATGCTTGACGCCGCAAGTCACCAGTTGTTAGCTATTTTTAAGATAATGTAAAATATTGCAAAACATGGACAATTTATTTTTACTTTCTTTTCGATCTTTGAAAGTAATCCTAAATGAGACGGGATATTGGGCTAATGAATTTGTAATCTGGTAATATGTTTTTATACTGCCTTTTTTATTCAATGTTTCCTCAAAAACATATTATTCCTGTTATAAGAAATTTCAGTTAGATAAAATCTGATGTCTTATGAACGTCAATATATAATTTTGAAAGTAAATGTTTTGCGGAACACATTAAATAGCGCACACACATACGCAAACATTTTTTCTTATAAGAAAACAAATCTGTCTTTCAAAAAACACTCTAACATTTGATGTTTATTGTATGATAATGTCTAAGTAAAAATGCAAAAATAAATATGTAAATAACTACAAAATAATTCTCATCCACACGTCATAAAAGTTTCAGTTACACCAGTTGACGTTCATAACACATCAGATTTTACTTAGCTGAAATTTCTTATAACAGGAATAATATGTTTTTAAGAAAACATTGCCAAGCACTAAATCTTTTTTATCCGCTTGTTCATGAAAGTTTCAAGCAAGTCAATTAAAATTTCAAAAGAAATGTCAATTTTTTCCCTTTAAAAATAATAATACAGTAAACTCCCTCAAATTCGGAAACCTAAAATCCGCACATTTTTTCAGATGTAAACACTGAAACTTACAGTTAAAATGTAGATAAAAAAAAATGTGAGGATTTTTTTTTTAATCATTCTGTATACATTTTAATATGAAATTCTGGTTAATATGATTGAACTCATGTTTTCTTATGAAGAAAAGATAAATTTATTTCTGAAAAATTTCGAGATAGCACTGAAAATCGATCACGATCTTACCAAATACATTTATGTATTAATCAAATCTTTTGGTTATTAAGTTTGGCTAAACATATGAAATAAAACTTTGTTATTTTAAGATTTTATGTGAATTATTAGTGTATATTTATAAGAAGAGTTTCACTGAATAATTCAAGAAAAAATTGTCTCATCATTATGCATATTTAGTTATGCATTATAAAATATAAACTTGACCTTTACTTTTAATATTTTCTTAAGAAATTAAAATTATCCTAATTTTTATTATTTTACTTTATTGTAATCATTCATTATAATTTCGTGTACATTACTAAATTCAAATGACTGTTTAAAAATGAAAACAAAACAGTGACCAGAAATCCGCAAAATTCTAAAATCCGCACAACCTCTGGCTTTAAACATAGCTGTACTAAAATAACACTACTGTGATTATAATCGCAAAATTTCTTCACAGAAAATATTGACAAAGGAGATTATTAAAAAATAATGATTGTATCCGACTTATGGAATGGAATTGATTTTGTGAGTCAAGTGTCGGCTAGATGTGTCCATATTGCAATTGGACAAATGATTTGAGGGAGTACTTTTGAAGGGAAATTGACCCGAATTATCGCTCTTCTTCAATGCTAATAATTTAGCTTATGATCAAGAATAAATTTGGTTTAGAAATTTTGAGATTATTATTATTATTATTATTTTATTTTTATCTTTTTGCGGGGGGGAGGGGGGGAAGTTTATCAGTTTGAGATTTTAAAAAAAATCCCATAGGACTAACATTGCGCACTTTTATTTACTTTGAAACTTTTTTTTTTTTGCGTTATTGCTCGAAAATTTTAATATCCTAAACTATCTTTTTAGCTGTTTTTCCAGTAAAATTTTAGGTTAAATATAATAACATTTAGTGGTTAAAAATCAGTTATAAAAATATTTCCCGCATAATAATCAGTTATAAAAATATTTCCCGATTTCCATGTGTGAAAAGAAAAAAAAAGCTAGAAGATAAAAACCCTGATTTTATAGTTAAATATCAATATTTTAGCACAAAAATTATCCAGAGGTAGTATTATATTTATAATTCATAAAAATTTCAAAGCGTTTGGACTATAATAACTTTTTTTTTTCAATATTAAATTACCCTTTGTGAAAAAAAGGCGAGAAAAAAAAACATTTTAACCTACTGAAGGCACTGGGGTCCTCATTATTAGGTTCGTTTGGAAAGATTTTTTTTTTAATATATAAATTTGTCCAAAACTAACTTTAGGTATACATTTAAGACCCAGCCTATCCCGGTTTTTCGTTTAAAAATATAAAATCAAAACAGATCGGATCTTGCGCAGAAATCTTGGTGTACGCTAAAGAAGGCAGTGTCCCCCCCCCCCCCCAAATCTAAGTTTTTTAAAAATAAATTTTCATTTGAAAAAAAAATCGAAGGTGTATGTCCACTAGTTAATAATAATATTAAGATAATTATGTTATAATATTTTTAATTTAACTAATTTTGCACCGATCACTAAAAATGCGTTTTTTGTTAGAAAAAAAAAAAAACCCCATGATCACCTAGCAAGACAAAATTTCGAATGTAATGTTAAAAAATTAAAATAGTTTTCGTAAATAAACTCTAATGTGAAAAAAATTAAAATCTTTCTAAACAACGTTAAAATTTCGAATGTGAATTAGTAAAATTCCAAAATGCAACAACATCCAGTAATAATTCATATGAAAAGAAAAATCTTAATACGTTTGTTAGACAGAAAAAAAATCTTAAAAATACATAAAGTTTCAAAATTCATAAAAAAAAAACAAAAATTGCAATGATAAAAGCGTTTGATTTTCTTTTTATTTGAAAAAAAAAATTAACGTTTTTATCATTGTAATTTTTGCAATGATTTTAAATTATGCAAAAAAAAAAAAAAATTCTACATTAAGTTACGATATTTTGTTTTATTTGAATAAATAATAAAACAAATTATAACGCTTTGCGTTCTAGTTTTCAACATCCAAAATAGTCTTCTTTTGTAACAGAAGTAAATAGGTTGGGAAATTGCATACATGTTCCCCTCAAATGCAAAACCGCATGTGGTCTTCTCCCTTTGTAAAAGACCCTGAAGTAATCCATCACTTTCCCTTTCTCTGCGCCGAAATGGGGGAGTGAAGCAGTTGATATGTAAGGATGCTAGCAATACAAGTTTTCAGAACTCGGGGCTGCCGAAAATCAAACAGTCTTCATGCCCCGATATGGTTCGGGGCAAACGAAAAAGGAAGGTATTTTAGCGACGATTTATCTCGGGGCGAACGGTTAACAGGTTAATAAATGCTTGGTTCGAATGAATAACTGGATTTCATCTTTCGTTGCAAAATGTTATTTTTCATAAAAGTACAATAAATTTCACAAAATTAACTTTTAGTTTTCAGAAAATGTGCCCCAAGAAAAACTCTGCATCGACCTCTGCATACTGTACATGTACTGTGCTTGAATTATAATTTTATAGATTTCAGTTACGTTTAAAAGATAATTTCTAAAAATAGTTTGTTAGTTTGATAGGTGAAACTAATGTCAATGTGCATTATATATGTCTTTTAACAATAAAATAAAATTTACGCTACATTAAGAAAAATGCATTATTTTACTATTGTAATTTACATAATTTACTACATTTTAATTGTATTAAATTTTGGCAGTCCCTCGCCCCTGTTTTTAGGGTTTCGTTCATCTCATGAAACCCTATTACTCCCGCTTCGTTGTCTGTCCGTCACAGGGCCGTTCTTAGAAACTATGTAACTTTCAGAGTTGAAACTTTGTGTATATCTAGCTGAATACCACCTATAAAGCTCAAAATATTAAAATTTGAAAAAATCGTATTATTTTAATAAATAGAGATAAAAAAAAACAAAATTCTAACAGCCTTTTCCTAATAAATTTAAACATTTTTCGTTAAAGCAGTTGCCAAAAATTAAAAATCCACAATGAAATTCTTTCTACAATAATTAATTTTCTATTGAACTATTACCACGTGAATAATGAAAATGAAATAAAAAGTTTCACCAATTGAAAAAAATATTAATATGAAATAAAAATGATTGACGTCATAGTGGTAATAAAGCGGAAATTTTCAGAGATTTTTCAATAATACAAGGAGTATGAGTATGTGTATGTACACAAAATAGATTAATATCACGTCATTAGAGAATTTAAAAAAAATCTGACGTCATATTGGAAGTTTAACGAATTTTTCAAATGTCTGAGAATAATGCAAAGCGAGTATCAATATGAGTAATATAGAGAAGAGTAAATATATTAGTTTGAGAACCATATTGAATCATGATAAAAATCCAATTATGGAAATATTCGCATATTTTGACATTTTGAAAGTGTACAACATGTTTAATTTTGAAATTATTTTTTTAAATATCGCATTTAGTCCGCATGACAGATATTATTGTGATAGAATATAATATCGGGCTGGTTTAGATATTCGAAAAAACGAAAAAATAGACCGGTAAATTTTTACATTATAAAAAACATGATTTTCCCCCTTTTTTTTTTGCTAAATGAAATTTATTTGGATTTATTAAAGAAAGGATAAAGTGTTTCGAAAGGAAAATTAAACGAAACCCTTTGAGCGATCTTCGATCACACTTACCCACTTGTTCTTATTTAGCAACTTTTTTGTTTCTTTTTAAACTTTTGAACACAAAATTTCAGATCCATAGATAGAGAGGATCTCGTGAAAGGGGAATAACTTAAGAAATAATATATTTATACCTTCTATTGTATAAAAGAAAGCATTAAAATTGCCGGAAGAGAGAATGTTTTATACGAAAATATCAAATATTAAGAAAGAAATAATTTCATTATTATTTTATTTCAGGTAAAAATAATCGAGATAAGACTTTTTTTAAAAACATCTTTAAAATAATAATAATTATAATAATCCTCATGAACTTGAGCCAAACACCACGTGGATGTTTCAATATATGCCAAAAAATTAATTTCATTTAAAAATTCAAGTTTCCCATTCTAGGAAAGAAAATTTTCCTAAAGGTAAACATAAACATAGACGATGTTAGATAGTGAATTTAGGCGATTAAAAATGACATTAATTAAATATGCGACTATGAAAATGACATTAACTAAAAATGCAACTATAAAAATGACAGTAGTAATTATAAACGTGTAGAATCGAAATTTTTAAAAGAAAGATATTTTGTTAAACATAATATTGAGGTATATTGGTATATATATTCAGTTATTGAATCCTGAAAAAATTGCCCATACATTTATGGACAACGACACGAAACCTCGAAAAACTAGATTTTTTTCTTAATCACATTATTCTGCATTCAAGTCAGAGCACGTGTATCTCTACCCCTCCCACTTTCACTACTAAATAACATTATTTTATTGACGATTTTCATGTACTCCTGAGATACATAAATTTAACATATAAAAATCTTAAAGGAGGGACGGAGATATTTTGTGCAGGCTACCCGCAAACCTATGGGTGGTAATTAAGACCAATTACTCACTACCTAATCTAATTATTAAAATACGGTTTTCCCCATCAGAAAGTAGACGTCAGATGCCAATGTAGTACGTTTTTAAAAATTATATCCTTAAATTTTAAGTATTTCTTAGACAATGATAAAATTTCATCAAGTAGAAATTTCAAACTTTATAGGTTTTTTTTTTTTTTTTTTTTTTTTTTTAAATTTATGGAAACAATTTTTAAAAATGCGCAACATCGGCATTTGACGTCTACTTTCTGATGGTGAAAACCGTATTTTACTAATTACATTAGGTAAGGAGTAATCGCGCTTCTAATTTTTCCCATAGGTTAACGTGGGATTTCGCGATCGGGGAGTTTTAGTGAAGCAACCATTTAACTTAAACTAATAAGCAACAAATTAGATATATATTGATTTATAGTTATTACATCTTAAAAAATATGCTACCTGTTCTGGTAGTATGTGGAAAAATGATTTGCAATCGAGGATACAAATAATTAATAAATTTTCATTAAATTAGTAAACGTTTATTTATTTATTTATTTTTTACGTTTCTAATCAAACTTTAAAAAAAAAAAAAAAAAAAAAAAAAAAAAAAAAAATCAGCGTTTTAAAACTGTATAAGTATATAAAACTGAAGAAGATTAAACAATTTTGAAACCTATTCACATTAATTTAATTATTACTTACTTTTTTTTTTTTTTGAAAAATCTATTCAAGCCTTATTTACAAGGGTAAACAACTTCTTAGACTGCTAAAATATCCTTCTTTGTATTGTTGAACTTTTAAGAGAGAAATTTAGAAGCATTCTGAAGTTGAACTCTTTTTTAAAAGGGGGTTAAAATGTTGAAAGGAATGCCCCTGTATTGAAGGGAATTGTATCCCAAGAGAAAATGAGTGCAGAACAATTACAGGGACATTATTGTTGATAGGGAAATGACCATTGTCCGCTCTCTCCCCGAAGGGAAATACAACGGATTCCGATATTTCACTCCGGTATTTATTTATTTATTACTAATTCGTATATTCGACCCCTCATTTTCTATCCCCAAATTTTGTCCAAAATTCTTCGAATTATGTACGAGTTATATACGGTATATATAAGTAGATCCTTTTCTCACCTATTTCGTGATAGAGGGAGCAAAAGCACACACACTTTTTTTTTTTTTTTTGAAAATGTCTATTATTTTTCCTTTTTTTCGCGGCCACAGGTAGGTACCACCTTTATTTCATTCTTTCCTTCTAGAAAAATCCTGCGTACGGACTTACTCGCTTTCTCAAATATAAGTATTGAAAAGTATGGAGAGCATGGGAAATTAAAAAGGTCAACAGTTAGCCTCAATTAAATAATTGATCTATCAGAGTTTAATCATCATCGTAGTAGGCAGAAAGATATGAAATTTAAAATTCTAGACACTAAAATCAGGGATCTGTTTGGGAAGAAATTGGGTCGTTCACAAAATTTTCATCTCAAAACAGGACACTTCACCAAACTTTACACCTTAAAACAGAATCCTTCACAAAATTCTTTGTCTTAAAAATAGGCCTTTTACAAAACTTTTCCATCTCCAAACTGAACCTTTCACAAATTTAATCATTTAAAAGTAAAATCTGACCTGTCACAAAACAGCTGAAGACACCAAAATAACCTATTATATAGCTTATACATATATAAAGGATCGTGTTAAAAACGTATAATAAATAATCTAAATATGTCGATCATTTCAAATTCACAAAATTATGACTAGATTTTTCACAAATATAAAAAGCTGTTCACAATTTCACAAAAACCGCACTCTGTGAGAAAAGTCGGAACAGATCCCTGAAAAAATATGCCTATCACCTATAAACATCTAAAGAAGCATATCGGGGAAAATAAAATAAAAACAGAATCGGATGGCATACTGGAAAAATTTCATGCCACATGCAAAAATAGCATTGTGGAGTCATAAAACAGGGGTCGATGCAGATTTTGTTTTCTTGAGGCCCATTGTGTGAAAAATAAGCTTTTTATTTATTTATTTATTTATTTATTTATTTTTTATTTTTTTTTATTGTATCATATTTTTGTGAAATTTGTTGTATTTTTGTAAAAATAACATTTTGTAACAAAACATGAAACTCAAATTCAAACCAAGCATTTAATAATAATAGCTTTTTTAAGTCCTTCGGCTAAGGTTTTCCTTTTTGGTGAACTTATTTTGTTTGCAAATTACACATTTAAATCATAACAAAATAAAAGTAATTAATGAATAATATGATTTTACGAAATGGACATTTGTTAAGGGACCTATTTTATTAAGAAGAATTTTGTAAAGGGGATCTGTTTTATTAAGTGGAATTTTGTGAAGAGGCCTGCTTTATTAAGTGGAATTTTGTAAAGGGGCCTGCTTTATTAAATGGATTTTTGCGAAGGGATCCTAAACAGGCAAAAAAAATTTCCTTGATCGACCCCTGTAAAATATCCCGGATAGACCGGGAGGCGGCAGCACCGACAATCACCTCATCGAGTTCAGGCTGAAATTCCAGAATTAATTAAAACTTGATTCGCATATTAAAACGCAATCGGTCTGCCAAGTCATATCTTGGTGGAAAACACCCGAAAACCCGATTTTAGCGGTTGGCTCGTAGGTTTACCATTACGTGTTCCTGCTCCCAGTCCTCCATGTTTGCATACCTTTGGGTGCAGGAAAATACAATGGCAAACCTATGAGTCAACCACTAAAATCGGATTTTAAGGTGTTTTCCACCAAGATATGACATGGCAGACCGATTGCGTTTTAATATGAGAATCGAGTTTTAACTAATTCTAGAATTTCAGCCGTGAACTCGATGAGGTGATTGTCTGTGCTGCCGTCTCCCGGTCTAGGAACTAATACTGAAAGGAAACTTATAACATTTTAACTACGAGATTTTTGTAAATTCTCTCCCACATGAAACATAGTTTTTGCCAAAACGCCAGTTGAGGCTTACCGCCGAGACCCGAAAAGTTGGTAATGTAAAGATGGAAAAAAGTAATCGATTTTTCTCTCACTTCCTAATACGCTAGAATTATAAAAAATATGTACACAGGTGAGTTTCTGATGACAGCAAAATATTTTTATATTTTTATAACGTAATTATAAACTGATAAATTGATTTTAAGGCATTTTCCATACCCGGCCAAAGATAATAAATCACCAAATAATCTCTATTGTTATAACTGTTTACGAATTACAAAAACAATGAAGTTGATTATGTGCCAAATCACTCACGGGAAAACATGCTTATTGGCAGTGAAACTGCAAAGTTCAAGCGTAGTCAATATAAATAAAAAATATAGAGTGTAACATTTTTTTTTTTCAACTACTCTTTTATCATTTAATAACTTAATATTAATTAAGTTACAATTATTCACTCAGAATTAAATGTAAAGAAATCCTGAAGAGATAAGTTAAATAAATTTAATAGAGTTTTTTTCTTTTGTTCCTGTTGCTATATCGTAAAAATTATAATTTTTAAAATAAATTCACTAGTTCGCGATTTCTATCAAGCGAAAATCAAAACAGTGTATTTTCTATAATTAGGACCCACTCGAAATCAACGTATCGTAACGAAAAATTTTTTGAACTACATGAATTGCAGTCAAAACATAAGGAGGGGGGGGAGGGCGTAAGGTACACATTGGATGCGTAAAAAAAAAGAGATTTTTATTTCAAGGGTCGATCCAGGCAAAAGTTCTGTTTGGGGACCGTTCACAAAAAAACATTAATAAAACAGGCTTCTTCACCAAATTCCTTTTAATAAAACAAGCCCCTTCACAAAATTCCTAGCTATCGGTGTCAGGTAGCGTTTATTTTTCCCCTCGTGGACCTTTTGTTCCTATAACTCACGGGTGGCTGTCCACAAATGGGTGATTTCTTTCTGTAATAAAAGGCCCTTCACAACATTGATCTTAACAGAATAGACCACTTCACAAAATTCCATTCCATGAAAACATATTCTTCATTAATTATTTATATTTTGTTAGGTTTTAGAATGTGTAATTTGTAAACAAAACAAGTTCATCTGAAAGGAAAGCAGGAGGACTTAAAGCAGTTATTAATAAGTGCTTGGATCGAATGAGTAACTGGATATCATTTTTCATAACAAAAGGTTATTTTTCACAAAAATATAAACAAATTCACAAAATTAACTTTTAATTTTCATAAAATGCCCCCCCCCCCCTCCCAAAAAAAAAAAAAAAAAAAAAAAAAAAAAAAAAAAAAAAAAAAAAAACTCTGCATCGACCCTTGTATTTCCCCAACGCACAAATATTTGTTTTTGCACTTTTGAATGAAAGTTGTACAAATGCGATCCGTCGTTAAGTTTATGGCCTAAATAATACCATGACACCAACTCTTTAAAACTTCAGAAATGTTTTATATAAGTACTTCATTTCGAGAGCACAATTTTGATACTCTCTTCATCCGTCAAAGTTAACAAACAGTCATTTCAATTTATAAAACACACTATTATATCAATATATTATTACTAGTTGATATGTCCGAATTTGCCCGGTGCCGTCAAAAAATAGCAGGAGAGTACGGTAGACTTTACCGAATCCATTGTATGCTGTACATATGAAAAAAAGAAAAAAAAATCTGTAAAGCTAATATAATTTCTTTAATTGAAATAAAATAACATACAGTTAGAAAATATGAAGCATTTTGCATTATTCAATGAATTGTTACAGCAAGTAATAACCATTTTTGCAATTCCGGAAAAAATCACCCCGGTAAATATCATCTGATGTTAATAAACTAATCTCAACATTTTATCTCATATTTATCTTTTCTATTATATCCACAAATCTTCCTCTTACCTAAAAAAGCAGGATAATAAAAAAATTCCCCTAAAGAAAATTTCTCTCTTTTCGTCTTTATTTTATTCTCTTTACAACCTCTGAATGTAATTTTTTTCCTTCCCTCCACCACACCCAAAGGCTACCAGCTTCTTCCTTGTAGAAATAAAGCATCTTGAACTTCCCTTAATGAAATGTTAAAATTCTGTTTTCTTGAAACAAATATTAGAATTGTCTAACCCATTATCTCAGCATCCCTCGCGCCCTATTCTGTAAAAACTAACAGTGGCCAACTTAACTTTTTATTAATAAGCAGCTGTTCTTATCTATACTAATATTATAAAGGAGTGAAGATTGTTTTTTTGTTTGTTTGTTTGTAGGGGGTAATCTCTGAAACTACCAAACCGATTTCAAAAGTGATGGTGGCAAATTGATGGTGACAACCCCTGCTCCAACATACGCTATATTTTATGTCGGTGTCACTAACTCCAGGGGGGTGCAGGAGCGTAAAACTTTCTAAAATTGCGATCTTTTCTATACTGAAGCAGCTAGAAATTTGAAATTTGGCGTTGTAGTTACTTATAAGATGTAAATGCTCTCTAAGAACAAAATAAAAAAAAATTCGAAATTTAAAAGGGTGAAATGAGCGAAAAGCGTTCTAAAAACATTCTAAATTACAATTTTTATGGAATCTCTAGAACTACCGAACCGATTTGAAATTTGGCGTTGTAGTTACTTATAAGATGTAAATGTTCTCTAAGAACAAAATAAAAAAAAAATTTGAAATTTAAAAGGGTGAAATGAGCGAAAAGCGTTCTAAAAACATTCTAAATTACAATTTCTATGGAATCACTAGAACTACCGAACCGATTTGAAATTTGGCGTTGTAGTTACTTATAAGATGTAAATGTTCTCTAAGAACAAAATAAAAAAAAATTCGAAATTTAAAAGGGTGAGATGAGCGAAAAGCGTTCTAAAAACATTCTAAATTACAATTTCTATGGAATCTCTAGAACTACCGAACCGATTTGAAATTTGGCGTTGTATTTACTTATAAGATGTAAATGCTCTCTAAGAACAAAAAAAAAAAAAAAAAAAAAAAATTTAAATTTAAAAGGGTGAAATGAGCGAAAAGCGTTCTAAAAACATTCTGAATTACAATTTCTATGGAATCTCTAGAACTACCGAACCGATTTGAAATTTGGCGTTGTAGTTACTTATAAGACGTAAATGCTCACTAAAAACAAAATAAAAAAAAAATTTGAAATTTAAAAGGGTGAAATGAGCGAAAAGCGTTCTAAAAATATTCTAAATTACAATTTCTATGGAATCTCTGGAACTACCGAACCGATTTCAAAAGTGATGGTGGCAAATGGATGGTGACAATCCCTGCTCCAACATAGGATATATTTTTTGTGGGTGCCACTATACCCAGTAGGGTACAGGAGTGAAAAACGTTCTAAAATTGCGATTTTGTTTATACTGAAGGAGCTAAGAAATTTGAAATTGTAGTTACTTATAAGATGTAAATGTTCTCTAAGAATAAAATTTTAAAAAAACCTCAAAATTTAAAAGGGTGAAATGAGCGAAAAGCGTTCTAAAAACATTCTAAATTACAATTTCTATGGAATCTCTGGAACTACCGAACGGATTTCAAAAGTGATGGTGGCAAATTGATGGTGACAACCGTGCTCCAACATAGGCTATATTTTATGTCGGTGTCACTAACTGCAGGGGGGGGGTGCAGGAGCGAAAAACGTTGTAAAATTGCGATTTTTTTTTTATACTGAAGGAGCTAGAAATATGAAATTTGGCATTGTAGTTACTTATAAGATGTAAATGCTCTCTAAAAACAAAATAAAAAAAATCGAAATTTAAAAGGGTTTTTCGCTAATTGTTGCCACAGATTAATCTCGGAAAATGAAACATTTGAAGTTACTGAAAAAAAAATAGTAGCTCGAAAAGTATTTGTCAGAAAATTGTTAGGCAAACTGCGTTTGAAAGGTAAAAAATTGTATTTTTCTTGATATAAATTTCAAATTTAATGATTATGCCATTTTTCAAATATTGAATTTGAAAAATTACCAAATTTCACAATGGAGTACCATAGCGAAACCTTCATGCGTAAAAAGATAATGAGAAGGGCGACGTGTCCTGGCGTGTATATTGACTATAGCACGAGTCACAAATTATAGTAGCCTTATTATTCTGTTAAAATATAAAAGTGAATTATGAAATGTCAATATTTTGTTGGATTAAAAGTTCGTTATAAGAAATTGACCAGCGTAGCGGGCGTAGCTTACTAGTAATTCATAAATGTGTGGGCCATTTTCACTTCAGTTAATGTGAACCCTTTTTTTCATGGTGATTTTTTCTGGGGTGACTTTTTCCAGTGGTGCTTCTTTTTACCGTGGTCATTTTTTTTTTCGCAAACCGTGTGGATCAGAGGTTTTTTCTTACACACAACTACTTGGTACTCGGTATCAATACTCGGTACTCAGCTACTCGGCCAAACTACTATTCAGTGTAAAAATAGATTAAAATTGAAATGTCTGAAAATGTAATATTTTTAATACTTGTTTAAATAATGAAAATTCGAATAAAAATACGGTTTACAATATCAATTTCTTGTGTGAATAATCGGAAATGGAAATCATTATTTATTATATACGTAAAAACGTTGAGATATATGGAATAAAATATTCTAGTGAATATGATGAAGGCAAGGTAAACGGGCAAATATTATTAATGACTAGTAAATCAGAAACAGGAAAAATCTCATTTTATTACCATCCGGGAGGAAGGCGTGTGTTAGTTACTTTCTCAAATTTTCACATAAAAGTATTTCAAAGTAAGTTTCAATAATTCCACAGATAACCAACCCTTTGTTCCCCTTTCGACTCGAACTATACAGTATATCTTGCTTGGACCTCATTTTCCGGGCTAACTTCATTCAAAATGAGCAACAGGTTTGTTACAGGCGATAATCGAAGGCTTTCCTGGTATATTTCAAAATAATTACTATAGAGATATAAGGGTGTGAAACGGAAATATTTTCTTTCTTTCAAAAACTTTGAAGTATTTAAGCTTATGTCAAAGAAAATAGGTAGACACTTCCAAACAGTCCTTACAATTACAATTATATTGAAATGTTTTATCTATGCAGACCAGCCCAACAACTGTGCCCAAGATAAATCTCCATTTGTGTATGAGGAGATATAAGGTAGACTTAAGTGTATGAATTGCGCTTCAACCACAGATATCATTGTCATTCCAATCTCCTTACTCAGGCATAAAGTGACAGTTTCTTTTATTAAAAAGATAATCTTTTTTTATCTCTGAGATAGAGTTGGAAAAGGCAGGTGAAATTAATTGCACACTTTGGTGTTAACTTGTTTGGTAAATTGATTTGCGCCTTAGCGATAATTTTGGCTATGTAAAATAATGTTTTTCTCAGCTGTCAAAAACAATGCTTGATGTTAAATATATATATATACCGTATATACTCGTGTATAAGTCGAAAAATTTTAGACAAAATTTGGGAGTTGAAAATGGGGGGTCGACTTATACACGAGTTAGTAAAAAAAATAATAAATAAATAAATAAATACTTACTCAATTGCGGATATTCAGGATATTTAAAGACAGAAAATAATACATATCTAGGAATCATGAATCTAAAAACCTTTATTGTTTTCATTTAAAAATTAAAATTTTTCAATGAAACTTATGAAAATCTAAGTTATTGTTCAGAATCTGAATATTCATACAGCTCAGGTAATTGGGAATCCGATATTTCATTGTAAATATCCTCAGATTCGGATTCCATGCTTATCAACGACTCATCGGAATCTGAAAAAAGAAATCTTCTGATCCGTCCATATTGTTGCTAATGCATAGTTAAAAAACAAAAATTATCCTCAATTACAAATCATTTTTCGACATACTACCAGAAATGTGGTTCGACTTATACGCGAAAATTCAATTTTTTTCCAAAATTTTGCGTAAGAATTGGGGGGGTCGACTTATACACGAGTATATACGGTATATATATGAATCTAGGAAAAAAAGTAACTGGAAAAAAAAATATTCGGAAAAAAGTAACAGAAAAAACAAGAGCGGAAAAAAAGTAATCGGAAGAAAAGTAACCGGAAAAAAAGTAATCGGAAAAAAAGTAAACGGAAAAAAAAGTAACAAGGTACTGATAAATATTGAACTTATTGATAAATAAGTGTTAAAAGCTAACGAAGTAACATACGTTCGATTTATATAATTCCCGTAGGCGGATATTTGTGAATGCTATTAGGAATTGTGTAAAATCACCCCCGGAAAAAAGCACCATCGGTAAATAACTCCCTGATAAAAAAAAAGGGGGGGGGGCTTCACCGTTAAAATGGGAAAATACCACACACTTATAAATAACACGTATTTGAATAAGCCAATTATAATTTCGGGTAAAGCACGTGCTAACCACATGTATTTACTAATCACGTGTACTAGGAACAATCGGAGCATTATATATGTCGTAGGCTAATTGGGAAATCCGGCTCTTTGTAAAGAGCCGGTCTAATTGGAGAATCATTTCCCTTTTCCCAATCAGCCTGATGTTTTTCAGGCTTATTGTAAAGACCCTAGACACCGTTAGGCTAATTGGAATATGGTCATTTATTTTTCTATCAGCCTGACATTTTTTTGTCTCATTGCAAAGAACCTAGATAGCGTTAGGCTAATTAAAAAATGACCATGCTTATTTAGAAAATGACCAGTTCTTTGTCAAAATATGGTTTTGTACCCAACTCGAACCTGAAAATTCCATTCGAAGTCGCCCGAACCCGACAGAAAAATTCCATCGGACCGTAACCCGATCCTAAAAGGACAAAATAAATTCCTTCGAGTCGCAACCCGACCCGAACCAGAAAACTCAAGTTAACCTGAAATCCGCCACGAACTCGACAAAAAAAAAAAAAAAAAAAAAAAAAAAAAACATCGAACCGTAATCCGATCCGAACCCAACTAAATAAATTCCTTCATGTCGCAACGCTACCCGAACCAAAAAATTCGATGTTAACCAGTAACCCAACACGAACAAGACATAAAAATTCCATCGAACCGTAACCAGATACGAACCTGAAAATAATAGTTAACCTGAAACCCAACCCGAAACAGGAAAAAAATTCCATCAAACCGTAACTCGATTCGAACCCGACAAAATAAATTTCTTTGTCTCGTAACTCGACCCGAAATTGAAAATTGAAGTTAACCCGAAAGCCGACCCGAACCAGAGAAATAAAAATCCATTGATACGTAAACCGATCCGAATTCGACAAAATAGTTTTCGTTGTCACGCAACCCGATCTGAACCAGAAAATTGAAGTTAACCCGAACCCGACAAAAAAATCCATCGAATCGTAACCCGATCCGAACCCGACAAAATAAATTCCTTCGTGTCACAACCCGATCCAAAGCAGAAAATTCAAGTTAATCCGAAACCCGACCCGAACCCAATAAAAAAACTATCGAACCGTAACCCGACAAAATAAATTCCTTCGTGTCACAACCCGATCCAAAGCAGAAAATTCAAGTTAATCCGAAACCCGACCCGAACCCAATAAAAAACTATCGAACCGTAACCCGGTCCGAACCCGACAAATTAAGTTTCATAGTTACGCAACCCGATCCGAAAATGAAATTTGAATCTGAAAATTTAATTTAACCCGAAGCATAGCCCAAACCTGAAAATTAAAGTTAAGTCGAAACGCAACCCGACCCGAAACTCAAAATTGAAGTTAACCCAAAACCCGAGCCCGTCAAAAATTTCATCGAACTGTAACCCGATCTGAACCCGACAAAATAAATTCCTTCATGCCACAACCCGATCCAAGCCAGAAAATTCAAGTTAACCCGAAACCCGACCCGAACCCGATAAAAAAATCCATCGAACCGTAACTCGATCCAAACCCGACAAAATAAATTCCTTCGTTTCTGGTTTGAATCGGGTTGTGACACGAAAAAATTTATTTTGTAGGGTTCGCATCGGGTTATGGTTCGATGGATTTTTTGACGGGTTCGGGTTTCGGGTTAACTTCAATTTTCAGTTTGTGTTAGGTTTCGGGTTAAATTAAATTTTCAGGTTCGGATCGGGTTACGGTTCGATGGAATTTTTTTCTCTGTTCGGGTTGGGTTTCGGGTTAACTATTATTTTCGGGTTCGGGTCGGTTTGCGACACCAAGGAATTTATTTTATCGGGTTCGGATCGGGTTACGGTTCGATGGATTTTTTTATCGGGTTCGGGCCGGTTTCGGATCAACTGGAATTTTCTGGCTTGGATCGGGTTGTGACACGAAGGAATTTATTTAACCGGGTTCGGATCGGGTTACGGTTCGATGAAATTTTTGACGTGTTCGGGTTTCGGGTTAACTTCAATTTTCTGTTTCGGGTCGGGTTGCATTTCGACTTTGTGTTTCGAGTTAACTTTAATTTTCCGGTTTCGGTTAGGTTTCGGGTTATTTTCAGGTTCAAATCGGTTTTTGGATTAACTTAAAATTTCAGTTTCGGATCGGGTTGCGTGACGACGAAATATAATTTGTCGGGTTCGGATCGGGTTACGGTTCGATAGATTTTTTATCGGGTTCGGTTCGGGTTTCGGGTTAACTTGAATTTTCTGGTTGGGATCGGGTTGTGACACGAAGAAATTTATTTTGACGGGTTCGGATCGGGTTACAGTTCGATGGATTTTTTGACGGGTTCTGGTTTCGGGTTAACTTCGATTTTCAGTTTGGGTTAGGTTTCGGGTTAAATTAAATTTTCAGGTTCGGGTCGGTTTTGGGTTAAATTAAATTTTCAGTTTTGGTTCGGGTTGCGTGACGACGAAATTTATTTTTCGGGTTCGGATCAGGTTACGGTTCGATGGAATTTTTTTCCTGGTTCGAGTTAACTATAATTTTCGGGTTCGGGTCGGTTTACGACACGAAGGAATTTATTTTATCGGGTTCGGATTTGGTTACGGTTAGATGGAATTTTTATGTTTTGTTCGGGTTGGGTTACTGGTTAACATCGAATTTTTAGGTTCGGGTCGCGTTCCGACATGAAAGAGTTTATTTTGTTAGTTACGATTCGAAGTTTTTTTTTGTCGGGTTCGTGGCGGATTTCGGTTTAACTTTAGTTTTCTGGTTGGGGTCGGGTTGCGACTCAAAGGAATTTATTTTGACCTTTTAGGATCGGATTACGGTCCGATGGAATTTTTCTGTCGGGTTCTGGTCGACTTCGAATGGAATTTTCAGGTTAGAGTTGGGTGCAACCAACGCCCCCTAGATAAGGGAGAAAGCCTAAACACGTAATTATGACGTCATCCAAAGCAGGGACACAGCCGGGAACTCTGACAACATATGAGGGATCAGCCAAATCAAAATATAGTTACATATTTTTTTCACTTCTGATGAAATTAATTAAATTAAATTACTTGATTATACCTACATTATTTAATTCAATTATTTGCTTATTAAATATATATATATATTTACATATTTACATGGAAGTTTAATCAAAGTTATAACTATTAGAAGGTTAAATTAATTATTATTGGGAGGATAATTCACAGATGAAAACAAATACAAACATATTAAAAGACAGAAATAAATAAATACGTAAACGGTAACAAAATATATAATGTATTTTTTTACCTAAAAAATAAAATAAAAAGTTCATAAGAATGTCAGAATATTATTGCATAAACCGTGTTTAATTTAATGTTTCTAATTCCTGAAACCTTCGAATTATTTTATATGCGTATAAATATACATGTAAAAATTAAAAAAATTTAATTTGCATATTGTAAGATGTTAAATATTATGAGAAATGAGATTAAAAAACATTGACTTTCAGAGCTGACGTTGAGGCTCCTGATCTGTAGATTTACTAGTTAGTACCTTTTTGGGGGGAACAAACATTAAAACACTATAAGTCTATTATTTATATGAAATTACATTTAATTATACAAGTATCAGAATTTCCCCAGTTTAAAAAAGGGCAGGGTACTGCTGGTGAGAAAAGGGCACTTTTTTATTCTTAACTCTTTCGTTCCTGTTCCGGCCTTAGACGCTGAACATACAAAATCCCATTCCGGCCTTGCCGGCCGAAGAACGTCTCTTAACCCTCACACCGTGAGAGATGAAAACATCTATCAATTACACTGGCTTCCTAGTTGACAAAGTGCAACGTCTTCAAGCAGGGGAAAGGGGAAGACATGTATAATAGCCATGGAGAAATTCTGTTTGTTTGCAGAAGTGTATATTTTCTAATACATTCTTAAAGTTTGCATAGTTTCTGGGATAAAGTAATAGTACGAGGGGCAGTCGGAAAATAATTTTCCCTGGCGACTGTGCACAGAGGTGTGTATAAAAGACAAAAAAGGTAATGAGACATTAAAGTTAAAACATAACTTTATTTTTACACATAAGTACCAAGTACATTGAGACATTTTTCATACCGCTTTATAAGCTTCAAAAAGCCCTCCAGGAAAAAATCAGAGCTTTGCATACGGACGAAGTGTTGAACGGCTATGGGCGAAAGAAGACACAGCAGGTGAACGCGAACGTGCAAGACACTGATACACCATTGGGTAGAGGTGTCTTATATTCTATACCAAAAAAATCGTCAAAAATTTTTGTTAGTTGCAGCACACTTTTCTAATAATACAGTTTTATTGCATATTTGTTTTATTAAGAAGTCTTAAATTTTTTATGATATATTAACCAGTAAGCTTGTTTTTTCCAGAAGTATTGTGAATACTAACAGTGTGTTTATTAGATCATAAACAAACCGAACTTTGCTCATTTAAATGCTTGCTTGGTGGATACCTTCTGCATCACTGATGTGCAATAACATACTGAAAATATTTCAAGATTTATCTTACTGCTGATCACAGTTTCTGTGCCTACCTAGAATATTTATGTGTTCAGTGAGTTAAATTCACTTACTGATTCAGCTATTAAAAATTTTGCTAAATCGCTTTTTTTTAATCACTAATTATTTTTATTATTATTATTATTTATTTTACAAAAAACACTTTTGATTTAGTCACTTGCCAAGAATTAATACCAAAAAAATCGTCAAAAATTTTTATTAGTTGCAGAAGACTTTTATGATACGCAGTTTTATTGCATATTTGTTTTATTAAGAAATATTAATTTTGTTATGCTATATTAGCCAGAAAGCCTGTTTTATCCGTGAAGTATTGTAAATGCTAATAGTGTGTTTAGTAGAACATAAAAAGCCGAACTTTGTTCATCTAAATGTATGCTTGGTGACTGTCTTCTGCATCGCTGTTATGTACAATAACATACTGAAGAAAATTGAATTTCGTTCTCATTCCTGATCCCATTTTATGTATGTACTTTTAATATTTATATGTTCAGTGAGGTAAACTCAAGAAGTTGTGCACATGCTGATTTAGCTGTTAAAAGTTTTGCTAAATCTCTCTCTTTTTTTATTTTTATTTACTTATATATATATATTTTTTTTTTACCAAAAATACTTTTGTATTAGCCTCTTGGCGAAATTTAATACTAAAATATCACCAAATAATTTTAATAGTTGAAGCAGACTTTTTTAATTATGCAGTTTTATTGCATATTTGTAAATTTCTTCTTTTATTAAAACGTCTTAATTGTGTTATGGTATATTAGCCAGAAAACCTGGTTTACCCAGACGTTTTGTAAATGCTAATAGTGTGTTTATGATAACATAAACTAGCCGAACTTGACTGATCTAAGTGCTTCTCTATTGTCAATTATTTTTATCTGTGTTTTCAAATTTTAAGTGAAAAAACAACTTTTGCCCATCGTCCTAGAACAGGCATTTACACTAGTATACACAGTGGTGGCCAAAAGTTTGGACATTTTTTGAAAGTTTCATGTTTTTCAACTTTGTGTGCTTGTAGAATACATTAATTTTCACTTAAATACAAACGTTTATATATCAAATTGAAGGTAATTTAATGTAGAATTTAATAATAAAAACAGTATTACAATATATCTATCACAAAAAAAGTTATGCTCATTTTAGTAGAACAAACACAAATCGTTTTGAATAAGGACGTGTTTTGTAATCAAAGCGTACTAGCCAATCACAAACACTGTTCTGAGGACCAATCAAATGTCTGTAACTATAGTTTAGGTTATTTGGATGGAAAAAGAGTTATTGTTGTGGAAATATTTTGCGGAATGATGCATACTAGTACAATTAAATAGAGTATTGCTGTTTTTTATTATTTAAAGTCCTTTTTTTTAATTAAACTAATTTTAAACAATGTCATCAACAAGAAGAACTAATTGGACATCTACAAAAAGAAGCCGAATTGTCATATTGAGAGAAAATGGCTTCTCTTATGCTGAAATTGCAAGAGAAGTTGGTGGTTCAGTGACTTATTCTGGTGTACGAAAGTTCTGATTACGTTATGAAAAAACGAAATCAGTGGAAAATAAGACCAAATAAGGCAGAAAACAATGCACAAGTGCTACTGCCGATAGAAAAATTAAACAGCTATGCCTTCAAGATAGAAAAATTTCATCAGATGCCATTAGATGCGAAATGAATGCAGCGAGTATTGCAGTAAGTTCGAGAGCAATAAGAAGAAGGTTATCAGGAGTTGGTCTACAAGCTAGAATTCCAAGAAAAAAACATATTTAAATCAAAAGCAACTCGAAAAACGAGTTAAGTGGGCAAAATAACACATTAAATGGTCGGAAAATCAATGGAAGCAAGTAATCTGGAGCAATGAGAGTAAAATATTGCTTTTTGGTAGTGATGGTAGTAAATACGTGAGACGTAGAGTAGGAGAAGCACTTCATCCTGATTGCATAGAAGCAACTACAAAAAAACCAACAAATGTCATGATTTCGGCATGTATGTCTGCAGATGGTGTGGGCCAAATTCAAGTGATTGATGGCATCCTGAATGCCCAAAAATACATCGAAACTGTCATGGAACCGAAATTGATACCTTCCGTCAGGGATCTCTTCCCCAACAACGCACCATTTATTTTTCAGCAGGATTCAGCTCTTGGCACCATGCGAATACGAAAGATGAACTCCAAACACTCGTTCACTCGATGAAAATACGCTTTGAAGCTGTCTTAAAAAATAAGGGTTATGCTACTAAGTATTGATTGTGTAAGTATCACTTTAAAAAAATGCAAATCTAAGATAGATCTTACTATTAGTTGCATAACTTTTTTTGTAAAACAGATATTGTAATAATGTTTTTATTATTAAATTTTACAATAAATTGCCTTCAATTTGATATATAAACATTTGTATTTAAGTGAAAATTAATATATTCTACAAGCACACAAATTTGAAAAACAGGAAACTTTCAAAAAATGTCCACACTTTTGGCCACCACTGTATATATGTATCTTTGTCATACGATAGCACTCGTATTTATAAACCGATTTGGATAAAACTAAGAGCATTACTGCCAACATCGCACTAAACTTCCGTACAATGTAGGTTAATTTAACCGAGGTTAACCCTTTCCGGCATAGTGGTCCCACTCCGAGCACACCTAATTTTAATTCCAAACTTGCATTCGTCACCAAGAATATTTTAATAAAATTTTGTTTCTTCAATGAAAGCTTAAAATAAGGAGTTCTTATTTACTAAAACAGTCGTTTGTAAATTCCGGTGTCAGTCAGTAATTTCTCATTTTACGAACAGAATTTGTCTGTGCCGGAAAGGGTTAAGCACGTTTCAAACTAGAATTTTTTTAAAGAAATGTTTTCAAATACGTTCCGCGTAAGAACATGAAACTAAATACATATTATTTTTTCACGTATATTTCTGATTAGAAACGTCTTTAACCTGGATCAAATTAACTCATATTGTACGGAAATTTAGTTGAAAGTTGGTAAGTATGTGAGAGTGTGTAAAAGGCTCACCAATATCGCAACAGAGTTCATTGCCCAGCTTTGTCCGCCATCTTGTTTCAAAGCGCTAAAAGATTTAAAACTAAAAAAATATATACAAAAAAATTCAAAATTATTTTTTGCCTAAGTGTTAGGGCTTGATACAAGGATTGCGGAGCATTTTTTGTTTTGCCTCTATCTTAAACAATGGCTGAGATATAGCAGTTTGAAATTGTGGGGTAACCGACATTTTGAAACAAGACAGCAGATTAAAACAAATCTGAGATTAATTTATGAGTTTTAGTGAACGGGATTTTCTTGCAAATTAGTATCTTTTATTGTTGTAATCACTTTCCCAATCATACACATAAAACTACATATTCATATCAGTTTGCGTCAAATTCTCGCCAAGCTTGGTGACACTTTGCGAAATATCGGCAAATTTGGCCGCCAAAAATAAGTCTGCATAAATGAAGCCAAGTTGCCTATAGCTGAATAATTTGGCAAATTTCTTATTCAAATTAAGTATTAACAAATTTTCTGTAATCGGGTTCTTTGCAGTTTAGCTTGCTGTTTTCGAGAAACATTTGCTAAAATTTTAAACTGAAGATATAGGAAAGCTATGTTTTCCTCCCGGTACAGGCTGGAAGGACATTTTTACTAGTGTGCTTAGTATTTTTTCCCAGTTTAGAGTTCCGGTTTTCATGTTTTCTGATATATTTTAGTACAATTGAAAGCATTCTCATATGTTTTGCCTTCTATTTAGAGCTGTACATTTTTTTAAATCTAAAAGTAACAATCGGTTTTTTTCTCTGTTACTAAGAAAATAAATAAAAGTGTTTTTATCTCAAAAAAAATTTTTTTGCCTCGTAAATCGTTAACTTAACCATTTCCTTGTTATTAGTTAGGATACAACTTATATTATTCATTTTTAGGATAAACATTAATACGAAGCAATGAAAGAAATGTGCCCAATAATCAAAGTATAAGTACCTGAGTAGAGTCTAGTAATTAATAGGGTAGTAATAACAGGAACAGAGAATCATTTCACATACGCATACCAGATTTTTGCAAAAACATATTTTAAATGATCATGATCAGGTCCAGACTACCAACGGGGCACACTTCCACCAGTTAAAAAGGATAGAATTTTTTTCATTATTCATGGCAGTAATTTTGCATGAATTTAAATAAGACGAAAATTTTTATTAAATTTTACTGATGGAAATGTGCCCTTTTGGTAATCAAGCTCTATTCACGACGTGTCAAAAATCGAAACATTTAGTAAAAAAAAATGTAGTAAAAAATAATGAATCAAAATTTTGTATATTGGATAAACAAATATGAGTGACATTTGATGTTATACTCTATAAAATAACTAGTAAATCTATAGATCAGAGGCCTCAATGTCAACTCTACAAATCATTGTTCATTAATCTCACTAATTTTACTTACCTATCATACGTAGTATAGGGTAAGTCTTATTGTAATCGTTTTGAAAATCGAAAAAAAAAATTGACGGATTTACACGTTTCAGACACTGGAGATTCCGAAAAACATATTTTTAGAAAAAAAATTTTGCCGTCCGTCTGTGTATCTGTGTGTCTGTGTGTGTGTCTGTAAACGCTCTATCTCCCGAAAAAATTGAGATAGAGACTTGCATTTTGGTATGTACTTAGTATGTAATAATGGGAAGAAGCCTATTTCATTTCAATAACCTCGATTAACCGGAACTATTTTTTTCGGACTCTCGAAATATTCGTTCTGATAAAAGGAAGATAAAAATTTTCGAAATTGTTTATTTTAAGAAATGAATATAAAAGACAATAAAAAAAAATAAATTTTGCATAAAGCATGAAGTCGATCGGATAATGAGTTGCCGAGATATTTCGAATCCTATTTTCCACACTCTTCGATTTTTCATGACCCTGTATTTTATCCAAATTTGACTCTAAAGATATATTTTAATTGGAAATTTGACGCTTAATCAGATGCTATAAACCGCTAGTTAATAGGATTATTATTTTTGGAGTTATAAGGAAAAACCTCTTTCAAGCAATTCAGTAATCGAGCCTTTAAAGTTTATGACGTCATCAAGCCACGATTTTATTTGAATTGCAATGCATTTTATAAGTAGTTTACACATTTTTATTTTAATATTTTACATTATGCATATCCATGATGGGTAAGTATTACGGTGGCCCCCAACGACTAGTTTAATATTTTCTGCATATTATTTGATAGCCTAAAATTAGAGTTTTTTAAAGTTATTTGTACAAGTTATTTATACATTTATAAAAATATAAGAATGAGATTTATTGAAAGTTCTCAAAATTTTAGAACATTAAACACAATTTTATGTCGGATAAATGATAGGATAAACTACTTATTACTGTATTTTTGCAGAATAAGGTTACATTCCTTCAGGAGGGCTCCACCCCCCGTTGGCACTTTAGTTTTATATTATCAATTTCCAGTAATTGTGCTGTTTTATTATTTGAATATATGTTTGAATGCATTTACTATTGTAATTTTATTAAATTAACCATCTCTTTGTACAGGAGATTTTATCCTACCCTTAAAATAATACTTATTTTTCAACCACTAAATATCATATGTTGCTGAAATTGATAAAAAAATTTCGTATATTAAATATACTTATATAAATGTAAATCCCTCTAGCGAGACTTATATTCAATTTACATATTCAATATTTTTATAATTTTCATTTGGAAAACTGATTTGGTCATCTTTCTTTAATTGTTAAAATAAATCCATATCTATTTCATTAGCAAAAGCATATTAAAAACTTAAATCACCCGAAAATTAGCTATTTTGTTAATAAAGTTTTGCGTAAAAAAATGCGATTAATTTTTATTTTATTTTATTGATATTCTTTGAAATATAGTTGCCTGGCAACCATTTAATAAAACAGAAAAAAATGCATTGGAATTTTTTGTAAAAAATGAGAAATTAAAATGTTTCATAATGCGTAAAATTTCCCATTAATTTATACAATTAATTTCGAAATTCTAATAAATATATTGACAAATATTCAAAGTGATCGATTAAATTAAGATCTCCATTTCGTAAATTTAGTACCCATAATTTAGCATTTACAATTATCCCAATGCGTGATTTTCTTTTCGGTGAATGTTAAAATAAAAAAATTGTCTGACTTCCCATTGAAAATCTTTATGACTTCAAATGAAATGTTCTATATTTTTTGAACGAATGAATCAAATTTAACTAAAAACTATACAGCTAATTCCGGGTATCTCGCCAACATACCCACCAAAAATCAACCTAATCGGACCCTTTTTGCGGCAATTATCGCGGAACAGACAGACATACAAACAAACAAACAGACAGAAACCAAAAACTTTTCGGGTCTCAACAGTGAGCCTTCACTGACGTTTCGACAACTAGTAAATCTACAGATCAGAGGCCTCAACGTCAGCTCAAAAAATCATTGTTCTTACTAATTTTTAACATTATCTGAAAAATATTGGACACACTAAAATTCAATCTTTTTAAGTTATTTATACATTGATAAGAATATAAATTTATCGAAAGT
Source organism: Maratus michaelseni (assembly GCA_963931845.1). Taxonomy (NCBI): domain Eukaryota; kingdom Metazoa; phylum Arthropoda; class Arachnida; order Araneae; family Salticidae; genus Maratus; species Maratus michaelseni. The sequence continues at coordinate 79,612,909 of OZ007598.1, forward strand.
TTCGGAAATTTTAGAAGTATCCCCTTAAACACAATGTTATGCAATGATAGGATAAACTACTTGTTACTGTATTTTTTCAGAATAACAATACATTATTTCAGGGGGGGCGGAGCCCCCCTGAACCCCCCGTTGTCGCTTTAATATTCTATTCTCAATTTCCAGTAATTGTGCTATTTTATTTCTTGAGTATATGTCTGAATGTATTTGCAATTTTCATTTCATTAGAATAACCATCTCTTTGTACAAGAGATTTTATCCTATCCTTAAAAGAATAATTATATTTCAACTACTAAACATCATATGTTTCTGAAGTTGAATAAAATTTCGTGTATAAATTATACTTATACAAATTTAAATTCCTCTTATTTGATCTATATTCAATTTACGCATTCAACGTTTTTATTATTTTCATTTGGAAAACCGATTTGGTAATCATTTTTTAGTACTTAAAATAAATTCTCATCTATTTCATTAAAAAAAAAAAGCATATTAAAAACTTAAAACCCGAAAATTGGCAATTTTTAATAAAACTTCGCGTAAAAATAATGCGATTCACTTGAATTTTCCTTTGTTTATATGCTTTGAAATATAGTTGCTTTGCAACCATTTATTGAAAGAGAGAAAAAAAATGCACTGGAAATTTTTGTAAAAAATGATAGAATAAAATGTATTATATTATTAGAGCAGATGTATAAAATTGCACCAAACATTGTACACCTAATTTAAAAAATCTGACGAATGTATTAACAAAATTTCAAATTAATTTGAATAATTTAAGACCTGACTTGATAAATTTTAGCCTTCATAACTTACCGTTTAAATACATTAATCAAATGCGACATTTTATTTTCAACGACTAAAAAAATTCAAAATCGTCTGAATTCCCATAGGAAAGCATTAGGATAAAAAAAGAAATGTTCTATATTTTCCGAGCGAATGAACCAAATGTAACTAAAAACTATACAGCTAATTTCGGGTATCTCACCAACATACCTACCAAAAATCAAACTAATCGGATCATTTTTACGGCAGTTATCGCGGAACAGACAGACAGACAGACAGACAGACAGACAGACGGACAGACAGACGAACAGACAGACAGACAAATAGACAGGAACCAAAAACTTTTCGGGTCTCTACAGTAAGCCTTCACTGACGTTTCGGCAATTAGAAATACGTTATTTCCGTTATTGCGTCTTAGATACAAAATAATTTATATGAGCTTCGTGCTTACTTATATTCACGAGAATATAAGTTGAACTGGAGTCTTTTAGTAAGAGGTTTCTACTAGAGTTTTTCATATTACAGTAGAGTACCTCTAATCCGCAAACCTGTAATTCGCAAACGCCTGTTATCTGTACTGTATAAAGGAATGTAAACAAATAAATTTAAGTCTTAAAAAATAATTTATCAACGGCATTTTTACATTTCTTAATATATATATATATATATATATATATATATATATATATACAGCGTGTCCACGTATAACCTGACCGACCTTTATTTTCGCAACCGTTGGTCCTAGATGCATACTTCCAATTACAAAAATGGTTTAAATAAGGTAAAGAATTATTTCCAAAGCGATTTGGGTCAAGAAAAATATTTATTAAAAAATTACGAAATTTAAATTTTTATACGGTCCCCAAGTCCTATAAGTGATATTTAGTAAAAATTTACTGTGACACTAACAAGTAAGATAAAAAATGTCCCATTCATCTACGATTAAAACTGACCGAGTTATAGCTGTTTAAAGTTGGAGTATATTTTTTGTTGCGAAATAGGGGTCATTCACAAATGTAGTAGAAATATAAATAATCGTCAGATATATAAAAAAAAATAGTTGAGAGCAAAATTAACATTGCAATCTAATATAAATGTGAAATCTATAATCATTCTAACATATTAATGCAAAATATACAATTTGTACTGAGCATATAAGAGGATAAAAATAACAGAATTTTTGTTAAATAAAAGGATGAAAAACAACAGCCGCAATTAAGATTTTAAAATGTTGTTAGATTACACTGTTTTTCATATTTTGAGTTGTGCCCTGTTTTTTAGCTTTTGAAAATTGATTCTAATGTATTTTTTAGCGCTGAATCTGAAAATGACCTTCATTTTAAACCATCACGTCAGGATTTTTCTCAAATTGAAAATTTCAAAGTTAAAAAGATCAAAGTTAAAATTGACCCCCCCCTCCCTTCCCAACCTCATCGGACCCCTAAGCTATTTAGTTGTAAAAAAACCCAGTATAAGCCAAAAAAATTTAATAAATTATTGAATTAAATAAAATTAAACTGAATAAAAAAGTCTTACATCTATTTTATAGTATCAGATTTTTCGCTATTTTTTAACCTTGAAACTTACGATTTGCGAAAAATCTTGACATGATGGTTAAAAGTGAAGGTAATTTTTTTATTCAGCGTTAAAAAATACATAAAACGTAATTATAAAAGTTAAAAAACGCAACCATCGCAGGTTTCTGCTATCTAATCTAATTTTTTTTCTTAAACTTGTTGGCGGTGATCTATCCGAATTTTTTTGTGTTATCCTCTAATATGGTAAGCATCTAAAATCATAATAATATTACATTGTCATCGGATTTAAGTCAGTATGTAAAATTTAACTTCGATCGGACATTTGAAAGTGAATTAAAATTCGAGTACAAATTTTAAACTGGAAAGACGATCGTTGCAAGTTAAATAAAACCTTATAAAAATAATATAATTTTTGTTAAAATAAATCATAGCCTCAAATACTTGCAAAATAAAACATATGATAAACAATGATATATATCAACAATGATAAATATGATGTACAATTATTTTAACTAATCTGAAACTTAACTAATAAAATTTAAGTCAATCGTAATAGTTGTACGATTTCTTTTAAAGCGCAGATACCTTGAAATAAGTTTAAGTATTTTACATACGACCCCTGAAAGCATGGCCAAAATCATCAGTTTTAAGAAGCAAAAAAGTGGTATAAGTCATGCATTTCAAAGTTTCATAACTCGGTCAATTTTAATGTTAGATAAATGGGACTTTTTTTGTCTTACTTGTTAGTGTCACAGTAAATTTTTACTAAATATCACTTATAAGACCGGGGGACCGTATAAAAATTTAAATTTCGTAATTTTTAAATAAATGTTTTTCTTGACCCAAATCGCTTTAAAAATAATTCTTTACCTTATTTAAACCATTTTTGTAATTGGAAGTATGCATCTAGGACCAACGGTTGCGAAAATAAAGGTCGGTCAGGTTATACGTGGACACGCTGTATATGTATATATATATATATATATATATATATATATATATATATATATATATATATATATATGTAAAAAAGAAAATAGCATCGTTATATTTGTGCGGGCACATACATTTAATACAATTGCAATTAATTTGGAAAACGGATTAAAGAGTTGTTTGGATGAATTGCATTTGTTTAAAAATGTATAAATAATATCTATACAACCTCTGACAATAAAGTTCGGTGAATAGCACTGTAACGTTAACGTAGATGAAATATTAGCGAAAGTTACCTTACTGTCCTTTGAAATATTCACCTCCCATAACTATGCACCGCTGAGATCTGCTATACATGTCCGTGATACTTTACAAGAAGTCTTTTGGGATGGAGTTCAAAAGCTTCGTTACGTTTCGTTGAATGTCAGGAATATCGTCAAATCTCTTTCCTTTCAAAGCGAGTTTGAGTCGTGGGAATAGGAAGATGTCTGGAGGATTAAGATCTGGCGAGTATGGTGAATGTTCAATTTGCACCCCCCCTTTTTTTGCCAGGAACTGTTTGACAATATTGGCTGTGTGAGTGCGAGCATTGTCGTGCACAAAAAAACATGAACCTTGTTGTGCCTACTGATGTCGTACCCTGCGTAGACGTTTCATGAAACGGGTCAAAAATACAATGAATCTTGCAGCATTCATCGTCGTTCCCTCAGGTAGAAATTCCTTGTGGATAATGCCTTGACTATCAAAAAGGTGATGAGCATCATTTTGATGCGTGACTTTTCTGCTCTGACTTTTTTCCGACTAGGTGATGCAGGAGAACGCCATTCCATGCTTTGCTGTTTCGTTTCAGGGTCATACCTGAGACACCAGGACTCATCCTCAGTGACAATACAGTTCAAGAAGTTTGGTGTCGCATCCGCCGTTTCGACAAAATCCTGTGAAGCTTCTAAACGTGCCTGCTTTTGATCGTCAGTCAAGTGATGTGGCACAAGACGACAACACGTTTTTCTCATCCCTAAATTCTGGGTAACGATTTGTCGCACGGATTCACAGTTAATCTACAGTTCATCAGCTATCATGCGCACAGTTAATCGACGATCTTTCGTGAGTATTTTCCTCACTTTCTCAATGTTTTCGTCACTGACGGATGTCGCCGGTCTTCCACTACGGAGGTTGTCAGAAACACTTTCTCGGCCTTCTCGAAAACGGGCGAACCACTCGTACACACACTTCACGGACAGAGCTTGATCTTCATAAACACGTACCAGCATCGCATGAGTTTCTTTCGGTGTTTTTCGAAGCTGAAAACAAAACTTTAAATTGATCTTTTGTTCATTCATTTTTCTGTTCTCAGTTAAGAACCAACACACTAAACAAGCACTTTGTAAAGCAAGTCTTACACGGAACACAAACAACGCTCAACTAAACAATGGTGGGGGCAGATGGTCAACATCTGCCACTACGCAGGTGCAGCGTTTTGTTTCGCCAGTGTTGCCAGATCGGCCGTTCTTAATTCATTCACCGAACTTTTTTGTCAGAAGTTTATGTTCTTGTGGAATTCGGCTTTGGATTTGGTGTCTCTTATCGTTTACCAATAGCTAATTTCTAAACCATTATTTTTAGAGATACAGTTAGGCCATTTTCAAAAATTACTTACATATGCTGTCTCAGAAAAAAAGAAGAAAATTCAAACATACATTAATATTTTTTGTTTAATTTGAGCTATGCATTATATAAAGAAGACTATATTAAATATTTCTAGCATTAAAAATTAAAAAATCAATAAAAATTGTTGAGATATAAATCAGTATAAATGGATTAATGTCAAATCCATTACCAAATGTCAAGTCTGTTACCTCACAATATTTTAATGTATTTTAATATTAATATATATTTTTTCCATTCTATTGTTAATTTTTTCAACTAAGAAATAGAGTTAAAATTTTCTTATAATTCAATAATTTACCTGAATTTATATTGTTATTATTAGAAAAAGTTTTGTATAAATTTCTATGGAGTCAACATTTGTGGCTATAAATGTCTCTCATTTCAATTTAATTTAAGTATTATTGTTAAGTATCATGTTCTGAAATTTAGGGACGTAAGTCACTTCTAAGTAAGTATATTTTTGAAAACTTAAAAAAATGAAAGGTGACTATTTTCATTAATTTTGTATGGAAGCAGACTTGACAGTTGGTAACGGATTTGACACTAATCCATTAATACCGATTTATATCTCAAAAATTGTTATTAATTTAAAAAAATTTTAATGCTAGAAATATTTAATATAGTCTTCTTTATATAATACATAGCTAAAATTAAACATTAAATATTAATGTATGTTTGAATTTTCTTCTTTTTCCTCTGGGAAAGCATATGTAAGCGAATTTTGAAAATGGCCCAGTTCCAACAGTAAAAATGTCTCGAATTTTGTTCTGCAGCATGTAAAAATTCATTTACGTTAAAATAATTTCTTTTTAAATCGTTAAGAAATTAAAAATGTTATACAATGCCTGAGTCCTATAAGTTTTACTTAGAAAAAGTCTCTTCATGTTCTAAAAAGCAAAACAGTAAAAATTTAATATGACTTACTTAAAACGTACCGAGTTATGATACTTAGATTTTTATGAATTTACAGGCCTTTTCATCAAAAATGAAAAAATGTGTTTTAGTGTTAGAAAATTCTGAAAGTGCATGAAATTCAAAATATCATAACTAGGCAAGTTTTTGTTGAGCAAAAATGGAGTTTTAACCATATAAACCAATATTAATTGTGCGGATTCATCTCAACAGAAAACAATGTCTATACTTACTTCCCACAATAATTTCGGAGATTCTCTTTAAAGGAATTATAATTAAAACGTTCTTTGACAACATGCACAGAAATTAGTTATACATTACATAAATAATTGGTTGTTGGAACCTGTTGCAAAAATAACTGGTTTTGTTGGAACCTGTTGCCTAGGCAACTGTGGAGCGATGCAACCTGTTAACCAAAAGTAACTATATTTCCCATCGCTAATTTATGTAGAAAACAGAAATACAGTACTTTTATTGATATTAAAGAAAAATAATTTTATAAAAATATATAAAAAATTATACACTAATAATTTAAAAGTATATGATAAGCTATTCTTTCTTTGTAAATGAGGAAGTTTTCTTTTCAAATATGAGTGAAATCAGGTACAATTTTTTTTCTTTCTTAGTTTTTTTTTTTTTTTTTTTTTTTTTTCAAATACCCCTAAAATAAAAATATATGAAAATCAAATTGGACCATCATTCGCTCTGTATGAAGTAAATATAAATTAAAATATTAAATAAAATGTTCAAATTTTACCCCAAAAATTTGGTCTTTTTAGCACTTTCCAACCTAGTTGAAAAGTGCTTATGACTTCGGTTTGTCTGGCCGTCTGGCCGTCTGTCCGTGCTCTAACTCCCGTAAATATGCTCGGATTGCTCTGCAATTTTTATATGTTATTGTCGTTATCTATGGCACGTTCCCTATTTCAACTGAAGTGTGTAGCACTTATAGTTTTCTTACAGGGACACTCAAAAGAATTCCGTTACATTGCGGTCTATGGGGAAAAATCATTTGCGGTTTATTTTAAAAATGTTTCACTATTGTAAACGCATTGAAATTTATATAGATCACTAAGATGCATTAGAAGAAGCTTAATATGGAATAGTAGGTGTATAGCACTTAGAGTTACTTTACAGGGACAGTCAAAATAATTCCGTTACATTACGTCTATGGAGAAAAATCGTCTGCGGCTTATTTAAATAATGTTCCACTATTTTAAACGCATTGAAGTTTATATATATTACTGAGGTGCATTGCAAGATGCTTACTACAGAATAGTGTGTGTATAGCAGTCATCGTTCATTTACAGGGACACACAAAAGAATTCTCTACTGTCTGTTAACAATAATTCCTGGAAGTGCGTTTTAAGTTACTAAACGCGATTTTAATCTTAACTAGCTTTTTGTCTATTACGTGGTGTGTATAAATTCTGTAGATCCTATACAGGGCAGCACAAAAGTTCGCGAACACATTTCCGTTTATTGACAGAAACTCCAGAAGGAGAATTTAAACGGTGCTACGCGTTTCCTAACTAAACTAAAATTTAGCATCCTATGTATATATACAAATCTATAGATCATATACAGGGCTACATAAAAGTATTCGGATATTTTTCCGAATATTGTATATATTGAAAATTCCTGAAATTACGTTTTTAAATATGTTATGCGTTTTCCAAATTGTTTACTTAGATGTCATCTTTCAGCTTATTAAACGGTAATGATTTGTAAAATTATTTTAGAAGCGTTGGAAAGTGCTACATAATCTATGCTTGACGCATGATTTTTCGTTCTTGTTAACTTTTTGACTACGGGACGAACATATTATGGTCCCAGCTAACTGTCTTGTTTTCTATATACGTGTAGGATATTTTGAAGATAACTCTACCATGAAGAAGAAATTTTGTAAATTGTACTTCTATTGAATATAAAAATAGTCTCCAGTCATAGCCCATAATCAAAGAGTTAATAAATAGAGTAAACATAAATATAGTATGATACTGAATAGGCATAATACATATTTAAAAAATTGCAATACAATAACGTTTAAAAGAAATTTCACCATTAAATGGAGCCCCTTTCATGCTCTATAGAGCATGCGTCTCTTTTCGGCGTCTGCAAGTGAAATCTACGGCTGTGAGTGAATCGACGCATGCAAAGTCCAAATTAGCAATGTTAATTAAGGAATGACTACTGAGCTATAATGGAATAGAGAGTTTCGATTTTTGCGACCGCAGACACTTAAGACTTAAGTTACTAAATGTAAAATTTCAGACATCATAGATCTATGAATTAAAAATACATAAGAGTCTTACTATGACCATAGCATAAACGAACTGAAAAAAAAAGTCTGAATAATGAATATATGCTTGAATTTAAAACATTTAAAATTTTGGCATTTCGGAAATTTGAACACTTGTATCTTGAATCATTCACGAATTACAAGTGAAGCGAAGCGAGAGGATTTGTTCGTTCTGTCGTCACTTGTCAGATGAGTCGATCTGCTCCCGCTTCGCATGCGAAAATTGGATTGTTTATATTTTTTAATACAGCATCGTTGTTAAACTCCTACTGCTACAAGTACATCACAGTAAGTCCTGAAGAGTACTAATGGTACAGTGCTAAACTCCTCGTGCATTATCCGTAAATTTGTGGGATTGAAGTTTCTTTCGGTAGAAGTATGTTAGGCTTAAAGCGAGCAGCAGCCAGATCAGAAATAAAATAATAAATAATTGTGCTGAGTGTTTTCAAGAAGCTCGCGATTATGTTACATATACTATATTAAAATTGCAATGTGGGTGAAATTTCCAAGATGACAGACTGTCGTGAAATTTTGAAATATAACAATCTCTGATTTGTTGCTGAAGTTTGCTTAATGCGCCGGCTAATGCTCGGCACTTCTGCGAAAAAAAAGTATCGAATCGTTCAGAAGATGCAAATATTCCATTCGTCAAATAAATAATGACATGTCATCTATTAAAATTAATAAACAGCTCACTGATTATGTAATAAAATCTCATTCACAAGGTTGAAGAATTTTCGTAAAATCTTACCAGCCAAAGATTTGTTTTTTTCAGCCAGCAAGATGTAAAAATATAAACAAAAACAGTTTTGGCAAAGTTTCGTTACTTCAAAAATAAATTTTTATCGCTCTACTATATTATTTGCCCCTATACTATGTATCATTTGCCCAATCACAATAAAAAGATGTTTTTTCTTCTAAGAATTTAGTGTATTTTCAAATGCTCTCAGAATGAGATAGTGTAAGTAAACATATTTTCTTCATCAAATTTGCTATTTTAAATCTGAAAATATTCCTTTTTTCTGTCTTGTATTTTTATTAGGACTGTTTGTGCAAAAATTATGTTTATGTTGTATTTCATAACCATTAAATTAATACAAATGGGATCCTTAAGAGTAAAATTTGGTTAAAAAAAATTATGTTGAATTTCACTTATAAAAAGAGGGATAATGTAATTTTTCAGGCAAAAATTATGCATGCAAAATAGGTGTTGATATTGAGCTTGGCAAATGATATGTAGAATGATAGTAATGAATTATTTTAACAAGAAATTTGCCAAAACTATTGCCTCTTGCTGGCTTTAAACAAATCTTTGGCTGGTAAGATTTAAGAAAAATTCTCCATACCTGTGTATGAGATTTTGTTACATGATGTATGAACTGTTTGATAATTTTAATAGCTATGTCAATACTTTGTTGACAACTGAAAGATGTGATACATAAATGTGAAAGAGAGATTTTTTTTTGGGGGGTAGACTACAGTGACATATGTACTATGCATTAACTGGCGTTGCAGTTAATCTTTTTAAAAAATCCCACCTCATCAAAAAAATTTAATCACCCTTAAAAACCTTAATAAAAAAAGGGGGGAGGCAGTTTAATTCAGTATACAGTATGAACTCTAGCAACTAATGAAAGATTTGCATATGACAGTCCTTCATCTTGGAATTTTCATACAGATTGCAATTCTGATATAGTATAATACAATTGTGAGTTGCATGAATAAATCTAGCACGGTTACTTATTAGCATTCTATTTCATACCTAACTGCCCTTTTTAACCCTTACATACTACTTCTACAGAAAGAAATTCCAATCACACATATTTCCGGATAATAGAAGAAACATAAATCCATTAATACTTTTCAGGACTAACTGTGATATACGTTTGTAGCAATAGGATAGGAATTTAACAAAAAATAAATTCAAAGTTGGAATTGAATTAAAATTGTTGAGCAAGGGCTCCAAAAAACGAGCCCAAAGCCAAACTTATCTCAACTACTATTAAAGAAGAGGTGGGCTTGAATTTTATACTAGTCTTTGGCTTCGGGCTCAAAGTAAAAAAAAAAAAAAAAAATTATTCTCAACTTGGAAAAAATTAGAAACGATAAAAATAATTTCTTGTTTTTTTTCCCCGTAAATGTCTGTAAAATGCAACTTTTTCACTTTAAACATTGCTATTAGCTTATTATACACACAGCTAGAAATGACACACTAACATAAAAGTTGCAGAAACATTTATATAAACAACCACAAAGTATGCATTTACATATTTATGTGAGTACACGATGCTGTTGCAAATGAAAATTCAAGTGTTTTTCAAGAAAAGCTTCTTAAATTTATATATTTAAGAAATATAATATAATGTGCTCAGATAAAGGTGAAAATAAGGAATTTCGCTTAGTAGCCACTGGCCGGTAGGTTGATTTGTTTTCTTTAGTAGCCAGTAAGTACACGTATGTCCCTGAATATTTATTTCTTTTTAAATACAATGACTTTACAGTAAAAAAGTAATTTATGTACTAAATAAAAATATTTTAATTTATATTGTTTTGAATAAACTTCAGATATTAATTTCAAATCTATTTTAAATTTTAAAATAAGTTAACAGTAAAGTTCTACACAACATGCTTATGTAGCTAACTACATAAGTCACACTAAGCTTAGGTACTTGTGTAGCTATTTTCAAAAAAAATTATTTGTATAGAATGAAGGTCCGACAATAATAAAATAGGTATGTTTATGTACTAAATAATAACCCACAACATGATATGAATGCATTACACATGCAAAACCTGTGGCCAGCTAGCCAAAATCTCCACAAATTCAGGATTTGTGTGTATTTCGGCAATTAGTTTCAGAAAAAATTGCAAATTTTGTAATTCGAGAGTGTAAAAATCATAAATTTCGTTGATAGCGCGTGTAAAATCATGAATTTCATCGATCAAGCATGTAAAAATCATGAATTTTGGTGATCGTGTGTGTAAAAATAATGAATTTTGTCATTCGGGCGAGGAAAAATCTCTAATTTCGTCAATCGGGTGCAAAAAAATCATGAACTTTGTCGATCGGCTACGTAAAAATCATAAATTTATTCAAGGATGTAAAAATCACTAATTTCGTCAATCGGGCACGTGAAAATCGTGAATTTTATCGACCGAGCACATAAAAATCATGAATTTCGTCGAATGGGTGCGTAAAAATCAAGCACTTCGTCAAACGGACTCGGAAAAATCTTGAATTTCGTCGGTCAGGCGCAGAAAAATATTGAATTTCTTCAATCGGGTACGTAAATATCTTGAATTTCGTCGATCGGCTACGTAAATATCTTGAATTTCGTCGATCAGCTACGTACAAATCTTGAATTTCGTCATTCGGGAGCATAAAAATCATGAATTTTGTCAATTGAACACGTAAAAATCCTAAATTTTATCGACCGAGCATGTAAAAATCATGAATTTCGTTGATTATGTGCATAAAAATCTTGAATTTTATCGATCGCATGCGTAAATATCATGAATTTTATCGATCAGACGCATAAAATCATAAATTTTATTGATCAGGCGTGTAAAAATCATGAATTTTATCGACAAAGCGCGTAAAAATCATGAATTTCCTCGAACGGGCACGGAAAAATTACGAATTTCGTCGATCGGGTGCAGAAAAATCTTGAATTTCGTCGATTGGCTACGTAAAAATCTTGAATTTTGTCGATCGGCTACATGAAAATCTTTAATTTTATCGATCGGCTATGTAAAAATCTTGAATTTCATCGATCGGCTACGTAAAAATCTTGAATTTCGTCGATCGACTACGTACAAATCTTACATTTCGTGATTCGGGAGCGTAAAAATCATGAATTTTGTCGATCGCATTCGTAAAAATCATGAATTTTGTCGATCGCATTCGTAAAAATCATGAATTTTATCGATCGGACGTGTAAATATCATAAATTTCGTCGATTATGTATGGCAAATCATAAATTTCTTCCAGCAGGCACGTACAAATTATGATTTTCGTCGAACGGATGCGGAAAAATCGCGAAATTTAGGGGAAAATGATAATTGGGAAATCCTGCATTTAGCCGATTCATTCCATATTTTTAATTGCCAGTTTTTAAAGTTTAATCGGCGACCGGCGAGTGCTTATTTTCACCCTTATGCTCATATTGCTTGCAACAACTAAAATAAGCAATAATTAATATATGAGACACTCATTTATCAACCACAATTATGGATTTACATATGTATGTGAGTAAATAATTCTTCTGCAAATGAAAATTCAAGTGTTTTTCTAAGAATACTTCTTCAATTTTTACATTTGAGAAATAGAGTGTGCTCAGATTGCTTGCAACAGCTAAAATAAGCAATAATTTATATAAGAGACACTCATTTATATAAAATTTAGGAAATTTGGTTATTACAGCAAAACCTTCAGTGTTTACCTTTTGATATTTTGTGTAATTTTACTTTTTGATATCAAAACAAATTAAAATTCTTAGAAACATATTTATATTTTGTTTTAAAACAATGTTTTGGATTCATACTGTGTGTACTACACTCACAGTTTGTTAAAAGTTGTAAATGAAATTGAAAATCAGAAACGATAAAAATAATTTCTTGTTTTTTTCTCGTTTATGTATGTAAAATGTAACTTTTTCACTTTAAACATTGTTATTAGCTTATTACACACAGCTAGAAATGACACACTAACATAAAAGTTGCAGAAACATTTATATAAACAACCACAAACTATGGATTTAACTATTTATGTGAGCAAATAATTCTTCTGCAAATGAAAATTCAAGTGTTTTTCTAAGAATACTTCTTCAATTTTTACATTTGAGAAATAGAGTGTGCTCAGATTGCTTGCAACAGCTAAAATAAGAAACAATTTATATAAGAGACACTCATTTATATAAAATTTTGCAATTTTGTTTATTACAGCAAAACCTTGTGTTTACCTTTTGATATTTTGTGTAATTTTACTTTTTGATATCAAAACAAATTAAAATTCTTAGAAACATATTTATATTTTGTTTTAAAACTATGTTTTGGATACATACTGTGTGTACTACACTCACAGTTTGTTAAAAGTTGTAAGTAAAATTGAAAATCGATAAAATCAGAAACGATAAAAATAATTTCTTCTTTTTTTCTCGTTAATGTATGTAAAATGCAACTTTTTCACTTTAAACATTGTTATTAGCTTATTACACACAGCTAGAAATGACACACTAACATAAAAGTTGCAGAAACATTTATATAAACAACCACAAACTATGGATTTAACTATTTATGTGAGTAAATAATTCTTCTGCAAATGAAAATTCAAGTGTTTTTCTAAGAATACTTCTTCAATTTTTACATTTGAGAAATAATGTGTGCTCAGATTGCTTGCAACAGCTAAAATAAGCAACAATTTATATAAGAGACACTCATTTATATAAAATTTAGGAAATTTGGTTATTACAGCAAAACTTTCAGTTTTTACCTTTTGATATTTTGTGTAATTTTACTTTTTGATATCAAAACAATTTAAAACTCTTAGAAACATATTTATATTTTGTTTTAAAACAATGTTTTGGATACATACTGTGTGTACTACACTCACAGTTTGTTAAAAGTTGTAAGTGAAATTGAAAATCAGAAACGATAAAAATCATTTCTTGTTTTTTTCTCGTTAATGTATGTAAAATGCAACTTTTTCACTTTAAACATTGTTATTAGCTTATTACACACAAGTTAGAAATGACACACTTACTTAAAAGTTGCAGAAACATTTATATAAACAACCACAAACTATGGATTTAACTATTTATGTGAGTAAATAATTCTTCTGCAAATGAAAATTCAAGTGTTTTTCTAAGAATACTTCTTCAATTTTTACATTTGAGAAATAGAGTGTGCTCAGATTGCTTGCAGCAGCTAAAATAATAAATAATTTATATAAAAAACACTCATTTATATAAAATTGAGGAATTTTGGTTAACAACAATGCAGTATGTGCCGCTTAATGTGATCCCGGTTAATATTTTCATCCAGTTTACGTTATCAAAATCACCCTGTCCCGACCAATTGTATTCAGCTTCATGCTAAAAACATCGCTTCTTATGATCAATATTTTATTTAATGTTATCGCTTTTTCAGCAGACCAGTTTCTGAAGATTTTGAAATTGAAAGCGAAATTCTGATAAAAAGTCCTTCCAAAGCATGAGTTCTAAGTAAGAAAGAATACAGCAAATTATCCCTGCGTGTATCTTCTGTTTTGTGCGTAATTTGCAGATGCAGAAGAACATTTAATCAATAATGAAACGTAAGCAACAGCGGGAATGAACTAGCCAAAAAAACTAATCTTCTAGTAATGTCATGGAATGGAATTGATTATCTGCTACAGATAAAAATTGTTTTGTTAGTGCAGGATTCTGTAAAGCTGAAAAGTATGACGAACTGAAAACTTTTAGAAACTACAGAAAACGTCCCTGATGATATGACTAATGAAGACTATGAGGCCTGAATAGTGATCAACAATGACATTCTTGTACCGGTTGCATAGCTCACAGAAACTGACATTTGCAAAAAAGTTGGCGAAATATGAAATGATGATGATGAGGAGGAGGGCAAAAAAAAAAAAAAAAAAAAAAAAAAAACTTTTTGAAAGACCACCTACAAATGCAGAAATGAGGAATGCGTTGAAAATTTTGAAACGAGGAGTACAACATCGCGTGGATGATTTTTAAAAACAATACCAATATCCTTAACTCATTGATAAACTTTTAACCCATTTTCGACCAAAGGTGCGTAAACGCACCATTTCAATAAATATATTTTTATTAACACTGTGACGTATATTTTTCACTAATTTTATTTTTCTGCTATTTTTAAGGGTTCTGGAGACATAACTTTTTCACATTAAATTTCATCTGGTTTATAACACGCAGTTAAAAGTGATCTAGCAACATAAAAGTTTCATAAGCATTTATGTAAACAAACGCAAACTATGTACATGTATGCATGTGAGTGATCGACACCATTGTTAATGAAAATTGCCTAAAATGAAGAGTTTTCCTAAGATTACTTCTTAAATTTTTGCATTTGAAAAATAAAATATGTTCAGATTGTTTGCAACACTTCAAATAAGATATAATTTATGTAAGATACACTGCTTTATATAAGATTTAGGTATTTTGGGTATTCTGTGATTCAAAATTCCATGATTGAGAATGCTTTCCCTTGTTGGGTGCCTTTATTCTTCCCTGGGGTGCCATTCTTTCACCCATGGAGCAATTTGTAGGAGGGGTGCCATTTCTCTCCCCTAGGGTGCCTTCTTTTCACACCTGGATTAGGGGTGCCATTATTCTCTCCTAGGGTGCTGTCCTTTCACCCTGGATTAGGGGTGCCACCCTTTCACCTCCTGGGTTCCATTCTTTCACCCTGGATTATGGGTGCCATCCTTTCACCCTTGTTAAAGGTGCCATTCTGGCTCCCCTAGGGGTGTCACCAGTCAGACAAGCCTTTCACCCCTTAGAGGTGCCATGTGTCACCTGTAGTTTTAACAGTGTATCTATCTATCTATATTATAAAGGTCAAACGTGTCCGTGCGTAACGCATACGTCATTTTGCGAATGGCAACAGCTGACGATGAAATTTCGATTTTGTGATTTTTGCTATTGCAATTTCTTTAATTTCTAAACATACCACATTTTCAATTTTTACACCGTTATAGAGGGAAAAAAATTTACTTTCAAATGCAATTTGTTTGAAAACTATATATCTTAATTGCCTGATATATTATTGGCTTATAAAATAATTTTTAAGCATGAATTTTGAAACGCCCAATAATCAAATGGAAGAATGCTGCCATTATAAATTTTTAAATAGTTACAGGTAGTAAAATTAATGAATTTTGAAATAAAAACGTCACAAGAATAGGGTGCCTTTATATGAGAGTAGCGTTATACCGGATACAAAATTTGATTAGTTTAGACGATTTTGGAGAAAAGGAAGCTTTGTAATAATTTAAAAATTTAAAAGAAAATTATTTGTTTACACCATTAACAAACATCGGATATTTTAACAGATAATATAAACAGAAGATATTGTTTTAGATATTGCATTTTTATGAATAAAATATAAAAAAAATATTTCACAAATTTAATAAAAATGCATATAAAAAGTTAATACGAGCAGTAAGAAACAACGTTTTAATTCATATTTCATCAGTATTACAAATAATGTTAACGGTCATAGCGAAATTGGAAAAAACGAATATACATGAAATTCGTTAATATCGCGATCACTATATCGCATGCATAAGATGATGAATAATAAATTAACAAAGAAGCATCACTGGATGCAGCAAACTCCCTGTATTAATAATACCAAAAAAATAAAAAATAAACAAAACCCTTGAAATTCGTAAATGTCGCGATCACTATATCGCATGTATAAACGCTTAGTACAAAAAAAAAAAAAAAAAAAAAAAAAAAAAAAAAAAAAAACTGGATGGATACCGCATGTATGAGCGCTTCACGCACAAGAAAAGCAAAGAAACCAGTAAAAAAAAATCCCTAAATGCAGCAACTTTGACAAATAAAAATATGAAAAATCTATTAGATTTAGGGATAAAAATGGTTTTCGCCTGCGTTCTGTAACCCGGGAAGCCCGGGTTCGATTCCCTAGTAACCTTTAAATACTTAACGGATTTTTGGGATATTCTTAAATGTATTTATTATAATGTATGTATTAAGAAATAAATATCTAATAGCAATGGTGAAAAATTCAAAAGATATGAGAAATTCCATTACAAAAGTTTCAAAGAAAATAAATATAATGTTGTTTTGTGGATTCTAAATAAAAAGAATGAGGAGCACATGAAAGAAGTTTGAAGATTTTGAAAATTAAGTTTGCGAATTTTCTGCTTTTTTAAACTTTTAGCTAGAAAACGGATTGAGAGGCGGAAAAATAAACAGGATTTCAATTTTACTGTAAGATTTTGGGGTGGGAGTAGAGAATAAAAAATGTATGACTTTTAAAGTGATATTTTTTTATGACTACTTGACGAATCTATAATCGCTCTGTATGAAATAAATATAAATTAAAATATTAAATAAAAATGTTCAAATTTTACCCCAAAAATTTGGTCTTTTTAATCGTTTGACTACTGGACGGAACATATATGTCCCAGCTGACTGTTTCGTTTTCTATATACGTGTAGGATATTTTGAAGAAAACGCTACCATGAGGAAGAAATTTTGTAAATTGTTTTTCTATTGAATATAAAAATAGTCTCCAGTCATAGCCCATAATCAAAGAGTTAATAGAGTAAATCTAAATATAGTATGATATGAAATAGGCATAATATATAGTTAAAAAATTATAATACAATAACGTTTAAAAGAAATTTCACCATTAAATGGAGCCCCTTTCATGCTCTATAACCTTTAAATACAGTCGGCCCCGCTTAATCGGGTAACAGATAAACAAATATCCCGCTTATAGAAATAGAATCTTCTAGAACCAAAATTTTCTCCATAGAGACTATGTTAAAATTCCCCACTTATTCGAATAATTTTCCCGGATAATGCAATAACGACTAATCTGGTGTGACAAATATTTTTCCTAGAAAAGGTCTTTTGCTCGAAAATTTCCAACCATCGAAACACAGGTTTCTCAGAGGAAAGGGAGGGATAACAACAATTGCTATGGTATGAAAGTTTCAATTATGAAACTTATTGAAAGACAAAATAGTTCAGTTTTTTAAAAATCCATTTTTTAAAGTAAATGGTTTAATTAAAAGTCGAGTAGTTAGTTTGCTGTCATTTTTTACAGATTGTAATAACTTAACCTTTAAAGACATGGACAGTCGTTGTGAACTCTAAAATAATTATGCGTTGAACACCTGCGCTTCATTTATCCTCTTCCAAAATATCTCTCGATGGTGAACGTTGGAGTTAACAATTTGTTTTACTCTCATTATTTTTATCAGTAAATCACCTCTAATGTACGAAATACACCGCCGTTGAATTCTATTTTTTCCCCTTAAACTTTTTTAAAAATATAAGTGTGATGTCTATTATTTTTATGCTATAACTATAGTAATCAGACACTTTTATGCTTTATCATCCAAAGTTCATATTTTAGGCTTTCAAAGACTGCGGCCGCGTAGAGTATGCCTCCTATGTCTTAATGTTACTACCAGTGGCGGATCGTGAATGCCTTTATTTGGCGCACTGAATGTATATTTGAAAAATGTACTATTTTCTTACCACTATTTTGTAAAAGAAATACTTGCCTTAATTGTCAGTAGAAAATTTTGTTAGAAGAAAAAGTCCGTAGAAAATATTAAACGAACAAAAAATTTTCC
Source organism: Maratus michaelseni (assembly GCA_963931845.1). Classification (NCBI taxonomy): domain Eukaryota; kingdom Metazoa; phylum Arthropoda; class Arachnida; order Araneae; family Salticidae; genus Maratus; species Maratus michaelseni. The sequence continues at coordinate 79,631,408 of OZ007598.1, forward strand.
TTATAAAAAAATAATGGTAAGAAAAAAATAAAATTTTCAGTCATGTAATTAGAGCTCTAAAAAGAGCGAGTCACGAGCTGCCACTGGTTATTACAAAGTGTTCGTGTTAGATTAATTATAATCAAATTAGCTTTTTGTTTTAACAATTTGATGTTCATTACTTTTATACTACTACTGGACATTGCATTAAACAAGGATATCGTTTAAAGTTATTTAAGTTTTAAAAGCTGATGGCACATAAAGTGCGTTGCTTGTGTCTTTATATTAGTAGAAATAGTCAGTGCCATTAATGATTAAGAAAGAATTTCATAGCTAATTGCAGTTAAACATTTGCATCCGACTAATATTTAGGCTCTTGCAGCTTTTGTTTGAGCCATTCTTAACCATGACACACGATTTAGTGTGAAAGCGCCAACATGACCATCAGTCTGCCGCCGTTTCAAGACAACCAGCATGGGCCTTTTAACACTTTTGTTACATTAAAAATATGAGGTGCTCAATACTTCTGCTCAAGACAACTGTATTTAAAAATACTAAATGCTCTTTTCCGATATTATAAGTATTATTCCCAAAATTACATAAGAATTTTCTGATTAGTCAGAACAGACTAATTTTTGTAAATATTTCTAATGAAAGAAAGCTTTATGTTGCTGCTTTTTCATATCATCGAAATTTTAGTTTTATTCCTAAGATATGGTAAACAATGAATTTTTACATTCATCCCCCCCCCCTCACCTTGATTTTATTACGAATTTTCTTAGTATTTGCATTATGCTACGAAAGATTAATGCTCTAATTTATTCGAATCTCATAACAGAATTTTAAAAACAACTACCATGTTTACTCCTGCATAATGCACACATTTTTTCTAAAATTTCAGGTCTAAAAACTAGTATACATTATACACTGAATATTTTTCACAACCATATACATTAAACCTCGCACGTTTTAACAAAGTCACTGTTAATAGGTTATCATGACAATCAGAATAATTCTTGCCAGGAAAGCCAAAACATGTAAACACTTATCTTCATCAATGAAAATAATTCCTAAAATTTATATGTATATACAATAATTTTATAATTTTTATTAACAGATATTACAAATTATGTATAAAGTATTTTTTAACATATCTCTATTTTCGTTGTTAAAGACTAAATTCTTTATATTTTAATATTTTCTGCAATAATTCTAATTTTTGTGTACACATGCAAGGAAAATATGTTATTTCACTGGAAATACAGGCTTGGCCGAAAATATTGAGAACCCCATATTTTTTATATAATTACATATCATTAGGAATTTTCTTATTAATAAGTTTGTAAAAAAAGATAGCAAACGAGCAACTCATCTTTTAATGAAGTCATTTTCTTTAAAAACCTACTTTTTTAAAACTATAAGTTTTTTTCAGGAAATTTCATTGTTATGTCATGAATAGATAATAATGGAAACTGAAATAATTTTTGCAGGAAAAGCAAAGATATAAAACTTTGTTTTCAGCAACGAAAATAAATGTTTAAAATTATGTATAAAGTTTTTTTTTTTTTTAAATATAAGATTTCATTATTTTTGTTGCTGATTTTAGCTTTTCCCGCAAAAATTATTTTCTTGATCATTTATTAACTGGCATAACAACAAAAAAACTTCCAGGAAACAAAATAATGTAATTCAAAAAAAGTTTTTTAAAGGAAATAGCGTCATTAAAAGATAAGTTATACGTTTGCATTCTGTTTTTTTTTTTTTTTTTTTTTTTTTTTTTTTTTACAAACTGTAATTTCTTAAAAAGAAAATTCATAATTGTATACAATTTAATATTTGCACCTAACTATTATTTTTAGAAATATATTATAAATATGGGGGTGCTCAATATTTTTACCCAAAGCTGTATTTCCGATGAAAATTCCTGTATATCTTAAGTATATCTATAAGTAGTACCAAATATAAAGAATAATAGACTTACATATAGAAGCGTATCAGATGTTCCTGGATATCTACAATGCAAGTCTTAAGTATGTTTATAAGAAGTACTGCATGTCGAAAAGTGATCTGTACTTGGATGTCTTATAGACGTGGTCTTATGGATTGCCTGGATATCTTGGACGTCTAATAGAACTCAGAGAGATCACACATAACATCTCCATAAGAGGTGAAAAGGGTGCATAATGGATAGTTTTAGATTTATTATACATGTGTCGTTTTTCTTGGGTGATGTCTTATAGATGGGTGTGTGCTGCTTGGGTATGATCACGTGACTTAAGTTTTTCAAGCATATTTTCAAAATTTGCGAGAATAGTTTTATTTATCATTGTACATCTTGATAATGGCGCTGTTTGAGTGATGAAACATGTGGATCTTTAAATTAAAAGGTTTTCGTATGACCTCTTTGTGTTGTGTTTTTATCACTTAAGCATTTTTATCTATATTTTAATTATAATTTATGATCTTATTATATGATTATGTAGACTTTCGTATTTTTAATTTGTTCCTTTATATAACAGTAGAGGAAAATAAGCTACCATAAATAAACTTGCTAAGATTTTCTTTTAATTTTCGATACTAGAAAATCTAATTAAATCAAAAATATTCGCCGACATGCTTATAAATGTCGGTAAATTGGCACAAGATTGATATTGATCATATATACGTCGATAATAATGAGCAAAATGGATAACCCGCCCACGCATCTCTAAAGATATCCAAAGAGCAATAAAAATTAACATATTTTGGTTAGTATTTGTTGTTATCGTAATATCTCTAGTATTTGACGTTAGGTATCTGTGAGGTCTGTGTTTGCTAGGAAGCTATATTTGATAGTATGCAACTTGTATAGCAATTTAGCTACGTATATCAATTTTTAATATACTTGAAATAGTGTAACATCATTAAAATATACTGAAAGGACTTTTCCCCCATAGACCATAATGTAAAGGCATTCTTTCAAGTATCCCTGTACACAAACTATAAGTGCCACATACTTCATTTTCAATACCGAACATGCCATAATAAACTTCAATAACATATATCAATTGCATGGCAATCCAAGTATATTTACATAAGTTAGGGCACGGGCAGACGGCAGACAGATAAAACGAATTCATAAACACTTTTCAAATATGTTGGAAAGTATTAAACAGTAAACTGAACAAATTTCATTCTCTTCCTTACAAGCGATACAATTACCAACAAAACTTTTCATTCAATAGATCCCTATCATTTTCTTTTTTTTTTTTGGTATCCAATTTTAACAAAGATTCTTAAATGGACGGTTCAGGGTGGCAGCTCCCCTAATAAAATTTTACAAACTCATTTTTAATCACAATCACGTTCGACAGAATGGAATATCATTTTTATTTTTGGATAAAGGGATTCTTTACGAATATGAAATACACAATCACGTCACTAACGGCTTTTACGCAGAATGGAAAGAGATTTTTCATTTTTCAAAAATAAAGATATTTTTCATTTTTCACCTTTGCAAATGTTTTTATGCAGGTTAAAGTTCATCTCAATGTCGAATACTGTGCAAGTTTCTCGTCTATCGAAAACAAAAGAAACGAGCAGGGAAGACCGAGCTATGCTCGGTCAAAATTAAATTTGAGTTCAAATATCATAACCCATGACCAAAATGACCCACTAATTGAATTTTCTCGAACATGTGACTTAGCCCAACAGTCTTCTCGAGCCGGAAAACCATAGGATGCAAAATTTAGTGTAAATTGAGCCGCTTTTTAGATATTGACCCACAATGACCCAGAAATGACCCACTAATCGAATTTCTCGACCATGTGACCTAGCCCAACAGTCTTCTCGTGCCCGGAAACCATCGGATGCAAAATTTAGTGTAAATTGAGCTGCTTTTTAGATCTTGACCCACAATGACCCAGAAATGACCCACTAATCGAATTTTCTCGGACATGCGACCTAGTCCAATGCTTTTATCGGGCTCGAAACTCGTAGGACACAAAATTTAATCAAAATCGTTAGAGCCGTTCTTTAGATAAAATTAATTTGACCCGCGTTGACCCAAAAATGACCCACTAATCGAAAGTTTTTGAACATGTGACCCAGCCCAATTGACTTCTCATGCCCGAAAATGGTCGGATACAAAATTTCGTCAAAATCGTTTGAACCGTTTTTTAGATACAATTAGCTTGACCATGACCCAAAATGACCCAAAATGACCCACTAATTGAATTTTCTCGAACATGTGACCTAGCCCAACAGTCTTCTCGTGCCCGGAAACCATTGGGTGCAAAATTTAGTGTAAATTGAGCCGCTTTTTAGATCTTGACCCACAATGACCCAGAAATGACCCACTAATCGAATTTTCTCGGACATGTGACCTAGCCCAATGCTTTTATCGTGCTCGAAACTCGTAAGACACAAAATTTAATCAAAATCGTTAGAGCCGTTTTTTAGATAAAATTAATTTGACCCGCGTTGACCCAAAAATGACCCACTAATCGAAAGTTCTCGAACATGTGACCCAGCCCAATTGACTTCTCATGCCCGAAAATGGTCGGATACAAAATTTCGTCAAAATTGTTTGAACCGCTTTTTGGATACAATTAGCTAGACCATGACCCAAAATGACCCAAAATGACCCACTAATCGAATTTTCTCGAGCATGTGACCTAGCCCAATGGTTTTCTGGTGCCCCAAAACGGTAGGATACGAAATTTCGTCAAAATCGTTAGAGCCGTTTTTAAGATAATTTTTGCATATATATATATATATATATATATATAACCACCCACAAGATTTGCTCGTATTAGAATATATGATTTCTCGAAAAACAGAAGGATAACCTTACAATTCAACCTGATAACAGAGAACCTGCTTAAAACGTAAGTTGTTTCCGAACCGTAGCGATGTCTGTGTATCCCGAAATACCGTAATTTCGCGCGTATGCGCCGCACCCCAGTTAAGTCTTTCTCAAACCGGAAATTTTATTGAAAATAAGAAGTCAAATAAGTGCTAAGCAGAAGTAAGTCACATTTTATTTAAAATAAATTCTGGTAGGAAATCGAATTGCCTGAGGTGCGGCGTATACGCGCGAAATTACGGTAAATTTATTTAAATGAGCATAATTACAACTGAACTCCTAAACACTTTATAAACCCAGTTGAGGAATGTTTCGTTTGTAAGGAAAACTGCAAGACACTTCTTTTGTGTGTCCCTGTGTAGGTGAGAACAATCCACCTCCCAAACTACAGTTTACAAATTGTATAGTAGTTACCTTTATCCCCAAAATTTTATCCGGGCTGCTGATCGTCCATACGGTTCAAAAAATAATTTGATAGGGAATTGCTGAACAAAAAATTCGCTTCTTGCAACAGACGCTTTCTGTCGTGACGCCAATGATGATGTTTTGCTTGGAAACTGACTCCAAACAAGCGGTTGCTACGTTGTATTTTCTATTATGTTTATATATTATACTTATATCTTACAATTATATCTCACGGCAAGGTGTTTTAATACATTATATGCAGTGGTAATATTTTCTACGATTTATTATTTAATAAAAAATGAAACATAGCAACCGTTTGTTTGGAGTCAGTATCCAAAAAAAACGTCATGACTGACGTCACACTAAAAGCGTCGAGGCTAACGAAAAAGAAAGGCTGCCGCGGTGCTTTACGCGTATCTTTTTTTACAGACTGCGGGAGTCACGTGATGCTCGAATGCACCAATGAATGTGTAAGAAAAGAGCATCGCGTCACTCTAGCGGTCTGTAAAAAAAGATAAGTGGAATGCACCGCGGTAGCCTGTCTTTTTCGTTAGCCTCGAATAGCGTCTACTGTAAACACAGGCTCGCCAAGGCGCCTTAGCCATTCGGTATTTTCCAAAACCATTCCAACCAATTAAATTTTATATCCCGTATGTCGCCACTCTCATATAGAGGCACCCTACAGTAGTGCTTGAAACTTGCCCTTATTGTCTTCTTTTATTTCGAAAAAAAGACATTGAAATGAATTGCGTGCACGACAGCTGAACATCTCACAGTTTTTAAATTGCATATGGCAATCATCTTGCGGTCTGCAGCACTGTGTTATGTTTCCAGACGTTCGCTACATTCTGTTGTGTTTTTAATTTTTAAGAATATAAACGATGGACGGGTTATTAGTCAATGATGTATTTATTAGTAGTGTCGTAATGAGAGGTGTTAGCTCTCAAAATTGTGTGTTACTGATACCGCATCCAAGAAATTTGCCTACTTTTGAGAGTGAATTTACATTAAAAACCTGCCCCTTTCAGTTTGCGGGTAATAATTTTCACTACCAAATTAGCTATTTAAAACTGCTAAATGATTCTATTGGAATAGATATAGATATATTGGGTGATCAAGATAAGAATGCTGATTTGACTAAACTTTTGTGCATAGTAAGACTCCTTGATAAACAATCTACTGTATTTCATCAGCATCTTTCTAGTATTGAAATTGGATTAAATGCTGAGAAAATGCGAATTTTTACAGGTGATTTTGAGAGAACTGTGTTTGAGGACGATGCAAGAATAACTATACTTATTACCTTGTTTCTTAACATAGATACACCTCTTACAGTGCTACCATATGGTAGCAATAGAAGTATAGTAGACACGTTTTTTGTTGCAATTGTTATTGCATGTTTTATATTTGTTCTCTGTTTAAGATTTCTTACTGAAAACATATAATTATTGATTGTTTTTTTTACTCATTCAAATAAAATCATTATCATCATTTTCATAAAATTATTCATGTTTCTTTAAAGAAGTTTTATGCTTTTATAGTATCACATCAGTTTGTGCAATACTTTAATGGATAGATACAGGGTTCGTACGCCTCCTGGAATTTTGCAACCAGGAAATTCTTCGGTACCATTATTTTCTTACAGAAAATCTCTCCTTAAAAGAAGGCACAGTTTCTCGAGATTAACCTAGATTTCTTTTTCTATAAAAAAAAATACTCGTAACACTCCTGGAAAATTCCCTGATCCGTACGAACCCTGTAGATAGTATTTAATAGACTGAAAAATGTGCATAGTTGCCAACCTCCCTATTTTTTTCATACCATTTTTTTATGTAGAAACATTTGTTTTATTTAATCATACAATCTCTGCAATTTAATAAAGCGAAAATTTTTGTAAGATTTTACTGGTATTCAAAAAATCGGGAGACTGGTAACTATGAACGTGAATATAACTTGGTCATATAGGTGATAAAATATCATATACGTCATATATTACTATAATGTCATACATGTCAGATAACTTGGCGATACATCTAGATTGCTAATCCTCTGAAGCTGCTATAATAAGGAGTACCGATTTAAAAAATATATTCAAATTACTTAATAAATATTTTTATTAATATCTTTTTAAGATTTGATTCGATTTTCATAAAATTTGAAATGATTCGACAACATTCTGCAACGATTCTATATATTAAATTTCAAACCATTCGGTTGGGTAGTTCTTGCGCTGTTATATGCAGACGGACGGACCAGACGACGACTATATAGTTGCTACGTATTTATATAATTAGGAACGCATCTAAAAATATTGACCTCGCTCTTGACAAAATGTAACAACACAACCAGTGTTGCCAATTTAGCGGAATTTTGAATACCGCTATTTACGAATAGTAGTATTTGTTTTATTTAATCGCTTTTAAACAAGACGAATAACAGAATTTATTTTAATGCTATTAAGGACACAAAATCGTGTTTTTTTTTATAAATATTTTCGAATGAAATTTTTTGCGAAATATGTGTTTATGTAAGGAACATGTTGCATGTCAAAAAAAAAAAAAAAATTACTGAATACTTTAAAACAAGGGAGTTCGGGACACAAAATCAATTTTTTTTTTTATTATTATTTATAGAAATTTTCAATGAATTTTTTTTTGTGAAATATGGGTTTATATAAGGAACATTGTTCCATGTAAAAAAATACTGAATACTTTTCAAAAAAACTTTAATTTAAACACATTTCATTTTTGTTATAACTCTTGAACCTCTTGCATGATTTGCATAATTCTTGCACTGTTGTCTACAAAAAATACGTAATTTTAATTTGTCTTTAAAAAATTAAAAAATATTAATTATGAAGTTCATACTAAATTTTAAAGTGAAAAAAAAAAGTTTTTTTTATAAGTGAATTTTGCATTATAATTAGCATAATTTCACAATTCTCACTCAAAATAAAAAAATCATGAAGACAATTTATTAGAAATATGATTGAGAAACCCTGTTGAAAATTTCACACATACAACTTATGAGCAATTTCAGATATATCTTTTCAAAATTGACAAATCATGAAAAAATTCAGTCTGAGATAAATGAATTTCAAGTTCCCGTCAAAGAATAGTTCGTGCGCGGCATCACAAGAAAAATAATGTTATATCTCCTGATATAATCTTGGTAAAAGAATGTGGTTTCTGGTATTTTACTCTAAAGACTGTAATTTTTTTAAGCGAATAAAAGTAAATTGCATTTCTTTGAAAATTTTCTGTCCTGGACCCCCTAAAAATTTTAAGTTGCATCATTTTGAGATTTTCAGTTAGATTTTACAGCCCCACAAAGCGATCTTGGCTAAAATTTAAACCATTTTTAAAATTACGAAATTTTCAAGTCCATTTATATACAATCACTTACTTATTTTTAGCTCACAGGCTATCAAAGCCTGAGAGCTAATGTGCCCGCAGGTTCTGTATGTACAAAACGCGATAACTCTTGATAGAAATATCCGATTTTCTTCAATTTTTGTATACAGGTTCATTCTGATAAGGCGCTTCCTTGATTAGATTTGGAGGGTCATTGGTTAAGTGTAAAGGGGAAAACGATGGCTAATCCCCCTTTATTTAGACAAATGGGTATTTCATGTAGAATTATCAGATTTGCTTCAAATTTGGTATACAGGTTTATTCTGATTAGGCGCTTCCCTGATTAAATTTGAAGGTTTATTAGTTAAGTTTAAAGGGGGGAAACGAGGGGAGGCCAATCTCCCTTTATTTAGCTAAATGGGTATTTCATGCAGAATTATCCGATTTGCTTCAAATTTGGTATACAGGTTTATTGTAGATTTCTTTTTTTTTCAAATGGCATTATTCTTTGAAACAAGAGTATAATATACAATTAGTGTGACTAGACTGTGAGCTGGGCACTTTTCTTTTGTATTTATATTATTTAAGGATATTTTGAATTTTAAGTTTCGAAGGACTGTCTTAAGAGCCTACAGTAGTCATATTTTTTTCCGCAACAAGATGGCGGCGTGTGATTTCAAGGCGGACGAGAAGATGGTCTAACTTCAAATGAATGACAGGGAATTCCTCCAATTAGCAAAAGAATATAGTGGACGGTAATTTCTTCCCCCAGTCTCGAAAGCATTGGTGTTATCAATCTCGGGCAATTACCAAGATTTTAAAAGTAGAAAGGGCTTTGACAGTTCATGATTCCAAAAATTAAGATGTTTTGATTTTACGAATATATTTTTATACAGATTTTTTCCCTGTTCATTTTACACCTTTTACAACAAAATATTGAGATTAGTATAATATAAAAACTACTTTATTTTATGTAACGCAATTACAAAAACCGGAGTATTGAAAGACTATAAAATATCGGATACAAATAAGTTAAAATAACAATATCTTGGTGGATTCTGTTTAGAATTCGCAATTTCCTAGAGAATTAAATAAGCTCAGTAACATTGAAGATTCAAATAGAATCTTCATGAAATTAAAAAGAAAAAAAAAAAACTTAAACAGATTTATTTTAAGCATTGTACATTCTGTATTAGAAAGGGGGGGAAACGGCAGGCATAAATTCCGGAGAGAGGGTTGAGGGGTATAGATCTAATACCTCCGTAGTCATTTGTAGTAATAATATAAAAAAAATTATAACAATCAGTAAAAAAAAGAGTGGTGCAAAGATTTAAAAATTTATGCGCTGTTAACGGGAGGGGATGGGGGACGGGAGGGTAAAAAGTTTAGCGACAATATTAGGTGGAAGGAAATTTAGATTAATTCAATTAAAAAACAGAAAGGAGTTTTAGCGATTTTTAACCTTGAGTGTTTGAAGATTAGCATCAATTTCTCTGAGGTTAATTTAGATTGTTTATTGATTATTTAATTAAACAGTATTAATGATATTAAAATTTATGTGTTTTGTAACATAGCAAAGGAGAAACAAAAATTTCGGGGATTAAAGGGGATATAATCGCTCGATTATCTGTGTGTCATTACTGCAAGGAGATTCATATAAAATCAAACCAGACATAAAAAGCTTTGTATCTCATAAAAACGAAATAACAACACAACAGGGTACTCCGGATGGTAAAAGTGATCTGTGATCTGAAGTATCAAAATGAAAGTGGCCAGATCCAGGCAAGTTAGTTTGAATTTTTGGAAATTTAGATTGATTCAATTAAAAAACAGAAAGGAGTTTTAGCGATTTTTAACCTTGAGTGTTTGAAGATTAGCATCAATTTCTCTGAGGTTAATTTAGATTGTTTATTGATTATTTAATTAAACAGTATTAATGATATTAAAATTTATGTGTTTTGTAACATAGCAAAGGAGAAACAAAAATTTCGGGGATTAAAGGGGATATAATCGCTTGATTATCTGTGTGTCATTACTGCAAGGAGATTCATATAAAATCAAACCAGACATTAAAAGCTTTGTATCTCATAAAAACGAAATAACAACACAGCAGGGTACTCCGGATGGTAAAAGTGATCTGTGATCTGAAGTATCAAAATGAAAGTGGCCAGATCCAGGCAAGTTAGTTTGAATTTTTGGAAATTTAGATTGATTCAATTAAAAAACAGAAAGGAGTTTTAGCGATTTTTAACCTTGAGTGTTTGAAGATTAGCATCAATTTCTCTGAGGTTAATTTAGATTGTTTATTGATTATTTAATTAAACAGTATTAATGATATTAAAATTTATGTGTTTTGTAACATAGCAAAGGAGAAACAAAAATTTCGGGGATTAAAGGGGATATAATCGCTTGATTATCTGTGTGTCATTACTGCAAGGAGATTCATATAAAATCAAACCAGACATTAAAAGCTTTGTATCTCATAAAAACGAAATAACAACACAGCAGGGTACTCCGGATGGTAAAAGTGATCTGTGATCTGAAGTATCAAAATGAAAGTGGCCAGATCCAGGCAAGTTAGTTTGAATTTTTGGAAATTTAGATTGATTCAATTAAAAAACAGAAAGGAGTTTTAGCGATTTTTAACCTTGAGTGTTTGAAGATTAGCATCAATTTCTCTGAGGTTAATTTAGATTGTTTATTGATTATTTAATTAAACAGTATTAATGATATTAAAATTTATGTGTTTTGTAACATAGCAAAGGAGAAACAAAAATTTCGGGGAGGAAAGGGGATATAATCGCTCGATTATCTGTGTGTCATTACTGCAAGGAGATTCATATAAAATCAAACCAGACATTAAAAGCTTTGTATCTCATAAAAACGAAATAACAACACAACAGGGTACTCCGGATGGTAAAACTGATCTGTGATCTGAAGTATCAAAATGAAAGTGGCCCGATCCAGGCAAGTTAGTTTGAATTTTTTATTGGCGTTCGGGGACAGACTTGATGTTTGACGTTACTTTCAACTGTTCCCCGATTTTTTCGCACATTTTTTAGGAGAAGAAGGGGGGGGGGAGACGTGATATTTGGCGGTCTTTTCCGTTATTTTCAAATATTCTTTGATTTTCTCTGATATTGCCATTACAATAATTGCAGACCTATTAAATGTAAAAAACTTTTAAGTAAAATGCAAAAAACCTTTTGATATTTTTTCAACATAAGATGAGATGCCAAAGCGACTTTGAAGTAAAGTCAAAATGAACAGCATAAGAAAATCACTGCATATTTTCAAGGTAAATAAATTTCAATGGTTAAAAGCATTGTCTAGTTGTTATTTTTGCAATGCTTTAGTTATAATAAATTATAATATGCATGAAGCTACATATAATGTATCATCTAATAAACACTTTCCATTTTGTTTAATGATAAATTTAAAATAAGTTTTTAAGTAGTACTGTAAGTATGTTTTATAAATTTAAATTAGAGGTTCATTCGGTTAAGCTATTTTTGAATAATTGGGACTAAAATAACCAGGGTTCTACTGTATCTACAACTTTTTTAATTTAATTTTATAATTCTTCAACAAATATATATCTATTCAATTCATAAATAATTGACTTATTTAACGAATAGGCTAGAAAGCAGGAATTTATTCTAAGTCAAATTCGTGCTATTTCCCAAGCTAAAGACCCAAAGCAATCCTAGAATTATCATATTTTTCAACTATTAAGAGTAAGGGAATATTGATTTTTTTTCTGTGATTTTTTAAAACTCTTTTGTAAGATTACAGTATTTAAAAATTCAAATTTTTCTTTTTAATTTTCTATGGTAGTAGAAGATCTTTATTATGAAATTCCTTATATAATGCACCACTTTCGCAGATGTAAACAATGAATTTTGCAGTTAAGACGCACCTGCATTCCACAATGTATAAAAAATGCTACTTTCTAGAGGGCTACATTTGATACATTATTTTATCTTTATCTCCTTAATTCAGAGCTTTTAAATTAAAAAAAAAAAATGCTCTTATTACCTTAGAAATTTTTGGAAATGAGTAATATAATGATTTAGACCGTGTTTATGAAGTAAAATTTAACAATGTGTAAAATGCTTTATTATGCAAATTATTATGCAAATGCTTTATTACGTTATTATGCAAAAATTTATAATTGCATTCCCTCTGGTCTCAAGGAATGCAATATGAAGTTACACTTTGGCCATGTTTACAAAGTAAGTTTACCGTAAAATCCCGGTTGTAAGCCCCCCCCCCTTTTTCAAAACCAAAAAGGGTTGAATGTGGGAGGGGGGCGGGCTTATAATCAGGATTATTTTTAAAAATCATTTAAAAACCCGTTTTATCATTAATTTAGAACTAAAAAGAGGCAAGAATCTTCTGTATTTCGGCAGATTTTCACTCAAAAATAAATAAATATATAAAATACCTCCCCCCCCCAAAAAAAAAAATATATTGAAAATCTTAAAAAGAAAAATTATAATATTTTTCTTTAATTGTTATTTTATTGTAACAATAAATAATCAACCATCTAAATCCACCTGAAAATTACTGCTTCCCACTCCCCCCTCCCCCTTTAGTACCAAAACACCACAGTTGAACCTTTATAACTCTCTAATTTAAAATTTATTTTCAGACTTATTTAGTACTCTATATTAACAATAAATAAACCTAATCTACCACCTAAATCAACTCCTCCTCCTAAAATCTCTGCTTTTCTCCTCCAGCCCCATCTCATGAAGACACTTCCCTTGCAAATGCATCTCATTAAATCTTTAAAATTCTTAATTTTTTTCTGGTTTGTTATTTTTTGTAACAATATTTAAATAAAAATCTAAATTATTTCCTTCCTCTTCCCCAAAAAGTCCCCTTTATTTTCTTTGCCCCTTCCCCCCAAGTACACACTTTAAAATCTTTATTTTTTTTCCTACAATAATTAAATAATTTTCAACAATAATTGAATAATTATCTAATTTGTTCCTCCATCCCCCCCCCCCAAAAATAAAAAATCTGCTTTTCCTTTCTCCACCCCCCCCCCCCCCCCAAGCACACAAACTTTAAAATATTTAAAATTAATTTTTAAAGATTTTATGCTTTATTTTTACTTTGTAGCAACAATAAATAAATGATCAAGTAACTCTCCCCTTAAATTTCCATTCCCTATCCCCAGAAAAAGGGGCGAATTTCTACACATGGATGGGGGGGGGGGGGGGGGAGGCAGAGAGGAAATTTTAGTCTTTCTTGTAGTTTGACTGTTCTCACAGCTGATATTTTTTTAATGGGAGGGGAGTTATTTTAAGGATCATGCTTATTGCAAAACATAAAATATACACATGATTCAGGGAGGAAAGAACAAGCCAAACTGCAAAAAGGATGAAAATTTTTGTTTTCCTCTCACATGTTTAGAAATCAAACCCCCTTCCTTAGGAGAAAAGGACAGGGCAAAAATTTCAAAAAGGATGATTATTTTAGATGAGTGATACTTATATAAGATGATGTAGATGAGCTGAGTTACCTTACTATAAAATAAGAAATAGAACAGCGTTTAAACAAATATATATTAAAGATTTTAAAGTATTTGCTGAGTGGGGGGACAGTTGGGAGGAAATAGAACTTTTGACGAGGAAAGAAGGGTAGTTTAGATGATTGATTATTCATTAAATGTTACTAAAGATAAACAAAAATACAGCAGATTTTTTTAAATATGAATTTCAAAGGAAGGGGTTTGTAATTTAGATGATTTTTAGTTTATTTATTGTTAATAGAGCAACAAATAGGACAGAAGATTGTTTTTTAATAAATAGTTTTTTAAAAGAATACAGGGGTTGACAAAGAGGGGGAAGCAGAAATTTTGGAGGTCGAGAGATATTTACAATGGTTGATTATTTATTTATTGTCACTAGACAGCAACAATTAGAGCATATATTTTTTAATAAACAGTTTCAAAGGTTTTAAACTTTGTATGCTGAGGGGGGAGTGGGAGAATTGGAGGACTGATTTTTTACTTATTGTTGTTATATTAGTAGCGAGCAGTAAAAAAGCCAGAAGAATTTAAGATTCTCAAGATTTTGAACTTTTTGTGTTGGGGAGGGCAGAGAAGGGAATCGGACATTTCATGTAGGGGGATATTTCATTAACAAAATATAAAATCAAAAGGTAGAAATCTGCAAAAATTTTCAAAAGATTAAAAATTCTCTTCCTTGGATTTTTAAAATCCTTTTTTTGTCAAAAAAAAAAAAAAAAAAAAAAAAAATGTGTGTGTGTGTGTGTGGGGGGGGGGGGGGGTGCTTATCTTTGGGAATGTAAAAGAAAATCAAAATTGCTTAAAAGTGGAAGGGGGCTTACTTTCGGGATTTTACGGTAATAATGTGTGAAATGTGATCGATATAACTCAAAATTTTGGTACTTTTATGTTATAATAGTCCCCGAGCATAAATCACCAAGCAAACAAGATTTATTGCCAGATTATAAAGCATAGATGACATTGTAATAATATATGATGTATATAACATTTCGTGACGTATATGGTCAACTTATTGTCATATATGATATATCATATTTATATATAACATGTGTATAAGACGTATATGATGTATATATAAAATATAAGACATCAGTAATATTTATATAATGACACATATAAGCTTTCCAATGATATTAGCAATATCATAGCTGCAACCTTGTCATAATCATAATAGTGGGGCAGCTGTAACACGAAAGTACCAAAATTTTATAATATGCAAAACCTCTCATGCAAACTATCTCATATGAATTATAAAGATCTTTATACTGTATAATCATGTATGTTTGATGCATAAATTTTTATTTTAAACTATTGATATCTACAATGAGAAAAAATTATATTTTTATGAAATTTCTTACCAATAACAATGAAAAATTGTAATTTTAAAACAAATCTAATTACTGATTTAACAAAAACAAACTGAAAATATTTTAGTTATTTAACATTCTACGTAAGATTTTAATAATTTTATGAAATATCTCTCTGCATTTGATATTTTTATTATGTTTCAGTCTGTTTCCAAATTCATAATAAATAACCTTCTTAAAATTAGATAGTAGCCACTATCTAATAGAATAGAACTAGAATATAAAAAAAAAATATTTTGAGAGAGTAATTTTAATGAAAAAAAAAGCGGTTAAATATATTTTTTAAGAAATGAACCAGTTTTCAGAAATTTTGTAGGCTTTGAATATATAGTGAATACATTTCACAAGGAGGATTGTAGTGGAGGGTACACGCCGTATGCCTTCTAGATAACTACATATACTCTGTTGTATATTCTCTGCTTATAGCATATATTCTTTAGAGTTTTTTACGACTACACCACTGTATTTAACAAAACTATTTAAACTTCAATACATTCATCAAATTACAATGAGGAAAGAATGAAAATTTTAAGTTAGATATTGGTTAGAAATATATACAGTTTTCAGTGATTAAAATTAGATGGAGAGGATTAAAATAGAATTATAATAAAAGGGGTTCATCTAGTGAAATAACTGATATACCTTCTTAAAATAATAAAAACTTTGAAACTTTATTTTAAATGAAAGAATGTAGAACATCACTTTCTGAAACTTACTTTATGCTTACATGCAAAATGAAAATACAGTAATATAACTTAAAATTGACATTCTTTCCTCATTGTAATTTGATGAATGAATTGATGTTTTAATAGTTTTGTTAAATACAGTGGTGTAGTCGTTAAATAAAACCCCAAAGAACATATGCTATAAGCGAAGAATATACAACGGAGTAATATGGAGTTATCCAGAAGGCATACGGTGTGTATCCTCCACTACATCCCTGGTGAAATATATTCACTATATATTCAAAGCCTACAGAATTTCTGAAAACTGGTTCATTTCTTTAAAAAAAATATATTTAACAGCTTTTTTTTCTTTTAAATTAGTCTGTCAAAATATTATATTTATATAGTGGCTAATATCTAATTTTAAGATGGTTATTTATTATAAATTTGGAAACAGGCTGAAACATAATAAAAATATCAAATGCAGCGAGATATTTCATAAAATTAATAAAATCTTACGTAGAATTTTCATTACTAAAATGTTAATTAACTAAAATGTTTTCATTTTGTTTTTTTAATCAGTAATTAGATATGTTTGAAAATTACAATTTTTCATTGTTATTGGTAAGAAATTTCATAAAAATATAATTTTTTCTCATTGTAGATATTAATAGTTTAAAATAAAAATTTATGTATCAAATATACATGAATATACAGCATGAGATCTTTATAATTCATATGAGATAGTTTGCATGAGAGATTTTGCATGTTATAAAATTTTGGTACTTTCCTGTTATAGTGGCCCCCACAGTTATGATTATGACAAGGTTGTGGCTATTATTTTGCTAATATCATTGCAAAGCTTATATATGCATCATATATACACATATATATGTATACACTCCAAATACTCATATATGCGCCATATACATCATTATATAAACATTATTAACGATTTATATGTTATATATACGTCTTATACACATATCATATATATATCATACATGCATCATATATGACAGTAACTTGACCATATACGTCATGAAAAGTTACATCATATTATTACAATGTCATCTGTGCTTTATAATCTGGCAATAAATCTTGATCGCTTGGCGATATATGCTCGAGGGCCACTATAAGACGAAAGTACCAAAATTTGTAGTTATATTGATCACATTTCACACATCATTAAACTTACTTTGTAAACATGGCCAAAGTGTATCTTCATATTGCATTCCTTGAGACCAGAGGTTGTGCAGGTTATAAATTTTTGCATAATAACGATCATTTCACACATTGTTATAATTTACTTCATAAACACGGTCTAAATCATTATATTACTCATTTCCAAAAATTTCTAATGTAATAATAGCAATTTTTTTTAATTTAAAAGCTCTGAATTAAGGAGATAAAAATAAAATAATGTATCAAATGTAGCCCTCTAGAAAGTAGCATTTTTTATACATTGTGGAATGCAGGTGCTTCTTAACTGCAAAATTCGTTGTTTACATCTGCGAAAGTGGTGCATTATATAAGGAATTTCATAATAAAGATCTTCTACTACAATAGAAAATTAAAAAGAAAAAATTGAATTTTTAAATACTGTAATCTCACAGAAGAGTTTTAAAAATTATAATTTTAGGCTGTTGTTAATATTTAAAAATATATTTTTCCCATTACAAATGAATAACAAAAATCCCATGATTCAGACATGAAATGCTAATTGGAATATTTTACATAAGTTTTATTCTGCAAGAATGAATCAAATATTTCACAAAATAATTTTTTGCTGGATTTTACTTTTTTTTTAAAAATCTACTATGATATTGTTGTCACTAATTTAAAAATATCCCCATTTGTAATGAATGAATAAGAAACAATAGTTAGAAATATAAAATATGTATACAATGAAATTTCTTTAAATTAGTCTGATTCTTATGTTTTGCAACAGACTTAATATTAATGTAAAGTTTACTTTATTCACAAATCAAAAATTTAAGTTTTCCTGTGTTTTTATTCCAGCAAAAATATATATATTGTCATCAGTATTTAACTTTTTACATTTTATAGCAAATATAAGAAACTTGCAATATACAAGATGCATTTCACTATTCAGAAGGTGCCAGTGGCGACTCTTCTATTGATGAACAGGAGCCTCCAAAGAAAAATGAAAAAAAAATTAACAAGTTAAATAAAGGAACTGAAAACCACATTTTAATTTTTTCCCATTTGAAGGGCGAACTTCTTTCACCCTCCCCCCCCCCCCCCCCAGACACAGAACACCCTGCTCTTTTCCTCTCTTGCATCTTGGATGTGTGAGCAAAAAAATTCTCCTGTAAAATGAAAATCACTTTATGTAAATGGAAGTGGAGATTGCTCGTAGACTCCCATTTGCACAGTCTGTAATGAGCAGGAGCTTGCTTTTTTTTTTTTTTTTTTTTTTTTTTCAATTTTCATTCTTGTTCATTCAATTTCTCCCTTGGTTTGCAATGTTCGGTTAGTTTCTTTTAAATAATTATTATCTTCTGTTTACTCATTTTGCTTTTTATAGTTATAGACCGGGAGGCGGCAGCACAGACAATTACCTCATCGAGTTCACGGCTGAAATTCCACAATTAGTTAAAACTCGATTCGCATATTAAAAAGCAATCGGTCTGCCAAGTCATATCTTGGTGGAAAACACGTGAAAACCCGATTTTAGCGGTTGACTCGTAGGTTTACCATTGTGTTTTCCTGCACCCAAAAGTATGAAAACATGGCGAACTGGGTGCAGGAAAACACAATGTTAAACCTACGAGTCAACCGCTAAAATTGGGTTTTCACGTGTTTTCCACCAAGATATGACTGGGCAGACCGATTGTGTTTTAATATGCGAATCGAGTTTTAACTAATTCTGGAATTTCAGCCGTGAACTCGATGAGGTGGTTGTCTGTGCTGCCGCCTCCCGGTCTATTAATATTCTGTGTAAAAACTAGTTCTAAACAGCTAAGATGGCGCATAGTAAAATGAATGTTTTGAAACTAAAGTAATTTCATTTTTCAACATTGTCCTGCTCACCGGGCCTCCGGGTCAAAACAACAACAACAACAACAACAACATTGTCTCTGGAAAGGAAAATTGAAGTTACATTGATTATTTAAAGGGCTGGTCCAGTCAGATCTCAAATTCTCCTCGCTAATATTAAATGTATGGGGGTAGAGAGTGGAATGCATTCTTATATTTTAAATATTTCATGTGGGAGTTAATATGTTTGACTTATTTTTCCTGTGTATAATAATAATAAATGATTAATCTGTTTACTTACTGAAAGTTAATATTTTTGACTTATTTTCTTTAATGTTTTGACTAAAGTAATTTCATTTTTCAACATTATCACTGGAAAGAAAATTGAAGTTACATTGATTACTTAAACAGGTTGGTCAGCTAGATCTCATTTTTTTTTTTTTTTTTTTTTTTTTTTACTGGCTACAAAATACAATTACTTAAAGGATTTTTTTTTTTTTTTAGTTGTCAAAACATTTTAAAATACCTGGTTAGTTTTATCTGAAGTGTTAAATATTTTTCAACAGCTCGTACAAAATTTTAGCACACAAAATAATAAATTAAATATATATTTTAGAAATATTTTGACAGTTAAGAAAACAAGAGACATCCTTCAAGAAGAGTACACAGAAAAAATAAGTAAAAAATATTAATTTCGTGAGGAGATATTTTAAAAATATGAATGCACTCCACAGGTTTAACATTAGCGAGGCGAATCTGAGACTGACACAGCAACTCCCATAAGAAATACTTTTGCTAACTAATCCAGGTGACACAATCCAATTTATATAAAATGTTCATGGATTTATGGATGTGAATTAATTAACAGCCTGTTTTGTTTTCTGCCTCATGTTTGTAAAACACAATGGTGATCCACGGATGAGTTACAGCATAACTGCTATATCAAATCTAACTTAAAAAAAAAAAAAAAAAAAAAAAAAAAAAAACATGAATGTTCGCAATCACATTTAAATTCCATATTAGAATTTAATTTTGCTAAGAAAGTGGAGATTCTCTAAGGGTATAACAACTTGACATTGCGTTTCAGTCAAATGTTAATAAACACAATAGGGAAGTTACCAAAAACAATTATGTAATTACAAAAATTATTGAATGCATTCAGTTTTGTGGTGCATTTCAGCTCACCCTTGGAGGACATGATGAATACTAAGAAAAAATAAAACATTGTGTTTTCAAAAGTCGTATAATATTTTAATGTAGAGCTTTTCTGTAAAATAATGCATAAATTTTGAAATTAATATTGTAAAAAAAAATATATACGTATTGTAACCTATAAAAATTTTTAACAGAAATCAATTTGACAACATTCCAATATGTTAATCTAAAATTTTAGCTTATTCCACTAAGTAGAATTTGAGGTATGATTAGAAAACTTCACCTATTTCTGTTTGTTTTATTAAAAAATGAATTTAACAGAAGTTAAAAATTTTACATCTGCATAATTACTAAACTAGTGCATCAAATTACTTTCCATTTGATAGTCTAAGATAAGAATTTCCTCATAATTCCAAATATATAAAAATAAAGTTTTTATAAAGAAAATTTGTCACAATTGTAATATGGAGAAGTTCCTCTAAGAATATGTTTTAAAAATCTAATTAAAAGACATTTTTCCCAATAAAATTATTATTTTTATTTAATAACAATTTAGCAAATAGGATTTTTTTTCTGCACTGCACTGTATTTTTTTCCGTAGAAAGTAAAATGTACAAATGTTTTAAACTTGTGACAATTCAAATGTATTTTAATCTGTATGCCACATCGTAAATAAATATTTTAATTTTTTTGTGAGTCTGAACCTCTATTTAAATAACTCACAAGCCGTCGCTGGCGGCTGCGTTTGAGTTTTTTACATGTTGTATTTTTTATACTCTTACAAATATAAGATACTTCAGTATAACAAGAACAAGAGACATGATAGAGAGAGAAAAATTACACATGAGTAATAAAAATTAAATTATTATTTCTGTATCATTTGTAAAAGCAAAGTTTCAGAAAAAATCTCATTGAAAATTGCAATATTTTTACCAAATAATTTATGTATTAATCAGGCTTTTTTGGTTATTAAGTATGGCTAAACATGAAAGAAAACTTTGTTATTTTAAGATTTTGATGTGAATAATTATTAGTGTACATTTATAAAGCGAGTTTCAAGGAATAATTTAAGAAAAAAATATTATACATATTCAGTTATGCATTAATATTAATTATTTATTTGACCATTACTTAGAATGTTTCTTAAATTTTCTTAATTTTTTTATTTTACTTAACTATTTTACTTTAAACCTTCATTTAAATTTTGAGTGCATTATTAAATTCAAATTACTGTTTAAAAAATGTACACAAAACAGTTACCAGAAATCCACAAAATTCTAAAATCTGCATAACCTCTGGTTTTATGCAGATTTAAAGGAGTCTTCTGTATATTATTTATTTGTCAATATAAAATTTTATAACTACGGCTTTACAAGGAAAAAAAAAACCTTTAAGTTTCCAAGGCCGAAACTAGCTTTTTTTTTTCACTGAGGGCAAACAGGGATTTTGGTGCAACCCCCCCCCCCCCTTCCTCTGCAAAGTGAATTTTATTAATTTTCTAATAGCCAACTTATTTTAAAATTTAAAATATGTAATCATAAAATACTTAATATTGAACTCTGTAATCAGCTTTGTTAAATATTTATTCAATAAAACCTGCAGGTCTGCCACTGCCGAATGACACTGAAAATGGTAGCTTTAGAAGCCTTCACAAGAAAAAAAAATACAGTAGAACTTCCCTTTTAACGAAGTCCCTATTTAACGAAGTTTTCTACTTAACGAAATTTTCTGCAGAACTTTGACTTTGAACGCCATTAACATGGAAATTAATCTCCATATTACGGAAAATATATTCTATATAACGAAGTTTCTTTCACTTTTGTAAATGTACAGAATTCAAACTAAGAGGTTGCTGTTGCGATGTACATGCGAAATTATTTCAGAGGATTGTATGAAAATTAACATATTTAAAGAATTTCCATTCTGCTTGGTGCTAAATAAAACTTTTTTTTTACACTAAGAAAGACACCTACTATCACCACTCTACCACACCGAGAGCCCAGTGCTGACAGTTGAGGAAAGTCAATATTCCCTTTTTTACATTAAATGGTATAGAAGATGCAGCGACGCAATGGCGCCAGATACATTGAAGCAAAAAATATCAATTAGAGTCACACAGTTACCATTCTTCCCTTCTACTGCTTACAGACAATTGCTTTGTACATCCACAAGAATGTGCTTCAAAATGCAAATCGAAGAACATCAAACTTATTTTTCTTCCTGCCAATACAACTTCTAAACTTTAGCCATTAGTCTAAGGATTAATATAAAATCTTGAAGTACATTATTGAAAAAGACATAAAAAGACAATGTAGTGAAAACATTAGTTCGAGAACATGTGTATCAGAGCTGATGAAAGCTTGGGAATGTGACGAGATTCCATCGACCGTACATAACTTTTTTTTTTTTTTTTTAAAGACGGCTTCAAAATTGAAACTGAATCAAAGGCTTCTGAATCCAATACCTATTTGTTATATCTGAAGGGAAATTTTCATGAATTTAAGTTGATTTCTGTTTAACGAATTTTCTTGATAACGAAGTTTTTAAGTGCAACGATGAGACTTCGTTAAATGGAAGTTTCACTGTAGTAGCCAAAATACAGGGTGATCTTTTTGAAAGTGACAGTGTTTGGAGCGCCCTGTAGCGCGATCTAATGGCCGAAATGGCACCAAACTTGGTATTTAGACTAATCAAGACATGGGAAAAAGGATTCCGTGAAAAAAAAATTAGTTCCAAAAATCGCCGCTAGGGCATTTTGTGGTGCTGCTGTAGCTTAAAATAACGAGAATAGGCACTGAAGTAAACGAGCTCCAGTGAACATGCCTCTCACGTTACCGGAACGTGCGTTACTGGTGAAGCTGTATTATATGAGTCAATGTAACGCATCCGCAGCTCTTCGGGAATTTCGAACCAGGAAAAAATTACGACAGGGGCCTTTATCGCTGAATGGTCTTAAGAAAATTATTAAGAAGTTCAAGGAAACGGGGTCACTGACCATTCGCGCTGGGAGAGGACGTAAACAAGTATCAGAAGATGTAGTAACTGATGTGGCAACTGCAATTGTTGAAGAATCGCAGGGAACCATTGCTGGTACTAGCAGCGCCCGTGGTGTAGCTCGACGATTGGACAAGAATTATTCCACGGTATGGAGAGTTTTGCGACGCGTTATTGGATTTTACCCCTACAAAATCAGCCTCTTGCACGAACTGAAAACAAGTGATTATGATAAGCGAGTGACATTCGCGCTATCGTTTCTTGCCAGGGTAGAAATTGATGATGCTTTCCCATGGCACATTTTGTGGAGAGATGAGTGCCATTTTTATCTCAATGGGTCCGTAAACACACAAAATAGCCAAATTTGGGCTTCTGAGCATCCCCACACCGTGCATGAAATCCCATTAAATTCCCCAAAAGTCACTGTTTGGTGTGGTTTCACAGCCGAATTCGTAATTGGGCCATTCTGTTTTGAGACCATCACTCCGACAGGACCCGAAACGTGCACCATAAATGCAGAAAGGTACCACGAAATGCTGCAAACGTTTGTTATTCCACAACTTCAGCAAAGAAACCGTCTCCAACAGACAATCTTTATGCAGGATGGTGCTCCGCCACACATTGGTAATAAGGTAAAACTGCTGTTGCGCCAAACCTTCACTGATGATAGAGTCATAAGTCGGAGTTTTCTAGTTGCATGGCAGCCTCGTTCCCCTGACTTCACTCCATGCGATTTTTGGCTCTGGGGTTATTTGAAATCTCAAGTTTATGTTGGTGGAGTATCAAATTTGTCTATTCTAAAGGACAACATAACAAAGACAGTGTGGAATATTCCTCGTGATATGTTACGTATGGCTGTGGAGAACATTGTGCACAGAATGCACGGTGTTATTTCTGAGAATGGTGCTCACATTGTAGGTGGTCTAATTCCTCACCTGGGAAGTTAATGTAGTAAATAAACATTAATAATTTAACTGTACGATTGTATGTGTTAGTATTTTTCTTTTCTCACATTTTATACATTGCAAAGCGCCACAAAATGCCCTATCGGCAATTTTTGGAACTAATTTTTTTTCACGGAATCCTTTTTCCCATGTCTTGATTAGTGTAAATATCAAGTTTGGTGCCATTTCGGCTATTAGATCGCGCTACAGGGCACTGCAAACACTGTCACTTTAAAAAAGATCACCCTGTAGTCGCAGAGGGAAGAAAAAAAGTCCTTCCGGCCTGTACCGGGAGGAAAAGGTAGCTTTCCTATATCTTCGTTTTAAAATTTTAGCTAATGTTACAAGAAAACAGCAAGTTAAAATGCAAAGAAACTGATTTCAAAAGATTCGTTAATACTGAATTTGAATAAGAAATTCGCCAAATTATTGAGCAATAGCCAAATTGGCTTCATTTATGAAGACTTATTTTGGTTACCAAATTTGGCGATATTTTGCCAAATGTCGCCAATTTTGTCGAGAATTTGGCGCTAACGGGTATGAATATCATAGAAACTCGACAGAGTTTCTCGCCAAGCATAAGAAACAGTAATGCGTTGTACCGTAAATGAAAGGATTTTCCGCAAATGGATGCCAAACGATTTTACAATTTTTTTTTTTACACTCTGTCTAGTTTATATTTTGCAGACGGGACAAAACGGGTTTTTGACACATTTATATCTCGCGTTCTATTTATGATAGAAACAAAATTCTTGATTCTATGGAATGGGGCGTACCACGTGACTAAGAAATCAAAAGTACAGCAAAATCCGATGAATAGGTTTTCAGTAAATGCGATTTTAAAAGTGCTGTTTTTTGCACTTTTTAAATCTTGTTCAGACCAAAAACTGTTAACAGGGCTATAGCAATGTGTAATTATGGAATTTTTACACGGTTTAGATCATTTGGTATGGTGTTATGAGTAGTTCAAACCTTTGTAAGTTTCATGTAAAAATATTAATTACTTTTTGATTTATATCAGTTTAAAGTTATTGATTCCTATACTTAACATAGAGCAAAAAACCTTTGACAAGGCTACAGCAATGTGTAATTATCAGATTTTTACGCGGTTTATGTCATTTGAATTGGTTTTATGAGTAGTTTAAACCTTTGTAAGTTTCATGTAAGAATATTAATTAGTTTTTGATTTA
The DNA here is from genome assembly GCA_963931845.1 of Maratus michaelseni. NCBI lineage: Eukaryota > Metazoa > Arthropoda > Arachnida > Araneae > Salticidae > Maratus > Maratus michaelseni. The sequence goes on from OZ007598.1 coordinate 79,656,851, forward strand.
TATCACTTTAAAGTTATTGATTCCTATACTTAACATAGAGCAAAAAAATAATAACCCGTAAGGCATGGTGACATCACGGCGACGTCACTGTGAAGTCACACTGTGACTTTGTGACCGTCGTCGTGACGTCAAGTGACGTCGATGTGAAGTCATTGTGACCTAAATGCGAGGTCGTTATGGCCGTTTTCAGGGCTTTCTGTGACCTCACAATGTGACTACTTTGTGAAGTCACCGTGCGACTTCAATGTGAAAAATGTGACGAATCTGCATCAGATAGGGTGACCAGATTTTACCCGAATCCTATACGGATTGTTCGGATCAAAATTTTTTATGGTTCAAGTTTGTGACGTTTGTGACGACACTGCACCGGGTCGGGTGACCAGATTTTACCCGAATCCAATCCCGAAACTTCGGATCGATCTTTTTGGATTTGTTTGGCTACAGAATAGATTTAGATTAGTTGTCGTGTGACCTGATTTTCGTGAACCCGATCTGACCCGAGTCGGGTATAATGTTTTTACTGTAAGTCTTGTTCGGAATAGAATCTTGCATACGACCAAGTAACCAGATTTTATCAGAAATTGTGTTGCTATACAATTTCTGATGTCGGCTCGGATCTAGAGTCATGCACGAATCTGGTTATATACTTCTTGAACATGATTGAATGTCTACTTGAACATGAATGATGGTTGACTGAAACTATATTTACATTCAACCCGTATTCTTACCCTAACCCAACAACAATAACAACAAAAATTCTGTAGGCCCACAACCCGACCGAACCTGATAAATGATTTCGCATAGATTCGGATAACAAGATTTCACCAAATACGGATAAGATCGACGATAAGGATTGGATCGGCAATCATTTTTTTTTATGCAACTCGTATTCAAATTAAAATTTTGCATCTGATTGGGAAACCGGCTAATGTAGCCGTTAAACAAGAAAATTATAACTGTAAAAAACGCATACTAATATAAAAATAATAGATGAATCCATTAAAAATTATAATAAAATTAAATATTTAAATAATATGAAATTCTATTGTGAAAATAACAACTTTTAAAATTCACTTCTACTTCCATTTGTTTTATGTAACCTCCAGCAATATTGACAATAATTAAAACTATGCTATTTTGCTGTTAAGTGTTGAAGTTTTTAAATGTGTATACTTTGCTATATTTCCCTTCGCTCAGTGTCACGAAACTTTCTGACATATTTATGAAAAATGTTTTAAACGCATGGCACTTGCATGCCTGATTATTAAAGCGATTTAGAATGAATAGTGTTTTCCATTTTTAGATAAATGAAATGCTTAAGAGCAATTTTGGTCACGTTTTTTCCGTTTCTGACGCTGCGCGTCGGAAATTCAGTTCAAAACACCGACTTTTATAGTGTTTTCTGAAACATCTTCTGTCAAAAATGGAAAATGCCATTCTATTGCATATATTCTGAATAAGAACACCTGCCAATTTCATGTGTTTCCGAATAAAAATGAATTTAGAAATTAGTTATTTTGGATTTGATTACAAATTTAATGAAAAAGTATAGATTTTTAAATAAGCATTGTGAAAAATTTATATTAGGAATCCATTTAAATAATAGATCTACCTGTTGTGCGATATTATTAAATAATAAACATTGTATCAAGCAATAAAACATTTTTCGAAGCAAATGAAATTTAAAACTTAGGATCATAAACGCAAAGAAAAAATTTTTTTTTTTTTTCTTTACAAATTATTTCATTTATATTTTTTGATAGAATACTAAATGCAGAGCTTAAATATCAATTTTTACTATAAAAAAAATTCGATAACACAACTGGAAAAATTACCTTAACTGATTAGCTGTTTTATTGTTTCATCAATATTCATTATTTTTGTGCACCTAATATTGTCATATCTTGACAACTAAATTTGTAATGAGTTAAATTGTCGCAATTATTTCAAATATACCAGAAAATTATTTCTCGAAACCTCCACTAGCTAAGAAATTTTCAAATTGTAAATAAAATATTAATAGTTTTAAAAATTGCAATGTTTTTAATTATAATGAATAACTATGAAAATTGAACTAAGAAACGCAAAATATTAAATAAATTCTTCATTATAAATAACAGAAGATCTTTCAGAAAAGAATGTCAAAGTCAGCGTTTTGAACCAAATACCCGATGTAACAGTGAAAGAAAAGAGAAAAAACAGTCGTCACGTGACACGAATTGCTTATAACTCGATAAGTAATTTATTTATCAAAAAATGGAAAACTCATTTCGATTCCAAATTGCTTCCATAGTCAGTCCTGCCCATTTTATGCCTTTGCGTTTAAAAATGAGTCAGAAATTATGTCAGAAAGCTTCGCGTTGTTGAGCAGGTCAGTTGAGAACCACCTTAATTATTCAGTACAAGAAAAATCTTGAACGCGTTCGACGGTCGCCCTGAGCACCCCCGATGTCGAACTCGCAAAAATGGTGTCCTCACATTTTAAACAGAAAGCTGATGATTGGGTTGAGTGGCCCCTCAAAATAATAAGAGATTGGAGATTTTTAAAATATTTTTAGCGTCACAAAATTAGCAAATGAGTTCCATGCGGTGGTAGGAAAAAAAATTAAATGTTTGTATTTAAAATGCTAACAAATCTCTAAATGGCTAACAGTTTTATTAGAATGGGAGATCTATTTCTGAATTACTTTCCGCCAAAGCTTTCCTACGTTACTAAATTTCTATTTAAGGATTTTTACCTGTGTATTATTATAGTATATTTTGTTAAATTTCACGAAAATGGTAATGAAAATTGTAAAAAATTATCTGCCTCATATATATAGACAGATATTTATTTATTATTTTATTTTGGAAATACAATATATTTAAATAATGTGTGACAATGTTTTTATTAATGATTTAGGTACATGACATAATTCAATTCTATATTTTATGAGTTTTTTTCCATATTCTCTCTCCGATCACACCGTGAAGTCACAGAGTGTTGGTATTTTGGTCATAGGTTTTACGTGACTTATGTGACTTGCAGTGACGTTATTGCAACGTCACAAAAAATTTAAAGCTGTCAAAAAGTAATTTTCTTCATGCCATAAGATGTTCTAAAGTTTAAGTTTTCTTTAGATCTTCAAGACGTTCACATTTTGGTCACAGTGTGACGTTACAAAGTGGTGTCATTTTGGTCACAGATGTGACGTGACGTACGTGACTCACAGTGACGTCACAATGACGTCACTGTGACTGTGCATGCTATGCGGGAAATGACCCAACTCTTTTGGGAATGGTCGTATACACATGATATTAAGATATGTTATTACAGTCGACCCAAGTAAGCTTCCTATTATAAAAAAAATAGCAACGTTAAAGGTTCGTTTACAGGGTCTCATAAAAGATCTTTTGATATAAGGCTAAAGAGTTGTTTAATTATCAGATTTTTACGCGGTTTGCAGCATTTGAATCGTTTTTATGAGTAGTTCAAATGTTTAATATGTCGTGTAAAAATATTAATTAGTTTTTTATGTATACCACTTTAAAGTGATTTATTCCTATACTTAAGATGAAGCAAAGAAATGTTAAATGGTCTAATTCTTTTCAAAAAGAACGTATGCGCATGATGTTAAAATATGTTACTACGAACGACCTAAGTTAGCTTCCTATTGTAAAACAGAATTGTAAAATTTACTGTTCGTTTACAGGGTAACTCAAAAGATTTTTTAATAAGACTAAATAGTTGTGTAATTAGCGAATTTTTACGTTGAAATACTTGATTCTTGTACTTAACACAGATGAAAAACAATATTAAATATCATAACTTTTGTCTAAATGGCTATATACACAAGATATTCAAATATGTTACTACATCCGATTCATTTAAACTCTCTACTGTAAAGCGGCATTGAACCATAAATTTTCGTTTACTTAGTCTCTTAGAAGATCTTGATTACATTACAACCGATGTATATTTATTTAATGAGATGTATTGTAATGATTTTATGTTTCAATCTCTGTAAGGTTTTATTATCTTGCTTTAAAATTTAACACGAGTTCATTTTGTCCGCCTGAAAGCTCGTCGATCTTAAGTTCTAAATCTATTAAAATATAGTATTTTCATCGATTAAAAAAACTGTGTATATTTATAAATATACTAGCAGACTACGCCCGCTGCGCTGGTTGGTTTCTCCAAAAGAACGTTGAATCAAATGAAATATATCAGTGAATTTAACCATGTATTTTAAAGTAATCTGTACTTTTACCTGGAATACCCTAAAATAACATAAAAACGGATACTTATTTCACTAAGTTATGTTTTTTTTAAACGGTTTACTATTACTTCTACAATTTATTACTTACCGTTTTCATTGATTTATATGTTTTATAGCTACATTTTTAATAACGTGAATTAGCCTATATTATTCACAACTAAACAGAAGTGGCGCATCTAGTATTTGTCGAGAATTTAATAAAAATCATCCACTCGTCACATCATAATTCACTTTTATATTTTAACAGAATAATAAGGCTACTATAATTTGGGACTCGTGTATAATTTAGGACATTACTACCCGTAAGGCATGGTGACGTCACGGTCACGTCACTGTGAAGTCACACTGTGACTTTGTGACAGTCGTCGTGGCGTCAAGTGACGTCGATGTGAAGTCACTGTGACCAAAATGTGAAGTCGTTATGGCTGTTTTCAAGGCTTTCTGTGACCTCACAATGTGACTTCTTTGTGAAGTCACCGTGCGACTTCAATGTGAAAAATGTGACGAATCTGCATCAGATAGTGTGACCAGATTTTACCCGAATCCTATACGGATTGTTCGGATCAAAATTTTTTATGGTTCAAGTTTGTGACGTTTGTGACGACACTCCACCGGGTCGGGTGACCAGATTTTACCCGAATCCAATCCCGAAAGTTCGGATCGATCTTTTTGGATTTGTTTGGCTACAGAAAAGATTTGGATAAGTGGTCGTGTGATCTGATTTTCGTGAACCCGATCTGACCCGAGTCGGGTATAATGTTTTTACTGTAAGTCTTGTTCGGAATAGAATCTTGCATACGACCGAGTAACTAGATTTTATCAGAAATTGTGTGACGATACATTTTCTGATGTCGGCTCGGATCTAGAGTCATGCACGAATACGGTTATATACTTCTTGAACATGATTGAATGTCTACTTGAACATGAATGATGGTTGACTGAAATTATATTTCGATTCTACCCGTATTCTTACCCTAACCCAACAACAACAACAAATCTGTAGGCCCACAACCCGATCGAACTTGATAAATGATTTCGCATAGATTCGGATAACAAGATTTCACCAAATTTGGATAAGATCGACGATAAGGATTGGATCAGCAATAATTTTTATTGATGCAACTCGTATTCGAATTAAAACTTTGCATCTGATTGGGAAGCCGGCAATAATATAGCCGTTAAGCAAGAAAATTATAAATGTAAAAAAAGCATACTAATATAAAAATAATAGATGAATCCATTAAAAATTATAATGAAAGTAAATATTTCAATAATATGAAATTCTATTGTGCAAATAACAACTTTTTAAAATAACTTCTACTTCCATTTGTTTTATGTAACCACCAAAAATATTGACAATAATTAAAACTATGCTATTTTGCTATTAAGTATTGAAGTCTTTAAATGTGTATACTTTGCCATATTTCCCCTCACTCAGTATCACGGAACTTTCTGACACATTTATGAACAAATTTTTAAACGCATGGCACTTGCATGCCTGATTATTAAAGCTATTTGGAATGAATAGCGTTTTCCATTTTTAGATAAATGTAATACTTAAGATCAATTTCGGTCACGTTTTTCCCGTTTCTGACGCTGCGCGTCGGATATTTGGTTCAAAACACCGACTTTGATAGTGTTTTCTGAAACATCATCTGCCGTTACCAAAAAATGGATAACGCCATTCTATTATATATATTCTGAATAAGAACACCTGCCAATTTCATGTATTTCCAAATAAAAATGAATTCAGAAATATGTCAAAAATTAGCTATTTTGGATTTGAGAACAACTTTAATGAATATATAAGTATACATTTTAAAATAAGCATTGCGAAAAATTTATATTAGGAATCAATTTAATTAATAGATATACCTATTGTGCGATATTATTAAATAATAAACATTGTATCAAGAAGTAAAACAGTTTTCGTTGTAAATGAAATATAGAACTTAAGATCATAAACGCCAAAAAAAAAATATTTTTTTTTCTTTACAAATTATTTTATTTATAGTTTTTGATAGAATACTAAATGCAGAACTTAAATATCAATTTTTACTATAAAAACATTCGATAACACAAATGGAAAAATTACCTTAAACTAAACAGTTACTTTATTGTTTCATTAATATTTATTATTTTGGTGCACCTAACATTGACATATCTCGACAAATAAATTATTCAATGCGTTAAATTGTCACAATTTTTTCAAATGTAACAGAGAATTATTTCTCGAAACCTACACTAGCAACGAAATTATCAAATTGCAAATCAAATATTAATAGTTTTAAAAATTGCAATGTTTTTAATTATAATGAATAACTATGAAAATTGAACTAAGAAACGCAAAATATTAAATAAATTCTTCATTATAAATAACACATTTAGAATACATATTGTTAGTAAATACTTTAAGCTTTTTTCCAAACAGTCTATTTAAAAAAATTAAAACATTAAAGATGAAATTTAATACAAGTGATTTTTTAAAAGAAAATTTAAACATCTTAACTTTTAAATAATGCACTATTAAATGTACTAGTACTAAACATGCACTATTAACAAAACTGCGCAGACATTAGAAGTTACCTGCAGATCTATTGGTAAAGGGGTTATGTTTGAATGGTCCTTATCTGCTTCCCTTTCATTGAAAAATTAGACTGTAAATCCACTATAATTTTCAAAGTATCCAGCAGAAGAGGTGTGTTCATAGATCTGAGAAGTCAAGTATCACCCAGGCCTTATGAACGCACCCGGCTAGACACAGGGATTTACTTTAAAATGGAGATGGTTCACTTTAAAACATTAATTTACTTACACGGTATAAATCTACAAACTTAAAAGAACGCAACACACGCTAATCCGAGCTTGGAATGAGAAAAGTCGTCTGCATTCAATATGCGTGCGCAGTATTGTTTAAACACAACAAAATAACAACCAGCAGCTGTTTCCTACTTTACCACAAATGATATAGAAAGAAAATAATTTAAATAAAGACATTTCAAAAGGTTTATAATTTATACGGCTGAAAAAATAACTTCTAACGATGCTATAATATTCTTTTTTTATATGAGAGAGTTTTGTATTCTTAGAAATAACCTGTGAAAATTGATATTTTTATATATTTTTTAATCAATTATATTTGCTTTAGACGTCAAAAGTAAAGATAAATTTTAAGTAAAAATTGATTTAATAGGCTTTATTAAGTAATTTCGATATAAATTTAAATTGCAATCAAATTTCCTAAGTACATTTTTTTCATTTTTCACACTCTATCGAAAAAAGCAATATGTTTAATAGAGGTGATATCTTACTAAGCACTGGCAAGTTTTGGATAAATTGCTATAGGAATGACATATACTTTATAACATGTTTTTAATTCACTTTTGCTCGGAAATACATGAAACTGGCTCATGGTTTTATTCAGAAACTAATGTAATTGCAGAGTTGCCAAGTCACCGGCTTTTTGGACACCAAGTATTTTAGTACAGAAAATGTTATTTTATGTAATCGGAACATTCTGCGATTTAAAGCAACAACATTTTCTCTAAAATAATACTGGTATGCAAAAAGCCGGAGACTTGGCAAGTCTGTAATTGAAAAACCATTTCCATATTTTGGTAAAAGCCGAAGATCTTTCAGAAAATAATGTCAAAATCGGCGTTTTGAGCCGAATATCCGACGTGACAGTGAAAGACAGGGGAAAAACTGGTCGTCACGTGACACGAATTGCTTATAACGAGATAAGTAATTTATTTATCAAAAAATGAAAAACTCATTTTGATTCCAAATTGTTTCCATAATCAGCCCTGCACATTTTATGCCTTTGCGCTTAAAATTGAGTCAGAAATTATGTCAGAAAGCTTCGCGTTGTTGAGCAGGTCAGTTGAGAATCACCTTAATTATACCGTATAAGGAAAATCCTGAAAGCGTTGGACGGTCACCCGACCAGATCGTGTTGCTATCAAACTCGTAAAAGTGGTGCCCTTATCTTTGGACCAGAAAGCTGATGATTGGGTTGAATGGCCTATCAAAATAACTAAAGATAGGAGATTTTTAAAGAAATATTTGCAGTATTACAAAATTAGAAAATGTATCCCATGCGGTAGTAGAAAAAAAATCTAAATGTTTGTATTTAAAATGCTAACAAACCTCTAAATTGCTAACAATTTTATTAGAATGGGAGATCTATTTCTGAATTACTTTCCGCCAAAACTTTCATACGTCACTAAATTTCCATTTAAGGATTTTTACTTCTGTATTATATAGTATATTTTGTTAAATTTCTTGAAAATAGTAATGAAAATTGTAAAAAAAGTTATATGTCTCATATATTTAGACAGATATCCTTATATATTATTTCTCCTGTCAACATCCCTTTTACTCAGAAAATATGAAACGCAGAACAACGAATGAGATACCATATGAAAGGTTTTGGAACAGGCTTCTGACATAGCCAACTTAACAATTCGTTAAAACATGTTTTTGATTAAAATTTGCTGAAATTAAAAAATTAAATCGGCATTGTTTTCATGAAAGAAATGAAAGGTTTTCCTGAAATTATTGTTGCCAAAAAAATAAAATACCACATTATATGATGCTCATAGCAATTATTATAAAAAACACCGCACGGGTTTATTTTATACTTATGATTAAAAAGCGAAATTGAAATTGAAATGTTTAGATTTATATTTCTAAATCCCATGGTTTTCCCGAAGCGGATGACGTCATCCTCTAATGCAGTCAAAATACGATTGTTATTTTTTTTTCTCGCGCGTGCCTTTTGCAATCTTGGATCAGAGTTTACTCTAACTTTGATGGAATATATTAAAGGATATTCTGGCGTGAATAAAAACTAAATGTTGTTTGCAGATATTTTTATCCTCACTTTTCTTTAGAAGTTTAAACCTGCATCTAATAAATATTACATATTGATAAAAAAATAGTACTTCTCTATTATCCCGTCGACCACTTTTCATAACAAAAAACTATCGCCAAATAAACGGGAGAACGTTATCATTGGAATATCAAAATAAATAAATAAATAAATAAAATATAAGAATTTAAGGACACAATTGTTATTTTAATTAATGAAATAACTAATCAATCAGTAAAACATAATGAAAAATACACGCAAATGTTGAATTAAAAAACACTTGATGACGTAACAAACACGTATGATGCTTCTGACATCAAGTAAATGGGACTCTATTTTTGGCGTTTAATCTTACAGTTTGGCGATAGTTTTTGTTATGAAAAGTGGTCGACGGGATAATACAGAAATACCTAAAAATATTAGATTTCAGTGCGAAATCCTCGCACGGGCCCTCTGGTTTGTCTATTATTTTATTTTGGAAATACTCAATTTATTTAAATAGTGTGTGACAATGTTTTTATTAATGATTTAGGTACATGACATAATTCAATTCTATATTTTATGAGTTTTTTTTCCAAATTCACTCTCCGATCATACCGTTAAGTCACAGAGTGTTGGCATGTTGGTCATAGGTGTGACGTGACTTATGTGACTTGCAGTGACGTCATTGCAACGTCACAAAAAAAGTTTAAAGCTCTCAAAAAGTATATTTCTTGATGCCATAAGATGTTAAAAATTTTATTTTAAATTTTCTTTAAGTGTTCAAGACGTTCACATTTTAGTCACAGTGTGACGTTACAAAGTGATGGCATTTTGGTCACAGATGTGACGTGACGTACGTGACTCACAGTGACGTCACAATGACGTCACTGTGACTGTGCATGCTATGCGGGTTATCATTTTTTGCGCGTGAAGTTTTCGCTATGGTACTCCATTGTAAAATTTGATAATTTTTGAAATTCAATACTTGAAAAATGGCATAATCAGTGCATTTCAAATTTATATCAAGAAAAATACAATTTTTTACCTTTCTAACGCAGTTTTTCTAACAATTTTCTGACAAATACTTTTCGAGCAATTAATTTTTTCAGTAGTGTTTCATTTCCCGAGTTTAAACTGTGGCAACGATTATCGAAAATCCCAGTCGTCAGCAACGCATAGCTTTTTATTAAAGAGGGTAATTCTAGCGTAACATGAATTAATTGAAATAGCGATTACAAAATTCCAACTTTATATTCATGCGCTAAGTAATAGAATGTAAAAATGTTGCGACCCCAAGATTGGAAGTTTTGCATTTAAATATTTGCCTTTTAGTCGAATCTCCGGCTATGACGAACTTAAAATGCTCTAAAAACGGGTCTAGAGTACAATGAAAAGGAAATAACTTCTTATATTCCCCATAAAAATTAAAAATGCTAAATTTCGTATACAATGGGTGATCGGTAACGAACTGTTCGGTTTACGAACAAATCGGTTAACGAACACTTTCGCATGAGATTCATATGTTCGGATAACGAACACTTTCGAGAGATTTTTATGTTCGGAGAACGAACACCTCACGAAACAAAGCCATGACAAAGCAATGCCGTGTTTCATATTTGCCGAGCTATGCTTATTGCCTCTATTGTCGACTTAGAGAACATTTTAAAAGTTGCATACATATTTCCTAATTAATTCATGGACTGCCGGGGATTGGGGACCTATATTTTAGGATCTCCGAATTGGCATGGACAGACTAGAAACATTAATTGTGTATTTTGTGTCTTTATGTATTTTGTGCATTTAGTAAATATAGTCTTTTTTGGTTTAATCATGCTCCTTTTTAAAATCTAATTTAAAGCTTTATGAATTATCAGTTCAAAAAATTTAATAAAATTTCACATCTTTTCAAACGGTTCATTATGTAAACGCATTAGTCTTTGCGGTATATTTACAAAATTACACAAAATTTTGGAATAGATGCCATCCTACGAACAGTTTCTATTTTGAAATCATTTTAGTAGTTTTTATACTTTTGAAAACATTGCAAATCTTATATTTTTCCGATACTCGAAACGTTGAGTTAAAAAACTTAACAAATTAAAAAACTTTTAAGGTGCTCAGTAATTTTCAAAAATAATATTTAATGTATTAGTATAAAAAGTCCCTGTAAATTACAATGGTTCGTAGAAAAAAAAATTGATTGTTCTTGGTAAAGTATGCTCCATAAACTTATTGTTATAATTGACCGAAAAAAAGTGCTTCTTACTTTTCCACATTTTTCTGAAACTGAAGTATTTTAATTAGTCTGTAAACTATACTGTAAAATTTTCTAATTTTTGTTTTTTTTATGTATATAAACGGAAGAGTGATATAAACAAACGAAAAAGGAAAATAAACATGTCATAAATCATCTGATGAATACAATGTAAGGAAATTAATATAAAAGTTTCCCCGTTGCTATGGTAGCGACATGTGCATTGGAATAAGTCACTCAATAAATTGTATAATTCTGATGTATAATTCTGTTTATAGCATTACTATTATTTCTTTTGCCCATTTTATCTTTCTTTTATCTTTTTTTTTCTGAATAAAAGTGGAATTTGTATAAAAGGAGGGCTGCGTGCTCCTCCGGGTGTTCCGGAATCAATCCGGTCCTTCGGGACGCGGAGGGATGACCTGGAGCCCGGCAGAAGACGCCGTGGCGTCCGGATTCCATTTTCAGGAGTTTGGGACAAAGCGGGGTCTCAGAGGGAGCAGTAACCGATGTAAGTCCACTTCCGGGAGGACTGGGCTGCCGGCTGTCGCCGGTATGCTCGGACAATCCTAAGTGCATCCTGGGGATCCTGAACCGGGCACGAAATCGAGCGGCCTGGAACTCATCCTTTCTCAGCGTACGGCACTCCAGGGGATAGACAAGATGAGTGCTTCTCTTGTCCGTCCCCAGGGCCCTCGGCGGGGGGCGCCGGAGACAGCTGTTGTTGAGATATGGAGCCATGGGTGGGAGCCACATGGTTAAGGTTCTGGAAAGCTGGTGTTCGTGTCTAGTGATGGTGAGCTAGCGGACGCAGACGGTTACGCAGGTCCGGCCGGACCACTGGGACGAAACTCTAGCACTACCTGTTTCGATCCCGTCACTTTTTGCTTTCGAACTAACGCTCTCCCGACCCTACGGCTCTGGCGGCCTAGTCACCCGACAGCATGACGGGGGTCGGAACCCCCTTCCTAGTTTTTTTAGTCTATCTGTGTTCACTAACTTAGTTTTTTAAGTTGTGATTGTCCATTCCCGATAAGAGAACAAGAGATTACTCGTGTGAGTTATTCTCGATCTCGAGTTGGGATATAGCAAATCATGAGAGGGAGCCCTTGACTAGTCGCTGGGCCCTGGTTGCTCCTGTGAGCTTTCCAGACAAGCCCGGCGTCGAGGATGTTACGGACTGTCGCTCATGAACCGAGCCTGTCCGGCCACTCTCGCACCCATGTGTGGGGTTGCGAATCTCACCGATTCAGGCATCCATAGAGTGAAGAAGGGGGCAATGTCCATGTTTGGATGGGTGCCGCGATTTTTTTTAATCACCCGCATTAGTCTTACAAAAAGGAGTGATATCTCATCAAAAACAACTCGTTGTAAATGATACCGCCAAGCCACAAACCTAACACGTCAGTCATAAAAAGAAATGATATCACATAAAAATAAACGATGTAGAAGTGCATACTCCGAGTCCTGTGTAAAAATCAATCACCACTCATAATGTTTCCAAAAGACTCGGAGTGAGATACAGTATGTGAAAACTGCTTGGCGACCTGCAGGCTTTTATAATATATGCAGTATATCAATTTTGAAAATAAAAAAAATAAATTTATATTTTTTGATTGAAATAATAAATTTATATTTATTTCAATATATCACTTTTATAAATATTTTTGTATGCAAAGAACTGACAAGAAAGGATTTTTCCCCATATCTATGCGATTCCGCTTACGCTAGAATTACTGCAATATATCTCAAATTTGTTAGCGTTTAATATAAGGTGAATTGTTATTAATATGCGTATGATCATTATATATATATAATCTAGCAAAAACATGATATTGGCCTGAACTAGCATCATGTTTTTGCTAGATTATATTGAATTTGTGTGTTCTAATATGCAGCTTCTGTCGCTGTTCACACGAATATATAGCTGTTTTGTTTATGATGTGATGGTTATTGCTTATATATATATATATATATATATATATATATATATATATACAAACTCAAAATCTTTACATGTTTACTTAAAAAATCATCTTCGTAAGAGTGGTGTTTCTAGTTTAAATAATAGTAAAAAAAGAAGTCAACAAATTGAATTTTCAGGCTCATAAATAAGAAAGGACATGCAAACACAGAAACTTCAACTTTTTACAATTTTATGGGAGCAAAAGAAATAAATAAATAAAATAAAATAAAATGAAATAAAATGAAATAAAGTAGTCATATGTAATTGCAGGAACCGCAAACATTATAAAAGCCTGCAGGTCGCCAAGCAGTTTTCATATACTGTACCTCACTCCGAGTCTTTTGGAAACATTATGAGTGGTGATTGATTTTTACACGGGACTCTGAGTATGCACTTCTAAATCGTTTATTTTTATGTGATATCACTTCTTTTTATGACTGAAGTTTTAGGTTTGTGGCTTGGCGGGATCATTTACAACGAGTTGTTTTTGATGAGATATAGTTTTATGCGTATGATAGGGAAAATTATTACAACAATGAAAGAAAATAATTTGCGAGTAATCGCGTTAATGTGCTGTTTTGTTTCAAAATGTCAGCCACCCTAGAATTTCAAACTGCTCTATCTCAGCCATTTTTTAAGATGAGGTAAACCAAAAAATGCTCTGGAATCCTCGTATCAAGGCCTAACATTTAATTAAAAAATAAATTTGAATTTTTAACTTTAGCTGGCCAACGAACTCGGTCGAGGCATTGGTGAGCTTAATACACACAATTAGTTTCATCAAAATTGATTTATAAATACGAGCGTTATCATATGACATATTAGGTCAGATATATATATAAATCAACATTTGAACGGAGGCTGGTTTTGGGGTCTGGGGGTCATGATCGGTGAAAATATATCGAAATTTTCCGGAACTGCTTTCCTCCGAACGGCTGCAATAGGTAGCTTTATTCTTTTAGGTAGCTTTCAATACAAAAAAGTCCTTCCGGCCTGTACCGGGAGGAAAAGGTAGCTTTCCTATATCTTCGTTTTAAAATTTTAGCTAATGTTACACGAAAACAGCAAGCTAAAATGCAAAGAAAACGTTTACAAAAGATTCGTTAATACTGAATTAGAATAAGAAATTCGCCAAATTATTGAGCTATTAGCCAAATTGGCTTCATTTATGAAAACTTATTTTGGTCGCCAAATTTGGCGATATTTCGCCAAGTGTCGCTAAGTTTGGCGAGCATTTGGAGCTAACGGATATGAATATATAGTTTTATGCGTATGATTGGGAAAATGATTATAACAATGAAAATTTTTGTAATGTGCTGTCTTGTTTCAAAATGTCAGCCACCCTAGAATTTGAAACTGCTCTATCTCAGCCATTTTTTCAGATAGAGGTAAAACAAAAATGCTCTGGAATCCTTGTATCAAGGCCTAACATTTAATTAAAAAAATAAATTTGAATTTTTAACATTTTTGTATATTTATTTTAGTTTTAAATATTTATTAAATCTTTAAGTGGCCGCCATCTTGAAACAAGATGGCGGACCAAGCTGGCCAACGAACTCGGTCGAGACATTGGTGAGCTTAATACACGCAATTAGTTTCATCGAAATTGATTTATAAATACGAGCGTTATCGTATGACATAGGTCAGATATATATATGGATATATATGTATATATATATATAAATTAACATTTGAACGGAGGGTGGTTTTGGGGTCTGGGAGTCATGATCGGTGAAAATGTATCGAAATTTTCCGGAACTGCTTTTCTCCGAATGGCTGCAATAGGTAGCTTTATACTTTTTTGTATTGAAAGCTACCTAAAATACTGCATAATAATAAAAAAAAATTGTGCGGTATCTTCCACCTTTACTTTTTTTACAAGCATATGATACCTACACAAATGTTTAATTTTCGTGAAAGCCGAGATTTCTTCTTTTTTGAGGAATTCCGCAATATGGATTTATCAGTCAGTCGTAAAAAAAAAGTGAATTTGTCAATCTGTATAAAAAAAAAAATTCTCAGATTTCAACTATTGATCGCAGAAAAAAAAAAAGAAAAGTTGCCGATTGGTCGCGTGAAAAAAAAAATCACAAATTTTGTCACACTTTTGCAAACAAAAAGTCTGATTTTAATCAAATGATCATGAAAAAAATAGAATTTAATCAAATACAGTGCAAAAAAAAAATCAATAATTTCTTCAGTCAATCGTGAAAAGAAAACCACGAATTTCAATAAATGATCGTAGAAAAGAAAGCCGAATTTCGGTCAAAAAATCTCCACAGCAAACAGCAAATTTCATCAATCGGTCGAGGAAAAATATATATCACAATTTTTGACAAATAGTTGTGAAAAAATAAAATACAAAATTTGCAATCGGTGACGGAAAAAGTGCAAAATCACCTCAAATGATTGTAGAAAAATATCGCAAATTTCATCAAACATTGCAGAGAGAAATAGCTAATTTCATCAATCTATCGGAGGAAAAGTCATTCATTTTAACGATTTTGACATGCCTGTACTAACTGAATTCTTTAAATAATCAGACATGAATGTCGAATCTCACCGAATAAGCTGAACTAGGCACATAATACGAAGTTATTACAATATGAATACACATGCA
Source organism: Maratus michaelseni (assembly GCA_963931845.1). Classification (NCBI taxonomy): domain Eukaryota; kingdom Metazoa; phylum Arthropoda; class Arachnida; order Araneae; family Salticidae; genus Maratus; species Maratus michaelseni. Next base: position 79,672,805 of record OZ007598.1, read on the forward strand.
GAAATAAATATTACAAACAAAAATTACAAGAAAAAAAAACTATTAATAACTGATTTAGGTATGTAACACGTAAAATAAATACGCAGTAAAGATAAAAGGTATAGTAAAACTATTATTGATTTTATTCACACCTACTTTCCTTTATTTAAATTACATTTATGTGTTCAGAGATGATGTTAAAATTTCTGCACTGTATTAGCATAGCTACTTAAATTCAAGAAAACAACATTGCTGCAAGAAAACACACTAAAACAAAAAAGTCCTTCCGGCCTGTACCGGGAGGAAAAGGTAGCTTTCCTATATCTTCGTTTTAAAATTTTAGCTAATGTTACACGAAAACAGCAAGCTAAAATCCAAAGAAACGTTTACAAAAAATTCGTTAATACTGAATTTGAATAAGAAATTCGCCAAATTATTGAGCAATAGCCAAATTGGCTTCATTTATGAATACTTATTTTGGTCGCCAATTTTGGCGATATTTCGCCAATTTGGCATATTTCGCCAAATGTCGCCAATTTTGGCGAGAATTTGGCGCTAACGGATATGAATATATAGTTTTGTGCGTATGATTGGGAAAATTATTACAACAATGAAAGAAAATAATTTGCGAGTAATCGCGTTAATGTGCTGTTTTGTTTCAAAATGTCAGCCACCCTAGAATTTCAAACTGCTCTATCTCAGCCATTTTTTAAAATAGAGGTAAACCAAAAAATGCTCTGGAATCCTTATATTAAGGCCTAACACGTAATTAAAAAATAAATTTGAATTTTTTTTTTGTATATTTATTTTAGTTTTAATTTCTTAAATGGCCGCCATCTTGAAACAAAATGGCGGACCAAGCTGGCCAACGAACTCGGTCGAGACATTCGTGACCTTAATACACACAATTAGTTTCATCAAAATCGATTCATAAATACGGGCGTTATCGTATGACATAGGTCAGATATATATAGATATATATATATTATATATATATATATATATAAATCAACATTTGAACGGAGGGTGGTTTTGGGGTCTGGGGGTCATAATCGGTGAAAATAATTCGAAATTTTCCGGAACTGCTTTCCTACGAACGGCTGCAATAGGTAGCTTTTTTTTGTATTGAAAGCTACCTAAAACTAGTCGTTGGAGGCCACCGTAATACTTACCCATCATGGATATGCATAATGTAAAATATTAAAATAAAAATGTGTAAACTGTTTATAAAATGCATTGCAATTCAAATAAAATCGTGGCTTGATGACGTCATAAACTTTAAAGGCTCCATTACTGAATTGCTTGAAAGAAACATCCTTATAACTCCAAAAACAATCCTATTAACTAGCAGTTTAGTGCATCTGATTAAGCGTCAAATTTCCAATTAAAATATATCTTTGAATTGAAATTTGGATGAAATACAGTGTCATGAAAAATCGAAGAGTGTGGAAAATAGGATTCAAAATACCTCGGCAACTAATTATCCGATCAACCTCGGATAATTAGTTGCCGAGTCACATATGCAAAATTTATGTTTTTTTATTGTCTTTTGTATTCATTTCTTAAAATAAACAATTTCGATAAATTTTTCGAAAAATTTTTATATACCTTTTATCAGAACGAATATTTCGAGAGTCCGAAAAAAATAGTTCCGGTCAATAGAGGTTATTGAAATTAAATAGGCTTCTTCCCATTATTACATACTAAGTACATAACAAATTTCAAGTCTATCTCATTTACTTATCTACTCATTTACTATCTAATTTACTTAGCAAAATTTTATTTTTTACGGATTTAAAAAAATATAAAAAATAAAACGTATTCTTTTCGAGTAAGTAAAAATAATAAACACTAAGAGAAAGTACAGCTAAAAATTTTCCGCGGGGCATGGGGGAGATCATCCCCTTAAACCTCCTCTTGATTTTTAGTTTTTTTTTATGTTTATGTGTCGGAAATTTATCCTAAACGAGTGGTTCAATGCAGTGTTGAATTTAAGCGGTGGTATCCCCCTCCGGGATTTTCAAATTTAAGCGACTTTTTTTTTTCTCTGATTTTGAAACACATAGTAAATTTTTTTTTTTCGAGTATCTTAAAACAATTAAACACAAAGCGAAAAATGAACATTCCGTTACGGTTGACGGATTTCCCCCCCTCCCCATACACCCCCTCTTGGCAGATAATTTTTTATTTTAATATTTATGTGTTTAAAACTCATAAACAGGGGATGCAGATCTGTGGGAAGTTGGCACCCCCCATTACGAATTAAAACATATGAATTGCGTAGAAGATTTGCCCACCAATTATTTAATTTTGCACACCTTTTACAACGCTGTAAATAACATTTTATTTTTTGACCCATTTTTCATACTAATGTGAGTATATTTACGCGAGTTAGAACTTGGACAGATAGACAGACAGACAAACCGATTTCATAAACATTTTTCAACTATGTTGGAAATTGTTAAAAACTACTTCAAAATAAGCGCATAGTTTGATGTAATCAACAGTGTTTTTGTTATATCGAAATCTTAACAGCAGAATCCAGATCAATATTGATATTTACAGAGGTGTATTGTGTCGAATTTATTTTTAAAATTGTGTTATGCATTTTTCAAAATTATTTAATTAGACATCTTTCACATTTGTAAACGGTGAAGTTTTGTTACAGGATTCGGAAAGTGTTGGAAACTGTTTTATAATCTATGCTTGGTGCATGATTTTTCATTATTGTTTAGCTTTATCAATTATTGCGACCATAATTTTTAAATAGTTTTATATATTTCTTTATTTTTAATAGGATTATCTAAATTAAATCATATTTAAAAAATATTTACATGTAAATGATTTAATTTCGATTTTTTTTTTGAACACTTTCCAACCTAGTTGAAAAGTATTTATTGACTTCGGTTTTTCTGCCGCCTGTACGTGCTCTAACTCGCGTAAATATGCTCGGATTGCTCTGAATTTTTTGTATGTTATCGTTTACTACAGCATGTTCCCAATCGTAAATGAAATGTGTAGCACTTATAGTTTTTCTACAGGAACAGTCAAAAGTATTCCGTCACATAACAGTCAATGGGAAATTATCGTTTCAAGTCCATTTTGATGATGCTACGCCATTTGAAACATGATTAAATTGATATACAATTATGAAGCGCATTAAAACATGCTTTTTGTAGAATTGGGTGCAAAACATTATTCGTTTACAGGGTCAAACAAAAGAATTTTGTTACAATACGGGGGGAAATAGTTTGCAGTGTAATTTAATGATGTTTCGCTATTTCAAACAATGAGAATTATAGACATTACTGAAGCGCGCTATAAATTGGTCACTTAAAAGTATAGCGTGCATTGCGTTCATCGTTCATTTACAGGGACAAACAAAATATAACGGTTACAGTATAGGTGCGATAATTACAGTCCATGTGTGGTAACTGCGCTTTCAACTTTGGTTTGCGTTTTTTAAGTTTAAATACATTTTTGCATAGTGCGTGATGTGTATAAATTCGGTTAGTCATACACAGGGCTACACAAGGGAATTAGTAAATATTACAGACTATGGGAGCGAATTTCTTAAGGTTAGTTTTTAATTGTGTTGCGCATTTTCCTGCTGAAGTATTTATAATAGGCCAATAGAAGTTTATGGGATATAAATAAATTCATATACAGGGCTACGCAAAGAGCAGGATACATTGTCGTTTACGGTTGGTAATCGCTAAAAGCGCGTTTTAAGTTGCCTTATATATTTTTTCAATTCATTTTTTACCTTTTAGCTTAATACGTGGTATACACAAAAGTCTTTAGACAATACACAACGCTATACAAAAAAGTTACTTTTTAAATGGACTAAATTTAATCATGCTATGCAGCTATTATCCAAATATATAGATATATACAGGGCTGCAAAAAATAATTCTACTTTTTTGACTGTGGAAGGTAATTTCTAAAACTATATTTTTCAATGTGTAACTTATACTGTTTACTTACATTTTCTTCACATTATTTAACAGTGAATGTTCGTTACAGTTTTCTGGATGTGTTGGAAAGTGTTTCATAATCTATACTTGACGCATGATTTTTCTTTGATATTTATCATTTAAGCTGTTTTCTTTTAATGTCATTCAACTAGTTTTCTCTTATAGTTTTCTACAATAGTTTTCCATTGGAGAATTCCTGTTTGACCAAATACCCTAACTTATGTTAAATTGCAGTATAAAACATCCGCTTTTGATTTATTTTGATGCAGTTAAACAAACTTGCCGTACTTGTTAGTAGAATTTGAACTTTTAAAATTATAAATAAAGATAATACAAGTTTGATTCAAATAGAAGCAAAAAGCCAATGAACAATATGTAAATTTATTGCTAAATACGATATCATTTAACAGATAATTTAGGTTACCGCAAAAGCTCCAGCAAGCCATGCAACAATTTCAAATTATAACATTGTATTATGTAAACTATAAATTTAAAGTCTTTAGTATTAAGCGCAAACATTTTTGCGTTACCCACTTAAATGAGCATGTCACATGCAAGTGCGAGGGTGAAAGAAAACCTCTAAAAAGAGATGTAAATATGCAATACCTGACTTATATCGAACTTTACTTCCATTTTATTTTTGGAGCTCTATCTGAGAGACGTCGGCGTCGGTACATTCCAGATAGATATAAAAATCCTCAATACAAATTTACTTACAGTCTTGGGGGGGGGGGGGGATATCTCACGACCCCACCACAAGTCATCGTATAAAAGTGTGAATGGTACCAATCAATTACCAATAATGTCTACAAATAATTACTATACTTACATTTAGGTGGACGCTTAGATACAGATATTGTAACTAAAATTTTCAATACCAACAACCTAATTTTGACATATTTGGATTTCTCGGGAGAATTCCAAACGAGATACCATTGCGTCAAGTTCAAGTGGTTTAGGTATTTATAAAATTGGGAACTCCTAATGTTAAATTAATTTTTAATCATAGTTTCATAACAGATTGCAATGCTGGTAGTTTTTACACAATTAAAAAAGTACTTAGTGGAATGAGCTGCAATTTTGGATTTTCATGCTTGAAGCCTATAAAAATGGGATTTCTGTTAAAACATTCATTAGGTTTCAATTTATATTTTTCTCGAAGATTAATTTCGAAAATATAATATTTGAAAATTTTGAAAAATATGAATTGTATGTAACACACATTTATTTCTACAATTTCCAAATATGAGAATCCAAAATCGCAGCATAAAGTTTTTTAGTTACGATTAACAGACTACTCGTATTGTGACCTGTGTAAGAATGATTGAAAATGAATTTGACTGTAGGAGTTCTAAACTTTAAACATGGATAATTCCAAAACCACTTCACAGACAGTTCTAGTTTGGTATTCAAAAAGGAATATTTTACCGAAAAAAATCAAATGTGTCAAAATTAGGTATTAGTATCGAAATATTTAAAGTTTGTTTCATTGTTTACATGTAGACGAAATAGTAAGAAAAATTTAAGTACAGCATTAATTAATATAGATATAATTAGTTTGTACAAGTTACATTTTTATACGACGATTAGGGGTAAAGTTAGTACAGGGTGGTGTTTTTAATTTTTCTATTTATCTACAACTTCTGCATTTTTTATAATTTCCAAGGGGTCCCGATAGCGTATTTCTGTTTGCAGACCATTTCTTCCCATTGTGTTTGCTAATACTCAGATAGAATTTTTTATTCCTATTACGATTTCTGTGTATCATTCACCGCCTTCATACAAACTTAAAAACTTTTTTTAGAACTATCAGACTGATTAACATAAACAGGTTTGAGATCAATTGTGTTTCTGCAAACCTAATGCAATGGAAAAATAAATTTTTATACAAACAATTAACCGTATATATCTTATCCAAACCGATAAAATCTTTTGTTTTGGTCCATTTGTTTCTGTGTATTTCCAAGAATTCATGACGAAGGTAAAAACTTGAAACAAAATAGATTCTTTGCAAGTGCTAAAAGGCAAATTCTGTATTTTATGTATTATATTAACATATACCATAATACACGCCTTAATCTGTCTAGAAACGGTATAGGCGATTGTGGTCTGCCTACTACATTGCCATTGCAGAGTGGAACTCTTTCTGTATCAATAAAAACATCAACACCTAAGTTGTACTCCTTCCATATATTATAATGAAAATTAAGTCCTATGCATGTTAATACCCATCCAAGAAAAAGCACTAAAATTCCGTAATTGCTGAATATTAGAAAAACACCTATGAACTCTAAGAGGCTTCCACCATTAAATTTGACTCTGAATCGCATTTTTAAACCTGATGCACAAATCATAATAACTGAAATATAAAACATTGCAGTCCCAGCTAAAATTGTGCAAATTATCGATACTATGAACTTTTCACACGTTAATGAAATTATACCCATTAGGATTGGAAATAACAGAACCATGCATATTACAACCATATTCATACACATCAACGACCAATAAGGAAGACCAGTATATACTAAAACTTTTAGTTCTGCTCTTAAGCGCGCAATGCACGGCCATTCTGAAGATTTATTTTGCTCCAACCAGTTCATAAAGTCTCTCTTCCTGACAGAACTCAAATACATCCAATAAAGAAAGCAAAGAACTGAAAGAAGGGCCATGTTCATGTGAATAAAAACGTCTTTCTGCTTCACGAATGCTACAAATCCTAAAGCACCAATGATTGATGAGATAAGCAAAATATCTAGTATTAATTTTCCGTAAACAGCCATGTTCCTAAAAAAGGAATATCAGTATATACTATAAAAATAAGAACTTTATGAACGATTTTTTCTTAATTTGCTTGCCTTAAAATTGAATGCATTCTAAAACATGAAAATAAGTAAATACGTGAGTGACTCGTACAGTGGAGCTAACCAAAGTAACAGATCACACAGTTACTTACAACTCGATTTTGGATTGTGGGAAAGTACGAAATCAGAAGGCTGGCAAATTGTGCAATCAGCATTTATCTGTAGTATCGTATCTCAACCAACGAGATACACGTTCGGTTCATGACTTTTTAAACGTAACACAGCGTGGATTATCTTTACACGGCGAATGGCACAAAATGAGGGATTTTGTACTAACTACTGTGTAAAAATGATCCACTCCGAGGCTAAAGAAAAAGAAAGGCTACCGCGGTGCATTACGCGTATCTTTTTTTACTGACCGCGGGAGTCACGTGATGCTCGAATGCACCAATGCAGTTGTACGAAATGTCATCAAGACACTCTAGCGGTCTGTAAAAAAAAATAAGTGGAATGCACCGCGAAAGCCTGTCTTTTTCGTTAGCCTCGGATCGCGACCTACGTTATACACGGCCGGAGCACGACGTTTAAAACGTCACATGTAGTGGATCATTTTTTCACGGCGATTGGTGCAAAGCGGCGCGTACCACGTTTTGCACCGATCGCCATGTAAAAATGATCCACTCCATGTGACGTTTAAAACGTCATGCACCGGCCGTGTATAACGTAGCTCACGCTCAGATCGCGACCTACGTTATACACGGCCGGTGCATAACGTTTAAAATGTCACATGGAGTGGATCATTTTTACACGGTGATTGGTGCAAAGCGGCGCGTACCACGTTTTGCACCGATCGCCATGTAAAAATGATCCACTCCATGTGACGTTTAAAACGTCATGCACCGGCCGTGTATAACGTAGGTCACGCTCGGATCCACTCCGTGGGACGTTTTAAACGTCATCAATAGGCCGTGTATTTCATTGGTCGCGATCGTATTGTATCTTTGCATCTCGTGAAAAATGATGAGGATGAGAAAGGATCTAAATTTGGTTTCGTCAGGGCAATACTAGATACCGGGCCTGCTCATTTCTTATCATGACGTCACAAATGGCAATTGGCTGCGACCAAAGGCATACAGCGATTGGCACAAAAAGATGGCCGCGCTGATTTGTACCAATCGCTGGTACACTGTTAAAAATTTTCAGCTTTTGCTGCAGACACACTCCACCGCTTTTAGAGAAAACAGTTACTTTACTATATTATGGAGCATTTTCATTGGTCAAAATAGAGATATTCTAAAAAAGCGGTGGAGTGACTATGCAGTAAAACCTGAATTTTTTTTACAGTGTAGCGGCCAGCCACTATTTGTGACGTTATGAGAATAAATGAGCAAGCCCGGTTTCTAGTATTGCCAAGGCAACACTAGATACCGAGCTTGCTCATTCACTCTCAAAACGTCACAAATGGTGGCTGACCGCGACCAGCGATTGGTCCAAAGCAACACGCCCATAGTTTTGTGCCAATCGCTGTGTGTCTTTCCTCCTAGTCAGCCACCTTTTGTGACGTCATCATAATGAATGAGCAAGCCCGGTATGTAGTGTAGCCCTGGTGTTGCCCTAGTTTCGTATCATACCAAAATTGAGTTTCAAGTAACCGCTGAAATCGGTTACTTTTGTTAGCTCCATTGAACGAGCCTAAAATTGGTGTTATATATATTAGGCGCACGGAACTCCACTATAGTACGTTCAGCTAATAAAGGCAACACTAGATACCGGGCTTGCTCATTCATTCTCATGACGTCACAAAAAGTGACTGGCCGCGATCAGCGATTGGTACGAAGCGGCGTGCCCATCGTTTTGTGCCAATCACTGTATGTCTTCGATGGCGTCCAGTCACCACGAGGCTAACGAAAAAGACAGGCTACCGCGGTGCATTCCACTTATCTTTTTTTACAGACCGCTAGAGTGACATGTTGCTCTTTTCGTACATCTTCATTGGTGCATTCGAGCATCACGTGACTCCGCGGTCTGTAAAAAAAGATACGCGTAAAGCACCGCGGTAGCCTTTCTTTTTCGTTAGCCTCGAGTCACCATTTGTGACGTCATGGTAATGAATGAGCAAGTCCGGTGTCTAGTGCAGCCCTGCTAATTCCAGGGCAACACTAGATATCGGGCTTGCTTATTCATTCTCATGACGTCACAAATAGTGGCTGGCCTCGATCAGCGATTGGTAGAAAGTGGCGCGCCCATCGTTTTGAGCCAATCGCTGTATGTCTTCGAAGGTGGCCAGCCACCATTTGTGACGTCATGATAATGAAAGACCCGAGGCTAACGAAAGAGACAGGCTACCGCGGTACATTCCACTTATCTTTTTTTACAGACCGCTAGAGTGACGTGCTACTCTTTTCGTACACCTGCATTGGTGGATTCGAGCATCACGTGACTCCGGCGGTCTGTAAAAAAAGATATGCGTAAAGCACCGCGGTAGCCTTTCTCTTTCGTTAGCCTCGTGAAAGACCGAGGTTAACAAAAAAGACAGGCTACCGCGGTGCATTCCACTTATCTTTTTTTACAGATAGCTAGTGTGACGTATGCTCTTTTTGTACGCCTGCATTGGTGGATTCGAGCAGCACGTGACTCCCGCGGTCTGTAAAAAAAGAAACGCGTAAAGTGCCGCGGTATCCTTTTTTTTTTGTTAGCCTCGTGAATGACCAAGCCCGGTATCTAATATAGCCCTGCTAATTCCCTATTCTATTAAGTGAAATTCAGCGGTCCGCCCATGAACACATTGCTATAGAATTTCGGAAGAAAATTTATGGAAAAACACAGATTTTCTCCCATAGATTAGTACCGGTTAGATATTTTCACTTTGGATTTTCTTTTAAAAATATGACGAAGTTGCTATAATTTTCACCGATATATATATATATATATATATATATATTAAAAAACACTACAGATTTTATTTAATTGCATCACAAACATGTAATTTGATATTATTTAAAAATTATATTTTATGCAAACTCAACAACAAAAACAAGAATTTGCTTAAGTATTGCTCATAAAAATATGAAATACCCCATATAGCACATGTGCTTCCCTAGGACATCCCCAGGAAGATTGACATTCATCCTCCAGGCATCCCTGAGGATGCAAAAATTTGTCACCAGGAGGTCCTCAGAAACCGAAAATGTCCGCCTCATAGCATCCCGGGGAGCTCCCCAGGACCTCCTTCAAGTTCCTCCACAGGTTGTTCTAGGGAAGATTTCAGGAAGTAATACCGGAGGAATTTGGGAGACTCCAGGGTCACTTAATGTGCATAAAAAACATCCGAAGTTATTATTCGACGTAATGTAAAAAATATTTTTTTTAAAATAATAAATACGAACATTATCTTTTAAAAATTTGCATAACACATATAACAGACATTACTTTTATTAATCACGCACACAGAATCACATGAAAGTTATGGTACAGATTTTATGGAATAAACTTTCTTACCGCCGGCTGGATTTGAACCTGGGTACTTACGCATTCGAGAAACACGCTCTAGTGATTACGCTACACGGCCGTTGTACCTGAATCGTTTATAAGGTATTCATGTATTTCTTTCTCCTCTTATGAAAGTCAGTAAATAGAAAACATGCATATTTTTACGCTTCGTATAGCAGGAATTCTGTAACTTTTATTGCAAATAAAGATGCATACCATTTGATATATATTCAATACAATTTTAAATTGATAACTAGAAAAAAAGCTTATCAATTATTTAAGGCTGTTAAATCCAAAGAAGTTGCTTTCTGACACATTTTTTAACTCGTTTTTGTTCGGAAATGCATTAAATTTGCATGTGGTCTTATTTAGAAACTATGTAATACTATAAAAATGTTTTTTTTTTTTTTTTTTTTTTTTTTTTTTTTTTTTTTTTGCGGGGGGGGGGGGGGGGGGGTAAACGCAGATCTTTCAGAAAATATTGTGAAAGTCGTCGTTTTGAACCGAATTCCCCACGCGGCATCACAATAAAAGGGAAAAGGGAAGGGGAAGGGGTGTTTTATCATTTGCATAACAACATTGCGTTTTATCATTTTAATTAAGAGCCACATATATCAGGGTCAAGGGTCTATGATAAGGGGGCCAATTAAATAAAAATATTTAAAATTAAAAAAATTAAATTAAAATTATAAATAATCACAATTAAACAAAGTAAGAGAAAAATTGACGTTTTTATAAACCAAAAGTTGAAAAACAAATTCAAAATCCACTTTTTTTAAAAAATTTGAAATATTATAATTTTAAATTTAGAATTAGAATAAGTAAAACTCAATTTGATTTCTAATATTGATATTACCATATTACAAGTTGTTAAACGATATATCTATAACAGCTTTTCTGAGTTTATGCATGCTAGGTTGTTCTCAAATCCAAATTGGCTACTTTATGACATATTTTTTAGTTCATTTTTGTTCGGAAACGCATGAAATTGGCAGGTGTTCTTATTTATAAACTTTGTAATCAAAAGATGTTTTCCATTTTTTTGGTAAAGACAGAAGATCTTTCAAAAAATACTGTCAAAGTTGGTGTTTTGAGCTGAATTTCCGACGCCGTAGCACGAGAAAGGAGAAAAACGTGATTTATTTATCAAAAAATGGAAAATTCATTTCGATCTCAAATCAATTCAATAGTCAGGCCAGTCAATTTTATGTCTTTGCGTTTAAAAATAAGTCAGAAGATGTGTCAGAAAGTTTCACGTTGTTAAGCAGATCGTTTGAGAAACACCCTAAAATACATAAATACATCGTTTAATTTTCAATTACCTACATGAAACTGCTGTTTAAAATGACAATAATATTTCTTTAGCTCTTAATTTTTTAAATATTAGATTTTATTATAGATTTTATTAGAAATTATAGATTTTTTTAAATAGATTGTTTAATTTAAAAATGCTTATCTCTAATCTATTAACTAGCAAATTCTGAATCTATACAAATATGTAAATATATATTAAACTGTTGATAAAATCCTTATTTGTAACAAATTTTTGATTCCTTTTGACTTCTTATAGTTACGAAAAAGAAAAAAGAAAAGAAAAACTCATTTATTAGGAATAATAAAAGAAATATATATATATATATATATATATATTTCTTTTATATATATATATATTTTCTTTTATATATATATATATATTTCTCCAACTAAAACAAAGTTATAATAAAAAACATAATTACAGGTTATTAAATACCAATGTAAAAGAGACAGAAAGAAGAATTGGCGCATTTTATAAAAGGTTAAAATACACACAACGAAGTAAAGAATTACCTTATATGGTATTGATTCCTAAATTCATAAGGACCCTGTTGCCTTTCGTACAATTACTTGTGGTTTTGGAACTTATTTAGAAGTTGCTAATAAAAAGTTTTTGGATATTTTGCAGAGTTTATTTGATGTGGCATTAAAACATAATAACACTTGTATTATAAAAAATAGTATTGAGTTACTTAATAGATTGAAAGGTTTGAGTAATATCAAAGGTTTATATGTTTATGATTTTGAAGATTTATATAATAACATTGAGTTAATAGATCTTAAAAATAAAATTTTTGGTTTTTTTAAGCGTTACAATACTTTGGGTAAAGATTTGGATCATTTAATCAATTTATTTAATTTTGTAGTTAATGAAAATTACTTATTTGACGGTAAACATGTGTTTCAGCAGATTAAGGGTATACCTATGGGGGGTAGTTGCAGCTCGGTACTTGCAGATATTTATTTATTTTTATACGAAGTTAATGATACATTAAACAAGGATTTTTTAAGTTTCAGATATATTGATGATGTCTTGTTGGTAAAGATTAACGATTCCAACAGTGAATTAAATTTTGATTATTACCCCCAAGGTTTGACATTAAAGAGAACTTCATATAACACAAAACATGTAAATTATCTTGACCTTGCTATCGACATCGAGAGGGGTGACTTGCGTACTTGCATTTACGATAAGAGAAATGATTACAAATTTGAAACAATCAAGATATTAAATTTTAATTCTAATGTATATATTTCAATTTTTAGAAATATATTTATCAACAGTTTAATCAGGATAGCAAAATTAAATTCTGAACATGATAGTATAATGAGTGACATAATAAATCTCTATCACGGTGCATTGGTTCAGAGTTATCCTATTGCTTTGTTAAATAGTTTGGTGAATAGTTTTGTCAAAGGTAAAGAATACAGCGATACTCTCCTTTTGGCGATTAAAAATATCGCCAAGTGAGTGTAGGTTTTATAAGGAGCTTCGTCCGGCTGAGTCGTTCTTTTCATCTTGGTTTAATTTTTCCTACGGTTAGTTTGGTTGTGACAGGCATGGGGGAAGTTTCATGTGTAATGCCGGTATAACCCAGCATGCAGGTCTTTAGCCCTGCAGCCTGTCTCCATTGGTTGTGTTTTTTCTGTTTGTAGTTTTGTTTAAAGTATTGTTAGTTCGAATTTTTACGGTTATTTGTTTGTTTTCTCTGCCGTTTCAGTAGATTTGGGTTTGAAAGTATGGTATGTGGTTTTCGCATTATATATATATATATATATATATATATATATATATATATATATATATATATATATATATGATAATTTAAAATGGTCAGCAAAAAAAAAAAATAATAAATCGAATTTATATTTTTAAATTAAATATTAATCCAAAAATTATTTATATATATAATTCAAATTAATATGAAATGATTAATTATTTAATACAAATAATAATAATAATTTAATATATAAGACAATATTTAAAGGATCAGAATAAATAATTTTTACTAGGTATTTCTAATCCTTAATGTATAAAATATGGTTATATACAAATATATATTAAACTTTTGATAAATTTCGTGTTTCGAGAAAAATAATTCTGATTTCTTATAATTGAAAATAAAAATAATTTATTAGGAGAAAGTAAATCAATTTTATATTTAAAATTAAATTATTTCTATAGAAACTAATAACGTATATAAATGAAATCAATGTAAAATTATTAGTTAGATGAAAAAGTAATAGTAAAAATATATGAATATATAAGTAATTGTTGAAAGTTCAGAAAAAATAATTAATGAATGTAATAATAAAATGAATTAATATATAAGTTAATTTTTAAAAGATCAGAAATAAAATAAATAATAAATATTCAATTTATATTTAAAGATTAATTTACTTTAATTATTAATATATGATGTGAAATATTGAATTTAATTTTCTATATTCAATTTATTTAACTACATTTTGATTGCATTTTATAAATTAAAAATATATTAAATAAGGATAATTAAATATTATAACAATAATTAAAAGTTAAACGATAACCAGATGTGCTTAGGAAATAAAATAAATCAAATAATAATATAAACTTTATTAATTAAAAAATCGAACCACATCAAATCAAATTTTTTTTAAAAATAAAAAGTTATAATAAGTTATTTTAGTATCAAAATCACCCATGAGATGGCACCAGCACTGTCTCTTCCTAGGTACTTCCCTAGGAATATAATCCCAAGGAGATTGCTCCCTGGGAAGAATCTGGGAGGTCAGTCCTGGGGAAGTGATTAAAGTATCTTCCCCAGGAACGCCTGATAGTGTCATTGCAGTTTCAGGAGGAATTTGGGATGAAATGGAGCTCCTGGTGAGGTTTTCAGGAGCTTTGGTGCTATATGGGACGTGTAGAAATAATCAGAAGCAATAAAAAGTAGGCGGAAAAAGTTGGAAAAGATACGTCTGGGATAAAAAAAAAAAGTGCAGAATACTAGTTCATTACTTGTGCGCATTGAAAGTCCGATGCGGTCACGGCTGAAAGTGGACCGGTGAGTTTAGCTCTTCGTTCTATTATAGAGATCAGTGATTTGGCAACATGCTTATATTTGAAGACAGTTCATGTTACCAGGGCAACAGTAGATACCAGGTTTGCTCATTTGTTCGAGGCTAACGAAAAAGACAGGCTACCGCAGTGCATTCAACTTATCTTTTTTTACAGACCGCTAGAGTGACGTGATGATGTTTTTGTACACCCGCATTGGTGCATTCGAGCATCACGTGACTCCCGTGGTCTGTAAGAAAAAGATACGAGTAAAGCACCGGGGTAGCCTTTCTTTTTCGTTACCCTCGTCATTTGTTCTGACGTCACAAATGGTGGCTGACCGCGACCAAAGACATACAGCGATTGGCACAAAAAGATGGGCACGATGATTTGTACCAATCGCTGGTCGCAGCCAGCCACTATTTGTGACGTTATGAGAATGAATGAGCAAACCCGGTATCTAGTGTTGCCCTTGAGGCTAACGAAAAAGACAGGCTACCGCGGTTCATTCCGCTTATCTTTTTTTACAGACCGCTAGAGTGACGTGATGCTCTTATCGTACAGCTGCATTGGTGTATTCGAGCATCACGTGACTCCCGCGGTCTGTAAAAAAGGATACGCGTAAAGGACCGCGGTAGCCTTTCTTTTTCGTTAGCCTCGGTTGCCCTGATTTTACGGTAATCCACATCGCAGAATTTCGCAATACTGCAGGGCAACACTAGATACCGGGTTTGCTCATTCATTGTTCTGACGTCACAAAAGGTGACTGGCCGCGATCAGCGATTGGTACAAAGCGGCGCACCCATCGTTTTGTACCAATCACTGTATGTCTTCGAAGGCGGCCAACCACCATTTGTGAAGTCATGATAATGAATGAACCAGCCCGGTATCTAGTGTAGCCCTGGATATAGCTATCACGGAAATCGTGAAACATGCAGCATAACAGCGCCACCTCTCATATGATTCACAGTAAAACCCAATGAGCACGAACTTATGTCAAAGTTTAACAGTATAAAAAGTTTGAAGAAATTCCGTGAATTAGTTCTTGAGGTATGACTATCACTAAAATAATGTAAATCGTGTAAAATGCAGCATAGAAAGTCTAATTGAACCTAAAGTTTTATTAAATCCCGTGCATTAGTTTTTAAGATAGAGCACCCACAAATTTTTGTCATATACAGACACAAAGACATATTTTCTAATATCAAACATATCGTGTTTAGGATCTTCTGAAACTTATACATTCGTCAAATACCCGAAATCGAAATTTGTCATGAATCCAATACTTTCTTCTTGTACAGAAAAAAAAATGAGTTCCTAATAATATTTGGAAACAAAAAAACATAATCCATTCATCTTATCAGATTTCATTAAGAGCCATTCATTAGTGTCCATAAAGTACAAAAATTTCTTGAATGATGAAGAACGAAAAAGATTGAAAAATGGTCCTGTTTAATGATGTTAAAAATTAACCGCTTATTTATAATTTAGTATACCACAAACTGACCCGCCCGGCGTTACCCGTGCCCGTGTAATAAACTTATATCTCTTAAAAAACGAAACTCTGGCCAGAGTTTCCGATGGTTTCGGCACCGTATACCGGGCCTTCTCGTACGCTCCGGAAAATCTTTTATTTCCCCTTCCACAGCCAGGTAAACATTCTGTGCCAAACAAACCTCTGAAACAAACCTTCCGAACGAACCTCTGAAACAGGTCCCCGCTGCATACGGCACTGTATGTATAGTAGGCATGCTACAAAAATGAGCTGGTTTGGAGAAGATGGAAACATTATTAAGCCCAGTTATTGAAATAAAGAACAGTTTGGGAAAATAACCTTGGGAAAGGTGCCGGGTGGGATGTTCAAGTGTCCTTCTGGAAATGACTAATTAGGAGGACCACTATGCATCTTTAAAAATTCGTTTGTTTGGTTAAGCTAGGAACTTAATTACAAATTTGGCTTAAACTATTATTCGGAAATTGCTACTCATAAATTTACATTAATGTTATAGAGTGTGACTATTAAGTAAATCATAAT
The DNA here is from genome assembly GCA_963931845.1 of Maratus michaelseni. Lineage (NCBI taxonomy): Eukaryota > Metazoa > Arthropoda > Arachnida > Araneae > Salticidae > Maratus > Maratus michaelseni. Next base: position 79,689,440 of record OZ007598.1, read on the forward strand.
GTTTGGAATTACTTGCGTTGAAATCGGAAAGATAGTTGCTGAGTTATGGAAACTGAGCATAATTAGAGAACAAACCTTGAAGGAGGGGATGTTCAAGCGTCCTTCAGCAAATGACTAATTAGGAGGACCACTATGCATGCTTAAAAATTAGTTAGTCCGGTTAAGCTAGGAACTTACAAATTTTGCTTAAATTATTATTCGGATATAGTGGTAACCGCTACTCAAATTTAATGTTATAGAGGGTGACAATTAAGTTAATTATAATGTTTGGAATAACTTGCGTTGAAATCGGAAAGATAGTGGCTGAGTTATGGAAACGGAGCATAATTAGAGAACAAACCTTGAAGGAGGGGATTTTCAAGCGTCCTTCAGCAAATGACTAATTAGGAGGACCACTATGCATGCTTAAAAATTCGTTAGTCCGGTTAAGCTAGGAACTTACAAATTTTGCTTAAATTATTATTCGGATATAGTGGTAACCGCTACTCAAATTTAATGTTATAGAGGGTGACAATTAAGTTAATTATAATGTTTGGAATAACTTGCGTTGAAATCGGAAAGATAGTGGCTGAGATATGGAAACGGGGCATAGTTAAAGAAAGAACTTTGAAGGATGGGCCTTTGGGGAGAGGATGTTCAAGTGCCTTGCAGCAAATAACTAATTAGGAAGACCACTATATATCTTTAAAGATACTTCATAAGACTTTCCCAATTCCGTCCACATGTTTAATAAAAGCAATTTAAAATAAGAATTTCTGAAAATAATTTTTAATTAAAAAAATTATTTTATTCAGCAGAAATATGATCATAATCACATTTCATTAAATGCCATTCAAAGTTTTTCATAAACCGCAATAAAAAAAAAGAAAAAAAAAAAAGACTGAAATTGATGCAAAAACGTTTCTTGAAAAGTAATTCTCAAAAGTAAGTGTTGAATCATTTTATAGTTTTCATACTCAACAAGACTTTTCCAACTTCATTCATCAAGTTTATAAAAGAGATTTCAAAATAAGTTTCTTAAAAATATTTTGAAATGTAAAAATATTTTATTCGACAAGAACATTCATCTTATGTATCATTAACATTCACGAGTTTCTATAAAGTAAAAAATTCCTACATATTGAAGAATGAAAGGGATTCAAAAATGTTTTGGGAATGATGCCAAAATCTAAAGGTTTAATTATTTTAGTACTTTCTTTCCAATTACAAAATCAAATTTAAAATAAGATAAAATATAATGAACAGAGGTAAGTATTTTCAACTAGATAAATTATATCCAATGGTTGGAGTATCATAGTTGAGATTTTTTCCAACAGAGCGAAAAATGCCGGGACAAGGACTCGCACCCAGGTACTTTGGCTTGTCGTGCCAACGCTCTTTCTACTGAGCTACCCCAACGATATCCTGGCTGGCATATTTTAATCTTATTTGTTGGACAAAGCAGCGAAATGCAGTGCTAATTTCATTCATCCGAGCTATAACTATAGCATTTCACATGATCAATCTGAAATAACACAAGCCAATGTACCCAGGTTCGAATCCTTGTCCCAGCTTTTTTCACTCTGTTGGAAAAAATTCTCAATTATGATACTTCAACCATTGGATATAGATATTCTAAGAATGTTTTGAAATAAAAAATATTTAATTTCACACGAACATTTATCTTACGACATTTCATTAATTGTCATTCAAAATGTTTCATAAAGAGAAAAAAAATATTATCTATACTAATATTATAAAGGAGTAAAGATTGTTTTTTGTTTGTTTGTTTGTTTGTTTGTTTGTAGGGGGTAATCTCTGGAACTAATGAACCGATTTCAAAAGTGATGGTGGCAAATTGATGGTGACAACCCCTGCTCCAACATAGGCTATATTTTATGTCGGTGTCACTAACCCCAGGGGGGTGCAGGAGCGAAAAACGTTCTAAAATTGTGATCTTTTTTATACTGAAGGAGCTAGAAATTTGAAATTTGGCGTTGTAGTTACTTATAACATGTAAATGCTCTCTAAAAACAAAATAACAAAAAATTAAATTTAAAAGGGTGAAATGAGCGAATGGCGTTCTAAAAACATTCTAAATTACAATTTCTGTGGAAACTCTGGAACTACCGAACCGATTTCAAAAGTGATGGTGGCAAATTGATGGTGACAACCCCTGCTCCAACATACGATATATTTTTTTGTGGGTGCCACTATCCCCAGGGGGGTGCAGGAGCGAAAAACGTTCTAAAATTGAGATTCTGTTGATACTGAAGGAGCTAGAAATTTGAAATTTGGCATTGTAGTTACTTATAAGATGTAAATGCTCTCTAAGAATAAAATTTTAAAAAAATTCGAAATTTAAAAGGGTTAAATGAGCGAAAAGCGTTCTAAAAACATTCTAAATTACAATTTGTATGGAATCTCTGGAACTACCGAACCGATTTCAAAAGTGATGGTGGCAAATTGATGGTGACAACCCCTGCTCCAACATAGGCTATATTTTATGTCGGTGTCACTAACCGCAGGGGGGGGGCAAGAGCGAAAAACGTTCTAAAATTGAGATTTTTTTTAATACTGAAGGAGCTAGAAATTTGAAATTTGGCATTGTAGTTACTTATAAGATGTAAATGCAGCCTAAAAACAAAATACAAAAAATCTAAATTTATAAGGGTGAAATGAGCGAAAAGCGTTCTAAAAACATTCTAAATTACAAATTCTATGGAATCTCTAGAACTACCGAACAGATTTCAAAAGTGATGGTGGCAAATTGGTGGTGACAATCCCTGCTCCAACAGCCTCTTTAATAAAAAACTATGCGTTTCTGACGACTGGGTTTTTCGCTAATTGCTGCCACAGATTAATCTCGGAAAATGAAACATTTGAAGCTACTGAACAAAATAGTAGCTCGAAAAGTATTTGTCAGAAAATTGTTAGGCATACTGCGTTTGAAAGGTAAAAAATTGTATTTTTCTTGATATAAATTTCAAATTTAATGATTATGCCATTTTTCAAATATTGAATTTGAAAAATTACCAAATTTCACAATGGAGTACCATAGCGAAACCTTCATGCGTAAAAAGATAATGAGAAGGGCGACGTGTCCTGGCGTGTATATTGACTATAGCACGAGTCACAAATTATAGTAGCCTTATTATTCTGTTAAAATATAAAAGTGAATTATGAAATGTCAATATTTTGTTGGATTAAAAGTTCGTTAAAAGAAACTGACCAGCGTAGCTTGCTAGTAAAGAAGGAAATGCAGGCACAACGGTTCTTGGAAAATGATGCTAAAAACTAAGTGTTTAATCATTTTAGTTTTCGTACTGGAGAAAACTTTTGCAATTTCTTCCATCTGGTGAATAAAAATTTACAAAATAAGAGTTTCTAAAACTACCGATATGTAAAAATATTTTATTCAACATGGTTATTACACAATATTCATCTTATCAAATTTTATTAATTGCCATTCACGAGTTTTCGGAAAAGCAAAAAATTTCGATATGGTCAGGAATAGTGATGACCATGCCGATTATTATGATTATTCGAATGAATCATTAGAGCATGCGCAGAAACATATCTGTCATTTTTTTTTTTAATTCAGTTACCACAAGAAATTTTGAAAAAAAAAAAAAAGATTTTATCAGAAACTTTATTTTTTTTTCAAAATTTCTGGTAGTAATTGATTAAAAAATTGAAGTTTGACTGATATGCTTCTGCGGACGACCGAATGATTCATTCGAATAATCAAAATAATCATTATGCTCTTCATTGCACAATGATGCTAAAAGTAATTATTCTATTATTAATTTATTATTCCATAATCTACAAGTCGTTTTTTCCGCTTTGTCTGTGATTAATGAAATAAATTTTTAAATAAAAATTTCTAATTTTATTAATATATTTTAATTAACAGTATAAAAAATATACATCTTAACAGATTCTTCATCTTGTCAAATTTCGTTGCATGCCATTCACGAATTTTCTTAAAGTGCAATAATATCCTATATGATGATGAATGACATGCATATATATATATGCATATATATATATATATATATATATATATTTTTTTTTTTTTTTTTTTTTTTTTTTTTTTTTTTGCCAAATGGTGCTAAAATAATCACTGTACTCATCCATTTCATTATTAGATAATCTACAAGTCTTTTTTTGATTTTATCTGTCTGGTTAATAAAATAATTTTAAAATAAGAATTCGTATTTGTTTAATGTATTTTAATCAACAGTATAAAGTATATTCATCTTCTAAGATTTCATTAATTACTATTCATGAGTTTTTATAAAGGGTAAAATAATCTTATGTGATGGGGAATGACATATGCAGAAAATAGTGCTCAAAATTATTAAGCATTGTATTATTTAATTTAGTTTTCTTTAGTTTAGTTGAGTTCTTCAATTTCGTTCATCTGATTAATAAAAACAATTAAAAAAAATATTTTCAAATAAATATTTTATTCAACAACATAATGAAAAAAATATATCTTTCTCTTATCAGATTATATGTAATTCTGGAGTTTTCACAAAGCGCAAAAATATTCAATAATGATGAGGAATGAATTTTTTTCTTCAAGTCTTTCAGTTTTGTCTGTCTCGTTAATAAAAGGAATTTTAAAATTAGAATATCTTTCTTGTAAGGTATTTTTTAACCAAAAATATAAAATTTTTCCATCTTAAGAGATTTTGTAATAACATATCTAATTATATATTTTATAATAAAATTAAGCGTCGTATTAATTTAGTCCACTGCCATGTAGCATAAATCATGCTTAAGTATTTCTAAAAATGGCGTAGTAGATTCTGGCCAACCGGTCACAATGCCGATTCTTACTGGTGTTATTTCTATATCTATATTTTCAAATGATTAGTGTAAATTTAATCTTCTCTGCAAACATCGTAAAGAAGAGAAATAGCAATAACAGCAAATAGATCTCACATACAAAGTCTTAAAAAAATCCTATATGATGAAAAATGAAATGGATTCAATAATGCTTTCTTTACAAATGATAAAAACTAAACGTTTTTCACGACGTAATTCCATAAATCACGCCTACGTCTTTCAAAACCTGTTGTATGAAATTGTGGCATACCGGTTGCATCACCTTAAATAACTGGTGATGCAACTGGGTACTTCTTGTATTGCATCCATGCGAAGATTAACACCACGGTAATACTGTTTATATACATCATAATAAAAAGCGAGACCTACAACCATTATTATAACTCCCATAAGAAGCGCTAAAGTGCCAATATTATTGAATAGCAAAAATGTACTAATGAGCAACAGTATACTTCCACTATGATATTTAACTCTGAATCTCATTTTGAAGTTCGCTATATACCTCGTAATGACAAAAAGATAAATTGCACTAACAAAAAATAAAACTATTGTCGAAATAGAATGCTGATAATACAAAAAAATTAAGATCATCGTCAGAACATACGCAAAAATCATGCCTATTAGAGCGATATGCAAGTATTTCCATGTCCAATAAGGTAGTTCAGCAGATATCAAATGTTTCAATTTTCTTTTGAAGAACTTCACGCTGGGTCCCTCCGAAGGTTTATTCCGCTCCAACCACCTCACTAAGTCTCTCTTCCGGATTTCGCTGATGTACAGCCAACAAAGAAAACAAAAGACGGAAAGAAGAGCCAAGTTTGTGTACAGGTATACTTCTCTCTGCTTCACAAAGACTAGAAATAATGCAGTCGCAATAACTGATATGGCGAGTACAATATCTAGCACCAGTTTCCAAAAAATAGCCATTATCCTAGAAATATATAAAACTAACAATGATTACTACATAAAAATAAAAAGCAATGTTTTCATATAGAGAGATTTGGAAATATAGTTCACTAGAAAATAAAATTCAGTTGTCTATTATAGACTTAGTGCAATGTCAGGATAATTGAGTTGTACCAAATTCAAGCACAACAAGAACGAAAAAACATGAGGCAAGCATATGTTATGAAACACTTTCCAACACATCTAGTAAACTACTGAAACATCACCGTTAAATAAGGTTAAAAAATGATATGCAAGTATACTGTTTAAGAAACACAAAAAACATTTGAAAATCGTTTTAGAAATTACCTTCCATATTCCACTTACTTTCCAATTTTTTGTGCAGCCATGTTTATGATCTATAGATATATATATACACCACATAACAAGTGCCAACGATTAGTTCAGTTAAAACAATTTCGCCAATACATGGAAATACATTCGGATACTTTTGTACAGTGTTATATACTATGTAAAGACTTTGTATACACCACATATTAAACTAAAATTCAATTCAGATACACGTATAACAAAACTCAAAACACACTTCCAGTAATTACTAACCGTAAACGGCAATGTATCTTCTTGTTTGTGTAGTCTTGTATATTTTCAAAAACTTCTATTCCGACAGTAAATATAGTTCAGTAGGAAAATGCGTAACACAATTGAAAACTACTTCCATAGTCATAGTCAACTTACGAATTTCTTTGTGTAACCCTGTATATGATTAACCGAATTTATAGCCATCATGGACTGCGCAAATATATAATTAAAACGTAACTCAAACAAAAGTTGAAAACATACTTTCAGCAATTTTCGCTCATAAACAAAAGTAACCAAATTCTTTTGTGTGTCCCTGTAAATCTATATAAGCCGTTCTTGGTATGTATGTTTCTTATACAAGTATGCAGTTTTTGTCCGATTGGAACGAAACTTGATGTACATACGTTTTATAACACGAGTAAAAACACTGTTAACTTTTTTTTTTAAACATCTCTCATAGTCAGGGGTTCAAAAATCTAGGTGCCAATGGGCAGATTCCCACCACTAAATTTTTAGTATTCTTTGCCTAATAACAATACTGATAAAATTTAAGCGAAGTATACTAATAAAATTTGACGACGAAAACTAATAAAATTTAGTGGTGGGAATCAGCCCATTGGCGCCTAGATTTTTGCACCCCTGCTCATAGTTTATCATTACAGAAATCTTTTTTTCTCAATTTCTAATGCAATAATTCTTTCATGTTGCCACACTGTAAAAAAAGGCACAAAATTAAAAAAAATAACACGTTTATTTTCTTTTTATAAGCTAGTAAAAATTCAGAATTTTTTATTTGAAATCTGGCAACGGTCCAGGTTTTGTTGTTTAGAATGAAAAAAAGAATAAAATGTTATCATTTGGATGCTGTATTTTTGTGATAATAAGTTTTATAAAGACAATTATCTACGAAAATAAGTATATTATTCAAGCTCCTTTCTAACATTATACGAGCCACTCCCCACACAAACTGGTGACCCGTTAAGTTTAAAAAATGTCTACGAGTGAACCGGAGAAGAATGATTCGCCTTCCACGGAAAAGCCGGAAATTAACAAAGTGAGTATTAAAATTCCACCTTTCTGGATTGATAGACCAGAGATCTGGTTTTATCAAGTTGAGGCTCTTCTACTGCAGAAAATGTCGAAAGTTGTCGCAAATTTCGATTATACGTGAAAGATTTAAGAACAAATTTGCGATTTTTAGTTGACAGTGGTGCTGATATAAGTGTTCTTCCAGCCACTATAAAAAACAAAGAATCTTCCAATTATAAGCTATATGCAGCAAATGGAACAGAAATAGAAACTTTTGGCATTAAAATTCTAAATCTAGATTTAGGATTTCGAAGGGATTTTCAATTCCCTTTCGTGATTGCTAAAGTTACAAAAGGAATTCTTGGAGCAGACTTTTTGAATAAATATAATCTTCTAATTGACCTAAAAATAAACAGTTAATTGATGGAGAAACAAAACTTTGTGTAAAAGGTGAAGTTTCTTCAATTGCTTTTAACAATATTGGCACATTGAACAAAACTTAAATTTCAAAATTTATTTTCTAAGTACCCCGATATTGCAAAGCCAAATTTGCTAATTTCAACATCCAAGCATGATGTACGGCACTTTATCTGCACGGAAGGTCCTCCAGTGTACAATAAAGCTCGTCAACTCTATTCCAAAACGACTGACAATAGCCAAAGAAGAATTTAAATACATGCTTGACAATGATATTATTCGTCCTTCTAAATCCCAATGGGAAAGTCCATTACATTTAGTGATTAAAAGGGATGGATCTTATCGTCCTTGTGGGGATTACAGACAGCTTAATTCCCGTACCATTCCTGACAGATACGCAATTCTGCATGCGCATGCAATGCGCATTTTGTTTCTATATAAATGGAAAACTATAACATTAAAATTTGTAGATAACATATCTACTTTAATAAAGATGTTTCAATTTCAAGAAAAAATTTAGTAAAAAGGTTTTTAAAAAAAGGCTAGGTATGACGTCATATTCAATTAAAGGTTTCCATTTTGATTTCAAACTGAGTCTAAATAATCGTCTGCTATATTTTATTCCTACTTCAGTTGTATACTACAGCTATATCTTATAGCTGTACGTTATATTGCTAAATCTTTCATTCATTTAGAAGCAGTGGTAATATTTTCTTTGATTTATAATAAAGAGAGGGTCATTTCTTTCGTTTTTAAACAAAAACTTCACGATTAAAATTATATAAAAAATTGACATGACTCATCTAATCATTATAGCTTTAATTTTTCAAGTTTCAATTTTAAAATGATGTTTTATTATCGGTGAAAAGTCTTAATTTTCTGAAATTAACATATAACATTATCCACAAAGTAAAGGCTAACCCACAATTACGTTTAAGCCACACGAAATATATATTTTTTAAATGTTACTGTAGTGGTTAGGTTACACAATTTTGACCCATCTTAAAAGTAAATATACTCCTTAAGATACTCCTTAATGTCATTTTTACTAACTCCCTATTTCCATTATTTTATTTTATTTTTGCCGCACGCAGATTTAAAAATATCCATTCCTGAAAATTACTGTAAAATCCACAAAACATCAGTAAATTGAGTTACGCTTTTCAAACAAATAACATTTTGAGTACATTTTTTTTTTATTCGACCGCATAAAAATTTAATGTGCTATGTTTAGAAGTAAATGTCTTTACTTTATAAATATCAAATAAGTTAATCTTTCGTAATTGGATTAGACACAGATTTAAAAATATACATGTTTTAAAATTACATTAAAATCCATCAAAAAAATCAATAAATTGCGATAAACTTTTCAAACTACATTTGAAGGTGCATTTTTTTTTTCTAGTTGATAGTTTAAAAAATTAGAATTATGCGATATTTAATATAGTTACAAATATGCAGTAAAAGCAAAATTTATTGGTTAGGTCATTGCTACCGTCAATATAATGTCCACATTACTCACGGATATGTTTGTTTTATAATATAGATAGATGCCATATGAAAGCGAATTTCGCAAAATGTTACGACATTTGGTTGATTTTTTTTTTCATTGTCAGGAAAATCTTATTTTTCTATTGTATGCTCAAAGGAAACGCGCATTCACAATTATAAAGCTGAGAAATTTTACTATGGTTGAGTCAAAGTAACGCTATTTTTTCTAATTGTCTGTTTTATCGATTTATGGTCGAGAATACACAAAGCTCCGTCATTGTTATTGTCGTATTACTATATTTTAATTTATGTTAACCTGGGCAAAGACGGGTAAGATCTGCTAGTGAACGATAAATGCAATGCACACCATATATTTCAGGAAGAAACGTATAATGAACCTCAATAATGAACATACATTTCATTATGTTTTAAATAGTTTAACATTAAAATATACGGCAAACTATTTTTGTCCGTAAACCATTATATAACAGAATACTTTTGTGTAACCCTGTAAATTAACAAATGCTTTTCACCCCATATTCTACAGAAATCATGTTTTGGTCCACATCATAAATGCATATCAATTTCATGATGTTTGAAACGGTGTAACATCATCAAAAGGCACTGGAAACTATTTTTACCCCTACTATTAGTTCACACTCTCCCTATGATATATTTATATATCTTATTCAAATTTTCGATTGTTAAAAAAAAAAAAAAAAAAAAAACTTTATTCATCCACTCAAATTCAAATTCTTTTTTTAAACCTTGTAGTGATGCACTTGCACTTGATGTTAGTTTTTTCAAATATTAATTCATTAATTAAAATGTAATTAATTTTAGTTTTTGCATCATAAAAAGCGACTAAAATAAGTAGCAACGCTGAAGACAGCGGAATATCTAGTCATGGTCGTGACCTCCAGTTTAGTATACGGAAGATTGCGGGTTCGATTCTCATCGTGGTAAGGTTTTGTTATTTACACAAAACTTACTCAGAAAGGCAAAAAAAGAAAGAGCAGAAATATATCTAGGTTGTATATAAGGTTCTTGACAAATCAGTTTTTTTTTTGGAGGGGGTGGGGGTGTTATAATGTTTATTTTAACATTATAAAAAAATTCTAATAAATTTCATTTTAGTTTTATAAGGGAGAAATTATTTTCTCTTATATAAGATTTTTAGCAGGATATAAATTTAGAAATAAATACCGTCAGTGGCGTAGCGTGTAGATCGCTGATTTTTTTTTTTTTTAAACTTAAGTAGGAATCGACTTAATTTTTTTTTATATTACTTGTTTCCTATTGATCGTAATTTAACGGAATACTTTTGACAGTCCCTGTTAAACGAATTTTCAACGTTGCACACAGCATTTTCAATAGCGATCATGCTACCCCCCAGTAAACGACAATATACTACAATTTCAGGGATATCAAATAATATTTACGAGATTTGCAGATCGGAAAAACAGACAGCCAGAAGGACAGACAAACGGAATAATTACATTTTAACTTTGTTGGAAAGTGTTAAAAACACTTTAATTGGAACCATACAATCCGGTATAACCGCCCTCATAAATAAAATATTTTAATCCATCTGAAAACGCAAATTATTTTTTTAATGACTTAACCTGAACATATTATTGTTCGTGGAAGAATATTGTTTAATACAACAAAATTATTTTTAACCAATATACATATATTCGTCATAAATTCGTTAAAACTTTAAAAATTCATTAAAAAGGAACAAATTGTGCTAACAAGTTGCGATTCGCACGAGTGAGATTAGTGATTTTTTTTTTAATAGCAAAAAAAGTTGTCGTTCAAAAATTAGATAAATGACGCTGGAATGCATAATATGAAGCAGATTTATGCAAATCAGGCTCTCAATAAAATACTTCGATGCCAGCAGTATGCTTTCGTTACTAGATGAAGCATTGTTGATTAAGCTTTTTACAAGAGCAGGGAATCGGCAACTGGTGAATTGCGAAAATTACGCACGGTAAAAAGGACAGAAGACGTGGAAAGGGCCTGTTTCATCTACTGGGATACTAAAGCTTGAGAGACGCTTTGAAGAAACGTGTCATTCGGAGGATTGTCTACGAAGTGGAGGGATCTCCTTAACAATTGCTTAATATTATGCATGCAAGCGCCATCTGTCGGTAATTGTTTAACCACAACATTTTTTTTATTAAAAATAATTCCTATCTGCTAATCTCATTCATGCACACCGCTATTTTTTAGCATCATATGTTCCTTTTTAATGTATTTATATTTTTAAGGAATTTATGGAGCACCCGGTATATACAAAGTCCTTTTTTACTCCCTTAATTTTTTAAACGCTGACCGCCATATAAATAAAATAATGCTATGTTACAGTAAAGTAGACATGTGCTATTCGATGAGATTGCTTACAGCGTTAAAGTCAAGAGTATGACGATCTAGAAAACTGTACACGGTAAGGGAAAAATTACTAATTGCAAAGATTGTAGAAGAACATAGATTTAGAACGAAAAAACACCATGTGCACATGAATTCTAAGAATAGTACGCGAACAACGCTTTTTTCGCAATTTTTGAAATTATTTCGTCATGAAAAACTTATTAGAAATTATATCTTTTTCACTAAATTCATAGACTACGAAATACTTTCCAACACATTCATAATACTGTAAAAAAACTTCACCGCTTAATAAGGTACACGATGATGTCCATTAAACAATTTGGAAAACAAAAAATTCCAAATACCAATTTCAGGAATTATATTATGCAGTATATGCCACTATTATGTATACTGCTTTATGCAGCCCTGAAAATGATTTATATACATAATAAATAGTATGTAAAATTTTAGTTCACTTAGGAAATGCATAACACAGTTAAATTCACCTTCAGCATTCTCCGTCAATAAGCGAAAATGTATCCAAATTCTTTTGTGCAGCTCTGTATATAATCTAAATAATTTAAGCTCACCAAGTAATATACAGGAAATTAGTTAAATTTTAAAACGCTTACCAAAAATTGCACACTTTCAGCCATTATTACTTATATACGATAGTGTAACTGAATTCTTTTGTGTGACCCTGTTAAATGAATGATAAACGCTATGCACATCATTTTTAATAGTAAGCATCTTGTAGTGCACCTCCCGGGACATATATTAATTTCATGATGTTTCAAATGGTGAAACATCATCAAAATTTACTTGAAATTATTTTCTCCCCACTGACTAATGCAACTGAATACTTTTGACAGTCCCTGTAAAGGAACTTAATTTTCCGTTGGGATCATTCTGTAGTAGACGTCAATAACATACAAAAATTTCAGGGCAATCCAAGTATATTTACGATAGTTGGAGCACGAACAGACAAAATGCCAGACAAACCGAATCAACAACTTTCATCTACGTTGAAAGGCGTAAAAAAATTCAAAACAATCGATTTAACACTATAGCCAGTGTTCTATAAAACTATAGACACCTTTGTGGAAACTATAATGTTTTGAATAGTAGGTATTCTTTCATCAGATACAGATTTTAAACTTTGTATTTGGAAGGCTCCTGCTACACAGTAAGCTTGTTACCTGTTAGTTGCGCCACCATGAATTTCAAACATTTCCAGTTCTATGACTGAGTCGTGCCATTCTCTCGTATGGAGTCATAGAGGTTTGTCATGGAGGGATGTGTCATGTTGAACAGTGAATAATGGTGTGGTAAATATGGCAAGTGTGTCAGCATACTTGGTGTTATAATGTTGTGGATGAGCGAAAATGTAACCAAATTCTTTTGTGCAGCTCTGTATATAATCTAAAGAATTTATGCTCACCAATATACAGGAAATTAGTTAAATTTTAAAACGCTTACCAAAAATTGACCACACTTTCAGCCATTATTACTCATATACGATAGTGTAACTGAATTCTTTTGTGTGACCCTATTAAATGAATGATAAACGCTATACACACTATATTCAATAGTAAGCATCTTGTAGTGCACCTCCCGGGACGTATATAAATTTCATAATGTTTCAAATGGTGTAACATCATCAAAATGTACTTGAAATTATTTTCTTCCCACTGACTAACGTAACGGAATATTTTTTACTGTCCCTGTAAAGGAACTATAATTTCTACACACTTCATTTTCAATTGGGATCATTCTGTAGTAGATGTCAATAACATACAAAAATTTCAGGGCAATCCGAGTATATTTACGAGAGTTTGAGCACGAACAGACAAGGCCAGACAAACTGAATTCATCAACACTTTCATCTATGTTGAAAAGTGTAAAAAACAATCGATTTAACACAATAGCCATAATGTTCAATCAAATCATTCATTCAGCAAACAAATCTTATTCACAACCTTATAGCGTCTCTAAATGTGCCCAGTGCTAACCGATAGCTGATTTTTCATGAGTTTCGTGACGTAAAGGTATTAGATATCGCGGACAAACAAATGAATATTGCATGTTTACTGTTCACTGCATTCATAAGCGAACGGCGTCTTTTCCGTACTAAATAGGTGGTGTTCTGCAACATAATTGACTATTTTCACAGACACTATATGGCCAAACGTTCACCGGACACTTTCCATTTTAGACGTTTTGTCTAATATGTAGAGAAATACTTAACGATTTTAGATGAAGTATTTTTCTTTTAACGATAGCTAAGAAATGAAATCCCCCCCCCCCCCCACCCTCAATGTGCTATTAGGTAGCTTTCAATACAAAAAAGTATAAAGCTACCTATTGCAGCCGTTCGGAGGAAAGCAGTTCCGGAAAATTTCGATATATTTTCACCGATCATGACCCCCAGACCCCAAAACCACCCTCCGTTCAAATGTTGATTTATATATATATCTCCATATATATATATATCTGACCTATGTCATACGATAACGCTCGTATTTATAAATCAATTTTGATGAAACTAATTGTGTGTATTAAACTCACCAATGTCTCGACCGAGTTCGTTGGACAGCTTGGTCCGCCATTTTGTTTCAAGATGGCGGCCAATTAAAAATTTAAAACTAAAATAAATATACAAAAAAGTTAAAAATTCAAATTTATATTTTAATTCAGTGTTAGGCCTTGAAACGAGGATTCCAGAGCATTTTTCGTTTTACCTCTATCTTAAAAAACGGCTGAGATAGAGCAGTTTGAAATTCTAGGGTGGCTGACATTTTGAAACAGGACAGCACATTACAAAAATTTTCATTGTTGTAATAATTCTCCCAATCAAACGCATAAAACTATATATTCATATCCGTTAGCGCCAAATTCTCGCCAAACTTGGCGACATTTGGCGAAATATCGGCAAATTTGGCGACCAAAATAAGTCTTCATAAATGAAGCCAATTTGGCTATTGCTCAATAATTTGGCGAATTTCTTATTCAAATTCAGTATTAACGAATCTTTTGTAAACGTTTTATTTGCATTTTAAGTTGCTGTTTTCGTGTAACATTAGCTAAAATTTTAAAACGAAGATATAGGAAAGCTACCTTTTCCTCCCGGTACAGGCCGGAAGGACTTTTTTATATATTAAAGTTCAGTAACAGTTTATTTATTGTAAAGGTTGTCTTTTTAATTCAAGGATAACTGTCTACCATCGGAGCAACGTTCACTATTGGTTCATTTACCTTTACTTTATTGTATCTTTACAAGAATGTAGTTACTGGATTCACGATAAAATTTTGACTTCCTGTTTTTTGACGGATTTGTACGTTTTAGAAGGTCCTGAACACTGACTGTTTTTATAAAATGTCTGTCCGTGAATCTATATGTGTGTGTCTGTATCCATGTGACATTTTCTGAGGATTTTTACTCAAGAACTAATACACGGGATTTAATAAAACTTCAGAGTGTTAAAAATTCACACAGATTAGTGCCGATTAATTTTTGGTGTAAATCTCTTAATAGGTGGCGCTGTTATACTTTTGCACGATTTCCGCGATAGCTATAAATCAATAACTAATGCACGGAATTTCACCGAACTTCAATTCTGCTAGACCTTGACGTAAGTAGACCCTTATTAGGTTTTGGTGTATAACGCTCAAGAGGTGCGCTTATATGCTCGGTTTTTCACGATTTAAGAGATAGCTACAGGGTACGGAAAAGGTTTTGGATGGCTTGTTTATTAGAACGGGATTTTGCAGAAAGTGCTCAAGGACGATTCCACCGTTACGTGCGACTTTTAAAGAGTTTTTTTGCAAATTGAGAGAAATTTGGAAGTGAAATTATTTAGATAACGTTTTACTTTTTTTTTTTTGCTGTTACAGGACACATACAGAATCATTTTTGTGGCGACACCTTTAGTCTAAAGTAATATATATATATTAGGTAGCTTTCAATACAAAAAAGTATAAAGCTACCTATTGCAGCCGTTCGGAGGAAAGCAATTCCGGAAAATTTTTGTATATTTTCACCGATCATGACCCCCAGACCCCAAAACCACCCTCCGTTCAAATGTTGATTTATATATCTCCATATATATATATATCTGACCTATGTCATACGATAACGCTCGTATTTATAAATCAATTTTGATGAAACTAATTGTGTGTATTAAGCTCACCAATGTATCGACCGAGTTCGTTGGCCACCTTGGTCCGCCATTTTGTTTCAAGATGGCGGCCACTTAAAAATTTAAAACTAAAATAAATATACAAAAAAGTTAAAAATTTAAATTTATCTTTTAATTAAGTGTTAGGCCTTGATACGAGGATTCTAGAGCATTTTTTGGTTTACCTCTATCTTAAAAAATGGCTGAGATAGAGCAGTTTGAAATTCTAGGGTGGCTGACATTTTGAAACAAAACAGCACATTAACGCGATTACTCGCAAATTATTTTCTTTCATTGTTGTAATCATTTTCCCAATCATACGCATAAAACTATATATTCATATCCTTTAGCGCCAAACTTGGCGACATTTGGCGAAATATCGCCAAATTTGGCGACCAAAATAAGTCTTCAAAAATGAAGCCAATTTGGCTATTGCTCAATAATTTGGCGAATTTCTTATTCAAATTCAGTATTAACGAATCTTTTGTAAACGTTTCTTTGCATTTTAACTTGCTGTTTTCATGTAACATTAGCTAAAATTTCAAAACGAAGATATAGGAAAGCTACCTTTTCCTCCCGGTACAGGCCGGAAGGACTTTTTTAAATAGTAAAGTCGTTGTTGCGTGTGCGACCCAGAAAAATCAAACTTAAAACGACTTTACTATTTTTTTAAAAAGTTATTACTTTAGACTAAAGGTGTCATTACAGAAATGAATCTGTATGTGTCCTGTAATAGCAGTAAAAAAAGTAAAACGTCATCTACATAATTTCACTTCCAAATTTGTCTCAATTTGAAAAAAAAAAAAAAAAAAAAAAAAAAACACTAAAAGTCACACGTAACGGTGGAATCGGCCTCAAGCTTTTTGCTCAAAAACACTTTTCTGTACGAAACAGTTTCTGCAAGACACTGCACCAGCCCATTGAGCGTGCAAGACTTAACTAGCTTAGGGTGGAGAACATTGACTTCATTTCGCTCGATGCCTGCTAACTCACCCGTCATCAATCCCATGGATTTTTCTATTTGAGGAATTTTGAAGGCAAAGGTCTTAGCTACTTCCCATCAAAGTTTGGATGGCCTGAAAGCAAAATTAATGATAACGGACCAATCTTCCCCATGAGATACTTCGTGCCAAAGTCAATGACGTCTCAAAATGGTTAAGGGCTTAAGAAAAAGAGATTCTTTGATAAAATCTCAGCTTCGTATACAAACATAGCAGCAATTCGGTGAACAAATTACGGAATTATGCAGATGTAAAATTTAAAAATCTTAAATTCATATTTAATAATTTTAAAACAAACCGTAATAGGGTAATTTTTTAAAAATAAATTAAACTACCTGGCGGATAAGCTGAAATTTCGGAATATAGAATACCTGAAGCTTCTAGAAATAGATTTCTGTTGAAAACTTTTATAGGTCACAATACATATTTGTTTTATAAATAATTATTTCACAATATATATATATATGATGAAATTAATCTTGCTGTTATGGGAAGTGGAAAGGCGGGAATCCGTGGTTGCAGTTGAATCATCGTAGAAAAATTGCAGCATAACGATGCAACGCAATTTATTAATTGTTCCCTTCGCGATGAGAGTCTTATGTAGTACACAAAGTTATCAAAATCCTTGATTATTTCTACCAATAATTGTTATTTTGAAAAAATTTCCTTATTTAAAAACTGGTAATAAAACATTGAAAAATCTGTAAAGGAAGTTTGCCGAGCGGAGGTTAAGCATTCACAATAAAGACGTTTTTCCGTTTCAGCATCGCGCATTTAGGTAAACAAATATTTTTAGCTTATTACTTTCTTCTATCTTTACAAGAAGAAAGTATTGGATTCATGAAAATTTTCGACTTCCGGTTTTCGACGGATTTATACGTTTTAGAAGGTCCTGAACACGATTTGACTATTTTTAAAAAATGTCTGTCTGTGACTGTCTTTGACTGTCTTTGACTGTCTTTGACTGTCTGTGACAAAAATTTTGTGGGCGCTCTATCTCAAGAACTAATGCTCGGAATTTAATAAAACTTTAGATTCAGTTAGTCCCTGATATAAATTGGTGCTGATTAGTTTTTGGTAAAAATCGCCCGGCAGGTGGCGCTGCTATGCAGCATTTTTCGCGATTTCCGCAATAGCTCTATCTCAAGAAATAATGCTCGGAATTTAATAAAACTTTAGATTCAGTTAGTCCCTGATATAAATCGGTGCTGATTAGTTTTTGGTAAAAATCGCCCAGCAGGTGGCGCTGCTATGCAGCGTTTTGCAGGATTTACACGATTTTAGCAATAGTCCCATCTCAAGCAATATTGCACGGAATTTAATAAAACTTGAGTTTCAGTTAGACCTTGATATAAATTGATGCAGATTATTTTTAGTGTATGCGAAACCTGTGTGAGATAGAAGAAAGTTTTGGGATTGACACATCCGACTAGTTTTGAGGTATTATCGTTGCACTATCAATAGTTCTTAACATATTACCGCTTTTCAAATAAAATCACCCAGATTAAAAAATAGTTAGATATTTTTACATTCAAAGATTTGTTAAATATTTTATCCATGCGGAATTACTTTAACATTCTTTTGTAACGCCAGTTATAAACCTCATTAAACCCTACCTTTGATTATTTTTGCTTTTTAATCAACCAATATTGATGTTGAACTGTTACGATATACTTCATAACTACAGCGATTAAATGTTTTTTATACTTTCTTCTATCTTTACAAGAAGAAAGTATTGGATTCATTAAAATTTTCGACTTCCGGTTTTCGATGGATTTATACGTTTTAGAAGATCCTGAACACGATTTGACCATTTTTAGAAAATGTCTGACTCTGTATGTGACAAACATTTTGTGGGCGCTCTAACGAAAGAACTAATGCATGAAATTTAATAAAACTTTATATTCAGTAAGTCCCTGATATAAGTTAGTACCGATTAGTTTTTGGTGAAAATCGCCCAACAGGTGCGCTGCTATGCTACTGTTTTCATTATTATCACGATAACTATACGTCATGAACTAATGCACGGATTTTAACCAAACTTCAGATTCAGTTAAACGTTGACATAAGTTGAATAGGTTTTGGTCTAAATCTGCCAACTGGTGGCGCTGCTATGCTGCATTTTGCAGGATTTACACGATTTTAGCAATAGTCATATCTCAAGAACTAATGCACGGAATTTAATAAAACTTTAGATTTAGTTAGACCTTGATATAAATTTGTGCTGATTCTGTTTAGTGTATGCGATATCTGTGTGAGATAGAAAAAGTTTTGGGATTGGCCCATCCGACTAGTTTTTATTTGGCTACGATGCTTTAATGCTCGCGCACGTTTTTTTTATCGGTGAAAAAAGGGAAAGAAAACTCCAAATTTTGGGGGACATTTTCCTTTAATGTTAAATTGCTATTATGCTTGTATTAAATTATTGGCGTATTAGAAAATAGCAGTTTGGCTTGGAAAGCGTGCCAATCAAAAAGTCTCCAAACATCCGTGCGTAAGGGAAACATATGTTCCGTTTTTTTAGGATTAAGATATCCTTTATAAAAGCCATGTGTACAGAGTTGCGCAATCAAATATTTAGACCTTTGTTGTTGAACAAACACTGCTAAAAAGGTATAGATTACCAAATTTTATTTAAAACTTGGAATATGAACCACCCGTGAGACAAGACAAATTTTTAAAACTTTTAATAGACAAATTCGGATTGAAATCATGGATGGATAATCTAATAGATGTGACAGTAATGGTCGCCCTTGAAAGTTTTATAAAAAAATTACCAATACAAAGTTTTTTTTCTTTTTTCAGAACACACCTGGCATGTTTTATAATTTCGTTGACACTCTTAAATTAAGCCAATCAGGAAGAAAAAAATATTGTTTCACAGTTCCACTGTTTTTAAGTGAAAAGCTTAACATGTTAGGAGCTGGCATCACTTTATATATTCTTTATTTTCTTGCAAAAATTGCATGCGTTTGTTTTGATAGTAATTAAAATTTTGAATTTTATACACTAATGGCCATTTACAAAATTAAATTTAAAAAAGGTTTTACGACAAGTGTCAATTACTGGAATGCTTAATTAGACAATTTCCAGTAAAGGACACGCCATTCGGCCAATACTGTAAGTGTAATTTCTGTAGTGCATGAAATCTTTTGATTTAACTGAAAAGCTAAATAATCTTATTTTTATTTTACGTACTAGAATATAAAAAGAATGAATTTTTATAAATATCTGCTTTTAGTTAATTCTGTATCATTAATGAAATTTAAAAAAAAAAATCCTTATTTTTTTTGTAACTTATTTAGATATTTTATAACCTGGCAATCAAACAAATCAAGATACAGAATAATGTTAAAAGTTTTCAAGAACTTAAGGTGGAGTTTATAGGGCTCAAGCCCTCTCAATTCAAATAAAGACTTTTTTAAGTCGTTCAGGTTTTAAATATTTTGTCTGCAATGTTTGATTATTCAGTTCAGACAAAACTTCTTTGTACATAAAAAATACTATAAATGATAAATAATTACATTTGTCATAGTAATCAAACTAGTAAATCTGCATATCGGGGGCCTCAAACGTCAGTTCTGCAGTTTTATTTCGAAAATATTTAACTTGATATTTAAAACATCCAACGTACAGTTTCATTTCTTTCATATTTGTATTTCTAGTTAGCACAAGTAATATACCAAGTCATTTTAGAAAACTTAACTTGTATGAATTGCAATGGAATACGAGATTCCATACATTGATACTCAAAGATATTTTTACTACTCCCCTCCCCTCCGTTCCTACATTGTCTTAATAATTCGATAACTTAGTTCTCTGAATTCAGTTTTAAATCTAAAATTAAAAACATTTATATTGTGATAATGACAATTTGAACAATTAACTATTCTCAAATATTTTATTGATTACTGCTATCATAATTGTTAAATTTATTTGATAAAGACTTTTGTTTTACTAGTATCCTTTCATTAAGTTATGAAGCTAAATATACAAAATCATAAAAACAATTATCCCTATTACTTTTGTAGGGTGTCCATTTCTGATATTTTGATTTGTTATTTGCAATTAAATTTTGAAAAATGCGAGTATGATATTGGATAAATATTCTTGCTAGATTAATATAATGAAAAAACTGGAATATTATAAGTATCAATATTTTTTTAAAGAAGTTCGATAAGGGTGTCCATTACTGACACATCTAAGTTATATTTATTATGTTACTTAAAATTTATTTCTAATGATCTAGCACTGCAATTATACTTAGTGTTATTTCTTTTTTGAAATCTTGAAAAAGTTTCAAATAAGAAATAAAAGCCTTTAAAAAAGCTTAAATAAATGGAGGGAATAAACCTGACAAACACAAAATGTGGAATACAGTTTTCAGATTTCATCATATGAAAGCATGTCTATTATTACATACCAAATTTATATACTAAACCACTTAAATGGTATATTTACAATATATACACAGTTTCAAAAATTATCTGTCAATATATTTTTAAAAAGATTCATTTCAGAAAGCATAACATACTTTTATACTTCAAAATTCGCTACTAAAACACTATACGAAGAATATCCTCCTAAGTCAATAATTAAAAATACAGAAGATACTTTTTTGAAACGATTCCACGATTATGTTTTAATACTTTCTATTTGAATTTCGACATTAAAAAATTATTTTCTGAGATAGAGGCAGAAATTCAGTTAAGTTTGCACATTCATTAAACTACAGAAAACTGCATTTGTTTCGCAGTCAGCGAAAGATTTGTTAAATTTCATATAATAAGAATATACATTTGAGTTGTGAACTTTAACAAATCTAACTGCATCATAAGTTTATCTAAGCGATCGTTCTTACGTCATAGGTTATAGAGTGCCTATATATGAGAGTGGCGGCACATGCACAACGAGGTGCTCATTCTGTGCTTAGACTAGGTTAACGAAAAAGAAAGGCTACCGCAGTGCTTTACGCGCATCTTTTTTTACAGACCGCAAGAGTCACGTGATGCTCGAATGCACCAATGCAGGTGTACGAAAAGAGCATCACGTCACTCTAGCGGTCTGTAAAAAAAGGTAAGTGGAATGCACCGTGGTAACCTGTCTTTTTCGTTAGCCTCGGTGCTTAGATCACGACTAGAACTCCTATAATAGAGGCTGACGCATCCTCGCAGATTTGGCACCCGAATTGGAGCCCTGTCGAAAAACCAAGCTAATCAAAACCGGTTCAAGCAATCAGAACCAAGTCCTAGGAAACCTTAACTCCGGCTGCGGTAGATTGATACTGAACTGGGTACCAATAATCCAAAACAAAATGGGTATGCGTCAGTTCCTATTATACGAGGCTAACGAAAAAGAAAGGCTACCGCGGTGCTTTACGCATATCTTTTTTAACAGACCGCGGGAGTCACGTGATGCTCGAATGCACCAATGGAGATATACGAAAAGAGCATCACATCACTCTAGCGGTCTGTAAAAAAAGATAAGTGGAATGTACCGCGGTAGCCTGTCTTTTTCGTTAGCCTCGCTATTATAGGAGTCTTAATCGCGACCAACGAAATACACGGCGGGTTCATGAGTATTAAAACGTCACACGGTGTGGATAATCTTTACACGGCGATTGACACAAAACGATGGTTGGACGCTTTGTACCAATTTTTTTTTATACTTGTACCATTTTTGTACCATTTTGCCACTTACATTTTGTACCAATTTGTGTAAAGATGATCCACTCCGAGGCTAACGAAAAAGAAAGGCTACCACGGTGCTTTACACGTATCTTTTTTTACAGACCTGTGGAGTCACGTGGTGCTCGAATGCACCAATGAAGATGTACGAAAAGAGCAACAGGTCACTCTAGCGGTCTGTGAAAGAAGATAAGTGGAATGCACCGCGGTAGCCTGTCTTTTTCGTTAGCCTCGATTCCACTCCATGTGACGTTTTAAACGTGATGAATTGGCCGTGTATTTCGTTGATCGCGCTTAGACGGATGTTTTTGTCCAAACTATGTGATATCGATATTTGTGATACTCGCCTGGACGAGTTCGACTATACGGGTGAGACTAGGGTGCCTCAATATTAAATTGGCGACACAAGGAATACATAGTTTAATTGGCTGAGATGAGCTTGCCATTATCGCCAAGTTAATGCTTGTTTACTTGTCTGATTTGTGTAATCAGGGCAACACTAGATACCTTGCTTGTTCATTCATTATCATGACGTCACAAATGGTGGCTGAGAGGCTAACGAAAAAGAAAGGCTACCGCAGTGCTTTACACGTATCTTTTTTTACAGACCGCGGGAGTCACGTGATGTTCGAATGCACCAATGCAGGTGTACGAAAAGAGCATCACGTCACTCTAGCGGTCTGTAAAAAAATATAAGTGGGATGCACCGTGTTACCCCGTGACCTGCGTTATACACGGCCTGTGCATGACGTTTAAAACGTCACATAGAGTGGATCATTTTTACACGATCATTGGTTCAAATCGGGGGGGGGGGGGCGAAACCGCTTTGCACCAATCAGCGCGTAAAAATGATCCATTCCATGTGACGTTTTAAACATCATGCTCCGGCCGTGTATAACGTAGGTCGCGGGTACCCTGTCTTTTTCGTTAGCCTCGTGGTGGCTGGCCTTTTCCAAAGACATACAGCGATTGGCACAAAAAAATGGCCGCGTCGACTTGTACCAATCGCTGATCGCGGTCAGCAACTATTTGTGACGTCATGAGAATGAATTAGAAAGCTCGGTATATAGTGTTGCCCTGGTATAATGTAGGTTGCGGTCTAAGCACAATCTGGACATCGTATGTCGACACTCTCATTTAGAGGAACACTGGTCTCATCCCCAAGTGTGGAATGTAGTATTGCCATGGTTTGGACAAAAAGTCTCTCTAAGCAGTCTGAAAAATGCGATTTGTGCGTATGCCATCACTGAAATATCGAGGTTAGCGAAAAAGAAAGGCTACCGCGGTGCTTTACGCGCATCTTTTTTTACAGATCGCAGGAGTCACATGATGCTCGAATGCACCAATGCAGGTGTACGAAAAGAGCATCACTCCAGAGGTCTGTAACAAAAGTTGTGCTCTCCAAGCTGGTAGACGGGAGGTGCTGGGTTCGATCCCAATCGCGCCCGTCGGCCTAATCGCTCGGAGTTTTCGTGGTTTTCTTCGAGCCGTGGATTTATCCATGCGTAAATACGGGTTAGGTTCCCTTAGAAAGACCCCCACGGAGGGCACTCCCCCCGGGCCTATATCCCTAGTGTAGATAATTGGCCGTCAATAATCAACTCAACCCAACCCTGTAACAAAAGTTAAGTGGAATGCACAGCGGTAGCGTGTCTTTTTCGTTAGCCGAGGCTAACGAAAAAGACAGGCTACCGCGGTCTTTTAAGCGTATCTTTTTTTACAGACCGCCGGAGTCACGTGATGCTCGAATGCACCAATGCAGGTGTACGAAAAGAGCATCACGTCACTCTAGCGGTCTGTAAAAAATGATAAGTTGAATGTACCGCGGTAGCCTGTCTTTTTCGTTAGCCTCGTTCGTTAGCCTCGTGATCTATAAAAGCAGGGCTACACTACATACCGGGCTTGCTCATTCATTATGATGACGTCACAAAAGGTGGCTGACTAGGAGGAAAGACATGCAGCGATTGACACAAAACTACGGGCGTGTTGCTTTCGACCAATCGCTGGTCGCGTTCAGCCACCATTTGTGACGTTTTGAGAGTGAATGAGCAAGCCCGGTATCTAGTGTTGCCTTGATAAAAGAACCCTAGTAAGAGATGTTAGGGTTTGAATATTTTTTTCTCCTCAGAGTAGTGGCATACAGGATGAATGCCCAGAATTTTGGTCCAAAGTATGACCCCCTGTATTACAGAACTTGACGAAAATCTGCCAGCCAAGTTAGATGAGTAAAGAAGCATTAATTTATTGAAAATATCCAGATCGTCAAGTCTGTTTTTATAAAAGTCCTCTCTATCAATCATATATTACTATCAGGGAAACACTAGATACCGGACTTGCTCACTCCTTTTCATGACGTCACGAATAGTGGCTAGCCGCGACCAGCGATTGGTACAAATTGGGGCTTAGATGCTTTACACTCACGCTAAAATAAAAAAAAAATTAATCGGTTAAAAAAAGGAAAAAAGTCGCCAAACTTTGGGGACTGTTTTTCTTTTCTGGCAACCCGGCTACTAAGCTTGTATTTAGAGCTTGGCGCAGTCTTGGAAATCGCGCCAACCAAACAGTCACCAATCTTTTGTTTACATTTTAGCGTGAGTGTAACGCATCTGTTCCCAAATTGGCACGCCCATCTTTTTGTGCCAGCCGCGAACTACGTTATACCAGGGCTACACTACATACCGGGCTTGCTCATTCATTATGATGACGTCACAAAAGGTGGCTGACTAGGAGGAAAGACATACAGCGATTGGCACAAAACGATGGGCGCGTTGCTTTGGACCAATCGCTGGTCGCGATCAGCCACCATTTGTGACGTTTTGAGAGTGAATGAGCAAGCCCGGTATCGAGTGTTGCCTTGGTTATACACGGCCGTTGCATGCCATTTAAAACAACACATGGAGAGGATAATTTTTACACGGTGATTGGTGCAAAACGATGGACGAGCCCCTTAGCACCAACCGTCGTGTGAATATGATCCACTCCATGTGACGTTTTAAACGTCATGCATCGGCCGTGTATAACGTAAGTCCCGGGACAGCTACCATTTGTGAAATCGTGATAATGAATGAGCAAGCCCGGTATCTAGTGTTGCCCTGCTACTGTTCGTATGTCACTATTCCGATAATATAAGTTACACTCGTTCATAAATTAACATACAAGATAGGACACTATTAGACCGGTAGGCGGCAGCACAGACAATCACCTCATCGAGTTCACGGCTGAAATTCCAGAATTAGTTAAAACTTGATTCGCATATTAAAACGCAATCGGTCTGCCAAGTCATATCTTGGTGGAAAACACACGAAAACCCGATTTTAGCGGTTGGCTCGTAAGTATAACATTGTGTGTTCCTGCTCCCAGTCTTCCAAATTTTCATACTTTTGGGTGCAGGAAAACACAATGGTAAACCTACGAGTCAACCGCTGAAATCGGATTTTAAGGTGTTTTCCACCATGATATGACTTGGCAGACCGATTGCGTTTTAATATGCGAATCGAGTTTTAACAAATTCTGGAATTTCAGCCGTGAACTCGATGAGGTGATTGTCTGTGCTTCCGCCTCTCGGTCTATATCATAGAGCGTAATAGTAACACGATGTCGATCACAGCATAAAACGAAAGCTTTGAATTCCGATTTGTATGCAAACAAGGTTCTGCCTGACATATTTTAACATATGTTTAGAAATACAAAATGTTTTCAAAAGAAATGTTTCAAGAATAATATATAAGAGAATAAAAATGAAGTTGTTTAAAAGAAACTTAAACCACGCTCTATTGGTCGGATTGGAGAGAATAGTCTGTGTCGAAGAAAAAAGTATAGATATTAAAAACACAGATTTCATAGGTAAAATCGGTGAGTTCATAGGCCGCAACCAGTGATTGGTACAAAACGAAAGGACAAAACTAAAGACATACAGCGATTGTGACAAAACGCTGGTCGCGGCCAGCCACCATTTGTGACGTCATTATAATGAATTAGCCAGATGGGTATCTAATGTAGCCTGGATATAGCTATCGCGGAAATCGTGAAACATGCAATATATGCAAACAGCGCCACCTGTTATATGATTCACAGTAAAACCTAATGAGCACGAACTTATGTCAAGGTCTAACAGAATAAGAAGTTTGAAGAAATTCCTTGAATTAGTTCTTGAGGTATAACTATCGCTAAAATCTTGTAAATCGGGTAAAATGCAGCATAGAAACGCAACCTGTTGGACAATTTATACCAAAAACTAATAAGCACCAATTTATATCAAAGTTTAATTAATCTAAAGTTTTATTAAATTCCATGCATTAGTTTTGGAGACCAATGCCCACAAAATTTTTGTCACATACAGACAGATATTTTCTAAAATCAGTCATATAGTGTTCAGGATCTTCTGAAACGTATAAATTCGTCGAAAACTGGAAGTCGAAATTTGTCATGAATCCAATACAGAATTCTTGTACAGAAAAAAATGAGTTTCTAATAATATTTGGTAAAAAAAATCATATTCCATTCATCTTATCAGATTTCATTAATAGCCATTCCTCAATGTCCATAAAGTACAAAAAATTCTTGAATGATGTAGTTGTTAATAACGTTAAAGATTAACCGTTTATTTATTATTTAGTATACCACTAGGTGACCTGCCGGGCGTTGTCAGAGGCCGTGTAATAAACTTATATCTCTTAAAAACGAAACTCTGGCCAAGGTCTCCGATGGCTTCGGCACCGTATACAGGGCATGCTCGTACGCTCCGGAAAATCTTGCATTTCCCCTGCCACCGCCAAGGGAGCATTCTGTGCAAAACAAACCCCTGTAAGAAACCTACCGAACGAACCTCTGAAACAGGTCCCCGCTGCCTATGGCACTGTATATTAGGCATAATACAAAAATGAGCTGGTTTGGCGAAGATAGGAACATTATTAAGCCGAGTTATTGAAATAAAGAACAGTTATGAAAAATAACATTGAGGGAGGTGTCAGGAGGATGGGATGTTCAAGTGTCCTTCTTAAAATGACCAATTAAAGGACCACTATGCATTTTTAAAAATTCGTTCGTTTGGTTAAGCTAGGAACTTAGTTACAAATTTGCCTTAAACTATTATTCGGAAATAGTGGTAACCGCTACTCATAAATTTACTTTAATGTTATAGAGTGTGACTATTAAGTTAATTATAATGTTTGGAATCAGAAAGATAGTTGCTGAGTTATGGAAACGGGGAATAGTTAGAGAACAAACCGTGAAGGAGGGTATGTTCAAGTGTCCTTCAGCAAATTAATTAGGAGGACCACTATGCATGCTTAAAAATTTGTTAGTTTGGATAAGCTAGGAACTTACAAATTTTGCTTAAATTATTATTCGGATATAGTGGTAAACGCTACTCAAATTTAATGTTATAGAGGGTGACACTTAAGTTAATTATAATGTTTGGAATCACTTGCGTTGAAATCGGAAAGATAGTGACTGAGATATGGAAATGGGGCATAGTTAGAGAAAGAACTTTGAAGAATGGTCCCGGGGCGGGCGGCGTATGTTCAAAATGCCCTTCAGCAAATAACTAATTAGGAAGACCACTATACATCTTTAAAGACACTTCATATGACTTTAACAATTTCATCCACATGTTTAATAAAAGCAATTTTAAAATAAGAATTTCTAAAAAATAATTTTTAATGAAAAAATATTTTATTCAGCAGTAATATGATCATAATCACATTTCATTAAATGCCACTAACAGCTTTTCATAAACCACGAAAAAAAAAGGAAAAAAATCGTATAATAAAGAATGAAATAGATACAAAAAATTTTCTTGAAAAATAATGCTGAAAACTAAGTATTTAATCATTTTAGTTTTCATACTCAACAAGACTTTTCAGACTTCATTCATCAAGTTAATAAAAGCTATTTCAAATAAAAGACTTTCTTAAAAATATTTTGAATTGTAAAAATATTTTATTCGACAAGAACATTCATCTTATCGATATCATTCACATTCAGGAGTTTCTAGTTTCTATAAAGTGTAAAAAGAATCCTACATGTTGAAGAATGAAATGGATGCGAAAATGTTTTGGAAATGATGCCAAAATCTAAAGGTTTGATTATTTTAGTACTTACTTTCTGATTACAAAATCGATTTTAAAATAAGATATTCTAAAAATATTTTGAAATACAAAATATTTTATTTAACAAAAACATTTATCTTGCGACATTTCATTAATTGCTATTCAAAATGTTTCATAAAGAGAAAAAAAAATCTATGATAAAGAATGAAATGCATTCAGAATTGTTCTTGGAAAATGCTAAAAACTAGTTTAGTTTTCATACTCGAGAAGACTTTTGCAATTTATCCCAGCTGGTGAATAAAAAAATTACAAAATACGGGTTTCTAAAACTACCGATATGTAAAAATATTTTATTCAACATGGTTAATACAGAATATTCATCTTATCAAATTTTATTAATTGCCATTCACGAGTTTTCGGAAAATGTAAAAAATTTCTATGTGGTGAGGAGAGCATAACGATTATTTTAATTATTCAAATGAATCATTCGGGTATGCGCAGAAGCATATCGGTCAAACTTCATTTATTATTTCTGGTAGTAATAGAATAAAAACAATTTTTGAAGTTTGACAGATATGCTTCTACGCAAGACTGAATGATTCATTCGAATAATCAAAATATTCATTATGCCCTTCTTTGCAAAATGGTGCTAAAAGTAATTATTCTATTATTAATTTTATTATTCCATAGTCTACAAGTCCTTTTTTCAGTTTTGTCTACCTGATTAATAAAATATATTTTAAAATAAAAATTTATTTTTTAATATATTTTAATCAACAGTATAAAAAATATACATCTTATCAGATTTCGTTATATTATGCCATTCACGAATTTTAGTGCAATAATATCCTATATGATAATGTAACAATTACATGATTTTTACATGATTTTTTTTTCAAATGGTGCTAAATTAATCACTGTACTTATCCATTTCGTTATTAGATAATCTACAAGTCTTTTTTTTCGATTTTATCTCTCTGGTTAATAAAATAATTTTAAAATAAGAATTTGTACTTGTTTAATGTATTTTTAATCAACAGTATAAAGTATATTCATCTTCTCATATTTCATTAATTACTATTCATGAGTTTTTATAAAGGGTAAAATAATCTTATTTGATGGAAAATGATATAAATGCAGAAAATAGTACTAAAAGTAAGTTGTCTTATTCAATTTAGTTTTCTTTATTTTAATAGAGTTCTTCTTCAATTTCGTTCATCTGATTAATAAAAACAATTTTAAAATAAGTTTTTTAAAAAATATTTTGAAATAAATATTTTACACAACAACATAATAAAAATATATTTCTCTTATCAGATTTCGTTATATGTCATTCTGGAGTTTTCACAAAGTGCAAAAATATTTTATAATGATGAAGAATGAATTTTTTTCTTCAAGTCTTTTTCACTTTTGTCTGTCTGATTAATAAAAGCAATTTTAAAATTAGAATATCTTTCTTGTAAGGTATTTTTTAACCAACAAGATAAAAATTTTCCATCTTAAGAGATTTCGTAATGATAACATATCTAATTATGTGTTTTATAATAAAATTAAGCATCGTCTTACTTTCGTCCACTGCCATGTAGCATAAATCGCGCCTAAATATTTCTAAAAATGGCGTAGTAGATTCTGGCCTACCGGTCACAATGCCGATTCTTACTGGTATTATTTCTGTATCTATATTCTCAAATGATTAGTGTAAAGTTAATCTTCTCTGCAAACATCGTAAAGAAATAAAATAGCAACAACTGCAAATAGATCTCATATACAAAACCTTAAAAAATGCTATACGATGTAAAATGAAATGGATACAATAATTCTTTCTTTACAAATGAAGATAAAAATTAAACGTTGTTCACGACATAATTCCATAATTCACGCCTACGTCTTTCAAAAAATGTTATATGAGATTGTGGCATACCGGTTGCATCACCATTACAAACTGGTTGTACTTCTTGTATTGCATCGATGCGAAGATTAACACCACAGAAATACTGTTTGTATACATCATAATGAAAAGCTATACCTACAACCGTTATTATATCTCCTATAAGAAGCGCTAAAGTGCTAATATTATTGAATAGCAAAAATGTACCAATGAGCAACAGTAGGCTTCCACTATGATATTTAACTCTGAATCTCATTTTGAAATCCGCTATATACTTCTTAATGACTAGAAAATACAATGCCTCAACAACACATAAAACTGCCGAAACTTTTGGCGAAATAGAATCCTGATAAAACAATGCAGTTGCTATTATCGTCGGAATATACGCATAAATCATGCCCATTACAGCAATATGCAAGTATATCCACGACCAATAAGGTAGTTCAGCAGATATTAAGTGTTTCAATTTTCTTTTGTAGAACTTAGCGCTAGGCCTTTCCGAAGGTTTATTCCGCTCCAACCACCTCATTAAGTCTCTCTTCCTGATTTCGCTGATGTATACCCAATAAAGAAAACAAAGGACGGAAAGAAGAGCCAAGTTTATGTACAGATATACTTCTTTCTGCTTCACAAAGACTAGAAATAATGCAGTGGCAATAACTGATATGACGAGTACAATATCTAGTACCAGTTTCCAAAAAATAGCCATTCTCCTAGAAAAATATGTAAAATAACATATATAAAACGCAATGTTAAATATAAAAAGCAAAGTTTTCTTATAAAGAGATTTGGAAATATAGTGCACTAGAAAAAACAAATCACACATCACATATATAAAAAGCAATATTCTCATATAAAGAGTTTTGGAAATACAGTGTATTAGAAAAAAACAATTCACACATATCATATATATAAATCATCACATATACAGGGTGTCCCAGGATTATTGGGACAAACTTTAAGGGGAGGTAGGGGACATCACAAGGATTCAGATTTGCATAGAAACCCATGGTCGGAAACGGCTTCGTTCGCCTATTAGGTGGTGGTGTTCACAATAGCATTGGAGCACCTCTAACATCTGCATATTATCGCATCTTTTTGCAAGAGGTGGTACTAAGCTTACTTTACACTAGGCCACAACATGTCAGAAGCCATATGTGGTTTCAACATTATGCGGCACCTCCCTCTTATGGCAGATGTGTTCGTGAACATTTGAATCAGGTGCTTGGTCACCGATGGATTGGCCGTGGTGGACAGGTTCCCTGGCCACCGAGCTCTCCTGATAGCTCTCATAGATTTCTTTCTCTTGGGGTGCACTGAAAAAGGCCTGTGGATTCTGATATCGATTTGGTTGAAAGACTCGTCTGTGCTGCTGCGGATATCCAATAGAATCCAGGTGTATTTAAGCGAGTCAGCCAATCCATGGTCCGACGGTGTAATGCATGCATCGCTAGCAGTGGTGAAAACTTTGAACATCTTTTGTGACGTTTTCACGTATCATATACCACAGCACATGTAATATCTTTGACCAATAAATTATTTTAGATGATCTCAGTCTTGTGCGTTTCTTATCCCTGTCATACTACTTTCCTATGACGTTTCGGATCATGTTGAAACCACATATGGCGTCTGACATGATGCGCCATAGTGTCAAGTAAGCTTGGTAGCATCTCTTACAAATATATGCAATAATATGCAGATGTTAGAGGTGCTCCAATGCTCTTCTG
The DNA here is from genome assembly GCA_963931845.1 of Maratus michaelseni. Lineage (NCBI taxonomy): Eukaryota > Metazoa > Arthropoda > Arachnida > Araneae > Salticidae > Maratus > Maratus michaelseni. The sequence goes on from OZ007598.1 coordinate 79,721,608, forward strand.
AACAACACCACCTAACGGCGAACGAAGCCGTTTCCGACCATGGGTTGCTATGCAAATCTGAATCCTTGTGATATCCCCTACCTCCCCTTAAAGTTTGTCCCAATAATCCTGGGACACCCTGTATAATAAAAAGAAAAGTGCCCAGTTAAACTGATTGCATTGAGCTCACAGGCTATTCACGTTAATTGTATATTAACTCTTATTTCAAAGAATAATGCCTCTCGAAAAATAAAGAAATCGACAATAAATTAAGGGGTATTGGCCCCCCGTCTCCCCGTTATACTTAACCAATGAACCCCTAAAACTAATTAGGGAAGCGCCTTATCACAATGAACTTATACACAAAATATGAAGCAAATCCTATAATTCTGCATGAAAAACCCATTAATTAAATTAAGTGGGATGAGCCCCTCCCGTTCCCTCCTTCATAATTAAGGGATAAATCTCTAAAACTAATTTTGGAGGAGTCTTATTACAATGAACCTATAAACAAAATTTAAAGAAATCGGAAAATTTTGCATGAAAAACTCATTTATCTAAATTCAGGGGGGATTATCCCCCCGTTTCCCCCTTGATACTTAACCAATGAACCCACCAAACCTAATCAGGGAAGCGCCGTATCACAATGAACCTATAAACTTTGAAGCAAAACGGATATTTCTATCAAGAGTTATCGCGTTACATACATACATTCAGAACCGGCGGGCACATTAGCTCTCAGGCTTTGATAGCCTGTGAGCTAAAAAGCAATGTTGTCACAAAGAAATTTGGAAATATAGTGCACTAGAAAAAAAAACAGTTGTTTGTTACTGACTTAGTGACACGTCGCAATAATCTGCTTGTACCAGAAGCAAAAGTGAAGTAAAACAAGAATGAAAAATTAGGAGGTAAGCATAGATTATGAAACACTTTCCAACACAAACTAATGAAACATCAGCTTAAAATGCGGTTGAAAAACATTTGCAAATAAACTATTTAAGAAATAAAAACCATTTAAAAATTCGGTTTTACTAATTACCTTCCATATTCCACTTACCTTCCAATTATTTTGTGCAGCACTGCATATGATCTATAGATATACTGCATAGCATGCTAAAATTTAGTTCAGGAAGAAACTTTTCGCCAATACATGGAAATGCACTCTAACTCTTTTGTACAGTCTTATATACTATCGAAAGACATTTGTACACCCCACGTATTAAGCTAAAGTTTAATTCATATAAAAAACGTATATAATACAACTTAAAACTCACTTCCAGCAATTACCAACCATAAACGGCAATGTATCTTGTTTTTTTGTGTAGCCCTGTATATTTCCAAAAACTTCTATTCGAATAGTAAATATAGTTCATCAGGAAAATTTATAACACAATTAAAAACTACCTGTAAACAATGTTCTCCCATAGTCAATAATACTTACGAATTTCTTTGTGTAACCCTGTATATGATCAACTGAATTTATACACATCATGGACTACGTAAAAATTTAGTTAAAATTAATGACTCAAACAAAAGTTGAAAACTCACTTCCAACACTTATCGTTCATAGACAGCAGCAACTGAATTATTTTGCGTGACCTTGTAATTGAACGATAAATGCAATGCACACTATACATTTCAGTAAGAAATTTATAATGCACCTCAATACTGCATATCTATATTATTGCAAATCTGACCCTTAAATTCATAAAATAACCATAAAGACGATCCAAGTAAATTTAAAAGTATGTATTGAAGTATTAGAATTTAGACCATATTTTAAAAAAACAAACTGAGAAAAAATATTTTAAAGATACTATTATCGAATTGTTTAAAGGGAAATAAATGCACTATAAACATCTTCACAACTATATTCAGAAGCAAAAACATGTCAGTGATTAACGCTGACGTCATATTGACGGTGTCAACACCTGACCATTACATTTCTATTTTACTGCAATATTTTTTAATTTCTGGATATCGCACACGTTAACTTTTTACACTGTCGAATAGAAACTAATATGTTCTTTGAAATGCAATTTGTTTGAAAGCTGCAGTACCTCAATTTGCTGATATTTTATTGATTAGAAAATAATTTTTAAGCATGAATATTTTTTAAATCTATATAGTCGGATTACAAAAGGTGAATCAGTTTACACTTAAAACATTATGAACAAAATAGATCAGAATTTGTTTACGCTTAATATTACATAAAACAAACATTCAATAAATAGATGAAATAATAAATTAAAGAAAACACGCATTTAAGAGACATGTAATCGATGTACGCGCTTAAACCACTGAAATTATCAGAATCAACAGGCTGCAGTAAGTGGCAAATCTTTGGCGATTTCTTCGAATATTAAATACCAGCATGCGGCATACACGAAAATATCATTTTTAATAAATTTCAAAACTTTATTTGAATGCATAACTGATCATATAAAAATGTTTTTCGATGTTGTTGGTGAGTGATTAAAAATATGTTAAATGTAAAAAAATCTATTAAAGTTTTTAATTTAAAAAAATTGTTTTCACCTACATATATTCTGTATAACCCGGGATCCCCTAGTCTTTATAATAGTTGAATCTTTACATACAATAATCACAGTATTTGAATACATAAATATATCTTACGTAAATCCAAAATAAAAATTTAAATTTTCGTCAAATGAAGTGTGGTGAACCCCTTTAAATATAAATGTGTTTTAAAAAAATACAACTAACATTTCAATTCCAACAGGGATGGTAGGTTACTCCAGCTCCTGACTAAGGTGCCATAAGTCATGTTACCAGAGGAAGGTTAAAGATTCTTTTAGCTGCCTGAGGTAATTACATCGTAATATCAATATTACTTAAATAATAACCTAAATTGTTTTGATTAGGAACATTTTACGATCAAATTAACTTTACGATGTACTTTTATGTTCAAAGTTATAGAAATCAAATATGCCTTACGTATACTGTATTATTTTCACAAATCGCCACGATAACTAAATGTGGTTTAATTTGTACTAAATAGTTTTTTTTTTAAGTTAACTAACTCTCAAAATGGTTAACACGTAACGTTTTCTCCATTATTTAGTCTTAAAATTGAAAAACAAGTAAATATAGGGTGAATTATATAGGAAAATGTCTTTAGTTATGCATAGCTAAGGAAACTTCAATTTACGTGCACTGCTATTTCAGTGTAGAAATATTTGCTTTATTTAGACAGAAATGTGTTATTAAATGGGATTATTATTCGGAAATAGTGGTACTCAAACATCTGAAGTTTGACTGCTGTGATTTTGAAATCATATTAGCTAATTTGTATGGTTTGAATTCAGAATTGCCTTGCGTTGTACTGGCTGAAAGAGTTTTACGTTGCATTCTAAAAGTATTCAATACAAAAATTTGAATTTAATCTCTTTTTGATACAAACGAAATTTCACTGTACAATGCCATTAGATGACATTTGTAAAAATAATTTTATATGCTTCGAAACACATTGCACTGAAACTATGACATATGTTAAACCAGAAATAATTGTTGTCATAGTTTTGTGTCCAAAATTCTTTTAGAAAACAGAATTTTAAGTCATAATATCAGCTTTCAATTCACTTACCCATGCATAGCATTCATAGCATTCATTCATTCATTGAGCTAGTGAAAATCGTAGATAAATGATAGCGAAAATAAGAAAATCGTGAAAAATGCAGCATTGCAGCGCCATCATTTGGACGATTTCTACCAACACTTAATTAGTAACACTTTATGTCAAGGTCTAACAGAATATGAAGTTTGATGAAATGCTGTGTATTAGTTCTTGAGACACAGCTATCGCGGGAATCATGAAAAATGCAGCATAGCAACGCCACCTGTTGGGCTATGTACACCAAAACCTAACCATCGTCATTAGAATATGAAGTTTGCTTCAATTGCGTGAATTAGTTCTTGAGATAGAGCGTACAAAACAGTTGTGTCACATTCACACAGAAACACAGACCCACTGACAGAATTTTTTTAAAAATAGTCAAATCGTGTTTAGGACGTTTTAGATGTATAAATTAGCTTAAAACCGGGTCAAAGATTTTCACGAATCCAATACTTTCTTCTTGTATAGATAAAAGATAGTAAAAATAGTATGCTCTTTTGAATAAATAGGATTAACAAAATAGCAGTCATAGTTTTTAAACTGACAAACTTTGTATTATACAACCAAACTTTATCGTAACGGATATGAATAAACATTAAATAGGAAAATTCAATAAACTGAAATCATTAAGAAAAGCGTTGAAAGATTTAAAAATGACAGCTTTAAATCGTACAGTGAGAGAAAACTTCGCATATCTGAGAGAATGTTTCATTATTTTCTCATAAAACGCCGTCGGGACTTGTAGAAATCTGAGTATAACCGAGAGCCGTATAAGTGCAATTTATATTATTAGCAATAGACTTCCTCCCATTTGATGCTACAACCATTAAATTTGATTTTTAAAAAAGTAACATTTTAGGTATGAAAATAAAAAGAAATTTTGAAAGAAATATTTATTATATTCTAAAAGAAATTTTGAAAGATTCATGCCTAGCATATTTCATGTTTGGTCAAAATTTTTGAAGCTCTGCGAATAGCATATAGTTTGAAATTCTAGTTTATTGTTTAGTATACAGAAATTTGAATTACGTAACTGCCCACTTTCTATTTTTTTAAATAAATGAAACCAGAAATGTTATCAAAAAAGAACACTTAATAACCCTATAGTAACAAGACATCTTGCACTAGATATTTTGTGCTGGTTTAGAATATTATTTGACTTGGACACAAAATTGAAGTTTGACAGCTATGAAAATGGGAAGCCTTAGCTTAAAATAAAATTTAGTAAATTGTTTAAAAAGATGACAGTAATTCAGTTATTCAATGTCTACTATTATTACAAATACTAATAAAAGTTTGTTTGTTTTTGTTAAATTTCTTTAGTTATTTCAAAAATATTTTTCATTTCAGCAAAGAAATAAACAAAAACAATTTAGATAAACGTAACATACATTTATGTTTTGTCGTTCGTCTTTTAAAATCCTTTCAGAATATCAGAGAGGACTCAGGTACGAAAATTTTACACTTACACCAGAGTTTTACAATACAAAAAATGTTATCTATTGCTGAAAATGTCTTGTGTATTTGACTTAGAATATGCACTTCCAATTCAGTGAGTCTGAGATTGGTTAGTTAGTCGATTGTACACTAAGATGCCTCGATATGAGAGATGCGACATACGGGATATAAAATTTGATTGGTTAAGACAATTGTGGACAAAAGCAAATCGAAAAGCTTCTTGGCGAGCTTTTCATTATCGCCAAGCTAATGCTTCTTAACTTTTCTCACTTTTATAATCGAACCAAGGCAACACTAGATACCGGGCTTGCTCATTCATTCTCATGACGTCACAAATAGCGGCTGGTCGCGTGGTACAAAGTGACGCGCCCATTGTTTTGCGCTAATTGCTTTGTGTCTTTCGTCGTGGCCAGCCACCATTTGTGACTTCATGATAATGAATGAGCAAGCCCGGTATCTAGTGAAGCCCTGATCGAACTCCTCCATATGAGTATCACCAGAGCTACACTAAGATACCGGGCTTGCTAATTCATTATCATGACGTAACAAATGGTGGCTGGCCGCGACCAGCGATTGGTACAAAGCGAAACGACAAAATGAAAGACATACAGCGATTGGCACAAAATGACGGGCTCGTCGCTTTGCACCAATCGCTGGTCGTGGCCAGCCACCTTTTGTGACGTCATGATAATGAATGAGCCAGCCCGGTATCTTAGTGTAGCCTTGGTATCACAAAGTTTGGACTGTAGGTTTGACATCATAGAAAAGACACACTGTTAAAAATCTCCAGCTTTTCTGCAGACACACTCCGCCGCTTTTAGAGAAACCGGTTACTTTACTATATTATGGAGCATTTTCATTGGTCAAAATAAAGAATTCTATAAAAGTGATGGAGCGATTATGCAGCAAAAGCTGAAGATTTTTAACAGTGTGCGACCTACGTTATACATGGCCGGTGCATGACGTTTAAAACGTCACATGGAGTGGATCATTTTTACACGGTGATTGGTGCGAAGTGGCGCGCTCACCGTTTTGCACCAATCGCCATGTAAAAATGATCCACCCCATGAGACGTTTTAAACGCCATGCCAAGGCTAACGAAAAAGAAAGGCTACCGCGGTGCTTTACGCGTATATTTTTTTTACAGACCGCCGGAGTCACGTGATGCTCGAATGCATAAATGAAAGTGTACAAAAAGAGCATCACGTCACTCTAGCGGTCTGTAAAAAAAGATAAGTGGAATGCACCGCGGTAGCCTGTATTTTTCGTTAGCCTCGCGCCATGCACTGGCCGTGTATAACGTAGGTCGCGATAGGAATGGAGTGCGCACTGAGCTCCACAATAGTACGGAAGGCTGTCTTCCTATTTTGATATATTGAATCCAGCTGTCCGCCAGGGCTACACTAGATGCCGGGCTTGCTCATTCATTATCATGACGTCACAAATGGTGGCTGTCCGTGACGACAACATACAGCGATTGGAACAAAACGATGGGTGCGTCGCTTTGTACCAATCGCTGGTCGCGGCCAGCCACTATTTGTGACGTCATGAGAATTAATGAACAAGCCCGGTATCTAGTGTTGCCCGAAGCTAACGAAAAAAAGGCTACCGCGGTGCTTTACGTGTATCTTTTTTTACAGACCGCCGGAGTCAGGTGATGCTCGAATGCACCAATGCAGATGTACGAAAAGAGCATCACGTCACTCTAGCGGTCTGTGAAAAAAGATAAGTGGAATGCATCGCGGTAGCCTGTCTTTTTCGTTAGCCTCGAGTGTTGCCTTGTGCCTGCCCATGAAGAACACAGATTTCCTCCCCTAGATATTTTCAAATTGGATTATCTTTTAAAATTATGTCGAAATTGCTGCAGTTTTCACCGATATATATTTTCTATTGAAAGAAATTACAGATTTCATTTAAATTCATCGCAAATATTTAATTTAATATTAGTTAAAAAAGAAATTTCGTGTAAGCTCGACAAAAAAAAATTAAATTAAAAGTTTGTTAAGTATTACTCATATAAATATGAAAAAAGTGTAGAAATAATCAAAAGTGATAAAAAGTATGCGAAGATTTTGAAAAAATGCAGGGTTCATTGCTTGAGCGCTTTGAAAGTGTGATGCGCTTGCGGTAGAAAGTGGGCCAGTGAGTTAGCCCTCCGTGCTATTATGAAGCTCAGTTGGTATGCGCTTTCCAGAGAGAATTCAATTCCCTTGAAAAGTGTCACTAACATGACCGATCCTGCTCACGTGAAGGTCCAGATTTGTCGTGTTATAGCTTACTTGGCAATTTAAAAATTGTTGCTGGTCGTGAAAAAATTATAAAAATAGACACTATCCAGATTGTATATGTCAAGTGCAAAAAGTTTACAAAGATGGTGTGATAATTTGGTGAAAACAAATTTTCATTATTTATTACTACATATACTCCTATCAATATAAGCCTCATTTAAATACCTGAGCTATATAAATACAATTTTGTTTCCGAGCCAGTGTTGGGCATTAATTTTTTAATGAATGAAACAACTGCTAGATTCCTGTGTTTCCAAAGTTACATTAGCAAATATATAAGTTGATGACTGCACTAGTTGTAAAAGATGGAATCTTTAACATATAAAAGTTATAAGAAAAGACCCTTTTTGAAAAATTCAGGGAAAAAGGGAACTACACAATGTTAAAAACGTGTTTATCATTTAGATTTCGTAATTTATAGACGACATGCTCAAGTGAAAATAATTTCAGAGCACACTTTATTAGCAATATAAATTTAAAATATACGGAATGAAATTATGTTGTAAACTAACGCAAAAATATAAACGAAGTAAAACAAAGCAACTTAAAATCTATGTTAAAATAGTAAAAGAATCTTCTCACTTTAATTAAGCGATACTATAATATGTTTATTTTCCTTTCGTAAACATATGCTAGTCCTTGACATTAAAATCAATGCCGACTTTCGTAATCTCGAATCGTCAAAGAAAATAACAAAAGAAAAGAGAACATATCACGTGACTATTATGTTGACTCTATTTTAGGTTTACCAAAGCTTTCTCGATCTCTGTCTTACCTATGTTTGCCATAGTTTGCACAAACACGTCTGTCTAAGCACAGCCTAAGCATGTGTCCTGTCAAGGCAACACTAGATACCGATATTGCTGATTCATTCTCATGACGTCACAAATAGAGGCTGGCCGTGCGTAACCAAGGCAACACTAGATACCACGCTTGCTCATTCATTCTCATGACGTCACAAATAGTGGCTGGTCGCGACCAGCGATTGGTACAAAGTGAGGCGTTTATCGTTTTGCGCCAATCGCTGTATGTCTTTCGTCGCGACCAGCCAGCATTTGTGACGTCATAATGAATGAGCAAGCCCGGTATCTAGTGTAGCCCTGGGTAACGCGTGTAAAGCGAGGCACCCATCGTTTTGTTCCAATCGCTGTGTGTCTTTTGTCGTGGACAGCCCTGGTCCTGTGCGTATGCCGCCACGCTCATATAGAGACATGCTGTTGTACACCTCGACAAGTATACTTAATTTACAATATTAGTTTGATTTTTTAGAATTCTGAGGGCACGATTCTGTGCTCTTTTGGTATGATTTTGATATCATTAATGTCGAAGTAACAATAGAGAAAATTATTGTTGCCATAAAAACAATTATATGTTAAACAATTACATGTAAAACAATTACAAAGAATTAGACATTTGACATTTTTATTTACATACATCTGACCTGTGTGCTTGGCGTCAAGCGTCTTTTACAAGTCATCGTCAATATATACAGGTAAGAGATAGCACAGACAAGGAAATTTACAACACATAGAAATACAGCAGGCAGCTCCACAAAGTGTGTGCAACGGAGCCAGCGGGATTCGAACCCGCTCCCACCTACACTCGCAAGTGATTAGCGGTGTGATGCCTTGACCACTCAGCCACAGTGAGTCCCAAACAATTAGTGTTACCATAAAAATTTCTCTAATATCAACATGTATAAAAATAGCTTTCCCGATCTGGTCCTTCATTTGACAATGGCAGGGATACATATAAATATTTCACTATTTTCGAAACGAGATTGATGAATCAAAAGCCTCTGTTTTGCGAAATTTTTTGAAAAAAAAATTCACAAACATAAGGGATTTTGATCGATTAATATCGTTTCAGAAATAATGAGAAATCTGTATGGATATGCTTACAAAGATCACGTTCAGAGACCGAAACGCGGGTTACTCGTGTAATTGGGGAATGCCGTCAGATGAGTTTTTCATGGTAAATTAGAGTTAAAACGGCTGTGAACGCTTTTGGTGAATGGTGTGAGCATTGTTACAAACAAACACTTCTGCCAACCAATCTATCGCTATATTTTTATCATTGCGATCATAGCAGGAATTGTCCTGGCAACGTTGGCCAGTTATATCAAAGACTTGTTAAACCTAGACAAATCAAGTGGTTAGAACTCAAGTATACAATAGGAGTTATAAAGACCGACAGTTACCAGTTGCAGTTAGATATAAAGCGAACAAACAAACCAGGTTTCCCAACCACGCGATCACTTAACCCAATAAAATTCTGTAGTAAAGTCCGGGTGATTTCCAGCGCTGAACGCTACGAGTAACCCGCAAAAAATCATGTGAAATCGGTCTCTGAACACTTCGAATTACTTATGTGTTACCCCAGTAACTCAGGTTGCGGTCTGTGAGTGCGCCCAAATTTGGAAGTGATTAAAAGAAATTTGGGCTAAGTGGCCAAGTGGTAGAGCGCTGAATCGTTTGCAAATTCCGAGGAGTTTGTTCAAGTGCTACGACATGTATCTTTTCACAGGGTGCATAATTCAGTTTTTATTCTAGGAAAGTCTGTCTTGTCTAGGGCGCTTCTATAAAAGAGCGACTACGTAGAAGGCACATGCTCAGATAAAAAATTTTGTCCAAACTATGTTAACCCATATTCAAGAACATGGCAATACCGTGACCTACGTGATACACAGCCGGTGCATGACGTTTAAAACGTCACCTGGAGTGGATCATTTTTACACGGTGATTGGTGCAAAGTGGCGCGCCCACCGTTTTCCACCAATCGCCATGTAAAAATGATCCACTCCATGTGACGTTTTAAACGTCATGCACTGGCAGTGTATAACGTAGCTCGCGCTCAGACTGTACCTAGCAGACGCGTTTGTCCAAACCACAGATTAAATATATTACACCATATAGGACACTTCCATAAGCTCAATGGTAACCGAATCGCAAATTTAGAGCCCCTAGTGACAACAGTCGCAAACGTTCCGGGCGTGTCGCCACAGGTAGGTATTGCTTATCTTATTTGTTTAGTATCTTTCTTTTTTTCAGCAGTTTGGATGATGTTTATTATTATTTAAAACATCAAACGTATTTTATTTTATCATGCAAATACTAGAAACTAAGCAAATAAGTTAACTAAGCAGATAAGTTAAATACTATCAAAAAGCTGCCGAAAAAATAAACAAAATTGTCAACAGGTACATATGATAGTGAAATCCAACAGTTTATATATCCCGCGCGTGCGCGTTTGTTTCAGACTGTTCTCAGTAGCGGCGCTAGCATCGCGCTGGTTCCGGTTTTTGCTCTACTGTCGTATCTAGATTATATTTAATCTGTGGTCCAAACCTTTGGAAAGCTAGGCATTCTCCATTTAAGAACTTGGCGATGCTCTCCTGGAGAAGTTCGATTATACGAGTGATGATCGTATTTACTATCTACCTCAACCTAGGGTCATCCGTGGCCCACAGATTAAATATAGTCATACAGATTTGACATTAAAGCGAAAACCCGAACCGGCACTACACAAGCGCCAAAACTGAGAACGGAAACTGAATGGAATTTTTGCAAAATGTATTTTTAGGTATGCGCTCAGGTATGATATGGAAAACAACAGTGTCACTCAAACAGTTACGGTTACAGTGAGAAAATTTCAAAAAAATCAAATGGCAACACCCAGTTTTTTGTATTGGAATGTGATCTCCATTGTGAAAAACCCTAAATAGCGTTGGAACGGCAACTGTAGCATGAAAATCACCGGAACTAGGCAAGAGAAAAGTAAAAAGGACTTTGACGTGCATCAGAGCATAGCATTAATTTTCGGTTCATTTACGTCACACCGTTTCTTTGGCTGATATCCCAGCTTGATTAGTTCTCCACAAAACGAGAAGAAGAAACCAAGAAACGCAAATTTCGGGTTCTACGTAAGACACAGTCATGACTGACGTCGTCACGCTAGGTGAAAGAAAAGGCACTGCGAAATGCGAGCCGCGTATGTTCCTTTCTGCCATTCCGAACAAGATGCCGCTTTCAGGGAAAGAACGTGGGCAAATCGTAAAGATTTATTACCTGAATGGACAAAATGCCGCAGAGACATTGCGTGTTTACTGCAGAAACCATGGATTACGGCGAGGCCCGTGCACTGTCAAAGCTGTACGGGACATGATTCATAAATTTGAAGAAACTGGTTGCACATGCGATCGACCTCGGTCTGAACGACCTTCCGTTCCTGTGGAAGGTGTTGCAGAAGTCCATCAGACGATAACCACAGTTTGTCCTGCAACTGCACGCGGTGTTTCACGTGTTCTGGATCTGCCGAATTCAACTGTACGCAAGATTCTGCGCTCTGTTCTAAACGTGTTTCCGTATAGATTAAAGCGCGTCCAGATGTTGGAAGCGGGAGACTATCAATTGCGGCTTGATTTTGCAAATCAATTCCTTATCCGGTACGATGAAGATAGCAGCTAGCATTTACGCATTCTGTGGACAGATGAGGCGCGTTTCTCGTTAACTGGTAACGTGAATTCGAAAAATTGTGTACACTGGCAGAGAATAATCCATATGATGTGCATGCACGTCCATTATACGGGAAAAAAGTGACTGTGTGGTATGGTATAACGAGTACGTTCATCTTCGGCACTTACTTTTTTGAAGAGGTTACTGCTGGGGATCTGCAAACGTGTACAGCAACGAGTGCTTGCTATCTGGGCATGTTAACTCATCACGCGATTCCCGCATTGCAACGGCAAAATGCTCTATCTGAAGTTGTGTGGATGCAAGATGGCGATCCTCCACATGTCGGGTCTTTAGTCAAACGTGTCTTAACTCAACAGTTTGGTGACAGAGTTATCTCCCGTCATTTCCCGTTTCCGTGGCCACCAAGGTCTCCTGATCTGACAACAATGGGTTTCTGGCTGTGGGGATATCTGAAATCCAAAGTGTATCAGTTTCGTCCCCAAACTGCATCTGATTTGAAAGATGCCATCAGAACTGCGATTCAAGAGATTCCTATTGCTATGATACGTGCTGTAGTGCTATCCACCATCAGCCACATGCAAAGTGTTATCGTGTGTGAAGGAGGTCATGTGGAAAATTTGTGGAACACAATAAAGTGCTTTATTTTATGCTGCTTCTCTGTCCTTGTTGGTTGTCCTCACTTTTAGCCTATCTACCGCCGGTGATTTTCATGCTACAGTTGCCGTTCCAACGTTATTTATGGTTTTTAACAATGGAGATCACATTCCAATACACAAAATTGGGTGTTGCCATTTGATTTTTTTCGAAATTTTCTCACTGTAACCGTAACTGTTTGACACTGTTTTTTTCCATATCATTCTTGAGCGCATTCCTCAAAACACCTTTTGCCAAAATTTCATTCAGTTTCTGTGAATGGTATGATAGTTAGGGGCCCAAATGTCGGGATAGTTTTTTTATAATCACCCTGTATTTGTATGATAAAATAAAATATGGTTGATGTTTTAAACACTAACAAACTGCGGCGACGTATTTATAAAAATATACTATACAAATAAGATAAGTAATATCTACCTGTGGCGACACGCTCGAAACGTTTGCGACTGCTGTCACTAGGGGCTCTGAAGTTGCGATTCGGTTACCAATGAGTTTATGGAAGTGTCCTACGTGTATGTAATATTTAATCTGTGCCGTGGCCGAGTAGTTACCACTACTCTAATCCCTTGAGAGTAGAGTTGCAAAGGTTAGAAAAAACCCATTTTAAACCTGCGAATAAACTTGGTTTTTTGGTAATAAACCAGTTGTTCTGGGAATAAATCGGATCTATTGGAAATGAACCTGGTAATAAACCAGATTTTTGCAACTCTACTTTAGAGCGTAGGAGAAGGCGGTGGGGTCTACTCTCGTAAACTCCGTTGCGCACTTTTTGTGGGGTTGTCGGCTGTAATTATTCAGTGTTATCGTTTCCTTGGGTCTATCCAGTCCACATCTTGACAAAGATTTATAAGCGTATATTCGTATCGAACACACAAGTCTGATGTATATGTTCAATAAACAAACCTTAACCTAGAAAACCTCGGTGGAACGCTCCAATGGAATTAAAGATAAAACTGATTGGACCTGATCAAAGAGAAGTCCAATCAGATTAATGATGAATAACATTTGAGCGATCAACTGAGGTTTCTGGGTTGAGGTTGTTGGTTAATTCGAGCATGAGATAAGTTAACAAGTTTTAGCTTGGAGATAAAAGACTCGCCAACACGCTTGACGATTCACTTTTGTCCAGAGTTGTCGCAACCATTCAAATGCTACTGCATGTACGTATATCACAACTCTTATATCAAGGAACGCTAACCTGAATGAGTTCAATTAGAGGAGTGCGTTTTAGGATACCTCAGAGTAGGTACATACGATGCTCTTATTGTGCCTAGACAGATCAGTTTGTCGAAACTATGGCAAACCTAGGCGTTTTCTGTTCAAGAACTTTCCGATACTCGCCTGGTAGAGTTTAATTAGACGAGTCAGACAGTTAATAAGCATTACTTTGGCAATAATGAAAGGCTCACCAACATGCTTGACGATTCGCTTTTGTCCAAAGTCGTCTCAACTAGTCAAATTTTATACCCCGTGTGTCGCCACCATTGAGCTTCACAATAGCACGAAGGGCTATCTTCCTATTCTGATACATTAAATCCAGCGGTCCCCCCATGAATACAATGCCAAAGAATTTCCAAGGACATTTTTTTGCAAAACACAGATTTCCTCCCATAGCTATTTTCAAATTGGATTATCTTTTAAAATTATAACGACGTTGCTACAATTTTCACCTATATATATATTTTATTGAAAAAACTACAGATTTCTTTTAAATTCGTCGTAAATATTTACTTTGATATTAGTTAAAAATGAAATTTTACGTAAGCTCAACAAACAAATATGAAAAATTTGTTAAGTATTACTCATAAAAATATGAAAAGTGTGTAGAAATAAGCAAAAAATTGTTCAAAGTATGTAGAAAAGTTTGAAACAATACTCTCCTCCATGGGAGTCTTTCTAAAGGATTCTAACCCGTATTTACGGCAAGCTTCGAAGAAAACCACAAACAACTCCGAACGGTTAGGTCGACGAGCACGACAGGGATTTGAAGCCAGCACCTCTCGTTCTACCAGCTTCGAGAGTAGAACCTCTCAGCCACTAGAGGGGCTGTAATTCTTCGGTGTTATTTCTTTGTGTCTAGTCTGCCCTCTTTAAGAAGATTTATGTAATTTGTTGAGGTCCTGTATGTGTGTTTCTGGAAATAATTTTTAAAAAATGTATGAATCATTCAAGACAACAGCCTTGTAGCTTATAGGTTTCAAAGCAACTTTCCTTCAAATCAAATCAAGGAATCCTCGAATAATTTAATTGTATATACGAGTTGGATTGTATGTTGAGCACCTAAAGGTCCATTTACATTAGGGTGTTACCGTTCTAGGCGTTAAATCATAAGATCCAGCAAATCAGCGGTGACGTAAACAACAAATCAATAGGTTGATTGGTTGGGAAATCTGTACCTCGCAGATCTCGTAGACCGCAGGTTCCTAGAATTTCATTTCACCAGTCTCTCACAGAGGTGTTAGTTATTGGTTATGTTAAAGAAAGTTGAAGTATATTATATGAACTGTTTAAAAATGCTTAACAAATTAAATTCATCTTGTATTAAACGCCATTAAAATTTAAGTAGTTTTACCAGTGTCACTTATTGGTTCATAAATGTCAATTATTGGATATCTGCATTACTAATAATGCAATACTAAATATTACTGCTATATACTCTTACTTCATAACTGCCAACTTTTACGCTTTTCTTCTACCAGTAAAGTTTTATAGTAAACTTTAACTTATTAAATTGCCGAAATCATGCGATTCAATGAGGCAAAAACTTTTATTAAGTATTAGTTGTAACAAAAAAGCGTAAAAGTTGGCAGCTATGTACTATATACTCTGCATTACTAATAATGCAGTACAGTTTACTAAAAGCACACTTTATTAATGTATTTTGGTTTTTTCATAAAGAATTTTTTTTAAATCATTTTAATCTTTTAAAATAAAGTGTCAGTCACTGGTTCACTTTGTGTCAGTTATTGGTGTTTCAAAATAGGGATGGTGCCAGTTACTGGAGATTTTGGCCATATTTATGAATAAAATTATTTTTTAATAATAAAAACGTATAATTTTTCAAAATTTTGCCAGCAATAATTTAATATATATCTCTACTATCCTTTCAAAAACAAAGGTAAGTATAAAATAGATTTAAATTTTCGTAAAAGTGATTTGAACAAGAAATAATCCTTAAAATGTCCGTCACTGGGGGGTTTCACCCTATGTGATTCAAAATTTTTTAACTTCATAATATTTGGCATTTTATATTTTAAAATTTTTAGCTTTAACATTAGTTTATTTTAAAAGCATAAAACAGATTCATCATTCTAAATTTAAGAAATTTTATCAGAGGCAGAATAAAGTTTTGAAAGAAAAAATTATCCAGCATTATTGGTCAAAGACTGGCTACCAAAATTAAGGATACCTGAAGATAACGATATCTTAAAATTTCTAAGACGTATTTATACAGACATTAAATGTTTATATTACACAAACAATTTTTAAATGTTATTTATCGTTTAAGTTATAGGTTGATTAAATATGCCACAAATAATTTAATGTTAAAAATGCATAATGCATTTATATTGCAAGCACAATAAAAGCTTTGCTTCTGTAAATGTGTAAAACAGAGGACCACATAAATTCAGAAATATATATATTTATTAACACGATGACGGACAGTAGGAAATAGTGAAGTTCGAAAATTGACACTATATGTTATTGTAATTTTTAGAATATTAGAAGTATAGTTTTACTCTTTCTGCTTAAATAAACTTAATTTGATTAATTCAGCACCTTTAATTAGGTTGCACTACTCCCTTCACAACCACGTCAGGGTGGCTAGTGGTCGGGGAAAAATACAGTCAATAAAAGTGATAACACCAGTATATTCTTATAGAAAAATTTATCTTGATTATTCGATCAAATAATCAATTTGAATTTTTCTATAAGAATATACTGGTAATTATTTTTTACAGTATTTTTCCCTGACCACTAGCCACCCTGCACGTGCATACTGAAGCTGCAACTCGTATAACAGGTGAAAAACTAACTTCAACTTAAAAAATTGTTTCCAAAACATGACACTGACTGGGCTTCTACTTGTACGCCGCACAGTGGTCAAAAATCGAAAAAAGCTGGCCGAAAATCAAAAAAGGTTGTAGATACTTCTAAAAATTTTTACATATAGGTTTTTGAGGTCGCTGATTACGAATTTGATATCGAAATTCAAAAATCAAAATGGCGGATCCAATATGGCGGACTTCTTTAAAAAAAATAGTTTTTTTTTTTCTGTAAAAATTTCTTTAAGAGGGTTTTTGAGGTCGTTGATTACGTATTTGATATTAAAATTCAAAAATTCAAAATAGCAAATCCAATATGGCGGACATTTTTATAATTTTTTTTTCTTTAAAAGTTTGTTTAAGGGGATTCTGGAGGTTACTTTGTACTAATTTGATATTATAATGAAAATACATTAGCGCATTCAATATGGTAAGCAAATAAATGAAAAGAGCTTATATTTTGTGAAATATAAATGTTTTGTATTATTAATAATAAAAATACAGTGCATTATTTCATATAAGCAGTTTGAAATTGTTAAACTTAAAAATAACTATACTTCCAAGAATGCAAACCAATGCAGCTGGTTTTTTGATATTTCATAAAAACATCAGGAATTACGAAAATATAGTGAGAACTCTGGATAACGCAAGATAAAAAGTATTTCGTTAATTAACTTTTACTTTGTGCATCAATACGTGATTTTTTCGTGTGTCTTTTCTTTTCACTTTTAAGACATAATTTATAATGAATTACATAAAATAAATATGTGCAAATATTCTTCTTACCTTTCGGAAGATCACACATTTTGCAGAATGTAATTTGCACACGTACAACAAAAGTTATTCACTGTAGAACGCGCGCAACATTTACCGCGGAAGAGCACGTGCGAGCGAGCGTTACAGAGCAGCTGACTTAGACCTTCGATACATAAGCAGGTATAAAAGATACCTCTTACTCTATGCGGGATAAGGCGCAGATGCTCCCTCTGAACGTAAAAAGGAGGTACTGAAAGGAATTAAGAAACATTCATTTTTCGACTTTCGGGCAGCTTTTTTCGATTTTTGACCAGTGTGCGCCGGTAAATGCACATTTGTGCTGCTATAGCCATAGTGTCTAAAAACGACCGTTTCGTTTTGGGCGGCTATAGCCGTCATGCCACATTCTGAACTTCGCTTTGACGGCTATAGCCGCAACTGTCCGTCAACGTGTTAAAACAAACGTGATACAACAAATGGATGTACAATGTCTGCTTTCAAGTACATTTTCACATATCGTCTAAAACTGTTGAACTTTAAAAACCATAAAAATTATTTTCTGTCATTTCTTTAGCCAATTTGCGTGCTTACATATTCTTTTAATAAAAATCATTTTGGTTGTCCTGTCAGACTGCACAATAAGATGAATATTTTCCGAAAATCTCATAAAATGGACCATTGTAAAATGAAAAGAATGTACAGTCAAAATTCTTATTTTTCTATCTAAACTTTATTTATTTCTCTGAATTTAAAATGGAGAATTTTTACAAACGAAGTATAACATGAATATAAAAGTGATTAATTAAAACATGTTAAAATCGGGCGTTTATTTTATCATGGTATACAAAATACTACAAATCATGCAAGTTTGTTTTTTTAAAAGCAACCTTTGCCTTTAAAAATACGTCATACGGCGTATATAGCCGATTATGGCAGATTCAAAATATCAGACTGTTTTGACAGATCTAAAATCAATAATAGTTAATTCGTCCATATTTGTGTCATTGAGTTTCCCATTCCTCTGATGAAATTAATGCAAAAGATGTCTTTAAAAACACGTCTTTATTTTAATAGACTATACACCAATAATATTCAAGCAACAAAGCCTAAATCTTTCTTAACCAGGCACCGGCGATTCTGTTCTATCCGTTGCATCAACATTACAAATTTGTTCTAATTCTGTGTCAATACGAAGCTTAGCACCCATGGAAAACTCCTTCCACATATCATAATAAGAGCAAATTCCTATAATTATCAATGCACTTCCTATAAAAAGTTCGAAATTACCGTAATTACTGGATATGAGAAACATACCTGTAAATATCGATAAGGTTCCACAATGCAAGCTTACTCTGAAACTTGATTTCATGTCTGATGTATATTGCATAAGACTCGCAATGAAAAAAATGGAAAGAATTCCTAAACCTGCGCTAGTTACAATCATTGCTAAATTTTCAGAAGTAGTTGCAGTTATCAACATTAATATGGGGAATGGTAAATACATTATTCCTATAACGATATTCAGATTTCTCCATGCCCAATAAGTCAGTGCAGCCAGTTTCCTTTTGATACGCGTAACGGAGGGTCCTCCTACAGGTTTGTTTTTCTCTAGCCAACGTATTAGGTCTGTCTTTCTGACGGAGATGAAATAGAGCGTATAAATGAGACAGAGGATTGAAACAAGAGCCATGTTTATGTACATAAATACTTCTTTTTGTTCCACAAAGACTACGAAGCCAAAGCCTCCAGTGATTGATAGCAGAAATAAAACATCAAGACCAAGTTTCCAGGAAATAGCCATGTTCTCTGAAAAATAAAATGCACATAGAATTATGAAAGTAAACTCTAAACACGAAAAACTTTTCAGGATTTAAAACAACTATGGGATCTGGTTACTTTAATAATGTATTACTTCGAAATTTCTAAAGGTATTTGTCACTGGAATTGTACAAGGTAAGAAAATACGGATTTTCCGACCCCCTGGTATTAGAGTTAATGGAATTTCAAAATTTTAAATACAATCATGCGAAATGATAAAAAAAAACAAAGAACGAAAAATTATGCATCAGAAATGGGAAATGTTTCACAGCCTAACTCTAATAGGATAGTAAGAAATTTAATTTTTTCCTAGAATGAAATTAGATATCTAAATAAACAACTTAGACATAACGCAGTAAAAATCCATTTTCAGCGATTGCTGGCCACATCCGGTTATGTGTGCGAAACCTTTCGTGTAGAGAGTATAGTTCTCTTCCCTGTATGAGAACTATAAAATTCATACGCACCACTTAACACTCAAAATTAAATAAGTTTAAAAATGCATACTACAAAATAACACACACTTCCATCAATTATCCATCTTAGTCCTTTAACAGATTTCATTTATGTCTCTCTGTAAATGAACGGTAATTGCTATGCACTCTAATCTATAGAAAACATGCAGTGCATTTAAGGGATTTTGTAGTGTTCGAAGTATAATAACATAATTAAAATGCATAGAAAACTCATTTTACCGATAGTTCATAATGTAATTGAATCCTTTTGAGCGTGTCTGTAGATTAAGATTAGCATAAACAGGAAAATTAACCCTGTCACTCCTGAATTTTAATAAAAATTATTCCTTGAATTAGCATAGTTAAATGTTAGTTTAGATTGTGTAATAAAAAAAAAAAATCATATGAGTACTGGATGATTATGAAATCAGGAGTCGATGCAGGCGTTTTTCTCGGGGCTCATTTTATGAAAATGAAAAATTGCGATATTTATTATAATTTTGTGAAAAATGGATTTTATAACAAAAGATGGTATCCAGAGTTATTCAAATTCGAATCCGGCATTTATTAATAGCTCTTAAGTACGGCTAAAGTTTTTCTTTCTGGTGAATTTGTTTTGTTTGCAAATTGCACATTTTAAAACCTAACAATAAAAATAGTGAATGGTTTTATTGAATGGAATTTTGTGAAGGGACGCATTTTATTAAATTCATTTTTATGAAGGGAAAATGGACTTTTGTGAAAGATTTTGAAAAATTTTTGCCGAACAAATTGAGATCGAGACATGAAATTTGGTATGTCCTTAGTATGTAACAATGGGAAGAAGATTATTGAATTTCAGTAACCGCGATTATACGGAACTATTTTTTTCGGACTCGCAAAGTATTCGTTCTGATAAAAAGTATATAAAAAATTTCGAAATTGTTTGTTTTAGGGAGTGAATATAAAAGACAATAAACAATTTTTTTGCATAAAGTATCAAGTCGATCGAATAATAAGTAGCCGATATATTTGGAATTATATTTTTTCCACACTCTTCGATTTTTCATGACCCTGTATTTCATTCAAGTTTCAATTCAAAGATATATTTTAATTGGAAATGAGACTCTTAATCCGACGCAGTAAACCGCTAGTTAATACGATTATCAATTTTAAAGTTATAAGGATGTTTCTTTTAAGCAATTCAGTAATAGAGCCTTTAGAGTTTATGACGACATCAAGCCACGATTTTATTCAAATTGCAATGCATTTTATAAATAGTTTACACATGTTTTACTTTCATATTTTATATTATGCATATCCATGATGGGTAAGTATACGGTGGGACCCTAACGACTAGTTTGTTTTTAATTCTAAATTTGTGATTCATATGAACAAGATGTTTAATCTTAAATATCACAACATACATAATAAATAGCACAACATACATAAAAAACAAAGAAAGTTTGGGATTAATTGGGAGGGTAAGGGGTTACTTTTCAATTTGGGATCTGGAAATAAATCTAAAAAATTGAACCTTTAGCATATCCGAAGAATATAGCATTAAAACGTATGCGATATAAAAAAGCAGTAACATATAAACACGATAATCTTTGCATAATTTAATCACTGAATGTATAAGGATACCCAGTAGTTCCCCTGTATGAGATCTTTACCCTCCTTCCTCCCGAGAAACTGTACATGGCACCCGGGAGAATACTAATAAAAAGTTCTGATATATTAGTCAAATGTAACAGCCCTCTACTCAGACAAGACATGCCTACTTTTTACAGTCCATCGGGTACTGGTTTTCGTACATTTTGCCCTTTCTAGATGCTATGATGGGCGAACTGCAGGCAACAATGCACATCTATTTTATTATTTTAAATATTTAAAAAATCTACCTCATAAGGTTATAAATTGTCATTAAAATCTCATTCATATGATTTATAGAACAAAAATAATTGGCAATTTATTTTTATTTAGATATAAATGTCACAATCACATTACTTTTTTTTGTTGTAGAAAATTTTAATGAGAGAACCAATCAAGTTAAATGTCATACAAGCATTTAGGAAAATGGTAGGAACAGAGTTAGAGAAAAAAACAGTTTCATGCTTAATATTCATGTGATGAATTATGAAATTGGTATCATAAACCAAAACCAATAACAACATTGTAACGCATAAATATGAAAAATTGGCACAAAAAACCGCATACGGCCGTTTCAAGGATTCTTCGATCTGCTTCCTCAATGAAAAGAAAGAAAAAAAGGATAAAAATGGTTCAAAGAACCCCTCGGTTGTAGCCCCGAGTACTGAATGAAAATGCTAAAGCAAGAACCTAGCTATAACCGAGGGGTTCTTTGAACCATTTTTTTTTTTGGCACTGAGGAAGGGGATTGAGTAATTCTTGAACCGTCCGTATGCGGTTTTTTGTGTCAATTTTTCATATTTGTGCGTTACAACGTTGTTATTGTTTTTGGTTTATGAATTAAAATTCGCACAAAGTATTTGATCTATGCTTATGAAATAAGAGTCTTTCATTGGAAATAATAAAACAAGTAGTAGGTGCTCTGATACGAAAGATTCTAATATTGGCATAATACTAATTGCTATTATCAGGATAAAACATTTGGTAGAATTTTTAAATAGCATTGGTCAAAAAGTTTGAAAACTTCCATATTTTCCATTTAAGTTTTAGACCCACAATAAATATCTTGAAAAGACGATAAGGGCGCTTTTACACTAAATCTTGTGCCAAGACTAAGTTTTTTTTTTTTTTTTTATTTGGCCTGAGTAAATTAGTTGGATGCAAATGTTTTACTGCATACAATTATGAAATTCTTTTTTAAGATATTACTATTTGTAAAAAGTGACTGAAAACTACCAACTGAACAAATCATTTGCTTTATAAAGTATTAAAATTTGTTTAGTTGCAGGTTTAATGACTTTCATAACATAAGAATTCATACAAGTTATTGATAATCATGAAAAGTATTAGAATAATTCTTGCTTGACAAGCTAAATATGGAGCACGTACTCTTTATCAACGAAAATAATTCTTAAGATTTATATATATATATTTATAGTTTTTACTAACATGTTAAAAAGTAAAATAAAAATTACAGATAAATTTAAAGTATTTTTAGCATAATATTTCTTTATTTTCATTGATGAAGACAAACTTTTAGAACTTTCTAACAAAAATTTTAAATTTTTTATAGACATTCTTAAGACATGCAAGAAATCAGTGTCATTTCATTGGAAATACAGTATTGAGCACCCCTATATTTATAATATATTTGCAAAAGTAAGTTAGATATAGGTATTAAATTTCATTCCAGGAAATTTCTTTTTAGGGTATTACAAATTGTAATAAAAAGACGCAGATGAACAACTAATCTTTTAATGAAGTCATTTTCTTAATATATATATATATATATATATATATGATTTCAGTTTTGACGCTTCATTTGCTTTGTGACGTCCATGATCGTCAAATTGACTGACGCTTTAATACTTTTATTATCCATGTTTTAAATACACGAGCTATAAATATTTCGGATCACGAGATCAACATTTTAATATCTTCAAAATTGGAAAAGAGTCAGTTATATAATTTTTATCATCGAAGAAGCGTCGAAGTGTGATTGAGTCAATTAGAGCACTGCTAGGCCTAATTGGACTATGTGACCATATAAGAATATGGTATGTTTTATGTGATAAGTGTAAGATATTTTAAAGAAATAACCAACGAAGTGTTGTGAAATAGATTTCCTAGAGTGGTATTAAAGTACTTGTTTTTGTTATTTTGAAGTCTAGTTGTTCAATTAATTCAGTAAATTAACTTTTTACGTACCACCTTGCTACATATATACAGGGTGTCCATAATTAAACGACCCTACTTTAAAGTTGTCTACAGACGAAACTATTGGTCAGAAAGTTGTGAAATTCTGTGAAGGACATAATGAAGCAATGGGAATTTGTTTAAGCGAAAAAAATAGTTCAAAATTTCGCCACCAAATGGCGTTTTTAATAAATCAGTCGCATTTGAAACATTTGGTAAGTCATGATAAACCAAGAACATTTAATGAATTATACATTCAGTATACAGTTTGTATAGTTTACATATTTTATTGCAACAAAACGTGCTCCACATGACGTCCATCATTTTCAGCTACCATCTGGAATCGTAGGATAGCATGTTCCACAGTTGACAACAGTGTGTTCTGGGAAATGCTAAAAACATGTCGTGAACATGTCTCTAAGATCAGGTAAAGTTCTTGGTTTATCATGACTTACAGAATGTTTCAAATCCGATTGACTCATTAAAAACGCCATCTGGTGGCGAAATTTTGAACTAATTTTTTCCCTTAAACAAATTCCCATTTTTTCATTATGTCCTTCACAAAATTTCACAACTTTCTGACCAATAGTTTCGTTTGTAGACAACTTTAAAGTAGGGTCGTTTAATTATGGACACCCTGTATATTAACTGATTCCTAGAGGTTTGTTATTTTATGCAAGTTAATAGATAATCACCAAAAAACAGACATAAAGCACTTAGTCTTCAGCAACGAAAATAATTATATAATACATATTTTTATTCATGTTAAAAATGTAAAATTTATTTTCGTTGTTGAAGACCAAGTTTTTTTATTTTGTTCTTTCTACAAGAAATATTTGATTTTTTTTTTTTTATTAACTGGCACATCAAAATTTCAGAAAACAAAGTAATTAAAAAAAATTGTTTTAGAAGCTGTAATTTCCTAAATAAAATTCATAATTGTATACAATTTAATATTTGTATCTATTATTATTATAAATATGATGGTGCTCAATACTTTTGCCCAATTGCTGTATTTCCGACGAAATAAGAAATACCGAATATCAAAAAATAGACGTACATTTATTTATACGTCATTTGACTTTTTACTTTTTATTAAAAATTACGAATTAATACCGGACATTTTAAAAGAAGAATTTTTATTTTACACAATCACGATATGTTTGTCATTAAGTAAAGCAAATATTGCTCTTGGTATTTTCTGGTGTAAATAAAGAATTTCTGAATTGAAATGCTATTCTGTTAATTTAAATCCGGTAAGTGAGCGTTTTAACATCCATAGTCTGAAAAATATCAGAATTATTTTCTGTTGCCCTGTATACGACCTATATTAAGAAATACATGGTTTCGGATAAATGTTTCGAAGTGAAAAGAAATAGTATATACATGCAAATGTATAGATTTTTATATGTACTGCATAGCTTGCTAAAATTTAGGTAAGTTAGGAAATACACATCACAGCTGAAAATTCCCTTTCAACAATTTCCATCAATAAAAGGAAATGTACTAGCGATGTTTTGTTCAACCCTATAAATGATCTATAGTATATGTACACACCAAGTAATATGCAAAAAAATGTGTTAAATTTAAAAAACGCGTACCAAAACTGGAAACTCATTTTCAGCAATTATTGTCCATAAACAGTACTGTGACAGAATTCTTTTGTGTATCCCTGTAAATAAATGATTAATGGTATGTACACAGTATTCTACAGTAAGCATTTTGCACTTTATCTCAGGCTATATACGAATTTAAATATGTTTGAAAAAGTGTAATATCATTAAAAGACATCGGAAACAAATTTTCGAAATCGATCGTAATATAACGGATTTCTTTGGTGTCCCTGTAAATGAGCGATAAACGTTATGCACACCATATTCTATAGTAAGCATTTTCTGGTGCTTTTATATATGTATATAAATTTCAGTATGTTTGAAGTATTGTAACATCATTAAAATGCACCGCGAATAATTTTTTCCCATTGACTGTAAATGTAACGGAATTCTTTTGATTGTATCTGTAAATAAACTATAAATGCTACACAGTTCATTTTAAATATCGAACATGCAATCGAAAACCTCAATAACTTATCAATTTCATGGAAATCAGAGTATATTTACGCAGATTAGAGCACGGAGTGGCAAACCGAATTCATAAACATATTTCAACTATGTTGGAATGTTTGAAAAAAGATCACACTATTTTAAAAAGGGAAATATTTAATGAGTGAAAAAAAAATAAATACAAGGGAAATTAACGTGTGCTGAAATAAAACTTATGTAGAAAACTTATAATTTGGCATTTGAATATTTAAGCTTAAATGTCATTAAAATCGCTATATAATAAATAAAAGAATAAAAGCAACATTTATTTTCAAAATATGTTTTAGATTTAGAAAACATAACTTACTTAGGCTTTTGCTTCTTCACAAGTATTAGGGAGGTGCGTAAAATTTGAGATTTAACCAGAAAAATATTCCTCCTCATTCAAAATTTCACCGTGGTAAAATCAGAAGAGACGTTTCTCCTCCTGCTGTTTCAAAATTTTGAGGGGAAAAACTCTTCAATCTCGTTGATTCGGCTAGACACTGAGCGCGTTCAGAGACCGAAACGCGGGTTACTCGTATAATTGGGAATGATATCATCTGATTTTGAGCGTGTTCATCTTTGACGATCACTTCGACCATGATCGAAGGAGACTGGAAAATGGAGTAGGTCTTAAAACATACAGTTACAGTGAACTTCAGAACCAAATGTTCAGATCATGCATTTGCCTACTTATATAAATATTTTGTTGCAATTTGGTTGTGTGCTCGGTGGGGGAATGGTTAAAGCATTGACTTTCTCTCTCTAGATAGTTTGAGTTCGAAACCCACGCTTTCTTCAAGTTTTTTTTTCTGCTTTTTTATTTAAAAATGTTTTGTCAGTTGCTATTTATTTTTTATGCTAAATGGTAAATTTTGACATTAATAACAATTCCAGATAAATATTTATTATTAAAATAAAATACTTATTTAAATTTTGTATTTCAGATTTTATTTATTTAATTTTTATTTAAAATGTTTATTGGTTGTTTTATATTTTTCATGTAAAATGGAATATTTTTAATAAAAGTAAATTTTGATATTAATAACAATTACAGATTTATTTCTATTGTTATTATAAAATACTCATTTAAATACGATAATTAATCTCCGGATTAAAATTTTCTTTTACAGCACTTTATATTTAAAATTTCATTCCAATTCGTTAATATTTTTTTAGCAAATAAGAATTGTGCGAAAATATCTGTGCGCATATGATGGGAGTGTGTTTTTATGGAGTACCTTATTGGTTTATTATTACTATAACTAAAATGGAAAGGATATTTTACAATATAAAATTCAACGTGTAAAATACTATAAAAATAAAATTATACGTATAACGTTAAAATTTTTTTAATCAAATTAAAAAATGAATTTTGATAATTGAATATTTAAGTTTCAAACAATTTGTCATCGAAATAAATGTTTTAATAAAAATAGTAGAAACTCTTTTTATCACATTTTAACAAATATTTTAATTTACTAATACAAATGAATCTCATAACATGTTGATATCACAGTTTTGTTATATTAACAGTATTCCATTTTAATGAAAATATAAAGCAACTGATGAAGCATTTTTATATATTAATAAAAATTGAAAAGAAAAATCTAAAATAAAAGGAGAGGCTTATGATTCAGGTTCATTTGTGTAGTGCGACAAAACATCGTAAGTGTACATAATATTTTTTATTTCAGTTTTATTTTTGAGAGCTTGTGCCTAATTATTTTAAGGCTTTCTGTGTTAGACCTGTTGGGAGACGACTTTCATATACGATCCTTAATTATTTTAATATGTGAATTTCCACATAAAAACGACTGAACATAGAACAAACTTTTCAAAGTTACAAACAAAAACTAAAACTTTGGAGTGTTGCCAAATTTGAAAAGCAAAATTACATAAAATTGTGAGTTAGATAAATATAATGCAAAGAGCTAAACATAATATGATGCCCGTATAAAGACTTTAAATTATGCTACAACAGACCCTCTGAGTTATATAGAATTATATTAGATATCAGTAATTAGGCCAAAGCTGATACAAATCGGTGATCGAACATCTGACCTGTCATCAACTTATATATCACTAAAACTGATATATTAATCGTACTCCGGTATTGCTATATTTTTTATACTGTTTCGTTAAAAAATACGAAAATTTAAAAAATCAGTTTATAAAGTTGAAAATTGTTAGATTTTCGATCGAACTGTTAAAGGTGTTCAATCACCCTTCGAAACGAAAAGCCCAATCACGTGATCAAATCACCCACAAAATTTTTTGGGTCAAGAGAGCGAAGTCTGCGCAGGCTCATCGGGCTCGATCAGATCACGCGATGCTTTTCATGAATGTTTGGGGTGTTGTGTTCATGATCCCTATTATTATATTCCTATTATAAAAACCACTTTTTTGGAAGAATAAGGACGTATAGTCGTTGGCTTCACCTATTATAAGGAACAGAAACAGAATATAATTCAAATAATTCAATTATGGCTTATTTCCATGCTTCCAATAAGACAAACTCCATGTATATTTTCTCCTTCGACCATGGTCGATGTGGTCGTCTAAGCTGAACACGCCCTTTCTCAAGGTAAAGTTGGGTTAAAACGGCTGTGAACGCTTTTGGGTAAAGTTATGGGCATGTTTACAATCAAACACTTCCGTCAACCAATCTACCGTTACATTTTGATTGTACAAACATTGCAGAAACCATCCTAGCCGACGTTCGCCAATTATATCATAGTCCTGCTAAAGGTAGAACAATCAAATGGTCAGGACACAAGTGTACAGTAGGAGTCATAAAGAACAACAATTAACAGTTGCAGTTAGCTATAAAGCAAACAAACAAATCAGATTTCCCAACCACGTGATCATTTACACAACAAAATTCTCCAGGTAATGTGGGTTACCCGAAGTCTTGTAATTTCCGGCTCTGAAAGCTACTGGAAACCCACAAAAGGTCACGTGATATCGGTCTCTGAGTGCTTCGGGTTACCCATGTGTCACCATATGTAACTCGGGGTTGGGTATGTGAACGCGCCAAAATTTAAAAAAAATCCCGGTAAATTTTAGACATTTGACAATTTGGTAAATGTAGCGTTAATGTGCGAATGTTTCGCAAAATACAAAAGCTTTAAAAAAAATCTGCTTACGACAGGTGACATTTTTGTGCTTGGGCGTAGGCCTAGTATTCAGGGGGCGGTGATTAAATGTAACAGAATAGGAAAATAGCGCTCCGTTCTATTGTGGAACTGAGTGAAATAGACTTAGCGAACTTACAATTATCGCCATGGTAATGTAAGTCAACACATTAGCTATTCATCCGAGTGAGTATCGGTTATATCTATAACAGATATTGTTATATTTAGGACTAAAACGTCGAGTCTGAGCGCGACCTACGTTATACACTGCCGGTGCATGACGTTTAAAACGTCACATAAAGTGGATCCGAGGCTAACGAAAAAGAAAGGCTACCGCGGTGCTTTACGCGTATCTTTTTTTATAGACTGCCGGAGTCACGTGATGCTCGAATCCACCAATGCAAGTGTACGAAAAGAGCATCACGTGACTCTAGCGGTCTGTAAAAAAAGATAAGTGGAATGCACCGCGGTAGCCTGTCTTTTTCGTTAGCCTCGAAGTGGATCATTTCTATACGGTGATTGGTGCAAAACGGTGGGTGCACCGCTTTGTACCAATCGCCGTGTAAAAATGATCCACTCCATGTGACGTTTTAAACGTCATGCAGCGGCCGTGTATAACCGCGACCTACGTTATACACGGCCACCGCATGACGTTTAAAACGTCACATGGAGTGGATCAGTTTTCCATGGCGATTGGTGCAAAACGTGGGGGGGTGCACCGCTTTCCACCAATCGGCGTGTTAAAATGATCCACTCCATGTGACGTTTTAAACGTCATGCACCGGCCGTGTATAACGCAGGTTGCGGAATAACGTAGATCGCGGTCTGAGTATACTTCTTCGCATACATCACGAAACGCCTATAAAGGCACTATAACAGCCTTGGTAACCGCGACCTACTTTATACACGGCCGGTTCATGACTTTTAAAAAGTCACACGGTAGTGGATTATCTTTACACGGCGATTGGCACAAAACTATGAGCGAGATGCATTGATCCACTCCGAGGCTAACGAAAAAGAAAGGCTACCGCGGTGCTTTACACGTATCTTTTTTTACAGACCGCGGGAGTCACGTGATGCTCGAATGCACCAATGAAGGTGTACGAAAAGAGCATCACGTCACTCTAGCGGTCTGTAAAAAAAGATAAGTGGAATGCACCGCGGTAGCCTGTCTTTTTCGTTAGCCTCGATCCACTCCATGTGACGTTTTGAACGTCATGAAACGTTCGTGTATAACGTAGGTCACGAGGTAACTATGAGCAGGATCAGGGCAACACTAGATACTGGGCTTGCTCATTCATTCTAATGACGTCACAAATAGTGGCTCGAGGCTAACGAAAAATACAGGCTACCGCGGTGCTTTACGCGTATCTTTTTTTACAGACCACGGGAGTCACGTGGTGGTCGAATCCACCAATGCAGGTGTACGAAAAGAGCAACACGTCACTCTGGCGGTCTGTAAAAAAAGATAAGTGAAATGAACCGCGGTAGCCTGTCTTTTTCGTTAGCCTCGTAGTGGCTGGTCGCGATCAGCGATTTGTACAAATCGGCGCGGTCGTTTTGTTCCCATTGCTGTATGTCTTTGGTCGGGGCCAGCCACCATTTGTGACGTCATGATAATGAATGAGCAAGCCCGGTATCTAATGTCGCCTTGGTAGGATCAATCTGTACGACAGTGCAACAATACGAGCAATAAAATGTGATTGGTTGAGAAGAATTTTGGGCTAAAACGAGTCACCAGGTACTTTTACAGCTGCGGAAAACCGGTTTATTCCTAAGTTTATTTCCAATAGACCCAATTTATTCCCAGGTTTATACTCATAAGACCTGTTTTATTCCCAAAAAACTAAGTTTATTCCCATAAAGCCCGGTTTATTCCCAGGTTTAAACCGGGTTTTTTCTAGTCTTTTCAACTCTAAGTACTTTGGACGTCCTGACATTATCGCCGAGCTAATTGGCCGGGATCCAGATAGATTTTGCGCTGTTTGCGATACGAGATTGACCAATCAGAAGCCTGCATTTTTGCGAAACATTCGCTGTTTATTAGTAAACAAATTTTGACAGGTGTCAAGGCGGGGCTTATTTCCGTAACTGCGAAAATTTCGCAAAAATGCTATCCAGGTGAAGTTATAAACTCCGCCTTTCGCACTAAGCTAAAAAATAGACATGGAGTGTACGTCAAACTGCCGTATTCAGTTTTTCTGATTCAATTTTCAAGTAATATTTGAATCAAGTAATTTTTTAATAATTTATTTTAATTATTACGGATAGGTCAGTGCGCTGATAACTGTTTCACATTGAAGCAGTTACAATTTTTTGATTACATACTGAAATATACAGTTTAATGCATAAAACGGTCATTTTTGTAATCGTTTAGCATGTTTTCTCTATAAATGTACTCTCTTTTTACAAGTCTGTGTAATTATTGTCAGAAGCAAACTAGTAAAAAGCAGATAAAAATAAATTAAAAATAAAAATATTTACTATCCAAAACTGATGATTTCTCAAAAATGATGACCTTCCTTAGTAGAAATATTTCCCAGACGTAACGCGCCACAAACCTAAAGCAACTGAAAATTGTATCATGTCTCCAGGCTTATTTGAGCTCAGCAGTTTTCTTCTTGAGTGACAGTTGAAGGAGGAGTTTAAAGTTAATTTTCGCAATTAACTTTTCCCAATCAGTAAAATAGAGAAAACTTCGCAGCTAGTTTTTCGCTATCTCGCATGAAAATCTGCGAGTACTCAGAGGTGCCGCAAAGAGCGTAAGCGTAAAGTTCGGCGTAAGCGCAAAGTTCGCAGCGATATTTTCGCAATCTCGAATGAAACTGTGAAAGAGTTTGTATTTGATCGATGTTGCATTTGTGCGCTTCAGTGTAACAACTATAGCAGAATATTTTATTATTCGTCGATTACAACGATGTAAAGTCCGCATTTTATGGCATTTAAGAGATCGGGCTAATCCTTTTTAGCCCTCACTTTTTAATCTCAGTGTAGCAGAGTTGAAAAACCGTTTCAGACTATCTAGAGGACACCAGATTGTTAATACGAGCAAATCTTGCGTGTATATGTGTGTGGTTATATATATATATATATATATATATATATAACCACACACATATATATATATATATAACCACATGTATATATATATATATATATATATATATATACAAATTTTATCTTAAAAACGGCTCTAACGATTTTGACGAAATTTTGTATCCTACCGTTTTGGGGCACCAGAAAACCACTGGGATAGGTCACATGTTCCAGAAAATTCGATTAGTGGGTCACCATGGGTCATGGTCAAGCTATTTGTATCTAAAAAACGGTTCAAACGAATTTGACTAATTTTCGGGCACGAGAAGACTATTGGGCTGGGTCACATGTTCGAGAACTTTAGATTAATGGATCATTTTTGGGTCATCGCGGATCAAGTAAAATTTATCTAAAAAACGGCTCTAACGATTTTGATTAAATTTTGTATCCTACGAGTTTCGGGCACGAGAAAATCATTGGGCTAGGTCACATGTCCGAGAAAATTCGATTAGTGGGTCATTTTGGGGTCACTGTGGGTTAAGCTAATTTTATCTAAAAAACAGCTCAGACTATTTAAGAGCCTACACTAGTCACGCGAAAAAACGCTCACGCTAATGTTAAGTCTATGGGAAGGTTATCCAGCGATTTCTCGCTCGCATTTTAATATTTTTAAAGGATTTTTTTTGCGTAGGATAGCTGAGGTCGATCTGCAACGTTGTTAGTTTTTATTTTTTTTATTTTGGTTAAAGTTTTTTTTATAAGCGGACATTTTAAATTTTGGAACCGGTTGGAACCGGTTCTGAAAATGAAAGTACCCTTATATAAAAAAACACTGGAGCCAAAATCGAAAAAGTAAAAACTAACAACGATAGAGATCGACGTCAGCTATCCTACGCAAAAAAAATCATTTAAAAATATTAAAATGCGAGCGAGAAATCGCGCGATAACATTCCCATAGACTTAACATTAGCGTGAGCGTTTCTTCGCCTGACTAGTGTAGGCTCTTAAACAAAATTTTGCATCCTATGATGGTTTTCTGGCAGGAGAAGGCTGTTGGGTAAGTCACATGTTCGAGAAAATTCGGTTAGTGGGTCATTTTGGTCATGGGTCAAGCTATTTTATCTTAAAAACGGCTCAGAGGATTTGAACTAAATTTAGTATCCTACAGTTTTAGGGAACGAGAAGACTATTGGGCTAGGTTACATATTCGAAAAATTTCGATTAGTGGGTCATTTTGGGTCAAGCTATTTTTATCTTAAAAATGGCACAGACTTTTAAAACTAATTTTTGTATCCTACGGTTTTGGGGCACGCGAAAATCATTGGGCTAGGTCACATGCTCGAGAAAATCCGATTAATGGGTCATTTTTTGGTCACTGTGGGTCAGGGTAATTTTATCTTAAAAACGGCTCAGAGAATTTGAACTAAATTTAGTATCCTGCAGTTTTAGGGAACAAGAAGATCATTGGACTAGGTCACATGTTCGAGATATTTCGATTAATGGGTCACTATGGGTCAAGCTAATTTTAACTATAAAACAGCTCAGACTATTTAGACGAAAGCTTGCATCCTATGGTTTTCGGGAACGAGAAGACTGTTGGGGTAGGTCCCGTGTTCGAGAACTTTAGATTAGTGGGTCATTTTTGGGTCAACACGGTTTCAAGTTAATTTTATCTAAAGTACGGCTCTAACAATTTGATTAAATTTTGTATCTGACGAGTTTCGGACACGAGAAGACTATTGGGCTGGGTCACATGTTCGAGAACTTTCGATTAGTGGGTCATTTTTTGTTCAACGCGGGTCAAGTTAATTTTATCTAAAAAACGGCTCTAATGATTTTGATTAAATTTTGTATCCTACGAGTTTCGGGCACGAGAAAATCATTGGGCTAGGTCACATGTCCGAGAAAATTCAATTAGTGGGTCTAGCTAATTTTATCTAAAGAACGGCTCAGACTATTTAGACTAAATTTTGTGTCTTATGGTTTTCGGGCACGAGAAGACTGTTGGGCTAGGTCACGTGTTCGAGAACTTTCGATTATTGGGTCAACGCGGGTCAAATTAATTTTATCTAAAGAGCGGCTGTGGCGATTTTGATTAAATTTTGCACCTGACGAGTTGCGGGCACGAGAAAATTACTGGGCTATATCATACGTCCGAGAAAATTCGATTTGTGGGTCCTTTTTGGGTCACTGTGGGCCAATTTTATCTAAAATACGACTCAGACTATTTTGACTAAATTTTACATCCTACAGGTTTCGGGTACGAGAAGACAATTGGGCTTGGTCACATGTTCAAGAAAATTTGATTAGTGGGTCATTTTGGTCATGATATTTGAACTCAAAGCTAATTTTGATCGAGCATAGCTCGTTCGATATTTATTCTAGAAAAGAATAACATTTATTGCATGATTTTTTAATTTTTAAATAAGAAAAGAATAAACGTGAATGTGTCTTAGAGATTTACATAAGTATTTATTATTAAAAAAAAATAAACAATCAATATTTAGATGAAAATAGTTATTAGGGTTTCTTAAGAAGAGTCTTAGGGTCAATTAAAAACGGAACCATTATAAGATCACTCGTGTGTCTGTTTGTTACAGTAGTTTTTCCGGTAAACTGGGGAATGTGGAAAGTTCAAACTTGAAAAAGTCATAAAGCCTATTGACCAGTGTTGAATTCAGAGGGTGGCCCGGGGGGAATACCTCCCTTCCGGAAGATTTGAGATCTTATGCTTTTAATGATTAAAAAAGTACAATTCCCCCCCCCATCCCCTCGGAGCCACAGAAATCCCTCCCGCAGAAAAGTGTCTGAATTCAACACTGCTTATTAGCCTTAGCCATTCACAAATATATTTAGGAAAATTTTAGGGAAGGTAATTAAATTACTTTTTTTTTTTTTTTTTTTTTATTGTGTGAAAGATTTCGTAACTCCGAACTCAAAAATACATTTGTTTTAATTTTAGGTATTATATTTTCAGAGATATCGTCGAAAATGTACTGCAAAAATATGTCCCCCACACCCCTATTTCCGATAGGAGTTTATTCAAATCTTTAAGGAAAACTATAGCGATTTTCCTAGGTCAGATAGTTTTTGAGAAAAACGCATTTTTCCGTTACACACAAACTTTACTTTTTGGGCGTCCGCAAGGGAGTTGCGCTTAAGGTACTTATCGATGCAGAATCATCCAAGGATAGTTAATAATGATTTTCAAAAAATAAATAAATTTGGTAATTAGCCGAGATATTAATTAACTTACTTGTCTTTAAAAAAATTGGGGTTGTAATAGTGTAATTAATAAATTCAATGTATGGAACACTTTGAGCGCGAGTTATACTCGCACTTGATCGATTTATTTTTATGTATACTGTCTGTCACTACGATGAGAATCATGTTTTCAAAAGTTTCTCTTAAAATCTCAAAAACAGTTTAAAGAGTATATAATTGAAAATATTATGCAGTTTCATAACTTTATACTTCATGAAAATATAGAAATATCAATTAAAAAAATATGATAGATTTTTATAAATTAATTTTTAGATAAATGCATTTAAATTGTGAAAGATGTGGCAACTATAGACAGTGCAACATAAAGACCGTTATATCTTTTGACCTAATCAACGTATTTAAATGTGATTTGTGTCATTTTACTCTAATGCGTGTACAGCAGTACTATCAACGCAGGGTCCGAAGGTGGAGTCCTGCACGACTCGAACCCGGAAATTCTGCTTAAAGTCAACCCCAAACCCAAAGTGAAAAAAATGAATCTATATTTTAATACAATTATGAAAATGTAGTTTATAATTATATCTCTAATATCAATTTTATTTATTTTTTAATAAAAATGAACACATACACACTCATTAATATCCATCTTATTAAAAAAAAGTCCTTCCGGCCTGTACCGAGAGAAAAAGGTAGCTTTCCTATAGCTTCGTTTTAAAATTTTAGCTAATGTTACACGAAAACAGCAAGCTAAAATGCAAAGAAACGTTTACAAAAGATTCGTTAATACTGAATTTGAATAAGAAATTCGCCAAATTATTGAGCAATAGCCAAATTGCCTTCATTTATGAAGATTTATTTTGGTCGCCAAATTTGGCAATATTTCGCCAAATGTCGCCAATTTGGCGCTAACGGATATGAATATATAGTTTTATGCGTATGATTGGGAAAATTATTACAACAATGAAAGAAAACATTTGTTTCAAAATGTCAGCCACCCTAGAATTTCAAACTGCTCTATCTCAGCCATTTTTTAAGATAGAGGTAAACCAAAAAATGCTCTGGAATCCTTGTATTAAGGCCTAACACGTAATTAAAAAATAAATTTGAATTTTTATTTTTTTTATATATTTATTTTAGTTTTAAATTTTTAAATGGCCGCCATCTTGAAACAAAATGGCGGACCAAGCTGGTCAACGAACTCGGTCGAGACATTAGTAACCTTAATACACGCAGTTAGTTTAATCAAAATCGATTCATAAATACGGGCGTTATCGTATGACATAGGTCAGATATATATATATATATAAATCAACATTTGAGCGGAGGGTGGTTTTGGGGTCTGGGGGTCATGATGGGTGAAAATATATCGAAATTTTCCGGAACTGCTTTCCTCCGAACGGCTGCAATAGGTAGCTTTATACTTTTTTGTATTGAAAGCTACCTAATATTCAGGACTTTCTTTTGAAATACATCCATTGTTTAAAACTTTCACCTGAATCAGACCCGAAAATATCTAAACTAAATTTGAAAAAGACCCATACAAGGAACTTTTTAAGTGAACCCGACCCACACTGAAATAAATAGCGCAAACCCGAACCCCGGGTCGGGTTCAGGGAAAATTGAGTAACTCGAGCCATGCAGTACTCTACCCAAATGACGGCCTTTGAAGACTTTTTTAGTACTTCTCAGAATATTTTCAAATACTAGCTTTAAAAAAATGTATATTTTTCAAAGTTATTTTGTTTTAAAATAATTAATATTTGTATATCTTTTTAAGACTTTCTAACATCAATAATAGTCAACATAATATAGCTGAAAAATGTTTACAACTTCGGTTTCCTGTCCACACTTTAATTCCCATAAACACAGTCCAGTTGCCATGTAATTTATATATGTTATTGAGGTTTGCTGTAGCATTATCTCTCTTGAAAATGAAGTGTGCCGTATTTAAAGTCCGTTTATAGGGATTAGAGTCTTGCATCGGATCAGGTAACCTGATTTTATTCAACCCAATCCGTAGGTCGGGTTGGTGCTAATTTTTAATGTAATTGTTTCGGTTTCGGCTTAGGAATTGATTCTTGTGGTCCGGTTTAAGTTTACTCAATTTTTCGGATCTAGAATATTTTTTCCAATGAAAAATACTATATATTTGAACATTAATGAGTACATATATATGTTCATTTTTCCACATAAAAGATAAAATTGACATTAGTTATAACTGTATTTTCCTTAATTATTTTAAAATATGGATTTATTTTCTTTTATTTCAGGTTTTGGGTTAACTTGAAATAGAATTTTTGGGTTCGGTCTGGATATAACCCGACCCAAGCAAGACTCTAAAAATAGACACAAAATAATTTCATTATATTATAGTCTATTGGGAAAAATAGCTTGCAGCGTATTTTAATGATGCTACACCATTTCAAACAACACGAAATTGATATGTATTTCTGAGGTGCACCGAAACATGCTTTCTACAGAATATATAGTGTGGAAAGCATTTATCACGCTTTTACAGGATCATACTAAAGAATCCTGTTACATAATAGTCCACGGACAAAAAACATTTGTACTGTATTTTAATGATGTTACACTATTAAAAACATAATAAAAACACAGTTCATTCTTTTTGTGTCCCTGTAAATCTATACTAATAAAAGAAAGTTTCGCTTTGTATGTGTGTGTCCGATGGCAAGGAAAATCTAGCACAGCTAGAAGTAAAAAAAATTAGGTGAGGATAGTACAAAACCTGTCCTGGTGCACCTGAGAATCATAATTGTAATATTTTGAGAATTAGCATAGATATTAATTAAAAACTCATCAAAATCGCAAAAATGAGATCAGGATTTAGAGAAATAGGATCGTTACAGTACTGTAAAAAACATTTATTGTATAGGAAACCAGGGTCAAATATTCATTTATTTAGCCAAAATTACAGGGCATCTCACGCCAATCCGAAATCGCATTTTCATTCATAACTTTCACAGTTGTGAAGATATTTTAACAAAATTCGCAAAAGACTCATCTTTGTATGAATCGTAAAGATTTCGTTAAAATATCTTCACTACTGTTAAAGTTATGCACGAAAACGCAACTTCGGATTGGATCAAAATTAGTGATTTGTGGTTGAGTACTTCCCCATAACGTTTTTTCTCTAACTGTGGCTTATATCCATAACTTATTTTATAATGTTCCAAACTTCTCCAAACTAGTTTCATTTTGCCAAATTAGCATAATAATCAACACTCACAGCTTCAGGGTATATTTCTATAAAAGAGCTACCAGAATTTTCTAATAATAATCTAACCGAAATTGGAAATTAAGTTCCTATCTTAACGAAATGAATCAATCTTTAAAGGTGTATAGTGGTCCTCCTAATTAGTCATTTAACGAAGGGTACTGAAAAATCTGCTCCCCCTTCATGTTTTTTCCTCTAACTGTGTCCAGTTTCCGTATTTCAGCAACTAACTTTCTAATTTGAACGCAACTGATTCCAAACATTATAATTAACTTAAAAATCTCCCTTTTTAACATTAAAGTAAACTTATGATAATCACCCTCTATAGCATTAAAGTAAACTTATCAGATGTATATACCACTCTTTCCAAATAATAATTTCAGATTTTTTAAAAATTTCATTTCAAAGTATCTCGAGTTCTATGGGCCCAATTACGAGTGGGTTTGGCTCATTCAACTTGATGTTGATTTGACAGCCTTGCATATTTTAGCTCCAGCTTCCACCACCACGGGACGCATTCTTATCTCGCATTCTATGCGCCCAATTACAATGGGATTTGACTCATTCGACTTGATTTCGATCGCCTAAGAGATTTTAGTTCCACTTTCCTCTGCCAGTAGACGCATGAAAAATGTAAAAAAATTTGTTAAGTAATATTTTAATGGAATATAAATTATTAAAAAATAAATATGAATTTTTTAATTTTATCAATGAGTAATAATATGGATCATAATTACACTACTTTGTTGATGAATAAATGAGCCTTATTGTTTTAAAAATCATTAAAAAAATAATTTCATACAAAATAAGGTTAAAGGTATAAAATCATATAAATTTGAGGTTTATTTTAATTTATTATCCCGGGCCCAGGTAACGCCAGGTGGGTCAGCTAGTGAAAAATAAATTCTAATAGTTGTGGTATGCATTTTTAAGTTCAACTAACTATCTGCATATTACATGGTAGGAGTATAACACAGGTAACGTGATGTGTATAAATTTTATGTAACACGGCTTCAAAAAAGAACTTGTAAATATTACTGTTTATTAGTGTGGAATTGCTTAAGGGTGTATTCAAATAGAAAATGCTTATTTTGAGACACATTCTTAAATTCATTTTTGCTCTAAAATGCATCCAATTGGCAGGTTCTCTTATTCAGAAACTTTATAATGTCCGTATTGTCTCGATTTTTTGATAAAGGTAGAATATATTTCAAAAAAATGCTGTCAAAGTGGACATTTTGAACCGAATTTCCGGAAGCGATAGTGCTGGAAACAAAAAAAAAATTATCGTACTGTGAAAATAATTGTTTGCAAATCAATTTCTAATTAACTGAACGAAAAATAAAAACATTGGGTCCTTATAAATCTCTTCATAAATCACGTCGCCAAGTTTCATGTTTTTATTTTTAAAAATGAGTCTGTAAATGTGTCTCAAAATTTTGAGTTGTTGAGCGTGGAAAAATATTTTTTTTGAATACCGCCTTAAGGATGTTTTTCACTTGTGTTATGCATTTTCCTGTTGAATCATTTTTGAATACCAAGAGATGTTTGTACAATGTAAATAAATTCATATATAGGTCATGCAAAGAACTATATACATTGTCATCTATGGATAGTAATTGCTGGAATTGCATTTTTAGTTGTATTATGAATTTTTTACCCAAATTAAATTTTAGCTTAATATGTGATGTATATAAAAATCTGTAAATAATATACATGGCTGTACGAAAGAATTCAAGTGCACTTCTGCTTATTACTGGAGATTGCTTAAGGTGAATTTTTAACTGTGTAATGCATTTTCTAACTGAAATCCCCCCCCCCCCATAAAATGTAGTATATGTACAAATCTACATATCATATACAGAGCTGCAGAAAAGAATTTGACTATTTTTTGCCATTATGGACAGAAAATTCTAAAATCAGGTTTTTAAATTTATTTTACATTTTCTGAAATATCTACTTACATATTTTCTTTGACTTTATTAGACGGAAGAGTTTGTTTTGTAATGATATTCTTGATATAGATATGCACAGGCTCGGATGGAGAACCTTACTTTTATTCTGCAGACTCGGTCCGGGCTAGATGTTTTTTCCAGCCTTGACCCGTGCAGACTTCTACATACTCTCCTCCGAGTCCATGTTGGGCTGCCATTTTATTGATTTATTTTTTGTAAAAGTTAATGTGATGTTCTATATTTGTTTATCGAAATCATTATACATTTAATTTGGTTTAATAAATTAGAGATATTTTTAAACATCTATTATTGTCTCTCTAGAGCTTTACATTTATGATTTTCTTACTGAATCTTCTTTTGAATGTAATTGTCTAAATCATTTTTTTTAAATCAGTGTTTCTTTAACCATATTGTTGTTATTCAGTATTCCATGAATTTCGAACATCATCTGAAAATAAAATCTATGCATAAGTAAGTGTGCTTTTTGAATAATTGTAATAGTAGGATAAAATTGATTAAAAAATATCAGCACATTTTCTAGAAATTCGGTCGACCCGGACCGAACATTTTACTTTTATATCGAACCGAGTCGGACCAATAATTTTTTTCTTCAAATCGGACCTATAAACTTTGGCCCATCCTATAATTCTGGATGTGCTGGAAAGTGTTTCATAATCTATAAAACTTAAAATAAATGCCTAATGCAGGGTTTTTATTTTAATAGCAGGTGACATTAACACTTTTGACTTCTTCCCCTACAAACATTTTTGAGTTAAAAGGTAAAACTTGATGCTAAATTTACCATAATTTATGTTCTTCTGCAATTTATTTTTACATGAGAGAAGGCTAATTGAAATGCTGATATAGCCTTAAAAAAAAGATATGATCTTTCTCCCCTCAGGAATAAAGGTGTTTATTGTAAATTCATACACACATTGTTGACTTGCTAATATGTAGCACAACTGGAATGATCGGAAGTAATTTTCCACTTTGTAATAACTTTCACAAACTATTTACATGGACGTACGCAAGAAAAGGCTGCAGACTCACCCTCTTCTGCTGTAGATCCTTGAAAAAAGTATTGAGAGAAAATAAATAT
Organism: Maratus michaelseni; assembly: GCA_963931845.1. Taxonomy (NCBI): domain Eukaryota; kingdom Metazoa; phylum Arthropoda; class Arachnida; order Araneae; family Salticidae; genus Maratus; species Maratus michaelseni. Next base: position 79,762,776 of record OZ007598.1, read on the forward strand.
AAAAGCTGTTTGTGACTGAATTAATTACTGCATGATTGCAATTTGATTGTTTTAGTATTTTAAAGGTTTCTATTTTATATCATTACAAGTTTAAGTCCTTATTAAAATAATTGCTAATATGTAGCATTTTATTTCAACTTTAAATTTTTCATTCACTATTCAATCACTCATTCACTAATGCTACTTAGCATAACTACTGAATGTGTCCAATTTTCTACTGTCTTTGAGTTTTCTCAGCTACATTCCCTTTCTTTTAAGAGGGCTTAATTTCTAACAAAAAGAAATACTGGAGTTTTAATATTCTGTGATATCAACAACTGTAGTGTACCCCTCCCTTCCTGCCCCTTCTTCTGCATATTTGTATGTCATACTTCATTTGCAAATTTAAAGCATTTTTTTCTTCAGCAAAAGAAAAGTCTTAATATTTATTTGAATATATTCTCTATGCTTATGAGCATAGTTGTAACTATTATGGTTTTTTTTTTTTTTCTGAATAGTAATCTTTGGCTTATTTAACCGTAGAAATCTGCTATTAAATAAGATGAAGATTACCATTTGGAAATAGTTTGGTAGCTATGCATTATATATATATATATAATAAAATCTAATAAATGAACCGATAGCAAAAACATTTATAAGGGCAATTTTTAGAAAATCATTCTTGTGAAGGATTTTTTTTAATATCAAACCAGTAAAACATAACATATAATTATATGTTTCTGCGGCCTTTGGTGCACAATATTTATAAGCTCTCATGAATTCTGGCTAGTATTTAAATATTCACTAAAAATAAAGAAGAACTGGAGCTGTACTCTGGTGCAAATTAAGCACTGCTTTTAAGAATATGAATTTGGGAGAACAGGAACCCTAGCAGAACATAGAGCCCATTCTATCCTTCTAGATATTTTCCCACTTATTTTGGAGGGAAATAAAGCTCCTTGTGGAAATGGACTTGACAAAATAAGGTAATACAGTAAAGTCAATGAAAATGGAATTTGTCTAGAGTGAAATCTCGTCCTAAGTGGAAAAATTGCTTGGTCCCAGTAAAATGGAATACTATTTAGTTATAAATGGTGGGGCACTTGGAAAGACGAAATCCTGTCTGAAATGCAATTTTCTTTCGGCCTCTTGCGATTCCATGTCAGCATGTTTCAATGTTCTTTTGAAAATATAATTAAATACTTTTTCCTCTGGGCCAGAACTAACTTCTTTTTGGGGTCTGAAGATAAGTACTTTCCATTTCTGCAGGTTTGTGAAGAGGAGGGGTATTAGCGCAGGGAGTATGGGTTTAAAAAAGGTCTTAGGAAGTTTAGAAAATGCTCTTCAGTGCTCTTCAAATATTTCAAAAGACAAAATTATTCTTCCAGTTTCATGGTTTTCATACAATCCATATTTCATGTACTGAAATTTAAACATTTTATTTCTCCTCTAGAGATGTAACCTATATGTTATATAAGGAATTTTAGTATAATTATAATGATTATAAACTTTAAGAGGTGGTAAAGCACACTACAACAGATAATTTTTTTACAGGAAATCAAAGATCGCAATCGATTTATTCAGTCAAAACTACAGGATGCTTCACTTCAATCTAAGTTGGGATTTTTGGGAATAACTTTAACAATAATGAAAATATTTTAATGTTATTTCGAACAAAATTAACCTGTTGTGTACAAAATGCTATGATAATTAAAAGTGCTAGAAGTGCACAATATATCAGTTCCGTCATTGTAATGTCAACTTAACTCCTAAAAGTGGATTGTCTAATATAATGCTGATTGGATGCAGATGGTGGCTGTTCCGTACCAAGACGCAAGCGCTGTTGTAGCAGTGCCACCTATAAAAAAAAGAGTTAATGAGTGGGCAGTGTTGCTTCAAAATTTGTGTAGAAAGAAGCCGTGGTGATCATGCTCTTAATGTTGATTGCATTTTTGAGTTTAATGAGAAGTAAATAATAATATAAAGTGTTTCGTACAGTCCACCATGCGTCGAGCTATTTCTTGTGTTTGAAGAGTGGCCACTTTCAGCTCATCTTGTGATATTGTCTCATTTCATGTGGTGGAAGTGGCAACCTTTTGCATCCAATGAGAGTTAAATTAGATGATCACTTTTCAGAAAACAATTGAAATTACATGTGCACTGAACGAATTACTGTGTATGTATACCATTCTTCCTGATTTTGTCATATTTTGCACACAACAAATTAATTCGGTTGTAAATAGAGTTAAAATATTTTCATTATTGTTACAGTTATGAGCAAAAATTCTGAACTTAGATTGAAGCAAAGCACTATGTAATTTTGACTGAATGAGTAGATTGTGATGCTGGTTTTCCTATAAATAAAATTATTTGGTTCATTGTACTCTACCATCTCTTAAAGATTATACAGTGTTTCAGTATAAAACTTACAAAGTGTTTTGTCAAGAAGTTGCTAAATTTTTAAATCAGAGATTTCTTCTTTACCAAATTAAAGAATGATTGGTACTTCTCTATTATCCCGTTGACCACTTTTCATAACAAAAAACTATCCAAACTGTAATGCCAAATAAACGGGAGAACGTTGCCACTGGAATATCAAAATAAATAAAATATAAAAATTTAAGGACACAATTGTTATTTTAATTAATGAAATAACTAATAAATCAGTAAAACATAATGAAAAATACACGTAAATGTCGAATTAGAAACCACTTGACATAACAAACACGTATAATGCTTCTGACATCAAGTAAATGGGATTGCATTTTTGGCATTTAATCTTACAATTTGGCGATAGTTTTTTGTTATGAAAAGTGGTTGACGGGATAATAGAGAAGTACCGAATTATTTCTAAACTTTTTCTTTTGGAAGGGAAGGGGGGATTCTTTTCTATGGTAGATGAAAAGGGCGAAACATACAAAATGCATAAGTAAAATAAAACAAAAACATTAGTAAATAAAATTTAAATATATTGTATTAAATTTATAAATAAATTTTGTCGACAACACACATAAAAAGGCAGGCACAATGAAATAATTCTCCTCCAATAAAGATTAAGAAATGAAGAAATAGATAGAAAATTATCATAGAGAACTTTGCACTTAGGTCAAAATTCTAATACTACCACACACACAGACCATATTTTACATTAAATATACTCAAGATGCATTTTACGTTAAAATCATAACACGTCAGGGTTAGAAATTAGTGGTCATTAGTCGCCAAATGCAACTAAATTATTGCATTTGACGACCACAAAATTATACCTTGTCGTCAAATTCGACTCCTAGCTTTTTTTTTTTTTTTTTTTTTTTTTTTTTTTTTTTTTTTTAAACAGATGCTTTTATTCCTACTTCAGCAAATTCTATTTTCGTGTTATTTAATATATGATTTTTTTTATTATTTAATATTTCTCCTTCCTCATTTTCTCCTAAAATAAGATACTGTATGAAGAATGTTTTAAAATTTCAGTGTTTTCCCTTAAAAAAAAAGTATTTATATAGAAATCAATATCTTTAAATGCCATACAAATATACATTAATTGGTATCCAATAGTTCATTTATTTGCTTTTTTTATTTCATTTTCTGATGTACTTTCAGTCATAGGATACATATATATATATATATATATATATATATATATATATTAATTAAGCTTATACCTGGTTGTATCTAAAAGTTCAAATTTTCTTTCTATGGATATAATTGCTTGATAATCTATTTTGTATGCATATTAGCTTTATAAAAAGAATTATTTAAACATTTTTCTAGAATCCAAATATTGTAGTTTAATGCTGTTTTACAATTTTATAGAAAGCCAGATTTTATTTTGTTTTAGTGATTAACACAGAGATAAAATGTTTAATATGTAGAGCTCCCTCGCCCTTAACACATAAAGATAATTACAATATTATTGTTAACATGGGTTCGAAAAGAAATGAGAAAATATGATATAACATAAAATTGCAACCATGAAATGCAATTTGACACCTACGAAAAAAATTGCAGGTGTCATTTGACGCCTTACTTAGAATTCTCAATTTCTAACCCTGTAATACGTTGAAATATTTTTCTAATTTAGCCACTTTTTAACATAAGTGAATAGAATCAATCGATCAGGTTTCAGTATGAGAAATTTTGAAAATATAGGGGTCAAATCAACCAAAAATTTTCAATATTCAACCTGACCATTTCAGATTTTAATGAAACCTTCAGGAATCATTCTCCCTGATGATAGAAATGAGAATATACTTTTATAATTTTTTTATCTCAGTAAATTTTCATACAATTAATTTTTTTAATTTAAAAAAATCATTATTTTTTGGCTTGTATAAACATTACCAATTTTAAATTTCTCAAGTTCTATCAGGCGTAGAGAGTTGTTTGACACCTCATTTTAAAGAGAATTTCATAAGGTTTAATTTGATATGCAAGTTGACTGTGCGTGATTTTTAAAAAGTGAATTTTATTTAATTTAAAAAATAAAAAAATTTAAGTGTTTTTTTTTTTTTTTTGAAAACATATATGTTTTTTGTAATATTATAATCTTTAAATTCTGAAACTTTTAGAGTGGGATCTCAATGGGATCAGCAGTTATATAAAAATATAATGTTTAAAATGAATAAAACAATGATATCTTTAGCACAATCATAAAGTTGGCGAGGTGCCAACTTTAAATATCAGCCCCAATTGGTGTTTAGTTTTTTTTAACATAACTGCTGATCCCATTGAGATCCCATTCTAAAACTTTCAGAATTTAAAGTTTATAATATTACAAAAAACATATAATTTTTCAAAAAAAAAAAACAAAAAAAAACACTATTTTAAATTTTTTTTAATTTAATTAAATTAACTTATTTAAAACCAAGCACAGTCAACTTGCATATCAAATTAAACCTTATGAAATTCTCTTTAAAATGAGGGGTCAAACAACTCTCTACGTCTGATAGAACTTGAGAAATTCAAAATTGAAAACATTTATACAAGCTAAAAAATGATGACTTTTCGAAATAAAAAAATTAATTGTATGAAAATTTACTGAGATAAAAAGTTATAAAAGTATATTCTCATTTGTATCATCAGGGAGAACGATTCCTGTAAGTTTCCTCAAAATCTAAAATGGTCAAGTTAAGTCACTGGTTGATTTGACATGGAATGACTCTAGATAAAAAACAGTTGTAAACAGCAATAAAAATGATATAGGAAAATATTAGGTGAAACAAAAACATTAAAACTGATGGTTATTTTGAAGGCAAAAAATAAATAAAAGTTTTTAAAAGTTTGATAGGCTATATTGTGCTGTCCTCTAAAAAAACATTTTCTGGAATTTTCTCTATATCAATCTAAAAAAAAAAATGCAAAAAAATTAAACATTGCTAAATTTTTACAGCTTGTTCTAAGATTTTAAAGTTGAGCATTTTTCATTGTATCACTTTATTATAAAGTGGCAGCCAGCTAAGCGAGAAAAAAAGAAAAAAAAAAAACCTATCCAAAAAAATATCCTATGTTACCTGAAAAAAAACAAACAAATCTCCAATCTTACAAAATATACAAAACACAATATATCTTGATAAATATTTATTTATATTATTAGAACATGCATATATATAAAAACAGTGGATAGTACTTTTCTATTCCAAATGTATAGCAAGAAAACACAAATAGAAGAAAGTAGAATTAATATGTGTACTATCCATAAATGAGAGGGTGAAAAAGTTGAAAATAAATAAAACATAGTATACAGTCTATTGTAAACAGCCATAACTTGCATCAAAAAAGCAATTTCATCAAAGAAGTCGTTTGTAGTACAAGCAATGTCTCCACAAAACCTACTCGACATGTGCTTTCTCTTCTGCATCAGAATATGCGACCTAGAAAAAAATTAAAAGAATAACTGATTTTTTTTAAATGAAAAAATAAACTGAAAAACAGAATTCCCTATATTATAACTTATGAGCATGAACACATATACCAAATTATAATAATAATAAAAATGTAATTATAATAAGAAAATTTATGTGCATTATTACACAGTGACACTAATATTAGTTTAAATTGAAGATTTCTTTTAACTAAAATTAATTGCTATCAGACCCTCTTTTGGATATTATTGATATTTCAGATCATCTTAAATCAGGGTTTAAAAAAAAAAGAAATAAAACCCAAAGAAACCAATGCTTTAAAAAACGATTTTGTTCTTAGTTCTTAAAAATTTTTGGGAGTTCCTCAATATAAACTAACATGTGCTGCAATTTTTTTTAAAAAGCCTGACTGAATTTATAGCTTGAATGTAGTAAGCATAAAAGTAGAAATAGTTTGTTTAAAAACACTCTTTAATAAGCATCCAATGTTTGTCTTAATAATTATGCCTAATTTCGTGGTTGCAATATAGGTTTGTCCTCCAAAAAATCTGTTAATTTGGCACTTTTTAAGATTTAATACTTATTAAGGGTTTAGAGTTGAAATCCCCATTCCTCAGAACTGACAAATGATAAATGAGATAGGCTGCACCGCCCGGTGCACCTAGCCCGCCGAGCCCTCAGGGTCTTATAATGCGCATGACCAGATTTGGCTCTCCATTGAAAAGTGTCCTTTCACCCAACAGAATATGCCCATTTGTCATTCATAATTTTTATTGAATTTTAATTGCTAGACAATGCAATCATTATATAATTATAACTATGCACTTATACAATAATTATAAATATGCACTTGTAATGGATATAAATTTTTAATCACAGAAAAAAAAAATGTAAGAACAACATTCTAAAGAAAAAGAGAATCAGCTTAATAAAGTACCGTATTTTCGGGAATATGCGCCGCATCATTGAAAAATCGGTAAAAAAAAACAAATAAACACGTAAGCGCCGCACCCATTAGAAGCGCTGCTTCATTGAAAAATCGGAAAAAATGAAATAGTCACAATAAAAAACGATCAGCAAAATTGGATTAAAAGTAACAAGAATAGTGATAAAATCTTACAAGATATATGAATTAACAATAAAACACAGGTTATCTTAAAATACAATAGGAAAAAAAATACGTACTACGCCAATCGATTATTCGATTATCATTTTAATCGAATATTGCCGTATGCGGTGTGCTTATGAAATAAAAATAATTTACCAAGTATTGTAAAGTATACAAGAAATACTTTTAAAGAGTGAGCTATTAATATTGAAACACAGGTTATCTTAAAATACAATAGGAAAAAAAATACGTACTACGCCAATCGATTATTCGATTATCGTTTTAATCGAATGTCGCCGTACGCGGTGTGCTTATGAAATAAATATAATTTATCAACTATTGTAAAGTATACAATAAATACTTTTAAAGAGTAAGCTATTATATTGAACAGAAAATAGAGAAGTATGGGTGAGTTAAATATATTTTGATACTATGTACTGTTTATGAACTTTATACTGAGATTAAATGAATGTAAATAAAGGTGAAATAGGAATGAATGTTAATGAATCTATGTGTTTACAAGTGTATTTGAGGCAGTAAGACTAAAAAAAAAAAAACCTGAGATGAAGGCTTGTTTTTCACAATATCCAGATTTTGCTATGTTGAGGAAAAAAAAACCATTGTACTCGCCGCCCTTGCGTATGCGCCGCATCGCCGATATTTTGAACTTTCAAACACGTATGCGCCGCGGCGCTTACTCCTGAAATTACGGTACTCAAAAATAATGTAAATATATAACAAAGAGCTTCATTAATGAAAAATATTTTATATAGCACACAAATATGCATTTTTCATTGTGTTCCAACATTCAAAAGCACAATTGATGCAAAAATCTTTATATCTCTCGTTCACTATTATAGGAATTTATTTAGATTTTTTCCCTTTTAAATGACTCATTAGTCTTAGTGATAATTTGCAAGCAAAATCACTTTTCAATATATGCTAATGTCATAGGACACGTTAAACCCATGTTTACTAATTTTAAATGATGGTTAAGTAATTTTAAGTTTTAATTCTATTGGTAACATTTGCTCTTACTTCTAAAATGATTATTTACCCCCCCCCCCCACACACACACACACACAAACAGAAAAAACATTTGGCACATATTCTGACAAAATTGAAATCTTTATTGTCAATCTTCAGATATTTGGAAGGGTGGAGAATGCATTATGCGGTCCCTGTTTTTTTATTTAAAAATATTACACAATTCCTTCCCTTACTTCTAGTAATGAGTTGAAGTAAGTTTAATAATTCAAATTTGTGACATAAAAATTATATAACTGTTCAGCATTTTGTAGGCAATAGTCAAATTTTCTAATAAATATTTCCTCTAAATGTAAAACATACCTTGTGTTTCTTTCCCAATCTGTTTAAGAATTTCATGAAACAGAGAATAAATCTAAATAAACAAAGTATTTTAAAAGCTTACATACAATATAATATTTTGATTTATTAGAAATCTGAGCTTCTTTTTGACCATAAATAGCTGACAATTTACTCAGTGTAAATGACACTAAAAAAAAAAATAAAATTTGTTCAAAAATGATTTATTTTAAGAATTTCAAAATAAACTTTGTATAAGAGAGAGAAATTTAGAATTTTTTTTTAGTCTTGTAACATTACTAACTTTAACTTACAATCAATACTTTACATTGATAGACTAGATTTTTTATGGAACAGAAGTGTTACACTCACACACAGATGTTTGGCAACTTTTTGATTGGCGTGATTTCCAAACCCGCACCAAACAAATAACTTAATACAATAGCCAGGTTACCATTAAAGGAAAAAATCCTCGAAATTTGGCGATTTTTTCCTTTTTTATAAAGGATTAAAAAAAAAAAGAAAAAATTGGTGCATGAATGTAAGACATCATAGCCTTTTTAACACTTTCCAACCTAGTTGAAAAGTGTTTATGACTTCGGTTTGTCTGGCCGTATGGCCGTCTGCCGTCTGGCCGTCTGCCGTCTGGCCGTCTGCCGTCTGCCGTCTGTCCGTGCTCTAACTCCCGTAAATATGCTCGGATTGCTCTGCAATTTTTATATGTTATAGTCGTTATCTATAGCATGTTCCCTATTTCAACGGAAGTGTGTAGCACTTATAGTTTTTTTACAGGGACACTCAAAAGAATTCCGTTACATTGCGGTCTATGGGGAAAAATCATTGACGGTTTATTTAAATAATGTTTCACTATTTTAAACGCATTGAAATTTATATATATCACTAAGGTGCATTAGAAGAAGCTTAATATGGAATAGGGTGTGCATAGCACTTATAGTTACTTTACAGGGACAGTCAAAAGAATTCTGTTACATTACGTCTATGGAGAAAAATCGTCTGCGGTTTATTTAAATAATGTTTTACTATTTTAAACGCATTGAAATTTATATATATTACTAAGGTGCATCACAAGAGGCTTACTACAGAATAGTGTGTGTACAGCAGTCATCGTTCATTTACAGGGACACACAAAAGAATTCTCTACTGTAAGTTAACCATAATTCCTGGAAGTGCGTTTTAAGTTACTGATCGCGATTTTAATTTTAACTCGCTTTTTGTCTATTATGTGGTGTGTATAAATTCTGTATATCCTATACAGGGAAGCACAAAAGTTCGCGAACACATTTCCGTATTATTTAACTCCAGACGGAGAATTTTAAACTGTGCTCCGCGTTTCCTAACTGAACTAAAATTTAACATCCTATGTAGTATATATACAAATCTATAGATCCTATACAGGGCTGAATAAAAGTATTCGGATTACTTAGATGTTATCTTTTAGCTTATTAAACGGTATGATTTGTAAAATTATTTTGGAAGCGTTGGAAAGTGTTACATAATCTATGCTTGACGCATGATTTTTCGTTCTTGTTTATAAATATAATTAATTAGAGCACTTGAAAAGTAAGTATATTAACATTTTTGTAAAATTTGCCAAATGAATATAAAGATAAAACTACAAAAATAGAACAGTATCACTTAAATTCTATAGTGCTGATCAAGAATCTGTGTTTTAAAGGAAAATATTTGCAAGAGGCAAATACTTTTGCCTATCCCCCCTCTCATGCAGTGACTTTTTAATTCTGCCTCCCCCCCCCTCCTCCTCTCTTAAAAACTTTTCCAGGCTTTATGTTTGAACCTAGATTTTTAAATGCCGAAGCAATAATCATATATGACAATATTAACTTAGAACAATTGTTGAAAGATATAAACTATCTAATTCATTAGAAAAAATATTTTCTGATTTGTTTGTTGTTCAGTTTAAACTATGAAAAATTGGTACTTCTTTATTATACCGTCGACCACTTTTCATAACAAAAAACTATCGCCAAATAAATGGGAGAACGTTGCCATTGGAATATCAAAATAAATAAATAAATAAAAGAATTTAAGGACACAATCGTTATTTTAATTAATGAAATAACTAATAAATCAGTAAAACATAATGAAAAATACATGCAAATGTCCAATTAAAAATCACTGGATGACATAAAAACATATAATGCTTCAGACATCAATTAAATGAGGCTGCATTTTTGGCGTTTAATCTTACAGTTTGGCGATAGTTTTTTGTTACGAAAAGTGGCCGACGGGATAATAGACAGGTGCCGAAAAATTTTAGTAAATGAAAAAGCAGATAAGCTTACATTTATATTAAATTTTTTCAATTAAAAAAAAAGTATTTTGCATTTAAAATTTTGTTGCTATAAAAAACAAAAATTTTCTTGATATTTGATACTGAATCACTTGTGTTTTGATGAATATATTGAAGCAAATTGTTTCAATTTTTGTTATGTAGGTTTAAAAAAGAAAAAAAAAAAAAAAAAAAAAATAGAATAATGTTTTATTAAGTTTTTATGTCATGTACTAAAACTATGTATGTTTTAGTTTCTAATTTCTGCTAAACTAAAAATATTTATAATTAGCAGTAATTGGACTATTTTAAAAATATCAGATACATAAAAATTACAAGATATTTAAAAAAAAAAATCATGATATCTACGAACCCTGGCACTGACACATAGCTATGCAAGTAAGAGGAAACAATCTATCACTTTATCATTGGTGTAAAATATTTGAATTATGGGCGAGAGCAAAAAGTTTTAAAACAGAACATTAACATTAGCTTCATTCTTTAGCATTATAAATAGCTGCCATTAAATAGGAGAGGTATCCTCTTCCTTCCTCCACGGCCAAACGACAACCCAATCCAAACAAGCAAAGCATTAATTTTAAAAGTAAATTCTCATGAATATCTTTGACATTATATGAAGATCAAAATTATGTTTTTCTCGATATCTATATTAAAGATGAAATGAGTACGGGATCACGTGCATTTAACACCCTCTCCCTCGATATGTTGTTGAATTAACTACATAACTGGACAAATCCTTTTAGTAATTCACATTTAACAAAGCCATTCAGAAATATTAATACCTTTATAAGAACCACATTCTTGATGATTTAACTTTTTAACTAACATATATGGATTGCACAGTCAGATTTATGCAATATAGGGTAGATGTGCCAGTAATGGACACCCTTAAGGAATTTCTTTAAAACTTGTTTTTTAATTAATAGTTTTATTTATTATATTCCAGTTTTTTCAATATTATATTAATCTATCAACAATATTTAACCATTCTCATAGTCTCATTTTCTAATATGAATCAAAATTTAATTGTAAATAACAGAAATATATCAAAATATACCTAAAATGTCAGTAATGGACACCACATAAAAAGTAATAAATATAATTATTTTTATGAACCAGAATTTAATGAAAGCATACTAATGAAACAAAATAGTTATTTTCAAATAAATTTAACAAATCTGGATACTAGTAATTAATAAAATATTTGTGATAATCATTCACTGTTTGCATCAATTATTGTAATTATCAGAAGATCAATATTTTAATTATTATAGATGGATAGTTTAAAATACTAAATATCAGACAGCTATCAAATTATTGAGACAGTGGGGGATTTAAAAGGTAATAATTAGAAGAAAAAAAGTTTTGGAGTATTAGTATATAGTTTCGTCTCACTATTTTTAACAATTAAACTTCCAGAGACGACTTCATATATTACTTGAAATAATTAATATTACAAATATGAAAAAAATTATACTGTGAGTAAGATATTTTAAATACTAAATAAAATTATTTCAAAATAAAACTGTAGAACTGATTCGTTAGGCCACTGATCTGCAGATTTACTTGTTTCATGATTACTATAACTTTCATTAATATTACAATTTTTTTTCTGTAAGAGATGAATAAGCAAACATTTAAGACAGAAAATAGATTTTTAACAACTCCTGTAACTTAAATGTGTTTATTTAAATGGGGAGGGATTAAGCCCTATGAGCCCTTCTTTGACTGTGCTCTTAAACAATATTTTCTGACTGGTTTGATTGCCAGATTATAAAATGTGCAAAGCAGAGTTACATACATTTAAAAAAGAATCAAATATTGAAATTTTATTAATCACATAAAATAACTTAAAAGAAGTTATTTATAAAAGTTTTGGTGTTATTACATTTTGGTAAGTGTAATTTAAAAATTAAATTTGATTATTTAGGTTTTCAAATAAGTAAAAATATTGTATCCACTATAAACTATAAACATTACTATAGGTGCAGATTCACGGTCGCCAGTCGCCACGTGGCGACTAAAGTTTTTGCTTTGGCGACTAACTTTCTATGTCTAAGTCGCCATGTGTTTACATGGATGTCCCTTTTTCGCCGAAGGCAGATTTCAACTTTTTTCTTTTAATATGAAATCCGGGTATTCTCCTCCATAATTCAGCAATATTTAGCTCTTTTTTTTTCTTTTTTCTATTGTCAATAATTAAAAAATATGATTGAACATAAATGCCACATTTCCACTAATTTGCAAATTTCCCGTTTATTTATATTTTTTAAAATTTGCAATGTCTGCAGAATCGGAAAACAAAATCCTGTTGATATGCGTCCGAATGAACTCTGTGCATAATAAGCCCCAATAATGTACCAGTAATGTGTAATAATATGCCACAATAAGCCCGCGACACAGTAAAATTTGTGCCGAGACCGAGAAGAGAATAAATTTGTAGCTCTGGGATTTTTCAGACAAGTTCTTACAGGTACATACAGATATTGGCATGCGATTCTTCCACGAATTAGCAAAACTCCTAGAATTATCATTATTTATTTATTTATTTCTTAAATTTTCGCAAATCAATTCGCCAATCAGTCATGAAAAGAAATCTAAAATTTCTTCAGTCGGTCGCGATTTTCGTGAAATCGGTCACTGAAAAATTTTGCAAATTTTGTCAACTGCTCGCCAAATAAAAACACGAATTTCATCAATTGCTGAGGAAATAAAACCGCGAATTTCGCCAATCAGTCGCAAAATAAAACCGCGAATTTCCTCAATTAGTCTCGGAAAAAAAACGCGAATTTCATCAATTAATCTTGAAAAAACCGCGAAGTTCATCAATCGATTGCAGAAAAAAAATTGTGAATTTCGTCAAGGAGTTGTGATAATAAAACATGAAAATCGGCGATCGGTCACAAAAATTTAAATTTTTTTTTGTCTCCATAGGGATTTAAAAACTTCTTTAATAAATCCTTAAAAAAATCCCCTTGCAACAAAAGTTGCAATGAGGCTTATAGCATTCGATCTTTCTCCATCATTCTTGAAAATGTCAGAAATTGTTTATTAAAATCTAAAACCTAAAAGAAAAAAATCTTCTCCGTATTTTTTTCATATATATTTATTTTTAATTTTGATTTTTATAGACATATTTTCTTATGCAAGTTTCCAAAGTTGAGCATTTATATTCAGCTATGAAAAATCCTTTTATTGGGGGGGGGGGAGGGGGAAGTTTATTTATAGATAAAAAATCTTTAGAGAATCGTTTATTCACAAAATATTCAGGTCTTACTTTACAAAATTTATTCCTACAAACTGTATGCAATTATGGTGGGAAGATTCAATATTGCACTGTCCAAATTTAATTGTGAAAAAAATATTGTTTTTATGTGTTTGTTTTACAATGTGGCCACTGGATTTTTTGGGTTTAGGAGCCACTGGCTCCTTCCAGATTTTGGGAATCTGCACCTATAAACATTACGGAAATTGCATTTTTAGCAATGTCTACGTGGGGTGTCCATTGCTGGAAAATGACTAAGCATCCCAGTAATGGTCACCCCTCTTAAAACCTTAAAAATAAATTAAATCTAATAAATTGGTATTAGTATATAAAATTCAAAGTTTTCTATTACTACCAAAATAAAAAGCTTCAAATTTTGCAAGAAAATAAAGAATATATAAATTTAGCATGTTCATTAAGATTTTCACTGAAAAACAGTGGAACTTCGAAACATTATTTTCTGCTTCCTGATTGGTTTGATTAAAAGTGTCAACAATAACCCAGATTATAAAACATGCAAGAGGGAGCTATGAAAGAAATAATAAAAGATAATTTTTTTTATAAACCAAAAACATTGAAGGGTGTCCATTACTGGCACATCTACCCTATATAAGAATATAAGGAATTATTGATTTATTACTTTTTAATGTATCCATATTTATAAATTAAAAAAACTATAAAACAAATATTTACTGTTTTTATAATTTAAACCCCTGTCATTGGGACTCCTTTGTTTGTAATTTATAAGTGACAAAAACTTCAGGATGAGAGTTATAGATTAAATTAACTACTTACCAATAAGGCTTAAAAGCAACTACATTTTAAAAAATTGCAAAATAGACTTTGCAATTTATCAACATCTCTAGTCAATTCATGATTTCAGATCAATATATGAAGTTAATTAAAGGAATAGTTAAAGTGTACAATTATAAGCACATTTAAATTATGCTTATTTTTCTAACACTATTTAGACGACAGCTTTTTAGCAAACAAATAATAACAATAATGGCAAGCAGTATTTTCATACTCCAGAGTAAAAAAAACCTCAAAAAGCTCCCTCGCACCGCCAAAAAAAAAAAAAAAAAAAAAAAAAAGAAAACTAAGAAGCTCCTAAATATATTTTGACTGTATATAATCGGAAAATGAATAATACAGGGGGATATTTATACAAAAAAAATATCTATGCTGACTTATTTCATAAAATACAACAAACAGCGAAATCAAGCTCCAGATCGATTACTACAACATTTAAGTTTTATTATACAAATTAAAACATGTGTAAACATCAGTGTATTAATATTTTTAAATGTAGAAGCAATACTTACTACTTTAGCACTCCAGACTTTGAAGCTTTCGACGTGCTGATAAAAACATACAATCAATTAGCTAAAGTAAAAGGTATTCATTAATTAAATCTGTTATTTTTTTTTAACAGTCGATTACGTACAGGGATGATTTACTTATATTTAAAAAGCATTTATGCTTGTTTAATATCACTTCTAGCATGAGTACTGAGATGTTTTGTTTTCGTCGCCATCTTTAGTGTCTATTGCTTGTATCAAATCCCCTTTCTTGGCACATGATTGGTTCAAGCTGCAAAGCACGTGATTTCGCAAGTTTTCGCTATTTTGGGATGGGTTGGACTTCAACTTTGATTTAACTTGGCGAAACTCCGCCCACTGCGAACTGTTCGCAGTTTCGCAAACAGCGCAAAATCTATCTGGATCCCGGCCTAAGTTCGTTAACTTTTCGCACTCGTCTAATGGAACTCGCCAAACCAAGTATGTCCAAGTTTTGGAAAACGGATTTGCTGTAGTTTGGAGAAAACTTCAATCTGAGCATGCGCTGTGTGTGCATGTCGAAGCTTTCTTATACAAAAGTACTAACTACAAAGTGATGTATGTTCAATTATAACAATTTAATGAATTCTGTAATATAATGTTACGTCACTGAACTTTGCGAAATCACGTATAGCAACAAACGAAAGTAAGGATCCAAACAGAAATGAGGTATTTTCGCACAAACGAAACTTTAGCCTGATTCTGAGAGTTGTCGAATCAATTTCGATATCGTTTATATAAAAAATAAAATTGCATTTTTATATTTGGGTTGTTGCTTTGACACCTACAGCTACAATGATCATCTGTATGAGAGTGGCGATATACGGGAAATAAAATTTGGTTTATTGAAACTATTTTGGGCATAATTGTATCTCGTACATAATTTTTTTTCAAGCATGTTCGTCGATCGGAACGGTAACTCCCACTGTCATTGGTTGTTGCTCACTCAATTTCCAGCAAGCTGTTCTCCCAAGTTTGCGAATTTGCACTGGTTTTGGGTATTTTATATACAGGGTGTTTTTTTTAAACTGACGCTATTCAGAGCCGCCGGTAGCTCGTTCTAATAACTGGATTGACACAAAATTTTATAAATGGACTAAGAAAACCATGGAAAAAAAGAATCCAACAAAAAAAATTAGTTCCAATCACCGCCGATAGTGGGAAATGTGACGCTCTGGTAATTTATGCAACTGGGAATTAACATAAAATTCGGGCAGTAAATGAAAATGCAAATATTTGCTTACGCAAGCGACAGTAGCGCCAATAGTTTAAGCTATAAATGCATGCGAAAAACTCCGAGAAACAGCTCAGGTTGAAAATGAGTCTCACGTTACCGCAGCGCGCGTTACTTTTGGAGTTATATTATTGTAGCTAGTGCAATGCACCAGCCGCTCTTCGTTTATTTAGAACAATATCATAAACTGTGCAAAGTACCTTTATCCACTAATGTATTGAAAGCAATGATTCTGAAATTCGAAAAAACAGGCTCGCTAGCAGTTCGGCCAGGCAGAGGACGTAAACCGGTGTCGGAAAAAGCGATAATAGATGTTGCAAGTGCGATCAACTACAGGTCACAAAGTACCTCTGCTGTTTGTAGTAGCAGCACACGGGGTGTTGCGCGAGAACTGGATTTAAATGTTTCGACAGTATGGAAAGTCTTGCGGCAAATTCTCCACTACTATCCTAACAAGAGCAGCTCCTTGCAACAACTTCAACCCAGTGATTACGATAAACGACTGACATTTGCTCTGACATTTCTTGCAAGAATGGAAGTCGATGATGCTTTCCCGTTGTGAATTTTATGGGGTGATGAGGCCCATTTTCATCTGAATGGGTCTGTTAATACTCATAACTGTAGAATTTGGGCCACTGAACAACCTCATACAGTTCTAGAAACTCCGTTATATTCACCAAAGCTCAGTGTTTGGAGTGGCTTACAGCTGAATTCATCCTTGGACCATTCTTTTTTGAGAACATTACTGCGACAGGACCAGTGACGTGTACCGTTAACGCAGAAATATATCATAATATGCTGACTAGTTTTGTCGTTCCACAATTTCAACAAAGACGATGTCTGGATCAGATAATTTTTATGCAGGATGGTGCACCACCACATATTGATGTAAAAGTACAGCAGCTGCTGCGCCATCACTTCACTGACCAAAGAGTTATCAGTCGTTGTTTTCAATATGTCTGGCCGCCCCAGTCTCCGTATTTAACCCCATGCGATTTTGGGCTCTGGGGTTATTTGAAATCGAAATTCTATTTTGGGGAAGTAACAAATCTGAGTACATGAAAAGACAACATAATACATGCAGTAAAGGCTATTCCATGTGACATGTTACGCTCGGCCATAGAAAATGTTGTACAAAGAATGCAAGGTGTGGTGCAAGAAAACGGTGGTCACATTGAATGTGGTGGAATTCCTCGTCGGGAAAGTGTATCCGATAAATAAAACATGGTATTTTATCCAAATTATTAATTTTATCTGTTTCTGATGTTTTCTTTCAATGTACAGTGCCAAATTTCCCCCTACCGGCGGTGATAGGAACTAATTTTTTTTGTTGGAATCTTTTTTCCCATGGTTTTCTTAGTCCATTTGTAAAATTTTGTGTCAATCCGGTTATTAGAACGAGCTACCGGCAGCTCTGAATAGCGTCAGTTTAAAAAAAAATCACCCTGTATATTATTATTATTGTTCCAATTTTTTATAACTTAATTAAATATTTAAAAATAGAAACTTTCCACTTTTTCATTCAAATCATTTTCTACAGGGTGATTCACTACCAGTGCGACAAACTTGCAGAAGGTTGTAAGAGGCATAAAGACAAATCGAAATCACACAGCATTTCAGTGTCCGAAATGCCTTCGTCATGCGGTACAGGGTGTTGAACCGCGACCTACGTTATATACGGCCGATGCAAGACGTTTAAAACGTCACATGGAGTGGATCATTTTTAAACGGCGATTGGTGCAAAACAGTGGGCGCACCGCTTTGCACCAATCACCGTGTAAAAATGATCCACTTCATGGGACGTTTTAAACGTCATGCACCGGCCGTGTATAACGTAGGTCGCGGTTGAACGTAGGGTCGCATGAGCAGTGATCCCACTGAAAGTCAGCATTTTCGAACCTGTTTCCGAGGCCGGAGGATGGACGAGTATTCAAACGTTTAACTGGCTGACATGTACTTCGCGTATGGATCTGACAATGAGTTGAATATCCAACGTCTTGTAAAAGGCAATCCTAGTACGAATACTCGCAAGATAAGCCAACGATTGGGTATTTTCCAGTACACTGTATGGAGGATACTGTCAGCAAACCAAACACATTCGCACCATCTGCAACGCGTCCAATGATTAGAGCCTGCAGTTTATTCACTCTGGCTGACTTTTGATACCTGGTTTCTTCAACACAGTGCAAGTGAAAGCGCATTTTCTGCGTCCATATTGTTCACGGATGAGGCAAATTTCACAAGAGTAGGAATCTGCAATCAACATAACGCCCATTTGTGTGCTTTAGAGAAACCCCATGCTGCGCGAACACGTGCAGCTCAACGCCGTTTCTCTGTCAATGTTTGGGCCAGCATTGTTGGAGACCACCTCATTGGATCGTACTTTCTGCCCTCCATCTGAATGGTTGGGCATGGGCATACTTGATCTTCCTACAGAAAGTCATCTTTACTGACAAACTTATTGAAGAATCTCATCATGTTTCGCAGTCGTTGATCCACTCAATGTGGTTCCAGCATGGTAAGGGTAAGACTCCTATAATAGGGAGCTGACGCATATCCATTTTGTTTCGCATTATTGGTACGCAGTTTAGCATAAATCTACCGCAGCCGGAGTTGGGGTTGTCTAAGACTCGGTTCTGATTAGCTTGGTTTAGCTGTACCAAATCTGCGTATTATTAGTACCAAATCTGCGAGGATGCGTCAGCCTCTATTATAGGAGTTCTAGGTGGGGCTCCCCCACATTACACCGATGACGTCTGCCAACACCTAAACGTTACATTTAGACAGCTTTGGATGGGACGTGGTGCTCCGGTTAATTGGTCTGCTACATCGCAGGACCTATCATGCCTGGACATCTTCTGCAGGGTCAAATGAAGACATTGGTGTACGACACTCCCGTTGATCCAGTTGAAGACCTCGTCGCTCCCATCTCTGTGGCTGCCGGAGAGATGCGAGACATGCCAGGAAACTTTGAGAACGTTATGAATTCCACGCGGGGCAGATGTAAAGCCTGTGTGACTGCTTCTGGATGAAATTTCGAACACCTTCTGTTGCATGTAGCTTTTTGTCAATGTAAAACTTGTCATTAAAATGATTTCAGTTACACTAACTTGTTGCTGTTTTTATTAGTTTTCTTTGCTATTATTTATCGTAGCTCGCGTAGAAAGCATTTCGGAACCTGCAAAGCTATGTGATTCCGAATCGTCTATCTACCCCCTACACGACCTGCAAGTTTGTCGTACTAGTAATGAATAACACACTTAATAATTAAATATTAAAAAATACAAACTTTCCATTTTTTCTTTGAAATTATTTTTATAACCCAATTAAATCTATAAATATCCGTGATATTAATTAAAACTCATCAAGAAAGCCATCTTTTACTGCATATCGGCCGAGGCGCGTGCGCCAATGCTCACTCTATGCTTTACAGAGCGCATAGAAGGGAAGAACTAAATGCTGTTTTTATTTGGCCATTTGACTTAACACGCATCCGCCGAACCATTCGGAATATGGTAAAAAGGAAGACATATTCTTAAATTTCGTACTTTTACGTCTCGACCCTCTAATGCCTGTGGTAGAAAGTATTCTAGAAATTCCAAAATTAGGACAGTCGGAATTCAAACCAGAAATAACAACTATTAATTTTCTTTTCTTTTTAATCACGGAATGTCTGTCATTAATTAAATCAAATATTTCTATTCCAGTTTTTTGGTATGAATTTGGAATATCTCAATAAAAAAGCTACTAAATTGGAAAAACTGATGATAGCACATATGCTACCATGGGTATTACAGGGTAAAACGCCACACATAACTAAAAAAAATATATTTGTTAACTCTTGAAAAAAAAATCCAAAACGGTTGCTTTTGTATTGAATTTTTATCCCTTTTGGTGACCCCCCCTCCACGGTTCGATATCGGAGGTATCAATTCACAAAATATATCTATTTAAAGTGAGACCTCCTCTACGACGGTGCAATCGGTTTTCAAAAATACGAATTTTAACTCTCGAAAAAGTTCACGACCACAGGTCACCTTGCGCCTACCGGAGACGATCCATTTTCTACGCTAAAAGTAACTAAATATCCGTATTTCGACACAATATTTTTAGAACACCTCGGAAGACAAGATTTACATCACTTAGAAAATTTTGAAACGTTCTAACGAGTTGAAGTAAATAAATAAATAAAATCTGAGAAATTTTCGATGAAAATGCTAAAACGCGGACTCTTTCGGTGTGCGACTTCGGCTCATGTTTTCATTACTAAATATGCATATTTTTTCACGAAATTTTAAAAATGGCTTGGATACAATTGTATTGAAAATTCAGTACGAATTGTAAATGAAATTTTAGAGTGTTTTGACGATAATAACTAATTCTTTTTGTTGTTGTTGTTATGTTAAAGGGCCCAACGCGAAACTAACAACAACAAAAAGTGAGAAGAAAACATGTTCCTTTTACAACTAGATATCTTATATTTTTTCACAAAATTTTTGCATGTATTACAAAATTATTCTCAGAGTCCGGAAAATAAGAACTTTTTCTTAAAAAAAAAAAAAAAAAACTTTGAAACGATTTACGAGAAAAAACAAGAAAATGTCTTCTTACGATTACTTTTACCACTAAATATCAATATTTTTGGGGGAATTTTTCCTTTAAAAATATAAATTTATACAAAATCGAAATAAAGACATAAAATCATACTAATTTGAGGTTCATTTAAGGGTTCTCAGGACTCTTAAAATTGGAAAAAAAATTTAAAAAATGACCATTTTTAACATTTAATATCTTCAAATGTGTATGATGTAAAAACACAATTTTTATTGGGATGAAAAGATCTAAGCGTGTTCTTTCATTTCACATATTTAAAAAGTTACAAGATGCAGAATTAATATTTATAGGGGGCTTCAAACTGTCAGACATTTGTCGAGGAGAAAATTGACATGACAGCTTACGCGCACGATTACAAAATAATTTTTGCATCTAGAATAAAAATTTTGGAGTCTAATTATACTTCATATTATAATAATTACACTGAACCTCAATAAATTTGTATTTAAAGCATTTTTATATTTTTAAAGCAAAATTGTATTAAGCTAATAGAATTTTTTAAAATTTTCAACATTATAACCACTTAAAAAAATTAATAATAAAAATGAAATTTTAGGTTCAATTTATGTAGACTAACATGACACAGATTTTTGGAGAATTTCATGAAAAAATATTGATAAGTTTTTGAGATATCATGCGCGTTCTGCCCAAAAACATCATTTTGAGAAAAAATGATGTTTTGCTTCAGCTTTGAGTATGCTTCCAGCTTTGAGTGGGTATAATTCTAAAAGCCATAACGTCGGTTCTAAAGGGAATTTCAAGAAAACATTTACACTAAAATGTTCAGGAAAGATAGGAGTTTAATATATAGAAAAATTAAAAATTCGAAAATTTTGAAGGATTAAGCGTCCTGAGACCCCTGACGATTATTATCACAGGCCCGGGCAATATCCGGCGAGTAAGCTAGTAGTAAATATTATTAAAATTTATTTTTCAAATCGTTAGTTCTATCGTTAGAACCAGAAAAGTATCGGGATAGGCGGATATGTTTTTATATGTATTTTTTCGATTGCAAAAAGTTTTTAAAACTGAAAAAAGGAAAAAAAAAAACGAATGCAAATGGACCTCTGAGAAATAATGTTTTTTGAAATAGTAAATATTATCAAAACCCGCGGCTTTGCACGCGTAGTTGGTGAAATATGCCAACTGGTACACTGCAAATAAATTGTGGATTTTACGGTACAGTACTAGCACCCTAGCTGCCAGTATTACACCGTAAAATCTAAATTTTTTCTCTTGCAGTGTATTTGTGTGCCGTTTTATATTTAGAAGTATTATACTCTGCGGATAATTTAAATAATCGTAGGTAAGTTAAATTTTGAGGAAACCTCATTCTTGTACTACATTAGGTGAACATGAGACTTGAATGAATGAGAAAATATTGATTCTAAGCCATTTGCTCCCATCTCCTTTCGTTTAACCAATACAATACAATGCAGTGTACGTCGGAACTCTGTTTATCATCCATTGTAGAGTGAAAGAATTGTTAAAATCAGTTCAGTAATCTCAGAGTATTCCCTACAAGTAATCATTTATTTGTTTCTTAAAGTATTGTTATTTGTTGAATCACCATAAAAATTAAAATATACGTTAAGTAATAAGTTGCAAAACAACAGTTTAATATATTTAACCGTAATGTTTGTTTGTCGAAATTCTAAATATACTTCCTTATCTAGTTTTCATTAATATTTGGTTATTACTGTCATTTTAATTAATTATAGTAGTTACTGGTACAAAAATTTGTAATAACTGGTACCGAAATAATTAAATTATTTCACGTTTTCAAAGCGTTAAGTAGGGAAACTTACGTCATATTTAAAATGCCCAAATAACAATATTTCCAAACAGTTTCAATTAAAAAATATATTTACACGAGAGACTAATTTATTTCGACAAATCTTTTACATATTATTGCAAATTTTAAAACAGCGTAAATAACAATATTTCATCTCAATTAAAAATACATATTTTTACGTTTAATAATTATCTTTAAAATACAGAAATAACTAATAACTAGGGGGCTCAGCCCCCTACTCGCTAACACTCGCCAACGCCCCGTGAATTGCAAAGCAATTCACATTGAGACAGCTACGCGGTCCCAGCTCGCTTCGCTCGCTCGCCCCTTTTTATTTTTCTAATAATTCTAGCCGGAATAAGTACTACAATAAATCATTTGAACATATGAAATTGACATTTTTTTTATGTAAAAAAGGAATCGAAAACTCCGTTGAAAACACAACTAAAAATGCATTTAGTTGATGCTACTAATGGACATATAAATCATTTAAATACTATGAAAGAAAAAGGATCTTGGAAACATAATTAGTTTAAAACTTATTGCACCTATAATATTGTACAGCACGGCTTAAATTCACTATAAAAAAAACTACGTGGTAGGAAGATAGTTTATCATCAATGATTGTTTAAATTTCGTTCAACATTTTACTATTCTAATTGATTATAGATTTCTGTAAAAGAAATTTTTACTTCATTGAAATTGAAGAAAAAAATCATTTTTACTTCAATAAAACATCAACAGGTGTCCGCAGTATATTCTAGAAGGTTTATATTTTATTATCTCCGATTTTTTGTGTGAGTGAAATTCGTAAATAAATTCTAAATAAGAGTTGAGAATTCAATATTACTCATAATTAAAATGAGGAATCATCTCAGACGCTTTGGATTACGTTCATATTATTTTATTTTTAATAATTGCTAGCTTGAATTTCAGTGCTCTGACAGTGACCGCCATATTGGAGGTGGAGCTAACACAATCTTGTGTGTTCATTGGTCTGAGCTCTGGAAACTACGGTTGTTGCCAACGTTAAGGTAGAAATTCAGCCCTATTTCCGCGCCATGTAAGACAAATATATATATATACAGATAGATTTGTTAAAATATCATTAAAAATATGGTAATTCTCCATTATCCCGTCGACCACTTTTCATAACAAAAAATTATCGCCAAAATATAGGATTTAACACCAAAAATGCATGATCGTGGCGTCACATTCACTTGACGTCAGAGGTATTATATGTGTTTGTTAAAGCATAAGTGGTTTTTAATTCAACATATACATGAATTTTTCATTATTTTTTACCGATTTATTAATTATTTAATTAATTAAAATAACAATTGCATCCTTAAACGGCAGTGCAATGATATTAAAAAAGAAAAGACATTGAAAAATGTTGCGAGGAACAGTTACACACAATAAATCAGTTTCAACTGACGCCACAAGCATTTATTCACCAGCAGACGGGGATAATTAAGAAAAATAATGTAAATAAATATCCAATATATATATATTTTTTT
This sequence comes from Maratus michaelseni, assembly GCA_963931845.1. NCBI lineage: Eukaryota > Metazoa > Arthropoda > Arachnida > Araneae > Salticidae > Maratus > Maratus michaelseni. The sequence continues at coordinate 79,787,150 of OZ007598.1, forward strand.
TCTGTTATCATTAATATATTGTAAATTTTGTTGTTTAAACTTACTGATAGTTGACACTTTGGTTTGGTGAGTGGGGTTTTTCCGAATTTCTTGTATTTTATTTCTTTACTGAAATTCCAATGGCAACATTCTTTTATTTTTTTATTTAGTGTTACAGTTTGGCGATAGTTTTTTTTTTTTTTTTAATGAAAATTGATTGACGGGATAATGGAGAATACCAAAAAGACAAATAAACGTTGAATTAAAAATCCCTCGATGAAATAACTGATACGTGTAATGCATCTCATGTCAACTGAATGCGACGCGATGCCACGATTATGCATTTTTGGCGTTAAATCATATATTTTGGCGACAGCTCTTTTCTTTTATAGAAAGTAGTCGACGGGATAATGGAGAAGTAACCAATTTTCTATAGCATCGTTATATAATTATCCGATGCAGCGACATTGTATACTTAACAATTTTACAGAAGTTGATTTTTAAATATTTAATTGATCTTAATTAATCAATCAGGAAAACAATTGTTAGCTGTTTCGACAGCAGTTGATTCAACCTTAAAATCCCTCAGTCAAAGAAAAATGAATGGAAACCCGGTTACAGCAGATCGCCACTGGGCGTTTAATTATAATACAATCTTCCGTAATCCGTTTAGATTTGATCAAATCCAAATGTTTTTAAAGTTTGCGGTGTCAGAACGGAGGTTGGCGAGCGTAGCTCGTAGGAGGCAGAGCCCCCTAGAATATATATATATTAAAATGCCCTCATTTTTCTCGACAGAAACATTCTGATTTTCTGATATTAGAACTCTTTTTAGAAGTTTCGAATCGAATACTTCTTAAAAAATGGTGTCACTTTCACTTGTGAAAATATTAGTTCATTCGAAGCTTCCATCTACAGGTCTACTCTAAATATATTTTTTCCGCGCTGATGGAATGAAAAAAAATTGGCAATGATGTCATTTTTACAGAATTAAAGACAATTTTTAAAGGTTTAATGAATTAACATGAGTGAATCAATTTATCAGTTCAAAAATTACGTGAATTCACATTTAGGTTCATGAAGTTTCTTGACGTTAAGATGTCAAGAAACTTCATGAACCTAAATTTGAAATAAAAAGCGCCATAATAAAAAGCACCATCTACTCAAATGTAATAGTTTTATTTTTATTATAATGAGAAAATGGCACAAATTAAGCTAAACTCCGTTACTGCAACAATGGAAGTAATCCGATTGCCACCATTTTGAAGAAATTTCATAAAAAAAACATTCAAAAACAAAACTGAAATATGAAAATGGGAATATTTCAAACAAGTGAGTAAGTGTGATCGAAGATCGCACAAAGGGTGTCGTTTAATATTCCTTACAAAACACTTTATCCTTTCTTTAATAAATCCAAATAAATTTCATCCCCCGCACCCAAAAAAGAAAGTCATGCTTTTTTATAATGTAAAAATTTACCGGTCTATTTTTCTCGATTTTTTGAATATCTGACCCGGCCCGATAGCAGGCGAACCACGCTATTATACTCTATCATAATACAGTCGAACCTAATTAACACGAAATTGAAGGGACTGGGAATTTTTTTCGTGTTATCCGAAATTTCGTGTTAACCGTTATAATAGTGGCGCCATCTATGTTAGATATAAAAACCAAATAAATTAACCTACAAATATATCCCTGCTCAAAAAATCATAAATTAATAAGAAATAGTAAATTTCATTAACAAATTAATTATCGTTTTTTAGGCAATAATTATTTTATTTTATTTTCATGCTAATCATATTTTTAAATAGTCCGTTATTGACTTTGGCTTCAATTTTTGTAGAGTACTTTTTTTAGGAATATATGGACCTAATCTAATTTGTCCAAAGCTCGGGAAGTATCCTCTTGATCCATAAGGAAACGTTGTACAGTTTTCAATGCTGCGGTAGATTCATTTATTGACACTAAACTTTTCCGTTCTGTGTCAATTTCTTCTTCCTTGTCTGACACTTCAATGTTCTCATCTTTATTTTTCAGCAATTATTTCTTCATCTGTCGTAACATCCGAAGTCAGCATATCTTCATCTATGCAAATGTACTTGCAAAAAACAATGTCTAAGAAAGAATTTACCGATTTTGGCTATACACATCTTTCTGCAGACAAGTCTATGACGCTATTTAAATCTTGTCAGTCATCCGTTAGAAAATATGAAATCGCTCTCACCGAGAGCATCAGCAAAAGCCTCTGCTTCATCTTGCAAAACTGCAAAAGTTAAAACAATGTTCTGGCTTATTGCCTCTTTTATCCACCGCAAGAGAGCAATTTCAATTTATTCATTCTTTCGTCTACACATTCGTTTTCTTACTGGTTTGAATTAACTCACAGCATAAACCGCTTCAATCTTTTCGCGATTCTTTAAAATTGTAGAAGAATTGTAGGTATCCCATACTTCGCCGCATTTTGTGATTTTTTAAGCACTTTATCGCTAACTTCGTTTAATTTTTTTTGCTTGGTTTCTTAGATACTGCTTGCTGTTTTCGACTCATCTTTCACAGAATTCTACAGAGCAACTGTGAACAGCGTTTCCATTATGTTAGTTAGGTAGTGAAGTAGAGATAGTCACTTCTTTCACCCACAGATAGGAGAATTCAGATCCCCGGTTTATAGTTTATGTTACTGTCAATACAGTCAACCGAATAATGGAACAATCACTTTCAAAAAAAGAAATTCCTTCCACAAACTTTCATTGTGACTAATCTATTGCTTTTATGGTTAATGTGGGAACACTTGCGCATATCAGAGATCAAAGAAAAGCAGGGATTATTCAGGAATTCAGTATTTCAGAATTTTCTGAAACCCTTTTTCACTTTAAATCGTTTTCAAACCATGAGAAAATTCCACTTTTAATAAGAGTATGTGACATTTAAGTTTGAAATATCGAAAACATTGCATAAGGAATCATGTTTTGACTTTGAAGAGAAAAAAAAATTTCGCCTTAAGCGGGATTTTCCGAAATTCTATTTCGTGTTAAACGAATTAATTAACATTGATTTTCAGACTCATCTGACGGGACCTGAAATTTATTTCGTGTTAAGCGAAATTTCGCGTTAAGCGATTTCGTGTTAACGAGTTTCGACTTTAATATCTATCATGTGGACTTAATGTAATATTTAAAAAAAAAATCAAAATTAAACATGCTGTACACCTTCGAAATGTTAAAATATGCGAATATTTCCATAATTGGGTTGTTATCACGATTCAATACTTTCCTCAAACTCATACATTTACTATTCTCTATTACTCATATTGATACTCGCTTTGTATTATTCTCAAACATTTGAGAAATCCGTTAAACTTCCGATATGACGTCAGATTAATTTTCTTTTTAATTCTCTAATGACGTGATATTAATCTGCTTTCTGTACATACTGTAATGCCTCCTCAATGCAGATCCGATTATGATGGTAAGTGGTAGCGTATCGGAACAGTTACAGAGAGAATTCTTCTATATTTTTAATAGAATTTTTATTGGAACACAATATAGATTCTAATATTGAATATACAAGTGGTATTTACATCATTTAATTATTTATGGGTCATCCGCTTACGATTAATTTTCTAATAACATAGAGTCAAACTCTCGATTCAAAAGTTCTACACTACACGGTTTGCTGCAGGTTCAATGTTCAATTTCCTCGGGCCTTGGTGAACCCGTTCTGCACTCGGATTTTCCTGCTTTCTAAGATAGATTGGAATTGAGAACTAATTCACTGGCACTTGTCGTACCTTTTCTTTGTTGGGGCTTTCTCAGATACTAGGAGTATCAATTCATCGGAGGTAAGACCTCTCCAGCGTCTTAGCTACGCTGAGTCAGAAACTGGTGTTTCTAATCCTCTCTCCAGAGAGTAACTTCACTCGTTGGGATCTTTCTCCAAACTGCACTTCTAACTCTCAATCTCTCACACGGGATTTTCACTAGGGGCGGGGATTTGGTCAAGGCGGAGCATATTGAAACCACTCAGCCTCTGAGCAACTCTGGGATACGACATTTCCATTTAGAACAAGTCTGTTATTGGATTTTCCATAACAAAGGACATAGAATCGTGTGCAAACATAAAATCGTGTGCAAAGTTCGTCTTCCCAGACAGGTGCTATTTCTCTCACGACTCCGGTAAAGCTCAAAGCACAAAGCTTCTACCACGGTGATCTTTTCCGATACATCAATGTCTGAGAGCCTCGCTCGCTGCACATAGGACGTTCGGTGTTTCACTTTACTTCAAAGCAACACCAACGTGAGAAGGTCTGCCGAAAATAGTTCTTTCCAAGCGTTCCCACGGGAAAGTCTAAGATGACACACACTAACACCTGGGTGAAGAAACTCAATTCTTTACAATACACATACTCATACTCCTTGTATTATTGAAAAATCTTTGAAAATTTCCGTTTTATTACCAATATGCGTCAATCATTTTTATTTCATATTAATCTTTTTTCAATAGGTGAAAATCTTTCAATAGAAAATTAATTATTGTAGAAAGAATTTTATTGTGGATTTTTAATTGTTGGCAACTGCTATAACGAAAAATGTTTAAATTTAATAGGTAAAGACTGTTAGAATTTTGTTTTTTTTTATCTCTATTTATTAAAATAATACGATTTTTTCAATTTTTAATATTTTGAGCTTCATAGCAGGTATTCAGTTATATATACACACATTTTCAACTCTGTAAGTTATATAGGTTCTGAGAACGGCTCTGTGACAAACAGATAACTGAGCGGGAGTAATAGAGTTTCGTGAGATGAACGAAACCCTAAAATAGCTAGTGCAGGCACATCTACATATGAACAGCTTTCTTTTTTTTTTTTAATTATTAGCAAAATTGATTCAATAGAAAGCTCAGGTACAGATGATTCATTTAATCAGTCGTTTCATAAACGTGTTTCATTAGGATTATATATATATATATATATATACATATCAGTGACCCGGAGCTGGAGCTGGAGCCCGGAGCCGGTGCGCTCCGGAGCTGTGTTTTCCCGGGAGCTGGAGCTGGAGCTCTAAATTTTCCCCTTCTCCAAGGCTCCTTTAGTTTTTTAATGTTCTTTTGAATCTTTTTTTTTCAGTCTTTTAAAATTTTCATGCTTAAAATATTTTAATTACATCATTATTCAGAATTTTCATTCTATCATTTTTAAAATTTTTTTTAAAAATTAGAGTTGGAAAACTTTGGGCAACACTACTTCACTTCTACTATCTACTTGAGCTAAGTGGCAACACTACTTGAAAACAAATATGACCGCCTGTTGTTTACATGTGCAGTTGCACAATTTTGCTTGTTTGAAAAATGAAGATATTTAAGATTTTTGTGTTTAAAATTCCACCAAATTTTCTTTTTTAAAAGTAAAATCTAAAAGATTTCAGATTTTCTGAGAAGCATTTCAATTTGATGAGAAGAAAAATGCATTTTGTCAGATCTTTAATGAAAATAAAGGAAGGATCTGTGAGCAAAAAATTAATTGTGAAAAGAGTTCAAACATGAGAAGGCATAGTGTCAGAAATCATAAGAAAGAAGCACAAGAACTCAAACATGTAGATGAAGAATTAGAAACTAGAAAGAGAAAAGTATAAGCAGAATTTGACAAAAATAAGCAATTTCATTGTATCCTACACATTCAAGAGGCCTGCTGCATTGTAACGGCATCACCCATTAGCCAAGTTGCTGTAGAAAGACTATTCTCGGCATTTAAATACATTTATAATGATTTAAGATCAAATATGATGGAGGATTTATTAGATTCAATTCTTTTCTTAAGAATGAATAAATTATTCAACTGTGAATTTATTTAAATTTGTATTTTCAGAGTGAGCTGATGATTATGTTTATTTTTTTAATGTTCATTTTTATAATACAAATTTCAAGTTTAAAATCTGAAACTCAAAAGCGTGAAATCGGAGTTGTTGCCGGAGCCGGAGCCATAGCTTATTATCTGGGAGCGGAGCTGGAGCTGGAGCATCAAAAATTTTTCCGGCTCCGGGTCCCTGCATATATATATATATATATATATACAGAGGTGCCAAGTTCCCACTAATCTTCCGTAATAAGTGGTTTAATCTGATCCAATTTAACAACGCTTTAAACCAGAAAAATTATTGGATGAATCTTTATTTATTTAATTTCAGGTTTCTACATGGAATTTATTTAATTTCATTTCTTAAAATAAATTCTGGTGCAAAACGTGTTGAACCTGTGTCAAATTAACCGACATATTACGGAACATTAATGAGAGCTTGGCACCTCTGTATATAGGATAGATATACTACATTTCATGTTTTAAATCCCGAATGAATTTTTTTACACACAAACTCCTTCTTTCGAAGGCTATTTCAGGAATTAAATTATGTGGAAGAGTTAAGCATTATGAGGCTTCGTTAACATTGAATTTAAGAAATCATAACAATTTGACTGGGTAGTTACAAATTAAGAAGAATATGTGACTTTACATACCATCTTGACTAATAAAAAATAAAATTGATATGTCTGAGAAAAAAAAAAGGTAAAATACAAATTCTTAACGTTTTGTTTGTATTGAAATATTTTTTTAAAAATAAAACACAAATTCAAAAAGTGCATTTAACAATGATAATGATGAGTTCCTATGTTATCTAAAATGTATATGAATTACATGCATCTTCAGATAAAAGTATACTATTTGTAATTTAGATGACAATTTAAATTAAATTCTTGTTTTATTAATCAGCATCAAAGTGTTTCAGGTATTACTTCAGGTATCAAACTGTTAAACTTTTAACCCCTTGGCGACACGTATACGTGACGCATAAGATGCTCAGAATCCTCGATTATTCCCACCAGTTATTTTTAACCGACTCAAAAAAGGAGGAGGTTATCAATTCGACGTGTATGTATTTTTTTTTTATGTATGTACACCGATTACTCCGGAACTATGCGTCCTATTTATATGATTTTTTTTTTATTCGAAAGAGAATTTTCTCGAATTGGTCCCATTTAAATTTTATGAAAATTGGTTCAGTACTTTTTCAGAAATTCAACAAAAACAAAAAAAAAAAAATAAGCATTTTAAAAATAGTTAATTTGTTGGCTTTTGAGTGTTGCCAAATTTGAAAAGCAAAATTACATAAAATTGTGAATTGGATAAATATAATACAACGTACAGATAAAAACTATAAATTATGCTACAACAAATCTACTTTTGAATCTTTTAAAATCTTTTGTGTATGTTCACCGATTACTCCGGAACTAAGCGTCCTATTTATGTAATTTTTTTTTTTCGTAAGAGAATACTCTCGAATTGGTCCCATTTAAATTTTTATAAAAATTGGTTCAATACTTTTTCAGAAATTCAATAAAAACGAAAAAAATAAGCATTTTAAAAATAGTTAATTTGTTGGGCAGACGACTTTCATTTAATATCATAAAATATTCTATTACGTGAATTTGCAAATAAAAAAAAGACTGACATATTTAAATCAGCTTTAACTTATCGGATTATAATTCTGCATGAATAAATTAAAGGGGGGATTAGCCACTGCCCCCCCCCTCTTTATACTTAACCAATGCGCTCCTTATCACAATGAACGTATATACGAAATTTTAAGCAAATCAGATATTTAAGAGTTATTACGTCCGGGTCATCAGTTGTTGGGCAGACGACTTTCAGCAGGTTTCAAGTAATAAAAAGACTGACATATTTAAATCAGCTTTAACTTGTCGGATTTATTTTCATAGAACAAACATTTTAAGATCTGAACAGAAAGTTTTGAGTGTTGCTAAATTTGAAAAGCAAAATTACATAAAATTGTGAATTGGATAAATATAATACAACGTACGGATAAAAACTATAAATTATGCCACAACAAATCTACTTTTGATTCTTTTAAAAGTTCCATTGTTGCAGTTTCACAGCGGTTTGGCATATTTTGACGAGCGTTTATTGGCGCATAATTAAATACATTATTGTTTCAAATCCCATACAAATGTTCGAGTCACAGAAAATATTTGGCGATTTATCACCTGTGGCGCACTAGTTGTAAACTTCCTTTAAAATATCCAATATCTATATTATATTATACAATACAGTTGTATATAAATGCTTCTGCAATTGTCTTTTAATATTTCTACTACATAATATTAACTATAGAGTGACAATATAGAAAGAAAGAAAAAAAGGGGTTACTCCAAATAGTATTATAGGCGACGTTATTGGCGCAGTGTATTTACCTTGTACGGATCATAAAAATCAGTACACATTAAGCATACGCACCGAAATCAGTGAGTTACACAGTTATCAAAACTGTAGTATACAGCCGATTATGACACATTATCCAAGACGATTAGGTGAGAATAATGATAAAATTTCTAATCTTCCGTAATCAAAGTCTACTGCCAAGGTTAGCGTGAAATAAAAAATATATTAGCAACAATATGGTTTAATATAAATATAGATATCATTAAAGGCTTTAGACTTTAGATGAGAATAATGATAATTTTTCTAATCTTCCGTAATCGAGTCTACTGCTAAGGTTAGCGTGGAATAAAAAATATATTAGCAACAATATGGTTTAATGTTAATATAGATATCATTAAAGGCTTTAAAGACATTAGATGAGAATAAAGATAAATTTTCTAATCTTCCGTACTCGAGTCTACTGTTGTAAATATAGATATCATTAAAGGCTTTAAAGACATTAGATGAGAATAATGATAAATTTTCTAATCTTCGATACTCGAGTCTACTGCCCAGGTTAACGTGAAATAAAAAAGATATTAGCAACAATATGGTTTAATGTAAATATGGATATCACTAAAGTAATAAATAAATAAATAAACTTTTTAACCAAAGAAAAGAACCGACTTCCAAAACTACTAAAAAGCGAAAAATAAACTTTTTTACCAAAAATAGAACCGACTTCAAAAACTACTAAAAAGCGAAAAATAATTTTTTTAACCAAAAATAGAACCGACTTGAAAAACTACTACAAAGTAAAAAAATAATTTTTTTTAGGTAATAGTTAATAAGAAATTAAATTAAGAGCATTGTATTTACCATGCATATTACTATATTTATGTACATTAATTTGATTTTTTGGAGTCGGTGCCAGCCAAGCCAAGTACAAAATTGAAAACAAAATATCCAATATAAATCGTAACATGCGTATAAATTATATCTACATAAATACGAGACAATAAAAAAAATACGTATAACTCATCAAATGGTAGAAAATACAATGATTTAAATGATTTATGAAATGAACTAATTTCCAAAGCAATGTTTGTCGACATATAGTTGCTAATCTCATTTGAAAATACACATTTATAACATCAGATGAAATGTTTAAAAATGGTAACATGGCTTTAACTTGGCTTGGCTGGCACCGACTCCAAAAAATCAAATTAATGTACATAAATATAGTAATATGCATGGTAAATACAATGCTCTTAATTTAATTTCTTATTAACTATTACCTAAAAAAAATTATTTTTTACTTTGTAGTAGTTTTTCAAGTCGGTTCTATTTTTGGTTAAAAAAATTATTTAGTGTAAGCTTTGCTTATTTAATGGTACAGTGACGAACAGTTGATGTCGGTTAAGGGGATACCGAAATGCTATCAACTTTATGCCCAGTCTGTTGTGAGTAGAATGTCTTGTAAAAATGAGCCGTTGGGAAAAGTAAAAATACTACAATGAGCAATTAATAAGAAAGAGGAAAAAATTTAAATAATGGTAGAAAGTAAATTTGTAATAAGACAGTAAAGCAATAGAGATTAAGGATAGAGTCTAAAAATTAAAGAAATATTTAATGGTAGCATTTCTGCGACTCAATTAGGCGAAAATTTCTGTTTTAAAAAACCGGCGGTAAAAGATTAAAAATTCTGTAAAGGACGCTCGTCGCGAAGGGGTTAAACTTTGGAAATAATATAATATAACTTTTTTCTTTTTATTTTATTTCCAATTTCGCATTAAAAACATAACTGCGCGGACCCGTGATAAAACCTTAAATGAACCCCAAACCCTTGCTCGTAAGAAAACATAAAAAAAAAAAGAATCTTTAGTTGCAGAAAAAATTGAAATGTGTAATGGTTGAAATTTTTAAAGGTTTCACAGACCGAGTGAAATTTACGTCAGAAATATTGTTATCTGATTGTAAAATAAATATGTTTTCTTCCCGGTAAAACGACCCTTTTTCAAATTCTATAGAAAGGCAGAACTTCCATTTCCCTTTCCATTCCTGCCTTCAAAAAGAGTGAAAGCGACTCTCTCCCTTCCCCTTGCAACCCCCAATTCCCTTTTGTCCACCCCTCTCTCAAAGAAGGCAAGTGGAAGAATGAATGCTCGCTCCGGGATGGGGAAAGAAGCATATAATTAAGAAGTGCTATTGATTCTTCTTAACTGTATTTCCTTCTTTATTCACCGTTCAAAAAAGTTTCGGCATGCACAGTAAGGTCGAATTTGCACTGAAATATTAAGACTTTTACTTCCCGCTTTAATATCTAAGATAATTTAAGTTAGTGTTCAGCTGTTGAATATTCGGTATTCGGCCAAATCGCAATTCGTTACATCCCTATTCTTAACGTAAGAATTTTTGAAACCACTTACGTCAAAATCAATTTTTACTTAAAATAATATTAAATCACGGATATTATCACTAAACAAAATATATTTGTTATAAAAGTGTCCTTTAAAAGTATAAATATTCACATTCCATAAACATTACTGAAATACATATATTAGTTTCAGATTTTTGTGACTTGAAGCGACATTTTTGTGAGAAAAGCGCATTAAAAAATAGAAAGTATTTTCAGACAACAAAATAATAATTAAAAAAACTTTATGTTTTAAAAATAAGAAAACACTTTTCTTAAGCTTACATATAAAAGTTTTACAGGTGAAGGCAAAACTTCTGAAAAAAAAATTCAACAATTATATTTAAATGCCAATAGATATATAGGTAATAATTGTACATAATTCAATTACGTAAACTCAAGGTAGGTGATCATAAGGTACAAATGCTCTTTTCTGCTAAACAGATTTTGAACAGTAATATATAAGGATTATTAAACAATTTAATATAATAATTTTTCTCACACATATTCAAAAATATTACTATACATTCAGAAAAGTGCTGATTTACATTATACAGAAATAATCTTTAAAATTATTATAAAGACACTTAAATGAATCTTTAAAAAAAAGAAAAAAAAATCCATATTCTAAAATTTAGGTTGATTAAATAAGTAGATATTTTGTAAGTTCTGTATTTCCTGCTTTCCTTCTACATGAAACATCTATTGAGAAATCTCATGTACAAATATTGTTTACCAACAAAGTGTCAGTAACAATATTTTGGAATATTTTCCCTTTTCTCATGGTTAAAAATAGATACAGTGGCTGAGTGATAGGGGGGGGGGGGGAGTCTGTAAGAAAAAAAAGCTGAAAAAAAATTTAAATGTTTCCTAATTCCCATCTCCTATTCCAGAAAATATGATTAAAAAAGTCAGTAAAATAGGGTTAAAAAGAAAAAATAACAGAAAATAAAAATAGAGAGGGAAAGTTAATTTAAAAGTTTTCCTACAAACTTTCGTTCCAACTTTTGATAGGGAGGGTTTTATTTTTTCCCTGGACATCATATTAGATTTTATTTTATTTTTTAGAAGTCTGTTGGCTAATGGGTAGTTGTTTTTCTCTAAATTTTCCCAATGAGCCGTTTCCAAATTTTTACATGCATTCTTATTGAAAAAGGTTTGAGCTGCGGAAAAACAACTTTGCTTCATCATACATGTCAGCAAGTATTACGATATCACACACTTTATCTTCGGTTAAAGGCTTTTCCATGTACTCAGAGCAGGATGATTTAAGCCCCTGGACATCATATTTGTCCGCAATTATGTAAAGATGATCAATATTGTGAAATGAGGCGTTCGTCTAATTCACCGAAATAGAGGTACTCTATAAACTTCTGGAAAGAATCCGGATCACAATCAGATATAGTTATGATGCCGGTTCGGTTTTCCAACGTATCATGACTAAACACAGCGGCGAATACAGGTGACCGAGCCATTAAAACGACCTTGTGTGCATTCAGAACCCTTTATTTCACTCTCAGGATCACATCACAACTGTCTTTATCGGTGAAAAGCCTTCTGAAATTCTGCGACAGGGAATCTAATTCTAAATAAATAAATTCATCATTCAAATAATACTTCATAATGAGGAACACATTCGTGAAAACATATATAATGCAAAATAATTATGGGCTTTTTTAAGGGGACCAAAATGTTTTGAAAAGACGAAAAGGTGGAAATTTTCAGGGTCTTTATTCCATATCAGCAACGAATTTCCCTGACTTTTCCACACCAATAATAATAAAAAAAATTACAGGTATCGAGGTTTTGTGATGTTACACACAAAAAATCTTAAAAGTTGTGAATTTGAGAGTGGAACTTTCACAACTGATTTCACAACTAAACAGGCACATATTACTGATTTGTTACGTAATTTTTTGCAAAATTTACAAATTGTTGAACATTTTACATGCTAAACATTTTGCAGATACATATTTTTAGCATCAGGTTTCTATCCAGTTTATTAAATCAGGTTGAAATTCTGTATCACATCATAAACAGTTAAATACAGATTGTTTTGACATATTTTAATACAAATAATAAATAGTCAATAAATTAAGCTAACAAATGATTAGTTCCCAAACAAAGATAAGTAAGCAGAGTGAAACACCTAATCAATCCTATAATATTCAGTATAAAGTTTCAGTGAAGCTGGAACTGAGAATCTCCGAGTTACAAAGAAGGACTAAAAGGGGGTAGACAAAATGATATCCACGAGAGGTCGAAATACTCTTTACAGTAATTATAAAGAGCAAAGTTTGATTTTAATGGCGCTGCAATTTCAAATCTTTAGTTTTATAAGAAATATTTTCCTATTTTTTTCTCGAAAGTTCAAAATTTTCTTACTTTTTCTCGGCTTTTTTTAATTTTCCTGACTTTTCCTCAGAAATGGTAAATTTCCTTGACTTTCATCTGACCTTTTCCAGTCCATTTAAATTTCCCTGACTTTTCCAGGTTATCCAGGTGGCTAAACTTTTGCAAGTGCAAAAGTTTAAATGTATGGTCCAATTTGGCCAAAAGTTGTCAAATGTATGTCGATCTCATGACAGATTCATATAAAATAAAATACATACAGGCAAATTTTGAATGGTATCGAAATTGGCCCAGAAAATTCTCGAAATTCACTTTGGATATGGAAAACATAATGTAGAACTTTCCCCATTGTGTCTTATGAATCCCACTATTTACATAAAGTTATCTGCTATTTAGAGATAAGTATAAGTATACAATTACATACATTCATATATATATATAGAAGACCCTTCTGTCCGTTTTGGACATTAATCCTAAGAAACTGCTGAGGTAACGAATAAACATTTCTGTGCCTGTAGACATAATTATGCAAGAAAGTTCTTGAGAAAATCATCTAACCAGGAAATTCTTTTATATAATATTGTTGACTTCAAATACTTTCCTAACTAATAAAATTACAAAATTAAAATTAAAACAACTCTTTTTTTTTTCTAAAGACAGTCATTGCGTTGTTAATTTTTCAAGATAGAAGAAAAGGCTCTATATTCTGAGAGCCAGAATGAAGAACTTTCAGATGATGAAGTGTTGAATTTAATTTATAAGCAATTTTCATTTAAGCTGTCGAATGTTTGTCTTGTATCTGAATTTCTAATACAGTATTAGAAAAAATATTTTTTTTAATGATTTGTAATATTATAATGGAAAAATATTTTTATCACTTTAAGTCCCATTCTGTTAACAAAGTATCATTAAGATTATCAATACGTACCTATTAAGTAATTAGATTAATACATTTATTAACTGTCTTAACGCTTTAAACGTGTTTATCCTAATTAAATGATACATAAAATGTTTCAAATACGTATTTCAGTTTCAATGTCTCAAATTAATCAATTTCCAATTCAAAATAACTATCTCCGAAGAAACTTTGATTTAAAACGTAATAAATTTTGTTTAAATGAGTTTAATATATCATTTATTTAAATAAAACAAAGCATTTAAGAGAAATAAATTGGAAAATAATTTTGGCCAGCTAAAATCGATAAATCTCCCACCGTGCAGCGGGGGAGTTGACGGACGCTCGAGATATATATCGACGCAGATTAATCCAAGGATATTTAGTAACGATTTTCGAAAAAAAAAACTGCCGGTAATTAGCTGAGATATTAATTAAGTTACTTGAAAAAGAAATTCTTATTATACATCGTGTAGAGTATCGTTCGAAAGATGTGGTAACGCCGAATTACTAAAATAGATTTGTTTTAATTTCAGGTATTATATTTTCAGAGAGATCGCCGAAAGTATACTGGAAAAATAGTTCCTCCCCCCCCCCCCCGCTCTTATTTCCGAATCTACTGAAACTGAAATTATGAAAAAATTCGGGGTAGTAGGAGTTCATTAATTAATAAATTTAATGTACGGAACTCTTTGAGTGGGAATTACACTCACACTTGTCCGATTTTTTTCGTTATTTGAAATTTGTTTGGTCACTTAAATGAAATTGAAAAAATAATCTAAAAAATATCTTTAAAAAAATCATCCGAAGAGCTTACACAGGTTCACGCAGTAGGAGTTTATTAATTAATAATTTTAATGTACGGAACTCTTAGAGTGGTAATTATACTCACACTTGTCCAATTGTTTCGTTATTTCAAATTTGTTTGGTCACTTGCCCCACCAGTGGCTGAGAGGTTCTGCTCTCGAAGCTGGTAGACGGGAGGTGCTGGGTTCGATCCCAATCGTGCCCGTCGGCCTAATCGTTCGGAGTTTTCGTGGTTTTCTTTGAGCCGTGGATTTATCCATGCGTAAATACGGGTTAGGTTCCCTTAGAAAGACCCCCACGAAGGGCACTCCCCCCGGGCCTATATTCCTAGTGTAGATAATTGGCCGTCAATAATCAACCCAACCCATTGTTTGGTCACTTAAATGAAATAAAAAAATAATCTAAAAAATATCTTAAAAAAAAATCATTGAAAGAGCTTACACAAGTTCACGTAACACACGAAATGCATGAATATTTCATGCATAGTATTTTTATTATTATGTTAAATGGTACAAATATTTATATTGCAGCCAAGTTTTACTTTATCTTTCTAGCAATTTCCCCTGATCTCGCACAAAACATTCCTTTTTCAGTCGATCAAATTTCATCAATATATCTCTGTTTTACTCGTTCCATTTAATATATATATATATATTTGTACAATCGTGATAAAAAAGATAAAAGCTCAACAAAATCAGCCAAAAAATCATCTGTAACTAGTGCCAATCAATTAGTAGAAACGTCTATTTATTATTACTGTGCTTAAATTTTGCTTAAGCGGTCATCTACATATAAACAAACTATAAACTTTTCAAGATTATTACTAACTCTTTTAATAATAATACTGCTTAGGGGGTCATCTACATATAGAAATAGTAATTAATTTCAAAATATTCTACACTAACACTTAATTTTGATATCATATATTTGGATTTTTTGCTGCATTTTATTTCCGGGTACCAAATGGAAAGTCACTTGGTCAAGTAGATAAGTGGTCACAGGAGTCTTACATTTCCACTGAAGAGGCTACACTAGTCACAAAAATTTTCGGTTCAAGATGGCCGCTGGCGTTGAGAAACAAACAAGAGGATGGGCTAACTTCAAATGATTGACAAGACAACTCCTCCAATTGAGAAAAAGAATGAATTCAACAAAAGATAACTGACATTTCTGTCACTCTTGGGTAGTTGCCAAGATTTTAAGTCTACAAAAAGAAAGGATTTTGCATCTTATCTTTGCATGGAATTAGAAAAGAAAAATGTTAAACAGATATACAGATTTAAAACATTGTGTATTTTGTACTAGGGGAAAGGGGCAATTAAATCTAAGTGAAAAGAAAGAGCGATGGGCCGATCCCCATTTTTTGGAAAATTTAGAGTTTAGAAAATTAGATTTTTTTAGAAATTTGCCCCACCCAGGGCTTAATTTCTAAAAAAAAAAAAAAAAAAAAAAAAAAAAAAAAATTACCGGAGCCCTAATATTCCGTAGTATTAACAACCGTAGCGTACCGTTCCCCTCCACCGTCACTCCAGTCTGCATATTTATATTTCATATATTATATTCAAAATTTGAAGTATTTTTATATTATTATTATTTTTTCACATAATAAAAAATTTAAATGCATCTCTCTGCACACACTTAGCTATCAACTATTCTACTTTTTACTCATTATTACTTCCAAATATAAATCTTTGCCGAATCTTAGTGTTAGTTAATCGCATAATTCTGCGATTAAATAAGCTCAGAATTATGATTCGGAAATTGTGTTAACACAAAAAATGAATAGTTCGCAGCTATGAAGAATAGAAAAAGACTTTACTTTTTATTCTGATCAAAATAGCGTTAAAATGATTTGAAATGGAAAAAAATTAAAATTTGAAATTTAAAAACAGATTGAGCTGGAGTCTGCCGAAACCCCAAGACTGATATAAAAACCGAGCCCGTTTCATCTCCATTTCTTACGTGAGCGACACTTTACGTCATTTATTAGTGTTTTGATACAAAAGAAGGCAAAAGATTGGAGATGGGAGGAAAAGGAAAGGGTAATTTAGGATTCGCTTTTCGGAAGCGTTATTGCATTGGGCTCCGGAGTTTCTATCTTTACAAGAAGAAAATATTGGATTCGTAAAAATTTTCGACTTCCGATTTTAAACGGATTTATACGTTTTAGAAGACCTGAATACGCTATGACTGTTTTTAGAAAATGTCTGTCTGTATGTATATGACAAAAAAATTTTGGGGCGGTCTATCTCAAGAACTAAAACACAGAATTTAATAAAATTTTAGATTCATTTAGACCTTGATATAAATTGGTGCTGATTAGTTTTTGGTGCGAACCATTTATGCTGCTTTTTTCACGATTTCCGCAATAGCTCTCTCTCAAGAACTAATACACAGACGTTCACCTACCTTCCGGTTCAGCTAGGCGTGGATATAAGTTGTTGCTGATTAGGTTTTGGTGTAAACCGCCCAAACTGCCATGCTGTATTATTCACGATTTTCATATCTCAAGAACTAATGAATGAATTTTCATTAAATTTCAGATTCAGTTATTACGTTGATATAAGTTGTTGCTTATTTGGTTTTGGTGTTAACTACCCAACAGGTGGCGCTGCTATGCTCCATTTTTCAGGATTTACACTATTTTAGTGATAGTCATATTTCGAGAAACTAATGCATGGAATTTAATAAAACTTTAGATTCAGTTAGGTATTGATGTAAATTTGTGCTGATTAGTTTCGGTGAATATCGCCCAAAAAGTGGCGCTGCTATGCTGCATTTTTCACGATTTCCGCATTAGCTGTATTTCAAGGACTAATGCACAGATTTTCATCTACCTTCAGATTCAATTAGAGTGGACATAAGAAATTTCTGATTAGGTTTAGCTCTATACCACCCAAGAGGTGGCGCTGCGAAGCAGCATTATTCAGGATTTTCAAGAAAGTTATATCTCAAGGAATAATGCTCGAATTTTCATCAAATTTTAGATTCAGTAAGACGTTGACATAAGATGTTGCTTATTAGGTTTTCGTGTAAATTGCCCAACAGGTGGCGGTGCTATGCTGCATTTATCAGGATTTATACGATTTTAATGATAGTCACATCTCAAGAACTAATACATAGAATTTAATAAAAGTTTAGATTCAGTTATGCCTTGATATAAAATGGTGATGATTAGTTTTTGGTGAATATCGCCAAAAGGTGGCGCTGCTATGCTGCATTTTTCACGATTTCCGCATTAGCTGTATTTCAAGGACTAATGCACAAATTTACATCTACCTTCAGATTCGGATAGATGTGGACATAAGAAGTTTCTGATTAGGTTTAGCTGTATACCGCCCAACAGGTGGAGCTGCGAAGCTGCATTATTCAGGATTTTCAAGAAAGCTATATCTCAAGGACAAATGCACGATTTTTTTTCAAA
The DNA here is from genome assembly GCA_963931845.1 of Maratus michaelseni. Classification (NCBI taxonomy): domain Eukaryota; kingdom Metazoa; phylum Arthropoda; class Arachnida; order Araneae; family Salticidae; genus Maratus; species Maratus michaelseni. Next base: position 79,805,232 of record OZ007598.1, read on the forward strand.
TTTTACATTCAGTAAGACGCTGATATAAGTTGCTGCTTAGTATGTTTTGGTGTAAATTGCCCAAAACATGGCGCTGCTGTGCTGCAATTTTCAGGATTCCCACAATAGCTGTACCTCAAGAACTAATGCACAGATTTTCATATACCTTGAGATTAAGATAAACATCGACATAAGATGTTGCTGATTAGGTTTTGGTGTATACCGCCCAACAGGTTGCGCTTATACGTTGCAATTTTCAGGATCTCCAAAATAGCTTTATCACAAAAACTAATGCATGGATTTACAATAAATTTCAGTTTGAGTTTGACATTCACAAAAGTTGTTTCTGATAAGGTTTCGGTGCATACCGCCCAAAAGGTGGTGTTGCTCTGCTGCATTATTCACGATTTTCAAGATAGCTATATCTCAAGAACTAAAGCACAGATTTTCATTAAATTTAAGATACAGTTAGACGTTGACATAAGATGTCACTTATTAGGGTTTGGTATAAATCGCCCAACAGGTGGCGTTGGTATGCTGCATTTTTCAGGATTTCTGCAACAGCTGTATATCAAAACTAATGCACAGATTTTCATCTACCTTCAGATTCAGTTAGACGTATACTGTATTTTTCTCGATTTCCGTAATAGCTCCATTTCAAGAAGTAACGCAGGGAGTTTCAACAAATTTCAGATTCAGTTAGACGTTGACTTAGGTTGTTGCTGATTAAGTTTTAATGTATACCGCCCAAAATGTACGCTGCATTATTCATGATATTATATAGCTATATCTGAAGAAATAATGCACGGATTTTCATTAAATTACAGATTCCGTTAGACGTTGACATAGGTTGTTGCTTTTTAGGTTTTGGTGTAAATCGCCCAACAAGTGGCGCTGCTATGCTGCACTTTTTAAGGATTTGCTCCATAGCTCTATCTCAAGAACTAATGCACAGATTTTCATCAAACTTCAAATTCCGTTACATGTGGACATAAGTTTTTGCTTATTAAGTTTTCGTGTATACCGACGAACAGGTGGTGTTGCTATAAGTTACATTTTTCAGGATTTACACAATTTTAGCGATAGTCATATCTCAAGAACTAATGCACGGAATTTAATAAAATTTTAGATTCAGTTAGAATTTGATAAATGTGTACTGATTATTTTTTGATGTAAATCGCCAAACAGGTGGCGCAGTTATGCTGCATTTTTCAGGATTTGCGCACTAGCTCTATCTCAAGAACTAATATACAGATTTTCTTCAAACATCAGATTTAGTTAGAAGTGGACGTAAGTTGTTTATTAGGTTTTGGTGTATACCGCCCAATATGTAGCGCTGCTAAACTGCAGTATTCATGAATTTCAAGATAACTCTATCTCAAGGACTAATGCACGGATTTTCATTACAGTACACGTTTAGATAGACATTGAAATAAGTTGTTGCTTAATTGGTTTTGGTGTAAATCGTCCAACAAGTGGCGCTTCCATAATGCATGTTTCAGGATTTTACACGATTTTAGTGATAGTCATATCTCAAGAACTAATGCACGGAATTTAATAAAATTTTAGATTCAGTTAGACTTTGATAAATGTGTACTGATTATTTTTTGATGTAAATCGCCAAACAGGTGGCGCAGCTATACTGCATTTTACAGGATTTGCACACTAGCTCTATCTCAAGAACTAATACACAGATTTTCATCAAACATCAGATTTAGTTGGAAGTGGACATAAGTCTTTGATTAAATTTTGGTGTATACCGCCCAACAGGTGACACTGCTATGCTGCATTATTCATGATTTTCAAGATAGCTCTATCTCAAGAACTAATGCACAGATTTTCATCAAACTTCAGATTCTGGTAAACGTGGATATAAGTTGTTGCTTGTTATGCTTTGTTGTATATCTCGCAACAGGTGGCGCTGTATAATGCATTATTCACGATTTTCAAGATAGCTCCGTCTCAAGAAATAATGCACGAAATTTAATAAATATTTGTATTCAGTAATGACCTTCATATAAGTTGGTGCTGATTAGGCTGATTAGTTTTTGGTTTAAATCGCTCACCTGGTGGCGCTGCTATGCTACATTTTTCACGATTTTCACGACTGGTATATTTCAAGAACTAATGCACAAAATTTCATAAAATTTCAGATTCTGTTTGATCGTGATATAAATAGACGATGATTACATGCTTTGGTGTAAATAGCCCAAAAGATGACATTGCTATGCTACTTTTTTATGATTTTCACGAAAGCTAAATCTAAAACACTAATGCACAGAATTTCGTCAAACTTCAGATTCATTTAGACGTGGTCATAAGTTGTTGCTGATTAAGTATTGGTGTATAGCGCCCAACCGGTAGCGCTGGTATGCTGCGTTATTCACGATTTTCAAGATAAGTCTATCTGAAGGACTAATGCACGGATTTTCATTACATTACAGATTCAGTTAGACGTTGGCATAAATTGTTGCTTATTACGGTTTCGTTTAAATTTCCCAACAGGTGACGCAGCTTATGCAGCATATTTTCAGGATTCACACGATTTTAGCGATAGTCTTATTAATGGATGGAATTTAATAAAACTATCCAGTTAGACTTTGATATAAATTGGTGCTGATCCGTTTTTGGTGTAAATCGCACAATTTTGGTGTAAATCGCGTTGCTGTGCTGTATTTTTCTCGAATTCCTCAATAGCTCTTTCTCAAAAACTAATGTAGGGATTACCAACAAATTTCAGATTCAGTTAGACATTGGCATAGATTGTTGCTGATTAAGTTTTGGTGCATACCGCCCACTGGGTGGTGGTGCTATGCTGTATTATTCACGATTTTGAATATAGCAATATCTCAAGGACTATTGCAGGGATTTTCATTAAATTTCAGATTTAGTTAGACGTTGACAAATGTTTTACTTGTTAGATTTTGGTGAAAATCGCGCAAGAGGTGACGCTGCATTTTTCAGGATTTTCGCAAAAAACTTTCTCTTGAGCAAATGCAAAAATTTTGATCAAACTTCAAATTCAGTTGGACGTGGACATAAGTTGTTGATGATTATGTTTAGGTGTATACCGCCCAACAGATGGCACTGTATGCTGGTCATTCATGATTTTCAAGATAGCTATATCTCAATAATTAATGCACGGAATTTATTAAAACTTTATATTATGTTAGACCTGCATATATATTAGTGCTGATTAGTTTTTTGTGCAAATCTTTCAGCAGGTGGCTATACTGTAGTCGTTAAAATATAGTAGGCTAAGTTGTAAACTATGCTACATTTTTCTCTATTTTCACGATAGCTATATCTGAAAAACTAATGCACAGAATTTCATCAAACTTCAAATTCAATTAGATGTTGACATAAATTGTTGCTTATTAGGTTTTGATGTAAATTTCTCAACACGTTGCGCTGCTAGGCTGTATTTTTCAGGATTTACACGATTTTTGCGACAGTCATATCTCATGAACTAAAGCATGGAATTTAATAAAACTTTAGATTCAGTTCGACTTTTGTGTATGTAACTTTTGTGTTTTTGGTGTATGTGAAACATGTATGAGATAAAATAAAGTTTTTGGAGTGGCACATCCGACAAGTTTTCTTCTATCTACACAAGAAAGAAAGTATTGGATTTGTGAAAATTTTCGACCCTTCTTTTTTCTCTAGAACTACTGAAGTAATTTCAATAAGTATATATTATAAGTATTATAATTAGCTATATTCGGATAGTTTTGTTTTCTGGAAAATCAGTTCCTTTTTGTTATCATTTCTTTTAAAAAAACGAATTATTATTTATTAGGGAAGAAATTAGGGTATTAGGGAAGAAAGATGTTTGGGTCTGGGAACGGGTTTGTTTCGAACCTGGTCCGGTTTCCATTCACTTTACTGGGACCGGACATGGTCTTCGCTCTTTCAGGGTTGAGCCAAGCCCGGGCCTTACTTTGTCTGTCCTACATTTGCAGGTTTGTTTGGGCCAGTCTTCTTTTTTTATTGGGTTGACCCTGAATACCTGATTAAGGCGACTCTTCGAGGTAGAGTTTTTAATGCCTCCCTCTGGCATGTTTTTAGAAATTAAGTCGTGCCAGCCCGTCTCAATTAAGCTTTTGTACGGGCTGAGCCGACCTCGGGTAAAACTTTTAGCTTTTATATCGTACCAGGCCAATATATATATATATATATTTGTACGGGCCGGGTCGATCTGGGCCGAACTTTTAGCTTTTATATCAGTTGAGCCATTAATTTTTTTTGTGCAGGGCGTTGAAATTCCGGGCCTGGAAATTTCGACCCATGTAGACAGCTAAACAACATATCTAAGCTAGTTTTATGGGGTTTTATGCTTATTTCAGCCAACGTATCATAGGTACTGAATGTATGTTCCTTTAATATGTTTAAAAAATTGTTTACCGAATTACAAATAATCCTAGTTATAAAATGACGCACGTCAACCGCCGCGCCCATGTCTTGGGGGACTTTAACGCACTAGACCAGGAGGGTCCTCCTGTAAGTGCTGCGTGCCGGTAGCAGCGCCACCACCTGCTGACCACTCCTTTTAACCCAAGAGATTGACGACAAAAGTCGATATGCAGTGTAACCCACACATCGAGGACACCACCACAAAACACTTGGGGGGACACTGAAGTCCTCCGACAGCTTCGTAGCTGGAACCCAAAAGAGCGAACCGGGTAATAGGCCTTATGCCGGACTACCCCAACGACGCTTATTGTACAGCATTTTCTGATCATCGAATCCTAGTGGAGGAGGTGCTAGTACAGAGTGTTGCTTCAAGCCGCCTCACCCAGTAACCAAGCGTCACTGCACAGCCACCATGCACCGTGCTATTCGGAGTTCGATCTTGCCTCCGTAACGGCTCTAGATAAAGATTTTGAAACGATATGACCGCTGTTAGCTAGTCGTTGCTCAGCGTCACCTTCCTCGACGCAGGGCGAGGGTCCGGCTAGAGCAACTGAGATATGCCTACGAGGCATCCTTCTACCACCTAGGGAGGAGACTTCCAACATTGACCGAGTCTTCACGCTGCAGAAAACCTAAGCTTATGAAGGGTAGACCCAAACTCAGTGTCCTGCTTCACCTCTATCACCGGCGCACCACATGGAGGTGGCGGTGCAACCGTGTCCTGTCCCCGTCGTGTCAAACATCTCGCTGTGTTGGGCTCCCGGTCGTCTTTCTCACTGAAGGGTTCGAGTCGAAATCTCCGGAGGAGCCCGTCGAAATTCTTAGCTATAAAGAAACAAACAGTCTTATATCTAGTTAATATTTTTGACTTAATTCTGAATACTGGAGAGTAATTAAAGCTTAAAATTGTCACTAGTAGTAAACTGAAGAGTATTATGGCCCTTCAAAAGATTGCGCCTTTATACGACTTCGAGAAGGTATCTTCCAATGTGTCCTGATATAGACATTTCCTCTAAAAAATATTTTCTATGAATGCTTTGTATATATATCGTCCTACTGTAGTATAAGATAATTCTAAAAAAAATTCGAACAACCATTTTACTATTACTAGTGTTGTAACGTTCTATCCTATAGCTCTATTTCCAAAGGGTTCGTTGTTCCTTTGGGAATTTTATTACAATGTGCAATTCCTCCATTGAGTCATAAGCGATGTTACTGAGATGTGAGCTCACCCTGTCTCTCTCTACCCACTGGTACCTCTGTATGCTGGGCGACAACATTTAACATCGCATCCAAGTGCGTTCCGATCACATTCTGGAACGGCTGCCCTTTTGTCACCTTCTTTAATGTGGGGAGTATTGTGTCGTTCTAGAACGGACGAGAGTCCTGACATGGTTATAACTTACCCTGCACTGTTAAAATAAATCCATTAATTCACGGTAAAATTACTGGCAGCAAAGTTGCCGGGACTTTTTCCATTCCGATAATAGATTTTTCGTTTTAAGAGATAAAAAAAGGAAAAACTCCGTTTGAAGAAGCGGTTACTTTCCGTTACTCTCTCAGAAATTCTTCGAATCACAGAAATATTCCTGGCATTACTGTCAGGAAGGAAAATTTTCCGTTATGAATAACCTCGGTTATAAAAAAATTTACATCTCTCTTTGTGCAGCCATCTGTAGATATTTATTATTTGATATACCTCAAGAATATTTTATGGCTGACCTTTGACTCGAACTAGGGACCTCAGTGCCTTCAGTCTTAGTGTTTTACATGTAAGACCATTGGGCCCTTTCTAGAATAGGATTTTGAATGATGATACTGGATTTCTTCAAATCGCGGCTTAGGACTTAGAAACCTGGTTATTTTTAAGTTAAATGCGGGGAGATTGCGTAATGAGAAAGTGGTGAAGGTTTCAAAATTTAGTATTACTAGAGGATAAAACATGAATTATATATATTCTTAATTGGATAATTAGATGTAAAATATGAATATTATATTTAGAATAAAATTCGGTAAAAAATGTTTCCTTTCTTGAAAAAATCGATTTTTTTCAACTATTAATTATTTTTAAATGTGTTCGTTTAGAATATATTTTCTGCGCGAGTGTTTTTTATAACTTTAAAAAATAAATTGTGCATTATTTTAAAGGAATGGGAAAGTTATTTGTTACATATATTTCTTTTAAATTCTAAAGCATTATTTTAGTTTCTTTTTTGAGTAAAATCGATTTTTTTACCTAATTTAACTAATATATATATATACTAGGGGGCCTACCCCCTGCGAGCTACGCTCACCAACCCCCGCTCAGACTTCGAAGCCTCTAAAAACATAACAGCGTGCTTTGTTTTAAAAATATTGGTAAATCTGTAATTGGGTTGCCATGCTTTTAACGTTTTAATGGGGCATTTTTTGATTACCATGGCCTCATACACAGCTGTTGCGACAACTGACGACTGTTTTCGGGATTGATAAGTAAAATCAATTACAACTTGAAAACCAGCTTGTATAAAATGGTTAGGTTTAAATTGTGGCTACCTCTCGGACTTTTATAACAACTATCTGTATTCTATTCTTCCTTTGCGTTTAAGGATGAGAAAAATTCCATCTGCTTGTGAATAACATTAAGAACCACGGTATTGAAAAGTACTGTTATAGACATTTTCAGTAACAGGTTTTAATTTTCTCTATTTTAGTGCACCATCATGCATATTTTCAAGTTATTTTAAATATGTAAATTATTTATTTTAATTAATATGTATATACGAATTTTCTAATGATTATTTATCACACAAAATTAATTAAATATTTTGTGCATGCATTTATACGGCATCAATTGATGACATATTTAAACAAATTTGCTATCCGCGATAATTTTACACTTTGCATAGTTGCCAACCTCCCGATTTTTTGAATACCAGTCAAATCATACAAAAATTTTAGCTTTATTAAATAGCAGAAAATGCACGATTATATAAGAGAAATATTTTTTCTTAAAAATACTGGTAGGAAAAAAATCGGGAGGTTGGCAACTATGACCTTGTTATGTCACTTGAATATTGTCCATAAGAAAATCGGGTACTTTTCCAGTATAGGATCCTTTGCTTTTAGGTTTGGCGTAATTCGAGCTTCGAAAAGGGATAGATTCGTTAATATACATAGATTTGTTGCCAAAAGTTATGAAAACATACCCAATGAGCTTTTGGTGCATTTCTATTGAATTGACGCTGCGACGAACTGCGCAATTCGGGCATCAGAAAGTGAGATTTGGGGCCAAATGACATAAACAGCCATGGAAACAAATTCGACGATTTGTTTTTGTTTATATGCGTATTTTAATTATACGTATATTATTATTGTTTTTTCTATACAAATTACTTCTGATTATATATAAAATAGGATAAATGACATTTTACGTTAAACAAATTGTATAAATATTTTTTTGCTCCTTTCTTTTGCTTTTACATAAATGACGTCATTTGGACGAATTTATTCAAAATATTTTAGTTTATAAATTAAATTAAATGCTGACAGACGATTGAATCCTGACGATAGAAATGTGATTTTTTTTTTCAAATTTTCCTGAAAAACATAATTTAATCACAATCTTGTCTTCATTATCGATTGAAATAAAAGATAAATTCAATTTCAATTTGAAAATGACGAATAAAAAGAAATCAATAATCCCTATCGGGATCCTTTTCAATTTTTTTCCCTCTTTTGTCACAAAAAAACTGAGTAATTAGTTGCCATCATTACAGAAATGCCATTAAAATTAGAAAAAAATTAATATCTCGAAAACTAATTCCAATTTCAAAATTCTATTACCAGTTTTGACATCCGCGGATTTTTATGGACAATTGGTATTAATTTCACCATCAAGCGTTTAATATTTTATTAAAAATAGCCCTGAAACATAATCAGTCGTTTAATCAGTCGTTTCATAAAATCGTTTCATAAATTCGTTTCATAAAATCGTTTCACAAATTTGTTTCATTAGGATTTTATATATATAGGGTAGATATATATATGCAATAACAATAAATTTTCGCTATTTTAGTTTAATTAATTTAATCCAAATTCTTACAATTCTACTTTTTTTCCTTTCGTTTAACAATATCTTAAGTACCATTTATATTTTAATTCCGTAACTTTAAATCAACATCTTCTTTTAATTCTTAATCTAAAAACATTATTCTATTAAATGCAACACTTCTTGTAAAACACACTTGTTTTATTTCTTGATACTTTAAGACATTGAATTTTTATTTCTTTGGAACATTTTGTAACACCATTTTTTTTTAAATTATCATTCCATATCCCATGATTCCTTTCATCTCCCGTATAAACTATTCACCTTTTTAAAATTCTGCTCTAAAAGAAAGAGTTACGACACGATGTCAATGGCACCCCCTTTTGGCCCACTTTTTCAATCATTAGCAAGCGCTCCACCTCTTACTACCCATTTTTTCTCCTAACACAGAATTCGTTGGTTTCTTAGAGAGCACAATGTAACTTAGATTTTAGTTTTTTTTTATACTTATACCGCATACACTGACTTGGAAGGCAAATTTTTACGCATGCCGAAGGGTCCAAATAACCTCGTCACTTGAGAAGTCCTTCCTCTACGCGTCGATAGATTTTCATCAATAAATTTTAATAGATCTAATTGGGTCTGAAGCTTCTATTGAAGTTGTGTTTATGTGGAGTTGTGCATTAGTATAATTTAGTATGGAATAAACTGTTTGTCTCAAACCCAGTCTCCTAAATGCTTTGGAGAAACAACTTTCGGAACTGTTGCCACTACTCAGCTCGATTGTACGACTGCAAATACTCTAAATATTTCAACTGCTGCTTACACTAAGAGTGTGAATTATATCAGCCATTTAGTGACGTTTTGTGACACAGTCAGCGCTTGTCTTGAAAAAACTTTCATTGATCTCTTAACCAATGCTGCAGTTAAAACAGGATTCAGGCCTGATCATACTGATAACGTGTTATATATAATTTTATATTACACACACACACACACATATATATATAGACCGGTTGCGTCATAAATTCGTGCAAACTTAAAAAAATCATAATAAAAGAAGTAATGCTCGGAAAATTTTTCGTTTTAAGCGAGTATGATCAGAAGGATTTTGGATTTTTTTCCATGTAGTATAAGAAAAAAATGATTCCAAAAGTAACCAATAGAGGGCTCTCATACGTAAAACTGAGGCGTTTTATGCAAATCAGGCTCGCAATAAAACACCTGCCTGGAAATGGATTCGTCATTTGATCTCGACAGCATGCTATTGTTACCAGATCGAGCGCTGGTGGTTAAACTTTTTACAAGAATGGTGAATCGAGAACTATTGCATTGCGAAAGTTTCGCACGGAGAAAGAACTTCAGGCGCAAAAAAAACCTATTTCATTGAAAGGGATACTCAATTTAGTACGACATTTTGAGAAAACGGGGAGTTTGGAGGATCGTCCACGTAGTGGCAGACCATCCTCGAGCACGGATCGCGTCAATGTTGTAAAAAGTGTCATGGAAGAATTGGAAGCCGAGACATCAATGGGGTGTAGCAGTGCTCGTGAATCTGGGAGAATAACGGGGATTCCGTAATCGTCGATTCGACATATTCTGAACGGAATCTTGGATCTGTATCCGTACAAGATACAGGCAATTCACCAGTTATTACTGGCAGATACAGATAAAAGACTAAAGTTTGCTACATGGACGCTGGCAAAATCGGAGCGGGACCCACAATGGTTGTTGACCGTCAACTGGACGGATGAAGCACATTTTTCATTGCATGATGACGTCAATACGCAAAATCAATAAAATCAATGAAATCGTCAATACGCAGTCGTATTTTGAACAACGTCAAACCCTCGTGAGTACCTGACCAAGCCATTGCATGCTCCTCATTTGACTGTTTGGTGTGGTTTCACCGCGTCTTTTGTTCTGGGCAGTTCCCAACTTATGCAGGGGCCTGTGGGGCAGCTGCCCCAGGCCCCCAATCTGAGAGCCCCCCTCCCTCCCCTCTGCTCTTAATTAGGATTTTTGTTAAACGGATGCAAAATGGTTTAAATTGGCCAAAAATGACAAAAATTATTACATTTTCAAAGATTTAGGAAAGGAGTGTAGCCCTCCACTTCCACCCTCTGCTTCTGTGCCCCAAGTTCCCTCCTCCCCTAAAAAGAACAATCTACAACATCAGAAAACTAATGTTATAAAAATTTATATAAAGGTATTTTAGAGCATGGGGAATGAAGTAACAACGTAACAAGTGTTGAAATTTGTTGCTATTAGTATCAGGGCATGCCTGCACTTATCTTTCCATATTATAGAATCGGCCAAATACATGCTGATGCACAACAAATATTAAATTTTATAATATAATAGAAAATTTTACATTATAACAAATAACCAAGAGTGATTGACAGATCTGCATTTACACTTCAAACGTTCACATCCGTCATTAAATTCCTATACCAAAAAACAGTGTTCTGTCATTTGTTAAAGTTGTGACCCTTTCTTGTAATACACTGTATATGTATAAGATGTAAATAGCACTTGGTTCGAAATTTATGTATACATAAAATAGGTATGGAGAGAGAGAGAGAGAGAGAGTTTAATACTTGTGACTTCAACATAATTCCCGAACAATTTTCATGGATAGATAGAAGGGGGCCTTCCAGAATGATGCTTGCCCCGGGCCCCAGATAGTCTAAGTCGGTCCCTGGTTCTGGGTCCTTTCTGTTTTGAAGAGTCTTGTCCTAAATTCGGCTGGAAAACCTGTACCGTTACTGCAGAACGGTATTTTACGCTTTTGCGTGACCACGTTTTGCCTGCATGCAGGATGGTACCCCGCCCCAGGTTGCACGTGAAGTCAAGACGTTCCTGTTGAACACTTTCACTGAAGACCGAGTAATAAGTTGAGGATGTAAGTTTGAGTGGCCCGCACGATCTCCAGACATGACCCCGGCAGGTATTTGGGTGTGGGGATACTTAAAGTGTCGTGTACACCGGGGTTCCCCAGAAACTTTGGTGGAACTGAAAGATTCCATTCGACGGACCGTCGGTGGCATCGATGCCGACATGCTACATTCAGCTGTAACAGGTGTATTGACGCGCCTCACTTCCCTAATACCTGGTGATAGAGGTCATGTTGATCATCTTTTACTTTAAAATAAATGCACAGTGTCATATTATTGTGATTTGTTTTATTGTCTATTTGTGTTTACCTGATTTGCATAAAACGCCTCAGTATGACGTGTGAGTGCCCTCTATCGGTTACTTTTGGAATAATTTTTTATTATACATGGAAAAAAAATCCAAAAACCTTCTGATCATACTCGCGCAAACCGAAAATTTTTCTGAGCATTACTTTTTTTATTATGAATATTTAAAGTTTGCACGAATTTATGACGAACCCGGTATATATATATATATATATATATATATATATATATATATATATATATATATATATATATATATATATATATGCCATGTGGACGTGGATATTATGCAGAAGTTTCTATATTATTTTATTTACAATTTAAAGGTTCTAATTTCCAATATTATTTCAAAAATGATATCTAGTGGTAATTTAGTGAGGTGATTTATAATGTTTTTAGGATAATCGATGTAAGTGAATTATATTATATATTCCTAATGGTTTTTTATTTCCAATTTAAATATTTCCAATCTTATTTTTTCCAATTGTTATCTGGTAATAATTCAGTATACTTGGTTTTGATTCTACTGTTCTTAGCATCATGCCAGTAGAATTATGAAATACTGAATTATTTTTTAAAACACATGTGGGTGCAACCAAGCTGACGAGTACATCTACATGTGTTTTTTCATATCCAATTCTTGTTTGTTCTCTTGTGGTCCAGTTTTCCATTGTATAATGTTCATATTTGATTTATTAATCCATTTGTGTTTACTTAATAGCAACTCCAATCTATAATTTTTTTTCCCTTTCTCTCTCTTTCTTTTTTAAATATTATTCAGGTATGAGTAAATTTGGCCAATTACCATTGAAGCACATGCTATGGTAAAATTATGATTGCACATGTTAATTATTAGTTATGTGGTATTCTGTTTACACAATATCATTATTTATCTCTTTGTAGATTAAAGTAGAATGATATAAGAACTTGATATGTATTTTGAAATTCATAGATATTATAATTATATATATATATATATATATACAGTGCCGTAACTAGGCAGGTGCAACAGGTGGAGCCGCACAGGGCCCATCTGAAAGGGGGGCCCCAAAATGATGTGCATAAGAAATTATATTTTTTAATTGAAAAAGAAATTTCTGCCTTTCTACTGCGCGATTTGACGGTTAAGTTTTGTGTTATTTAGATCCTAGATGTCTCTGCTTATCAACATGAACATTCGAATTAATATAGAACTGATATTTTCAACTTACCTACGTACCTGCCAAACTTATGCTAGGTTATAGTTTGAATACAGTAACGTATACTTGTGTTTTCGCTTATGTTTTTACCAAATGCCGGTTTTTTTTTCGTTTTATTTTAACTTCCTTTAACCAAACCATTTGAAATATGGAAGATACAGTCTTAAAATTAGTACCTTTACGCCTCAAATTCTGCAATTAGTTCGAAAAAATATCGTTGTTAGCCCTTTGAAAAATGTTTGCAAAAAAGAGTCGTTTTCGCAGTAAACATTTCCCATAATATGCCAACGTTCCACACACCCCCCCTCCCAGGTCGCAATTTTAGGGGCACCGATAAGCAAAAAATATGCCTTAATGTCGATACTTTCTTCTAATCGTCAGTCCAATCGGTTTTAAAAAATAGGAAAATTTTAACTCTTTTAAAAAATTCACGACCGCAGGTCACTTTACCTCTCGGAAGCGATATTTTTTCTACATTAAAAGTAAATAAACTTCCCTATTTCGACACAATCTTTTTACAGCATCTCGGCAGACTGGATTTACAGCTACTACAAAAATTTTGAAACATTCGGGGGAGCACAAATATTTTTAAAAAAATTAATAAAATCTAAGAAAAAATCGACGAAAAAAGTGGTTTACGGATTTCGCTGGATTTGGCTTTCGTTTTCACTATTAAATATGCATATTGTTTCATAAAATGGTTAAGGGAACATCATATTTTTAATTCCTAAAAATTTCGAAAAAATTGAACGATAACCACTGAAGAAAAAAAAATCTAAATTACAGGACAACCCCCCCCCCTTCCCCTTCTTTTATCGGCAGACTTCAGAATTAAGCATTGATTCCAAAAATCAAAATACGAAAAAAAAAATCCTAAGCAACATGTACGCTGAATTAGTTTTCCAACATGCAAACCATTTCAATAAATATCATCATTAACCTTATGAAAGAAAATTCATTTCCGAAAGCCAGTTTTGTCAAATTTTGAGGACAAGTAATTCATGGGGAAATAAATGTTCGGGAACAATAAAATTTTTCGAAAAAAACTTGGGTATTTTCTTTTCTTTATTTCACGTAAAGTTTACTTTTAGTCATTTGGCAACATTGAACCTGTCTCGAATTCTATTCTGTTTTTGCTTCCACGAGCTCTATGTTTTTATGCGGAAAGCGAAAATAAGTACGGAAATCGATTTTATTAAGTGGTCGTGCTTTATAACGGCACAGTTTACTCTTTTATCTAATTCTAATGTCTCTTGATATTTTTTATTTGTATTTCTTATTTATTTCTTTTTCAAAGAAAAAGAAGTACCAAGAAATTTAAGGCCAGAATTTAAAGGTAAGTGAAAGGTCATTGAAAATATTTATGTATATATAATCTTGGAAAAACTTTTGTAGAAGAATTATTATTTTAATTATTATTATTATTATAATTATTATTATTATTATTTTAAATCTTATTAAAGGTAAACATATATCGAATTTGAAGGGTCCATGCAGGTTTTTTTTTTCTTTCTTGTCTCTCAATTTATAAAACAAGAAAATGTTTTTTTTTTATGTAATTTATTATATTTTTATGAAAATTACAGTTTTGTAACAGAAAAAAAATCCTGATATTCGAATTCGAACAAAACATTTATGATTTATTAAGTCCAACAAGTTCTCCTATTAGAGATATCCTTTCTGGTGACCTTGTTTTGTTTTCAAATTTCATATTTGAAATTCTAAACAAAGTTAGGGTAATTAATGAGACGTTTGCTTTTATGAAATAGAACTTTGTGAAAAAGGTATCCTTTATTAACCACTTAGCTGTTTATTTTCTTTCTTTTTTGAAACAGTAAATTAAAAATTTGCCCCATAATAATTCAAAGGAGGACGAGCCTGCACAAAGTACTGTTTCACAAACTGATAATACCGAACAAAATATGTTCTGTACTGTTCCAGAAGAAATATTGCTTAATTACAACGATCTCCATTCCTGGCCTGCCGTTACTGGTAAATTAATACATTCTCTTGTCTCACATGGTGCAGATCAAGGCGACAACATTAACTTATACGTTAAAAGTAGAGGATTCAGGTCGAAAATATACAAAGGACTGGTTTTATGTTAAACAAATTAACGGAGAAACTGTTAAAAGAAAATGGATTTTATATTCCGTTAATCAAAATGCAGTATTTTGCTTTCCTTGCATGCTTTTTGGGCAAAAATCGCATAATCTTTCAGACCCACAAAAAGGTTTTTATGATTGGAGGCATCTACATCCGGTTATTCCCCGACACGAAAATTCTCCGGAACATCGAATTTCGTAAGTGAAATGGAAAGTAATGGAAAAGAATATAAAATCAGGAAATGCAATTGATGATTATGTAATTAATTCCATTAACAAGGAAAAAAATGATATGGCGTGAAATATTGAAAATAATATTGAATGCTATTCTATTCTGCGCCAAATATAATCTTGCTCTTAGAGGTTCAAATGAAATTATTGGAGATTCAAATTGTGTCATTTTTTTAAATTTGATTGAATTTGCTAGCCATTATAATACTACTTTAAAGGAACATATTGAAAAACATAAAAAGGGTTCAGTGTCTTATTTCTCACCCACTATTCAAAATGAAATAATAAAATTAGTTGGGGACAAAACTAGAAATGAAATCATCTGCAGAATTAAGAAGGCAAAGTACTAGACAATTTTATTCGACTGCACTTCTGATGTTTCAAGAAAAGAGCAAATGAGTCAGATTATAAGATATGGCCATGTTGACTGTAAAGGGAAGGAAATGATTGAAGAAAGCTTCATAAACTTTATTCAATCTCATGAAAAAACGGGAGAAGGTTTATCATCTGAAATTTTGAATAAACTAAATGTTGATAAATTAGACATTCAGGATTGCAGAGGGCAAAGATTTGACAACAGTGCCAATATGGCTGGCAAGTATAAGGGAGTAAGTGCACGTATTTTGGAAATTAATGATTTAGCAATATTTGTACCTTGTGTAGCTCATAATCTAAATTTAGCCGGTGCCCACGGTGCATCTACAACTCCAGAAATGATTGCTTTTTTTGGTACTGTGCAGAGGTTGTTTAATGTTTTCTCGTCCTCAACAATTCGTTGGGAAACTTTAATGAAGTGCTTAAAAATATCACTTAAAAGTTTTTCTGATATAAGATGGTCATCAAAGGCCAGAGCAATAAAAGCGCTGTATTTACAATTACCTGAAGTAATGGAAGGACTTCAAATGATTACAAACGATTTTTCGAATCCGGAAGCTGTATCGAATGCACAAAGTTTGATTCTGCAAATTAATTATAGGTTTATCTGTACACTTTCTATATGGAATAAAATTCTATAATACATCGATCGAACAAACAAAGAATTACAACAGAAAGATTTGTCAATAGATATTGGAACAAAACTAATTGCAGGTTTACGTAGTACATTACAAGGGCTTCGAGATACAGGTTTTGAACAAAATATCCAGGAAGCACAAAGTTTGGCTGAAAAAATGGATATAGAGAAGGAATTTCTTAATAAAAGGAAAAGAAGACTGAAGAAAATGGAAATAGATGAAACATCAGATGAAGGAAGTAAATTAACAGCTGAAGAGTTATTTAAAATACAAATGTACAGTGTTCTTGACACTCTGTTGTCTCAGATAGATTTGCGTTATGAAAAAATGAGAACCATCTGTGATTATTTTTGCTTTCTGTATGGCTCGTCTTTACAACATATGAGTGTCGCTGACTTAAAAAATCGGCTGCAGATCTCGCTATTAAGTACAGCAAAGATTTTAAAAAGTACGACTTCACATGTGGAATTGAAAGTTTGAAGTTTGAAGTAACGGCTCTTATACAAAACATACAAACTGCATCTCCGCTTGATATTCTACAGACTCTTCATGATTTTGGTTTAATTGAATCTTACCCAAATATCAGTGTCGCCCTTCGAATATTTTTAACTCTTCCCATTTCTATTGCTTCGTGCGAGCGACGTTTTAGCAAGCTGAAATTAAAAAAAAAATTATTTACGATCAACTATCGGACAAGAACGTTTATCCAATCTGTCTATTATTTCACTTGAATACAATATAGTTAAAAATATTAATTATGATGATGTTATTAACGAATTTGCCGAAATGAAAGCCAGAAAAGTGCAATTAAAATAAAACTTAATAAAAAATTTTATTGTGACGTATTTTTTTTTCCTTTTTCCAAACATAATTAATTAAGGGGCCCAAATGCGAATTCTTGCACAGGGCCCAGGAATGGCTAGTTACGGCTCTGTATATATATATATATATATATATATATATATATATATATATATACTAGCTGACCCGCCCGGCGTTGCTCGGACCCATGATAATAAAATTAAACAAAACTAAAGTTTGTATGATTTTATATCTTTAACCTGATTTTGTATTAAATTATTTATTTAAAAGTGCTTTGCACGTCGACTGAAAATCCTGTATCTCCACTTTCCGCAAGTACGGGCGCATTCTGTTAAAACGAACCACCGACACGTGTTCCCACTGCCTGCCGGACCGTATAGTATGCATGCAGCGCACGCGCTGCAAACTTTTTTAGTTCCACATCCTGCCGCTAGGGGACGCACCCTCTTCTAAAGAAACCACCTTCCGAATAAAACTCCAAATTGTGTTCCCGCTGCCTCCAGCATCGAATAGCAAGCGTGCTGCACACGCGCTCATAATCCTTTAGTCCCATCTAAAAGAATACTTTTGTGTGGCACTGTAAATGAAAAAAATACAAAAGGAAAACTGCCCAGTTAAACTGAGGGCATTGAGCTCACAGCTTATTCACACTAATTGTATATTATATTCTTATTTCAAAGAATTTGAAATAAGCCCCTCGAAAAATAAAGAAATCGACAATATATTAAGGGGAGAATCATGCCCCTCCCCCCTTATAGTTAACCAGTGAACCCCCAAAACTAATCAGAAAAGCGCTTGATCAGAATGAACCTATATACAAAATTTGAAGAAAATTGGATAATTCCGCATGAAAAACCCATTTATCTAAATTAAGGGGGGAAGGATTAGCCCCCCCCCCTCTTTACCCCTTTTATACTTAACCAATGAACCCCCAAAACTAATCAGAAAAGTGCTTTATCACGATGAACCTATATACAAAATTTGAAGAAAATTTGATAATTCTGCAGGAAAAACCCATTTATCTGAATTAAGGGAAGTTAGCACCCGTTCCCTCCCTTTATACATAACCAATGAACCCCCAAAACTAATCAGAAAAGTACCTTATCGCGATTAATTTTTGTACAAAATTTGAAGAAAATTGGATAATTCTGCATGAAAAACTCATTTATCAAATTCAAGGGGGGGGCTAACCCTCCCCCTTTTATACTTAACCAATGAACCCCCCCCCTTCCCCTGGAGTCTCTCCAAGTCCGCTCTGGGGCTATTAGTCAATTGTTACGAACGTTAAAATTTATAAAGTAAAGAAAAAAGCAATGTAAATATTCAGAAAAATAAACTTATTGCTTACAGTCTACTGGAAAGATATACTTCTCCATCAAAAGAAAAAAAAAAGTATTAAAATTGGAGTATCCCTTCTAAAGTTTTGCGTGGATATACATACAGAAAAAAATATATATACGCTGAAATCACACTTCCAGGAATTATCATACATAGTCAGCCATGTATTCAGTTCTTTGCGTGGTCCTGTATATGATTTTATTTATATTCCACAAACCTTCCTTGGTATACTAAATATATTTCACGTTCAAAATTCATAACTCGATTAAAAACCCATTTTAATCAATTTACGCTGCTGCCCCGTAATGCTTACAAATTTTTTTGTTTAGCCCTGTATATGATCTGTAGCATTTATACATAACTCATAGCATTCGAAAATTTAGTTAAACGCATACCTAACTAAAGTCCTACTTCCAATTATGGCTTTTAAGCAATATTTCGGACACAGTATTATACCCGAAATATTTTGTGTGTCCCTGTAAAAGAATGATAAATGCTTTTCGCATAACAAGTGTCTTCTTGTAAACCTCAATAATGTATATCCATTTCATTATATTTGAAATGGCGTAACATAATTAAAATATGCTGCAAATAGTTTTCCCCCGTAGATCATCATGTAAAAGAATACTTTTGTGTGGCACTGTAAATGAAAGAAATACAAAAGGAAAACTGTCCAGTTAAACTGAGGGCATTGAGCTCACAGGCTATTCACACTAATTGTATATTATACTCTTATTTCAAAGAATTTGAAATAAGCCCCTCGAAAAATAAAGAAATCGACAATATATTAAGGGGAGAATCATACCCCTACCCCCTTATAGTTAACCAGTGAACCCCCAAAACTAATCAGAAAAGCGCTTTATCAGAATGAACCTATATACAAAATTTGAAGAAAATTGGATAATTCTGCATGAAAAACCCACTTATCTAAAGTAAGGGGTGTTAGCCCCCGTCCCCCCCCCCCTTTATACTTAACCAATGAACTCCTAAATCTAATCAGAAAAGTACCTTATCACGATGAACCTATGTACAAAATTTGAAGAAAATTGGATAATTCTGCATGAAAAACTCATTTATCAAATTCAAGGGGGGGGGCTAACCCTCCCCCTTTTATACTTAACCAATGAACACTCCCCCCCCCTCCCCTGGAGTCTCCCCAAGTCCGCTCTGGGGCTATTAGTCAATTGTTACGAACGTTAAAATTTATAAAGTAAAGAAAAAAGCAATGTAAATATTCAGAAAAATAAACTTATTGCTTACAGTCAACTGGAAAGATATACTTTTCCATCAAAAGAAAAAAAAAAGTATTAAATTTTGAGTATCCCTTCTAAAGTTTTGCGTGGATATACATACAGAAAAAAATATATATATCAGAAAAACATATAGCCATTATCGCGGTGAGGTTTTTCCGAGGGGCGTATCTACAGAGTTCAGAGAATGCTTTGTCCAATCACAGAATACCAGTGGGCGTACCCGATTGGAGGCAGTCCGCATATAATTAATTCAGATTTTTTTCTCAATTTTTCTCAAAGTTATCCCGTGATTATACTCGCTGTAATTGCAGTAGAATTATAAAAAGCATATTTTTGGAAAGCTTAAACCCTGAGCTATCGTTCTTAGTTCTTAATTTTTTTTTTAATTTTGCTGGTATCGATTTTATAAGAGTTTAAAAGACACAACAACTCGATTTTTACCGGATCCAACTATTGAGTTGGTCCTCAGAAATAAACTAAAACAGAAATCGAAAAAGTAAAAACTAACAACGTTGTAGATTGGTCTCAGCTATCCTATGAAAAAAAAATTATTTAAAAATATTAAAATGCGAGCGAGAAAACGCGCGATAACCTTCCCATAGACTTAACATTAGCGTGAGCGTTTCTTCGCGTGACTATTGTAGGCTCTGAAAGTGCAATTTAGCATCACGTCACATATTTTATTTCTGATTTCATATAATACTCAAATGCACAAAATTTTTATCACTAATATCTGGAACTACTGAACCGATTTCAAAAGTTATGGTTGCAACTTGATGGTGACAATCCCTACTCCAGCATAGGCTATATTTTATGTCGGCGCCACTAATCCCAGGGGAGTGCAGGAGCGAAAAACGTTCTAAAATTGCAATTTTTTTTATACTGAAGAGCTAGAAATTGGAAATTTGGCATTGTAGTCACTTATAAGATGTAAATGCTCTCTAAGAACAAATTTAAAAAAATCGAAATTTAAAAGGGTGAAATAAGCGAAAAGCGTTGTAAAAACATTCTAAATTCCAATTTCTGTGGAATCTCTGGAACTACAGAACCGATTTCAAAAGTGAGGGTGGCAAATTGATGGTGACAATCCCTGCTCCAACATAGGCTATATTTTATGTCGGTGCCACTAATTTCAGGAGGGGGGTGCAGGAGCGAAAAACGTTCTAAAATTGCAATTTTTTTATACCGAAAGAGCTAGAAATTTGAAATTTGGCATTGTAGTCACTTATAAGATGTAAATGCTCTCTAAGAATAATTTAAAAAAAATCGAAATTTAAAAGGGTGAAATGAGCGAAAAGCGTTCTAAAATAATTCTAAATTACAATTTCTATGGAATCTCTGGGACTACAGAACCGATTTCAAAAGTGATGGTGGCAAATGGATGGTGACAATCCCTGCTGCAACAGCCTCTTTAATAAAATGCTAAGCGTTGCTGACGACTGGGTTTTTCGGTAATTGTTGCCACAGATTAATCTCGGAAAATGAATCATTTGAAGTTACTAAAAAAATAATAGCTCGAAAAGTATTTGTCAGAAAATTGTTAGATAAGCTGCGTTTGAAAGGTAAAAAATTGTATTTTTCTTGATATAAATTTCAAATCTAATGATTATGCCGTTTTTCAAATATTGAATTTCAAAAATTACCAAATTTCCCAATGGAGTACCATAGCGAAACCTTCATGCGTAGAAAGATAATAATAAGGGCGACGTGTCCTGAAATATATATTGGCACGAGTCACAAATTATAGTAGCCTTATTATTCTGTTAAAATATAAGAGTGAGTTATGAAATGTCAATATTTTGTTTGATTAAAAGTTCGTTAAGAGAATTTGACCAGCGTAGCGGGCGCAGCTTGATAGTATTTAATAATTGCAAAACAAACCGTAATACGAGTAGTTTTTTACAAGTAATGCAAACTACTTAGCGGATGAGCTGAAATCTTGGATTAGAATACCCGAATCTTTTAGAAATAGATTGTTAAAAAAATTATAGGTCACAATACATATTTTTTTTACAAATAATTATTTCACAATATATATATATTTATAATGAAATTAATCTTCCTGTTACGGGAAGTGGAAAGGTGGGAAATCATTGGTTGCAGTTGAATCGTAGAAAAATCGCAACAGAACCACGTAACTGCAATTTATTAATTGACCTCTTCGCGATGTCTCTTATGCAGTACACATAAAGTGCTCAAAATCCTAGATTTTTTCTACCAATAATTTTTATTTGAAAATCTTTCCTTATTTAAGCAATCCACTTTTGCAATTTAATTAAGCAAATATTTTTATCTTTAAAACAGGAAATAAAAGAAAAATCTGTAAAGGAAATTCGCCCGGATGATGTTAAGCATTTTCGTCACCTGATCAAGGTTCTAAATTACGAGCCCAATTACTATCACTTCTTTAATTTATGCTTTTCTAAATCTGCCAATTCAACAAAGTTAAATAGAAACCTTGAACCGGCAAACAAAGAGATCTGTAGGAAACCACTAGAGAGCAACCACTGCAGCGATGCCAAGAAAACTGCAGTCTGGTGGATTACAGGCATGATGTGATTAGGCGATTTCCACCCCCGCTCCTGGGTACTAACTCCTCAAGCTAGGCACTCATGCCGGGCAGTTAGGGGCCTGGTTAGCGGTATATTTATATAAAAAAGGCATTCTCTATAAACCAGTTTTTCCGTTTCAGCATCGTGCATTTAGGTAATAAATATTCCTTATTTTGAGGTATTACAGTTGCTCTTTAACACATTACTGCTTTTCAAATCTTGGTAAACATACTGAAACAAAAATGGTTAGATATTTTTACATTTCGAAGATTTATTAAATGTATTATCCATGCAGAATTCCTTTATTTATTATTTATTTATTATTTATTTATTTATTTATTGTAACGTCAGTTAACCTCTTTAAACCGTACCTCGATTATTTTTTTTTAATCAACCAATATTCATATTGAACTGCTATAATATACTATATACATACAACGTTTACATGCATACAACTTTTTTTTTTTTTTTTGGCTATGATGTTATATACTTACGCACTTTGTTTTATCAGTTAAAAAATGAAAAAAAGTCGCCAAAATTTTGGGCGCTCATTTTCTTGTTTACGTAGGGTCGTTTCATAGTTTTAAAATAAAAGTACTTTTTGTCCGACTCTTTAAAATCTTTATTGGTGATAAATAAAACGGTTTTACAGGCCGTGTAAAAATTTCGTGAAAAAGTATTGTTTTCTAGTTGTAAAAGAAATGTGTTCTTTTCGCTTGTTTGTTTGTTTTCACATAGGCTCCTTTAACATAGTAATAAAATTTTTTTCTCATATTTCAAACTCTCTGACATTTCAATCTCTTATAAATATATAACTGTATCCAAGCTCTCTTTAATCTTTTGCGAAAAATATGCATATTTAGTAGTGGAAACATGAATTCTTAAAAAAAGCGTTAGCTTTCAATCTCAGCGCAAAACTATATTATAAGGTCTATGCTTTCAATGCAATCGTGACTCAATCTCCCTAGGCTAAAAAGGTGAGGGCTAATCCATCAGGTTTCTCCTTTCTAAGGGGATAAGCCTTCAAAAAACGCTGGCGCATGCGCAAAGATTCGAAATTCGTGTGGAAATTTGACAGAATGTACTTTTCATTTTAAATAAATAAATAATTGTTGTTGAACAAACACTTCAAAAGTTTTAAATTAGTATATATTACCCAATTTTAGTTTGGAATATGAACCACCCGAGAGATAAGACAGATAGTTTACATTTAGTAGACATAAATTCAGATTAACATCATGAATGGCTAATAGAGTAGATGTGCTAGTAATAGACACACTTGAAAGTTCTTGGCTTATAAAAAAAATAACCAATGCAAATTTAACTTTTATTGTTTTTTTTCTTTCTTTCTTTCTTTCTTTTTTTTTCCTTTTTTTTTTTTTTTACAACTTACCGTGCATGTTTTATAATACTGATGACACTTTTAAATCGAACCAGAAAATAATGTTTCACAGTTCCACTGTTTTCCCATGTTTTTGTTTAGATTGAAAAAAAAAATGAATTTTATATACCAATGGAAATTTTACAAAATTAAAATTTTTAGGACCAGTATTAATTACTGGAATGCTTAATTAGACAATGCCCTTAACGGACATAACATATGGCCAATACTAAAAGTTAATTTTAGTAGTGCATGAACTCTTGATTTAACTGAAAAGCTAAATAATCAACTTTTTTTTTTTTAATTTTACGTACTAGAATATAATAAGAACGAAATTTTTAAAATAGCTGCTTTTAATTAATTCCATATGGTTAATAAAATTATAAAAATAACCCTGATTTTTATTTTTTTTAAACTGATTTGGATACTTTATAAATCTTGCAATCATAAAGCTCCAGCCCTCTCCATTCAAATAGACTTTTAACCACAGGTTTTAAAGATCTTTCTTTGTCTTCAATATTTGATTATTAATTTCAGACAAAACAATTCTGTGCATAAAAAACACTATAAATAATTATAATAGTAATGAAACTAGTAAATCTGCAGACTGTTATCCTCAAATGTCAGTTCTGCAGTTTTAATTTGAAATCATTCCACTTAATATTTAAAACATCCAACCTACAGTTTCATTTCTTTCATAGTTGTATTACTAGTAAGCACAAGACATATACCAAGTCATTTTAGAAAACTTAACTTCTGTAAGATTTGCAATAGGAAATGAGATTCTATGCACTGATTCTCAGATTGAATTTTCTGATTTTTAATACCCCCATACCCCATACCACTTTGTCTTAATAACTGTAATTTTCTAAAATTCAGAATTTTAAACCTAAAATAGTTAAACAATTATCTTGTGATAATGACAATTTGAGCGCTTAATTAGTCTCAAATATTTTATTAATTACAGCTATAATCATTGTTAAATTTGTTTGAAAATGACTCGTTTTACTGGTATGCTTTCATTAAGTTCTGAAGCTAATCGCAATCATAAAAACAATTATCTATACTTTTGTAGGGTACCAATTTCTGGAATTTTGGGTGTTTTGATTTGTTATTTACAACTAAATTTTGATTCGCATTTATAAATGTGACTATGGTATTGAATAAATACTCTTGATTGAATAATATAATTAAAAAAATCTGGCATATAATAATTATAGTTATTAATATATTTTTTAAAGAAGTTCGATAAGTGTCTAACATACATTTATTATGTTACTTAATATTTATGTCTAATGATCTAGCACTGCAATTATACTTAGTGTTAGTTAATTTTTGAAATCTTTAAATAGTTTCAATAAGAAATGAAAGCCTTTAAAAACAAGAACGAAAAATCATGCGTCAAGCATAGATTATGTAACACTTTCCAACGCTTCCAAAATAATTTTACAAATCATACCGTTTAATAAGCTAAAAGATAACATCTAAGTAAACAATTTGGAAAACGCATAACATATTTAAAAACATATCAGGAATTTACAACATATACAATATTCGGAAAAATATCCGAATACTTTTATTCAGTCCTGTATAGGATCTATAGATTTGTATATATACTACATAGGATGCAAAATTTTAGTTCAGTTAGGAAACGCGTTGCACAGTTTAAAATTCTCCGTCTGGAGTTTCTGTCAATAAACGGAAATGTGTTCGCGAACTTTTGTGCTTCCCTGTATAGGATCTACAGAATTTATACACACCACGTAATAGACAAAAAGCGAGTTAAAATTAAATCGCGTTCAGTAACTTAAAACGCACTTCCAGGAATTATTGTTAACAGACAGGAGAGAAATCTTTTGTGTGTCCCCGTAAATGAACGATGACTTCTATACACACAATATTCTGTAGTAAGCCTCTTGTTATGCACCTTAGTGATATATATAAATTTCAATGCGTTTAAAATAGTGAAACATTATTTAAATAAACCGCAGACGATTTTTCTCCATAGACGTAATGTAACGGAATCCTTTTGACTGTCCCTGTAAAGTAACTATAAGTGCTATGCACACTCTATTCCACATTAAGCTTCTTCTAATGCATCTTAGTGATATATATAAATTTCAATGCGTGAAACATTATTTTAATAAACCGCAAATGATTTTTCAACATAGACCGCAATGAAACGGAATTCTTTTGAGTGACCCTGTAAAAAAACTATAAGTGCTACACACTTCCGTTGAAATAGGGAACATGCTATAGATAACGACAATAACATATAAAAATTGCAGAGCAATCCGAGCATATTTACGGGAGTTAGAGCACGGACAGACGGTAGACGGCCATACGGCCAGACAAACCGAAGTCATAAACACTTTTCAACTAGGTTGGGAAGAGTTAAAAAGCTTAAATAAACGATGGAATAAACATGACAAATACAAAATGTGGAATATAGTTTTGAGGTTTCATAATTTAAAAACAGGTCTATTATTATGTAGGGGAGACTGGTAACACAGTGGACCACTTTTTCAGTTAATTGTTTTTTCCCTTTAACGGACAAACCGATCTGCATGAAAAAATTTTTGAATAGTCCTTAAACCTTTATACATTCATCATAATTTTCTCAGAACATAGTTTTCAATACATTTAAAAAAATATATATATATGCACACGTAAAGTGGACCAGTGTGCCCCGGAAGGGGGGCAGAAAAAAATGCACATGAGTGGGCACATGAAATTCCAAATACTTATGAGTAAGATTGAGCCTGGTATTTTCCTGAAATAAATTTTGGGTCTGGGAGCAATATTATGAAATCATTGACATCAACAACAGATTCATCTACAGTTTCAGGAAACATAAACTGATTTCCATTTAATTTGTGTCTCATGAATCTTACTTGAATAGAATCACCAGTTAGACTACAGTTATATTTATCAAAGGCAGTAAATACAAAACAAAATATTTCGTACTATGTTAAACTGTTATTTTTCTTTGTTTTACAGTTAAATAACTATACTTTAAAACAATAATACTTTATAGAAAATAAGCAATTATTAAATATTTTGAACATTCTGCATTACAGAAGCAGAGTGGATTGTGTACCACTGTGCCCCATGTTGATAAAATAGTTCAATATGAGCTAAACATATTTTCTGAAGGCTATAAATAATCAGTGCAGTGCTGTTGTCTATTAGGATAGAAGAGAAGCTTAAAAAATTTTAAATAAATAAAATATTAAGGGGTGGTCCACTGTGTCCATAGGTCCAGTGTGTACCGGTCTCCCCTATCATATTTATACACTAAATCACTGAAGTCATACATTTACAATATATATATATATACACAGTTTCAAAAATTATCTTTCAATATAATTTTAAAAAGATAGATTAATTTCACAAAGCAAAACATACTTTTCTGTTTCAAAATATAGTGTAGGAATATTATACGAAGATTATCTTGATTAGTAAGTAAAAATACAGCAAGACGATGATAACCACAATTAAAATTTAATTATCAGTTTAAATTCACGCTTATTTTTCACATTCAACAAATGTCTTGTCTATATACAAAGGCACATTTTCTCAGACAAATACTGAGACTCGGACAAATACTATTTCACAATGTTAAAACAACAGAGAAATGCAATTGTTTAGCAGATCAGCCGATTAATTTGCTGTTGTTGTTGTTGGTTTGGCGCGTAGGTCCGGTGAGCAGCTCGATGGAGGATATTCCATCTATGTCATGATCACGTAGTCCAGGCGAAGAACGTCTTGGGTAAAGAAGGGAAGGCTCCATAAACATACTGTAAATCCCTGCCAGCCAACGAAACAGTGCATGGGATAAAGCAATAGTAGCTTCCCTTCTTATCAGTTAGAAGTTCTTTGGGTAAATTACCGGTACCACGTGACCTTTTTCAGCCTCGAACCAGGATTTGGAATATCGTACATTTGTTAAAATTGACATAATAAGGGCACGTTCACGGACGCAACCAGAGTTACGTAGGGTAACACATGGATAACCCGAAGCGTTCAGACACCGATATCACATGACTTTTTGTGAGTTACTCGTCCCGTTTAGAGCCGGAAATTACCCAGACTTCTGGTAACCCACATTACCTACAGAATTTTTTTGGGCAAATGATCATGTGGTTGGAAAGCCTGATTTGTTTGTTCGCTTTATAGCTAACTGCAACTGTTAACTGTCGTTCTTTATGACTCCTACTGTACTCTTGAGTTCTGACCATTTGATTGGTCTATGTTTAACAGGCCTATGATATAATTGGCCAACGTCGCCAAGACGATTCCTGAAATTATTGCTGTGATAAAAATGTAGTGCTAGGTTGGTTGACGGAAGTGTTTGTTTGTAATAATGCTCACAATTTTATTCAAAAGTGTTCACAGCCGTTTTAACTCAAATTTACCCTCAGCGCGACCTACGTTATACACGGCCGGTGCATGTCGTTTAAAACGTCACATGAAGTGGATCATTTTTACACGGTAATTGGTGCAAAGCGCCGCACCCACCGTTTTGCACCAATCGCTGTGTAAAAATGATCCATTCCATGTGACGTTTTAAACGTCATGCACCAACCGTGTATAACGCAGGTCGCGCCCTGAGAAACTCAAGTGACATCATTCCCCAATTATACGAGTAACCCACGTTTCGGTCTCTGAACAATAAGAGCAACAATAAGAGAACAATATAGGTCTAAGAATATACAGTTGAGTTGTGAACTATAACAAATCTAACTGCATCAGAATATTATCCAAGTGATCGAGCATACCTCCTAGATAATAGGATGCCTCCATATGAGAGTGGCAGCACATGCACAGCGAGCATGCTCATCTTGTTCTTAGACAGATGTTTTTGTCTAAACTATGGGAAATAGCAGGGCTACACTACATACCGGGCTTGCTCATTCACGAGGCTAACGAAAAAGACAGGCTACCGCGGTGCATTCCACTTATCTTTTTTTACAGACCGCTAGAGTGACGTGATGCCCTTTTCGTACACCTGCATTGGTGGATTCGAGCATCACGTGACTCTCACGGTCTGTAAAAAATGATATGCGTAAAGCACCGCGGTAGCCTTTCTTTTTCGTTAGCCTCGGCTCATTCATTATGATGACGTCACAAAAGGTGGCTGACTAGGAGGAAAGACATACAGCGATTGGCACAAAACGATGGGCGCGTTGCTTTGGACCAATCACTGGTCGCGGTCAGCCACTATTTGTGACGTTTTGAGAGTGAATGAGCAAGCCCGGTATCTAGTGTTGCCTTGGAAATAGACATTCCAGATTTGGTGATACTCGCCTGGACGAGTCTGATTATACGAGTGAGACTAGGGTGCTTCGATATGCGAGGCTAACGAAAAAGAAAGGCTACCGCGGTGCTTTACGCAAATCTTTTTTTTACAGACCGCTGGAGTCACGTGATGCTCGAATGCACCAATACAGGTGTACGAAAAGAGTAATACGTCACTCTAGCGGTCTGTAAAAAAAGATAAGTGGAATGCACCGCGGTAGCCTGTCTTTTTCGTTAGCCTCGTTCGATATAAAAGTGGCGACATAAGAAATGTAAAATTTGATTGGTTGAGACAACCCTGGACAAAAGGAAATAGCCAAACATCTTGGAGAAGCTGCCATTACCGTCAAGCCAACACTACTTACAGATAATGCCTCAGGACTGGCCACACTTGATTGAAGACGTATTTGTAGAGTTGCAAAGGCTAGAAAAAACCCGGTTTAAACCGGGTTTTTTGGGAATAAACCAGGTCTTTTGGGAATAAACCGGGTCTATTGGAAATAAACCTGGGAATAAACTGTTTTTTTGCAACTCTATGTATTTGGGGATTGGCATTTCGAGAGGAGTAACCGTGTGTTCCAGCGACAAGGTGCTTCAGAATAGGAATGTTTTTTGTCTTCTAATGGGAATTAATACTGTTTCGATTAGAGATTGGATTTCTTTCAATTAAGGTAAGTACTTATTTACAGTATATATATGTGCATTTTTGTGAATATTACAAATGTTAATCATTATCTGTTAAAATATGTTTACTTTGTGCATGTTGCACGAGAGGGCTTAATCTCACATCTTTGTAGAAGCTGTTGACGTAGAAAATCGTATATATTATTTCTCCTGTCAACATCCCTTTTTCTAAGAAGATACGAAATGCTTAACGACGAATGAGATAGCATAAGAAAGGATTTTGAACAGGCTTCTGGCATAGCACACTTAACATTTCGTTAAAACATGTTTTTTAATTGAAAATTGCGATTAAATAAAAATTAAATCGGCATTGTTTTCATAAATGAAATGAAAGATTTTCCTCAAATTAGTGTTGCCACAAAAATAAAATACTGCATTATCAGATGACGTCATCCTATAATGCAATTAAAATAAGATTGTGAATTTATTTCTTGCGCTTACTTTTTGAAAAAATATTGAGCTTTTAATCGGATTTTTGTTTAATTTTTACGCGTGCGTCACCTATTGTTTGTTTCCTTTGTTTAATGATGGATGTGTATATGCGTAATGTATCGGAGCACCAGTAGATTACGTTGTTTAAGGATTATATTCCATTCAGATATACAGTTCATTAAGATTTTTAAAAAATGCAAGTATTTATTTTTTAATATTTCATTAATCTGTTAATACGCTAGTGAAGTCTGACGTCACTTAAATGGCTTCTGGACCACAAAGTTTGAATATTCCATGTTTAAGTTCCCTTAAGCTTGCAAAAAAGTGGTGTACCAAATGTTGATTTATGTATTTAAGACATTTCTGGAACAGTTCTGTCAAATCTGAGGAAATGCTTTCATATGAATTCCCTAATAGACCGGGAGGCGGCAGCACAGTCAACCACCTCATCGAGTTCACGGCTGAAATTCCAGAATTAGTTAAAACTCGATTAGCATATTAAAACGCAATCGGTCTGCCAAGTCATATCTTGGTGGAAAACATGTGAAAACCCGATTTTAGCAGTTGACTCGTATGTTTACCATTGTGTTTTCCTACACCCAGTTCTCCATGTTTTCATACTTTTGGGTGCAAGGAAAACACAATGGTAAACCTACGAGTCAACCGCTAAAATCGGGTTTTAAGGTGTTTTCCACCAAGATATGACTTGGCAGACCGATTGCGTTTTAATATGCGAACCGAGTTTTAACTAATTCTGGAATTTCAGCCGTGAACTCGTTGAGGTGGTTGACTGTGCTGCCGCCTCCCGGTCTATAAACGTCTGATTCAGTGCTTCAATTCTTTTTATAATTCGGCTTTTTTTTTTCTGTGTAGGGGTTTTAGTAACCTAGAGTGAGAGAAGAAAATTTGGCAAAAAAATTTCTGGTAATCTATTACCCTTTTCTTATACAGAATCCATCATCATGTATATTATTTCTGTTGTCAACATCCTTTTTTCTATGCACATGCAAAACATACAACGATGAATGAGGTATCATTCGAAAAGTGTTTGAACAAATTTCTGAGATAGTACACCCACATTTCCTTAAAACGCGTTGTTTGATTAAATAAAAAAAATCAGTTAATTAAAAATTAGTGCTGAAACGTGCCAGGAAAGTTGCAGTGCGAAAGCTTCGCACGGGTCCTTCTAGTATTGTATTACTTTTGCATTATTTATTTATTTAGTAAATAATTAACGTCTCGTGCAACAATTTTTGTATTCAATATGAATTTGCTGTATTTTTTAAATGTAATACTTTTTACTTAAAAACTGCCTTTCTTTTCATGCATATCAATAGAAAGTTTGTGCATGGATAATTTCATGTATTTCATATTTGTTCGTTTATGATAGCTTGTATATTTTTCAATGCAATTCTTTTTAACACTTTCCAACCTAGTTGAAAAGGGTTTATGACTTCGGTTTGTCTGGCCGTCTACCGTCTGGCCGTGCTCTAACTCCCGTAAATATGCTCGGATTACTCTACAATTTTTATATGTTATAGTCGTTGTCTATAGCATGTTCCCTATTTCAATGGAAGTGTGTAGCACATATAGTTGTTTTACAGGGACAGTCAAAAGAATTCCGTTACATTGCGGTCTATGGGGAAAAATCATTTGCGGTTTATTTAAATAATGTTTCACTATTTTAAACGCATTGAAATTTATATATATCACTAAGGTGCATTAGAAGAAGCTTAATATGGAATAGGGTGTGCATAGCACTTATAGTTACTTTACAGGGATAGTCAAAAGAATTCCGTTACATTACGTCTAGGGAGAAAAATCGTCTGCGGTTTATTTAAATAATGTTTCCCTATTTTAAACGCATTGAAATTTATATGTATCACTAAGGTGCATTACAAGAGGCTTACTACAGAATAGTGTGTGTATACCAGTCATCGTTCATTTACAGGGACACACAAAAGAATTCTCTACTGTATGTTAACAATAATTCCTGGAAGTGAGTTTTAAGTTACCGAACGCGATTTTAATTTTAACTCGCTTTTTGTCTATTACGTGGTGTGTATAAATTCTGTAGATCCTATACAGGGAAGCACAAAAGTTCTCAAACACATTTTCGTGTTATTTAACTCCAGACGGAGAAATTTAAACTGTGCTACGCGTTTCCTAACTGAACTAAAATTTAGCATCCTATGTAGTATATATACAAATCTATAGATCCTATAGAGGGCTGAATAAAAGTATTCGGATTACTCAGATGTTATCTTTTAGCTTATTAAACGGTATGATTTGTAAAATTATTTTGGAAGCGTTGGAAAGTGTTACATAATCTATGCTTGACGCATGATTTTTCGTTCTTGTTAAAGATTTAACACGATTTATGCAAATATTTTTAATACTGCTATGAATTTAAATCTCAATTTTTTTTTTCAAAAAACATTTGCTTTTCATATTTGAAAAAAAAAAAAAAACTTTATTTATAAAAAAAAATAATAAAAATGGGGAAATTCACGATTGTTTCATTCTGATGCTCGTTACGCCGCCTTTCCCCTAATGTTTAATGTCTTTTATGGCTAAAATATTGATACTTTTTTCATACAGAGATTAAATTATAAATTTAATAACATGAAAATATTAACTAAATTAAATGCTTCTTCTGCCACTAATTCGCACAATTATATCAGTTAGTAAAAGGAATAAGATAAGAACTTAATATAATGTACTGTCTATCATTTGATAATTACATATTTGATTTTTTTGCCACATATGCAGTTTTTTTATAATCTCCAATAAAAATAACCTGAGGTATTTTAATATTATTCGAAAATATTAAATACTAGTATATAACCTCCGTCAAAAATTAAGGATTGGCGTTCCATTTTCATAAGACAAACAACAGCATGAAGATTTTATTATTGAAAGGTTGTATTGTAGAAAAGTACATTTTAAAAATGACAAATGATTTCTACAAATAAAAATGGTGAGGATATATATATATATATATATATATATATATATATTTACTCAATATTAAATTTCTGGAATAATTCATTCAACGATTAGACAATACATTCAAATTAAGTATTAAAAAATAGTCCATGTGCGAAAGTTTTAGTAAAAAAGTGTTATCAATGAGTTTCTAAACAGCTTGACTCATCACATATCTCATTGTTTGATTACATAAGCAAAATTAAATGCAAATTACGCTGTACTATGTATTCCTTATATTTTAATTATGTTTCATAAGAAAAAAAATCATTTTATTTACGATGGAAGCGAAATTTCAAAATCCGTCGGTAGATGGCGCCAATATACTAAATCGATCACCACAAAACCTCTCTACAAAAAAAATTACCGCTATTTCTGAAAAAAATGTGTTAACTGAAAAAATTGTTTACAGAAATGTTGATATACATGTTTTATATGAAATAGATTTGGAAGGTTTTAAACAAAATTAAAATACAGGGTGTTTCTAAATGAATATCGGGGTTTTAATGCTTTGTAGTATCTGTTATATAAAACTTAAAATTATACTTAATACATAAAATGAAAGAGCAACTCAAACAGTTTGTTGGTACCTGTGCATGCACAAGCGCACGCAATGTTTCTGCCGCCATCTATTAGAAAACGCTAGTAGCAAAAATGGCGACTAGTGAACAGAAAGCATTTTGTGTTTTGAAGTTTGCAAAGACCGAATCTGTAGTTACTGTGCAACGTGCGTTCCGGTTAAAGTTCAGATGTGATCCCCCAAATTAAGGCAGCTGTTGCAACAATTACCCACAAACACTAATTAGCGTTTAGGAAGAACTGAGCTATCAGATTGATGTGTGCCGTGTGACGAAAGTTGTTCACATTGAACACTTGTAAGCTTGTAGGTAAAACTGTTTGAGTTGCTCTTTCATTTTATGTATTAATTATAATTTTAAGTTTTATGTAATAAATACTACCAAGCGTTAAAACCCCGATATTCCTTTAGAAACACCCTGTATTTAAAAGCTTTAATATGTTTTTACAAATATTTTAAGAGTAGAATCGTAATCCATGAGCGAAAGTTTTTGTAAAAAAGTGTTATCAATCAGTTTCTAAACAGTTTGACTCACCACATAACTCATTGCTTGATTACATAAGCAAAATTAAATGCAAACTACGCTGTACTATGTATTCTTTATATTTTAACTACGTTTCTTTAGAAAAAAATAATTTTATTTAGGATGGAAGCAAAAATTTAAAAATCGGTCGGTAGATGGCACCAATAAACTGGATCGATCACCTCAAATCCACTATTTCTGAGTAAAAAGTGTTTACAGAAAAAATTGTTTACAGAAATGTTGATATACACAGTATGGCCATTAATCACTGACAACTTTCAATTTTAGACATTTTGTCAAACATTTAAAAATATACTTGTAATATTCTTCTGGAATTTTAGGAATAAAAAGAACAGGTTTGACTTCATATTTATCAACTTCGATTTGATAAGGAGGACAATTAGGGGGGCAACAAAAAATTAAAGATATAACATAATACTTGGGATCACCCTATAAAATAAAATGCATGAAATAATCTATTGCTACAGAATATACATAGGCAGACATTGTACAATATGTGTATTCATTTGTGTAAGAATAGCATGTATATTAATAGAGAAATAGAGATTATTTAAAAAAATTAAAAAAATTCTTGCATGTTTTTTGCTTATAACATACAGGGGTTTTAACCGAATTTAACGTCAGTTTCGGAAAAATTGACAACATGTAGTAGAAACCATATAGTGTAATTAAATATAAGTATATTAAATATTTAAGGAAATATGGACAGTAGTATAAAATAATTTTTATCTGTGATTGCGCGAAAGATAACAAGGAACTTTTTGAATTGTTTAATAGTCAACTCTGTGGAGCAACTTATTAAAAAAAATCAGTCAAATATCATAAAAATTCAGAGAGATATAGGCATTAGAGTAAGCTGTTTTTTAGTTTCTGACGAAAACTTGCTGAATGATAAGGGATTGTCCACAAATTGTTATTTTTAGGATATCTGACATCGTTCGGAGCAAATTTTTTTTTAAAAAAAGCTATTTAACTATAGTTTACGCTATGTTTAGGAATATTTTGACTCTAAACTACGATGAAAAGGAAAATATAGTCCATACATTGATAACATTTAGATAAATTGAGGAGTTTATGGTAAAATTTTATGAAATTTAGCCCAATAATCAAAACACTCTACAGTAAATTCTATCGCATATATATGCATTTTCTGTATACACATAATTTGTATGACAGTGGTGAAGATAATAAACTAAAATCTAAGATATATTATACATTTTTCATGAAATATGAGTCAATAACTTGAAATTTGATTTTTATAGTGATATTTCAATAGCTTTTTGAGAAATTACGTTTTGCGCAATTTTATCAAAAAAGTGCATTTTCCATAAAATACATTTACTTGACTGAAACATTTATGTTTCAAATATGAAACAGTTACTATTTTAAACTTTACTTAACAGTTATGAGAATTGGAAATTTACTGTATTTATCAATCAAAGTCTTTTTTTTTTGTGCCGTTTATATCTAAAAGACAGTTTTGGCAGTTTTAAAAAAAGCAGGAAAAAAAATTAACGCTGAAACGTTTGGCGCTTCCGGTTTCATTCACAACTATCAAGTAGTTTATAAATTCTGATAACTTAGATTTTTTTATAGTATAATAAATGTAAGCGCAGATTTGGAAAGGTAAAAATGTGGGCTTTAATAAAATGTAATATAAAGAAAACGAAAATTTTAGACAAAAATCGCATTTTAAATATCTATCTTAATTTGTATGCTATTTTTCATTGCTTACTGACACTTCTCATGAGTTCTCCTTGGAAAACCATCATGTATATGGCTATTTGTCACAAGACATCTCATTACAGATGCCACTGGTGACTATTTTTTAATTCTATCTCGTACCATTTTCTCAAAATGAAAAATTTTCATATACGCTTTAACAGCATGTGTAAGAGAAATATAATACAAAGCACGACTCTGCACGACTTTAGTATCGTGTAGGGCCACCCTTCGCCGCAATAACTGCTACAACTTTTGAGGAAAACTTTCTACCAATTTTTGATACGTTTCTGCAGGATCCTTGCTCCATTCATCCTTTAGAGTAGCAAACAGTTCCGTGGTGTTTTTTGGCCGAGTTGGCCTGGCTCTAAATCGGCGCTCTAACTCATCCCAGAGGTGTTCCAAAGGGTTGAGGTCTGGATTTTTAGTTGGCCAGAGAAGGTTTTCCACACCCATTTCCTCAAACCCCGTTTTAACAACACCTGCTGAATGACATGGAGCATTGTCATGCTGAAACAGGTATGGGCCAATACCAAAGTGTTGCCATAATGTCAGTAGCGCTGAATTGTCTAGCATTGTTTTGCAGGCTTCTGCATTCACACTCCCAGAAATTAAAACAAGAGGATCAAGACCATGCCATGAAAAGCAGGACCACACCATGATCCCACCTCCGCCAAATTTCACTGTGGGTACGGCACAGCCCTGTAAATATCGTTCGCCAGGCATTCGCCACACCCAAACACATTCGTCGGACTGTCAAAACTGCTAGCGTGATTCATCGCTCCTTAGGATGTTTTTCCATTTTTATACTGAGCAGTGCCATCGTTCATTGTACCATTTTAATCGACGGGTCGCATTCAGATGCGTGATATTTGGCTTGTGAAAAACTGCTCGGCCATGAAAACCAAGTGCCACGATCTCCTGCCGGACGGTACGATCACTTGCGTCATTAGTCGGAGACGATCGAAATTCCCCTGCAATCGCCTCTAAGGAAGCCTTTCGGTTTGATTTCACTGCACGTTTTAGGCATCGACGTTCCCGATCTATCAATTTATTCAGTTTACCGGGTCGGGATCGACATATTATAACACCTCTTAGCTTCCACATAAAAGCCACATGGCTAACTGTGGAGTGGTGTATCTGAAATGTTTTGGAAATATCAAAGACTGAATGCTCAAATCTGTGAGCTCCAATGACCATTCCTCTTTCCTCCGCTCTAACTTCACGCATTTTGTCCATATTCACTGCAGTAGCTGCTCTGACAATATTTTACCTTGCCTTTTTTTTTTACCATATCTGACGCGTGTATGAAGTGTATGGATGTTCCAAAGTGCTTTTGAAGCGGTGTTCAATGGCGATTGGCCATATACTATTTAATGAATAACAATTAGTTGTTTTGAAATGGATGCTTTGATTTTGATAAATCTTTTTTTATTTGAATAGGCTCATTATGCTGGTATTACAAGGAGAACTAAAGTATCAATGAAAAATGAAAAATGGTATACAAATTAGGATATCTGATTACGTTTAAAATGAGATTTTTGTCTAAAATTTTCGTTTATTTGTATTACATTTTATTAAAGCCCACATTTTTACCTTTCCAAATCTGCGCTTACACTTATTATACTATAAAAAAATCTAAGTTATCAGAATTTATAAAATACTTGATGGCTGTGAATGAAACCGGAAGCACCAAACGTTTCAGCGTTAAAATATTTTTCCTTTGAACAAAAACTGCCAAATCTGTCTTTTAGATATAAACGGCACACACACACACACAAAAAGACTTTGATTGATAAATACAGTAAATTTCCAATTCCCATAACTGTTAAGTAAATGTTAAGTAAAGTTTAAAATAGTAACTGTTTCATACTTGAAACGTAAATGTTTCAGTTTGAAATATCACTATAAAAATCAAATTGCAAGTTATTGACTCATAGCTCAGAAAAAATGTATAATATATCTTAGATTTTAGTTTATTATCTTCACCACTGTCATACAAATTATGTGTATACAGAAAATGCATATATATGCGATAGAATTTACTGTAGAGTGTTTTGCGTATTGGGCTAAATTTCACAAAATTTTAACATAAACTCCTCAATTTACCTAAATGTAATCAATGTATGGACTATATTTTCCTTTTCATCGTAGTTTAGAGTCAAAATCTTCCTAAACATAAGCGTAAACTATAATTAAATAGCCTTTTTCAAAAAAATTTGCTCCGAACGCTGTTAGATAGCTTAAAAATCACAATTTGTGG
This sequence comes from Maratus michaelseni, assembly GCA_963931845.1. Lineage (NCBI taxonomy): Eukaryota > Metazoa > Arthropoda > Arachnida > Araneae > Salticidae > Maratus > Maratus michaelseni. The sequence continues at coordinate 79,843,262 of OZ007598.1, forward strand.
ACAATAACTTATCATTCAGCGAGTTTTAGTCAGAAACTAAAAAACAGCTCACTCTAACGCCGATATCTCCCTGAATTTTTATGATATTTGACTGATTTTTTTTAATAAGTTGCTCCATAGAGTTGACTATTAAGTTATTCAAAAAGTTCCTTGTTATCGTTCGCGCATGCGCAGATAAAAATTATTTTATACTACTGCCCATATTTCCTTTAATATTTAATATATTTATATTCCAATTGCACTATATGGTTTCTACTACATTTTGTCAATTTTTCTGAAACTGGCGTTAAATTTGGTTAAAAACCCTGTATGTTAAAAGCAAAAAAACATGCAAGAATTTTTTTAATTTTTTAAAATAATCGCCATATTTCTATTAATATACATGGTATTCTTACACAAATGAATACACATATTGTAAATATCTGCCTATATATATTCTGTAGCGATAGATTATTTCATGCATTTTATTTTACAGGGTGATCCCAAGTATTATTTTTTATCTTTAATGTTTTGTTGGCCCCCTAATTGTCCTCCTTATCAAATCGACGTTGATAAATATGAAGTCAAACTTGTTCTTTTTAATCCTAAAATTCCAGAAGAATATTACAAGTATATTTTTAAATATTCGACAAAATGTCTAAAATTGAAAGTTGCCGTTGATTAATGGCGATATAGTCTATTATATATATATATATATATATATGATCTATGTCATGCCATAACACTCGTATTTGAATCACCAGGCTCGGCTTGGCAAAAATACTATTTCTCCCGTATCATGAAATCAAAGTGCTTCAATAAGCGGTACTGCTGCCATCTGTTAACTTATTTTGCAAATTTTTTCAATTTTTTTTTGCCCGGGTAAAAAAAGTGACGATATTTCAGACATTTGAAACGTCTGAAAAATTCAGACACATTAAAGTGACACAAAATATTCTACTTTGAACCATCCGTTTCAGACGCTTAAGTGTCTTAATTTCTGACATTTCAGTTTGCAGTGTATGCATTATGTATAGGTGGTGGTGTTCAGAGCATACTCCCTGTATATTTGGTACCACACTCATGTAGAGGCACTCTAAATGAGACAAAGTAAGAGACTGGCTCACCACGAATCTTTTGATTCGTTTTTTGCCCAGAATTGTCTCAACCATTCCAATTTTATACCCCGTATGTCGCCTCTCTCATATCGACCCATCATATCTGGTTGTAAAAAGTAATCTTAATCAGAAAGATGGGAAAATTTCACAATTCTTTAAGTCGGTATTAAAAAAAAAAAAAAAAAAAAAAAAAAAAAAAAAAATCCACGCTCAACAACTCAAAATTTTCTGACACAGACTCATTTTTAAAAGTAAAAACATGAAACTTGGCGGCGTGATTTATGAAGAGATTTATAAGTGACTTGGTGTTTTTATTTTTCGTTAAATTAATTATAAATTGATTTAAAAATAATTATTTTCACAATACGATAATTTTCTTTGTTTCCAACGCTGTCGCTTCGGGACATTCGGTTCAAAATGTCCACTTTGGCAGCACTTTTTGAAAAATATTCTGCTTTTATCAAAAACTCGACCAATACGGACATTATAAAGTTTCTGAACAAGAGAACCTGCCAATTGGATGCATTTTAGAGCAAAAATGAATTTAAGTCACAAAATAAGCAGTTTGGATTTGAGTACACCCTTAAATCGAATTGATTCATTACGAAAATCTTACTAAATGACATTAGAAAGTATATACAAGGTGTTTCCGAATTAAACCGACAAATTCAGATTGGTGAAAGTAGACATCAAGTGGATGAAAAATTTCCATAGTACATGGGGGTCGCAAACCACGTTTAGTGGAAGATAATCTCAAAAATAGTTATGAAGGATGTGACGTCGAGTGGAACAAAAAATACCAATAATAAGTAGAAAAACATTTCATTTGTCGTAAAGTAGGATTACAATGCATTGTAGTTAAACGTCAGAAAGAAGACGACGAGACATTTTTATAGGAAATGTTCGATGTTGCGGCCGCAAAGGTCATTTCACAGCCGACATCCACGGATGAAGGATTGTCGGAGTCGTTCAGACATACCCGGTGTGCTAGCGATGTCTGCAAAAACGACGACAATCCGTGCTGTCAGATCGTTCAGTGTATCCACAGGAATCTGATAAACAACCAATATCAGATAGGCTTTGAAGAAGAAATCCAAGGGATTGAGATAGATCCGGGGAGCGTGAAACAGGTCCGCCGCATCCAATACACATCCGTCTTCGAGCGATTCCTATAAAAATGTTCCATCATCTCTCTTATAATGTTGAACTGTAATGCATTCTAATCTTAGTTTACGACAAATAAATATTTTCCTACTTATTATTGACCCTTTTTTGTTCCACTCGACGTTACACCCTTCATAACTATTTTTGAGATTTTCTCCCTCTGAACGTGGTTTGCGACCCCATGTTCTATGGAAATTTTTCATCCTCTTTATTCCTACTATCACCCTCTGAATTTGTCGGTCGAATTCGCCAACACTCTGTATATCACAGTCACAGTAGTACGCACAGGACACATTTTCAGATATGAAGTTTTGAGAGTGGCGGCATACGGGGTATAACATTTTATTGATTGAGACGTTTCTGGACAAAAGCGAATCGTCAAGTATCTTGACGAGCCTGTCATTATTGTCAAGCTAATGCTTCTTAACTGGTCTCACTCGTCCAGGCGTATATCGCCAAGTTATGGAATAGAATGCAGTGTTGTAAAAAAACCGTCTTTAAAAAAAAATCAGCCCGGGCGGATTTATTAAAAAACCCGAGTTAAATGGGCAATTTTTCCCGGTTAAATTAGGTCAAAAGGTCAAAATGTGGACACCACATTCCACCTTTCTCACAAATAATAGTATTCAGGGTTGCCACTGTATAGGAAAAACTGAAAAAACTGAGGGAATTTAAAAATGAGTGTTAAAAACAAGGAATTTTACTAAATTTTGGTACTTTGCAAAATTAATCCGTTGAAATTTTGAAAATTCTCAGAGGAACTATACTGAGGGAAATATTAATATTTTGCTCAGCAAATCGCAAGGAATTTGATTGCCGAAATAAGTGGCAATCCTGGTCTCAAATACAATCTTTATTAACACTTCATATTCTAATAGATGGAAATGACTTCATAGTCTTAATAATGATCTCAATATTTTTCTCTGTTCTTAAAATACACACACACACACACGCACACATATATATATGCATGATCCCTTTAATTTAAATAGCAAACAAATTTAAAATTGCAAAGCTATCAATTATATGTTATTTATAATGAAATATAAATATAACTTTAAAAAAAACTTGCTCCTTTGAAGTTATCATTAAATTAGCAAATGTTTATAAAAAAAATATCTTACAACGAAAATTTTTCTTATATGTATATACAGGCCTCGCAGCGTATAGAACAAATTTTATTGTTTCTACCACTATTTTAGAAGAAATTATGTTCGTGATATATTTCTATTGTATACGGTAAAGAAATCTAACCTCGAGATTATTGATTAGGGATACTGGTATGAACAATACAATGTGTCCTATATGCTGCGACCCTTGTATATATAATCTATTAATATATGGTTAAAGTTTCAGTTTTTAATACAGTTCAATTAGAAGAAATTATTCCTATTTAAAAACTTCACATAATATTACCATGTGACCTCCATATTGCCTTAGCCTAAATGCATTTCTTTTTTAATTAAAACAGTAACTGTGCACAACTATTCTTAATAGAATATTCTTATTTTAATTAACAAAAAATTAGTATCATCCATTATAAATAATTACAAACATGATGTATATATATATATATATATATATATATATATATATATATACAGGGTGTCTCAAAAGGTCGTTTACAAACTTAATATGCTGGTCTGTCATATCATGATAAACAAGATTTACATAGGAACTTGTGTTCGAAAATGCAAACTGCGACCGCTAGAGGGCGATGAGCGCAGGCTTACAGGAGATTGGTAAGCGTAATCATTCCAGGCGAGGACGTTGCAGGAGAAGGATGAATCGAATCGGTTTACTGACGCAGAATTGGCCGATATGCATTACGTATATGGTGCCGCGGATGGAAATGCACGAGTCGCGGTACGGATGTACATACCTTGAGCACTTCTCAAGCAGATGTCAGCCAAGTCATATTTTGTTTGAACAATTGCACCGTAGATTGCGTGAAGCAGGAGCTTTCCAAGTTCGTAGCCACATCGGTCGAGAACTCACTACACCCAAGCCTATCGTAGAGGAAACCGTGTTACGGGAATTTGACAGGAACTCACAAACAAGTCTCCGAGCAAGCGAACGCATCTTGGAAGTACATCGTTCCAGCATTATGCGCATACTGCATGAAGACACCAACACCCCTACCACTTACAATGAGTACAGGCATTGTGCGTTGACGATTATCCCCAACGCGTTGCATTCGCACGCTGGTATTTGCAACAACGAGTTGCCCATTTTGAACGGGTCCGTGAATCCATGCGTCGACGTTGTGAAGCATGAATTGTGGCGAATGGAAGGAATTTTGAACATCTTCTGTAAATTAAACCATGTTATTTAATAAAAGTCATATTAATACTCTTTCGATATCCTTTCTTTCTTCCCCTCCACACCTGCGCTCATCGCCCTCTAGCGGTCACAGTTTGCATTTTCCAACACAAGTTCCTATGTAAATCTTGTTCATCATGATATGACGGACCAGCATGTTAAGTTTGTAAACGACCTTTTGAGACACCCTGTATATATATATATATATATATATAGCAATATGGATTACTTTAGTTTTTAATAGTCTGATGCAATAAGACAAAATATTGCAAATGATCATTTCTTAAGTTTTAGTTTTAAGCATTTACATTTTGCATTCACTATTCAATAAAAAACAATTAAAAAGTGATGCAATCTGTGGAAGGATTATCATCATTGCTCATTGTTATTATTTGTATTTAAAATTCCAAACCAGCTCTCTGATTGGTTAATGGCATTGCATGCTTTCTTTTAATTAGATCAAATCACGAGGCTAACGAAAAAGAAAGGCTACCGAGGTGCTTTATGCGTTACTTTTTTACAGACCGCGAGAGTCACGTGATGCTCGAATGAACCAATGCAGGTGTACGAAAAGAGCATCACGTCACTCTAGCGGTCTGTAGAAAAAGATAAGTGGAATGCACCGCGGTAGCCTGTCTTTTTCGTTAGCCTCGTTCAAATCAAAGATCATGAAACATTTCATCAGATCAAAATCAGACCAGTGTCCTGTCAACTGCTATTAATAACAAATGACATCAAAGTAGCTTTTGGAAATAAAATACATTTAATGTATCAACTTTAATGTTTTAATAAGCAGTTTTTTTAGATGAATAACGTTAAATAGAAACAAGAAGAATTTCAAATAGAAAAAGTAAATACCTTTTTCGTACTTTTCGGTTACCCGGGAGCCAGTGATATATGTACATATATAAGTATGTATGTACACACAGACACACACATATATATATAATAATGTTTTTCGGATAATCGATGTAAGTGAATTATATTATATATTCTTAATGGTTTTTTATTTCCAATTTAAATATTTCCAATCTTATTTTTTCCAATTGTTATCTGGTAATAATTCAGTATACTTGGTTGATTCTACTGTTATTAGCATCATGCCAGTAGAATTATGAAATACTGAATTATTTTTAAAACACATGTGGGTGCAACCAAGCTGACGAGTACATCTACATGTGTTTTTTCATATTCAATTCTTGTTTGTTCTCTTGTGGTCCAGTTTTCCATTGTATAATGTTCATATTTGATTTATTAATCCATTTGTGTTTACTTAATAGCAACTCCAATCTATATTTTTTTTTTCCCTTTCTCTCTCTTTCTTTTTTAAATATTATTCAGGTATGAGTAAATTTGGCCAATTACCATTGAAGCACATGCTATGGTAAAATTATGATTGCACATGTTAATTATTAGATATGTGGTATTCTGGTTACACAATATCATTATTTATCTCTTTGTAGATTAAAGTAGAACGATATTAGAACTTGATATGTATTTTGAAATTCATAGATATTATATATATATATATAGATAGATAGATACATATATGTGTGTATATATGTATGTATATATATATGTGTATGTGTATCTATACATATATGTGTAAATATATCACTGGCACCCGGCTAACCGAAAAGTAAAACCTTTTTTAATAATTTGTACTAAAATAAATTTATGCATAATCTTCAGAGCATTTTCAATTTTATTTAAAGTAGTCCTCTTAAAAGTAATGAAGACTTTGATGGTGTCATGATTTCAATAACTTAAAAATAAAATTAAGGTTGTCAATATTTCAGCAAATACAAAATTATTTTGTAAATTATAATTTTTTTAACTATAAGGAAAATTATTACTTATGAGTAGCTTTTAATTCATTTTATACTTATAGATGAAAAATATGTACTATGAACTATGTGTCATAGGTGATTTTTTTAGTTATGGTGCTTGAAGTTTAAATTGAAATTTAAAAATGTACTCTATTCTATGTATCTAATATATTTTCTAAGATTCAAAGAAGTTAATAAATAAAACAAAATAACAATAAACTGTTAACAAATGCATCATTTGCTCCTTTCCAGAAATATATTTAGAAAAACCCGGGTTTTTAAAAAACAGCCCCGGTGAGTACCCAGACAGCTACCCACTACAACCCTGATAGAAAGTGCATAGGTCTGCTATAGCTTGGACAAACGCGTCTGTCTAAGCACAATCTGAGCATTGTATGTCGCCACTCTCATATAGAGGCACACTAAGTCTCATTGCGAAGTCTAGAATGTAGTTTTGCCAGCGTTTGGACAAAAAGTCTCTCTAAGCTGTCTGAGCATGCGCCTTGTGCGTGTGTCACTACTCACATATATCATAGAAGAAACCTAATAACACAAGTTAGGGTTTAAATATTTTCCCCTCAGATTACTAACAAACAGGATGAATGTCTGGATTAGAAATTTGGCTCAATGTATGACCACCAATATACAGAACTTGGCGAAAATCTCCCGGCCAAGTTGGACGAGTAAAGAAACATTAATTTGTCGAAAATAGCCGTCTCGTCAAGTCTGTCTTTTTAAAAATCCTCTCAATCAATCACATATTACTTACCCGTATTTCACTATTCTGATAACATAAGTTACTCTAGTTAGGATCTGATTCTGAATGAAACTGAACGAACCAAATGGTTTTCGTATTGAAAACACTATAACAATTTTTATTAACGTTTGAAATAAATTTCAGCTTAAACAGTATCGCTATTGTGAATTAAACTCCCGTGTTTATTTTTGTTTTATTGAGAACCTGCATTTTACTTGTGTGCTTGACTGGTTGACATAAAGTGCCTTCTTATACGTCATCGTCAATAAACAAGGACCAGATAGCACAACGAAATTTACACCAGAGAATTACAACCGTTAGCTCCACAAAGTGTGTGCAATGGAGCCGACGGGAATTGAACTCGCCGACTTGACTCTTACACTCTCAAGCGATTACGTGTCTTAATCACTCGTCCACGGGGTAGAGTTGCAAAGGCTAGAAAAAACCCGGTTTAAACCTGGAAATAAACGTGGTTTTTTGGGAATAAACGTGGTTTTTAACACTTTCCAACATAGTTGAAAAGTGTTCATGACTTTGTTTTGTCTGCCGTATGGCCGTCTGCCGTCTGGTTGTGCTCTAACTCCCGTAAATATGCTCGGATTGCCCTGCAATTTTTATATGTTATTGTCATTATCTATAGCATGTTCTCTATTTCAACTGCAGTGTGTAGCACTTATAGTTTTTTTACAGGGACATTCAAAAGAATTCCGTTACATTACGGTCTATGGGGAAAAATCATTTGCGGTTTATTTTAATGATGTTACACAATTTCAAACACATTGTAATTGATATATATCACTAAGGTGCATTACAAGAAGCTTAATATGGAATAGGGTGTGCATAGCACTTATAGTTACTTTACAGGGACAGTCAAAAGAATTCCGTTACATTACGTCTATGGAGAAAAATCGTTTGCGGTTTAATTACATAATGTTTCACTATTTTAAACGCATTGAAATTTATATATATCACTAAAGTGCATTACAAGAGGCTTACTACAGGATATTGTGTGTATAGCAGTCATCGTTCATTTACCGGGACACACAAAAGAATTCTCTACTGTCTGTTAACAATAATTCCTGGAAGTGCGTTTTGAGTTGCTGAACGCGATTTTAAATTTAACTCACTTCTTGTCTATTATTTGGTGTGTATAATTTCTGTAGATCCTATACAGGTCAGCACAAAAGTTCGCGAACGCATTTCCGTTTATTGACAGAAACTCCAGAAGTAGAATATTAAACTGTGCTATGCGTTTCCTAACTAAACTAAAATTTAGCATCCTATGTAGTATATATACAAATCTATAGATCATATACAGGGCTAAATAAAAGTATTCGGATATTTTGCCGAATATTGTATATGTTAGAAATATATGTTGGAAATACCTGAAATTACGTTTTTAAATATGTTATGCGTTTTCCAAATTGTTTACTTAGATGTTATCTTTCAGCTTATTAAACGGTAATGATTTGTAAAATTATTTTGGAAGCGTTGGAAAGTGCTACATAATCTATGCTTGACGCATAATTTTTCGTTCTTGTTTGGGAATAAATCTGGGAATAAACCGGGTCTATTGGAAATAAACATGGGAATAAACCGGTTTTTTGCAACTCTAGTGATGTGAAAAATATTGTATTATTTTCGCACTATTTATTTATTTAGTAAATAATTAACGTCTCGCACAACAATTTTTGTATTCAATATGAATTTGCTTTATTTTTAAATTTAATACTTTTTAGTTAAAAACTGCCTTTCTTTTCATGCATATCAGTAGTGAGCTTGTGCATAAATAATTTCATGTATTTCATATTTGTTCGCTTAGGATAGCTTTCATATTTTTCAATGCACTTCTTTTTAAAGATTTAGCACGATTTATACAAATATTTAAAAAATTGCTATGAATTTCAATCTCAATTTTTTTTTCAAGAAACTCATGTTTCTCTCACACACACACAAAAAAGTAAACTTTATTAAAATAAGTTTTGAGAAATTCACGATTGTTTCATTGTATTGTTCACCCCTCCTTGCATTGCTCCTTTTTTCCCCATGTGTAATGTTTTTAATCGGTAAAATATTGATATATTTTTTTCATACAGAAATTAAATTTTAAATTTATTAACATGAAATATTAGCTTAATTAAATGCTTCTTCTGTCATTAATTTTTTTTTAGGCTTTTGTTCATCTCATGAAATCCTATTACTCCCGCTTCGTTGTCTGTCCGTCAGAGAGCCGGTTCTCAGAAACTATATAACTTACAGACATATATAATTTTGGGTACTTATAGCTGAATACCTACTATGAAGCTCAAAATCATAAAATTTGAAAAAATCGAATTATTTTAGCAGAGAGAGATAAAAAACGAAAAATCTAACAGCTTTTTTCCTATTAAATGTAAACATTTTTCGTTATAGCAGTTGCCAACAATTAAAAATCCACAATAAAATTCTTTCTGCAATAATAAATTTTCTATTGAAAGACTTCTACTTGAAAAATGAAAATGAATATAAAGTTTCACCTATTGGAGAAAAAGGTTAATATGGAATAATGCTAATAAAACGGAAATTTTCAAACATTGCTCAATAATACAAGGAGTATGAGTAAATGTAAATAAAGAAAGCAGCTTAATATGACGTCATTAGAGAATTAAAAAAAATAATCTGACGTCATATTGGAAGTTTAACTGTCTTTTTGAAATGTTTGAGAATAATACAAAGAAATTATCAATGTGTGTAATAGAGAAAGCAAGTAGATATGACGTCAGCAAATGATTATATCGTCATATGAGTTTGAGGAACGTATTGAATCATGATAAAAACCCGATTATGGAAATATTGGCATATTTTAACATTTTGAAGGTCAAACAACGTGTAGGATACAACATGTTTAATTTTGAAATTGATTTTTTTTTAAAATATCGCATTTAGTCCACATGACATATTATTATGACAGAGTATAATAGCGGGCTTCGCCTGCTATCAAGCCGGTTCAGATTTTCGAAAAAACGAGAAAAATAGACCGGTAAATTTTTACTTTATAAAAAACATGACCTTTTTTGGGGGGGAAAATGAAATTTATTTGGATTTATTAAAGAAAGGATAAAGTGTTTTGAAAGGAATATTAAACAAAACCCTTTGTGCGATCTTCGGTCACACTTATCCACTTGTTTTCTTTTTGTTACACACATTATGAATTTAAAATAAGCCTAAAGTAAAAATATTTAAAAACTCTTTTATAAGCAATGCATGTTTATCCCTAATTTTATGACAATGTTGCTTGCTGACAACTTTAGTGACAATGAACAAATTGATATTGATGATTAAGACACACCTTTAACATATAAAAAAATTAAACTGATATAAAAGCTTTTTATTTTATATAATATTATTTCAGATATTATGTTAAATAATAAATGCTTAACATGAATGTTGTTGTTTTTTATCTCCCTCTCGAGCATTGCTGAAGCTTTTGTGTGGTGCTTTTCTCTGTTATACCATAATTCTCAAAATATATCTAAAATAAAGCACTAAAATAATTACAACAAGTTGGAAATTGTACGTCAAACGTGACAAATGAGGTGCGTTCGTACTATAGCTAGTTATGTAAATATTCATATCTTGATGATTTTTAATTCTGTGAAATGAATTGTATCGTCTGCAGATTAATTTCTGTCATAAAATAAGTATCTCGGTCGCTTGACGATTTAACCTCGGAAGCTCCTCTAACAAGAAAGCACTGATTTTTTTTTTTAATTTCAAATTTCTTAATAAATATTTTTATTAATATCTCCTAAAGTTTTGATTAGATTTTAAAAAAAAATGAAACGTCTCGACAAAATTCTGCAAAGATAATATATCTTAAATTACAAACCATTCGGTTGGGAAGCTTTTTGATTGTTTTTTTAATTGATTTTTTTTAATATCGATTTTAGTCCACATGACAGATATTATTATGACAGAGTACCATAGCGGACTTCTCTTGCTATCGGTCCAGTTCAGATATTCGAAAAAACGAGAAAAATAGACCGTTAAATTTATAAAAACAGGACTTTTTTGAAAAGGAAATTTATTTGGATTTATTAAAGGAAAAATAAAGTGTTTTGAATGTAATATTAAACGAAACAATTTTTGTGATCTTCGATCACACTTACCCACTTATTTTTTAACTATTTGTTCTATAAATGCATGTTACTAAACTTTGCAATATATATATATATATATATTCATTAATTCGCAAATATTCAATCAAGTACTCAGCAGTTCCAAAGTAAAAAAAAAAATTAATAGATAATGATTAACATTGTTAATATTGAAAAAATGCACATATATACTGTAAATAAGTACTTACTTTTCATGAAAATATGCTAGAACCCAAATATGAACTTTCATTTGCACACTAACCAAAATAAGTGTTAATGAATCCTCTTAAAAAGATTGTTTTTATTTTTCAATAAAATAACTATTTTGTATTTCAAATTTTGTTGTGTAAAACAAAATAATCTTGACACTAAATCCTACAGTTTTTTGCGAGTGTAAAAAGCAAATTCTGTCGGTTTTGAATTGGTTGATCTTCGAATTTATTATGCAAGTTTTTGAAAAAGTGATTTAGAATTTTGTTTTATTGTGGTTGCAGGAATGTTTGGATGTAATCAGTTGAATCACGAGCCGATCTGCCGTGACGCCAAAATTGAGCTCTTAAGCATTATGTTTAGGTGCCGTTGCTTCAGCTTCTTTTGCAATTGGTAATGTAGCGACCGTATCTATATAAATTTTCCGCTCTTTTTAAAATGGTATTGACCAATCAAAAGCCTAACTTTTAGAGAAATTTTTGTACTTTTGGAAAATGTCGCAAATTACATCTTCCGGATTGGTCGATTTCGTTTCGAAAATAGCCAAGAAAATCTAATTGGGTCCATGCCTAAAATTTATCTATACTAATAAAAGAAAGTTTTTGTCTGTGTGTGTTTGTCTGCGTATGATAACTAGCTGCGTGTGATAGCTAGCGAAATCTACCGCACGTAGAAGTCTGAAAGTTTGGGTGCGGATAGTCCAAGGCAGGTCCTGATGCACCTGAGGCTTGGATTTTCAATTTTTTTAGACCCGGCCCCCTTTGTCCTGTTAAGATTTTTGTCCAAAATTGTTAATAACCTGCCCCATTTTTATCCGATCCTCTTAGTTTTCGGGGCCCTTTCTCCATTTAGATTTTCCCCTCATTTCTACGTTCCAGTTAAGACCCTGGTCACTTGGGACCTGGTACGGGGCCCGTTGAAGTTTTTGTTTCTAAACTATTAATAACTTTCCCCCTTTTAATCCAATTTTCTTAGTTTTGGGGGCCTTTCTCCATTTATTTCTTCCCATTTATACTTTCCAACTAGGACCATTCATCTTAGGGCGCTGCTCAAAACTATCAGCTGGCCCCTTTTGGACCCCCTACTATAGTTCCCATAAAAATCGTCCGATTTACTAGCTTTTTTTCTAACTACTTCTTACTACTTCCAGCTACTACATGAACGACAAAAAAAAAAATCGGAGAATATCCGTGCCCCCTGAGCCCTCGCTCCGAAAATTGTTAATGCTTTGTCCCCTTCTAATCCGATCTTCGTTTTGGACTTTTTTTTTTCATTTAGTTATTCCCCCATTTCTACATTCCAGTTAGGACCATTCATCTTAGGGTCCTGCTCAATACTATCAGCGGCCCCTTTTGGGCTCCTAACTATAGTTCCCTTAAAAATTGTCCGATTCACTAGCTTTTTTTTTTCTAACGTGTTATTAGGACTTCCAGCTACTACATGAAGGACAAAAAAAAATTCTCGAACAAAATACGAGCCCCCTGGGCCCCTTTACGTTTTTGTGCCCTAAAATTTTAATAACATGCTTAGTTTCCATCCGACATTCTTCGTTTTCGCGGCTCTTTCTCCATTTAGCTATTCCTCCATTACTACATTCCAGTTAAGATCCTGGCCCCCTGGGGTTCGGTACATGGCTTTTGAAGTTTTTATTCCCTAAAATATTAATATCTTGCCCCCTTTCAATTCGATCTTCTTCGTTTCAGGGGACTTTTCTCTGTTTAGTTTTTCCCCATTTTTAGATTCCAGTTAGGATCCTGGCTCCCTGGGGCCATGTGCGGGTCCCTTGAACATTTGTGCACCACGCATTTCCCCCCCCCCCTCTCTTAATTGTGTCACCATCTCAATGCATAGCTTTAAAATTGAATCTTGGACTTCTCTCCCCGGACCACCACCTTCAAATTTTTATTGGGGTTCTAAGGCCTTCTTTTAAACATTTCTTGCCAAGTTTGGCGAGATTTTGGCGCTAACGGATATGAATATATAGTTTCATGCATATGATTGGAAAAATGATTAAAATAATTTAAGATAATAATTTGCGAGAATCCCGTTCACTAAAACTCATGAATTAATCGTTGGTTTTTTGTAATGTGCTGTCTTGTTTCAAAATGTCAGCCACCCTAGAATTTCAAACTGCTCTGTCTCAGCCATTTTTTAGGATAGAGGTAAACCAAAAAATGCTCTGGAATCCTCGCATCAAGGCCTAACACTTAATTAAAAAATAAATTTGAATTTTTAACTTTAGCTGGCCAACGAACTCGGTCGAGACATTGGTGAGCTTAATACACACAATTAGTTTCATCCAAATTGGTTTATAAATACGAGTGTTATCGTATGACATAGATCAGATATCCACAAATATATATACACATACATATATATATATATATATAAAGTCTTTTAAATACTGCATTGCATTAAAATGATTGAAACACATAAATAATCTAATTATTATTAATTTTAAAAAAAATTTACATAATATTTACTCAATGTAAGAATCTTTGAAATACTATGTAAGATAAATTTAATTCTGGTTAAATTTAATTCATATCATAGGATTTTATACCATGTTAATGTAACACTCCAGTGATATTATTATTTTTTACTATTTATATATATTATTAAATCTAATATAATAAATTTGTAAATCAAGCTTAATTTTAAATAATTATTGTTCCAATGGAGGGCAGCACATTGCTTGTCAAATAAATGTTAACAATATTTTTAATTTACCTACAGAGGGCGCTTATCGCTTGTGTATTTAAATTTTACTTTTAAAGATTAAAATTAAATGGAAAATTTCTATATTCACAAATATAAATTTGTTTTTGAGTGTATTTATCACATAAATAAATTTGTGTGTTTTAAATCAATTTGTGTTAAGGTGTAATAATTAAGGTGATATTTCAAAATATGTTCTCTCAACTTCACCTTCAAATAATTTCTCTCAACTTGTCTGTATCATCAAGTATTTGATATTTTATGATGTGCGCCATGTGGTCTTGTGTTGTTTAAGGATTTTGGATAATTATTGTGAGTAAAATATTTTATCTATTCTTTACAAGTTTTTTATTTCCAATTTTATTATTTCCAACAGTTATCTGGTAAAAATATTTTATCTATTCTTTACAAGTTTTTCTTTCCATTTTAATTATTTCCAATTGTCTTCTGGTAATAATTCAGTATACCTGGATGATTGTACTGATCTTAGCATATACAGTCCCTGGTCAAATTATTAGACGCAGTTGTTTTAATTATAATTTATTAAATATCTGGAAAGATACATGAGGAATTATCCTGAAACTTCAGGAGTGTAAACAACATAATAAACGTCATATATTTCCGCGAAGATTTTTTCCCGAAACCTCATAAGGGGCCGTCAACAAATTGAAGAAAAACGAATATCTTTTGGATAACCCTGTAAAAACTAATGTTGCAAAAAGCATTCAAACTGTAGATTATGATTAAGTGGCTTATTGTAATAATGTGGGTTCTTTTTCATGAAGATAGCATGTATAATCAAAGAGAAATTCACGGTTTTATAAAAACAGTCTCAAATTTTACCAAGTTTTTTGCTTATAATTTGCAGAGTTTTTAATATAAAAACAAGTTATTTTCAGAAAATATGACAAACAAAATTATACACAATACCCTGCAATCAGAATTAAAAAATAATAAAAATTGTATGAAAAATGAGCAGATTTACTAAACATTGTTTCACTGCGCATGCGCGAATTCAATCAAAATGTACTGTGCATAATATATTAGCTTAATGTATAGACCAACTTTTATGAAAGTCTCAAAAACATAGCTTGAAAATTCTGATAGTAGTCGTCGATAGAATAAGCTCGAAATTCGCTGTTCCCAAAAGGAAGCAAAAAGATAAGGGGCTGTATCCAAATATACTAGCTTATGAAAGTTGACATAATAAGAATGAAGTGTCTCTCTTGTATATTTGGATACAACCCCTTATCTTTTTGCTTCCTTTTGGGAACAGCGAATTTCGAGCTTATTCTATCGACGACTAGTATCAGAATTTTCAAGCTATGTTTTTGAGACTTTCATAAAAGTTGGTCTATACATTAAGCTAATATATTATGCACAGTATATTTTTATTGAATTCGCGCATGCGCAGTGAAACAATGTTTAGTAAATCTGCTCATTTTTCATACAATTTGTATTATTTTTTAATTCTGATTGCAGGGTATTGTGTATAATTTTGTTTGTCATATTTTCTGAAAATAACTTGTTTTTATATTAAAAACTCTGCAAATTATAACCAAAAAACTTGGTAAAATTTGGGACTGTTTTTATATAAACGTGAATTTCTCTTCGATTATACATGCTATCTTCATAAAAATGAACCCAAATTATTACAATAAGCCACTTTCTTCAATTTCTTCAATTTGTTGACGGCCCCTTATGGGGTTTCGGGAAAAAATCTTCGCGGAAATATATGACGTTTATTATGTTGTTTACACTCCTGAAGTTTCAGGATAATTCTTCATGTATCTTTCCAGATATTTAATAAATTATAATAAAAACAATTGCGCCTAATAACTTGGCAGGGACTGTATGCCAGTATAATTATGAAATACTGAATTATTTTTTAAAACACGTGTGGGTACATCCAGGTTGAAAATTATATCTACACGTGTTTTTTCATATCCAGTACTAATTTAAATCTCTTGTTATCCAATTTTCCATTATATTTTGTTCATATTGCATTTCTTAATCCATTTGTATTCACTTGATATCAACTCCAAATTATTAACATTTTATGGTTTATTATATATATATATATATATAAATAAATTTTCTCTCACTCTCCTTTTAATTATTCTTCATATTTTCAGTATTTTTGGCCAATTACCATTGAAGCACAAGCTATGGTAAAATTATGATTGCACTTGTTCTGTCTACACATTATTATTAATTATCTCTTTGGAGACTTAATTAGAAGGTTGAACTTGATATGTTTTTTGAAATTCAAAGATATTATAATTATATATATATATATATATATATATCAACATTTGAACGGAGGGTAGTTTTGGTGTCTGGGGGTCATGATCGGTGAAAATATATCGAAATTTTCTGGAATTGCTTTCCTCCGAACGGCTGTAATAGATAGCTTTATACTTTTTTGTGTTGAAAGCTACCTAAAAGAATTCTGTTAAGATTCATTATCTAATTTAAAAAAATTAGCCCTGGATGCAAATTAGTCTGCTTTTGACCTGTTCAAAATAGGTCAGTTGCCCTGCAAATGAGAGTCTATGAATTTAAGCCAGAGAGGTGAACGGGAATGTTTCGAAAACGTATTAAAGATTCAACAAGAATCTTTAAGAGTAAGTAAAGTGGTAACGCTATAAAAATTAGCTTAGCAATGAGAATGGACGAAAAAATTTGTCTAACATGGAGTAAGCAGTCATAGATACCGACGAAATTGAATTTATGTTCAATGGAAAAAGGAAAAAAAGTTACATACATGCACTATAGTGATAGCGACATTTGTCCTTCACGCACATGAAACTAGTCGTTGGGGGCCACCGTAATACTTACCCATCATGGATATGCATAAAGTAAAATATTAAAATAAAAATGTGTAAACTACTTATAAAATGCATTGCAATTCAAATAAAATCGTGGCTTGATGACGTCACAAACTTTAAAGGCTCGATTACTGAATTGCTTGAAAGAGGTTTTTCCTTATAACTCCAAAAATAATAATCCTATTAACTAGCGGTTTATTGCATCTGATTAAGCGTCAAATTTCCAATTAAAATATATCTTTGAAGTGAAATTTGGATGAAATACAGGGTCATGAAAAATCGAAGAGTGTGGAAAATAGGATTCCAAATATCTCGGCAACTAATTATCCGAACGACTTCATGCTTTATTCAAAATTTATGTTTTTTTATTGTCTTTTATATTCATTTCTTAAAATAAACAATTTCGAAAATTTTTATATACCTTTCATCAGAACGAATATTTCGAGAGTCCGAAAAAAATTGTTCCGGTTAATCGAGGTTATTGAAATGAAATAGGCTTCTTCCCATTATTACATACTAAGTACATACCAAATTACAAGTCTCTATCTCAATTTTTTCGGGAGATAGAGCGTTTACAGACACACACACACACAGACACACAGACACACAGACACACAGACGGACGGCAAAATTTTTTTTCTAAAAATATGTTTTTCGGAATCTCCAGTGTCTGAAACGTGTAAATCCGTCAAAAAAATTTTTTCGATTTTCAAAACGATTACAAGACTTACCCTATACTACGTATGATGGGTAAGTAAAACAGTCACTGGATGCAGCATCCGCGTTCTATAGCAATCTGAAAAGAATCTCCAATTCGGTAATGCTGCGATTACTGAAACCCATGCATGTAATTTCAACTTGACGCACATTGAAAAAAAAAAAATTGCCGGATTTAACTATCACATTTTTCAGGAATTCTAAAAGTACATGAAAGTCGGTAATGCCGCGATGACTATAGTGCATGTATGAGCGTTTCGAGCTCTTGAAAACTAAACAAAACATCATTAGACGCAGCAAACTCCTTGTATTCGAATCTCAAAAATGCATTAAATTCACTAATACAGCAATTAGTATAACGAACATATGAGATCTTCCCGCCCATGAAAAAAAAAGTCCTTGTATACAGCAACTTCATTGTATAGGAATCTCAAAAGTTCGTGAAATTTGGTAATGCTGCGAACAGTGTAACGCATGTAAGTGCAATTTACTTCATGAAAAAACAAAAAAACAAAACAAAAAAACAATGGCACTCCGGGAGTGCCGACAGAAGTGAAAACTTGAACAATTACGTGTGTATTTTTTGAATCGTCAGGAAACGTTTTATTGTGTAGGAAGTACTTTTAAATGAAGTGTTTTTTTTTAAATTCATTATTATAAACTAAGTCTACAAAAATCATATTACAATTTTCATTTAATGCGCTATTGTACATGAAAAATAATGCATATTATTTTACATACAAAAATTGCAATCTATTGCTTAAAACGTAAATTTACAAATACATTAAATATGAAATTTAATTAATTGGTATTCTTTGAAATGAATATCAATGAAACTTATGAATTTTCATCCACAATTTAAACAACTCTCAATACATTCATCATTTCTTCCATGAAATTTTAGTTTCACATCTTTTGTAATAACATTTATCTGCAAAATAGGGTTCCCGCTTCCTATCACTCCAAAAATGATGACTTCTTTGCTGCCTGTCTTGTTTACGGTATTCGTGAACATTATGCTTTTTTCTATCTTCATACTGCGCGTATTGTTAGCGGTATCCATAATTTCTATCAACAAACTTTTCTTTTCTATAAAATGATTTCACTTCATTTCCGTATCGGTAACCACGTTTCTTAAAACTTTCGTGAAATATTTTATTATTTTCATTTTTTCTTTTTATATTACTTCTGTCTATTTTTTTTTTCTCGTGCTCGTTAAATTATAATATTTTCCGTGTTTTGTTATTTCATTTTCATCTTTAGATTTGGTCTCGCGAGTTGAGTCACTTTTATTAACTAAATATTAGTTTAATTAAGTTAGTTTAGTTAAATATTAGTAAATTATTAGCTAAATTTATCTTGAAATTATTTTCTGAATTATTTTTATTCATAATACCAATCATTTCGTTTTCTGCACGTGAACCATTTCCTTTTGATACTTTCGCTTCATTGTATGAATTGGCAACACAATTTAATTTTTTATCGGAATTATTTACAATTTTAAGGCAAAACCTACTTGAAAAGTAATGCGCTCGCCAACGATTTTAATTCCCTCTTCATCTATCGCCAACTTTAGTTTGCTGATCACGTCTTGCCCTATTACAATATCGTATGCGAGAGATTTTGAAACATAAAATTTCGTTGATATAAGAAAACCATCAACACGTATTTCATACACAAAATATCCTATTAGATTTACAGTTTCTCCGCCAATGTCAGTTAATAAGATATCAACAGAAGACAAATTTGACATAACATTTGTAACTGAATAAAGAAATATAGCTGTCTGTATCAAACAATATATTTGCTTCTTTGCCTTTGATATTAATTATTTTACCCATTCCATTAGGTTTAGACTTATTTCTGATTCGAATTGTAGCATTGTTAGCTTTTTCCTGTACATCGGAATGAGAATTGTGATTTTGGCGATTATAATTCAGATAGTTTTCGGAAGAGTCTTGACTGAATTCATTAGTTTGACCGTTATTGCTATTATTACACTGAGACGCTGTAGGCCTTGAGAGTTACATCTAAAACACCTAATTTGGTATTGGGTATGAAAGAAAGATTGTGAATTTTCATTTTTACTTACGGGTTTTTTATCTTCAAAGTGGTGTAATTCTATTCATGGTTTTAACATTACGTCTCGCCGCATCATAATCGTCTAGTTTACTTACTAATACGTCTACATTTTTAATTTTTGGAAGATCATCAATTAAATTATCTTTCATTTCTATAGGTAACCTTTTATTAATTTGATCTACTGCTATTAATTCTTTTAAGGATTCAAAATCAGATACTTTAAGACTGCTTTATCCATTCTTCCAAATAATTCAAATGTTAAATCGCGCCAAGTGGCTGAAGATTCTTTTTTATGGGACATTAATTTCTGCCTAAATTCTTCTGGCGTCATTTTGAAGCTTTTAAGAAGTAAATCTTTTACGTAATCGTAATTGTTCGCCAATGTTTCTGGCTCTCTAGCTATAATATTGGCGATTTTTAACGGAATTAAACTTAACAAATGTGTGACCCAATTTTCTTTTATTATATTCATTCGAGAAATTTGTCTTTCAAATAATGCTAAATAGAGATTAATATCATTTTTGCTGTCAAAGTGAGATATTAATTTAAGCAAATCTGGTTGCTTACCTGAACCAGCTATTGCAGAATCGTCGCCTAATATACAGAGGTGTTGGTAACAGTAACGATAACAGTGTCACGAGTTCAATGGTTTTTTCCCATCTCAAAAAAGGCCCCAGCTATTGCAGAATCGTCGCCAAATATACAGAGGTGTCGGTAACAGTAACGGTAACAGTGTCCCGAATTCAATGGTTTTTTCCCATCTCAAAAAATGCAAAACGTGCCTAAAGAAGTTTTCACTTAAAAAAAAAAATCACTGGATGCAGTAACCACTGGATGTACATGTTCTGAAAAGTATATGAATTTTGCTAATATCGTGATTACTGTAATGTTAACAATATCTAGTTTTAAACTACTAATAACGAAAAAAGCTCGTTTTTACGTCGAAATACCACTGGAAAATTCATCAGGGCATCTGGCCAAATTCTGTCTACAACATTCTAGGACAACTAACCCTTATTCCTTGAATACCAGGGCAACTAACCTAAACCTTGAAAAATAACGTTATTATTGACTAGGTTAAAAATATCTTAAAGTGTTGTGTTGTCATCGGAAGCACACATGTGCATAAATTTTGTAATTCTTGCGTATCAGATAGTGAGTGAAATATCGATTAAAAATTCCATCTTTACACACCAGAAAAGATGTGATAAATCTTTATATACATGAAAAGATCTGATACATCGTTACATACATTTACATAGTTAAGTTCAAAAAAAGTGTAAAATGAAATAAAAACGTCATTCAACAATATTTGGAAATGTATAATTATATTACACAAAGAGAAAAAAAGGGAATGGAAATAAGCGCATAGTTCATTGTAATCGACATTGTTTTTGTTATATCGAAATGTTACCAGTTAGATTCGAGATTAATTCTGATGTTTACAGACGTGTATTTTGTCGATATTTTACTGTTTTATAAAAATTAAATAAAAGTTTTTGGCAAAATCCTCAAACAAGGGCGACCCCCGATTTGGCGATTTTTTTGACGCGCGCCAAGCACGGACGCGCGCCAACCTAAAAAACGGCAACCTCCAAATTCCACCCAATCAGAACACGTACTTTTCAGCAGACAAGTCACTACTTACACAGTTCCTAGGCCAATTTCTTTCACAAAGTAAACACTGATTTTATTTCGTTTTACTGCTATTTACAAAGTTTTTAAAAGTTTTTTTACGAGATTTCTCCATTTTTACATACTTTTAGCAATATTTTCATTCAGATTTTTTAATTTTTACAACTTTTAGCTACTTTTTCTTCCGGATTTTCTCATTTTTTACAAATTTTTAGCTATTTTTCCTCCGGATTTTTCTATTTTTACAAATTTTTAGCTATTTTTCCTCCGGATTTTCCACTTTTACAAATTTTTAGCTATTTTATCCTCCGGATTTTTCCATTTTTACAAATTTTTAGCTATTTCTTCCTCTAGATTTTTCCATTTTTACAAATTTTTAGCTATTTTTTCCTCCAGATTTTTCTATTTTTACAAATTTTTAGCTATTTTTTCCTCCATATTTTTCCATTTTTACAAATTTTTAGCTATTTTTTCCTCCATATTTTTCCATTTTTACAAATTTTTAGCTATTTTTTCCTCCAGATTTTTCCATTTTTACAAATTTTTAGCTATTTTTTCCCCCAGATTTTTCCATTTTTACAAATTTTTAGCTATTTTTTCCCCCAGATTTTTCCATTTTTACAAATTTTTAGCTATTTTTTCCTCCAGATTTTTCCATTTTTACAAATTTTTAGCTATTTTTTCTTCCAGATTTTTCCATTTTTACAAATTTTTAGCTATTTTTTTATCCAGATTTTTCCATTTTTACAAATTTTTAGCTATTTTTTCCTCCAGATTTTTCCATTTTTACAAATTTTTAGCTATTTTTTCCCCCAGATTTTTCCATTTTTACAGATTTTTAGCTATTTTTTCCCCCAGATTTTTCCATTTTTACAAATTTTTAGCTATTTTTCCCCCAGATTTTTCCCTTTTTACAAATTTTTAGCTATTTTTTCCCCCAGATTTTTCCATTTTTACAAATTTTTAGCTATTTTTTCCTCCACATTTTTCCATTTTTACAAATTTTTAGCTATTTTTTCCTCCACATTTTTCCATTTTTACAAATTTTTAGCTATTTTTTCCTCCACATTTTTCCATTTTTACAAATTTTTAACTATTCTTTCCTCCCGATTTTTACAAAGAATTCGCAAATTTAACAATCAATTTTTTCCTAACAAATAAAAAATCTCTAAGAAAATACCCCTTAAACTTTGTAAATTGCAACAAAACGAAATAAAAGCAACGTTTACGTCGTGAAAGAAACTCTCATAGAAATTGTGTAAATAATCACTTCTTTGCCACAAAGTACAGATATTATAATTGGAGAAAATCTCTAAATTCCTAATTTTTTAAATACATAAAATTCATTCAGCAACTTATGTATGTACGCTTCGCGTACATTAACCGAAAAAAAACATCACTGGATGCATGAAACTCGCTGTACAGCAATCTCTAGAATGCATGAAACTCATTCACGCAGCGGTCAGTAACTTATGTATGTACGCTTCGCGTACATTAACCGAAAAAAAACATCACTGGACGCATGAAACTCGCTGTACAGCAATCTCTAGAATGCATGAAACTCATTCACGCAGCGATCAATAACTTATGTACGTACGCTTCGCGTAGATTAACCGAAAAAAAACATCACTGGATGCATGAAACTCGCTGTACAGCAATCTCTAGAATGCATGAAACTCATTCACGCAGCGATCAATAACTTATGTATGTACGCTTCGCGTACATTAACCGAAAAAAAACATCACTGGATGCATGAAACTCGCTGTACAGCAATCTCTAGAATGCATGAAACTCATTCACGCAGCGATCAATAACTTATGTATGTACGCTTCGCGTACATTAACCGAAAAAAAACATCACTGGATGCATGAAACTCGCTGTACAGCAATCTCTAGAATGCATGAAACTCATTCACGCAGCGATCAATAACTTATGTATGTACGCTTCGCGTACATTAACCGAAAAAAAACATCACTGGATGCATGAAACTCGCTGTACAGCAATCTCTAGAATGCATGAAACTCATTCACGTAGCGATCAATAACTTATGTATGTACGCTTCGCGTACATTAACCGAAAAAAAACATCACTGGATGCATGAAACTCGCTGTACAGCAATCTCCAGAATGCATGAAACTCATTCACGCAGCGATCAATAACTTATGTATGTACGCTTCGCGTACATTAACCGAAAAAAAACATCACTGGATGCATGAAACTCGCTGTACAGCAATCTCTAGAATGCATGAAACTCATTCACGCAGCGATCAATAACTTATGTATGTACGCTTCGCGTACATTAACCGAAAAAAAACATCACTGGATGCATGAAACTCGCTGTACAGCAATCTCTAGAATGTACGAAATTCGTTCACACAGCAATCAATAACTAATGTATGTATCCTGTACACATTATCAAAAACAAAAAAACAACACTCGATGCACGAAACTACCTCTACAGTAATATCTAAAATGCAAGACACACACTTATCAAATAAAATCAATAAAAATTCACTTACTTTTATTTTTCAAATTTACCCTTTTTTTTAAGGCTTCGGTTTGTCATAATCGCTATCGCCAATCACTTCTGATGAGGCAGCAGTATTTATACAAAAATAACCCTTAAACTGATGTATATTGACGATATAAGCAGGCACTTGATGTCAAGCACACAAGTCAGATGTATCTTCTCAAGAAAGAAACAAACAAACAAACAAACCCTTAAACTGCTTACTCAAGAGGACAAAATTCAAATTTACCTCTAAATAATCTATCAAAAACACCTAAAATATCCTAAATTTTCATTAACAACACACTACACACACTATTTCAAATTCCCACTTGCCGCTTCGCCGAATTCTTCATAAAAAAACAACACGTCAAAAGATTAAATTCACTTCACTTCGCAAATCCCAGAGTTCAAACAAAAATAAACATGCGATGTGCCGTGATGCAACACTAAAGTCGGCCCAAACAACTTGGGACTTGATTTGAAAACCTCTCACTGTCCTATAAATTCAGCCCTTCTTCCATACACTGTTAAAAATATCCTGAAAAATTACCTCTGTTTATAAAGGCTCTCTATTTTCTGACCAATGAGAATGCTACATGAACGCCCTTGGCGTTCTCATTAAATTCCGAAATGATCGGTTTCATTCTCAAAGACATTTTTACGGTATAGTGCACCTCTATCTAACTCATCACTCTCTGAATCCAACAATACGGCACACAATAAACCAACCAACCCAACCAAACGAACGTAATTCACTCATAAACCAATCAAATTTCTAGATCAAACCGTAGTAGGCGGGGAAGAAATGCAAGGAACAAACCGGTAGCAAAAAAACTCATTTATCGCTTTGCCAAATTCGACGCAGCCAAGCATCGCCCTTGTTTGAGGATTCAACCAAGTTTTTTCCTTCTCAAATTGGCGCCAGTTCTTTTTCTGTGCGCGCGATAGGAAAAATTGATGTTAGAGGGCTATGTTAGCTTAATTTAGATAATGTTACAACATGTACTTCAACAAAAAATTAACGGTAGCTACCAATCTTCAGTTTTTTTAAAGTCAAATAAACATAGCTTAAATCAGAAAAAAAAAAATGTAATTCTTCTTGTTTCAAAGTGGTTATTCAATAACATCTTTTATTGTATAAAATTTCAAGTTTTATTAGATTTGAAAAAATATTAAAAGGCTGGCAGCTAAACATCATTATTCTTTAATCACTATTCCACTTTTATTCTCGGTATTTCATGAATTCAGATTGCCTACTTATTCAGATATTTGTTTTTCTTAGTTGGATATTTCTTAACGCTTTCCAACACAGTTGAAAAGTGTTTATGTATTCGGTTTGTCTGGCATTTTCCCCCCACGCGCTAACTTGCGTAAATATACTCAGATTGCCATGATAATGATGCATGTTTCATCACTATTACAAACTGGTTCCAATTCTGTGTCAATACGAAGCTTAGGACATATGAAAAACTGCTACCACAAATCATAATAAGAGCAAATTCCTATAATTATCAATGCACTTCCTATAAAATGTTCTAAATTACCATAATTTCTGGATATCAGAAACATACATATAAATATCGATAAGGTTCCAACAATGCAAGCTTACTCTGAATCTTGATTTCAAGACTGATGTTTACTGCATAAGACTCGCAATGAAAAAAAAATGGAAAGAATTCCTAAACCTGCGCTAGTTACAATCATTGCTAAATTTTCAGAAGTCATTGCAGTTATCAGCATTAATATAGAGAACGGTAAATACATTATTCCTATAACGATATTTAGATTTGTACATGCATAATAAGACAGTCCAGCAGGCAGAACATTTCTGAGTTTTCTTTTGATATGCAAGGTCCTCCTACAGATTTGTTTTAATCTAGCCTATTCGGTCTGTCTTTCGTACAGAGATGAAATAGAGCGTATAAAAGATAGCAGAGGACTGAAACAACAGCCACGTTTATGTACATAAAAAATTACTTCTTTTGTTCCACAAAGAATACGAAGACGAAGCCTCTAGTGACTGATAGCAGGAACAAGACATCTTGACAATGTTTCCAAGAAGTAGCCATCTTCTCTGAAACATAAAATGCTCATAGGATTATAAGAGTATACTACCTAAGCACGATAAAATTTTCAGATATTAAAACATTTATGGGATCTGGTTACTTTAAAAATGCATTACTTTGAAAATTCTACAGACACAAGGGTCAAACTGAAATTTTTGAGAGATGGCTATATGGTACAAGCTACACTTACCAACTCTTAGGAGTGTTCAAAGTAGTTCCCTCCACGATCAATGCACTTTTGTAGACGAATTTTCAAAATATCAAATGTCTCGAGTCATCCATTTCTTGGAATATATAAAAAATATTCTTTTGTAGCCTCATCAATCTCATCTACATAATGAAAACTACTCCAACGTAAATTTTCTTTTACATTAAAAAAGTCTTTCCGGCACGCGTACTGGGAGGAAACGGTAGCTTTAATGGGCCATGTTTTTAAAAATTGAACTACTTTTACTCGAACACCCGAAGCTAAATTGCTTGAAACTCGATTATAGAAAATTTAATTCTGGTTTTCGTTAATACAGAATTTGAATGCGAATTTCAGCATAGCAAAAATAAGATTGTTTCAAAAATTTCAGCCACCCTAGAATTTCAAATTGCCATATCTCTGCCATTTTTTAAGATTAAACCAAAACAAAAACTGTTCCGGAATACTTGTATTACGATCTAACACTTAACGGAAACAACCTTTTCAATTTATAAATTTTTATACAACTTTTTGAATTTAAAAAAAAAATTAAAAATTTAACGGCCCGACATTTTGAAAAAAATGGCGGATGAAACTGAACAACGAACTCGGTAGAGACCTTGGTATGTTCTACACACATGATCATTCACATTCATATCGGTTCGAAAATACGAGAGTTTCAGCATGACAAATATCAGATTGTTTCAAAATCTCAGCCATCCTAGAAGTTCAAACTGCCATATCTCAGCCATTATTAACACTTTCCAACCTAGTTGAAAAGTGTTTATGACTTCGGTTTGTC
This sequence comes from Maratus michaelseni, assembly GCA_963931845.1. Classification (NCBI taxonomy): domain Eukaryota; kingdom Metazoa; phylum Arthropoda; class Arachnida; order Araneae; family Salticidae; genus Maratus; species Maratus michaelseni. The sequence continues at coordinate 79,870,327 of OZ007598.1, forward strand.
TGCCGTATGGCCGTCTGTCCATGCTCTAACTCCCGTAAATATGCTCGGATTGCCCTGCAATTTTTATATGTTATTGTTGTTATCTATAGCATGTTCCCTATTTCAACTGAAGTGTGTATCACTTATAGTTTTTTTACAGGGACACTCAAAATAATTCTGTTACATTACGGTCTATAGGGAAAAATCATTTGCGGTTTATTTTAATGATGTTACACAGTTTCAAATACATTGTAATTGATATATATCACTAAGGTGCATTACAAGAAGCTTAATATGGAATAGGGTGTGCATAGCACTTATAGTTACTTTACAGAGACAGTCAAAAGAATTCCGTTACATTACGTCTATGGAGAAAAATCGTCTGCGGTTTATTTAAATAATGTTTCAATATTTTAAACACATTGAAATTGTATATCACTAAGGTGCATTACAACAGGCTTACTACAGAATATTGTGTGTATAGCAGCCATCGTTCATGTACAGGGACACACAAAAGAATTCTCTACTGTCTGTTAACAATAATTCCTGGAAGTACGTTTTAATTTGCTGAACGCGATTTTAATTTTAACTCACGTTTTGTCTATTACTTGGTGTGTATAAATTCTGTATTTCATATACAGGGCAGCACAAAAGTTCGCGAACACATTTCCGTTTATTGACAGAAACTCCAGAAGGAGAATTTAAAACTGTACTACGCGTTTCCTAACTAAAATAAAATTTAGCGTCCTATGTAGTATATATACAAATCTACAGATCCTATGCAGGGCTGAATAAAAGTATTCGGATATTTTTCCGAATATTGTATATGTTGGAAATTCCTGAAATTATGTTTTTAAATATGTTATGCGTTTTCCAAATTGTTTACTTAGATGTTATCTTTCAGCTTATTAAACGGTAATGATTTGTAAGATTATTTTGGAAGCGTTGGAAAGTGTTACATAATCTATGCTTGACGCATGATTTTTCTTTCTTGTTTAAGATATAACCAAAAAAATTAAAAATTCCAGAATCCTTGTATCACGTTCTAACACTTAACATGAACAATTTTTTCAACTTTATTTTTTTTTTTTTTTTTTCAAAATTTATTTTTCAATTTATAAATTTTTATACAACTTTTTGAATTTTTAAAAATGTAGAGAACTTGGTATGTTCTACAGACATGATCATTCACATTCATATCGGTTCGAAAATACGTAAGTTTCATGATGACAAATATCAGATTGTTTCAAAATCTCAGCCTCCCTAGAAGTTCAAACTGCCATGTCTCAGCCATTTTTTAAGATATAACAAAAAAAAATTAAAAATTCCAGAATCCTTGTATAACGTTCTAACACTTAACATAAACAATTTTTTCAACTTTAATTTTTTTTTAATTTTTAAAATTTCACAAATTTTTAACTGGCCGCCATTTTGCAACAAGATGGCGGATCAAACTGGCCAACGAGTTCGGTCGAGCCCTTGGTATGTCCTATACAGATACTCAGTCACATCCAAATCGACTCATAAATAAAAGAGTTATAGCATGACATATGTCAGATATATTATATATATATCAGAGTTGCCAAGTCTCCGGATTTTTGAACACCAGTAATTTTTTAGAGAAAATGTTGTTCTTTTAAATCGCAAAATGTTCCGATTAAATAAAACAATATTTTCTGTACTAAATTACTGGTGTCCAAAAAGCCGGAGACTTGGCAGGTCTGATATATATATATATATATATATATATATATATACTAGGGAGGCTTGGCCCCCCTGATCGCTACGCTCACCAACCCCCCACTTAATCGCACCCTAGCCAAGCACTCTTAGTGCTGAGTTTGTTTTAATAGATCAAAATGACCTTTCCCGAATTCGAAACATAGCTATATGGATTTCTCGTGCTCGAATTAGTATAGGCAACACGTTTCGTGTAAATCGTTTGAGTATTTTTCCATTTACAACAAAAAACATTTTCAGCGCTGAGTTTGTTTTACCCTGTAAAAACGAATTTTCTTGTATTCGGAACCTAGCTAGATCTTTTTCTCGTGCTCGATTTAGTATAGGGGGCAAGTCTCGTGAAAATCATCCCAATCGTTTACTGTATCATTCATAATCGGGAAAATCCCTTGCTCGTTTAATATATATGAACCAGAAGGACCCGTGCGCAGCTTTCGCATTGCAATTTTTGAAATTATTTCCTGGTACGTTTTAGGGTGAATTTTTAATTAACTTTTTTTTTAAATCCAACAACGCGTTTTAACGAAATGTGAGTGTACTGTGTCAGAAGCCTGTTCAAAAACTTTTCGAATGATACGTCTTTCATCTTTGTATGTTTTGCATGTGCATATAAAAAGGGATGTTGACAACAGAAATAAGATGTGTGATGATCTGGATTGTTTTTTCATAAATGAAATGAAAGCTTTTTTCACATCAAAAATAAAATACTGCATTATATATGATACTCTTCAGTGTTTATAAAAACTAGTCGGATGTGCCAATCCCAAAACTTTCTTCTATCTCAATCATGTAAATACTTCTAATTTCGTCCTCACATCGCCAATAAAATCAATATTTTTCGTCATTCTGTTGTACGTCAGCTGCTTGCGTATCATCGGGTTACCGGGATGCAATCAACTGATGTATACTAAACTGCGAAAAGTTCTTTTGGCCTGTACCGACCGGAACAGATAGCCTCCCTATGCCTTGGTTTTACGATTTTAGCTAATTTTACTGGAAAACACGAAGCTAAAATGCGTGGAACCCAATTAAAGAAGATTCATTCCCAGTTCTCGTTAACATTGAATTTGAATGAGAATATCGCCAAATTAGTCTTCTACAGCCAAGTTGGCTTCATTTGTGGCAACCTATTTTTGTCGCCAACTTTGGCGACATTTCGTCAATTGCCGCCAAGCTTGGCGAGAATTTGATGTTGGCGAATATAAATATATAGTGTTAAGCATTTAAAAATAGGAACAATGGTTACAACAATGAAAGAAAATTTGCTGAAACCCTGTTAACTAAAACTCATAAATTAATTAACCCGTTTATGGATGAATTCTGCTGTCTTATTTGAAAATGTCAACCACCCTAAAATTTCAAACCGCTATATCTCCGCCATTTTTTAATATGGAGACAAAACAAAAACTGCTCCGGATTCTCTGGATCAAGGCCAAACATTTAACGGAAAAAACTTTTAGGATTTCTAATTTTTTTATACATCTTTTTGAATTTGAAATCTTTAAATGGCTATCACAGCGCCCCCTTCCGGCGGAATATGCCCACATTCTAGTAGGACCTGCTGGCTACAGCCAAAAGCATATTAAAAATTTTTGGTTTAATTATCTGCATAACATCATACACTTTTTGATGATACAATAGTGAAAATCGAACAAAAATCGCGATGGCAGCGCCCCCTTTCGTCGAAATATCCCCGAATTCAGCCTCGACCTGCAGGCTATGGTCAAAAACACAGAAAAAAAATTGGTTCAATTATCTGCATAACTTCATACACTTTTCGATGATACAATAGTGAAAATGAAACAAAAATATCGATGACAGCGCCCCCTTTCGTCGAAATATCCCCAAATTCTGATAGAATCTGCTTGCCATAGCCAAAAACATAGAAAAAGAATTTGGTTCAATTTGAAGCATAACTTCATACACTTTTAGATGGTACAATAGTGAAAATGAAACAAAAATATCGATCACAGCGCCCCCTTTCGTCGAAATATCCCCAAATTCTGATAGAATCTGCTTGCCATAGCCAAAAACATAGAAAATAAATTAGGTTCAATTTGAAGCATAACTTCATACACTTTTTGATGATACAATGAAGACGGACAGACGGACAGGCGGACGGACAGGCGGATAGACAGACATTTTGTAAAAACGTGTTTTTCGGAATCTCTGACCCCTAAAACGTGTAAATCCGTCGAAAACCGGAAGTCGAAAAAAAATTCGATTACAATACTTTCTTCTATTATAGATAGAAGAAAGTAATAATAAATAGTACAAAACAGGTAAAATGTGACTTTTCGCACGGGTTATTTTATATTTATGATTAAAAATCAAAATTTAAATTTAAACATTTAGAAGAAATCAAATATTATTGATCGATCGAAGGAGTGGTATTTCACACGTGTAGCATAAAAGGTATGATTTGTTATATTAGATTGAATTGTAATATAAGTATAATTCAATTTATTTTTCTTCGTCCCGTATTTTTCCCGAAGAAGATGCCGTCATCCTCTAATGCAGTTAAAATACAATTGTTTTTTTTTTTCCTCGCGCATGCCTTTTTCTATCTCAGATGGGATTTTAGTGTTAGGAATAAATGAGATGATATTCTGGCTTGACTAATGTTGTTTGAAGTTATTTTTATCCATATATTTTCTTTAGAAATTTAAACCTGCATCTAAAAAAATTAGATATTTCTAAAAATTATTAGACTGCAGTGCTAAATCCTCGCACATGTCCACTGGTTAAATACATAACATTGTTAAAAATGGTAAATAATATAAAATAAATAAATAAATTCTTCTATATTAAAAAAAAGTAATCTGGAACTGAGCCAAAAACGAAATGGACCAATCAAATTCTGCATAGATATTCCGGGTTATTCTCATCGCTTTTTTACTTGGGACTTTTTGGAGGAGCTATTACTTTTTTTCTAGCCATCCTACGGATTCGAAAATCATACCACAAGACGCGAAATATAACATGCTTTCAGAAATTTAAAAAAATGATCACGGTCGGACAATAAAAACTCAAAAAATCCTTAAAAATCGAGTAAAATATCTTTTATTGAAAAAGTCATTTTTTATATTGTTGCCAATTTCTAAATAAGCGCAAAGGATTATGTTTTATCTCAAATAAAAAATGTATTTGCGCGAGACTATTAAAAAACAATAATGAAAGTTTAAAATAATAATTAAATGATCACGTGTTGAAAGCAGGAAAAACGAAAATTACGTCATAAAAATTGTGTTTACACATGAATATTAAAAATAAAAAAAAGGAATTAAATGAAAAAGCATTATAACCAGTTAAATGAAAAAGCATGATTACAGAACCTGATTACAGAAGAAAGTCGTGATATCACCATCATCTTTTTAAAACAGGATACATTACCAGGTGTTAAGAGGCTGTGAAATCAGAACGGGGGTTGGTGAGCGTAGCGAGCAGGGGGCAGAGCCCCCTAGTAAAATATGTTAAAATATTGAACAAACCGGTGTGATATTATAAAAGCATAAAAAGCTATATATATATATATATATATATTTCACTGGCACTCGGCTAACCGAAAAGTACCATAAATAAACTACATACTTATCGAAAAATAAGGGTTACTCTAATTAGTTAATTGGCGCCATGCTTGGCGCAACTGTATTTGAGCTTTACGTATAATACGTGAATAAGTACCTTTTTTTTAAAAAAATCATAAACACACACTGAATGATTATTTTATCATAGAACACACAAAATGATCAATTTATTATAAATCATACATTTAAATTAATATAAAACACACGCAATCTTCTCTACCGGGTTGTCATATGAAGCAAAATCTCACCAAAATCGTCGTGTTGGATAGGCATAAAATCGTCCTTTTAGCGCCAAAAATATATCCCGGTGCGTCTGCGTCATCTGTACCAATATTATTTATATACAATTTACTTCTGCTTGTACATTTCAATAAGGTACAGATGTCGTAGATGCACCAGGGTATCTTTTTGGCGTCAAAAGGGCGATTTTATGCCTAGGCAAACCGACAATTTTGCGAGATTTTGCTTCGTATGGCAACCCGGTAAAGCAGATTGCGTGTGTTTTATATTAAATTAAACATTGTATGTTTTATAATATATTGATCATTGTGTGTGTTTTATGATAAAATAATTTTTGTGAATAGGTTGCCAAAAAATACGTTGGCAAATTTTCTCTCTTTTAGCGCCAAAAATATATCCCGGTGCGTCTGCGGCATCTGTACCAATATTATTTATATTCAGTTTACTTCTGCTTGTACATTTCAATAAGGTACAGATGTCGTAGATGCACCGGGGTATCTTTTTGGCGCCAAAAGGGCAATTTTATGCCTAGGCAACCCGACATTTTTGGCGAAATTTTGCTTCGTATGGCAACCCGGTAAAGCAGATTGCGTGTGTTTTATATTAAATTAAACATTGTATGTTTTATAATACAGGGTGATCAGAAAATGAGTATACATTTGAAAAATTAATAATTCACACAATAATGTAGGTAGAGAGGTAAAAATTGACACACATGCTTGGAATGACATGGGGTTTTATTGTATCCACAAAAAAGTTCGTAAAATGGCCGACAGATGGCGCTTCGTGTGATAAGAAAAGCAATAATTAGCGTAACAATTTATGACAAAACAAAGACTATGTTCTTCAGAACGAATGCTCAACATGTCCACCGTTGTCCCGCAACAATAGCTGTAGCCGAGGGACAATGTTGTGCACAGAACTGTGCAGCATATCTGTAGTTATGGTGAGAAATTGGCGTTGGATGTTGTCTTTTAGCATGCCTATTGATGTCAGTCGATCGCGGCAGATTCCCCATTTTGATAGTGGAGCTTCACTAACATTGCCTTTTCTGGTAACGTCAACATGCTGCGATTGCTGGTGCATCTGATTCTATCTCTCATTACAGCTCCTTTTATACTCGATTCTCAGGCAGAGTCACTGACGTTTTGCTGTTCAGTGCCATCTGTCGGCCTTTTTTTTTAACCTTTTTTGTGTGGTTACAATAAAACCCCATGTCATTCCAAGCATGCGTGTCAATTTTTACCTCTGTACCTACATTATTCCGTGAATTATTAATTTTTCAAATTTATACTCATTTTCTAATCACCCTGTATATTGATCATTGTGTGTGTTTTATGATAAAATAGTTTTTGTGAATAGGTTGCCAAAAAATATGTTGGCAAATTTTCTCTCTTTTAGCGCCAAAAATATATCCCGGTGCGTCTGCGGCATCTGTACCAATATTATTTATAGACAATTTACTACTGCTTGTACATTTCAATAAGGTACAGATATCGTAGATGCACCGGGGTATCTTTTTGGCGCCAAAAGGACGATTTTATGCCTAGGCAACCCGACAATTTTGGCGAGATTTTGCTTCGTATGGCAATCCGGTAAAGCAGATTGCGTGTGTTTTATATTAAATTAAACATTGTATGTTTTATAATATATTGATCATTGTGTGTGTTTTATGATAAAATAGTTTTTGTGAATAGGCTGCCAATAAATATGTTTGCAAAATTTCTTCTCTCGCCAATGTCATTTTCTTTACTTTGCCAAGATAATCATTAAATAAGTTAATGTACTATTACACCGTTACAGTACGCATACACACAAACATGATAAATATAACAATAGATGACGTACGTATAAAAATTTTAAAAACCCGATTAAAGGCTCGATATTTTTTTCAAAAAGCACGCGCGAGAAAAAAAATAAACAATTGTATTTTAACTGCATTAGAAGATGACGTCATTGGCTTATTCTTGAAAAACGTGAAATAAATTGAATGCATTTCTAATATAATAAAGCATACCTTTTATTTTATTTCAATTTTGCTTTTTAAAAATAAATATTAAATTAACCGGGCGGAAAAATCATACTTTATCTTTTCTGTACTGTTTATTTCTTTTTATAATTATTGTTGAAGATATAATGCGGTATTTTAATTCTGTGGCAACACAAATTTCAGGAAAACCTTTCATTTCATTTATGAAAATAATGCCGATTTAATTTTTAATTAACAGCAATTTTTAATCAAAAACATGTTTTAACGAAATGGTAAGTGTGCTATGTCAGAAGCCTGTTTAAAATCCTTTCATATGGTATCCTATTCAGCGTTCTGTGTTTCGTATTTTTTGAGAAAAAGGGATGTTGCCAGGAGAAATAATATATAGGATAATCGGGAAAATCCCTTGCTCGTTTAATATATATGAATTTGGCGACAGTAATTTGGTCGACAGGATAACTAACAAGTATAATTGTATATATAGTGTTACGAATATTGTGAATAGTTAGTGTTTGTGCTTAAAAATAATGTAAATAGTTCAATTAAGCTTTATTCATAAGCTAATATTAATTTTTGTTGCATTGCAATATCTCAATTTGTTGATATTTTGCAAGCGAGTAAACGCTATTGGATTTCAATGGGAGTCTATGGAAATTTGGCGAAATACTGGAAATAGCGCCAAGTTGGAGCAACTTTTGGCAGCTAATGTTGGCCGCCAAATTTGGCGTTATATCGCCAAGTTGGCGACACACCCGGGTCACTTCCCCTATATATATACATATATATATATATATATATAAATAACAGATCTGTACTCTAAAAAAATCGGACTGATTAAATAAGATATTTTCTAAAATACGTATTTCCTGATTTGCTTCTGCATAAATCGTGTATTGTGAAATCTCATGTACAAATTTTGATAAATAACAAAGTATTAGTAACAAAATTTTAGAATACTTTCACATTTACATTGGTTTATTATCGATTAGGTTTTATTCTATCGAGTGACATATTCTTAATAAGATACAAAAATTAAAAGCCATAAAAGTAACGGAAATAACAGAATGATAAATAAAACAAAAAGTAACAGTAAAAAAAAAAAAGAGGATGAGAAACAAAATTTGAAAGTTTCGTACAAACTCCCATTCGAGGTTTTGATATAGAGACTTTTATTTTAGCATTCAGAAGTTTTTTCTTTGTTTTTTTCTGATTTGCTTCATTCAGTCTGTTGGCTAGTGGGTAATGGTTTTTCACTAAATATTCCCAATCAGTAGTTTTTAAAACTTTATCTGCATTCTTTTTGAAAAAAGCTTGAGCTGCAGAAAACAATTTTGCTTCATTATAAATGTCAGCAAGTATTACCACATCGCACATGTTATCTTCGGTCAAAAGCTCTTCCATGTACTCAGTACAGAAAGATTTAAGCTCCTGGACGTCATATTTGTCCGAAATTCTGTACAGATGATGAATGTTTTCAAATGAGGCGTCGTTTAGTTCACCGGAATAAAGATACTCTATAAACTTCTGGAAAGAATCTGGATCACAGTCCGATATAGTTATGATGCCGGATTGTTTTTCCAACGTGTCATGTTGAAACATAGCGGCGAATACAGGTGATCGAGCCATTAGAACGACCTTGTGTGCATCCAGAACTTTTTCTTTCACTTGGAGGATTACATCGCAACTGTCTTTATCAGCAAAAGGCCTTTTGAAATACTGCGATAGCGCATCAAACCCTAAATAAATAAATAAATAAATAAAATTCATCAAAAAAATAACACTTTGTAACAAGAAACAAAAATCATGAAAAGATATTTTATGCAGAATTATCGGCTTTTTTACGGGGTTGGGTACCCTTTTGACTTACAAAACATATGAAAAAGTTACATCTGTAATAATTTCAGTCAATTCGTAACTAATTAACTTGTAATTATAAAATTTAAAACACGTATTAAGAAAGATTTGTTTTATCACTTAAAGTTCTCACACAAAGTATACATACATATAAATATTTTTAATTTATTTTAAAATATAATACAATATTTTACGAAATAATTATTTTGCCATGCATTGCGCACATGATTTTTCACATTAGGATTGCTAGAACAAGTCAATTTTTTTGTAATGAGTACAGATATACTGTGTTCTCAAAATGACCTACAATAAAAAAAAAATTATGTGTAGATCCTGATTCCCCCCCCCCTTTTTTTTTTCTTTAAGAAACTCGAAATTGCGAGGGTTTTTTTTATGTACAAAAGTAGTCTTGAATTCTACTTTTCTAACTTGAGAAACATAATAACAGGCCATTTTGTGCATCTATACAATTAATGCATTTACTCAAAATTTCATGAAATTCAAGCCAACCAGTTTTCAGAAATGACCATAATCGACGTTTTAAGAAAATCCCTGTTGTTAAAGGCAAAATACCCCTTGATCATATAAAAAGGGATCAAACTGTTTTAAACATAATTTCTCTGCTAAATTTTATGTTTACATATTTAATTATAAGTTATTAAAAAAGTTTTCGATTTTTTTACACTTAAGGGTTCCAGACCCCTTAAGTGGGCCACAGATTAAATATAGTCATACAGATTTGACAGCGGAGCGAAAACCCGAACCGGCGTGATACAAGCGCCACTACTGAGAACAGTCAAGAACTAACACACACGCGCGCGATCTATAAACTGTCAGATTGTCACGGTCACATGTACCTGTTGGCAGTTTTGTTTATTTAATATCGACACGACAGCTATTTTAGTATTTCATTTTACAGTATTTCATTTTCATAAAAGTTCTTTTCAGAGCTATTTTTCTTGAATATAATCTATATATATAAAAGAAAGTCCTTTCTGGCTAGATGATCAACGCACAGCCAAAACTACTGAACCTACAAAGACGAAACTTGCAGGAAAAATACTTCTTAGTATGTAGAGGCGCACTAAGACGGGATTTTCAAAAACTCCACCCCTAAGGGGGGTAAAAAAGGGAACAAACTTTAAAAAATTTCCCTAAAAATCGGGTATTATAGTTACTTGACAAATGATAACATATTTTAATGTATTTTTGTATGCTGAATCGAATGGTATCAATTAAATATTCATAAGTCAAATAGTTCGTGAGATATTGTACATTTTTCTAATTTGGTGAAGTCTTTGACGTCAAAATCTGACAATTCTAACAATACAAGTGATAATTTCTAAAAATACGTCCGTTACTATAGCAATGGAAGAAATTCAAATTAAATCTTTTTGTTTATTTTTGCAGATAGAAACATTAACTGCTAAATTGGGAATTAAATATTATTCTTACGGTTATTTATGTAATTGTGTATTATTATTATATCTAGAAACGCCACGATTTAAAATAAAATGTGATTGCTAAAATAAAGGATACATCTCAATTATACCGTCGACCACTTTTCATTTAAAAAAAAAAAAAAAAATCGCCAAACATGAACTCCAAATAAACAAATGGAAGAATGTTGCCATTTGAATATCAAAATAAATAAATAAAATAAATTCGGAAAAGCCGCACTCACCAAAGTGTCCAGTAAGTTTTAACACAAAAAAATTACAATATATTAATGAAAATAGAAAAAAAAATCTTGGATATTTATTTATTTACATTATTTTTCTTAATTATCCTTCTCGGCTGGTGAATAAATGTTTGTGACGTCATTTGAAATTGATCCATTGCACTTAACTAAGAAACGCAACATTTTTACAATGCATTTTCTCTTTTAATGTCATGGCACAGCTGTTTAAGGACGCACTTTTTATTTTAATTAACAAAATAACTAAAATATCAGGAAAACAAAATGAAAAATACAGGTAAATGTCGAATTAAAAACCGCTTCATGACATAACAAACACGTTTAATACTTCTGACGTCAAGTGAATGGGACTGCATTTTTGGCGTTAAATCTTATAGTTTGGCGATAGTTTTTTTTATGAAAAGTGGTCGACGGGGTAATGGAGAAGTACCAAATAAAGTGTCGAAGGTCTGATTAGTATTATGTATTACTTCTTTATTTGTTTTCAATCTTCAGCCATGTTTCTCTTTTTATTTGGGTAGTTATTCATACGATTTCGGGCTAATTTTCCGCAGTTGGATACCTCGCCAATTGGCGTATTAGTCACAATGTTGAAAGCATCGTTTATGTTTGAAGCGAAATCTTCATGATGAATTCTGTTACGGAAAATCATATCATCATCTACTATGAGCATAAACCGCATATTCATATTTTAATCACGTGATGTTTTTTGAAAGGTTTTAGCGTATAGCTATTCTACGTTGCTTTGTTATAGAGCTAAAGAGGAAAGCTCTAAAATTATGTGAACCCGATTATTAAAGATTACTTAAAAAAATTCTACTGAACAAATTTTAATGGAAGTGATTTTTTAGGTATGGTTAATGACCCTATAACATAGCATTCTATGTTGCTTAGTGATAGAGCTAATGGGAAAGTGATTGGGAAAGGTGAATGCAGTTATGAAAAATATATCTACTATGTATTTAAAATGCAAATTCGTATTTCATTCCGACCGTTTATAATTTGAGTTCTGCTGTACGGACTTTGGTGGGATTTACACTGTTAGTTAGGTAATTTTGTGGGGATGGTTGGTACTTCTCTGGAGCAAAGTTTTCGTCTGCGTTGTGTTTTCTGAAGCGAAAGCTTGACAACAAATCCGATTACAGAAATCATATCATAATCATCTATAATATATATAAAACGCAAATTCTTATTCCATTCCGATTGGTTAAAACTCAGGTTCTAGCGAACAGATTTTTATATGATTTCACTGTTAGTTAGGTAATTTGTTTTAGAAAGGTTTTAAAATAAAGTACATTGTTCTACATTGCTTATTTATACCGCCACGGGAGGAAGTTATAGATAAAATTAGGTGAACCCGATTATGAAAGACTACCTTTTTTAAAGTTCTACTGAACGGATTTTGATGAGAGTTTCGCAGTGTGACAATATTTCAGAAATTGATTTTCTACATTGTTTAGTTATGGAGCTATGGGAGAAAGTTGTCACTGGTGTAGTCGTAAAAAAAAAACAGTGCATATACTCTATAGACAGAGGATATATACTAGAGAGTATATATTATAGCTATGGACGGTGTGCAGAATTTTGTCTTAAAAATTCCAGACGGTTGACGGCGTATACCAGCATATACTTTCTACAAAATACCTGAGTGTTCTATCAACAGGTGACGATGATTATGAAATATACATTTATCTGTCTACTGTATATGTATAATGCAAAGGGAATTTAGATCCTGCCGCTTATACCTTGAATTCTGCTGAATGGATTTTGCTGGAACTTGCACTGTTAGTTAGCTAAATTTTGAGGGGAAGTTTTAGTGCATAACATATCGTTCTATGTTGCTTAGTTAAATAATTAAGGGGGTGGGGGGCATTTCTATAATCCGTTGAACCCAATTATGAAACATTAGACTTTTTTAAAGATTCTGCTGAATGGATTTCTATAGAACTTGCATTGTTCATTTTCCAGGGATAGTTTTAGTATATTGCATATCGTTATATCGTTTTTTAGAAAATCATACTGTAAATGATTAAATAAACGAGTTGGTATTTAACAGCCTAAATTTCGTGTAACACATTAGAAAATGTAACAGCGTAATGGCTTTCGTAACGTTCTACACCTATGCGGAAGGACATGAAGGTAAAAGTTCATGCTTCTTTAAAACACACAATCAAATTCACCGATATATTTCGTTTGATTCAAGTTTTTTTTTTGAGAAACCGACCAGCGTAGCGAGCAAAGCCTGCTAGGTAATAATAATGGTTAAATTTATCTGTATATAAAATTCTATATTATGTAAAAGAAAGTCTTGACTTGGGAGATCATCAACGCACATTCCAAACTACTGAAGCTACTAACACGAAAATTGCGTGGAAAATACTTCTTAGGATGTAGAGGTGTAATAAGAAAGTTTTCCTAAAATTCCATCCCTAAAGGGGTTAAAATGGGAACAAACAATAACAAAATTTCTTAAAAATCTGTTTTTATATTTATTTGTCAAATGATAGCATATTTCAATGTATTTTTGCATGCTGAATCGAATGGTACCAAATAAAAATATTCTAACTCCAACAATTCGTGAAATATTGCACATTTACGAATTTGGCGTTACCTTTGGCGACAAAACCTTAAAATTTATTGCATTGATCGCCAAGTGATATTTTCTAAAATACATTCGTCATTGTTAAAGATCAAACAATACTTGGCGATTTATAAGATACTGGATAAGAAAAAAATCACCTGATATTTTGATTAGATGAAATCTCAATAATGCCAGTTTTCGGGCTCTTTGCTTTCGCCAATCCTTTTATTTATTTATTTATTTATTTTTGCTAATATTTTAACGTTAGCTAATAACAACTAGCCATTACTTTAACATTGCGATATAATATCTTAAGAAACTTATTTAAAATAACTAAAATATAATCATAATTAAATACATAAACACAAACATGTCAATAGAAATTAAATGTCACGCAAAATGTTCCAATTCAAATGATGCCAATTGAAACAAGATTTGGTGAGTTTTTACTGGCGCCCAGCAATATAAAAGTACCTATTATTCTTACGGATATTTATGTAATTGTGATTTTTAAATAAAATATGCTTGCTGTTGTAAAGTTTCGAGGGTCTGTACAGTTTCGATATTGCACATTTTCTATAATTTGGTGATGCCTTTAGCGCCAACTCATCAATATTTCTAACATTACAAGTTATAATTTCTAAAAATGCATCCATTACTATATCTTTTCTTTACTACCGCCACTGCAACATATCCAGGGAGTCTCATCCTGCCACTTCAAGGCACGGCACGAGGTGCAGGGTAACTGAGATCCGAGATCAACAGCCTTATTCCTGAAATAATCAATATGAGGATCATAATTTAAGCCAGACAAATACTTAGTAGTCGAAGGCAATAATTTGATATGCGATCTCTTTCATATTTTCCTGTAGCTGTCTGACCAAAAGCGCACATTGTTGGATGAATGCAATTCACCGGTATATTTAGTTTGATTCAAAATTCATTTGGTGAAACCGACCAGCGTAGCGGGCGAAACTTGCTAGTTAATTTATATTTCCAAGTGCTCTTTTCAGGGCTGTTTTCTTTGCAATTAATTATTGCAAAATGTCAAAAAAATATGGTATTTTGTCAAGCACGATCATGTGCGTTTACGTTGTTTAAAATGTGGTACTAAAAGGAATTTTTAATTATGCTATATTTATTAAATAAAAAATATTTAAGATCGTATTAAATAACGCTGTTTAAAATGTTTCACTAGATGGAATTTAAAAATAAAAATTATTTAAAATAGTATTAAAATAACGTTGTTTAATACTGATTTGTTTAAAATTTAATACTAAATAGTATTTCTAAATATGCTATATTTATTTATTTTTTAAATAACCACATATACATCGTTAAGAAATATAAAAGTGGTTTTACATGCTTTTCATAAGTATTACCATAACAAACAAATTTTACAAGTATGGAGTCATTTAAATATTTGAAAATTTCTCAGTTTAAATTGTTAAGAAAAAGGTGTAAATCTGTAAGAAACTCGTGTAAATATGGATATTTGTTAGTATTTGTATGATAAAATAAAATATGTTTGATGTTTTAAACAATAACAAACATAACAAACTGCGGCGACTCATTTATATATATATAAAAAAGATAGATACTATACAAATAAGACAAGTAACACCTACCTGTGGCGACACGCTCGTAACGTTTGCGACTGTTGTCAGTAGGGGCTCTGAAGTTGCGATTCGGTTACCATTGAGCTTATGGAAATGTTCTATCTGTATGTAATACTTAATCTGTGAAATGGGCCAAAAAGGTTTGAAATTACGATAAAATGTAATCTTTATTATTTTTCCTTTTATAATGTTTGAACTTTAAGAATGTCGTACCGTTTGTCGGATTGCAAAATTGGAACTACAGGGTTCTGTGTAAATTTTTCTCACAGGGTCCTGTTTTTATGAAATTGTGAAAAGTTTTTTTTTTATATTTGCGAAAAACCTAATCATAATTTTATGAATTTGAAATTATCGTTATATGCAGGTTCCTGTTTATTTTTAACAAAACCTTGTATGTCAGATTGTATTTTAAAATGATTAAATTTATGAAAGGTTCAGTTTGGAAATGGAAAAGATGTATGAAAAGTCTATATTAAAGACTAAAAATTTTATGAAAGCTCCTGTTTTAAGGCAAAAAGATTTGTGAAGGGACCTGTTTTCAGACAAAATATTTTGTGAAGGGTCCTGTTTTAAGGTGAGAAGATTTCTCAAGGCCCCTTTAAAGAACCCAAATTTTTCCTGAATAGATCTCTGAACTACTATCGTACAAACAATAAACATTCAGCCACACAGATCGCTAATATCTGCGAACAGGTTGGGCTGGGTTGATTTATGACGACCAATTATCAACACGAGGGATATAGGCCCTAGGGGGGGGAGTGCCCTCCGTGGGGGTCTTTTTAAGGGATCCTAACTCGTATTTACGGCAAAGTTCGAAGAAAACCACGGAAAACTCCGAACGGTTAGGTCGACAGAGCGACAAGGGTTTGAACCCAGCACCTCCCGTCTACCAGCTTTGAGAGCAGAACCTCTCAGCCACTGGTGGGGCATATCTGCGAACGGAGAAGTTTAAACATGATTATCCTGAAACACTGTTTCTCAGCGGTTTTGCTACGACAACTTTTGAAAAATTTAAATGAATTACATTTTTTAAAATAATAAAGGAAAGTAAATTCTTTAAAGACGATTGGGGAAACAGTAAATTAAAAATAAATATGTCGACTTTACTGGAACGACGACAGGTGCTGAATATATTTTTCATAGTTTTAATTACGTAACATCTTGAATAAACATAAAGCAAACTACTTTCACGCGCGTACTATACATAATATTTATATTTAAAATAGGTTTCATTTCAAAATATTAACACTTAACATTTTTCTTTCTTAAAACAACAACGGTGTTGTTTACATATTCTTCTGTGAGTTTCTTCTTCTTACCCCAACTATATAGTATGAGACCTCAAATCCGAAACTTTTCCTTACAAAGAAAAATAAATAGAATTTAAAAAAGTCTTTAGGTAAATATATTGGCAAAAAAGATGACGCTGTTTATTTTCTGATTTGTGGAATTGTTGTTCCTTATCAAAAGTGTGAGGCACACGCGCACCTAATCTCGGCACGTGCACCCCTTAATTTTGAGAAATTTGGAATGTATAGGTGTTAACAAAGAACTTAAACCAAAGAACCTTACTGTACGTTCTTCGGCATTACCATTCACTCGCTGGTTCGCTTTTTACCTGTGCTGACGTTTATGCAATTTCTCTTATTGATCCCAGGTGGTTTGATTAATCCGTAAATCTATTTTTTGATAGCAATGTAGAATTCAGGTTCACTTAAAAGAAAGCATCTCCCGCTAAAGTGCAGTTATTAAAGAAAATAGAAAGCATCACTTCGGTAAAGAAAATTGCGTAATAAGTATAGCGTCGGAACATCAACCGTTTGCGATTTGAAGCAGCATCGAGACTAGATTTTTCAAGCTTTTGCGGAAAGTGGTGTTCCAGAATTATTGGCGCATCGAAAAACGTTGCACAATTTGAAAAGTGTCGATATCGTCAGAGTTCTAATGGAGTGGATTCGGTAACGCCGATCAGAAAACTTTCTATTAGATCACGCGGTTATTATGAAACAAGCCAAAAATTTACATGCCGAATTAAAAACTTCTGTTGCTTGTGATTATTCATCAGGATGATTTAAAAAGTTTAAAAAGCGTCACGTTTAGTTCAAGTGCGTCAAGATGAGCTCCAGATAAAATATTTGATGAACTAATAAATATTACTAATTTTTTAAACAAAAGATGCTGTTAGAAAAAGAAATGTAGCCTGAATAAGTGGATATTTTGTGTAACTCTTCGAGGGACACGGCAATTTCGGTATCGAAATGGGAAAAAAGGGGACGGAGGAGAGAATGCTTTCCGTTTGTCTGCTGCTAGAAGAACCGAGAAAAGCACTAACAGGCGCAGATACTATCTACGGAACCACAATTTTATGATTTTAATTAGTTCTTAATTAATATTTACTGTCGGATTCCTTAGTGAACTGAAAGAATGACTTTCCGTTATTTTTCACGTCCAATGGTATAGGTCTGGACCCGTATTGCCTGCGATTTCGGAAGATTTCCGGGTATAGATAGATAAATTTAATAGATAAGAGACTAGCAGTCTGTGCTCGCTAGCGATGGACTGTTTTTCCAAATGAACTTTGAATTAATCTATTTTTTATTTTCATTGTTAAAATAAAATATTTCTAAACGAACTTAGTGTTTGAGCCGTACGGGAGTCGGTTTTCACGTACGAATCTCGAATATATATGATTATATAATTTTAAACAAATTTTCTGATCTAAACTTGGGTAGGAGGCATTGTAATTACAAGATTATAATTACTTGATAAGTTGCATCCGCTAGACCAACGCCTACTTGATATTCTATAATACCAAATTTCCTGACCCCTCTATAACGTCCCCAACGAAAGACCGAACTGGCTTTCTACCTTTCATTTCCTCCACACCATAGCATTGTTTTCAAGGAATGAAGCGTGGATATCTGTCTACTATAAAGTTTTACTCAAAGTGATTTACTTTTTTTAACCGACTTAAAAAAAAAGGAGGTTCTCAATTTGACGCGTGTGCAATTTTTTTTCTTTGTTTACTGATTCGGAACTACGTGGCGGATTCATGTGATTTTTGTTTTAATTAAAAGAAGATACTCTCAAATTAGCCCATTTTAAATTTCATCAAAATTGGTTCAGTATTGTTTTAGAAATTCAAGAAAAAAAGATAAATAAATAAACATCTTTAAAATATTTCATTTTCAATTATTTTCATCAAGTGACGTAGCGCTATCTGCTTGGCAAGAAAGTCGTTAACCGGCGATTTATCGGTTTTGTTTCAAGGATTATTGTAATTATAACCAAAAAGCATTGTTTTAATCGTTAAAATTTTTATGACGTAAACAACCAGTAAAAGAAAAACAAGTGGGTAAATGTGATCGAAGATCGCACAAAGAATTTTGTTTAATATTCATTTTAAAACACTTTATCCTTTCTTTAATAAATCCAACTAAATTTCAT
Organism: Maratus michaelseni; assembly: GCA_963931845.1. Classification (NCBI taxonomy): domain Eukaryota; kingdom Metazoa; phylum Arthropoda; class Arachnida; order Araneae; family Salticidae; genus Maratus; species Maratus michaelseni. The sequence goes on from OZ007598.1 coordinate 79,889,063, forward strand.
TTAGAAAAAAAAAAAAAAGAAGAAGTCATGTTTTTTATAAATTAAAAATTTACCGGTCTATTTTTCTCGTTTTTTCAAATATCTGAACCGGTCCGATAGCGTGCGAAGCCCGCTATTATATTCTGTCATAATAATACCTGTCATGTGGATTAAATGCGATATTTAAAAAGAGATCAATTTCAAAATTAAACATGTTGTATAGAGACATTTCCATAATCGGGTTTTCATCATGATTAAAAACTTTCCTCAAAACACATATGATTTTATAATCACATGCTGACGTCATAAGTACTTGCTTTCTCTAGGACTGCTTTAATACAGGCTGAATCATTAAGCATTTTGATGCCCATTTACTGTTTGTTGCCTATGAGGCGAGAAACGTTTAAATGATTATCGAGTAACAAAATAGGTAAAAATGGACGGTTGTTTGGCATAAAATTGTTGTAATCTGTCAAGGAATTGATTTAGAATGTTTAGAGTCCAGATAAATGAAGAAAGGCGGAATAATTTGTCTATAAATGCTAGAAAAATAGATCAGGATTGAAGAACTTCGCCAAATGCTACGCCAACCCGGTCACTTGTATACAATTACAATAAACCAGTTCTTCGAGTCCGCGATAGTATATTGTACCAGACATTTCTCACACTCACAGGTGAGAAAAACTTATTTTTGTTAAAGAGAGAGGAAAAATCTTATTTATCCCAATGTCTAAAAAGTTCACCTTATTTATTTTTTGTAGGTGGTGGAGGTATTTAGATGGTTGAATTCGTTTACTGTTGTTAAGAAGCGAAGAAAAGGGACTTTCTTTTATCAAATTTTAAGGATTTTTCAATGTACACTTTGAATTCTGCACGCGCACGCAAGGGGGGGGGGGGAGTTAAAAAGGAAAACAAATGAAAGTTGAGAGTAGGAGAAGGGGGAGGGACGTGTTTGAAATGATATTATATTTATTTATAAAACACAATGTAAACACATTGATAATTTGTGTTCATATTATATGGAATTTTCTATATATTTTTATTTTATTAATTATATTTATTATTTGGAAAAAAAAGTAACAAATACATAGAATTTTCTTTTGTAAGATTTTTAATTTCATCAGCTGCATAAAAGAGGAACGGGGGGCAATTTTTTATAATTTTTTTGGCGGGAAGAGGTAATTTTGACGATTCATTATTTATTTACTGTTTTTATAAAATTACAAATAGGGCAGAAAAAAATTAAAATGAGAGAGTTTTGTTTAGTGATTCTCAAATTCCCTGCTCAAGAGCGCAAAACTTTTTGACACATTTTCTGACTCATTTTTATCTAAAGGAATAAAATTGGCAGACAAGAAAAAAAAAAAAATTACAAATTTTAAACTTTACGTGCTGGGTTGAATAAATTATTAGATTTTAGGGGGGGGGGGTTATTGAGATAAAATTAAAAGAAAATAGAAATCATTCGACACGCGGAAGGTTCTCATTCTTCATGATTAAATTGTTTTCCCTTTTTTAAAAATTTTAATAAGGATTATTTTTCATGCGATTAAATTGCAAAATTGAATATTTAACTTAAAAAATTTATTATTCCATAGAATATTAGCATTTTAAGATTGTTTTATTAATAACAAATTATATCACCACTTAACTTCATACCGATAGTAATAAAAATATAAGAGTCCAATGCATGTGAATATATATTTTCACATTAAATCAAACTTAGTTGAATTTATATTGTCATTCTTAATTATTCATGTAAAACATAAAAATAAGTATTAATTGATGGAAATGAATTTTAAATTTTAATGTAGTATTATACAAAAGAATAATTACATGTCTTTATTAATTTTTTTAATTGTTAATGTATGGCGCTATTAAATATCTTAGCTATTCTTATATTTTTATATGCGATTAAGTAACTAAATTCACTCGCCATCTTACGCGACAAGATGCCAAGTCAGGCGTCCGCTTGAGTAATTAAATGGAGGCGTGAGTCAGCTCGAGTTCTAGGAGCTTTCCAGCTATGAGCTTTCTCTATTACTCATATTGATACTCTCTTTGTATTATTCTCAAAGATTTGAAAAAGTCCGTTAAACTTGCAACATGACATCAGATTAATTTTATTTTTAATTCTCTGATGGCGTCATATACCTGCTTTCTGTACTTACACATACCCAAATTCCTTGTATTATTAAGAAATGTTTGAAAATTTCCGTTTTATTACCAATATGACAGCATATTAATCTTTTTTTCAATTGGTGAAACTTTTTATTTCATTTTCATTTTTCACGTGGAAATCTTTCAATAGAAAATTAACTATTGTAGAAAGAATTTTAATGTGGATTTTTAATTGTTGGCAACTGCTATAACAAAAAATGTTTAAATTTAATAGGAAAAGGCTGTTAGATTTTTGGTTTTTTATCTCTCTATATTAAAATAATACAAATTTTTGAAACAATTATCATTTTCAGCGTGACGGTAGGTATTCAGCTGTAAGTACACAAAATTTCAAGTCTGTAAGTTATACTTCTGAGAACTGGCTCTGTGACGGACATACAGGGAAGCGGGACGAATAGGGTTTCATGAGATGAACGAAACCCTAAAAGAGTCAAAATTGTATAGCGTTTAAATTCAACCAATTTTCTGTGATAAACTCACTTCATTTGAACAACTATATTTCTATGGTGGAGCGATTTGTACTCTAATACAGGGTGGGCAAAAGAGCCTGGAAAATTTGTGAGTTTATTTTAAAATCAAGTAATTAGAGTTTTTACTTTGTAGTACTTTTTTTTTAAATAATAAAGTGTATAATTACATGGATATTTACCAACCCTTACGAGATTAATTTATGATTAGGTAAGTGTTTCTTCTTGATAACTATCTTTGTATGAATTTACACATTTATATTACTTTCTTTATAGCACATATTTAGTACATGTTTGATAACTTAAACATGTGCACTTTGTAATATACGTTTTATTAATAATTTAATATAAATATATTTTTTAAAGGACGATTATTGCTCAGAAATGCATTTAGACATTTTTAAGTTCTTGTTCTGATGGTTTTATTACTGTTTTGAAGGTGGTATTTTTTTCAAAGCAAATCTAGTGTCCCTTATATTTTTCTTTTTTAATAATCAAACAAAACTTTAAACTACATTGAAGTTGTATATTTTTGCTTTTATAATTCATTTATTTTATTAAGATTTTTTTTAACTTTACTAACTTCTTAATAGCATACATTTTTATATTTCAAGTAACAGTGTATTAGCTACTTATGATAAAATCCAAAGGCAAGAAAATTTCGTAACCATGCCAGGCGCGACCACACTGGTCTGCGAATCGACAGTAGCTAAACGCCATGTTAGGCTTAATGAAAAACTTATGCTAACGTATTCCAGCCAAATGATAATTTCTTCTAATTGAAATCACGTGTGCTCAGCATATTTTCCTATAAAACATGTATATCATATATTATTATAATGTTTTAAGTTCTTAACTAAAAATTCAGGTTAAACATCGGATTCCCAGATATAAACAATCGAAACACTGTTGTCATATAGAATCACAAATTCAAATGAATCACAAATGAACGACTCTTTGAAAGATTCACATCCAATTCTACTCTTAAAATATTTGTAAAAGCATATTAAAGCTTTTAAATATTTTAGTTTTGTTTAAAACCTTCAACAACTATTTTAGAAGCAATCTATCGGCAAATCCAAGTGTAAAAAAGTGTAGGTAATCATTCCAGAGCGAACCGAGTCGGAACTGCGAACCCGAGCGTAGTTAAACGACATGTTAGGCTTAATAAAAAACATCTGCTAACATATGACAACTAAATGATAATTTCTTCTACCTCAAACCATCTCTGTTCAGCATATTTTCATATAAAACATGTATATCAATATTTCTGTAAACATTTTTTTCTGTAAACACTTTTTCAGAAATTGCGGTGATTTGCGGTGATCAATCCGGTATTACGCACCTTTTTTATTGATTTGGCACCATCTATCGGGAGATAATATAAACAAAGGAACTTTATGTTGGAAAAAGTACATAAAATGACAATAAAGTTGTATAAAATATATATAATATATTGTATAAAATGTATGCATACTTTTTTAAAAAGAAAAATTCCGGACGTATTAATTTATTTCAAGATCAACTTTTAGAAACTTCATCTTAGTGTTATTTCTTACTTAATGTTATTTCGTTTCTTAGTTATATTAATTTTTAAGATCCTGGCTTATAGCCACCTAAATTTTGAAAAGTTGCTTCCATCGTAAATAAATGATTTTTTCTTATGAAACGTAATTAAAATATAAGGAATACATAGTACCGCGTAATTTGCATTTAATTTTTGCTTATGTAATCAAATAATGAGTTATTTGGGGAGTCAAGCCCTTTGCAAACTCATTGATAACACTTTTTACAAAAACTTTCATACATGGATTATTTTTTTAATATTTAATTTGAATATTTTTGTCCAATCGTTGAACTATTTCAGAAATTTAATATTGAGTATAAAATATGTATATATATCCTCATCATTTGTATTTGTAGAAATCATTTGTCATTTTCAAAATGTACTTTTCTGCAATACATATCTTTCAATAATAAAATCTTCGTGCTATTTGTTTGTATGAAGTCTTATGAAAATGCAAAGCAGATCAACTATCCGTCATTTTTGACGGGTGTTATCTACTAGTATTATACATAAAACATGTCTTATCGTAAAATATTCTTATATAAATTATTATAAATTCTCTTATTGACTGTTCCTGACGATTCTGTACCATCGAAGGGACTTCTTCTTTCAGGACGTTCTAGAATGCTCTAAAAACCGGAAACGGAAGTCCGGAATCTTCTGGAGCATTCTCGAATATTCCATTATCCTTTTGTGGTGGGAATATTTTCCAGCTCAGAAAGGTATATATAGGCGATGGTGAGATGCATGCGTCAGTATACTTTTGGAAGCAGATTCGAGCCAATCAAAACAAATTTAAAGTGATAGAAAGTTAAATAAATTTCAGTGAAAAATTTTAAACATAATAAATGAAAGTGAATTGTTTAAGTTAGTGAACAGTGTATTAAATGAAATTTTAGTAATATTAACATTTAACAGGACGCCGAAACGTAAAAGAGGAGGAGATCTTGCCAGTGTGGTGAATCGAAAAGAAGGAAACAGGAAGAACAGCTAAGAAAAGAAACAGATGAGAAGCGAACAGCACATTTACCTTCACAACGCAACAGAAAGAATGAATACATTGAGAGAAAACTTAACCGATGAACAACGAGAAGAAATTAGAGAAGGGGATCGAATGAGGCACAAGCAAGGAGACTGCTGAAGAAACAAGATTACGAAATAAACTTATTAGAGTTCCAGTGTGTGAAGTTCGTGAAATACAACAATTGCAAGCGCATGAACAAAACATTACTGTACGAGAAGTGCGAAGCGGAAGAAGTAGAGATTAGTGTTTGGCAGGTGAGGAAAGTACAATTAAATTCAAGTATAAGAAAACTTTCCAAGGATGAAGAAACGTTTCCTTTCTCTTGTGCCCATTTTATGAAAAGTAAAGGTTATTTTTGTGAAATTTGTTATATTTTTGTGAAAAATAAATTTTGTAACGAAAGTTGAAATCCAGTTATACTCAAATTCGAACCAAAAGCAACAATAGCTTTTTAAAATCCTTTTGCTCAAGTTTTCCTCTCTGATGAACTTGTTTGTTTACAAATTACACATTTTAAAAGTCACAAAATAATAAATAATCAATAAATAGTAATTTTCTATGGAATATAATTTGTGAAAAGGCCTATTTTATTAAAAGGAATTTTGTGAAGGTTTTTTTTTATTATTATTAAATGGATTTTTGTGAAGTGGTCCCTAAATAGGCCCAAATTTTGTCTGGATCGACCCTTGGTTATAAGCGATCTTCTTTGATGATGACCTTTCCAGGATTGTCGTATTTTAAAAATCGGTTTAAAGCAAACGCGTTGATGTTATAGTCTGAAAGATCCTTCGTCTTTATAGATATAAAAAAAAAAGAAACTTTTTTTTCGATTTAGTAGTATAGGAATAATAATATCTGCAATATATATTGAAGAAAAAAAAATGATTTTGTGACTCTGTCAGAAAGTATCGAGTTGAGATTTGCGCTACAAAAGCACTGTGTTATCTATACTAATATTATAAAGGAGTAAAGATTGTTTTTTTTGTTTATTTGTTTGTTTGTAGGGGGTAATCTCTGGAACTACCGAACCGATTTCAAAAGTGATGGTGGCAAATTGATGGTGACAACCCCTGCTCCCACATAGACTATATTTTATGTCGGTGCCACTAACCCCAGAGGGGTGGAGCAGCGAAAAACGTTCTAAAATTGCGATCTTTTTTATACTGAAGGAGCTAGAAATTTGAAATTTGGCAATGTAGTCACTTATAAGATGTAAATGCTCTCTAAGAACAAAATAAAAAAAAAATCGAAATTTAAAAGGGTGAAATGGGCGAAAAGCGTTCTAAAAACATTCTAAATTACAATTTCTATGGAATCTCTGGAACTAAAGAACCGATTTCAAAAGTGATGGTGGCAAATTGATGGTGACAATCCCGGCTCCAACATAGGCTATATTTTATGTCGGTGCCACTAATCCCAGGGGGGGTGCAGGAGCAAAAACGTTCTAAAATTGCAATTTTTTTATACTGAAGGAGCTAGAAATTTGAAATTTGGCATTGTAGTCACTTATAAGATGTAAATGCTCTCTAAGAACAAATAAAAAAAAATCGAAGTTTAAAAGGGTGAAATGAGCGAAAAGCGTTCTAAAAACATTCTAAATTACAATTTCTATGGAATCTCTGGAACTACAGAATCGATTTCAAAAGTGATAGTGGCAAATTTAGGGTGACAATCCGTGCTCCAACAGCCTCTTTAATAAAAAGCTATGCGTTGCTGACGACATTATTTTTCGCTAATTGTTGCCACAGATTAATCTCGGAAAATGAAATAATGAAGTGACGGAAAAAATTAATAGCTCGAAAAGTATTTGTCTGAAAATTGTTAGACAAACTGCGTTTGAAAGGTAAAAAGTTGTATTTTTCTTGATATAAATTTCAAATCTAATGATTATGCCGTTTTTCAAATATTGAATTTGAAAAATTACCAAATTTCACAATGGAGTACCATAGCGAAACCTTCATGCGTAAAAAGATAATGATAAGGGCGACGCGTCCTGACGTGTATATTGGCTGTAGCACGAGTCACAAATTATAGTAGCCTTATTATTCTGTTAAAATATAAAAGTGAATTATGAAATGTCAATATTTTGTTTGATTAAAAGTTCGTTAAGAGAAATTGACCAGCGTAGCGGGCGTAGCTTGCTAGTTATTTGATAATTGGACATAACAGATGTATAGGTTTACCTATTTTGATTATTCTTTTTCGTTTACAAATTCGTATAACGAAAATCCTATTAAAGCTAGTTTTATTATTATTATTATTATTATTATTATTATTATTAAAAACCCACTACTTTTATTTTTTATTTATTTATTTATTTTTTTTTAAATAAGGAAAAAAAAAAGATTTAAAACAGCCATGTTTTCCACATTGAATCCTGAATAAATGGGAAAATATTTGACCATAAAGCAGGGCTGGAGTTTGTTCAAGAAGCCGAACCTAAATAAATCAAGGGCAAAATGCGCCCCCCCCCCCCGATTCTATGGGTGGGGGCGGGGCAAATTTGGTATACAATTTTCGTAAAACTGATATTTTAAATCTTTTTTGACATTGTACTGATTGTAATCAATATTTTGAAATTTTAGAGTAGGATAAGTTTAAAAAAAGATACATTTATCTAAATACAGTAAAACCTCTCAATAGTGGACACCGCAGCATCGCAGAATTTGTCTGCTATTCGGAGAAAGCGGTCTCTTCAGAATATCAATCACAAAAATTCCACGGTCCTGAGGTATCCGCTATTCAGAGGTTTTACTGTATTTAGATAACTATATTGTTGGTCTTAAACTTATCCAACTCTATTTTTTTTAAATATGGATTATGATCAGTGTAATGTCGAAATATATATCAGCTTTACGAAAATTGCATACCAAATTTCAGAGCCCCTAAAATCAGAAGGGCCAGGGCTATAGCCCAGTTTGCCCATGCTATAAATCAAATCCTGATTCTGGAAGAAACCTTATTCTGCTTCATGTCCAAATATGTATATGTATTCCAAAGCACTAAAAGTGTTTAATTTTTTGTAATAGTGTATAAAATGTGCACCAAAATAATTCCAGGCCCAGTAGCTAACCCCCCCCCCCCCCCCCTTCATAACATTCAATTAACTCAAACACATATGAGCATATAAATACATATTTGAATAAATATATCCACGGTCTTTAACTCATTCTACTCTAAAAGTATAAAACATTGATTATAACTTTTCTCTACCGCCCGATTATTACGCACACTGTTGTAGACAACGACTTCATTCGCGGCACACATTGGTGTGCCATTTTTTAATTATTTTATATCGAGAATTTAACACTACAATATTAGATTATAAGAGTGATTTTGTTTTAGAGGAACAGTGCTACTTTTTATCAAAATTAGCTATTTATGCTTCAAAGGAGCATTTTTCAGATTGTAAAGAGAAAGACTGTTGGAAAAATACTTCTTATTTTTTTTAAAAATGATCATCAAATTAAAATTGATATAAAACAAATATTTTGTACCAGCGTTGGCATGGTTTAAACCAACTGGTTTTAACCAACTGGTTTTTTCTTTTAAAAAAAATGGTTTTTTTTTTAGAACAAATCTGATATAATATTTTCTCTTTTGTAATTTGAGTATTATAAATTAATGATATAAATAACTTCTTTTTTAACACTTTATCTCAGCAGTCAACTTGATACATATTTAGTCTAGGTCATGTTTGTATACATGTAGTACAAAAATTAGCATGTGTTGATAAGCATGTCTTATGCTCTAAAGAGTTATCTTTAAACATGAAATTATCAAATAAAAAATATTAAATATTTAGCATAAGATATGTTCATTTTAAAAAATGTAGATTATTTACAGCAGTTAATAACATAACAAGATGACCTTTAAGATTTTGGTCAAGTTGTATAAGAACATTTTCTATATTGGGAAATTTATCCTTCAAAAATTAAAAAAATAATAAAGAAAATGAAAGGTATGAAGTTAAATAAGATGACATTCAAAAATTGAGTGCCAGTTATAGAATTTCAATAAGACCAATAAATCTTTTCTGTTAGTTGCTAAATTTAATGGCCAAAAATGTTGGTTTGGAATTATCACTCAAAAAACAAAATCACCAGAAATATTTGAATATAAAAACATTCTTAAACAACCGCAGATAGTGATATTTACATAAAATAACCATTCTGCTGATAAAAACTAGAAAAAGTTCATTTTTCTTTTAAATTTCCAAACCAAAATTCTGTCGATTAAACACTTGTTTACTTTTAACTAAAATATGTAATATGATAAATGCTTTAATTCAAAATCAAACACACTATCTAACAAGAAAATGAGCGAAAATTTGAAAAGGTTTGCTTGAGACTTCATTTCATAAAAAATGCCTAGAAATATATTTTTTTATTTTATTTTTTTATTTATTTAAGTAATGTGTAATATTATAACATTGTTTAGAAAAAAAAGTCCGTTAATTAAATCTGATGGATGTTTAAATCTTTTAATGCATGACAACTTTTTGTAAAGCTACTGTGCATTTTAAGTATTTTCAGTAGTCTAAAACGTTGGTAAATAGTTTTTTTTCTGCTTATTTTATTGTCATTTTTTTTGGAAACCTGTCAGTTTCGGAGGAGAAGTATCAAGTAGCAATACACAATACATCTTAAAAGAAAGTGTAAAAACGCAACTGCTAAATATCAAATCATAACAGGAATTCCTAATAAAAAGCTGCTTTTTTTTAAAAAAAAATAAGAGATCATAATTGCTCATTAATGTTCTGACAGAAAAATCGGACATCCTAAGACATACTATAACACATCGCATCACGATAACAAATATTTCAAAGAAATTGTTTTTGAATAGCAATGGAAAAATATATTATATTCTTGAAACTACATCAAATATATATTTATTAGTAATCAAAAGATTCTTGATAAGATTTCAAGGTATCAATGTTTGACTGTGTTCAGCAGTTTATTCTTTGAACTTAAACATAGTCGTAACTAATAACGTTTAAATTACAAAAATGATTTCACTTTTCTAGATAACTGACTCTAATTATTTAATTTGAAATATTTTTATATGAAGTTATATTATTTATATGATATGTTTATTTTTATGAACAAATATGCATCTATATGTAGAAGGAAATAATATTTAAAAAAAAAAAAAAAAAAAGCATGGATTTAAAAAAAAAAGTTGCCTTAATCCAAAAAAATCGTTTATATTTAATTATTTTATTTTTTAAAGAAAAACCCTGTTTTTTTTTTTTTTTTTGCCAACCCTCTTTTGTACCCTGCTGTTAATTTTCTTAGTAGAAAGTTTGTTTTTTTCCTTGAAATATGCTTTGAATTATTTTAAGATTTGAATAGAATAGTTCAATAATAATAATAATAAATTAACGGCAAATAAAGCTTTTTCCTTTCTCTGAATTTTTTATATTTTCATTCAAATACTAACATATATAAAAACCTGGCACGTGTTATGAGAAACTTTTATTAAAAAAGAAATGAAAAGATAAAGAGATTTTTTTTGTTAATGTCAATACATTTAAAAATTTACTGAGCATGTTATAAATATATGTAAAAATTATTCAGAATTTCACGATGTATGATTCATTTTTATGTCTTATGTCCACTATCTGAAGTAAAAATGTTCATAACATTTCCTATATAAAATTTAATTTTGATAACATGAAAACATTAACTTTGAAAACATACTCTGTAAAAGAATTAAATGGTCTGTCACTATAAAAGTAAATTCATATGTAAAATTATATCAATGATACCTGCAACTGGAAACTGCAGGGGATAATTTGATTTTTAAAAATTATATTGTCATGTAGGCAATTTCTTTTATAAACCAGATAGTAATCACAAGAGCTATTAATAAATATATTAATTAACAACATGCGGAAGAAATAACTTCTAGTTTCAAAACTTTTTTCGCCTTAAATAGACATTTTAAATGGTCTGTTTGTTATTTCTGCTTTTTTCATCTAAATGCATAACAAAAACTTTGAAAAAAAAAAAAAACAGTAATTCCACATGCAAAATGCTGTTATGCAAGTAAATATATAAAAGTAAAAAAAATATAATATTTTTCTATTTTCTATTTTAAATTTGTAATCACCTTTTTTACCAAATATAATAAAAAAATCAATATTAAAATTAGTTTTTAATATCTCACGTTTTGCAAAATAGAATGCTAAAGTTTTGAGCAAAGTATAGAATGATTTATTTATTTATTTACTTAAGAGGAAATCAAATTATAGCTGTAAAAAATATATTTATAATAAAATTAATTATATTACCAGAAAGACCCGTGCGAAGCTTTCGCACTGCAATCTTTGAGATTATTTTCCGGTACGTTTTAACATTAATTTTTAATTAACATGATTTTTTTTAAATCAAACAACGCGTTTTAACTAAATGTGGGTGTACTATCTCAGACACTTGTTCAATAAATTTCCGAATGATACCTCATTCCTCGTTGTATGTTTTGTATGTGCATAGAAAAAAGGATGTTGATAACAGAAATGGGAATAGATTGCCAGAAATTATTTTGCCAAATTTTCTTCTCTCGCCAATGTCATTTCTCTAGGTTGCCAATACCCCTATACTGAAAAAACCCCGAACATTATAAAAAAAATTAAAACACTGAATCAGACGTTCAGGGAATTCATATGAAAGCATTTCCTCAGATTTGCAAAACTGTTCCAGAAATGTCTTAAATACATAAAATCAATATTTATTACACCATTTTTTTGCAAGCCTATGGGAACTTAAACATGGATGTTCAAACTTTGTGGTCCAGCAGCCATTTAAATGACGTCAGATTTTGCTGGCGTATTAACAGCTTTCAAATGTTAAAAAATAAATACGTACAATTGTTGTGAATCCTAATGAACCAATTAACTGTGTACCTAAATGGAAGATAATTCTTAAATTTCGTAATCTACTGGTGCTTCGATACAGTATGCATATACACAGCCACGATTAACCAAAGAAAACAAATAAACAATAAGTGATGCACGCGTAAAAATTAAATAAAAACCCGATTAAAAGCTGGATATTTTTTCAAAAAGTACGCGCAAGAAATAAATTAACAATTGTATTTTAATTGCATTATATGATGACGTCATCTGTTAACGCAGAATTTTATTTTCACTTCGCAACACTAATTTGAGAAAACCTTTCGTTTCATTTATGCAAACAATGTGGATTTAGTTTTAATTAACAGCAATTTTTAATCAAAAAACATGTTTTAAAGAAATGTAAGTGTGCTATGTCAGCAGCCTGTTCAAAATCCTTTCATATGGCATCTCATTCGTCGTTCTGCGTTTCGTATTTTCTTAGAAAAAGGAATGTTGACAGGAAAGTAGAAGGGAAAGGGGGGTTCAACGGCCACAGGCGCATCTGCAATGTGGAGCTCCAAATCCGATGTGGAGCGGACTCCTACGTCATAGTATCTTTACAAGGTTCTGATTTTCTTATCTCTTTATACCACTAGTTTTTTTTCGATGCTATGTTTGATATTATCCTGGCAAAGCAGATTTATTTTTCTCTCTCTATATATATGTGTATGTCTGGTACTATCTTAGCAAAGCAGATTTATATATCTCTCTATATATACGCGTCTAATATTATAGAGCAAAGCAGATTTATTTATCTCTCTCTCTATATATATATATCCGATGTGGAGCGGACTCCTGCGTCATAGTATCTTTACAAGGTTCTGATTTTCTGATCTCTTTATACCACTAGTTTTTTTTCTATGCTATGTTTGATATTATCCTGGCAAAGCAGATTTATTTATCTCTCTCTGTATATATGTGTATGTCTGGTACTATCTTAGCAAAGCAGATTTATATATCTCTCTCTATATACGCGTCTAATATTATAGAGCAAAGCAGATTTATTTATCTCTCTCTATATATATGTGTGTTTGCTTGATATTATCTTGGCAAAGTAGATTTATTTATCTATATATATATATTCGTGTATGTCTGGTACTAACCTAGCAAAGCAGATTTACATATCTCTCTCTATATATTCGTGTATGTCTGGTAGTAGCCCGTCAAAGCTGATTTATTTATCTCTCTCTATATACGTGTCTGATATTAACCTACCAAAGCGGATTTTATTTATCTCTCTCTATGTATGTATGTACATGAGTAAATATATATATATCATTCATAAACTGGAAAAAAATATTAAAAACATTTAAAAAAAGAATGCATAATTAAAAAAAAAAAAAAAAAAAAAAAAAAAAAAAAAAAAAAAACTTTTAGAAAATTACATATTAAAAAAAAAATTTTAGAAAATTACAAAGTATTAAAAAAAAACTTTAGAAAATTACAAAGCATTAAAAAAAAAACTTTAGAAAATTACAAAGTAGTAAAAAAAAAAAGTTTAAAAACTTTATATGGTGATAAAAATACATATGTTTGTATATGTGGGTGATTGTACGTATGAATAGAATAGGTTTCAATGAAGTTCGCATGCATAGCATTCTACGAGAAATGTTTGTGTAGAAGATTTTAATAAGTACACATATTTAAAATTAACATTTTTTATTAAAACAAAAAATACAGGAAGTTTTATTTACAGTAAAAAGTATTTACATCTCGATTTTGCATTAACAATACAAATCAGCATTTCCTTCCTTATTACAAGCGTGATTAATGTCATAATGTCCATATGGCAAGCTGCTTATCCCATCATCCATCAAATAACGCTTGTCGTCAAAGGGACTTAAGCTAATTTTATTTTGAGTTAATGTATATAGGCGATGGCCATCTTGGGCGATCCTTATCTGTTTCTCCATGCTTGTTTTTTGTTGCTGTAGGCACTCCAAGTAGTCTTCATGTTTGATTTTCTGTCGAACAATCTGCGTAGACACGCCTTTCGCACGCTTCTTCTCGTCTTTAACAGATTTTAGAGAGTACATTTTTGACCTCAGTCCAACAAACTCCAGGGCTAATTCCCCATTAAGTTCATCCTTGAACTTACCGAGAACCTTCTTATTGTCTTCAGAGTATAGGCGATGAGATTTCGGGTACTCAGAGAAGTCAAACAAATTACAGTATTGTTCCATATCATTATAAATATTATTGGTTTTAATATGATAAGTTAAGGATTCTGTATCCGTAAAGAGTAAAACTGCACGATCTTTGTATGTTTTCTTTATAAAATTGTAATGAAAATCATACATAACTAATTTAGATAACTCTAAAATAGAGAACCCAACGTATATTGGCCGATTCATAAGTATACTGGTTTTTAGTCGTTCTACAGCGGTTAAATCTTCGTCATATGTCTTGAATGATTTAAAAGTAGGCGAAGCTACTAATTTTTTGGCTCTTTTTTCACCATTACAAAGCACAATATTTCTTCTGTTTCGAAGATTTTCCATGGTTTAACAAAAACAGAATTATTTAATAATTTTAAAAAATCCTTTTCAAAAGAAGATTTTGCTTCTTTTCTCTTTTCGGTATTAAAATTAATATATTTCTGTAACCAGGGAGCCTGTTTAAATTTTAAAGCTTTGTGCACAGCTGTAATTTTTAAACCAAGTTCTAAATATAATTTAAGATTACGATAATGGGTTATATAATTCTTTTTATTATTCAAATTTGGGACACGTTCGGGGGTTCCTATGAATTTTCTATTATTATTGACCAAGTTTCGTGCATAGGGAAATAGCATTTGTTCCTCTACAGTTACTCTCTCAGGGGCGACAGGGTATTCATTGTGCAAAGGATGTAGATGTTTTGGATAATCGAGGTCCACCTCGAAGAGATACCCAATTTCAGAACTATCAGGTAGAGACAGAACCCACTCTTCTGTGATATGACTAGTTTCACACCATTCAAAACCGCCATAGGGTAAAAATTGGCTCATAGCCCACCCATATAAGTTATTGGCATCCCAGTACATGGTGGTGCCTCATTTTCCCTATAATCGGGCGTACCGGGTATGTTTGCCTTAGCATATCTTCGGCTTATCATACTGACGCCTCCACGTATTCCATTTTCCACCATGAGCAACATGTTTATATCAGTAAGTAACTCTAAAGGTGTTTCGGACATCTTCAAACTCGCCTGCCATGCGAGCGAAGGTGCAGTGAACAGATGAGCAGGATCAATTTCATAATACTGCTGACATAATTTCCTAAAGTTTTGAAACACGTCAGCAAGTAGTAGAACATCTGTTTTCACATACAGATTGTGATAATCCCCCAAAGTTTTAAGACTGAAGGAGTTCCACACATTCTGGGCATGTTGATACTCTTTTTCATCTATTGACTCATTGGTTAAACTATTAAAAAATGCAGAAGGTGAGGGGAAGCTGCTTATCATTAAATTTTTCAAAAGACGTAAAATAATCATAGGGGTAAACCCCTTTACGTATAAGTAAAGATAAATTATTATTTTGTGGGAAATTTTCTTCAAGTATAGGGAATTGATCAGGTTGAAGGTTTTTAACAAGTTTTTCCAATGACGTAGGCAAAAATTGGAAAGAATCGATAAAAACCATTTGAATAGGGGAGGTAGGCTTTTTGATTTTAAAAGTTATATAATTTTCAAGCGTACACGCAATCACATCGATTTCAATATCTTTAAATTTTCCTAACTTTGTCATAAGGTGGTGGGCATCATAGTTTTTTAAGTTATGAAATATAACAGGAATTGTCTTTGATTGTCTGAAATTGAGGTTGCAATATGGTTGGGCAGCTCCTCTGTACGCACCTGACAGGTGATCATGATCACGTGTACGTTTCTCATGTAAAGCTTTTTTACAGATATGACAAATCTCTGCTTCTCGAAATGCCTTTTCTTCCTGGGGAGTAAGCTTCATAGGTTTAATATTTAGTAACTTCTGTCCCAAAATTTCCTTCTCTTGCATCATTTGGTTTAAAAAATGCTCAACACAGTTTCTACCACGATATACCCGTGCTTTCTTCACACATGTTCCATCGGGTCCAACAACCACATAAGCGTACCCACACGGTAAGTGATAGGTTGTTTTCTCAGTGTAGGGTGTTTTAGAAGTGGGTGAGACTGATGAAATGTGTATAAGTAGACTCTCAAAATCCGCATAAATCGTATAGGCCACAGGATGTTGTAGGTGAATACCACAAAACCGAAGTATATTGTTTTCTTTACTAGGCATCTTTATAACTTGTGCTGCATGTCGAGAACAATATTCGGCATGTTTATCCAATAGATCTTGTCTTGAAAATTGATGTAAACATCGATAACAGTAATAGGTGGCGGCTCTATGCTTGGTAAGATCACCTAAAAGCCTTGAAAAGCTACGTATAAAACAATAGTGTTGTTTTTCACCATCACCAACCAATAACAAATTGATCACATTAGAATCTTTTCTAGGGGAAACATAAAGGGGATACACATCTTCATCTTCATATCCAAACACATTAATGCGTAAATTGTTGAGTTGTTCAATAACACGTATCTTCTGAATAGAAATAGGGCATTCTACACTGCCTAATTTAATATCATGTTCATAAGGTCGATAATGTGAAACACGTTCAGGCTTTTTTGTAAAGTCTAAGTTTAGTTTAAACGCCAAAAGACACCATACCAAACATTTATTGTCTTCGTTTTTTATGTTAAGCACCGCTTTTTTATCATCCAGTTTTTTAGATAATGGAATGTATGAACTTGCAGCGAGAGGATGATATTTACCAATCTTGAGTTCTAAATTATGAATTTTTCTCATTTTCCATCCAGATCCCCTTTGTAAAAAATCCTCAAAAGATTTTGTTATTTTGGAGAATCCTTCTTCTGTGTGTTGTTGTATAGATTCTTCGATAACTTCGGTCATACATGAGCATCGAAAAAAAAGATTCAATTTCTTGCATCTCCTCATTATTTGTCATACGTTCAAGTGATATTTTTTCTACCATATACCATTTAATGGCACCCTTTTCTTGAAATTCACTTACTAGGCGTTCCTGTATTTCAGATTGTAAGTGTGTATGAAATACCTCTAAATCACTTTCTTCATGTTCATCAGGATACAAAATTACTGTTTTAAATACATTAAGCACATCAGACTGCTTTCTCTTTTTTCACTTTACATTAGACAAAGTCATTTTTCGTTTAACACTCACAAGAGGTGTGCGAGAGGGTTGGTTGCGTATATGCTGTCTCAATTCGAATTTTCGTCCAAATACCTTATCACAATCCTGACAAGGGAATGTGGACTTCTGATGTGAGTTGAGATGATACTTCAAATTATCCTTCCGTGTAAAAATTTGATCACACTCATTACACTTTAATGTAGACTGTCCGCTAGCATTATGGATTTTCATGTGTCTTACTAACTCCGAATTCCTTACAAAAGACTTCAGACACATATCACAGCTATGCAGTCTCTCTTTCGAATGTATCTTCATATGCTGATTTAGGTTGGAAGTAGATGAAAAACCCTTGCTACAGACAGGGCAAGCATTATTCTTCTTCTCAGCATTCGTAAGGGTCACAGTCTTTAGGGAAACATCTCGACATCCATGAGACTAGGGGATATAGTGTCCTCCTCTGTTAAAACTTGAGAATCCTCATAGAGTTCAGTACTATTATGCATCTTCATGTGTCTAATCAAGCTTGATTTCCGTCCAAAGGCTTTCTGGCACACGTCACAGATATACGACTTCTCATTTAAATGAGACTTTATATGTCGCCTTAAAGTAAAAAGAGTTGAGAATGTCTTCGCACAAGTCAGACACGGGTACATCTTCTTCACAGGTGTAGAATTTCTCAAAGGCGTAACTCCATCATTAGGCATAACGCTATCCATAATATATTAGCAAAAAAAACTTTAAAAACCAAAACACAATCTTCACAAATAAATGATCCACTTAGGTAAAGGTAGAGATCAGGAGCGGTTTAAGACACGTCCGTTCACTAAAAAGCAAATCAACAAATGACACGAATCACACTTCTTGCCCGCTATTTATACCCCAGACCCCTCACGACCACCAACGTTGATCATAATCTGGCGACAAAATATTCCATATGGTGAGAAAACATAAAATTGAAATCACCAAATCAAGACAAAATAATTCATACGGCGAAAAAACGAAAGATTCAAATTGTCCAATTATAAGACTATTTTTTCCCCGATGAGTGTCTCTTAAAATATCTAGCTAAAGACATATAATTCTATTCATTCGTTAATTAAATCATGTATACAAATGTTTAACTCATATGAAACTGCATTTATTAAAAATGTTTTTCTAAAGATTAAATAAGATCGTCTATTATATCAGAAAAAAAAATGTATACGAAGTTTAAAATGCTTCAAAAATTTTATATCATTAAATCCCGAACGATTAAAAAATATGTATATTATCAAACTCTTCTAATGAATTTATCTGTTACAGGGAGACTCACAATATGAATGAGTTTTTCCCCACTACTCATGTCTAAAACTACATCCATGAAACCCTCACTAGATGCCAAAACTAGAAGATCTCAAATCGTACCTCGCCTAGGCAAATAATGAAAATATTTTTCAAAATACTTCAAAAACATCTCATAGATGGCGTTTTCAATCTTAAACTATAAAACGCAAAAAAAAATTCTAATTCTCAAAGACAGAGAAAAAAAAAATCTGAGCAATTAATCTATCCAACTCATTAAACCTAATAAAAAAAATTATGATAAAGATACTAAATAATCCCCCGTAAAAAATACTAACGCACGACTGAATCAGTCTTTCCCCACTACTCATGTCTAAACTTATATCCGAGAAACACTCATTAGACGCCTACGCTTTCTAAACTAAAAGATCTCAAATCTAACCCCGCCTAAGCAAATAATGAAAACATTTTCCAAAATACTCCAAAAACATCTCATAGATGGCGCTACTAAAGAGAAAAAAACCGAAACTAATTTAAAACACTTTAAAAAATAAATTTTAAACTTATTTCACAAAATCTAAACTAAAAGATCTCAAATCGAACCAAGCCTAAACAAATAATGACAATATTTTCCAAAATACTTCAAAAACATCTCATAGATGGCGCTACTAAAGAGAAAAAAAAGTCGTAACTAATTTAAAACACTTTAAAAAATAAATTCTAAACTTATTTCACACATCACAAAGTAGAGGAAAAATGAAGAGGAGGAGCACCTTCGGTGGTGGAGGGCTGAGGGCAGGTGCTGCACCATGCACCATGCCCTACGCCCTCCACCCGAGGCCGGAGCCCCACTTTTCCTCTACTTTTTGATGGTGTGAAATAAGTTTAGAATTTATTTTTTAAAGTGTTTTAAATTAGTTACGACTTTTTTTTCTTTAGTAGCGCCATCTATGAGATGTTTTTGAAGTATTTTGGAAAATATTGATACTGTTATCGATGTTTACATCGATTTTCAAGACAAGATCTTTTGGATAAACATGCCGAATATTGTTCTCGACATGCAGCACAAGTTATAAAGATGCCTAGTAAAGAAAACAATATACACTGCTCAAAACAATTAAAGGATATTGCAGTTTTAGGTGGATTTTGTATCTGGGAAACTTTTTAGCTGATTGATACATGGTCGACAGACATAGTAGGTTATATGAGAATAAATTACACATGTTTGGCAGAAAAAAATGCATTTTATTGCGCATTTGTGTACAAAAGGAAAAAAACACAATTTGTGCATATGAGAAAAAAAGAATAAGAAAAGGTGTTTTCTTCAAAGAAAATCATTTTCAGTAGGGGGTATGGTTTCCACGGGCAGCCAGCAACGTTGAACACCTTTGAGGCATGGACTCAATGAAGCTATTAATGACGAGTTGGGGTATTCTGCCCCACTCTTCCAGAAGAGCTCTTTCCAGTTCTTGGAGAGTTTGTGGGGGTTGTTGGCGGCCAGAAACTCGTCTTCCTAGAGCGTCCCAAACGTGCTCGATTGGATTCATGTCTGGAGAACACGCTGGCCATTCCATTCGAACGATTCCTTCCTCGAAAAGGAAATCCTCCACCAGGTTTGCACGATGGGGCCTGCAGTTATCGTCCATTAAAATGAAGTTATCTCCGATTGCTGCAGCGTAAGGGACTACAATAGGTCTGAGGATCTCATCCCTATATCGGCGACCAGTCAGAGCTCCATCTCGAATGATGTAGAGGTCAGTGCGCCCGTCAATGGAGATGCCACCATACACCAACACTCCTCCACCGCCAAATCTGACACTTTCGTGCACGAACGCAGGATTATTCCTACTGCCACGGTCCCTCCAGATGAAAATACGCCTATTATCCGGATGCACAGAAAAACGGGACTCGTCAGAAAACAGAATATTGTTCCATTCATTTCTCCTCCAGTTGACATGCTCGGTTGCCCACTCCCTGCGGTCGCGACGATGCCTTGATGTTAATCTAACACATACCATCGGTCGGCGAGCATACAGACCTACAGCATGGAGCCGGTTTTGGACAGTCTGAGTTGAAATCGTGGTGCCTGTAGCCGAGCGAAGGTGTTGTTGGAGAAGAGTACCGTTCATGTTTCGGTGTCTCCGAGCTGTTAACGCTAAATACCGATCTTCATTGGGCGTTGTTGCCCGTCTACGACCTTGCCCTGGTCTTCGGCCTGCACATCCACTCTCCAAAAAACGGTTCCAGATCCTGGAAATGACACTTTGTTACACTCCAATGGCTTGCGCTACTTCGGCTTGAGTTTGGCCCCCTTCTAACCTACCAACACTTCTCCAAGCTTCTGAATCTGTCAAATGACTTCGCTGAGACATCGTACTCATCGAAACAAAGCAATCACTGAATGCCGATCATCCTTGTCTTCATTCTCTTTTATCCAGTTGAAAGTCAAATTTCATTCGCTGCCGCTGAAGCGACGTTTTTGACGTCGAACTCAAAATTTGCATACTCCCACAGTTTGAAAACCAGAAAATTTGCATTTGTGATTATCTTCTTCTATTTTCGGCAAAAAAAATTTCGTTTATATCTTTATTTTATATAAAACTTCAAATATCCTTTAATTGTTTTGAGCAGTGTACTTCGGTTTTGTGGTATTCACCTACAACATCCTGTGGCCTATACGATTTAAGCGGATTTTGAGAGTCTACTTATACCCATTTCATCAGTCTCACCCTCTTCTAAAACATCCTATACTGAGAAAACAACCTATCACTTACCGTGTGGGTACGCTTATGTGGTTGTTGGACCCGATGGAACATGTGTGAAGAAAGCACGGGTATATCGTGGTAGAAACTGTGTTGAGCATTTTTTAAACCAAATGATGCAAGAGAAGGAAATTTTGGGACAGAAGTTACTAAATATTAAACCTATGACGCTTACTCCCCAGGAAGAAAAGGCATTTCGAGAAGCAGAGATTTGTCATATCTGTAAAAAAGCTTTATATGAGAAACGAACACGTGATCATGATCACCTGTCAGGTGCGTACAGAGGAGCTGCCGACCCATATTGCAACCTCAATTTCAGACAATCAAAGACAATTCCTGTTATATTTCATAACTTAAAAAACTATGATGCCCACCACCTTATGACAAAGTTAGGAAAATTTAAAGATATTGAAATCGATGCGATTGCGTGTACGCTTGAAAATTATATAACTTTTAAAATCAAAAAGCCTACCTCCCCTATTCAAATGGTCTTTATTGATTCTTTCTAATTTTTGCCTACGTCATTGGAAAAACTTGTTAAAAACCTTCAACCTGATCAATTCCCTATACTTGAAGAAAATTTTCCACAAAATAATAATTTATCTTTACTTATACGTAAAGGGGTTTACCCCTATGATTATTTTACGTCTTTTGAAAAATTTAACGATAAGCAGCTTCCTCACCTTCTGCATTTTTTAATAGTTTAACCAATGAGCCAATAGATGAAAAAGAGTATCAACATGCCCAGAATGTGTGGAACTCCTTCAATCTTAACACTTTGGGGGATTATCACAATCTGTATGTGAAAACAGATGTTCTACTACTTGCTGACGTGTTTCAAAACTTTAGGAAATTATGTCAGCAGTATTATGAAATTGATCCTGCTCATCTGTTCACTGCACCTTCGCTCGCATGGCAGGAGAGTTTGAAGATGTCCGAAATACCTTTAGAGTTACTTACTGATATAAACATGTTGCTCATGGTGGAAAATGGAATACGTGGAGGCGTCAGTATGATAAGCCGAAGATATGCTAAGGCAAACATACCCGGTATGCCCTATTATAAGGAAAATGAGGCACCCAGCTACATCATGTACTGGGATGCCAATAACTTATGTGGGTGGGCTATGAGCCAATTTTTACCCTATGGCGGTTTTGAGTGGTGTGAAACTAGTCATATCACAGAAGAGTGGGTTCTGCCTCTACCTGATAGTTCTTAAATTGGGTATCTCTTCGAGGTGGACCTCGATTATCCAAAACATTTACATCCTTTGCACAATGAATACCCTGTCGCCCCTGAGAGAGTAACTGTAGAGGAACAAATGCTATCTCCCTATGCACGAAACTTGGTCAATAATAATAGAAAATTCATAGGAACCCCCAAACTTATTCCAAATTTGAATAATAAAAAGAATTATATAACCCATTATCGTAATCTTAAATTGTATTTAGAACTTGGTTTAAAAATTACAGCTGTGCACAAAGCTTTAAAATTTAAACAGGCTCCTTGGTTACAGAAATATATTAATTTTAATACCGAAAAAAGAAAAGAAGCAAAATCTTCTTTTGAAAAGGATTTTTTTAAATTATTAAATAATTCTGTTTTTGGTAAAACCATGGAAAATCTTCGAAACAGAAGACATATTGTGGTTTGTAATGGTGAAAAAAGAGCCAAAAAATTAGTAGCTTCGCCTACTTTTAAATCATTCAAGACATATGACGAAGATTTAACCGCTGTAGAACGACTAAAAACTAGCATACTTATGAATCGGCCAATATACGTTGGGTTCTCTATTTTAGAATTATCTAAATTAGTTATGTATGATTTTCATTACAATTTTATAAAGAAAACATACAAAGATCGTGCAGTTTTATTCTTTACGGATACAGATTCCTTAACTTATCATATTAAAACCAATAATATTTATAAGGATATGGAACAATACTGTAATTTGTTTGACTTCCCTGAGTACCCGAAATCTCATCGCCTATACTCTGCAGACAATAAGAAGGTTCTCGGTAAGTTCAAGGATGAACTTAATGGGGAATTAGCCCTGGAGTTTGTTGGACTGAGGTCAAAAATGTACTCTCTAAAATCTGTTAAAGACGAGAACAACCGTGCGAAAGGCGTGTCTACGCAGATTGTTCGACAGAAAATCAAACATGAAAACTACTTGGAGTGCCTACAGCAACAAAAAACAAGTATGGAGAAACAGATAAGGATCGCCCAAGATGGCCATCGCCTATATACATTAACTCAAAATAAAATTATCTTAAGTCCCTTTGACGACAAGCGTTATTTGATGGATGATGGGATAAGCAGCTTGCCATATGGACATTATGACATTAATCACGCTTGTAATAAGGAAGGAAATGCTGATTTGTATTGTTAATGCAAAATCGAGATGTAAATACTTTACTGTAAATAAAACTTCCTGTATTTTTTGTTTTAATAAAAAATGTTAATTTTAAATATGTGTACTTATTAAAATCTTCTACACAAACATTTCTCGTAGAATGCTATGTATGTGAACTTCATTGAAACCTATTCTATTCATACGTACAATCACCCACATATACAAACATATGTATTTTTATCACCATATAAAGTTTTTAAACTTTTTTTTTTTTAATTCTTTGTAATTTTCTAAAGTTTTTTTTTTTAATATGTAATTTTCTAAAGTTTTTTTTTTTTTTTTTTTTTTTTTTTTTTTTTTTTTTTTTAAATTATGCAATCTTTTTAAAAATGTTTTTAATATTTTTTTCCAGTTTATGAATGATATATATATATTTACTCATGTACATACATACATAGAGAGAGATAAATAAATCAGCTTTGACAGGATAGTACCAGACATACACGAATATATATAGAGATAAATAAATCTACTTTGCCAAGATAATATCAAACAAACACACATATATATATAGAGATAAATAAATCTGCTTTGCTCTATAATATTAGACGCGTATATAGAGAGAGATATATAAATCTGCTTTGCTAAGATAGTACTAGACATACACGTATACAGAGAGAGAGGTAAATAAATCTGCTTTGCCAGGATAATATCAAACATAGCATCGAAAAAAAACTAGTGGTATAAAGAGATCAGAAAATCAGAACCTTGTAAAGATACTATGACGTAGGAGTCCGCTCCACATCGGATTTGGAGCTCCACATTGCAGATGCGCCTGTGGCCGTTGAACCCCCCTTTCCCTTCTACTCAGGAGAAATAATATATACGATTATTATTTTTTTAACTGATTTTATTAATGATAATCACTCTGTTGCATTAAAATTTGTTTTCAAACCAAATAATATTTTGTAAAACTTATAAATTTATTTATTTATTTATTTATTTATTTTTTTAGGTGACATTTTTAAATGAAAAAAAAAATGCTTTGGCAAATAAGTTTTTTTTTGTTTGTTTGTTTGCTGAATCAGATTTCTTAAAAGTCAATTTTGTACCCCCCCCCCCCCCCCCCTCCCTCCACGAAAATTGTACATTTTCAATTATAAAACAAGTAATATTAAAAAAAAATTAAGTCAATTCCTACTTTTTAATCATAAATATATAAAATAAACCCGTGCAGCATTAATGTCCCACGTTATCTTTATTGAACATTATTTTATAATCATCGTTGCGGTATTTTATTTTCTGTTGGCATCACTCATTTGAGATAAATCTTTCATTTCATTTATGAAAACAATGGGAGAATTTTTTTTCTCCCATATAAAAATTAAAATTAATTAATTAAATTTGATTAATGAATTAATATTTGAAAAAACTGTATTAACATCAATTGTCATCCAGTACAAGTTAAAACAATTGTATTTGAACTTGAATGGATGAATAGAAAATATTTTATTAACGATTGAAAATTCCAACAAGATATATATAGAGAGAGTGTGAGCTAATAGTAGGAATTTAATGATCGAAAATGAAATGAATTTTTGAAAATCATAAAACGTACACAAATCTTTTAACATTAAAAAAAATATTTCGTTGTTTATAATCGTACTTAATGTTGATAATTTAGTCATAAAATCCATAATCGTTTCAGTTAATAAATGTTCACACAAAATTTCTTTCGTCAAGTAGGGTTACAGTAAACCAAGTTATAGTTTTCAGAAGTAAAAAAATCCTCTTCACAGAGATGGAGTTCACTTCCGCAGATATATTTGTCAGCTTAAGGATTGAATAGGGGGGGGGGGGGAGAACAATGCTCGGAGACCGCTGACCAGGCCCCTACCTGCCGGGATTCAACCCAGTTTGACAGGTTTGAGTGTCTGGAGAGTGGGGCGAAATTCGCCTGATCGCCTCATGGGGCGATCCACAATGATCACCCACACCAGGGATCACCAAGGATCACCCACAATGATCCCCAATGATTTCACCCAGGTCGGCTGACCAATAAAGTCCGGATTTTACTGGGTTGATCCAGGGATCTGTTTAGGAAAAAATTGGGTCCTTTAAAGGACTCTTCACAAAACTTTTCATTTAAAAAAAGGGGCCTTCACAAAATTATTTTCCCTAAAACAGGGCCCTTCACAAAATTATTTTCCCTAAAATAGGGCCCTTCACAAAATTCTTCGTCTTAAAAATGGGGTTTTCACAAAAATTTTCCATCTTTAAACCAAACATTTCACAAATTAATCATTTAAAAGTAAAATCTGACCTGTCACTTTTACATATATAAAGAAAATATGTGTATTTTATATCATATATCTTTTTAAAAATGCATAAACAAGAACCTGAATATAACGACCATTTCAAATTCAAAAAATTATGATTACATTTTTCACAAATATAAAAAGCTGTTCACAATTTCACAAAAACAGGACCCTGTGAAAAAAGTCTGGACAGACCCCTTGTTGATCACTCCTAGGTTTTAGTATTCTGAGATCTGTTGCCGCACGCCACATACTCGTCATGATAGTTGGAATGGGGCTGGACAATTTAGTGTCGAAACTTTGGTACTCAACTTGTCAGTTAGCTTGAAAAAGGGGGGAGAATTTTGAGGGAAAACAATTAAAACCAGTGAAATATTTTTTTTTTTTTTTTTTTTTTTTTGCCAATAGCTAAGTTGTACCAGCAAGGAAAATTTTGGGGCCGAATAGCAAGGCAGACGAAAACGCTGCGGGAGCTGACAGGACTGCGCCTTTCTAGCGAACCCCACCTGGGTTGGGTTGGGTTGATTATTGACGGCCAATTATCTACACTTGGGATATAGGCCCGGGGGGAGTGCCCTCCGTGGGGGTCTTTCTAAGGGAAACTAACCCGTATTTATGCATGGATAAATCCACGGCTCGAAGAAAACCACGAAAACTCCGAACGATTAGGCCGACGGGCGCGATTGGGATTGAACCCAGCACCTCCCGTCTACCAGCTTCAAGAGCAGAACCTCTCAGCCACTGGTGGGGCCGAACCCCACCTGGTAAAAACTGACTCCGTGGGCTGTCCCATTAGAGCGGGTCCGGTAGCTTGTGCGGACAATGTCCATTTGCACGTAATAAAGAAGCGAACAGTAAAAAAAAAAATGAAAAAAAAACTGCTGCTAAAAAAAACCCTTGTGCTACCAGTTGGGGCCGGCCATTGGCCCGTCCCAACCGGCAGCACGAGGAACTGCAAGGGGAACCTGGAAAAGAAGAATGTTAGTAACATTTTAAACTGAACTTATTCTGAATTATACTTTAACTACCTTATTGAAATTAATTTACTTTTATTGTGCTAATTGACTTGGCTACCCATCTATTGGACCCATGAAAGGTTGTTAAATAATTAACAATTTGCATTTTAAAATAAGTACTTTTGTCGTTAACTGACTAAACCATAGGCCCAATGGGTTGTTGTTGTTGTTGTTGGTTTGGCCCAAGGGCCCAGTTTTGCAGCTTTTTATTTCTATATAGCTGACATGATCCATGTAACTGTGAAACTAGTCTCCTAATTTTGAACCAATTCCAGATGTGAGACCTGCATCTGGATCAGCACCCCCAGAAGTAACGCTTATATAGAACTTGAAGGACATTTTTGTTTATTCTTTGTTTTTTAGTTGGTGTTTTTTTTTTTTTTTTTTTTTAAAGTTTTTCAATTTTATATGTGTTAGTTATAACTTTCTTCTTTTTCAGTGCAATCGATCTGCTTTAGTTCATCCAAATAATGTCTTGCAGAAGATCAAACTTAGGTCGTCGTACTCACGGAATGGAAGCAGTGCGACAAGTTATTGCAAATCAGACTGGGGAAGAACGGTCATCAGCGAACGAGTGAAACAGACAAAGAATGGCTCAAATACGTGCCGAGAAAGCAGCAAAAAGACGTGCAACCAGACTTGGGGTTGCACAGTTGTGAGCACGGTGAGCGCGTTCCAAAACATTAAAAAAGGAAATAACATGAACTAAAAAACAAGCAAAAATATACCAACGAAATATTTCAGAAAGTGCCCTCCTGGGGGAAAAGGGGGGGAGTGAGGTGCATAACATGAAAGAGTGGTCAAAGGACATTCTATTAATATATCACTGGATGGGTGTCTGAAAAAAAAGTCCCTTCCTCGGTAGGGCAGATTTGAGAGACGGAGGAAGCGAGGTTCATAATATGAAAGCTTTGTCCAAGGGCTTTCTAATGACATATTACATGATGGGTGTCGGATAAAGTTAAACTTTTAAGCATGAATCATTACGAAATTTAACATATTAGAAACGTGTGTTTTCTCTTTTCTTTCTTTTCCTTTAAACCAGACTGAGCCACAGCAATAACGTGTGGCAGGGAATAGCTAGTTAAAAATATTTGAAGAAAATGATGTAAATAAATACACACATTAACTTAGAAATTATCAAATAAAGCACTGATCTTATCAGCGTTTACTTAACATTTAGACTATTAAATAACCGTCTACATAATAAGAAGTTACTTTGTTAATTTCATAAATGACTTATGAATGAAGAAAAGTAGAAAATGTAAACTATTTTCATTAAAAGAATGAAGCAGGTTGTTATTTTCGAAAATAGGTTTAATTATTACTTTTCGGAAATGAATAAAGAATTACATGTTGAAAATTAAATAATACAATATCAAGTATATAAATTAAACTTCTAACAATTTACAAAATAAAAAAATGTTGAAACAACAAATTGTTATTTTCGAACGAGATTTTTCGTGAGATTTATCTCGTCTAGAATTATTAATAAATTTACAAATTGGATTAATTATTGTTTTTAACAATTTTTAAGGCGTTAATATATTATTAATTTTCTCTTTGAATATTAATTAATGTGAATGACCTAGTGTGAATAAAAATCTCTAGTAAAGTATTTAAATATTTATTCATTAATGTGTCTGAATGAGTTTAACTTCATTTCATAGAAATATTTCTGTCACTATATTTTGAGACATTTGTTTTATACTTTCATGGAACTTGGAGCACAACAGCAGATAATAATACAACAGAAAATAACGATGAAACTTATTTGTTAATTTAAATCGAGAAAAAGACAAAAAAGAACCAAATATTGAACACTCTTTTTTTTTTTTTCTAGACAAGGTATCACAACGAAACTTTTTTCTTTCTTCAGATATTTTTTTTAGTATTGTGGCAGGTCTCACACGGACACGACGATTGACACAATGCGTAACTTAGGCAGGCCGCACACTGAGACAATAAACAACACAACGCGCATTTTGGGAGACAAATTCTGAAATTCAGACACATTTTTTTTTCCCAACATGTGAACAAAAGAGAAACAGGTATGAATTTGGTGATTCCTCTAAGCCGCGAGTTGTGTTGCAACCACGGTAAGTGGCCTGCCACAGGGGACGAATTCCGAAATTCAAACCTGTTTCACTTTTCAATAAAATGTTGAGATTTCAGTGCAAATTCACAGTGTTTAACAATTAAAATTCATAAAGATGCAGATAAATGTAAATACATTGCTTAAAGGTGATTAAAACATAAATCAAAATTTTTCAAAAACGCTTTAAAGTCCTTTTAAAATCAAAACCTTTTCAACCGAAACTTACTCGGCCTTCATCAGTGAAAAATTAATAATTGTTAGACAACAACTATTAGTTTTGCACTGATGAAGGCCGAGTAAGTTTCCGTTGAAAACATTTTGTATTTTAAAAAGGAATTTAATGCGTTTTTGAAAATTTTTGATTTATATTTTACGCACTTTTAAGCTATGTATTTACATTTATTTCACTTTTTTTTTCTAATCTGTTTCTTCTCGGAATTGGTACATTGTGTCACTGTTTCCTTGGTGTGCGGCCTGGCTTCAACTATTGACTTTTTAAAAAATAACACCAAATATATATTCAAAACATACTTACTTATTAGTTTCAGAGTACATACGATGGTCAAGTTATTCGAAAATGTTAGATTGCGTCTTAAACGCAATAATGTGTCGATAGGTATTGAAGTCAAAAATGAAATGGGAGATTCCGGGAAATATAACAAATCACCGTCCGTTGTCTTCACGCCAAATCTACATTTCCAGTCTAATCTCGGTCCATAATTGCTTAATTCTTTTGATAACTGCAACCATATGCGTTTGGGCGCCGCACTCCGCGATAGGAACAACTTCCAATTATTTCCTCCAAATGAGAAAATAGGGCTAATATCAGTAACGGAATCACTCGTGAAGAAGTCAGTAACTTCCCATTCGACATTAATTGCTTCATAGCGGGGTTCTTTAAGCTTGAATATATTAATATAATCAAACATACTGGATGATGGCAAATAAATGTAAACTTCGAAAGATGTGCTAAAAATAAGTAGAAAGGTATTGTAATTAAGGAATATTAAGTAATTTATGCATAACAAATGATTAAAAACACACAAAAAGGGAATTTCGTACCTATACAATATGTAGTAATATTTATAATAATAATATTTATCAAGCAATAACTACTTATTCAAGAATATCAAAAAAACTTTCAAAATCAAGGGTCAATAGTGTTTTTCTTTTTTTTTTGTGTGTGTGGGGGGGAGAGGGGGTTTATTTTGTGAAAAGTAAATGTTATTTTTGTGAAATTTGTTACATTGTTGTGAAAAATAACATTTTGTAATGAAAGATAAAATCAAGTTACTCAAATTTGCACCAGGCATTTAATAATAATTTCTCTAAGTCCTTCTATTAAAATTTTCTTTTCTGATATGCTTGATTTATTTGTTAATGACACATTTTAAAACCTACCAAAACTAGTCGTTAGGGTCATCGTAATACTTAGCCATCATGGATATGCATCATATAAAATGTGAAAATAAAACATGTGTAAACTATTTATAAAATGCATTACGATTCGCATAAAATCGTGGTTTGACGACGTCATAAACTTTAAATGCTCCATTACTGAATTGCATAAAAGAAACATCCTTATAATTCCAAAATTGATAATCATATTAACTAACGGTTTACTGCGTAGGATTAAGCGTCTCATTTCGAATTGAAATATATCTTCGAATTGAAATTTGAATGAAGTACAGGGTCATGAAAAATTGAAGAGTGGGAAAATATAATTACAAATATCTCGGCAACTCATTATCCGATCGGCTTCATTCTTTAAGCAAAATTTATGTTTTTGTATTGTCTTTTATATTCACTCCTAAACAATTTTGAAAATTTTTATATACCTTTTATCAGAAAGAATACTTCGAGATTCCGGAAAAAATAGTTCCGTATAATCGAGGTTACTGAAATTCAATAAGCATCTTTCCATTATTACATACTTAGTACATACCAAATTTCAAGTCTCTGACACAATTTGTTCGGGAGGTAGAGCGTTTAGAGACACACAGACGGACGGCAATTCCTTTTTTCTAAAAATATGTTTTTCGGAATCTCCAGTGTCTGAAACGTGTAAATCCGTCAAATTTTTTTTTTTCGATTTTCAAAGCGATTACAAGACTTAACCTATACTACGTATGATGGGTAAGTAATAAAAATAATTAATGAAGAGTATGTTTTTTTATGGAAAGGGATTTTGGAGAAGGGGCCTGTTTTATTTAGAGGAATTTCGTGAAGGAACCTGTTTTATTAAAAGGAATTTTGAGAAGGGGTCTGTTTCAATAAAAGGAATTTTGTGAAGGGACCTAAATAGGCCTGGATCAACCCCTGAAAATAAAAATTCTAATTTTTTGCCCTGTCAATGTCAGTCTGCATGGTGGAAAATGGTCAGTAAAGTCGGTATTTTTAAGATTGATCAATATTAAACATCATTTTCGGAATGTAATCAGTATTTTTTATTTATTTACCAACCAATTCCCCTTTTCTTCATAAAGTCGCCGTCCTCCTCTTGTTATTACATTGTAAACTTGTAAATGTACCAAATAACATATATTTGTCTCTAATACAGCAATCTAATTTTCGTCAATCTAATAAAACCTGCCAATTCCTCAGAAAAATCCTCTTGTTATTCTTCTTGAGAAACTATTATTATATTTATGGAATGGAAATGAACATCTAATTTTTTGGCAAATAATAGACTCTCAACTATTCTTTTCTTCTTTTCAGATAGGTATTTGGAATTCTAAGCGTTGCTGTTGTTGTTAACACCTTTGGAAAGTACCAAGGAAAAGATTACACAAACAACTTGTTAATATTGCTGAAGCACTTCCAATGAATATTCCCCTTGATTTGTATGAAATATGTTATGCTTTGAAAAGGAAACAAATAGCAAATCCAATGTTGAGGAAATCTTGAAATTCTTTTTTCAACTTATGGGGATTCAAAATATTATTTAAAGGCAGACCGTACACAGGGATCATTCTATAACATAAAAAAAGAGCAGGGCGCACATTTGATAACAGCAATTTTGTTGAAAAGGGCACATCATTTCATGGTAACAGGAAAAAAAGTAATCAGAAAAAAAGTAAACGGAAAAAAAGTAACTGATTCAACAAAAGCGGAAAAAAAGTAATCGGAAAAAAGTAATCGGAAAAAAAGTAAACGGAAAAAAAGTAACAAGGTATTGATAAATATTGAACTTATTGATAAATAAGTGTTAAAAGATAACAAAGTAACATATGTCTGATTTATATAATTCCCGTAGGCGGATATTTGCGAATGCTATTAGGAATTGAGTAAAATCACCCCCGGAAAAAGCACCATCGGTAAAAAGCTCCCTGATAATAAAAAAGGAGGGATGGGGGGGGGGGGGGAAAGGCTTCACGTTAAGATAGGAAAATACAACACATTTACGAATAACACGTGTTTGAATAAGCCAATTATAATTTCGGGTAAAGCACGTGCTACCACGTGTATTTAATAACCACGTGTACATAATGTACTAGGAACAATCAGAGTATTATATACATAATTTATTCGAATACGAGAGCAAATCTTTGTGTGTGTGTGTGTGAGGGGGGTGGAGGGGTTATATATATATATGCAAATTTTATGTTAAAAACGGCTCTAACGATTTTGACGAAATTTTGTATCCTACAGTTTTGAGGCACCAGAAAAACGTTGGGCTGGGTCACATGTTTGATAAAATTCGATTAGTGGGTCATTTGGGTCACCATCGGTCACGATCAAGCTAATTGTATCTAAAATACGGTTCAAACGATTTTGACTAAACTTTTATTACAATTTTTGGGCACGAGAAGACTATGGGCTGGGTCACATCTTCGAAAACTTTCTATTAGTTGGTCATTTTTGGGTAAACGCGGGTCAAGTTAATTTTATCTAAAAAATGATCTAACGATTTTGATTAAATTTTGTATCTTACGAGTTTCGGGCACGAAAAAATCATTGCGCTAAGTCACATGTCGAAGAAAATTCAATTAGTGGGTCATTTTTGGGTTTCTGTGGGTCAGGGTCAAGATAATTGTATCTAAAAAACGGTTCAAGCAATTTTGACTAAAATTTGTATCCTACCATTCTCGATCACAAGAAGACTGTTGGGCTAGGTCACATGTTCGGGAAAATTCGATTAGTGGGTCATTTTGGTTATGGGTCAAGCTATTCTTACCTTAAAAACAGCTCAGAGGATTTAAACTAAATTTAGTATCCTACAGTTTTAGGGAACGAGAAGACTATTGGGCTAGGTCACATGTTCGAGAAATTTCGATTAGTGTGTCATTTTTGGCCATGGGTCAAGATGGGTCAAGCTATTTTTATCTTAAAACAGCTCAGAGGATTTGAACTAAATTTAGTATTCTACAGTTTTAAGGAAAAAGAAGACTATTGGGCTATGTTACATGTTCGAGAAAATTCGATTAGTGGGTCATTTTGGGTCACCATGAGTCAGGGTCAAGCTAATTCTACCTAAAAACGGTTTAAACGATTTTGACTAAATTTTGTATCCTACCATTTTCGAGCACGAGAAGACTATTTGGCTAGGTCACATGTTCGAGAAAATTCAATTAGTGGGTCTCTTTGAGCCACCATGGGTCAGGGGTCAAGCTAATTGTATCTAAAAAACTATTCAAACTATTTTGACTAAATTTTGTGTCCTACCATTTTCGGGCATGAGAAGACTATTGGGCTGGGTCACATGTTCGAGAACTTTCGATTAGGGCGTCATTTTGGGTCAACGCGGGTCAAGTTAATTTTATCTAAAAAACGGCTCTAACGATTTTGATTAAATTTTGTATCTTACGAGCTTCGGGCACGAGAAAATCATTGCGCTAGGTCACACGTCCGAGAAAATTCGATTATTGGGTCATTTTTAGGTCACTATGGGTCAAGCCATTTTTATCTAAAAAACGGCTCAGACTATTTTGACTACATTTTATATCCTATGGGTTTCGGGCACGAGAACACAATTGGGCTTGGTCGCATGTTCGAGAAAATTAGATTAGCGTGTCATTTTGGTCATAGGTCATGATATTTGAACTCAAAGCTACTTTTGACTGAGCATAGCTCTCTCTTCCTTGCTTGTATCGTTTAAGAGTAAATATAGTCCATATCAGACAGTGACTTATTATCGCAAGGGCGTAATATTATTAGAGTGTTTGTGGAATAAATTCCAGGCGACGTACATTAAAAACCACACGTTGCACTTGAAAAATGGTAACTTACAGGTTTATTTCTTGTATTTCTTATAATTTTTTTAACTATTTCACATGTTTCGTTTTCGTGAGTGATATGTTATGTAATTGCATAAATCGCAAATTAAGAAAGACATGATGGCACGTAAAATAAAAAATGGAAAACGCTATTCTATTTCATAGTTTTTGAATAACAGAGCTCTTGCCAATTTCATATGTCTAAGAATAAAAATTTATAGTTTAGTAAAATGGCTGACATTTATACTAAAAGTTAGTTTTCTTTTTCTTATTGCAATCTGTATTTGCAACATTTACTAATCCAGTTGGAGTAGAGATCTAACCTTCCAAGAGATTTTACCTTCGAATGGACAAAAGTCTTCCACCCTTTTGTTAGACACTAATTCCAAACTTTTGAAAACCAGTCAGTATTCACTCCCTGGCATTTCACACATCAACGTCAACAACATAGATTTATAAATATTATGTTGTTGACATGTATTGTGCACGTATGTGCTGTGAAACTGCCTATTTCATTCTCTTTATTTAGTTTGTAAGAAGATTAACATGTATTCGTCAGAATATTGAAAATTTCGCCTTGAGAAATACTGTAAATAATACACTCAAAGGAAAGATAGTATTATTAGAAAGTCTATGATGATGCAGCTTCTTAGCGTTAGTTCACCTCCTGTCCATATCCATTATAATCAAGCTAATCATACTTTGTTGCTTCTTTCATTGTGCCATTTTATGATTTCACAATACTATTTTTGTGCGGTATTTCCAATTTTGCCATGTTGCTGTTTTTATTTGTCTTCCCAGAATAAACACTAAATTTTCCTGGTTGGTAGAGGAAGAGGATCTACCGTACGGACCTAAATTTATATCCTCGGGCTCGACCCGGCCCGAGGAATATTAATTTTTAGATACTTTGCGTGTTAAAAATGTTTTATTTATCTTATGCTCAGAGTTAAATATTGAGCACTGGTGGAAAGTATTCACCACCTTTTTTTTTGTGTTACACACTTAGAAATGTATATGTGAATATTGAGTGTTCTTCTTTTTTTTTAATTCTATAATTAGTACAAGTAAATATTTCTCCTTGCATTTATATATATAATTATTTAGACATCAGAGCGGTACAATGGTTGGTATAAATTTAGCTAACAAAGTGGCGAATATTTTTATGAGCACTGTCTGGCGCAAAAAGTGTACTGGAACCATGTTGTGAAGTTTTTATGACTGTAAATTTATGGGAGGCTGTCAGTCACGCGTCGTGTGTGGTACCTTGAGTTCGAAGCTAGAGGACTCAGGGTAGACACGTAGGTGCCTGGTTAATTTAAGGGGGCCAGATAGTTTGTGGTCATTGGCTGGACAGTTCTCCTATGAGCAGCGAAGGTAGGTGTGGTTATTGACACACTGGGCCATTTAGGCACAAGGTCGTAAAAAAGTCAAGTAGAGTGGGAGGTGACCCCACCGACTGGTAAAAAGCCAGAACTTGGAGAAAAAGACAGTCGATAAAAAAATGTGAATGAGTGCAGTTGAAAAGAATTAGTAAAAGAGAGTGTATAAGTGCTATAGTTGGAAAATAATGTGAAAGTGTGCTGCATATAATTCCTGTAAAAAAATATGCTACCGGGCTTGTCGATGAGGGTATGCCCATAAGGAGTCACTTACACTAGTCTTCATCAGTGTCCGACCTGGAACCAGTGAATCCCATAATAACTGGAGTTGAGTCTGTCTTTTAACGACTCAGGTATGATGTTTTCCTATATAATTACCAACCCAATTGTGTATGTACCGCTCGAATTTAATTGTAATTTTTGTTCGGCAGGAGAACTTGATCATATAGTAATTAAGAATGTTTAATGTTTAAAGTAAATTGTAAAGAAAAAAAAGGATTGATTTATATATCCTTACTATGTTTTTTTTATATGTTTATTTTTTTAATGTAAATAAAGTAATTGTTTTTTTAGTTTAAAAAAAATGTTGTCTTAATTTAGTGTTTGCATAATTAATTTTAAAAACCTACATATTTCTCTAGAATTTTCTTAACTTTAATCTTAGAAGGTTTTACTTAAAAATTATCTGTAGGGTTATTTTGGTAAGTGTCTTATGGAACTCTATACACTCCATTCCCAAAACCAAACTGCCATATATTAGATACTCTACACACAACGCAACAATTAATTTTCTTTAGATAAATAATTCTCTAGTATCTAATTAGGCAACGATCACGGAGTCTTCTGCAATCTGAAGCCCCCTATAGGTAATTAATGAGTGATGGTAAATGTGCACCCCACACCTGATTTTCTTTATGTATGATGATAAACTTTTAATTGACAGGTGTAACCGGCCTTTAGTAGGATCTGTCGGTAAATCACCAGCAAGCACATTTCTTTTTCTACCACAACTTTAATTTTTTATATATATTATAAAATATATATCTCATGGCCGTATATAGTTTTGGTGGAAAAATATATAAAATTTAAAAGTTGATATTTAGAGTATAAAAGACATGTTTGAATGGAAAAAAAATAATAATCAACTTCCCCCCCCCCCCCACCGAAATCTTAAATTGTGCTTTAACTTTGAAATTTTTAAATGTTAAATAAATTATATTTACGTAGTTTGTGTTATATTTTGGTGTATTCACAATGATTTGTATGATATAAATGGCTCAATTATTTGTTTTTCTGGTGACTGTATATACAATTGCATTGCAATATATATGTCAGCACCATCAGAAAATGTTTTCGAATGGAGGAAAGATGTTTAAAATATATTTTTATCCACAAAATTTCGTATTACGTAGAGAAAGGAAGGGTCACCCACCCAAAAATTTAAGAAATATGAATGTCGGCAGAAAGAAATCCGGGGATTTGCAAGATTTTGAAGGAGATGTGTCTGGGTCCACAGCTTAATTCGCTTTTCTAAAATGCAGAATATATACACACGAAATAGGCTACATTAAGAATTTTTTGTCATAACTCCTCGTTCATGACAATTTTTAAAAATATCTACACAAAAAAATAAATAAATAAATAACAATTAAGAAATATTAAATATCGAAGAACAAGTTTCTAACGACATTTTTAAATATAGAGAAATGAAACTTTTTTTTTTGTCAGAGTGCTTTTTTGTGCTGAATACTCCCCCCCCTCCCCCCCCCAACCACCCTAATTTAAGATAAATCAAAAGACGAACAGAATTAAAATTGTCTTCTATACGGAGTGTTCAGGAAGGTTTAGGAATGGGGGGGGGGGGGGCGAAGAGTCTCTGATGAAAAACATTTTTTCTTCCGCTATAAATTATTATATTTCCATTTGGAAGGAAAAAAAAATCATTTTTTTTAAATAATCAGGCATAAAGAAAATAAAATTACCGTATATACTCGTGTATAAATCTAAGACTTTTTGACAAAATTTGGGAGTTGAAAGTGGGGGGTCGACTTATACACGAGTTAGTAAAAAAAATAATAAATAAAGAATATTTCACACTCCGGAAGAAGTGTGAAATACCGGAGTCACCTGGTCTAGGTTGGAAAGAGAGATAAAAGCAGATAATGGTCATTTCCTTGTGATTGACAAATAAATAAATAAATAAATAAATAAATAAATAAACAATAATGTCCGTGTAAATGTTCTGCACCCATTTTCTCTTGGGATAGAATTCCCTTCAATACAGGGACATTCCTTTCAATATTTTAATCCCCTTTTTAAAAAGAGTTCAACTTAAGAATTTTTCTAGTTTTTTCTCCTAAAAGTCCTACAACACAAAGAAATACTATATTTTAGCAGTCTAAGAAGTTGTTTACCCTTATCAATAAGGCTTAAATAGATTTTTCAAATATTTTTTCCTTCTTTTTTTTTTAAATATTATTAAATTGATGTGAATAGGTTCTTCAGTTTTACATAATTATACAGTTTTAAAACGTTGAATTTTTTAAAAAAGTCTGATTAGAAACGTCAAAAATAAAATGTTTACTACTTTAATAATTTTTTTTTTAATCCTTCATTACAAATCATTTTTCAACCAGAACCACATTACCAGAAATGCGGTTCGACTTATACACGAAAATTCAATTTTTTTCAAAATTTTGCGTAAGAATTGGGGGGGGGGGTGGTCACGAGTATATACGGTAATTAAATTTCAAGATACTGAGAGGTGCAACGGCCTCTACTGTCCTACTGCTGGCACTTATGTTTTATGAAAATTCAATAGTTATTTGCAAGTATTACGACAAAATCTTTAATTAAACTATTTTTTATATCTGTCTGAACTTTTTAAAACTATAATAGTAATTAAACTAAAATAATTGATAAAT
Source organism: Maratus michaelseni (assembly GCA_963931845.1). Lineage (NCBI taxonomy): Eukaryota > Metazoa > Arthropoda > Arachnida > Araneae > Salticidae > Maratus > Maratus michaelseni. The sequence goes on from OZ007598.1 coordinate 79,927,727, forward strand.
GCAAGTTTCTTTACGAAAAATATACAAAATAAAAAAATTACAAAGTTTCTAATTTCTTCTCCTATAACGGTCTATTTCTCGCTGATAAAAAGTAATGAGATCAAAAAACTCATATTATAAACCTAGGGTTAGTTAGTGATAACAGTAAATTAAAATTGCATACGTCGTTGGCATTCGCGCGGTAAAAGAAACTGTTCTTTTAATGATTTATACTTGTTTCACGAAGTTTGTCCAGATTTTATCTGGGGTTAATTCCCTGATTATAATAAAATATACTATTTAAATTGTGGTTCTCATAATGTGTGGTGTGTCATCTGCATCTACAAATATATTAGTGCATTTTTTGTTCTTCAAAAATTTACTTCAATGGCTATTATTTGATTAATAAAGATGCTGTTTCTGAAGAATAAGAAAGTACTCGCGAAATACCAAGTTCTAGAATGATATGATTCAAAATTATATTTATTATCAAAATAGCTTATGGAATAATGATATAAAATTTTCTTCAGTATAATTTTTTTTTAAACTTTGCTCACTCATCTGCACATTTAAGAAAAATATAAAAGATCAAGAAAAAGTGCATATATATTTTAATATTTATATATAAATGCCTTTAAAATTTTGTGGTTTCTTTACAAAGGTACGAGCTCTTGTGCGATTATTTACAAAAATATTTTAATTTCGAAATGGAAATTTTACGTGAATATTATTACTTTTGTAATATTAATTATTTAAATTACTTTTTTAAGAATAATATATGTATTATTTGCATATTTTTCTATCGAATAAATATTTTTCAGTGTTACAAGTATTGTGCTTTTTATTATTATTTATGTATTTATTTTTTTATTTTTCACTAAATTTATATCATTTCCAGGGTTAACGATCTTGTTTAATAATTCTTAAACCCACTTCATAAATAAATATTTTTTATAGTAAATGAATTGATTATTGCTTGAATACATAAAAACAGAGTATTGCTTTTATTGCTTGTATATTCAGACCCATATTTGGCAAAATTTTTCGTATTATATTTTTGCCAACAAAAATTCTTTTTTTTTTTTTCCCCTTAAAATTTTATATTTTGAATTTGCAAAACTTTAGATATTGAAAAATAATATTAATATTGATTTTTTGATTACTTCTGGTATAAAGGTGATTTCAGATTTTAATTTGAAATTAGAAAAAGGTAAGTGTTTTATATTATTTACTTGCATAACTACATTTTTCACATAAAATTGCTGGGGATTTTTTTGTAAAGTTTATTTATGCATTTGCATGAAAGATAAGAAAATAACAATTGGACATGATAAAATGTACTATATATAAGGAAAAATGATCTTGAAGCTAGAAAATATTTCTCCTTGCATGTTATTGAAATATATATATATATAATTTTCTAATGACAATTTAGTAACTCTGGTATTACAATCTGAGGGATATAAGAGAAATTACTAACATGACAATATAATTAAAAGTATGAAGTTGAGTTATTAAGTTCTTTCCACACAGTTACTTTGAATTATTGATATATTTTTGTATATGAATTTTTAATTTTAGTGACAGATCGGTTAATGATATTGTATTAATATGTTTTTCAATTGTAATTTTCAGTTACAGGTATTACTGGTATGATTTCGCATATGAATTTTTATTTTTAATGACAAATCATTTACTTCTCTTACATATTATAATTTTGAAGTTAATGTTTTCATGTTAACAAAATGAAATATATATATGGGAAATGTTATGAACATTCTAGCTTCAGACGGGGGACAAAAAAAATTGAAAAATAATCATAAAAGCATCCGAATGAAGTTATCATAAAATTCTGAATATTTTATAAATAAATTTTAATTTAAAAAAAATTAAATTACTATTATATTTAGTTGCAGGATTTTTTTTTTAAATCTGAAAACTTGCTCAAAAAATAAAAACTACAATTAGATCCTATGTTCCATCTGTATAACATATTTAGATTTCAAGACACAAATTCATTTTGAAAGCTTTACGCTATAAAAACTGGAGAAAATGTAAATTAATTTTAATTTTGATTTTTTATTCTTTTTTTTTTTAAATAAAAAAGTTATTTGAAATAAAAAATGGAAGTAAGAAAAAAGGTACAATTTAATATATTTACTTACACACAGTTAAGATGTATATTTAACACCTAATTAGTTTTGAAACTTGAATGAATTTTTCCTAGTGTTATTAAAAAAGAATAGATATATTTTTTAAGGACAGCTAACACTTTCTATTAACTAGCTCTTACAATTATCATCTTATTTATATATAAAAAAATGCCCGTATGATCATCTAAATAATATATATATATACACGTATATATATATATATATATATATATATATATATAATTTTTAAATGGTATTGAGTTATTAAGTTCTTTCCACACAGTTACTTTGTATTATTGATATATTTTTGTATATAAATTTTTTATTTTAGTGACAGATCGGTTAATTCTCTTACAGATTATATTTTCAAAGTCAATGTTTTCATGTTAAACAAAATTAAATTTATGTTCGGAAACTGTTAAAAACATTGTTGATTAAAGGGGAATATAGAACAAGAAAACGAATCACAAAAGCATCCGAATCAAATTGTTGAGAAAATCTGAATATTTTATAAATGATTTTCAATATTTCCTATGGGAATGAATTTTTTTTTAAGTATTTCCTCATGAAAACTTGTTCAAAATACAAAAACTGTATTTATATGTATTTACTGTATACAATCTAAATAACATATTTAAATTTCAAGACACACAGCCATTTTCAAAATATAACACAAACAAAGAATCCAAATCGGTTTACTTAATCATATATGAACTGGGAAAATTAAAAAAAGTCATATTGAATAAGATTCTAAATAAAGAATCAAAATAATGTGGAACTAAATAAAAATAATTGAAAAAAGAAAAAAAAAGAGTGGTGGTGTGTGGTGGTGGGGGGGGGAGGGGGGAATTGGGTAAATAAGAACCATGTTTGGCCTATGGCAGAGACAAATATTTTGTTTTCATTTTTGTAATAAAATTTAGGATTAAACTGGTTCTTTTTGTATAAATATTTAAGTATGTTATGTACAAGATAAAAATAAAAGTTGTTTAGCAAATTTGAATATACTCTTAACATTTTTACAAAAAAAAAAAAAAAAAAAAAAAAAAAAAAAAAAAAAAAATCTTTCTTATCTATTTATTTATTTTTATTTATTTTAATAAGAAGGTCTCGTAACACCAGCATGGTTTTTATGGATGTTAATATTTGAATAAAAATATACAACATTCAGAAAAAGAATGAAAACTTAATTTATTATTATTATTATTATTGAACTATTCTATTCAAATGTTAAAATAATTTAAAGCATACTTAAATGATAGAAACTTGTACTTTCTACTAAGAAAATGAACTGCAAAATGAATTTATGCAGTTAAAATTTTCAATAGCGGATACCTCGGGACTGCTGGGTTTGTTCTCTATATACCTCCATTTAGCAAACTATAAATCAGGTTTGGGTTGCTTACAGAAGCAGGACCTGATTATTGCACGGGCAAACTCTTCCACGGCTTTGTCCACCTCCCCTCTGATTTTCGTTGCCTCCCAAATTTGACATTTCTTTCAATATTTTAAACTTATAGAGTAGGATAAGATTAAATATATATATATATATATATATATATATATATATATGTGTGTGTGTGTTATATAAAAATTTATTTCCTTCGTATCCTTCCATTTTATTCGCATTAATCTTTTAAATTTAATCTAACTTCTGTCATAGTCAGTATTTCCTTAATTCTTAATAATATCTATTCCTATTTAAAGTCCTTTTAAAAGTAAATATCCGTATATTAATAATTATTTTATTCCAAATCTTAATCTAAAATTTAAGATCATTCGTAGCTTTTATCAGTTCCCCAATCTATAAAATTCTGAGACGCGTTCTCATTTCGAATGTTTTTTAAAAGCCATTTTCTTTTTATTATTATTATTATTATTGCTCTGATTCTTTCGCGCGCTGAGGAAGTTTCACTCCAAAATTAATCCGCGACAGGTTCGGAATTCTTTATCGTCTTAGCTCCTCCTTCGCACCTCAGTTGCTGGGCTGGAGCTAACCTCTCACTCATTGGGTTGTGCGCTCGTGACGTAAATTCTGTATGTTTCCGCGGAGAGAACAAAACTCGCCCGCACCGGTCGGAGCACCAGATTTTTGACGTTTTCGGAAGCTAAACAAATATGTGTCTGGTGTGTTTATGTCCGTAGAATATTCATCTGGCCCAGTAACATCTTAATTTAATGAAGTGAAACATCGTGAGCCCGAGGGCTATAAGTTTTAGACCTTTTGGGAATTGTTTCTGTGTTGTTCGTCTTCTAATAAAATTATTTGTCTGGAGATTGGCTGGATTTATTGGAAAACTTTGGTGGACTCATTTCATTGCCTTCTACTTCGCCATACTCGCTAATATCGACTGCAACTTGCTATATCGTTGAAGGACTGCCATTTTTTCATCGAATATTATTCATCGTAATATCTCAACCTCGTCAAAATGCTACAAAAAGCCGTTAGGATTCCATGAACTTGCGCTGAGCTATGCCAATGTTCTGATGGACGGATGAGCTGTGAATGTATTGCCGGCTACTGTTGTACATCTTCATGGCGAAGAGTGTGTGTCTAGTTCTCGCGAAGAATATGTCGATTAGTTGTTCTTCTGATCGTCTGATAAACGGAGAAGCTGTGATATGTTGCTGAATGCGGTAGCTGTACATTTTCCATTGTGGTGTGTGCAACTGATTCTCACCAAAATATGCATCGAATTTTTCAAAAAGTGTTGAAATAATTTACCCCTGGAAACACCAGATGCAGACCAGTGTGAATGTTCTACAAAACAGCAGCTCAATAATGACGGAATAATCTAAATAATATTTTCTTTTACAGAAAAAAAATGAAAAAGTATCATTATACAAAAAAAATTAATAAATTGATCGGTCTCAAAAATTTCAAAAAGTAAACAAGCAGACAACTTGTGAACGGAATTACGTAAGTTTGAAAAAAGTTATTATTGTATGTATTATTTATTATTTTATTTATTTTTATGTTATTTAAGTTTCGCTCAGATTTTCTTATTTGTTGTATTATTATTATTACTATCATTATTTATTAGAGATGGAGGTATTTACATTTGTTATTTAATTTAAATTTTATTTTACATCTGTTGTGTTAATTCTCTTTAATTTTTATGTTAATGTTATTGCGATCTGGACTTGTAAAAGTCCTTGGTGATCACAAAATGAGTGAAAACGAAATAAACATCATTCCTTTTGATTTCGAATCTGGAATGAACATTCAATCTTGGTTAAACCATTTTGACAAAACATGCCTTTCTGAAAAGAAAGATGAAAATTGGAAGATTAAAAATATTTCAAAATATTTGAAAGGAGAGGCTCTGAAGGTATTTATCAATGAATGTTTAGAATGTAAAGCTTTTGACAAAATAACTGATATTCTTACTGAAAAATTCATAACTGTTCATGTTCCTCGATTTTCAGAATTTGCTTCTATGAAATTAAATGATCTCAATGATTTGGATAAGTACTTTCGAAAAAAGGTTGAAATAGGTCGACAACTTTGTTTATGTGAAACTATAATAGTACAGGGATTAACAGACGGTCTCAAACCTGAGTACCAGAATTATATGATTAGTAATCCTCCAAAAAATACAATAGACTGGTACCTAATGGCTAAACAGCTAGTAGTAATTTCTACTTCCAAGGTCAACAATAGTAATTCTAGGAGTAATTTTCAGAATTATAGATCATTGCCACAATATGATCAGGCACCTAGACATTGGATTCGCACAAGTCGAAATTTTCATATGCCAAATTCCAATTTTCATTCACAGAGCAATTTTAATGCTCCAAATTCTAGATTCATCAATCCTAGGTTGCCTACTACCCATTTTCAGAGAAATTATCCAAGTAGACCATGTAGAATGTGTTTAAATAGAGGTATCCAAAATGCTTACCACTGGGAGAGGGATTGTGTATTCAATGTTAGGCCTCTGCAATCTTCTGCACCCCCTCTTAGTCAACCACAACCATCTACTGATAATATATGACAGTTAATTGTATCAGGATATGTAAATAACAGGGCAATACCTTGTGTGATTGACTCTGGCTCAACCATAAGTATTTTACCTTTTAAATTTGTTAAATTGTTAAATGCTAAAGTTATAAATATTCCACCTATTATTATTGGCCAAGCCAAAGGAACTGTTGTAATAGATAAAGCTTGTAATTTATTGTTTAAATTAGGTAATGTGCAACAAAATATTAGATTTTTGATATGTAATACAAATTTAGATTATGCTATATTAGGTTTACAAGAATGCTGTAAGTTTAATTTAATTACTGACTGTGCTACATGTCGAGTATTACAAGGAGACCTTGTTTTAAATGAATCTAAGAGCATATCCAGTGATAAATTAAGATTACTTCATTTTAATGTTAACTATGATTATCAGAGAGTGCAACCCGATTATGGAAAGATCATATCTCCTCAATCCTTTGTTCCATCTAATGTTGATAATTCTAAATTAATTGGGGAAAAAAATTCTATAGAAAATGAAACTTTAAGGGAAAGTATAAGGGATTATTTAAACATTTTTTCTAAAAATAAATTTGATGTCGGGAGAATTAATATTGAACCGCAACGTATTTTTCTTAATTCTGACCTACCAATATCTCTGAGGCCATACAGAACTTCCCCTTTAGAAGAAAAAGAGATTTCGGATCAAATTCAATCACTATTAGATGCTGGTTTAATTAAAGAGAGCAATAGTCCCTATTCTGCCCCTGTTACATTAGTAATGAAAAGAGAAGAAGGTAAGAAAACTAGATTATGTGTTGACTATAGAAAATTAAATGCAATAATGAAAAATGACGCCGAACCCCTACCTCGTATCGATGGAATTTTAGATAAACTGAGTAGTGCACAGTATTTTTCAACTTTAGATTTAGCCTCTGGCTACTGGCACATACCCATACATCCATCCGATACTGAGAAATTGGCTTTTGCTACCAACTTTGGGCTCTTTGAATGGTTAGTTCTGCCCTTCGGGATTAAATTAGGCCCCCTGATATTTAATAGAACCCTTAGAAGAATACTTACTATATACAAAATAGACTTTGCTTGCCATTATTTTGATGATATCATTATTTTTTCTTCCTCATTAGAAGAACACATGCAACATTTAAACCAAATATTTGAATTATGTAGACGTGAAAACATAAAACTTAAACTATCTAAATGCAATTTTGTTCAAAGTAAAATTAACTTCTTAGGATATACCATCCAGAATGGCACATTAACTCCTGCTAATGCTAATATTGAAGTAATAAAAAAACTAAAACCCCCTTCAAATGTAAAAGAACTTCAGAGATTCTTAGGATCTATCAATGTTTATCACAAGTTTATAGATAAATATGCCGAAATTCGAGTCCCTCTTAACAGATTACTCAGGAAAAATACATTACGGGAATGGAATACAGATTGTCAAAATTCTTTTCAAAAATTAAAAGATGCCTTAATAGCCAAACCTATCTTAAAAATTTATAACCCTAAGTTACCCCTCCATATGTTTGTTGATGCCTCACAGGTGGCAGTAGGTGCAGTCTTAAAACAACCTGATAGTAATAATTTTTTACATCCAATTGCTTATTACTCTAGAGGATTGAGAAGTTATGAGAAGAATTATTTTATTACCGAGTTAGAGTGTCTTGCCATCATTGACACGTTAGACAAATTCTATCATTATTTTCATTGTGTAAATTTTACCATTCATACTGATCATGCATCTCTTGTATGGTTAAAAAATACTAAACATTTGAGAGGCAGGTTATTTAGATGGTCTTTGAAGTTGAGCATGTTTGAATATAATATAGTTTACGAAAAGGGATCCACAAATGTCGAAGCCGACATGTTGTCGAGAAACCCAGTTTCACATTTTATTCAACCACTTACTTTTCTTCTGGACGTTAAAGAAATTATAGAGAGGCAGGAAAAAGATAATGTGTGTGGTAAAAATTATCTAAATGAAAATGGACTTATGATTATTAAAAGGAAAGGATTTCGAAAAATAGTAGTCCCCATGTCTTTAAGGAGAAAAATACTAAATGTTGCTCATGAAAAATTTGGTCATCCTGGTATCCAAAAAATGTTAAATTTAATCTCCCCTAATTATTATTGGCCTGACATGACGCAAGATATAACCAATTTTGTAAAATATTGTGATATTTGTCAAAAGAATAAAAAACCCAGACAGAAAAAATTTGGCTTATTACAAGCTATGCCCACCACAGATCAACCTTTTGAATGTCTTTCTATTGATACTGTGGGAGGATTCAATTATTATAACTCCACCAAAAAATATCTACACATCATCATCGACCATGCAACCAGATATGTTTGGGCATTTCCTTCCAAAAGTGTTACCTCAGAAACATACACAAATTGCTTAAAACAAGTCTTCAATATTCAATTCCCTCAACAATTATTCTGTTTCAACAAAATTTTCGATATACAGGGTCCTCAAAAGGTATTAAGTGATAGGAATGCAGCCTTTACTTCACCTAGATTAAAAAAAATTTTGCGGAATCACAATATTAAGCAACGTTTAACCACATCACATCACCCTCAAACGAATGGCAAGTGTTAAAGAGTGAATCAATCAATAGTTACAAGATTAAAGTGTAAAGTTAATTCTACTACCTCCAAAATTCCTTGGACCAAACTTCTGATTGAAGTAGTTAATGAATACAATAATACACCCCATTCCATAACCAAATTCCCTCCTGCTTATTTACTTTTTGGCAAATTACCCTATGATTCCCCCCTTAAGCAAAATTATTACACTCCTGTCCAGGAAGCCCTCAACATTGCTAAAAAACGCACGGATGAATTTTACTGGAAAAGTAAAAAATATTATGATAGAAACTATGTGGAGCCAAAATTTGAGATAGGAGATCTTGTTATCTATGAAGAATTCCACTATCCCAATACCAGAAAGCTCTCACAAGTTTTTAGTGGTCCCTATCAAATCCTTAAAAAATTATCTGATGTAAATGTTGAAATTAATAGACAGACTCAAAATAAATTTACTGAAATAGTCCATGTATCAAAATTACGCCCTTATTACCCTCCTGATAAATTAAAGTTATCACATGAGCAGCAACAAACTAATGTTAAATCAATAGCTTAATATTAAACTTAGTAAAGCAAAAATTAACTAAATTTAATGAAATCAAATTATAATTGACTAATCAATTCTCTTCTGTATAACAGTATGTTCTTGAATATAGGAATTCCCAAGAATATTACTGCCAATATTTTTGCTTGAGTTAACTTTTTATACAGGCGTAAATTAGTTGATTTGAGTTAAAAGGTTCTTATATTGGATTGAATTGAATTAGAACAATAAAGTAAATTGGAATAGCAAATTAGATTAGAATACTACATTAAATTAAAATAATTGAATAAAAATTCACTGGATTAAATTAAATTATAATAATAGAATAAAACTCTCTACTAATAGTCCAGGGGAAATGTACATGTTACCTTGCAAAAGGTCGGGTAGAAGATTTTATTTTTCCAACTTATATATGATGAGGCCAGCATGGAAAAACCGAATTATCCAACAAAATTTCTTAAGGGAGAATTTTCTGTGGCCAAAAAACAACAAATTTTTGCGACTTTTTTTGTTGTTTTTTAAATATCTCGAGACTCGTTGTCGTAGCGTATTATTTGTTAATTACAATGTTAAAGAAGACAAAATTCTCTACAACTTTCATGTTTACAACTTTTTAATACACTCAATAGCAAGCGCAGTACATTTCAAAAATAAGACTTTTTTTTCGATTTCCTTAAAAACCGTCGAAAACGTAGTTTAATCCTGATGATTCAATGTTCCCCACGGATATAATGATGTACGTCAACTTCTACATAATTGACAGCAGAAAAGTATCTATTATTTGCACACCCTTTTCTTCATTTTAATCACAACAGACATATTTTATATTCAATAAATCTATATAATTTAGCAAGTAGGGGAGAGTGTGGATGACTGAGACAATTTTCATATTTAGACAGAAACTTTAAGTATATACAATTGTTATTTTTAAAGTATTGTTTAAAAGAATATTTCAGCATTTAGTAACTTATTGGCACGTCAGTTTCAATGAAAAAAATCTTGTTTAATTTTAATAATTATTTTTATAATGCATACATATTGTTCATTTTATTCCATAAACATTTTATTCTATAGTACAATGGTATATTTTATTTACCAATTATTGATGACATATGTTTTAATGTTTTACTGTTTTAAGTATAGCAAACATTGAATTGTAGTTCCATATAAAAGAAGGAACTCAAAAAATAAATATATCTTATGTAACAAATACTTTACCTTATATAATACCTACAATAAAATAACAGCAGATTATTTCATTAACTAATATTATGTATTTATATCTATTGTAAAATAAAAAAATTCTATCAATAAAATATTTCAGATCACAATTTTCATAAAATTGTTCAAAATATTAGTTTTAGTAAATATTGTTAATATTTTTCCACTTTTATTATATAAATATAACAAGAGATTATAACATTTTAATGTGCAAAAATACATAAAATTTTAAAATTTTATCTATTAAATGCCTTAAAGCTCAAACAGAGAAACTTACTTTGGTTGTTGAAAAATACACTTTGTGGAATATTCTAATCTTCTGTAATATGTACTGTTTTGAAACTATATATGTTGAATGATCTCAGTGCTACCGTTTATCAAATGAAATACCAAGTTATTTATGACTGTAGATCATATAAACATTTTTGTTGTTACATTCATCTCCTACCTCATTCAAGTCCACTTTTCCTACACAATAAAATAAGGTACGCTATATGACTGCATAAGCTAATTGAAAAAATGTATTTTAATAATAATAATTTCTACGGGATAGTTAACAATATTTTTGTCTCTTTGATGGGACTGTTGTAGGATTATTAGCATTCAGTTATCCTGAATAGAAGATATATCAGGATCGTGTTCCTCTACAGCAGGGGTTCCCAAACTTTTAGACCGACGTACCACTAAATAATAAGTTCATACTTCCGCGTACCCCTAGGTAACAAACGTAAAGCTAATATAGAAAAACCTCTAAAATAAGAACCTGACTAAAACGAAATATATCTTCGGTCTTTTGTTTCCGTCATAGCAGGTTTTATTGTATTTAAAAATGAATGATTACATTACTGAATTGGTACTAAGATTGACTGCTTCAAAATAACATTCAAGTAAAAAGTATTATCACCATTAAATTTTAACAATGCATATAATATTAAAATACTGTGTTTTGGTATAGGAAAAAAACCACAATACTTAATGACATATTGGCACACACTGATTCATATACTGTTACTGTAATATGATGCATTCTGTATTTTATTCCATGCACCAGTATCGGACTTCTGCGTACCAGTAGTGTGAGCTTCACGTACCAGTACTGGTATGCACTGGTACGCGTACCATATTTTGTACCAACCCCTGCTCTAGAGGTATTTTTTCTTTTTCCCAGGCAGTTGTTTGTCGCCCGTCCGTTCCTCCCCTCCCACTCTCTCTGTAACCAGCGGGTACGTAAGTTGGAAAAATAGCCTCATTTTTGAAAGGCCGTACAGCACTTAAGAAAGAGGGTGTGCAAATAACAGATAATTTACAGCTATCAATATGTAGAAGTTGACATCCAGGATTAAATCCGTGAGGAACATTAGAAACATCGACAAAACTACGTTTTTCACGGTTTTTAAGGAAATTGTAAAAATTGTCTTAATTTTGAAATGTCGTACTGCGTTTCCTATTGAGTGTATAAAAAAGTTTTAAATATGAAAGTTGTAGAGAATTTTGTCTTCTTTAAGATTGTAATAAACAAATAATACGTTACGACAATGGGTCTTGAGATATTTAAAAAACAACAAAAAATGTCTCAAAATTTTCTTGTTTTTTGGCCACAGAAAATTCTCCCTTGAGAAATTTTGTTGGATAATTCGGTTTTTACATGCTGGCCTCAGTATATACAAGTCAGAAAAAAAAATCTTCTACCCGACCTTTTGTAAGGTAACGCCTTTTTTTGGTACATTTCCCCCGGACTATAATAGTAATAGTTAAACTTATTATCCACCGTTCACTTCAAGGTCTTATTTTCATTGAGCAGCTTATGTTTCTCTTGTTTGACTGAAAACAGAGAACACATTATCTTACTGAATTGTTGATAATTTTTCACAGATATTTCTTAGTTTACTATTTATTTATTTTGTTTCCTTTTATTAAGTATATTTTCATTCCTCACTGATATTGAAAAAGAATGAGGAATTAAATTATATACAGATGAATTACTGATTTAGTATTATTTTGAAGTTGTTTGTTATTGTTGATATTATTATGTTGTTATTATAATTGTTGTTGTTATTTATTATGTGATAAGATTATAAAAGAGAATATTCTTGAGAATTGTGATAAAAGAGAACCACTGATAGTATATTAGTTGATGATAAAAAGTCACATCTTACTAGCAAAACATCTAATACTCATATCTAATTGATGGAACATTATTAACTGACTGGACTTCACTTAATAAGTGCACTTATCAAGCTATACCTACTTATCAAGGCACAAAACTTATCAAGCTATACCTACTTATCAAGGCACAAAACTTATCAAGCTATACCTACTTATCAAGGCACAAAACTTATCAAGCTATACCTACTTATCAAGGCACAAAACTTATCAAGCATCACAAACCAGTACTTTAATTGTTTATTGAACTTAGTGGTGATGAAACTTTCTTATGTTTTTGAACTTTATGATTAACTGGAATTATCCTACTACAGAATCAATACACTGTATTGCCGTAAACTGTATTACTGGCTAATACTTGACATATCTGTGCCTTCATATCCATACCAAGAAACTTTTTTTTGGAAATGAGAGGTCTATAACTCAGACTGTTACTGATTAAGAGGACTATTAGACATTTATACTTTTCACTGCTTAGACAAAAATGCTTTGTTTACTTCATTTTCATCCTTTTCACTATTTATGTTTGAAGAGTGAAAAAAAAAATTTATTTGTTACTAACTTATTTATATTGTAATTGTATGTATTTCTGTATTTAAACAATTCCCACAGGTTCGCGTTCACAAAAATAACTATTGAATTAACTTTAATAAAATCAAAGAATTTTTGGCATTAACTAGAATACCAGATCAATATTTTGTAATCCAAATTCATGCTTGCCTTACTGGAACTTGTAGATCAACGGATCTACCCGTCATTCGGATTTTTAGGGGTTGGGGGGGGGGGGGGATAATGTTATATAAAAGTTTATTTCCTTCGTATCCTTCCATTTTATTCGCATTAATCTTTTAAATTTAATCTAACTTCTGTCATAGTCAGTATTTCCTTAATTCTTAATAATATCTATTCCTATTTAAAGTCCTTTTAAAAGTAAATATCCGTATATTAATAATTATTTTATTCCAAATCTTAATCTAAAATTTAAGATCATTTGTAGCTTTTATCAGTTCCCCAATCTATAAAATTCTGAGACACGTTCTCATTTCGAATGTTTTTTAAAAGCCATTTTCTTTTTATTATTATTATTATTATTGCTCTGATTCTTTCGCGCGCTGAGGAAGTTTCACTCCAAAATTATTCCGCGACAGGTTCGGAATTCTTTATCGTCTTAGCTCCTCCTTCGCACCTCATTTGCTGGGCTGGAGCTAACCTCTCACTCATTGGGTTGTGCGCTCATGATGTAAATTCTGTATGTTTCCGCGGAGAGAACAAAACTCGCCCGCATCGGTCGGAGCACGAGATTTTTAACGTTTTCAGAAGCTAAACAAATACGTGTCTGGTGTGTTTATGTCCGTAGAATATTCATCTGGCCCAGTATCATCTTAATTTAATGAAGTGAAACATCGTGAGCCCAAGGGCTATAAGTTTTAGACCTTTTGGGAATTGTTTCTGTGTTGTTCGTCTTCTAATAAAATTATTTGTCTGGAGATTGGCTGGATTTATTGGAAAACTTTGGTGGACTCATTTCATTGCCTTCTACTTCGCCATACTCGCTAATATCGACTGCAACTTGCTATATCGTTGAAGGACTGCCATTTTTTCATCGAATATTATTCATCGTAATATCTCAACCTCGTCAAAATGCTACATATATTTATCTAAAAATAGTAAAACCTTTCAATAGCGGACATTTCGAGACTACAAAATTTGTCTACTATTCGGAGGTGTCCACATTTCTGATGTAAAAATATTCAAACATGTATGTGTTGTGGATTGAAAAGGTGGATTTTCGCTAAATAGAGGTATCCGCTTTTACCTCTAAAACCGGACACTTCCAAATAGCGGAGAAATTCTGTGGTCCCGAAGTATCCACTGTTGAGAGATTTTACTGTTTTTAGATAAATATAATTTTTGTTTTCAATCTTATCTTACTGTAAAAGCTCAAAACATTGAATATAATCAGTACAATGTCGAAAGAGATTTAAAATATCAGCTTTACAAAAATTGCATTCTAAATTTTGGGCCCCATAAAATCGGGGGGGGGGGGGGAGGTAGTGCCATGGGCCAGTTTGCCAATGTTTTAATCAGGTTCTTCTTCTACCAGCCCTGCTTTGTGGTCATATATATTCCCATTTATCGAGGATGCAATGTGGTCAAATATTGCTGCATTTAATGCTTTAAAAAAATGTAGTCAGAAATAGCTACTTATTGCCGACAGATCAGAGCACGAAAATGGCCGCAATTCAGGCGTTTCAAATGTCTTAAATTCAGACACAAATAAGTGTTTAAAAAAATTAAGACACTTTAAAGTGTCTTTTTTTAACCATCCGTTTCAGACACTTAAGTGCCTGAATTTCAGACATGTCAGTTTACAGTGCAGTTTTAACAACTTTATACCGGGTTAAAAATTATTTTTATTAATACTTAAAATTATCCCAGTGTTTTGAAATATATGTAAGATTTGAGAATCATGATTCATGATAAAATCATGATAAAATTAATTTGACTCGCGTTGACCCAAAATGACCCACTAATCGAAAGTTCTCGAACATGTGACCCAGCCTAATAGTCTTCTCGTTCCCTAAAACTGTAGGATACTAAATTTAGTTCAAATCCTCTGAGCTGTTTTTAAGATGAGAATAGCTTGACCCATAACCAAAATGACCCACTAATCGAATTTTCCCGAACATGTGACCTAGCCCAACAGTCTTCTTGTGATCGAGAATGGTAGGATACAAATTTTAGTCAAAATTGCTTGAACCGTTTTTTAGATACAATTATCTTGACCCTGACCCACAGAGACCCAAAAATGACCCACTAATTGAATTTTCGTCGACATGTGGCCTTGCGCAATGATTTTTTCGTGCCCGAAACGCGTAAGATACAAAATTTAATCAAAATCGTTAGATCATTTTTTAGATAAAATTAACTTAACCCGCGTTGACCCAAAAATGACCAACTAATAGAAATTTCTCGAATATGTGACCCAGCCCAATAGTCTTCTAGTGCCCAAAAATTGTAATAAAAGTTTAGTCAAAATCGTTTGAACCGTATTTTAGATACAATTAGCTTGATCCTGACCGATGGTGACCCAAATGACCCACTAATCGAATTTTCTCAAACATGTGACCCAGCCCAACGGTTTTCTGATGCCTCAAAACTGTAGGATACAAAATTTTGTCAAAATCGTTAGAGCCGTTTTTAACATAAAATTTGCATACATATATGGAATATATATATATGGCATATATATATATATATATATATATATATATATGCCATATACTCCCAAAAGGGGTTATATATATACCCCTTCCCACACACACACAAAGATTTGCTCTCGTATTAGAATAAATTATGTATATAATACTCTGATTGTTCCTAGTACACGTGGTTGGTAAATACACGTGATAGCACGTGCTTTATACGGAATTATAATTGGCTTATTCAAACACGTGTTATTCATAAATGTGTGGTATTTTTCCATCTTAACGTGAAGCCCCTCCCCCCCCCCCATTTTTTTTATCAGGGAGCTTTTAACGGATGGTGCTTTTTTCCGGGGGTGATTTTACTCAATTCCTAATAGCAATCGCAAATATCCGCCTACTGGAATTGTATAAATCAGACATATGTTACTTCGTTAGCTTTTAACACTTATTTATAAATAAGTTCAATATTTATCAATACCTTGTTACTTTTTTTCCGATTACTTTTTTTCCGATTACTTTTTTTCCGATTACTTTTTTTCCGCTTTTGTTGACTCAGTTACTTTTTTCCGTTTACTTTTTTTCCGATTACTTTTTTTCCTAGATTCCATTTCATATAAAGAAAATTTTTGTAACAATTGCATATACCAATATAATGGTGAGGAGGGAAGTATGACAACAGCTTAAAATACTCCTTAATTTAAAAAATCCAATAATATTTCTAATTTCCATATCCTCACCGTTTGAAGAGTATTAAATATAGAAAAATGAAACTTATGTTCTTGATTTTTATTGTAAAATTGTTTACTATATTCATAGTCATTTCCTCCTTTCCCTACGATATTCAAAAACTTCTATCTCTAAAACTTTTATTTGCTAGATAATTTTTTCCCGATTTTAGCAAAACTGGTTTTAAAAAGCCACAAAATAAAAGTTCTAAAGCTACTTTTAAAATCTTTTATAGAATTAATGTAAGTTCTCATGTGGGCAAAGGCCAGAATGCCTGATCTGATATATTTCACTAGAGAAGGTGAAATGAAGATTCAGTAACACATAGCACCGGGTCATCCTATACAATGAGAATCTCATTCATCATTCCACCCCAATTTTCTGGGAGAAGAAATGCTTTTACTTTCATTTGCGTTTCAAATAATCTGCTAAAGATGGTCCCCTTTTAAAATAAATCCCTTCGGAGAAGAAAGGGCAATAGGATGACAGTTTAGACAAATGACTGTGCTCTGCTACAGTTGACTTTCGAGATTACAAAGACCTTCCCAATTGCAACAAAAAAACATTTTAGCGGATAGAGTTGTGCAATAAACATAACTATGATTTTTCACTATTTGTAAACTATTTATTTACATATTAATAAAGAAAAACATGAAAAAAAAAATTGAACAATCACAATTTTCAAAAACTTAGTTTCTGAAGAATTCTCAATGAAATCAAATTAAATGTTCTTATTAAATTGAAATAAATGAAATTATCTTTATCCATGAAATATAATGAAGAATTAATGGTCAAAATACATATTTAAAAAAAACTAGGGGATTCAACCCGGTCTTCCCGTGTTACTGAATATAGGTGAAAACCATTCTTTTAATTGAAAACTGTAATAGATTTTTTACATTTAATATAATTTTTTTTAAGATTTTTCACTAATAATATCAATATTGGCCAAGTGCTTGGAGTTAATAGCAGAAGAAATCGCTTAGACAGCAGCCTTTTGATTCTGATAATTTCAATGGTTTAAGTGCATAGTTTGATTACATGTCCTTTATTTATATATTTTTTATTTTATTTATTGATGAAGTTTCAATTTTCGTTGAATATAAGACTGAAACAAATGCTGAACTGTTTATATTAATAAAAATCCCTCACGGCTCGGCCTACAGGCACAGGTAGATTTCGAAGACGCAGACCGTGGGGCACCTGATTATTGGGAATTACAGAAGAAAGACCTATTTACCATGATGTGGCAGTTGGGACCACGCACTTCAAAATATACATCCGCCTGTAGGCGGAGCCAGCAGGTTTTTTTTTTCCGTAAGAGTTGGTTCTATAAAAAACTTGTCAATATAAAAGTTGTAGATAATATTAAGAAGATTTATAATAAATTTAAGCGGATTTGATATCTTGGTAATTGACGAAGTTATGATTTTTTTTTCTTCTGAAACCCCTATCCGTCCCCTCCTTTTAATCCAATACATTGGCAATTGGTGGGCATTTTTAATGAAATCAAAAATCTGTCATGCATAAATTTTTGGCCCTTTTCCTAGAAGTAATAATAACTTTAAACGGATTAGATATGTATAAAAATTAGGAAGTTATGGGTTTTTTTCTGTTTTCACATCTGTTTTTTGGCGGAGCTAGCAGGGATTTTTTTGTTTTTAATTTTGTTTTTAATCGTAAGAGTTGGTCCTATAATAAACTTATCAATATAAAAGTTGTAGATAATTTTAAGAAGATTTACAATAATTTTAAGCGGATTTGATATCTTGGGAATCGACGGAGTTATGAATTTTTTTCTTCTAAAGTCCCCCCTTTTTCCCCCCCTTGGGGTCATTTTTGATGATATCAAAAATCTGTCATACATAAATTTTCGGCCCTTTTTCTAGAAGTAATAATAACTTTAAACGGATTTGATATGTATCATAATTAAGAAATTATGGGGGTTTTCTGTTTTCACAAGAAGCCCCCCCCCATGTCCCCCCCTTTGGTTCGATTTTGCCCATTAACGGTATTTACATTTATTTATATTATTAAATTTAAAGCATTTAAAAAGAAAAGGCTTTATTTTTAATTAAATACTTGGGGGCTCTGTTTCCTGATAGCTCACACCTGACAACCCCCTGAGGCATGCTTTAAGCGTCACTGTAAAATTCAAATAAATCATTTCATTACAATCATTTTTAAGCACATTACAAAATACTCGATTTCATTAGATTCTATATCAAACAATTTTTTTGTACATTAAATTATCAATTTTCTTTTCTCTGATTTACTTGCAAATATGCAATTTACGTACCTGTACGTTACAGAAATGAAATCCAATGATTACAGAGAGAATAATAATAAAGCATTTTATTTTCATGGATGAAAGGTCCCTTTTTCTTTTGAGAATGACGTCATTATCACCACGCTTCTGTTTCAGTTTTATTGAATACCTATTCTGATTTCAAGAAAATAATGTGTAATTTTCGGAAACATTTTATTCGGTGCATATAAATTTATTAAAATGGAAAAAAAAAAAAAAAAAGAAAAAATTGTAGGAACTTTATGTGCAGAGCTAAAGATTGGTGGATATATACGGACACAATCATACTAAATTATTTTATTTCCATAAATGAAACTGGTCTTTTCTTTTAAGAATGGTGTCAGTTTTACCATCCAAACCAAACTGAGAATCCAATTATAGGTTATCCCTTGAAAGCAATTCTCAAAAAAAAAAAAAAAAAAAAAAAAAAAAAAAAAAAAATTCTCCGCTTAAAATCGCCAAACTTTCTGTCTAATTTACGGATTCATTTTTAAACACAAAAGAAGAAATTAAAAAATAAAAGATTTGGAATTGAACATTTTTTTTTTGTTGTTGTTTTATAAAGGAATTACTTATCGAATTATAAGCTATTGTTGTCAGGTGACGACAATTGTTTTTCTACTTTCCCGCGCGTCTGGAAATGCGGTTCAAAACTTTGACAGTATTTTCTGAAAAACCTTAAGTCCTAATTAAAAAGTAGAAAACACCATTCGATTACTTAGTATGCAATGGTCGATCCAGGCAAAATTTGAGACCTATTTACAGCCCTTCACAAAAATCTACATAATAAAACAGGCCCTTTCACAAAAATCAATTTAATAAAACAGGACCCTTCACAAACTTCAATTTACTGAAATGGACTCCTTCACAAAAATCAATTTGATAAAATTGGACCCTTCACAAAATTCTGTATAATAAAATAGGCCTTTTCACATAATTCCTTATAATAAAATGGCGCTTTCACAAAATTCTATTCCATAAAAACTTACTGTTTACTAATTATTTATTATTTTGTGATGTTTTAAAATGCTTAATTTGTAAACAACAAGTTCACCACAGAGGAAAACTTCAGCAAAATGATTTTAAAAAGTTTTTTAATAAAGGCTTTGCTCGAATTTGAGTAAATAGATTTTAACTTTCAATACAAAATGTTATTTTTCACAAAAATATAATACATTTCACAAAAATAACCTTTGCTTTTCACAAAATGGGTACTAAGAAAAATAATTTCATCGACGCCTAGTATCTGAATAAGAGCATCGGCCAATTTCATGCGTTTACGAACAAAAATAAATTCGGAAATGTGTCAGAAAATAGCTTCTTTGAATATGAGAACAACCTTAATGCAGTCTTTTAAAAATATTAGTTTTATGAATGCTAATACAATATTTCTTTAAATATGACGTCATTTTTAGTTGTTGAAGCATGATTTTGTTTGGTGAATTATGATCAGACAAAGTGAATTTTATGTTGTAAAAATATATTTATTGTTATTACGGTACTTAAACTAAGTATTTTAACAACTTATTTAGCAAGAGGAGGAGCAGAAATTTACTGACATATTAAAAAAAGCTTTATTTTTATTTTCTAACATTTCTAAACATAGTAAATTCTATGTAAATCCCGATTTGAATCTGCGAATTTAACTTGAGGAATGTTGATAGTTATAAAACGAATAAATTAACAAATTAAAATTAAAATGTTATATAACCCATAAGTATATGAATAAACTTTCATTTGAACAAAATTAGTGTGCAAATTATACTATTTTTTCTTTTAATTTAACGATTATTTATTTCTATATATTACTTCTATTTCTATTCTAAAAAAAAAAGAAAAAAAAAAAAGAAGAAGAAATATAAATTTTTAAGATAAATTCTACTTTAGGTAATAAAATAAAATTAATTATTTTCATAATTCCCCACTTTTGTGAAGAATCCTCAACTGTTGAGTGATAAAGTAAGTTTAAAAATAAATAAATAAATAAATAAAAACAAATATTCTAATGTAGCATTTCATAGTGTAAAAAAATTGATTTTCAGCAAAAAGAAATACAGCATGACTTAAGTAAAGTCATGTTAACTTGGATAATGCCTGAATAATTGAAATCTTGAGCAAAATTCTAGTTTTACATCGAGGAAGTCCGATTTCAATTATTATAATCGTACAAAATGCACGCTTTTTTCATTACATTAAACTATGTGAATGTTCTTTCATTTCTTTTTTTTTTTTTTTTTTTTACTTTTCGGAATTTACACAAAAATCCATTAACCCTTGGCAGCCCTTCAAATCAATAGATAAGGAATAAAGTAGTTTGAACAACACTGATTGTGTTCATGTACTTTATACAACACCGACTTCATTGGTGTTAGATCTTTAATATCACAATAAACCTTTACTGGTTACTATTTGAGCTTTTAAAAGTATAAAGGCTGTATGCCCTTTTCCAAAATGCATTTCAAAAAGACGTCTGTTGAAGTTGGTATATTCTGCAAAAACCTTTAAGCCGATGTCATGTTCCTGTCATACATTCAATTGTCCAGATCATCTACATCGTTGTCAATGTTTCCGATAACGAGTCGATCCTAAGTACTTTACTGACAGGTAAAAAAGAAATAGCTATTTACACCATGCGGTGTAAAAAAACTGGATGTAATTATCTTAGGGGACCATACTTAAATGAAAAAGAAAAAGTTTAGATCTCTTTCTCTGAGGGTCAGACGCACCAAAAGTGAACTATTGTTACATTTCCCTTGACAGCCCGCCACTCCCTACATGACCTAGACCGTGCTGCTTGAAATTACCCTGAAATGAATCATTTACCCTTAGTTACCCTTTATGTCTTGTTCAGTGGAAAAAATGGTAAGTGGAAAGATGAATCACTCAATGTCAAAGATTAGACATACCAGAACATTTCACAGAGAAATGAAGAGGGAAAGAGGAGTACTCCACCCCCCCCCCCCCTCATGTACCAGACTAGCATTCTAAAAATAGGTAAAGAATTTCTGAAAGTACAATTTGATCAAGGCAGGATTCTACAAAGGAATATAAAGAGGGTAGAATTCTACATACAAAAAGGGCAAGGAAGGTGGAATTTTATCTAAAAAGGACATGAGGGCAGGACACCCCTCTGAAACTTTCTAGAGTGATCCCCACGCGTACACTGAGATGAAACGAACAGCATGTCTTACGTCTTTTGAAAAAAACGGATTGGAATAAAGAAAAAAAATCTGTTTTTTCTCCAAAGACGCAAGACATGTTGCTTATGTCGTCTTTAACACTAGTTGTTTCTTAAAGTAGCATTAATACTGTCTATCTCATAGGAGTGGCAATGTTAATAGCGGATTTTCGGCATCCGTCTTCAGAAGAGCATTAACCGAAAACAAAACACTGTAAATGAGTTATAAATGAGGGAAATTGAACTAAAGAGAATTAAGAAAATGAATAACAGTAGGATAAAGAATCAAAATCCTTCTATATATAAAAAAGATTAATGGTTTAAAAATGGACCAATGAAAATCTGCGTAGATATTCCGGGTTATTCTCATCGCTTATTTACTAGGGACTTTTTTGAGGAGCGATTAAATTTTTTCTAGCCATCCTACGGATTCGAAAATCGTACCACCAGACGCGAAATATAACAAGCTTTCAGAAATTCAAAAAATTATTGCGGTCGGACAATAAAAACTAAAAAAATCCTTAAAAATCAAGTAAAAAGTCTTTTATTGAAAAAGTCATTTTTTTTATATTGTTGCCAATTTCTAAATGAGAGCAAATGATTATATTTATATATTAAATGTATTTGCGCGAGACTATTAAAAACAATAATGAAAGTTTAAAATAATAATTAAATGATCACGTGGTGAAAGTAGGAAATAAAGAAAATTACGTCATAAAAATCGTGTTTACACATGAATATTAAAAATAAAAAAGATGAATTAAATGAAAAAGTATTATAACCAGTTAAATGAAAAAGCATTATAACCTGATTACAGAAGATAGTCGCCGTTTGTGATATCATCATCATCCTCTTTTTAAAACAGGATACATTGCATTTACCAGGTTTTAAGAGGCTGTGAAATTAGAACGGGGGTTGGTGAGTGTAGCGAGCAGGGGGCAGAGTCCCCTAGTTATAACAGATATTAAGGAAAGAAGAAGTCTAGAAAAGAAATGAAGCCATCACTTTAATGAGTGATGTAGAGAAAAAAAATATTAAAGTAGCTGCAAATTCTAACACGATTCACCATAGCAAAAATTATGTTAGGAGTAGAGAAAGCCTTTAAAGATGAAACAATTGGGAAAACAATAACCTGAAGCTGTCCAGAAATCGACTGAAAAGAGCGGGGGAAACATTAACAATACCATCATTTTATTTCTATTTAGAAAGCTAAAAATGAATAAAAGAGTTTTTTATTACTTACCCATCATACGTAGTATAGCGTAAATCTTGTAATCGTTTTGAAAATAGAAAAAAAAATTTTGACGGATTTACACGTTTTAGATACTGGAGATTCCGAAAAACATATTTTTAGAGAAAAAAAAAATTGTCGCCCGTCTGTCTGTGTGTCTGTAAACGCTCTATCTCCCGAAAAAATTGAGATAGAGACTTGGAATTTGGCATGTACTTAGTATGTAATAATGGGAAGAAGCTTATTGAATTTTAGTAACCTCGATTACCCGGAACTATTGGAACTATTGGAACCCGGACTCTGGAAATATTCGTTCTGATAAAAGGCATATAAAAATTTTCGAAATTGTTTAATTTAAGGAGTGAATATAAAAGACAATAAAAAAACATAAATTTTGCATAAAGAATGAAGTCGATCGGATAATGAGTTGCCGAGATATTTGTAATCCTATTTTCCACACTCTTTGAATTTTCATGACCCTGTATCTCATCCAAATTGCAATTCAAAGATTTATTTTAATTGGAAATGAGACGTTTAATACGACGCAGTAAACTGTTAGTTAATAGGATTATCATTTTTGGAGTTATAAGGATGTTTCTTTTACGCAATTCAGTAATAGAGCATTTAAAGCGAGGGTAACGAAAAAGAAAGGCTACCGCGGTGCTTTACGCATATCTTTTTTTACAGACCGCCGGAGTCACGTGATGCTCAAATACACCAATGCTAGAGCTCCTATAATAGGAGCCTTAACCAATGCAGGTGTACGAAAAGGGTATCACATCACTCTAGTGGTCTGTAAAAAAAGATAAGTGGAATGTATTACGGTAGCCCCCAACGACTAGTTTTTTAAATGTTTTGATTTTTTTTGATGGCACGCACACATTTGTAGAGATCTTTTTTTATAATTAAAATTTAAGAATCCTTTTAATGTCATAATATTTTTGACTTTATGAAAGTTTGGATAAATAGAAATGAGAAAAGATGAATGAATAAATTTCTCTTCTTAAAAATATTTTTAAGAAAATACATATTGTGTTTTCCTGCACCCAAAAGTATGAAAACATGGAGAACTGGGTGCAGGAAAACACAATGGTAAACAAACAAGTCAACTGCTAAAATCGGGTTTTCACATGTTTTCCACCAAGATTGACTTGGCAGACCGACTGCGTTTTAATATGCGAATCGAGTTTTACCTAATTCTGGAATTTCAGCCGTGAACTCGATGAGGTGATTGTCTGTGCTGCCGCCTCCCGGTCTAATAGTGTCGTCTGGCATAAAGCACGTTTCCAGATCAGAGTTATTTAAATCTACAATAAATGTATGATTGTAATATCATAGATACTAACCATAGATACCATAGATTTTTTTAGACAAAATGCAGATAACATTGCAACATGAAACTCTTGAAGTAATTTTTTTTCCTATCCGTTATTTATTACAAGCACTGTTTGAACTTGTGAGCTAGCATTTCTTGATGTTTATAAAATACTACAATTTTGATATCAATTTCTATAATACGGAAGGTTTCGATTTAAGCAAGATTTGTAGAAATGTTGTAGATTGGAAAAGTAGATTTGTTGTAGATTGCCCAAAAACCGTAAGATACAAAATTTCGTTCAAATCGTCTGAGTCGTTTTTAAGATAAAATTAGCTTAGCCATAATGAGCAAATAATTAGCCATAATGACCCATGACTAAAATGACTCACTAATCGAAATTTCTCGAACATGTGAGCTAGCCCAATAGTCTTTTCGTTCCCTAAAACAGCAGAATATTAAATTTAGTTCAAATCCTCTGAGCCGTTTTTAAGGTAGAAATAGCTTGACCCGTAATGACTCATGACCAAGATGACCCACTAATCGAATTTTCTTGAACATGTGACCTAGCCCAACAGTCTTCACGTGCTCGAAAACCTTAGGATGCAAAATTTAGTCTAAATAGTCTGGGCTGTTTTTTAGATAAAATTAGCTTGACCCACAGTGACCTAAAAATAATCCCCTAATCGAATTTTCTCGGACATGTGATATAGTCCAATGATTTTTTCGTGCCTGAAACTCCTAGGATACAAAATTTAATCAAAATCGTTTGAGCCGGTTTTTAGATAAAATTAGCTTGACCCGCGTTGAACCAAAATCACCCACTAATCGAAAGTTCTCAAACATGTGACCCAACCCAATACTTTTCTCGTGCCCGAAAATGGTAGGATACAAAATTTAGTCAAAATCGTTTGAATAGTTTTTTAGATACAATTAGCTTGACCCTGACCCATGGTGGCTCAAAGAGACCCACTAATTGAATTTTCTCGAACATGTGACCTAGCCAAATAGTCTTCTCGTGCCCGAAAATGGTAGGATACAAAATTTAGTCAAAATCGTTTGAACCGTTTTTAAGATACAATTAGCTTGACCCTGACCCATGGTGACCAACTAATCATATTTTCTCGAACATGTGACCCAGCCCAATGGTTTTCTGGTGCCTCAAAACGGTAGGATACAAAATTTCGTCAAAATCTTTCGAGCCGTTTTTAAAATAAAATTTGCATATATATATATAACCCCCGACACACCCACACAAGATTTGCTATCGTATTAGAATATATGATGTATATAATGATCTGATTGTTCCTAGTACACTAGGTTAGTAAATACACGTGAATAGCACGTGCTTTACCCGAAATTATAACTGGCTTATTCAAAGTCGTGTTATTCCTAAATGTGTGGTATTTTCCCATCTTAACGTGAAGCCTCCTCTTTTTTTATGAGGGAGCTTTTTACCGATGGTGCTGTTTTCCGGTGTGATATTTATCGTGGTGATTTTTACCAATGGTGCTTTTTTCCGGGGGTGATTTTTTTCGGGATGATTTTTTCCGGGATTCGTCTTTATGGAATTTTGTGAAGTGTTCTATTCTGTTAAGAGCAATTTTGTGAAGGGTCTTTTCTATTACTAGGGGGCTCTGCCCCCTACGAGCTACGCTCACCAACCCCCGTTCTGACACCGCATGATTTAAAAACACTCTGATTTGATCAACTTTAAAACGATTACGGAAGATTGTATTATAATTAAACGACCAGCGGCGATTTGCTGTAACAGAGTTTGCATTCATTTTCCTTTGACTGAGGGATTTTAAGGCCAAATCAACTGCTTTCGAAACAGCTAATAACTGTTTTCCTGATTTATTAAATTAAATGAATTAAAAATTTAAAAATCAACATGTGTGAAATGGTTAAGTAAACAATGTCGCTGCATTGGAGAATTTTATAACGATGCTATAGAAAATTGGTTACTTCTCCATCATTCCGTCGACTACTTTCTATAAAAAGAAAAGAACTGTCGCCAGAATATATCATTTAACCCATTCGCTGCCAATCACGCGCCAATGATTTAGGCCAATCACGCGCAGGCGCGTAATTGGCAGCGAATCCCTAAATCTAAAATTATAAATTCGTACCAGAAATTATGAAAGAAGAATTTTTATTTCATGTAATCGCAAAATACCTGTAATTAAATTAAGTAAATATTGCTGTTACTATTTTCTGGTATGAATTTGAATTTCCTAAATGAAATAAATTCGGTAATTTTATCTCGGCAGCGAATGTGTTAACTCCAAACGTGCATGATCGTGGCGTCGCGTTGCATTCAGTTGGCATCAGATGCGTTACACTTATTAGTTATTTCATCGAGGGATTTTTAATTCAAGGTTTATTTGTCTTTTTGATACTTCTCCACTATCCCGTCGATCAATTTTCATAAAAAAAAAAATCACCAAACTGTAACGCCAAATAAACAAATAGAAGAATTTTGGGCACAAGTGTCATATACGCACCACGTTGGCGCGATTTTTTCAACCGCCAATTTGACAATAACTTTGTTTTTACCATAAATACGATATTGTTAAAGATTTGTTTGGAAATATTGTTATTTGAGCATTTTAAATGTGACGTAAGTTTCCCTACTTTATGCTTTGAAAACACCTAATAATTTAATTATTTCTCGTTTTAATATTCATTTGCAAGTATGTTTTTATTACGTAATTTTCTACATTTGCAGCTTTTATTACGTGATCATTTAATTATTATTTTAAAGTTATTTTCCTGTTTTTAATAGTCACGTGTAAACATTTCTCAATTGAAAGGGAATATTATTATATGCACTGTTTTACAAATTGGCAACCATTCAAGTAATGGATTTTATGAAATATGAAAGAAATCTTTATAAAAATAATGAAAATTTTGAATAAAAAACTGAAATATAACCTCAAAAAATTACTCAAATTAAAAAAATAATTGCAGTCTGCACACCTGAAACTTGTCAACTATATCCTTACAAATTATGGTTAAATTCCTGTGAATAGTTTTCGTTCCTATAAAACATTTTCAAAAAACTGTTTTGACCAACTTTGATTTTAAATATCTCTTAAAATAATTCTTCGATTTAAAAACTGTTTGCTTCAGCGTGTTTATTGAACATTTCTTTATAAAACTACCAATTTTTAAATTTTTATATGCAATAGTTTTCTGGATATTAGTCCAGAAAGACTTCAAGGCACAAAATCTTAATTGACAGCGGCGGCCGCGGCGGTGGTTACTTTTTTTTACTATAGAGAGAAAAGAATTTTTGTAAAGGGCGTTTAGAGAAGAAGCTTTTTTTAAGAAGTTCTTTAAAAACCTCCTGCTTTCCTTTCAGGTGAACTTATTTTGTTTACAAATTACACATTCTAAAACCTAACAAATTATAAATAATTAATGAAGAATATGTTTTTATGGAATGTAAGTTTGTGAAGGGATCTATTCTCTTAAGAACAATTTTGTGAAGTGCGTTTAGAGAGGAGGCATTTTTTTAAAGGGAATTTTGTAAAGGGGGCTGTTTTATTAAATGGATTTTTCTATAGCAGGGGTCGTTGCAGTTTTTTTTTTCTTGGGGCCCATTTTGTGAAAATAAAGGTTATTTTTATAAAATTTATTATATTTTTGTAAAAAAAAAAAATGTGTTTTGAAAGTTGAAATCAAGTTGCTCAAATTGGAATTAAGAATTATTAAACAAAAACTTTTTTAATCCATTTGCTGAAATTTTCCTCTCAGGTGAACTTGTTTGTTCACAAATTACACATTTTAAAACATCACAAAACAATAAATAATTAATAAATGGCAAGTTCTTATGGCATAGGATTTTGTGAAAGGGCTTATATTAGTAAAAGAAATTTTATGAAGGCCCCCGTTTTATTATACAAAATTTTGTGAAAGGCCCATTTTATCAAATTGATTTTTGTGAAGGTGTTCATTTTATTAAAATGATTTTTTTGAAGAGGCCTGATTTATTAAATATATTTTTATGAAGTAACACACCTAAACAGGCCCCAAATTTTGGATGCATCGGCCCTTGTAAAGGGACCCTAAGTAAACTTCAAATTTTGCCTTGATCGACTCCTGAAATAGCTATAAAGTCAACATTGTACACGCAAAATTAAATCGTTAAAATTTAATAAATATATAATATTATAATTAACAATAGTAAAATTATGCATTATTTCAGGTAATTTAAAGTTTATTTAGAATGTCAAAAAAACAATAAACTGCTAATTATTTAAGCAAAACGATTGTCACCTAAGAAATGAATAATACCACAGCAATATTCATACAATTTCTTTAACATATTAACAAAACAATTTTTTTCTCTTCTTTGCTATTCTTTTAATATCACCACTCATGGGTCGATCCGGGCAAAATTTGAGGCCTATTGAGGGTCCCCTTCACAAAAATAAATTTAATAAAATAGGCCACTTCAAAAAATTCCTTTTAATAAAGCAGGGCTCTTCACAAATTCATCTTTATAAAATAGGGCCCTTCACAAATTTCCATTCCATAAAAACATTATCCTTCAATAATTAATTTTATTTTGTTGGGTTTTAAAATGTGTAATTTGCAAACAAAACAAGTTCACAGAAGGGAAAATTTTATTAGAAGGACTTTTCCCAAAATGCGCAAGAAGAAAAAAAAACCTTTGCATAGACCCCTGCAACTTAAAAGTTTTGTTAAGCGGTACTTTTCCAAATTGAATGATAATTAAAAAATTAATTGAAACATGGTGATTTTTTTAAAACTAAATGTAAGCCTAGTATTTTATTATTATTATTATTGTTATTATTTCTATCACTAAGAGAGAGTATTTCGTCCAATTATTAAAATTTAAGCCAAGTATTTTATTATTATTACTATTATTATTATTTCTACCACTAAGAGAGAGTATATCGTTACATTTTTGTCCCGTTTACTTATAAATAGTACCAAAATATTTATATTTATACCAAACCATTATAAAATTAAAATATAAAAAACGTTCACATTAAGTTATAAAACATTCGTTAAATTATGACTTATATTCGGTATTATGAAAAGCAAGACCAAATATTTGAAGGAAATAATATAAATAAGTAAATGAACACAAGATTTAAGAATTATTAAAATAAAACACTTACCTTATCCTTGTAATCAATTAATCCTTTTATAAGATAGAAGAAATCTAGAATAGTAAAACACTTCAGTTGCTGATGCTTACACCACAACCTTGAAATTACGGTGAGGTGTGACTAGCAATTAAATCTCAAACCGCCTGGATAACGCCATTGGTCGACTAGATGACACTTAAGACTCCTATAATATCACATATCAATTTTGTTTTGGATCCGCACCCGGAGCAAGGGTTGCCCAAGACTCATACAATAGAACAGGTTCTGATTAGCTTGGTTCTGGTTAGCTCGACTGGGTTCCAATTCGAGGGCAAAATCCGCGAGGATGCGTCAGCCTCTATTATAGGAGTTCTAACTGCCACATTTTAGGAGTGTCAGAAATGACGTTTCATGCTGAAATATTGGCGATAAGAACTAATTTACATACTTATTTCTTATGTGAACATTTACAAGTGTTTTTTGTTTTGTTTGATTGCTGTTGTTGTTTTATTTCGTTGTTATCGTGACTTTTTACCATGTATAATATTTAACTAGTGTATTTATTTATTTATCGTTTTTGGGTTGTATTAAAAAAATAATAATAAACGTGTCAAAAATGGATAACCTTAGAGATGTTCACAAATCCAAAGGAGCTACTTTCTGGCACATTTTGAATTCAATTATGTTCAAAAACGCATGACATTGACAGATGTTCTTATTCAGAAACTATGTTAACGAATGACGTTTTTCATTTTTTGGTAAAGGCAGAATATCTTTCAGAAAACACTGTCAAAATAGGCATTTTGAACCGAACTCTCGCCGCAGCAATACGAGAAAGGGGAAAATGCTGTCGTCACGTGACACGAAAAGCTTGTAATTCAATGAGTAATTTATTTATCAAAAAATGGAAAACCCATTTTGATTCCATATCGCTTCCATAGTCAGGCCTGCCACTTTTATGCCATTGCGCTTAAAAATAATCCCGAAAATATGTCAGAAAGTTTCGCGTTGTTGAGAATGTCAATTGAGAACAACCTTAAGGATTTTCTTTAAAATTATTATTTTTAAACTATTAGCTATAGTAATTATAGGCCAGATTTTTTAATATTATATGTACATTGCAACAATATTTAACCAATTTCATAGTCATATTTCTCATTGTGAATCAAAATTTAATTGTAATAACAGGAATAAATCAAAACATCCAAAAATTCAGTAATGGTCATGAAAATATTAGTAATAAACACTAACACAAGGAACAAAGCATTTCTTTATGTGCTTATATTAACCGAAACTTAATGAAAGCATGCTATACTAAAACAAAATACGCAAATTTGAGATAGAAATGTATTACGTTATTTCAAAAGTTGTGATGACATAGTTTTATGATGATTTTAAATTTAGATAAAGTGGGGCAATAAAAACGTATTCATTCATATCGATATCGTCATCATGTATGGGGGGGGGGGGATGACAATAATTTAGATGGAACAGTATAGAACATTGAATATCCTTTTTGCTTATTTCTCTGGCATGTTTAATTTTTATGTATTCTATAGACTATACTATTTATTAGTTTTAGTTACTGATTCATGAAATTCATAAAATTATTTGAGGGCTCAACACTCAATCTCAAGTAGTCGCTTTCAAATAAACTGAACAATTAGGTTTAGTAACAATTAATAAAACCATCGCACCCGTGAGAGGATTTCGCAGTGAGTCTAATACTTTTCTACCAATACATAATATATTTTTTAGATGCAGGTCAACGCCCCCTAGATAAGAAATCCGCGACACGCGTCACGATAACGTCATACCAAGCAGGCAAAACAAAGAAAAAAATTCGAACAACTTGCATGTTTCGATTTCATTGGCTCATAGAATTAATAATTATAGTTTACGACTAATCATATATTCTAATACGAGCAAATCTTGTGTGTGCTTATATATATATATATATATATATATATATATATATATATATGCAAATTTTATCTTAAAAACGGCTCTAACGATTTTGACGAAATTTCGTATCCTACCGTTTTGGGGCACCAGAAAACCATTGGGCTAGGTCACATGTTCGAGAAAATTCGATTAGTGGGTCATTTTGGGTCATGGTCTAGCTAATTGTATCTAAAAAACGGTTCAAACGATTTTGACGAAATTTTGTATCCGATCATTTTCGGGCACGAGAAGCCTATTGGGCTGGGTCACATGTTCGAGAACTTTCGATTAGTGGGTCATTTTTGGGTCAACGCGGGTCAAATTAATTTTATCTTAAAAACGGCTCTAACGATTTTGATTAAATTTTGTGTCCTACGAGTTTCGAGCACGATAAAATCATTGGGCTAGGTCACATGCCCGAGAAAATTCGATTAGTGGGTCATTTCTGGGTCATTGTGGGTCAAGATCTAAAAAGTGGCTCAATTTACACTAAATTTTGCATTTAATGGTTTTCGGGCACGAGAAGACTGTTGGGATAGGTCACATGTTCGAGAAAATTCAATTCGTGGATCATTTTGGGTCATGGTCAAGCTAATTCTATCTAAAAAACGGTTCAAACGATTTTGACGAAATTTTGTATCCGACTATTTTCGGGCACGAGAAGACTATTGGGATGGGTCACATGTTCGAGAACTTTCGATTAGTGGGTCATTTTTGGGTCAAAGCGGGTCAAATTAATTTTATCTAAAAAACGGCTCTAACGATTTTGATTAAATTTTGTATCCTACGAGTTTCGGGCACGCGAAAATCATTGGGCTAGGTCACATGTTCGAGAAAATTCGATTAGTGGGTCATTTCTGGGTCAAGATCAAAAAAGCGGCTCAATTTACACTAAATTTTGCATCCAATGGTTTTCGAGCACGAGAAGACTGTTGGGCTAGGTCACATGTTCGAGAAAATTCAATTAGTGGGTCATTTTGGTCATGGGTCATTATGGGTGAAGCTATTTTATCTTAAAAACGGCTCAGACTATTTACACTAAATTTTGCATTCTATGGTTTTCGGGCACGAGAAGACTGTTGTACTAAGTCACATGTTCGAGAAAATTCAATTAGTGGGCCATTTTGGTCATGGGTCATGATATTTGAACCCAAATTTAATTTTGACCGAGCATAGCTCGGTCTTCCCTGCTCGTAGTTAATAATTTCACGAGCCATCGAAAACGAAACATGCGAGTTGTTCAATTTTTTTCCTTTGTTTTGGCTGCTTGGTATGACGTTTTCGTGACGCCTGTCAATGCTTTCTTATCTAGGGGGGGTTGTGCAAGTTTAAACTTCTAAAGAAAAACTAAGGATAAAAATATATGCAGACAACATTAGGCAAGCCTGAATATAATCTCATTTATTCCATCAAAGTGACGGTAAAAACTGATTGAAGATAGCAAAAGGCAAGTACGGGGAATAAAATAACAATGATATTACAACTGAATTAGAGGATGACATCATCCGCATTGGAAAAACACATCGGGAAAAAAATAAGATGAATGCGCATAAAATACAGATAATTTAATATAACAATAACAAAGCATATATTTTAGGCTACACGTGAAATATCACTGATTCGATCGATCGATGGTATCTTTTTCTTCAAACATTTCAATTTGAATTTTGCTTTTTATTCATAAACTAGCGGCCCGTCCCGGCTTTGCACGGGTAGACAATATAATTTTTTAAGTACATTTGTTTTCCTGAATTTCGCGCTCCTACCAAAAACTGTTGCTGAGATATGGCGAAATGACCTAAAACTTTAAAAAAACCCTTTAACCACCTTGGGGGGGGGGGGGGATTTCTAAATTAACTGAAATACGTGTTTAATCATTTGTTTAGTAGATTGGTTTTCCTGAATTTCGCGCGCCTACATAAAACAGCTGCTAAGATATGGCGAAATATCCTAAAATTTTCGAAACCGCCCCCTTTAAAACCTTTCGGGGTGAATTTCTAAAATCACTGAAATGCGTGTTTATCCATTTTTTAGTAGATGTGTTTTCCTGAATGTCACGCTCCTACCTAAATCTGCTGCTGAGATATGGCGAAATGACCCAAAACTTTTGAATACCCCCCCCCCTTTTTTTTTTTTTTTTTTTTTATTCCGCTAACCAGTGGCAGTATTCTGCCCTTAACGAAACAAACCGACTCGGAACCAATGGAATGATACCTCATTCATTGTTGTGCGTTTTGTAAATGCATAGAAAAAAGGTTGTTCACGACAGAAATAATATATATCAGTGGAACCGTGCATGGATTTTGCACTGTAGTCTAATAATTTTAAGCAATATCTAATATTTTTTAGATGCAGGTTTAAATTTCTAAAGAAAATTTAAGGATAAAAATATCAGCAAACAGCATTAGTCACGTCAGAATATCGTCTCATTTATGCCATCGAAGTTACAGCAAAAACTGATCATAAAATACCAAAAACCACGCGGGAGAAAAATATTAACAATCGTATTTTAACAGCATTAGAAGATGACGTCATCCGCTTCCTGAAACACATAAAACAAAGAAATGCATTTAAAATACAATTTAATCTAATATAACATAGCATATTTTTTAAGCAACACATGAAATACCACTGCTTCGATCGATCGATGGTGTATGTTTCTTCTAAACATTGCTATTTCGATTTTGCTTTTTAACCATTAATATAAAATTAACCCGTGCGAAAAAAATCATACTTTACCCTTCTTTTACTATTTATTTTGTTTTATAATCATTGTTGAGCATCCTATAATGCGGTATTTTATTTTTGGGGCAACACTGATTTGAGTAAAAACCTTTCATTTCATTTATGAAAGCAATGCCGATTTAGCTTTTATTAACAGTAATTTTTAATCAAAAACATGTTTTAACGAAATGTGAGAAAAGAAAATCGCTTCAAAAAATGTTCAAAGGATACCTAATTCGTTGTTGCGTGGAAGGAAAAGGGGAATTAGATTAATAGAAAGAGAGAGAATGGAGAAATTACAACAGATACAATATATTATTATGTTGATGATATTTATGAGAATAATTAATTGTTCAATTATTAATACCATTATTACGAGATAAATATTTTAATTATTTTAGACAATTCCGGAAAGGTTACGGGGGAAAGGGCAATTCTCATCCCCTTGGAATTTAAAAAGCGTTTGATAAAAAGAGCAAAGATAAAAAGCATGGATAAAAAATCTTGTAGTATCAGCGCGGTACTTCCCCTTATAATTTATAAGAATTACATTACATGAAATATTACATATAGTAATTTGTAATACCAAAATAAAAAAAACGTTAAAGTATTATTTCTCCGCTCGGGATTATTATATATTTATCGTTAAATATCAAAATAGAAATAACAATGTTTAAAAGAAAAATACACTATTGATCGATCGAAGCAATGGTATTTCACGTGTAGAATAAAAAGTAAGCTTTGTTATATTAGATTAAATTGTATTTTAACAGTATTCAATTTATTTTTCTTTGTTTCGTGTTTTTCAAGAAGCGGATAAAGTCATCTTCTAATTCTGCTAAAATACGATTGTTATTTTTTTTTCTCCAGCATGCCTTTTGCTCTCATCGATCAGTTTTTACTGTAACTTCGATGGAATATATGAGAGGATATTCTGGCGAGACTAATGTTGTTTGCAGATATTTTTATCATTACATTTTTTTTTAGAAGTTTAAACCTGCATCTAAAAAATATTAGACATTGCTTAAAATTATTAGATTTCAGTTCGAAATCCTCGCACGGGTCCTCGCAGGTGATTATTTCTGTCGTCAACATAACTTTTTCTATGCATTTATAAAACGCACGACAATAAATGAGGTATCATTCCATTGCTTTTTTAACCGGCTTTTGACATAGTACACTCATATTTTGCTAAACATATTTTTGATTAAATATTACAATTAAATAAATGATTAATTCAGCATTGTTTCCATAAATGAAATGGAAGGTTTTTGTTAAATCAGTGTTGCTACAAAAATAAAATAACGCATTATATCACGCTAAAAAGGAATTCATTATAAAGAAAAAAATATATACTACAAAAAAAGATAAAGTGGGATGTCTCTGCACATGTTTATTTTACATTTATGATTCAAAAGTAAAATTCAAATTCAAAATGATTTGAAGAAATATACACCACCGATCGATCGATGCAGTGGTATTTCACGTGTAGCCTAAAATGTATGCTTTGTTACATTAAATTATCTGTATTTTATGCGTATTCAATTTATTTTGCTGATGTGTTTTCCTAATTCGGATGACATCATCCTCTAATGCAGTTAGAATACAATTGTTATTTTTTTTTACTCGCACCTGCCTTTTGCCATCTTCAATCTGTTTTTACTGTCATTTTGATGGAATCAATGTGATTATATTCAGGGTTGACTAATGCTGTTTGCAGATATTTTTATCCGGAGTTTTTTTTTAGAAGTTTAAACCTGCATCTAAAAAATATATTATTTGCTACTGCATATACTGCATTTAAAAAAAATATATTTTATTGACTGATTTATTTATATTTAATAATAAAAGTTAAAATGTTTTGATTTAACTTGATTATGTCAGAAACAAAACAAATGTTTTGATTTATCGCCCGTGGTTAGACATCTCATTTTTTAAATCAAAACATTTCAACTTTTATTATTAAATATAAATAAATTAGTATTCTGTTTTATATTTAACTTGATTATGTCAGAAACAAAACAAATGTTTTGATTTTATCGACCCCGGTCAGCCATCTCATTTTTTAAATCAAAACATTTTAACTTTTATTATTAAATATAAATAAATTAGTCAATAAAATTAAATAACGTGTTTATAATAAGTAAATATGGATGAAATTATTTTGGAAAAGAGAAACAAAACAAATGTGTTTTGATTTAAAAAACAAGATGGCGGACAGCAGGCTAATACCGAAGCTTAGCCAACTGGGAAATTTAGTTAGTAGCCAGTGGCCGGTAGACTCAGTTTGATTAGTGGCCACTTTTTAAAGTGAGGGCAGTGGCGCACCCAGGATTTCGCTTTGGGGGGGGGGGGGAGGGGGCTAATGCATTTTAAAGTTCTGTACAGGCCCAGCTCGGCCCGTATCCGGCAAAATGAAGGTAAACTTTAAAACAGGCCGGGCCGCCAGAATTAGAAGATTTTTGACAGGCCGTGCCGGGCCGACTGACAAAATAAACGGGCTAACAAAAAAATGTAATGGGGCCGGGTACGGGCCTCGGACCCGTGATGACTTGTAGATTTTTACTTATTGAAACTTCAGTTGTTTTCAGATCGTCAGAATCAGAATATTTGAAAGATATACGTTTAACACTTTTTTTTTTTCGTCTTTGAATAAAAATCAGTTCATCACTGTCGCTATCACTACCAATTTAAAAATTAATTTTACGTTTAACTGGCCCGATATAAAAATTTAAACGAAGCCGGTAAAATGTGATGATAACGTTCGCGAGAATAAGTATAAATCTGCTTCAAGAAGTGACGCTAGTTTAGCAACATCATCAATAGAGTAATATAACATGTCAAGCGTAGAGATCGACATCGGATGTTTACATCGTGTCTGAGTCCAAGTTTTATTGTTTTAGCAGACTCGGGCCGAGCCGAGATCAGGCTTAAATTCTTTTATATACAGTCGAGCCGGGTCGGAACTGGACTTAATTGTGCCCAAAAAGTTTGTTTTGTCAAAATAGTAATAGAAATAATAAGTTGCTGTTAACGGATTCAGTGAAAATATGCCTTAAGTGATTCTCAAATTCCCAGTTTAACAACATGAAACTCTCCGGAACATTTTTTGACTTTTATTTTTAACTGTAAAGGCATAAAATGAACAGGTCTGACTTTTTGAAGCGATTTCGAATCGAGTACTGTTTTCCATTTTTTGATAAATAAATATAACCTATTGAAATATAAGTATTCCTTTCTTGTGACCATAGGTTTTTCTTCTTTACCGTGCTATCGCGTCCGGAAATTTAATTCAAAGCGCCAATTCTGAAAGATTTTTCGCATTTATCAGAAAAAGGAAAACGCTCTTCGATGACATAGTTTCTGAATAAGAACCCCTGTCAATTTTATGCTATCCTGAAGAAAATTGATTTCATAAATGTGTCAGAAAATAGCGCCATTCGATTTGAGAACAGCCTTAATAAATTACGAAGAAATATTTTCAAAAATCTACTTTTTTATACAGCTTAAAAGTTATGATTTTTTAACCCTCTTTTTCTGTTTTATTCTAAACTACATAAATTCTTAGATTGAATCTTTATTTGAAGGCTGAAAAATCTGAGTAATCATTAATGTTGCTATTCTTTTTTTTTCTGTCTTGTAAACATATAATAAGTTAAAATATATTGTAAGATTTCTTCAAAAATATGTATGCAATATTCTTTAAAAGAATCTTAATTTTATGTTGAGTAAAATCGGATTTCTTTTTAATACAAATTGAACGGATTGGACAAGCCATGATAACTGATTTTGTCACTGGCCGGGTCGGGCCTGTTTTCTTTGATTTTTGTACTTGCCGGGCCAAACTTTTTACTTTTGCAACGGGCAAGATGGATTTCGTTCGGGCCTGGCCTCAAAATTCTGGCCTGTGCAGACCTCTAGTGCATTTGCATGACACTCACAAGTCGATGATCAAGTGACCATCTGCATTTGCGCACTGCAACAGTAGCTGAAATTTACTATAATCACTTCTGATATCCATCAGTGATACAAAATTTGTTAATTATTTATGGATCTGTGCAGATTTTTTTCCTTTTTTCCTTTATACTTTACGATTACTGAAAAATGTTAACAAAATGCTTTATTTTACGATATAAAGCTGACATATTCTGTAATATAATATTTTATGTAATGTAATAGTACGGTATTCGTTGTAGTGCAGCAACGTAATGAAATTACGATGACTGCTCTTGTGCGTCTCTGCTTTATCATCAGTAATTCGATATCGTTTGAATTTGAACACATGCTAAAACGTATATTGTTTATCATAAATGAACAGAATGAAACATTTTGTGAAGAAAACAGAGGAATATAATTTTATAATAAAATAGTTAACCTGTTACTATAAATAGAACTTTGATATGAATGACAGAAAAAGTTATCTACTTATTTAATTTTCACTATCAACGGTTTTTTGCCGCTGTGTATTTACAGGGAGAAAACTATTCTTCTATTAATTAGTTAATATTATGAACATTCAATCCATTTAAAAAAAATTAATTAAAAAAAAGAAAAGAAAAGTGCCCTGTTAAACTGATGGCATTCACCTCACGGGGCTATTCACACTGATTGCGTATATTATACTCTTATTTCAAAGAATAATTCTGCATGATATTCCCATTTAGCTAAATTAAGGAGGGGGGATTATCTCTCCAATTCCTACACTTTATACTTAACCAATGAACTTCCAAATCTAATATCAGAATAAACAGGTATACCAAATTTGCAGCAAATCAGATAATTCTGCATGAAAAATCCATTTATATAAATTAAGGGGGAGGGATTAGTCCCTGCTCCCTCCCCCTTTATACTTAACCAATGAACTCCCAAAACTAATCAGGAAAGCGCCTTATCAGAATGAATCTATATTCAAAATTTGAAGCAAATCGGATATTTCTATCAAGAGTTATTGCGTTACGTACGTACATACATACTTACGTACATACAGAACCTGTGGGCACATTAGCTCTCAGGCTTTGATCGCTTGTGAGCTAATAAATAAAGAGAAAACTGCCCAGTTAAACTGAGGGCATTGAGCTCACAGGCTATTCACACTAATTGTATATTATACTCTTATTTCAAAGAATTTGAAATAAACCCTTGAAAAATAAAGAAATTGACAATATATTAACAGGGGGATCATCCCCCGTACCCCCTTATAATTAACTAATGAACCCCCAAAATCATTCAGGGAAGCGCCTTATTACAATGAACCTATAAACAAAATTTGAAGCAAAGCGGTTAGTTCTATCAAGAGTTATCGCGTTACGTACATACAGAACCGGCGGCCATTAGCTCTCAGGCTTTGATAGCCTGTGAGCTAAAAACCGTTAACATGACAATTTACATCTATTGTGAATAGGAAAACAAGTCAATTTTATAATATGGAGTCTTCTTTGGCCTCGATACAATGGATACAAAAACAGTAAAAAATGCTAAGACGGAATTGCAATAAATCGGTAAGAAATTCCGCTTTAGACAGGTTTTCGTCTTAGCTGGTAAACTGTAAAGGTGTTTATTTCGATGGGACCATGGAATGTTTGCGATTAAGATAATATTTCGTTATAGACAGGTTTCATTTACACTGGTTAAACTGTATACCTAAAACTTGTGTAAATAACCCCATACTGTTTAACTTATGTAAATGAAACTTGTATATAACGTAATATTGTCTTGAGCGCAAACATTCCATGTTCTCAGCAAAAGAAACACCTTGAAAGTTTACCTGCTAAAGCAAAAACCTGTATAAAACAGAATTCGTCACCGATTCATTGCAATTTTGTCTTAGCATTTTTTATTTTTGTTTGTGTCCATGATTCAGTAAATTAGTACCTTGTTCGGCACAGGAGGGAGGGGCAGACCGCGGGATATGCCCTCTCTTGGCTATTAATAAATTTGAAACTTTATGCTTACGAATATACTAGTGTAATTATCCTTAGAAATAAATTAATATGTATGCTAATCATGCTAGTGATGAAGTGCTGGTGAATTATTCTAATCTTAGATGATTTCCTCGAGCTTTGATGATATAAATTCTCCAAATATAAAATTTAAAACTATGGCTATTTTTTTATACGTTGAGTTAAATGTTTTAACACGAATGATGCTTAAAAAAAAAGTGTATAACTAGAAGTACTAATAAAATGATTCACTCCCACGGGGCGCGGGTCACAGTACCCTTTCTTATCTCCCGGCAGATCTGAACTCCGGTGGGGAGAAAACTAGTTTATTCCTTTCTAGTCGAATTTCTTACCAGTTGAAAGTAATTAAGATGGTAAAGTATAGGGAGTCGTGTTTGACTCTCATATTTTCATCTTCCAGGTCTTTTTGGACGAAGGTTCAGCATTGTTTGATGTATCATGTACCATTTGAGCAATAAAATGGTATCAAGGAAAAAAGAACTAGAAACAGATTTTCTTTATTTCTTTCGCTTTTTTTTTTTCTTTTTGTAAAATTTTTACAAGATTTGAAATTAGAATTGGAATTTATGACTATTTTTTATGGCAAGCATAGCAATAATCACCAAACGTATTTTACTATGTCGATGGCTGAAGCAAAATATTCCCGTATTTTTAAAATATTACTCATAGACATTTCTTTGTTTTGTTTTTACTTTCTTCTATTTTTACAAGAAGAAAGTATTGGATTCATGAAAATTTTCGACTTCCGGTTTTCGACGGATTTATACGTTTTAGAAGGTCCTGAACACGATTTGACTGTTTTTAGAAAATGTCTGTCTGTGAGTCTGTCTGTCTGTCTGTATGTGACACAAATTTTGTGGGCGCTCTATCTCAAGAACTAATGCTCGGAATTTAATAAAACTTTAGATTCAGTTAGTCCCTGATATAAATTGGTGCTGATTAGTTTTTGGTATAAATCGCCCGGCAGGTGGCGCTGCTATGCAGCATTTTTTGCGATTCCCGCAATAGCTCTATCTCAAGAAATAATGCTCGGAATTTAATAAAACTTTATATTCAGTTAGTCTCTGATATAAGTTGGTGCTGATTAGTTTTAGGTAAAAATCACCCAGCAGGTGGCGCTGCTATGCAGCATTTTTCGCAATTTCCGCAATAGCTCTATCTCAAGAACTAATGCTCGGAATTAAATAAAACTTTATATTCAGTTAGTCTCTGATATAAATTGGTGCTGATTAGTTTTTGGTAAAAATCACCCAGTAGGTGGCGCTGCTATGCAGCATTTTGCAGGATTTACACGATTTTAGCGATAGTGATATCTCAAGAAATATTGCACGGAATTTAATAAAACTTGAGTTTCAGTTAGACCTTGATATAAATTGGTGCTGATTCTTTTTAGTGTATGCGAAACCTGTGTGAGATAGAAGAAAGGTTTGGGATTGACACATCCGACTAGTTTAGTATGTATTCATAAGTGAATGAATTTTTCTATACATATTTATTACATATATACATAAACACATATGTGAATATATTTCCAATAAATATTTAAATGTGGATATATGTAGTAATTAAGTGTGTGAAAATTCAACTACTTTTCGACGTATGCGCATCTGCATATATTTTCATCATATATTTCATATATTTTATTGTATCAGTTTTTAACACTTTCCAACAACATAGTTGAAATGTGTTTAGGAATTCGGTTGGTCTCTCTGCCTTTTTGTGCTGTAACGCGCGTAAATATACTCGTATTGCCATGCAATTAATACATTTTAATTAGAGAACACGTTCGGCACTGAAAATGAAGTATGTAGCGTTTATTGTTCACTTACCAGGGACACTCAAAAGAATTATGTTAAATTACGGTCTATGGGGGAAATCGTTTGCAGTGAATTTTGATTATGTTATACCATTTCAAACATGTTTAAATTGATATATGTCATTGATATGCACCATAAGAGGCGTACTAAAGAATACAGTGTGCACAGATTTCATCGTTCATTTACAAAGACACACAAAAGAATTCGATTAGAGCACGGTGTAAGAACAATAATCGCCGTAAGTGCGTTTTATGTTGTGGTACATTTTTAAATTAAACTACTTTTTTGCCAATTACTTGGTGTGCATAAATTTTATAGATGATATACAGGCCAGCACAAAAGATCTCGAGTATATTTCCGTTTATTGACGGAAATTGCTGAACTGGAAATTACAAAAACTGTTTCATAATCGATGCTTGACGATTTTTTTTTTTTTTGGCTCTATTTGTATTTGAATTATTATATTCATATTGTTAAATGGAGTTTCTTTTTATACAGGTAATATAATACTAATATAAAGCAAATGATGTTGTTTCTTTTAATATTGGACTATGAATTTTGATTTCATGCTCATAAATCACCCATCAGAATCATGCTTCGACAAATGAAAATGACGTTATATTTCAAGAAATATTGCATTGGGATTCATAAATCTGTAATTTTATTAAAAGATTGCCTTAAGTCTGTTCTGAAATCCGAAGGAGTCATTTTCGGACACATTTCTGGATTCATTTTTGTTTGGAAACGAATGAAATTGGCAGCTGCTTTTATTATGATACTATACAAACGAATGCTGTTTTTTTATAAAGACAGAAGATGTTTTGCAAAATACTGTCGAAGTTTGTGTTTAGAATCGACATTCAGGACGTAACAACGCGGGAAAGAAGAAAGCCTTTGTTCACGTGACAACAATCACTTATAGCGATAGACAATATTCATTTATCAAAAGATGGTAAACACCATTTGATTCCAAATCACTTCAATAATCAGGTATGCAAAAGCCATCAATTTTCCGTTTAAAAATGAGTCCGTGAATGTGTCAGAAAGATTCAAGTTGTCTTATTGATTGTCAGTTTAGTTCGGATGGTGATATTGACATCATTCTCAAAGAAAAAGATCATTTTCATTTATGAGAATGGAATAATTTAGTATGATTGAGTCAGTATGAACTCATATTCAATAACTTTTAGTTCTGCAAATAAAGTTCCTACTTATATTTTCCTTTTTTTTTTTTAATAAATTTTATATGCACCAAATAAAAAGTTTCCTAAAATTACATTATTTCCTTGAAATAAAAATAAGTAAATCTATAAAACTCAGACATTTAAAAATGATTGAAGTAATTAATATACTTAACTCAGGTAATAATTTAGGTAGTGATAATGAAGTCATTCTAAAAAGAAGAAAAATGATTTTTGACATATAAGAATAAAATACTTTATTATTATTGTGTCAATAGTCAATGGATTTTATTCTGCACGTACAGATACTGAAACTTAACCATTTATTAAAAAATCTTCATAATGCATATATCTGGTAAGTAAATCAGAAGAAAAGTGAATTAAGAAATGGAAATATCAGGTTTTAAAAACTTATTCTATGAAAACACATTTTAAAACTTCTTATAAGAAATATTTTATAAGTGCGTTTTGATGAATTTGAAAAGTTCAACGTTCTTACACAAGTAATAATTAGTTTTTTATTCTTAATTTGTAAAATAATCAAGAATAATATTTTCAATAAACAATTGCAGCCTTTCACTACAATACATTTCTGAATTCTTCAATACCATCATACACATATATGTGGAAATTTATTCCCCAGTTAAATGCAACATTTTATGCGATTAAGCTCAGCGGAAAGAAAACACCAAGTGGTATGCAAAAAAAAAAAAAAACCTTAAATGTTAAAATGCGTACCACAACTGAAAACGCACTTCCAGCAATTACTTTTCATAGACAGTACTCAAGCCAAATTCTTTTGTGTGTATTTGTGAAAAAACGACAAATTCTATGCATACCATAATTCTACAGTAAGTGCGTCTTGTAGCACACCTCAGTGATGTATATTTTAAATGTGTTTAAAATAATGAAATATCATTGTAATACTCCGCAAACGATTTCCCCTGATACTACACCAAAATGTAACGGAATTCTTTTGTGTGTCCCTGTAAATGA
The DNA here is from genome assembly GCA_963931845.1 of Maratus michaelseni. Classification (NCBI taxonomy): domain Eukaryota; kingdom Metazoa; phylum Arthropoda; class Arachnida; order Araneae; family Salticidae; genus Maratus; species Maratus michaelseni. The sequence goes on from OZ007598.1 coordinate 79,972,085, forward strand.
ACCGTAAGTGCTACACACTTCATTTTCAATACCGAACATGCCAACTTCAATAACATCGTTTACATGAAAATCCGAGTATATTTATGTGAGTTAGAGCACTGTCAGACGGACAGACAAACCAAATTCATAAGAAAAACGAATATATATATTTAAAGCAATTAAAACGTTTTATATTCTTTTTCCAATAATTAGTCGTTAGCCCAGTTTAATAAAGAAATAATTATTATAATTTCTAAAGTTGCCCCTCCCCATAAAAAAAAAAAAGATTTATTTATAGATGTACATAACTTTTATTTTGGATAGAAAACAAATACTATCGATGGGAATTGAAATCTCAGAAATACTCTTTTGATTCGCTTCGATGTCGAAAAATATTTAAGTTCAATGGAAAAACAGTTATTGTTTTTTAAAGTATTATAAATATTGTAATATAAATATTGATATTGTAATACTGTAAAGTACTCTTGTCAATATTGTAAAAATGTCTTAACGTTAAAAATTACTAATTAGGAGTTAAAAATCATTGATATACATTTTAAAACATTCATGAAGGCTTCAAATCAGGGTACGCAAAATTCATGATTTTGTTTTTAAGAAAATTGGGATTTATTTAATTTAAATCATATATTTTTTTTGTTATTTAAATCGGATTTTTTTAAATTTTAAATTATTATGTTAGAAAGTTAACTTTTCTACAAATTATACATATAAATTTAGCAAGAATGCTTGATGATTTTTTTAATTTTAAATGCAAGTACCATATGAAAACTAATAATTATAAATTAATTAATTTTTAAATTGATGAAAATATTTGAAGAAAAGAAAAACATTGTTTTTTCCTTTTTGCAATATTAGATAATATTTGTCAGCATATAAGATATGTCCTATTTTTAAAAAATATTTAAATGTGTAAGTGTAAAATATATAAGATACCTAAAATCTTTTGAAATTGCATTTCTCATAAAAATATGCATATATACACATTGGTTAATACAATTTAATTTAAATATATGACATAAATGTTCAAGGTTTTTCTCAAAAGATTAAAGTTAAAAAATGTAACAATTAATAGTATTTTAGAGTCACCTCCATTTTCATTTCTAATTTTATTAATACCTGATATTGAAAGTCAATGGAAACAAATTACATTGGAACTGCCTTGGTGACTTTTAATAAGTAGATATATTGAAATGAAAAATAGACGAATACTTTAGAAAATATGAAAAATGTATTATTTTTTCAAAACACTCAAGGGTTTGGAATGCAAGGCTTTGTATAATAAAAACAATTTTCCTGCTTTTTCATTCCCCACTTTGTTTCTAAGTTTAGAATGTACTAAACGTAAGTAGAAAATAGTCCTTTCTACAGAGTTGCTTTATTCCTTTTTCACCTGACATTTCACAAAAACTTGACTTGAAATGGGCTCTCCACCTCTCCGAAGGAGACATTTCGAATACAGTATTTTGCTTAAAAATAAAATCATAAAAAGGATCTGCCTTAGCTGGGAATCTCATGATTAAAGTTATAAAACTACTAGTAAATTTATTCTTCTTAGCAAATAAAAAAAAAAAAAAAATTCTTTCCGATCTCAGTCAAATCGCATCTTTTTTAATTCATCATGCATGCTCTTGACATTTGCTGCAATATATGTGTCAAGGCTACCAATAAAACAGTTACATCCAGCTTTGCACTTTAATATTACTTCATGAGCAATTTTTATAAGGTATATTCGGTTCTGTGTGAATTTTCTTATGTGTCAATAGAATCCACAAGATACCAATCCTTGCAGCATTTGGTGAAAATTAAACAAACAATAGGCTCATTGTGGACATTTTACCACCCATCTAAACCCAAGTAGGCTGTCTGGCCTTCAAGAACTTTACATTTGTTTTTATTCCTTGTCCTTCTTATAAACATGAGCTAAAAGCATTACACCAATTTTTCTGCAGGTAAATTGAATGTAACCAGGACGTACTAGAATAATCCTATTTTAAATTCAGGATGAATAAAATTAATTACATAGGAAATATTGTCTATTTATTACCACAAGAATTAACAAGCTATTGTTAGAAAGAAAACATTCAAAATTCTTTCAAAAATTGATCAGCTATAAACATCTGTAGATTGACAGTATTTATCCTCTTTATTTTGCCTTTCTGTGCTGTTACAGCATGTGACACAGGAGTATTTATATTCTGCGAAGAGAGTGGAATCTCGTTTCCGTTTTTTGATTTGTAAAAGATCCCTCATATTCTTTCCAGATAGAAAATTTTCGGGTAAAAAGGAAGCCATGTTACCGCAATCATTTACGGAGTTTGAATTCAGCCTATCTTCCTTTTAATCTACGTCTTTCTCCCTTCCTTGACCTTAGGGGGGAGTAAGCGAGCCGGTTGGGAAGTGGCCTAATAAAATAGAGGTGCATTTCGCCAGCCCCCCCACCACTCTCATTTCTTCGAAAATATTACCATTCGTTTATACCTCGTTTGTGCCCATTTGTACCTCATTTGTACTAGAGTAATAAAAGGTTTTTAGAGGAGGGGGGGGGGAGAAACGGCCAGCCAGCCCCCCCCCCCCCCTACCTCAATGTTTTACAAAACGGATAGTGTCAAACGTTTATACCCGTTTGTACCAACAATCATTTCGTTTGCACCTCATTTGTACTAGAGTAATAAAAGGTTTTTAGTGTGGGGCTGTCATTTCTCCAGCACCCCACTTCAATGTTTTGCAAAATGGATAGTGCCAATCGTTTATCGACCTTGAATGGGTCGTATTGTCCATTACACAGATGTACAACGTAGAAGAAATACCACCCTCGTTTGGATTTGAATCCGCTTGACCGTGCTAAGAATATGGATGATGGATGTGAACTAAGAACTGGGAGAATCAGAATACCGCTATAAGTCTTTACGCTTAACGTATGTCGAAAACGGAATTGAGAATAAAGATGAAATGAGATACAAAGGTTTTAAACATTTTCGAAAGATCTTAAAAAAAAAAAAAACTTTTTTTAATTTTATAGAAAACTTTATATAGTTACTTCATTATTAAGTTTCAGGGTCTGTGGGGGGCTTCAGCCCCCTTAGCCCCCCCCCCGTGGGTGCGCCAATGAGTGAGGGGTCACTATTATGTTTCAAACTTTCTTGACATCTAGATAAATTATAATCGTTGTATATAAACATATTTTTCTACAAGAGTTTTATACCTATTGTATGAGTATGAGTGTATTTCGCATGATTAAACAGTATTTCTTGAAGAAAAATAATCCAACTGGTGAGCATGTGGCAGGAGTCGAAATATTGAAGATACTGAAATGTCCTTAAAATCTGCTTGTATCCGGTGGGGAAAAAAAGGAATAAATTACTTGAAATGCTTGTGGAATCAAAGCTGATTAATATATTTTGCAAAATAAAACTGTATTTCTTGAAAAAATAATCCAACTAAAGAGTAAGCACATGAGAAAAGGCCGAAATATTGAAAATACAGCTAAGTCGTTGAAATCTGTTTGCATCTGGTAAGAAAAAGAATTAACCAGTTCTCTAATTAGATGTAATCAATGTAGAGATGCATATTTCCATGAAAAATGGTGTATTTCACTTGGCAATCTATAACAGACTTTTCAATCGCCACTTGGCGAGTGGCGAATAGGGTGGCGATCGATGGCCAATTTTTTAACTTTAATCGCCACGTGGCGACCGCTAATTTTCACCTATACTGTTATTACAATTAAATTTTGGTTTAGCATGAGAAATATGACTATGAAATTGGCTAAATATTGTTGCAATGTGCATATAATATTAAAAAATCTGATCTTTAATAACTATAGCTAATAGTTTAAAAAATATTTTAAAAGAAATTCCTTAAGGTTGTTATCAAATGACTTGATCAACAATGCGAAAGTTTCTGATATATTTTCTGACACATTTTTAAACGCAATGGTATACAATTTGGCAGGTCTGACTATCGAAGCGATGTGGAATCGAAATGGATTTTCCATTTTTTGACAAGTAAATTACTTATCGAGTTATAAACGATTCGTGTCACATGACGACAACATATTCTCTTTTCTCGCATTGCTGCGGCGTGAATTTGGTTCAAAATATCTATTTTGACAGTATTTTCTGAAAGTTCATCTGCCTTTACCAAAAAATGAAAAACATCTTTCAATGACATAGTTTCTGAATAAGAACATCTGTCAATTTCATGTGTTTCCGAACATAATTGAATTAAAAAAAAATGTGTCAGATAGGATCTCTTTTTGATTTGTGAACATCTTTAAGAGTATCCATTACTGGCACGTTTACTTTATTTTAAATACAACCCAAATTTTTTAAGGGCAGCAAATAAATAAACATATGAGTTAAATATTATACATGGAAATAACTCACTATAGCAACAAAATAAAACAAACAAACAAAATAAACAATTGTAAATGTTCACATAAGAAATAACTAATGTATAATACGTCCTTATCGCCAATATTTGAGCACTAAACGTCATTTCTCACATTCCTAACATATCGCAGACCATTGACGTTATGCTATTTTTTTAGGCGCGTTCGTAATTATATATAAATACGTAGCACCTATAGTCGTCGCTTGGTCCGTCCGTCCGTCCGCATATAACAACGCAAAAACTACCCAACCGAATGGTTTGGAATTTAAGATATATTATCTTTGCAGAATTTTGTCGCGACATTTCAAATTTTATTAAAATCGAATCAAAACTTTAAGAGATATTAATAAAAATATTTATTAAGAAATTTGATTTTTTTTTTTTTTTAAATCGGTGCTTTCTTGTTAGAGGAGCTTCCGAAGTTTAATCGTCAAGCGACCGATATACTTATTCTATTACAGAAATTAATCTGCAGACGATATCATTCATTTCACAGAATTAAAAATCATCAAGATCTAAATATTTGTATAGCTAGCTACAGTACGAACGCACCTCATTTGTCACGTTTGACGTACAATTTCCAGCATGTTTAATTAAATTTAGGACAAATATTTTATTATTATTATTGTTGTTGTTTCTACCAATGAGAGAATGTATATCATTGCGTTTTTCTCACGTTTGCTTATAAAAATATGTTTCAATGGTTAAATTTTACTTAAAGTTTTTTAAATATTTATATACATATACCAAATCATTAAAATAAATAAATAATACTAAGCACACACATTGATTTACAAAACATTCGTTAAATTATGACTTTTATATAATATATATATAAAAGAATATTTGAAGGAAATAATATAAATAAGTAAATGCACACAAAATTTAAGAATTATTAAAATAAAACATTTACCTTATACTTGTAGGCAATTAATCCTTTTTAAAGATAGATCTAGAATAGTAACACACTTTAGTAGCTGATGTTCACACGTCACCTTAGGAATTGAAATCCACACTTATCCGATTTACGATGACGAGCGATTAATTCTCCAACCATGTGGATAACGCCATTGGTCGACTGGCTGTTCTGACACATTTTAGGGGTGTCAGAAACGACGTTTATTGCTCGCAAATATTGGCGATAAGGTCGTTATTATACATAGTTATTTCTTATGTAAACATTTAAAAGTGTTTTTTTTATTTTTATTTTTTTGAGTTATAAACATGTATAATATTTAACTCATGTGTTTATTTATTTGCTGAACGGATACGCTTAAGGATGTTTTCAAATCCAAACTAGCTACTTTCTGAGACATTTTTTAATGCAATTATGTTCGGAAACGCATGACATTGGCAGATGTTCGTATTCAGAAACTATGTCACCGAAAGATTTTTATTATTTTCATTATTATTTCAATTTTATTTCAATTTTATTCATTTATTCATTATTATTTCAATTTATATCATTATTTCAATTTTATTATTATAAAATTTAGGTTGTATTTAAAATAAGGTAAACGTGCCAGTAACGGATACGCTTAAGGATGTTTTCAAATGCAAACTAGCTACTTTCTGAGACATTTTTTAATGCAATTATTTTCGGAAACGCATAACATTGGCAGATGTTCGTATTCAGAAACTATGTCACCGAAAGATGTTTATTATTATTATTATTATTTTTTTTTTTTTTGTAAAGGCAGATTATCTTTTAGAAAATACAGTCAAAATCGGTGTTTTGAGCCGATCTCTCGTCGCAACAAGGCAAGAAAGGGGAAAATGTTGTCGTCATGTGGCACGAATCGCTTAAGACTGGATAAATAATTTATTTATTTAAAAAAAAAAAAAAATTTATTTCGATACCAAATCGCTTTCGTAGTCAGACCTGCCAATTTCATGCATTTGCGTTTAAAAATGAGTCAGAAAATATATCAGAAAGCCATGAAAATAACGTTGGTGAGCAAGTCATTTGTAAACCACCTAATGAAATTTCTTTTAAAATATTATTTTTTAATTATTAGTTAATTACTAATTATAGACCGGATTTTTTAATATTATATGTACATTGCAACAATATTTAGTCAATTTCATAGCCATATTTCTCATTGCGAACAAAATATAATTGTAGTAACAGAAATAAATCAAGACATCCAAAAATTCAGTAATGGTCATGAAAATATTAGTAATGAACACTAACACAAGGAATTAAACATTTGCTTTTGTGCTCTTATATTAAGAACTTAATGAAAGAATCCTATACTAAAACAAAATATTTAAATTTGAGATAGAAATTTACTACATTATTTAAAAAAAGTTATGATGAGATAGTTTTATAATGATTTTAAATTTAGATAAAGTGGGGCAATAAAAATGTCTTCATTCATATCAATTATCAATATCATCATCATGTATGGAAAAAATGACAATTATTTAGATGGAATAGTTTACAACATCGAATTTTCTTTTTACTTATTTCGCTGGCATGTGTAAATTTTAAGTATACTAAAAACAATATTGTTTGTCAGTTTTAGTTCATTGATTCATGAAATTGTTAAAATCATACTCTCGAGTTCAACTCTCAAGTAGTCCTTTTCAAATAAACTGAACAATTAGGATTAGTAACAATTAATAAAACCACTGTACCTGTGCGAGGATTTCGCATTGAATCTAATATTTTTTTTTACCAATATCTAATATTTTTTAGATGCCAGTTAAAACTTCTAAAGAAAAATAAGGATAAAAATATCTGGAAAGAACATTAGTCAAACATGAATATAATCTCATTTATTCCATCAAAGTCACAGTAAAAAGTGATTAAAGATAGCAAAATGCACGCGCAAATAATAATAATAATAATAATAATAATAATAATAATAATAACAACAATTGTATTCTAACTGCATTAGAGGATGACGTCATCCGCATTGGTAAAACACATCGGAAAAATAAAAACAAATTGAATGCACATGCACTTCAGATATTTCAATATGACAAAGTATACATTTTAGGCTACACGCGAAATACCACCTACTTCGATCGATCGGTGGAGTCTTTTTCTTCAAACATTTGAATTAGAATTTTGCTTTTTAATCGTAAATTAAAAATAAACACAATCAATCATTGTTGAGCATAATATAATGCGGTATTTTATTTTTGTGGCAACACTGATTTGAGAAAAACCCTTTATTTCACTTATGAAAACAATACTCATTTAATCATTTATTTGATTGTAATTTTTAATCAAAAACATGCTTTAACGAAATATGAGTGCTATGTCAGAAGCCGGTTCAAAAACCAATGGAATGATACCTCATTCATTGTTGTGCGTTTTGTAAATGCATAGAAAAAAGGTTGTTCACGACAGAAATAATATATATCAGTGGAACCGTGCATGGATTTTGCACTGTAGTCTAATAATTTTAAGCAATATCTAATATTTTTTAGATGCAGGTTTAAACTTCTTAAAGAAAATTTAAAGATAAAAATATCTGCAAGCAACATTAGTCACGTCAGAATATCGTCTCATTTATGCCATCGAAGTTACAGCAAAAACTTATCATAAAATAGCAAAAAGCACGCGGAAGAAAAAAATTAACAATCGTATTTTAACAGCACTAGAAGATGACGTCATCCGCTTCCTGAAAAACATAAAACAAAGAAATGCATTTAAAATACAATTTAATCTAATATAATAAAGCATATTTTTTAATCAACACGTGAAATACCTCTGCTTCGATCGATCGATCGATGGTGTATTTTTCTTCTAAACATTGCTATTTCAATTTTGCTTTATAACCATTAATATAAAATTAACCCGTCCGAAGAAATCATACTTTACCCTTTTTTGTACTATTTATTTTTTTATAATCATTTTTGAGCATCCTATAATGCTGTATTTTATTTTTGTGGCAACACTGATTTGAGTAAAAACCTTTTATTCCATTTATGAAAACAATGCCGATTTCCTTTTTAATTAACAGCAATTTTTAATCAAAAAACGAAATGTGAGTGTACTATGTCAGAAATCGCTTCAAAAACTTTTCAAAGAATACCTCAAATCGTTGTTGTGCGTTTCGTAAATTCATAGAAAAAGGGATGTTGATAACAGATATAATATATATGATGGTGATATTTATGAGAATAATTAATTGTTCATTTATTAATACCATTATTACGAGATAAATATTTTAATTATTTTAGATAAGGGATTTAAAATTGTGAATTACAGAGAATTACAGTTATCAAATTCCTGAAACGATGGCGGGGGGGGGGGGGGGGAAGGGGGTCCTCTTCCCCTTGGAATTTAAAAAGTGTTTCCCATAAAAAGAAAAAGAAAAAAAAAAAGTTTTGTAGTATCATCGCCGGTATTTCCCGTTATAATTTATAATAAGAAATAACTATGTATAATTAGTCCTTATCGCCAATATTTCAGCACTAAACGTCGTTTCTGACACTCCTAAAATGTGGCAGTTAGTCTACCAATGACCGCGTTTTGAGAATTAATCGCTCGTCACATGTCACCCTAAATCCAAGGGGATCTGGGGATCCTTTAATAGGAGTTGTAGGAACCTTAGGATAGGGGATTTCCATTTCAAGGTTGAGGTGTAAGCATCAGCAACTGAACTGTTTTTCTATTCTAGACCTTTATCTTTTAAAAGGATTAATTGATTACAAGGATAAGGTGAGTATTTTATTTTAATAATGCTTAAATCTTGTGTGCATTTACTTATTTATATTATTTCCTTCAAATATTTCATCTTGCTTTTCATAATAAGGAAGATAAGTCATAATTTAACGAATGTTTTATAACTTAATATGAGCGATTTATATGTGTTAATTTTTATAATAGTTTGGTATATATATAAATATTTTAATATTATTTATAAATATACTTGACAAAAATGTAACGATATACTCTCTCTTAGAAGTGGTAGAAATAATAATAATAATAATAATAAATTACTTGGCTTAAATTTAGTTTTAAAAATCACCATGTTTCAATTAACTTTTTAATTATCATTCAATTTGATGAAGTACCACTTAACGAAACTTTTAAGTTACAGTCTATACAAAGTTTTTTTTTTTTTTTTTTTTTTTTTTTTTTTTGGCACATTTTGTGAAAATTAAATTTATTTTTTATGAAATGTATTATATTTTTGTGAAAAATAATATTTTGTAACGAAAGATGAAATCCAGTTACTTAAATTCGAACCAAGTGTTTAATAATAATAATTTGTTAAAGTCCTTCTAATAAAGCTTTTGATGAACTTGGTTTGTTTGCAAATGACACATTTTAAAATCCAACAAAATAAAAATAATTAATCAAGAGTAATGTTTTTATGGAATGGAAGTTTGTGTAGAGACCTATTTTATAAAGAGGTTTTTTGGGAAGAGCCCTGTTTTATTAAAAGAATTTTTTGAAATGGCCTGTTTTATTAAATGGATTTTTGGGAAGAGCCCTGTTTTATTAAAATAATTTTTTTAAGTGGCCTGTTTTATTAAATGGATTTTTACGAAGGGACTCTAAATAGGCCAAAAATTTTGCCTGTATCGACCCTTGAGTTGCGATATTAAAATAATAGAAAAAAAGAAGAAAAATTGTTTTGTTAATATGTTAAAGAAACTGCATGAATATCGTGTGTTTATTATTTATTTCTTACGTGACAATCGATTTTATTAAACAATTGGCAGTTCAGTATGAATTTTCTTTTTCTTTTGACATTCAAATAAAACTTTAAACTACTTTAAATAACTATTAGTTTTAATATTGTTAATTCTAATATTTTATTAAATTTTAACGATTTAATTTTTGTGTATACAATGTTGACTTTATCGCCATTGCATTGGTCGATCAAGGCTAAATTTTTGGATTTTTGTAGTGCCCCTTTTGAAAATGTCTATTTGAATTACAACCCTCTTCACAAAATTCCTTTTTATAAAACAGACCCTTCACAAATTGTTCTTAAGATAATAAAGCGCTTCACAAAATTAAAGAAGTTATTAATAAATCCTTGGTTCGAATGAGAGTAACTGAATTTAATCTTTCGTAAAAAAACATGTTATTTTTCACAAAAATATAATGTATTTCTCAAAATTAATTTTAATTTTCTGAAAAAGGGCCCCAAGAAATAAACTCTGCGTCGACCCATGTATTTTGTACATGTACTGTGCTTGAATTATTGTTTTATATATTTCAGTTGCGTTTAAAATACAATTTTTAAATAATAAGCTATAGTATAAATTCTAAAAATAGTTTGTTAGTTTGATAGGTGAAACTAATGTTAATGTGCATTTTATTTTTCTTTTAACAATAAAATAAAATTTCAAAATTACAATTTTTCTGTCCCTTCCATCGCAATCGGATTGTTCTCATCTGATGATGCAAGCATTTAGTCTAAATTGTGGGGGCTTCCCTCCTTATATTTGTCTTAAAACTCCCAGAAATTAAGCAGAAAACGTCTTTTCCAATAAATGTGTATACCAAATTTGAAGCTCAATCGGATAATTCTAGCACGATGTATATCGCGTTACCTACAAACATACAGAACCTGCGGATACAATATCAGACTTGATAGCCTGTAAGCTAAAAACTTACATCCATTTAATTCATGTCGCTTTAATGACAAATTGTGTCAAATTCACAATCAAAACATAATTTTGTGTTTTCTTCTTTATTAAAATAATTTATATTTTAATTACAGTGTGATTTTTTCCAAGTGAAACTTTTTTCTGATGTAGGTGATATTTTTTTTTCCGTGATTCATAAACTGTATTTCCTTATTACTCACCACCCCCCCTTTTCCCCTCCGTAGAAACACCAGCTTCTTCCTTGTAGAAATAAAGCATAAATCCAAACTGCTTATTTTGAGACACATTTTTACATTCATTTTTGCTCTAAAATGCATCCAATTGGCAGGTTCTCTTATTCAGAAACTTTATAATATCCATATTATATCGATTTTTTTTTTTTTTATAAAGGCAGAATATATTTCAAAAAATGCTGTCAAAGTGGACATTTTGAACCGAATTTCCCGAGGCGATAGCGCTGGAAAAAAAATATCGTACTGTGAAAATAATTGTTTGTAAATCAATTTCTAATTTATTGAACGAAAAATAAAAACATGGGTCCCTTATAAATCTCTTCATAAATCACGCCGCCAAGTTTTATGTTTTTACTTTTAAAAATGAGTCTGAAAATTTGTCTCAAAATTTTGAGTTGTTGAGCGTCGAAATATATATTTTTTTAATACCGCCTTAATGAAATGTTAAAATCGTATTTTCTTGGACCAAATCTTAGAATTGTCTAACCCATTAATTAACTCAGAACCCCCCCCCCCCCCCACGCCCCTACGCTGTAAAAACTGACAGTGGCCAACTGAACTTTTCTTAATAAGCAGCTGTTCTTATATATATATATAATTATTCATAAATGTGTGAGCCCTTTCCACCTTAGTTAATGTGAGCCTTTTTTTCATGGTGATTTTTCCGGTGGTGCTTTTTACCGTGGTGATTTCTTCAGGGGTGATTTTTTTCCGCCTACCCTGCGAATCAGTGGTTCTTTCTTACACTTACTACTTAGTACTCCATATGAATACTCGGTACTCAGCTATTCGGCCAAACTACTATCCAATGTAAAAATATATTAAAATTGAAATGTCCGAAAATGTAATATTCTTAATACTTGTTTGAATAATAATAATAAAAAAAAAAAAAAAAAAAAAAAAAAGCTTTACAATACTATCTATTTCTCGTGGGAATAGTCGGAAATGGAAATCATCTATACTATTAAAATCCGTTCGCGTATCTATGTAACCTCAAAAACTCGGAAACCACTGGCGCAGGGCTACGAAATTTGGAACACGGGTTGCTGGTAGTGGGTCCACGAACGATCGCGGCCAAAAATTCGAAAATTTTAAATAGATTTTTGGTAGATTAATTATTAATTAAAATTCATCCACAAAGAGATCTCATCAAAAAAACGCTTTTTTATCTTCGGTTGGTTGGTTGCATAACATCTCCGCAGAAGTCATTAAATAAATCAATATTAGGGATATTTGCAATTGCGACTCGAGTGTTTAAAATCGATAGATCAGAGATTATATGACATGTAGACAATCAACTTAATTATTAACCGTTGCCATAAGCTAAAAACTTAATTTTAAAGGATTTTATTGACTTAATGAATTATAATAAGCTGGGCTCATGTTTTTACATGACATATATTAGTATGATACACATTATTAATACAGGAAACTTTAACAGATTATTTGTCAAATTTGCGGGGATAGGGAGAAGTGGGGATAAACGACTTTTTATTAAATATCATATTTATTTTGCTTGACCGCGCGCCACCTGGCGGCGACTTTTTCATTAATTGACCCTCCTTATTAATAAATCAAAATCTACTGTTCTGATTTCAACAGAACTAATTACATTTAACAAATTAAAAATTTTTAGCTTTACCCGTAACAATTAATAGCTGTTTTATATAGATAATACCACTATTTTAGAGTAACAGTTTTTGTAAAAATTAAATTTATGTTCAAACAACAAATTATGCTCAATTTATGTTTCATAACAAATTTTTATATTCATAAACTTTAGTTTGGTTGTACTGATTTTTACTTTTAATTTTGGTTTTAGAATTAAATTGATGAACTCCGGTGCGTAGAATGGTTTAAACAGCAAGCTCTTTATAGATAATACCGCTGTTTTAGAATAACAGTTTTCGTAAAAATAAAATTTTTGTTCCTATTAAAATGGTACAGAGCCCGTATTCAGTTGATACATACCAACAGTCAAAGTTAGTGATTTGTTGTTGAGCACTTGTGAACCTTGCGCGTATCTACCCTATTAAAATACGTGCGCGTATCTACCCTATTAAAATACGTGCGCGTATCTATGTAACCTCAAAAACTCGAAAATCACAGGTCACAGAGCTACGAAATTTGCCACACGGGTTGCTGATAGGGGGCCCGTGAGCGATTGGGGCAAAAAATTCGAAAATTTTAAATAGATTTTTTTAATGTTTTTGACGAATTGTTGTCTTTTTTATGTTTAACCCGTAATCGCGCGATTTCTAACCAGTTCTAAATGTTTACTGCAATGTGAGATATGTATATTACGTACGCCACACTGCAATATTAAGAAACTGTAGCGGGTATTACGGTAATTATTTTACCTCGCATGCAAATTAGAGATTATTTAACTGAGCTTAATTATTACCTTTTTTAAAAAATAAAGAAAAACATTTTATCACAAGCATTAACAAAAGTTTTTATTCAATTTATTCCCTCATTCCAAAGATATCGTTTTATCGTCTGCTGCCATGGCAACATGATAAATTAAATTTCATTAAAAAAATACACAGTAGCAGAAAAATATTTTTCTAAATCGAATAGTTGAACAACTCAACACCTTAACAGGGGAATTCATATTTCTTATTTAGATATTTTAAACTTGTTGTTATTTTTATTTTTATTTTGGTTTTAGAATTAAATTCATGAACTCCCGTGCGTAGAACGGGTTAAACAGCTAGATATTTATTATATACGTAAAAACGTTGAGAGATATATGGAATATATTTTTTTATTGAATATGATGAAGGCAAGATAAACGGACAAATATTAGTAATGACTAGTAAATCAGAAACAGGAAAAAGCTCATTTTATTACCATCTGGGAGGATGGAGTGTGTTAGTCACTTTCTCAAATTTCCACATAAAAGTATTTCAAAGTAAGTTTCAATAATTCCACAGATAACCAACCCTTTGTTCCCCTTTCGACTCAAACTCTAGACTACACAGTAGACTATACAGTATATTCTGCTCGGACCACATTTTCCGAGCTATCTTCATTCAAAATGAGCAACAGGTTATAGGCGATAATTGAAGGCTTCCCTGGTAAATTTCAAAAGAATGACTAAAGGGAAAAGGGTGTGAAACGGAAATGTTTTCTTTCTTTCAAAAACTTTGACGTATTTTGTATTTAAGCTTATGTCAAAGAAAATAGGTAGACATTTCCAAACAGTCCTTACAATTACAATTATATTCAAATGTTTTATCTATGTAGACCAGCTAACTGTGCCCAAGATTATCCTTCTTTTGTTAAGAAGTGTATGAATTGCCCTTCAACCACATATATCATTCTCATTCCAATCTCCTTACTCAGGCATAAAGCGACAGTTTCTTTTATTAAAAAGAAGATAATCTCTTTTCTTTCTGATATAGAGTTGGAAAGGGCAGGTGAGATTATTTGCACATTTAGTGTTAACTTGTTTGCCAAATTGATTTACGCTTTAGCGATAATTCTGGCTATCAAAAATAATGCTTTATGTTAAATATATATATTATATACTAAGGCAGGGACGGCGAATCTTTTTGCTTGTGCGTGACAAAAATATCAAAAATACTATTTACGAACATTCTAACGCGCCAAGACCATTCTAATTTGGAAAATATCTTAATTCAAAATTAATTTTTACAGAATATTTTATTCATCATAAATTTAACTTCTGACTTATTTATTAGGCCGTATATGACCTCGATAACACAGCAAATTGAAATCAGTAATAATAAATTATAAATGAGATTTTTCTCTGTGGAGCCGAAATCTGGGGGAAAAGATAACGGGGAAAAAGGTAACCGGGAAAAAGGTGACAAAAAAAACAAGAGCGGAAAACGTGACCGGAAAAAAGTATACAAGGTAAAAACGGGACCGTTTGGTGCTGCTTGTGCTTTGTCCGGTATAGAGCCGTTATAAGACAGCCAGGTAAATAAAAATATTTTAAGTGAAAGTCTACAAATGCGAATAGTGAAAAATGGTGTGAATATTCACAGACGAGAATGCTCGTTTGCACCACTACTTCATTTTTGACATTCGCGAACGCGAATACAAATATTTTTCGTCGATGTCTACGAAAGCGAATATTGAAAAAGTGTGAATATTCGCATACGATAATTCTCGTTTACCTCACTACTTGATTTTTGATATTCGCTAAAGGGAACACGAATATTTCCCACCGATGTTTAAGAATGTGAATATTGAAAAAAGTCCCAAATATTCGCATATGAAAATGCACGTTTACATCAATACTTGATTTTTGACATAGTATGTGAATATGAATGTTGTCCGTTTATATTTACGAACGTGATTATTAAATAAATATGTGTATATTTGCATTTGAAAATGCTCGTTTACATTACAACTTTATTTTTGATATTCGCGAATACGATTTTTTTCTGTCGATGTTTAAGAATGCGAACATATTAAAAAGAGCTGTTAATATTCGCATACGAGACAATGCTGATTTATGTACATCGCTACTTGGATTTTGATATACACGAATATGAATATTTTCCCTCGATATTTACGGATGAAAATATTCAATAAGGTTGTGAATATTCACACCAGTTTTCAGTATTCCGATTTGTAAATAAATATCAACGGAAAATATTCGTAATTATGTTCACGAATGTCAAAAATCAAGTAGTGATTAAAACGAGCATTCTTGTATGCGAATATTCACACCACTTTTCAACATTCGTAAAAATCGACGAAAAATATTAGTATTCGCGTTCGCGAACGTCGCAGAATGTTGTGTCATGGCGAATGTCCCGAATGTAGTGATGAATACTTTTTAGTACTTCTTGTTGTTGTTGTTATTATTATTATAGTTATTATTAAGTGGTTTCAAACTCTAGTGGTATAAAAATATCCATTTATTATTTTTTTCACCAAAACTTAATATTATTCCCACTAAAGTTTTTTTTTTTAATTCTAAATTTTTCCCACTAGGTTTACAATTGAAACTCAAATAGATGTTTATTGATAAATTTAAACTTTTACTTACTGAATATAAAATTCTTATAACTACACGCGATTCGAATATGCATATGTTTAGAAAAAAATAACAAAAAGAAGATTAAATTCTTATGAACTCAAAACCAAGAATTGCATTATTCTCGTACGCGAATATTCTCACTTTTTATACTTTTGCTAACAGTATTCACAAATATTTACAGAAAATATTCGCCTACGAGAATGATATAAATCAGACATTTGTTACCTCGTTAGTGTTTAGCACTTATTTATCATCAATCCTTATATATTATTTCCCCTGTCAACATCCCTTTTACTCAGAAAATATGAAACGCAGAACAACAAATGAGATACCATATGAAAGGTCTTAGAACAGGCTTCTGACATAGCCCACTTAACAATTCGTTAAAACATGTTTTTGATTAAAATTTGCTGAAATTAAAAAAATAAATCGGCATTGTTTTCATGAAAGAAATGAAAGGTTTTCCTGAAATTATTGTTGCCAAAAAAATAAAATACCACATTATATGATGCTCATAGCAATTATTATAAAAAACACCGCACGGGTTTATTTTATACTTATGATTAAAAAGCGAAATTGAAATTGAAATGTTTAGATTTATAAGTTCCATGGTTTTCCCGAAGCGGATGACGTCATCCTCTAATGCAGTCAAAATACGATTGTTAATTTTTTTTTTCTCGCGCGTGCCTTTAGCAATCTTGGATCAGTTTTTAGTCTAACTTTGATGGAATAAATAACATGATATTCTGGCTTGACTAACAACTAAATGTTGTTTGCAGATATTTTTATCCTTGCTTTTTCTTTAGAAGTTTAACCTGCATCTAATAAATATTACATACTAGCCGCCACTGGCGACCAGTTTGGTCTCCCTTAAATGTATGTTAAACATTGCAACACGTTACATTTATTCATAATTTAATTTTCCCTTAATCCTTCGCCAAATCGGAAGATTCTAATAGACAAATCATGAACTTTTGCGATCATGGTAGCATTTCGCATATTTTTTGGGCACAAATGTCACATACGCACGTTGGCGCGATTCCCCCCCCTCACCCGCCAATTTGGCGAAAACTTTGTTATGGAAATTGTTGTTTATTTACTTTTATTTTTTATTTTAATTCTATAAATTATTTTTGATATGTATATCAATATTTATTTACATCAAACTATCATTTATTTATTTTTATTCTTTTTTTTAATTATGAGTATTTTTGTTAGCCGGGAGCAGATGATAATTCGCCAAATATCGTTCCCATCACCGTCATTCATACTACAATTAATTTAATTTTAAATTATAAACCTGTCACTCATTTCATTTAAAATACTTAACTTTAATCTAAAATGCTTATATTACATAAATTTAAAATACTTCACACTTTTCATTTAAAAGAGAAAATAAATAAATAAATAAGAAATAATATCATAAATCAAAACATTTGATTTCAAAATCAAAGTATCATTTCTAATTTGTACACGCGATAAATAAAAGCTGTATTAGCGATTTTAAAAATGCTAAAAATCTGATTCATTAAATATTATTACATGAGTTCAATTTACGTCAAGAAAAGGTCCGAAAGTTGAGTTGTATAGCACATAATTATGGTAAACTTTGATTGTCTCACTGGTGCGAATTATTTTTTTGACGCGAGGCAGCGGTCCAAAAATTCATTCGCGGAGAACTTGCTTTGCGAATGATTACCTCCATGATTTAATATTTTAAATGTTCACGACGAATCAATCTTTTTTTTGTTTACTTTTATGAATAGAGAATTTGAACTGCGAATCTTTCGACTGAAGTTATTTCAGAATATATACATAATTGAACGCAAGTCATCTCTCAAATATTAATTTATTTTGAACGATCTTTCTTAAAATGTAACTTTTATGCAGTTTATTCGAAAAAATAATTTTGAATAAAAATGGCCGCTTGGCATATGAAAAAGTGAAACGGACATCCCGGAACTGTTGAGGACAGTCACATGACTTACGGTTTTATTTTAGAAGATTGATAAAAAATGACACTTCTCTATTATCCCGTCGACCACTTTTCATAACAAAAAACTATCGCCAAATAAACGGGAGAACGTTGCCATTGGAATATCAAAAAATAAATAAAATATAAGAATTTAAGGACACAATTGCTATTTTAATTAATAAAATAACTACTAAATCAGTAAAACATAATGAAAAATACACGCAAATGTCGAATGTAATACCACTAGATGACGTAACAAACACGCATAATGATTCTGACATCAAGTAAATGGGACTGCATTTTTGGCGTTTAATCTTACAGTTTGGCGGTAGTTTTTTGTTATGAAAAGCGGTCGACGGGTTAATAGAGAAGTACCTAAAAAATATTAGATTTCAGTGCGAAATCTTCGCACGGGCCCTCTGGTAAGATCAATATTTGTGAATATTTATCAATTCCTTGTCACGTTTTTTCCGCTCTTGTTTTTTCTGTCACGTTTTTTTCGGTCACTTTTTTACCCGACTCATATTTTGTCATTTTTAGTTACATGACTATAAAAATGTGTCCATAAGGTATCCAATTTTAGTTATTT
This sequence comes from Maratus michaelseni, assembly GCA_963931845.1. Lineage (NCBI taxonomy): Eukaryota > Metazoa > Arthropoda > Arachnida > Araneae > Salticidae > Maratus > Maratus michaelseni. Next base: position 79,990,879 of record OZ007598.1, read on the forward strand.
CAACTATCTGTTAAAATTTTATTGGACAAATAAAGTCCTATTAATTCTATGGAAAGCAAAATGATTTTGCTAACATGGTTTTACGAGAAAACCATTGTACCATCAGTACAGAGACCCTAAACCAAAATTTACTATGGATTAAAAAAGCTAAAATAACTAATTTTTTTAATGCTCTTACATAGTGAACAAAATTTTAATACTTATAGTAAACATAAAATTGAATTTGTCCCCTAAACTAAAGATAATCGATAAATTTGCTCGCATGCCAGCGAAACTTACTTGCGTACCACCTCGGGCATGCGTGCCATTCTTGTACTAAGATATCTTCGCCAGCTTAGCTAGTCGTTTTTCGAAATGATTTCGACATAAAAGCTTAAGGTTTCCACTGCTTTCGGCAGAATGCATCTAGAAGGGTCGATGCAGGTTTTTTTTTCCCTTGGGGCCCATTTTGTGAAAATTATCATATTTGGTGGAATTTATTATATTTTTGTGAAAACTAACATTTTGTTATGAAAGGTGAAATCCAGCTACTTAAATTCAAACCAACCTTAATAGCTTCTTTAAGTCCTTTTGCTAAAGTTTTCGTTTCTGGCCAACTTGTATTATTGCAAATGGCACATTTTAAAACCTAAACCACATTTTAAAACATTTTTAAAACCTAACAAAATAAAAATAATTAATGGAGAGCATGTTTTATGGAATGGAATTTTGAGAAGGGACCTATTTTATCAAGAGGTATTTTGTGAGGGGAATTGTTTTATTAAGAGGAATTTTGAGAAGGAGCCTGTTTTATTAAATGGAATTTTGTGAAGGGTACCTAAATAGCCCCCAAAATTTTTTCTGTATCGACCTCTGATCTAGACAGCTACGTCCGCTCCAGAAAATCAAGGTAACCTAGATTTTCTCAGCCATCACACACAGACAGACAGACACAGAGACAAAAATTTTTATTTTGTAAAATAAAATTTTAGAAAGAAATAACACTTGTTGCTTAATAATGCCAATAATTTCATTTTTCAAGCATATTATTTTTCGTTCAGAAATATATTTTAAAATTATTTAACATTTGCTAATACAAATAGTTATGACAAAACAGACTTTTGTCCGGTTTAAACTAATTTATTGTTAACTATGTCTTCAGATGTGACATTCTTTCCTAAAGAACCTTAAACATATGAAATATTAACATTTATATACAGATGTTTCGTGTTTCAAATGAGTATTATGTTAGACATAATTTTCACATTAAAATTTATTCTCTCCAGTATTTTGAAAAATAACATTGAAAAAAAAAAGAACATTTTAAATACAAGAATATTCTTTCTGCTGGAATACTCCTATGAACGCTAATTAGTACTTCTTTTTATTGTTGTTGTTATTATTATTGTTATTATTAAGTGGTTTCGAGCTCAAATGGTATTAAAATATTCATTTATTATTTTTTTTTCCCAATGCTTAATATTTTCCCCACTAAAGTTTTTTAAATTCTAAATCAGTCCCACTAGGTTTATAACTGAAACTTCAATAGATGTTTATTGATAAATTTAAACTTTTACTTACTGAATATAAAATTCTTATAACTACGTGCGATTCGAATATACATATGTTTAGAAAATAATAATAACAAAAAGAAGAAGTTTAAATTCTTACGAATTCAAAACCAAGAACTCAATTATCATTTGAATAATATGCATCCAAAAGTAGCGTAAAGAAGTGTATTTAAGACTGCTTTCATATCCAAACTGGTTAGGGGCTTCCGATAAGGCGCTGTGTGCTTTTTAGGTGCGTTCGTAACTATATAAACTATATAGTCGTCGTCTGGTCTGTCGGTCTATAACAAAGCAAAATCTACTCAACCTAATGGTTTGAAATTTAATATATATATTATTCGTTGCAGAATTTTGTCGAGTCATTTCAAATTTTAAGAAAATTGAGTAAAAACTTAAAAAGATATTAATACAAGTTTTCCTCATTCTATTAAATCCTATCATACGTAATTAATTCAATGATATCCCATCATAGGTAATGATTCTAGGTTGCCATGGTGCTTACGTCCCACTGAAGATGGAGTCATATTTTTTCCGTATTACTGAATCTAAAAACCAAATTTGTACACTAAAATTGTTTAATTATAGCAATCCTATAATCTAACGACAGTTTTTAAGATAGATGTTTCCGGAGAAATAGATATTAAATGGAAAAAGAGTTTAACTATGGATTTCAAGTTCTGAAATTTTCAAAGCTAGGCTTAAGTTTCACATTGAGATTTTCAGTAAATGTCAACAAAAGATAGAATGTTGCCAACTTAAAATGTACATATTTTATTACGGAAATGAATAATTTCATAATAACAGACGATATAATTCATTTTTTCAGTGAAATAATAACGACGATTTTTTTTTTTACATTGTCTTGTATTGGATATTTGCGCATAGTATAAATTTAACGTAACAGGATTATAATTAATTGTTTGTAAAAGTGTATTGAAACTTATCATAAAATATTGCACATAAAATAAATTTTGTATTCATGCATTTTTGCATAAGAATGCTACAGCTATCGCACCAAGATCTGAATATTTATAAAACTTGTTAATTAATCTTGTTATCTGGTTAATAATCTTAAAAATACTGACTTTACTGACCATTTTCCACCATGCAGACAGATATTGGCAGGGCAAAAAATTAGATAGATATACACAGCGCAAACGAAGCTGTAGATTTCAACAACTCTCAAAAATGATTTTTTTTTTCTGGGGTTGATCCAGGCAAAAATTGGGGCCTATTTAGGTCTACTTCACAAAACTTCTTTTATTGAAACAGAACCAAGCCTTCACAAAATTCCTTTTAATAAAACAGGTTCCTTCACAAATTCCACTGAATAAAATAGGTCCCTTCTCCAAATTTCCATTCCATAAAAACATACTCTTCATTAATTATTTTTATTCTGTTAGGTTTTAAAATGTGTCATTTGCAAACAAACCAAGTTCATCAGAAAGGTAAACTTTAGCAGAAGGACTTAAAGAAGTAATTATTATTAAATGATTGGTACAAATATGAGTAACTGGATTTCATCTTTCATTACAAAATGTTATTTTTCACAAAAATCTGATAAATGTCACAAAAATAACACTAACTTTTCACAAAATGGACCCCAAAGAAAAAAAAAAACACCATATCAACCCCTGATTTTGAAAGTTTTTTTATATTCTTGAATAAGTAGTTATTACTTGATAAATATTATTATACATACCAGTATATAACCCCCGTCAAAAATGACGGATTGTTGATCTGCGTACCATTTTCATAATAATTCATACAAACAAACAGCATAAAGATTTTAGTATTGAAAGGTTTGTATTGTAGAAAAGTACATTTTAAAGTCGGTAGATGGCACCAAAACAACATTGTTCGCAACAGTGTTCGTTTGTTTATATCTGGGATTCCGATGTTTAATCTGGATTTTTAATTAAGAACTTCAAACATTATAATAGGATATGATATACATGTTTTGTATGGAAAATATGCTGAACAGACATGATTTCAAGTAGAAGATATTATAATTTAGCGTCATATGTTAGCATAGATTTTTCATTAAGCCTAACATGGCGTTTAACTACCGTCGATTCACAGACCAGAGTGGTAACGCCCGGAATGGTTACAGACACTTTTTTGCCTTCGGATTTTATTATAAGTGGATTGTATAATTCAGAAATTTCTTTTTGTGTTTTAAATTATTTTTTATGCATAAATCACTTAATAGTCATTAATCATAATACTTTTCTACTTATTTTTAGCGTATCTTTCGAAGTTTCCACTTATTTGCCGTTATCCAGTATGTTTGACAACACTAATATATTCAAGCTTAGAGAATCCCACTATGAAACAATTAATGTCGAATGGGAGGTTACTGACTTCTTCACGAGTGATTCTGTTACTGACATTAGTCCTATTTTTTCATTTGCAAGCAATAATTGGAAGTTGTTCCTAACGCGGATGGCAGCGCCCAAACGCATATGGTTGCAGTTATCAAAAGAATTAAGCAATTATGGACCGAGATTAGACTGGAAATGTAGATTTGGCGTGAAGACAACGGACGGCGGTTTGTTATATTTCCCTGAATCCCCCATTTCATTTCTGACTTCAATACCTATAGACACATTATTGCGTTTAAGACGTAATCTAACATTTTCGAATAACTTGACTATCGTATGTACACTGAAACTAATAAGTAAGTATATTTTGAATATATATTTAGTGCTATTTTTAACACTTTCCAACCTAGTTGAAAAGTGTTTATTACTTCGATTTGTCTGCCGTCTGGCCGCCTGTCCGTGATCTAACTCCCGGAAATATGCTCGGATTGCTCTGAAATTTTTATATGTTATTGTCGTTATCTATGGCAAGTTCCCTATTTCAACTGAAATGTGTAGCACTTATACTTTGTTTTACAGGGACAGTCAAAAGTTTTTCGTTACATTACGGTCAATGGGGATTAATCGTTTCAAGTTCATTTTGATGACGCTACGTCATTTAAAATAAAATAAAATTGATATATAATTATGAAGCGCATTAAAACATGCTTTTTGTAGAATATGGGGTGCAAAGCATTTATTATTTATTTACAGAGTCAAACAAAAGAACTATGTTACACGTCGTCCTATGGGGAAAAATCGTCTACAGTGTAATTTAGTGATATTTCACTATTTAAAACATAATGAAAATTATATGCATTACTGAGGTGCACTGTAAATTGCTCTCTTGTGTGCATTGCGTTTATTTACAGGGACTCACAAAAGATATTGGTTACAGTACATGTGCGATATTTACAGTCTATGTGTGATAATTGCGTTTTCAACTTTGGTTTGCGTTTTTAAGTTTAATTTTTTTTTTGCATAGCACGTGTGTGTTTATAAACTCGGTTTATCATATACAAGGTTACACAAGGAATTCATAAGTATTACAGATTCTGGGAGTGAATTGCTTAAGTGTAGTTTTTAATTGCGTTTACGCATTTTCAAGCTGAACTCTATTTAGTAGACTAATAGAAGTTTGTGGAATATAAATAAATTCATATTTATACAGGGCTACGCAAAAAGATACATTGCCCTTTACGCTTTGTAATTACTGCGAGTGCGTTTTAAATCGCCTTTTAGCTTAATAGGTGGTGTGTACAAAAGTCTTCAGATAATATACATGTTGTACAAAAGATTTTGGGTGCATTTCTATCGATCGGCAAAAATTGCTAAATGAAAATATTCTAACTGAACTAAATTTTATCATACTATGTATCCAAATCTACAATTCGACTACTTTTTGACACTGGAAGGTAACTTTGAAAACTGTATTTTTCAATGTGTTATATGTTTTCTAAACTGTTTACTTACATATCTTCTTTCACCTTATTTAACGTTGAAGTTTCGTTACAGTTTTCTGGGTGTGTTGGAAAGTATTTCATAATCTATGCTTGATGCATGATTTTTCGTTCTTGTTTAAAATATCAGTAGCTTAAGTCAGGCCGCACACCAAGGGAACAAAAGACACAATGCGCGACTTAGGAGAAGAAACAAATTGGAAACAAAAGTAAAACAAATAAATGTAAATACATTGCTTAAAAGGTGCGTAAAACATAAATCAAAATCATTTAAAAACACATTAAAGCCCTTTTAAAATCAACACGTTTTCAACCAAAACTTACTCGGCCTTCATCAGTGAAAAACTAATAGTTGTTCACTGATGAAAGCCGAGTAAGTTTCGCTTGAAAACGTTTTGATTTTAAAAGGACTTTAATGTGTTTTTAAATGATGTTTATTTATGTTTTTACGCACCTTCAAGCAATGTATTTACATTTATTTGTATCTTTATGAATTTTAATTATTAAACAAGGAGAATTTGCACTGACATTTTAACTTTTTATTGAAAAGTGAAACAGGTTTGAATTTCAGAATTTGTCCCCTGTGGCTGGCCGCTCATGATGGCTGCGACCAGGGCCCGCTTAAGACTAAGAAGTAGGGGAAGCCCGACTTCACACAGGGGGCTCCACTATTACTCTGTCAATTGCTTTGTCATTTACTAAATTAATTTTTTGTATGTTTTAACAATTTCATATTTTACCATCAAAATTTTGAGTAAACAACACTTTTAATATTAAACTAAAACTTATTACCTATATACATATGAAAATTTATTTTATTATATGCATAATTATACATAACTAATAATTTTGTAAATGTATTAACAAACGTGGAACTACAGTTGCGAATATTTGAACTTCAAAATATCTTTTATGCTTTACAAATTGCAGCATTTGTCAGTGTTAAGTACAGTTCAGGGACATCAAATATTTGACATAAATTTACGTTTGACTGCAACACAATTTTACTTCTCCTTTTACTTTTATTTTATGAACAGAAATTTGATATCAGCGAATGCTAATTACTTTCCCCCAAATTTAAATAACTTATTTACCCTATTTTATATTCTTTCTTCACTCTATATGAATATAAACTATAATGATTAAATTTTCTGATATTTTTAGCACATCTTACAGTATCAAACACTTGGAATTGAAATGTAAAACATAAGAAAAAAGAAAATAAATTGCGCTGTAATCACTGTTTTTATACTATTAATTACATTAATAGGGGAAAAAATGTCGAGAGTAAATGTGCCAGAGATCGGAGAAAGATTGAGTTTCACAGTTTAGATAAAAGTTTAAGGGAAAAAAATGCATTTTCTACCCTGATTGAATTTTTTTTTCTAAAAATTAGTTTTGAAAAGTAAATTTTGGAGCCCCTTTATCTTTCAGTGTGTAAGCACGGGCTTCGTGGGACTATTCGGTAAACAGGTCCTGGCTGCTACACAACTCACGACTTAGGAGAGGAATCCCCAAATTCAAACCATTTTCTCTTTTGTTAACATGTTGGAAACAAAAAAGAAATTTGTTTGAATTTCAGAATTTGTCTCCCAAAATGCTCGTTGTGTCGTTTATTGCCTCAGTGTGCGACCTGCCTAAGTTGCATGTTGTGTCGGTCGTCGTCTCCGTTTACAACCTGCCACAATACTAAAAAATATCTGTAGAAAGAAAAAAGTCTCGTTGTGATACATTATCTAATAACTAGCTAACCCGCACGGCGTTGTCCGGACCCGAGATAATTATAATCTGAAAGAAAGGCCTTAACCCCCTCCCTCCCCATACTCGCAAATATAATGAATAATTTATTCAAGAGAACCACCGTCACTTACATTAACGCGATCATTAAAAAAAGGAGTTACATTTTTCTGATAATTGGAACATAACGAAGACGCTATGCTAAAATAGCCGGCAGACGACACCCGTTCCCGACCTCAATTTCAAATCTATATCTTAATTAGTTACCCAAGTTTTTGTTCATTGGTAAAAATTGACAATTATTTCCTTTCATTTTCGCAAACTAAATAGAGGGATCGGCCAGAGAAACAAATCTCTTTGTAGTTCAGTTTTTAATGAAAGCAGATCCCTGTCTCAAACTTTCTCGGATTGTTTTCACTGGAGCCGGCAGATTTTTGGCAGTTTTTTGCATAAATTAAGAAAAATTACCGACAGAATTTTTCAAAAATCACATACTCAGATGCAGATTTTTTTTTTTACATATGCTCAGAAATTTTCAAATTGATATCTCAATTAGTTTTCATAAAATTCGCTAATTAGTAAAATAATTTCGAATTCGTTCATTTCCGCTTGCAAATCCAATGCGCCTGTTCGTTTCTTTCGACATTTTGATTTAAAAGATGTCATTTTAGAAGCGTTCGTTAATGAGAATCTAATTAATATCTTGGGTAATTATCAAAATATTTAAATTCTGAGACTCAGGTGCACATGGCTAGACCTTGGACTATCCACACCTAAATTTGCAGACTTCTAGGTGGGCTAGATTTTGCTAGCCATCGCAGACAGACAAACACACAGAGAGAGAGAGAGAGAGAGAGAGAGAAACTTTCTTTTATTAATATAGATAACATATGAAAAAAAGAATAAATAAGAAAAAAGTGTTCAATATTTACTTAATTTTTGTCTTTTTCTCGATTTAAATTAACAAATCAGTTTTATCGTAATTTTATGTTGTATTATTATCTGCTGTTGTGCTCCAAGTTTCATGAAAGAATAAAAAAAATCTCTCAAAATATAGTGACAGAAGTATTTCTATGAAATGAAGTTTAACTCCTTCGGATATATTAATGAATAAATTTTAAATACTTTGCTAGATATTTTTATTCACACTAGATATTTTAATTCACACATTAATAAATATTCAAAGAGAAGATAAATTTTAACGCCTTAAAAATTGTTAAAAAGAATAATTAAGCCAATTTGTAAATTTATTAATAATAATTCTAGCCGAGATAAATCTCAAGAAAAATCTCGTTCAAAAATAACAATTTGTTTTTCAACTTTTTTTTTTCAAATTGTTAGAAGTTTAATTTATATATTTAACATTTTATTATTTAATTTTCAGATTATAATTCTTTATTCATTTCCAAAAAGTAATAATTAAACCTATTTTCGAAAATAACAACCTGCTTCAATCTTTTAATGAAAATATAGTTCACATTTTCAACTTTTCTTCATTTATAAGTTATTTATAAAATTAACAAAGTAACTTCTTATTATGTAGAAGGTTATTTGATTGTCTAAATCTTAATTAAACGCTGATAAGATCAGTGTTTTATTTGATAATTCCTAAATCTATGTATCTATTTATTTACATCATGGCACGTATTTCTGCTGCTTTCTTGGCACGTATTTGAGCCATTCTTTGTCTGTTTCGCTCGTTCGCTGGTACCCTTTCTTCTTCAGTTTTTTTTTTAAATTACTTGTCGCACTGCTTCCGCCCCGCGAGCACGACGACCTAAGTTTAATCTTCTGCAATACATTATTTGGATGAACTAAAGCGGTTGAACTACACATAATTTTTTTTTTCATTGTAGGTCATTTTGAAAACACATTATATCTGTACTCATTGCAAAAAAATTGGCTTGTTCTAGCAATCCTAATGTGAGAAATCAAGTGCGCAATGCATGGCAGAATAATTATTTCGTAAAATGTTGTATTATATTTTAAAATAAATTAAAAATCTTTATAACTATGTATACTTCGTTTGAGAACTTTAAATTGATAAAACCAATCTTTCTTAATATGTGTTTTAATTTTATAATTAAAAGTCAATTAGCTATGAATTGACTGAAATTATAACAGATGTAACTTTTTCATGTATTTTGTGAGTTCAAAGGGTACCTAACACCATAAAAAAGCCGATAATTCTGTATTAAATAGGAGGGAGAGTCACTAAGTAAGTCGTAAAAGATAATTAAATAATAACTTACAATGATATTCACTTCAAAACTATTTTTATTTCTCAACATATTCTACACCAATATTTATTTACTTATATCACCGTTTTATCAGTGGCCCAACACCAGCTGCATAACATTCTTTGGGTTGCTGTCTCAGCAACATTAGGACTTCAAGTTGAACCTTTTCATCATTTGTGAATATAGTCTTGCAACTTCTTCAACATCCACCATACAGCTTCGACTTAGCCCCAAGTGATTTTCATCTGTTTAGTCCATTAAAAATCCATCTGGGAAGCAAGATGATGTTCACAGATGATGAAAAGTTTCAACTTGAAGTCCTAATGTGGCTGAGACAGCAACCCAAAGAATGTTATGCAGCTGGTGTTGGGGCACTGATAAAACGGTGATATAAGTGCATAAATATTAGTGGAGAATGTGTTGAGAAATAAAAATAGTTTTGAAGTGAATATCATTGTAAGTTATTATTTAATTATTTTTTGTGACTTACTTAATGACCTTCCCTCGTATGTTTTAATGATTTTTTTCTCATTACAAAGCATTATTTTTATGATTAATTTTATTTATTTATTTATTTAGAGTTTGATGCACTGTCGCACTATTTCAACGGGCCTTTTGCTGATAAAGACAGTTGCGATGTGATCTTCGAAGTGAAAGAAAAAGTTCTGGATGCACACAAGGTAGTTCTAATGGCTCAATCACCTGTATTCGCCGCTATGTTTCAACATGACACGTCGGAAAAACAAACCGGCATCATAACTATATCAGACTGTGATCCAGATTCTTTCCAGAAGTTTATAGAGTATCTTTATTCCGGTGAACTAATCGACTTCTCATTTGAAAACATTCATCATCTGTACAGAATTTCTCACAAATATGACGTCCAGGAGCTTAAATCTTTCTGTGCTGAGTACATGGAAAAGCGTTTGACCGAAGATAACGTGTGCGATGTCGCAATACTTGCTCACATTTATGATGAAGCAAAATTGTTTTCCGCAGCTCAAGCTTTTTTCAATAAGAATGCAGATAAAGTTTTAAAAACTGCTGATTGGGAATATTTGGTGAAAAACCATTACCCACTAGCCAACAGACTTCTAAATGATAAAAAGACGGTCTCCATATCAAAATTTAAAAAGAGAGTTTGTAGGAATCTTTTAGATTTTCTTTATCTTTCTTTATTTTATTTTATTTTATTTTTTCTTTTTAACCATATTTTACAGACTTTTGGACCATATTTCAGAGTCACTCGATAGAATGAAAAATGAATCGATCTTAAACCATTGCAAAAGTAAAAATATTCTAAAATATTGTTACTGACACTTTGTTCGTTACCAATATTTGTACATGAGATTTCTCAATAGACGCTTCATCTAGAAGGAAAGCAAGGAATACAGAAGTTACAAAATATCTTCTTATTTAATCAGCCTGATGTTTAGAATACGGATCTTAAAAGATAAAAAAAAAGACTCATTTAAGTGGCTTTTTAATAATTTTTAAGATTATCTCTATATAGTTTAAAACAGCACTTTTCGGAATAAACAGGGTGTCCATAATTAAACGACCCTACTTTAAAGTTGTCTACAGACGAAACTATTGCTCAGAAAGTTCTGAAACTTTGTGAAGGATATAATGAAGGAATGGGAATTTGTTTAAGCGAAAAAAAATTAGTTCAAAATTTCGCCACCAGATGGCGTTTTTGATGTATTACTCATTTAGAATACATTTACGATAGTTTACATATTTTATTGCAACAAACATGTTCCACATAACGGCCATCATTTTCAGCTTCCATCTGGAATCGTAAGATGGCATGTTCCACAACTGACCGCAGTGTGTTCTGGGAAATGCTAAAAACATATCGTGAAGTTTTTTTCGCTTAAACAAATTCCCATTTCTTCATTACGTCCTTCACAAAATTTCACAACTTTCTGATCAATAGTTTTGTCTGTAGGCAACTTTAAAGTAGGGTCGTTTAATTATGGACACCCTGTATAGTTAATATTTTTGCGTATGTGTGAAAGAAAATCATATATTCACATATTAAGTTGTTTAATAATATCTTATATGTTACTGATCAAAATCGGTTTAGCAGAAAACAGCATTTTTACCTTGTGATCGCCTACATCGAATTAACGTGATTGGATTATGCATAATTATTACTTATATATTTTATTACCATACCATTGGTACAAAAAGGTAGAGGTACTTTCTCTTTAAATATAATTGTTTTTTAAAAAATATATTTTTTTCAGAAGTTTTGCCTTGATCTGTAAAATTTAGTAAGCTTAAATAAAATGTTTCTTACTTTAAAAAAAAAAATATGTATATGAAGTTTTTTAAAATTATTTTGTTGCCTGAAAATACTTTCTATGATTTTTGCTCTTCTTTTTTAATGCACTTCGCTCACAAAAGCTTCTCTTGAGAATGCTTTATTACACAAGAATAAATAAGGAATCAAAGAATAAGCAAACAAGTTGGTAAGTGTGATCGAAGATCGCTCAAAGGGTTTCGTTTAATATTCCTTTCAAAACACTTTATCCTTTCTTTAATAAATCCAAATAAATATCATTTAGCAACAACAAAAAAAAAGTCATGTTTTTTAATAAAGTAAAAATTTTTTCGTTTTTTCGAATATCTAAACCAGCCCGCTATGATATTCTGCCATAATAATATCTGTCATGCGGACTAAATGCGATATTTAAAAAAATAATTTCAAAATTAAACATGTTGTACACTTTCAAAATGTTAAAATACGCGAATATTTCCATAATCGGATTTTTATCACGATTCATTATGTTTTTCAAACTCATATATTTACTATTCTCTATTTTTTGTATTATTCTCAGACATCTGAAAAATTCGTTAAACTTCCAATATGACGTCAGATTTTCTTTTTAATTCTTTAATGGCGTGATATTAATCTGCTTTGTGTACATACACATACTCATACTCCTTGTATTATTGAGAAATCTTAGACATTTTCCGTTTTATTACCACTATGACGTCAATTAATTTTATTTCATAGTTATTTTTTTTTCAATTGGTGAAACTTTTTATTTCATTTTCATTTTTCACATGGAAATCGTCTGATAGAAAATTAATTATTGCGGAAAGAATTTTATCGTGGATTTTTAATTTTTGGCATCTGCTATAACGAAAAATGTTTAAATTTAATAGGAAAAGGCTGTTAGAATTTTGGTTTTTTATCTCTATTTATTAAAATAATACGAATTTTTCAAATTTTAATATTTTGAGCTCTTCATACCTGGTATTCAGTTATGTACACAAAGTTTCAACTCTGTAAGTTATATAGTTTTTGAGAATGGCTCTGTGACAGACAGACAACGGAACGGGAGTAATAGGGTTTCGTGAGATGAACGAAACCCTAAAAAAGAGAAAGTTCAAATTTAATACTTATTTTTATAGCTCTCTTCAATATAAATTATTAGGTTTCATAAAAAAATAAAAAACTGAATCCAATATATGTATTTTACAAAAAAAAAAAAAAAAAAAAAAAGTAACATGTCTGGATAAGACGAGTCGATTCTTGATAATAGGTAAGTGTGTAATGAAAGGGAAGTCTTGCCCAGTTTTTGTTTTGTCGGGGATGAATAGAATTATGTCAGTTTCGTATATACTTGTCTCCAAGATTATAAAAAAAAAGGATTTTGCTTCTTATGTGGTAATTGTACAAAAAAATTGTAGCTTTCTCTTCAATGCAGAAGGATATCTAAGCTATAGAAACATGTTATGATAATTTAGATGTTTATATATGTATTGGTTTTATTTATAAAATAAATCATCGAACAATTTTAAATGGTATGAAAAATAAATAATGAGAATGAAATAAATATTATAATTCTTGATTCAACAGAAAATTTTCTACAAGGGGCTTGTTTGAAGGGAATTGGATTCCGATAATTAAAAATATGCGAAAAGGCATTTTATTCTATCCATTTCCTCTTAAATGATTGAGAGTTGCGATCTTTAAATTCTTTTTTCTTAGTTTGTGTTTTTATCTCCTTCTAATCTAATAGTTGAATCCCTTCGGAATGGTCTATTTCTTTAGCATTATGTCAAGGCCAGTCTTTAAAGACTGGTCAAGCAGTACTGGTTTCGCGGTGATAGAGAGAGTCACCCATAATTACCTCAAAATAATGAATAATTTTAATTACTCCTTTTTATGTCGATAAATATTGATATGCATTGCTGTTTAAGCTATTTTTTCTACAAATATTTGTAATATATTTTTTTCGTTATCCCTCTATATTAAAAAAAAAAAAAAGTAACGATTTGGAAATGTGCCAAAAACAATTTGGAAATGGATCAATGAAAATCCGCGTAGATCGTTCCGGCTTTTTTTCTTTTCTTTCCTTCTAGAAAATAGGGATTGCTGCGCGATACCGAACGGAATCGCGAAGCGAATACGCGGGGGTTGGAGAGCGTAGCGAGCAGGGGGCGAAGCTCCCCTAGTCAGATAAATGCAATATAGTCAATGCTGGTGCTTAAGGAGTATCTACCTGTATCGTAATATCCGGCACTTGCATTCTTTGAAATTGAGAGAAACCTAAAGAAGAATTTTTTTAATCAAAGTAATTAGCCGAAAATACATGGGTTGATCAAATATAAATCAGAATTTCATCCCAACACGTACTGGGAATGTGATAGCGGGATGAGGCGTATGTATGTAGTTAACTGGGACGTCACGTGTATAGCACAGAATTTACTTGACAACTTACATAGGTTTTTCACTTAAACCCTTCGACCCTGACGTCCTACTAATAGGACATATCTTTTATTGAGTATTATTTTGTCTAAAACATTATTTTTATTAATTCCAGCACCTAATAGTGATAGTATGAATCTCTATATTTCCTATTATGACTTCACTTATGTTTAGAATTTAGTAATAATAATAATAATAATAATTAATAATTAATAATAATAATTTTCTTAATTATTAGCTAGCCGTTGGTATTTCTTTTAATTAAAACATACGTTTCACTCTTTAAATTAAAATTTGGGAATCCTTTTCCGAATTGGTAATTTGTGATAAAAGATAAAAAATATTACTAAATTTTTATGTCTGTTTAATTTAGTTGTAATACGACATTTTCCAAACGTCTTCAAAAATTCTTCCTTAGACTATTGTTATATGAAAAACACGCAAAATAACTACATTTGTAAGGTTTTGGTAAAGAACGCATTCGTTAACTTTCATTAAACCATAACTTCTGTGATTCCGATAGCTATTTTTAATTTTTTTAGCATAACAGTAATTTTTTTCCAAAATTGAAAAAAAAAAATCAGTGCCGAAGGGGTTAACATAAAAAAAGTTCTCTTCCGTTGTGCACAGGTTTAGTTATCCAATTTATTAAGAAGAAATAGCGCAAAACCCACCAAAACTTTGCAGAATCTTTTCAATACACCACAGACACCAGATCTAAGAAAATCCATGGCTATGATTTAGCGCAAAATTTCACCCGAAGGTCAAGTAACTGCTGAAAACGTAGCCCTTGTTCGAAACTTTTGGAATTCAAAGTAAATTACCCATATGAGTGTGACTAATGAAAACATGCATACTGTTTGCAGGTTTACGCTAAAGCTGCATATTGCTGTCAGCTACTAGACAAGACAAAACTTGCATATTACCTAAATTTTTGCTCAAGAATCTCAATGACAATTCTGACCCCATATGTAGCTTTAACTGTATAAAAACTGAAATAAATGGTAACTTGTAGAGCACACTGCTTCATTTATCATTCTGCAACTGTCACGAGTTTTGGCCGCCGAAAGAGGCAGTTGTGAGTCATCAATTTGAGAATGATGTAGCATTTCAGACATTTGTGCGCATTTGATCTGACAACAAGCGAACATCATTATTTGATAATAGAATGAGACGACAACCTAAGCACTAGGAAAAAATTGTTTTAGAACCAGTGAATTAAGTTGAAAAATAATAATATACCATCAATTTTGTATATTACTTGAATAAATTTTAAAAAGCTAATTCCAGTTTATATTTATATTCCAGGTGTATAGCATGAAAATTCTGGAAGATCTCTCAGCAACAGGATGGATACCAGAGTGAGCATCGTAAACTAACTTTAGCTCCGTCTAAAGCATAAATTAATACACAAGATAGGACACTATCATAGGGCGTAATGGTAACGCGATGACGAACGCCGCGCCTGTAGTGACAAGGGGGAAGAGACGTCTCATAGACGGAATATTTCTCCTTTTGAACGTATTATGATCTTTCTTTTTTTTAAATGCTACATGTTTACATTTTCAACTTTGTATGAGAGGCCTCCGTGGCCGAGTGGTTAAGACACCATTCCGCTAATTGCTTGAGAGCGTAGGAATCAGGCCGGCGGGTTCGACTCCCGCCAGCTCCATTGCTCGCACATTGTGGAGCTTCCGGTTGTAACTCTCTGTTGTTGTAAATTTCCTTTTGCTGTCTCGTCAAGATTTATGTAATTGTCGAAGTCATGTATGTGTTTCTGTGAATAAAATAAAAATATATATGGATAATTAGAGACAAAAGCCTTTGTAGCTATAGGTCTCAAAGCATCACTCCTTCAAATGTCAAAAACATTGTAGGAAAAGCGAAGGTTTTAAAATTCCGATTTGTATGCAGACATGATTCTACATGACATATTTTAATATTTTTAACCATACTAAAAAAGTTCTGAAAAGAACTATTGTTTCAATAATAATAAAATAAAAAATAAAATAAAGTCCTTTAAAAAGAAACTTGACACACCAGCGAGCGGCCAATTTGAAGAGAATCGTCTGTCTCGAAGCGAAAAGAATATACAGGGTCATTCATAATTCCCTCCGGGGTTTCGAAACGTTATAGTAAAAAAACGAAGACGAATAGGAAAAAAAGAAACATATGAAATTATTCCGAAACTATCCAAGTTTTACTTACATACATTACAGGTGTTCTATGTGTGAACCCTTGGTCACACGGCATACATCCATGCGATAGTCCAGTTCCTGCCATACTTCGTTTCTTTAAATTTCCGGTACCACACATGAATTGTTTTGTCAGTTGGTCCCTGTTTTCGATATTTATTACGAAAGGCCCGTTGAACTGACACCACTGATTCAGATTTAAAGAAACGGAGTATGGCAGGAACTGGACTATCGCATGGATGTATGCCGTGTGACCAAGGGTTCACACATAGAACACCTGTAATGTATATAAGTAAAACTTGAATAGTTTCGGAATAATTTCATATGTTTCTTTTTTTCATATTCGTCTTCGTTTTTTTACTATAACGTTTCGAAACCCCGGAGGGAATTATGAATGACCCTGTATATTAAAAACAGAGCATAATTAGATTTCATATACATGGGTAAATTTCGGAAGCTTGTTAGTTTTTCCCCCTTGTCACTAGTGACGCTATTATTGCTACCATTACAGATTTGCTGTAACTGTCCTATCTTGTACGCGTACAGAGACCGAAACGCGTGTTACCAAGACAACACTAGATACCGGGCTTGATCATTCATTCTCATGACGTCACAAAAGGTGGCTGGTCGCAACTAAGGCTCCTATAATAGGAGCTGACGCATATCCATTTTGTTTCGCATTATTCGGGTCTCAGTTCAGCATCTCAATCTACCGCTGCCGGAGCTGGGGTTGCCTAAGGCCTCGTTCCTCCACCTTCTGAAAGAGGCTGGATGTTAAATGGCGGAAAATTAAGCTTGGTTTCTCGACTTTGAGACACATATCTGCGAGGATGCGTCAGCCTGTATTATAGGAGCTCTAGTCGCAACCAGCGATTCGTACAAAGCGACGTGCCCATCGTTTTGTGCCAATCGCTGTATGTCTTTCGTCGTGGTTAAGACTCCTATAATAGGAGCTGACGCATATCCATTTTGTTTCGGATTATTCGTGCTCAGTTCAGCATCAAGCTACCGCAGCCGGAGTTGGGGTTGCCTAAGACTCGGTTCTATTAGCTGAACCGGTTCTGATTAGCTTGGTTTTTCGACTGAACTTCAATTTGAGACCCAAATCTGCGAGGATGCGTCAGCCTGTATTATAGGAGCTCTAGTCGTGGTCAGCCACCATTTGTGACGTCATGATGATGAATGAGCAAGCCTGGTATCTAGTGTAGCCCTGGTGTTACTCGTATAATTGGGGAATGACGTCATCCGATTTTCTCAGGGTAAAGATGGTGTTAAAACGGCTGTGAACCCTTTTGGGTAAAGCTATGGGCATGCTTATAATCAAGGCAACACTAAATACCGGGCTTGCTCATTCACTCTCAAAACGTCACAAATGGTGGCTGACCGCAACCAGCGATTGGTCCAAAGCAATGCGCCCATCGTTTTGTGCCAATCGCTGTATGTCTTTCCTCCTAGTCAGCCACCTTTTGTGACGTCATCATAATGAATGAGCAAGCCCGGTATGTAGTGTAGCCCTGTTATAATCAAACACTTCCGTCAACCAATCTACCATTACATTTTGACTGTACGAACATTGCAGGAGCCATCGTAGCGACGTTTGCCAAATATATCATAGTGCTGTTAAAAGATAGACGAATAGAAAGATCAGGACTCAAGTGTACAGTAGGAGTCGTAAAGAACGACAGTTAACAATTGCAGTTAGCTATAAAGCAAACATACAAATTAGAATTCCCAACCTTGTGATCACTTTACCCAACAAAATTCTCCAGGTAATGTGTGTTACACGAAGTCTGGGTAATTTCCGGCTTTGAACGCTACGGGTAACCCGCAAAAAGTCATGTCATATCGGTCTCTGAACGCTTCGGGTTACCCATGTGTTATCCTATGTAACTCGAGGTTCAGTCAGGGCTACACTAGATACCGGGCTTGCTTATTCATTATCATGACGTCACAAATGGTGGTTGGCCGCGATTGAAGACACAGTGATTGGCACAAAACGATAGGCGCGCGGCTTTGTACCAATCTCTGATCGTGGCCAGCCACTATTTGTAACGTCATGAGAATGAAAGAGCAAGCCCGGTATCTAGTGTTGCCCTGGTTCGGTCCGTGATGTATGGTCTAAAGTAGCGCATGGACCTTACCCACGAATGGCAACAACCCCACTTCTGAGGGTAATTTCTTTCGGAAAAAGACTGTTTATTGGACGAAGGGGAAGCTGTGTTAAAATGTTCTTCACGCCTATTGGTGTTTTCCTTTTCTTTACCCACAGATGACGTGATATGGGTAAAGTCGAGGCTAAAAGGAAAAAGAAAGGCTACCGCGGTGCTTTACTCGTATCTTTTTTTACAGACCACGAGAGTCATGTGATGCTCGAATGCACCAATGCAGGTGTACGAAAAGAACATCACGTCACTCTAGTGGTCTGTAAAAAGAGATAAGTGGAATGTACCGCGGTAGCCTGTCTTTTTCGTTAGCCTCGGGTAAAGTACATTGGTTTTTTTTTATCGTAATAGGAAATTCAGGAGTTTATTGATTATAGGAGTAAGATAGTGATAGGACGACATACAAAAGAGGTCTCGTAAAGTCCCAATATGGGTTGACAATCCGAGAGATATACTACCCCCCGTAATTAAAGTTTTTATGTAAATTTATTTAATTCTTCATTAACTTGTATTTCAAATCTAAGTGAGTAAGTAGGAAGGTTGCAGTTATGGCTTTAAGAAGACAGCTTACCTTAGAACTTTTTACTGTTTTTTCAAAGCAAATTCAGTATATTAACAAAGTGAATTGGTTTATAGTTGAATTCTGATGTAAAACTATGAAAACAAGCAGCATTTTATTTTTCCTAAATTTAAATAAAATAGGTCTGAAGAGGTTAAAAGAAAATGTTAAAAACACGGCTTGGAGGGGGAAAAAAGTTAAATATAATTCAACCTCATATTAATCTGTTAAATTAATAATAATGAAATGTCTAAATAAAATTCGTAAAACTATTAAACTGATATTATTTAGTAAGCTAACAAATCCGGTTTTTATAAATGTAAAATCTTAAAATTTGTATTATCCGAAACTTGAGTTTTAAAAAGGTCTAGAGAATGAAAGAATTTTGAAGAGATACAAAGCAACAAAGTTACTTTTCTAGAAAGTGATCTGAACTTTGAGATGGAAAGTGCTGTTTTAATCATTTCTCTGGCAAGTGGCAGTTTTTATTCTACACTAAAATTTTCAACAAATTTTATTTTAAAAATAAGAAAATGCACAGATTTTTCACCAAAGTTATAAAAGTAAAATTTTGTTCCAAAAAACGGTACAAATCTTTAAAATTAATGTAGTAACATATCTCATCACACTTAAAGGAGTTGAGAAGGCCGCAACAGTTTAATATCAGATGTTTTTTCATAGGATTTCCGAAGTACTTTATGCTCGAGAACTACAGCAGCGATTTCACAGTTTGATTTTTTTTAATTTTATAAAACCTAACTTTTTTTTGAATTATTTAATTATACCATATATTTATACCCTTTTTCTTATTGTTTCGGCGTGAAACTGTTTTAGATAACCAATGTTACAATCTATGCAAAAAGTTATTTTACAAATCCATTACTTTACAAGTCCGTGAACAGAAACATCAACTTCAAAAGCACAATCGTCTTTGAATTCACTACAATCTTTTCTAGTTAACACTAATTTTGAGCATTTCAGAAAATTATTTAAACCTCCAATTTCAACGCATTCGATCTAGAATATTAATTTACTAGATCTCTTTAGGTCGAGTTTCAAGTCCCAGGAAGATGTCCGGAGAGGAAATACCACTATCTCCGAGCAATAATCCTCGCCTTACTTGAAAACCGAATTTAGTGAATAAGGCGAAAGTTTGTATTTGGATAAACAGTCGAACTAGTTTACCAACAGCTAAATTGCGGACACTTAAGATCAACAATTTGCACGTTAGGAAAGGTTCAAAAATTTAAAATACAGATTTTCACCTTTTGAGAGCTTCAAACACTGTAAAAAAAATCACAGTATTTTTACAGCAAAAAATGCTGGCAATATGGGTGCCAGCATATTTTGCTGTGAATTTACAGCAGTTTTGTTTTTCATGGATAAACAGCACTTTTGTAAATTCACAGCATTTTTTGCGGTTAATTTTACAGCAGTTTAGTTTTTTTTTATTTTACAGCAGATTTGTTAATTTTACAGCCGTTTTTGCTGTTAATTTTAATGCAATTTTAACAGAATCACTGTAAAACTTATAGCATTTGTTGTTGATATTTTACCCCCCCCCCTCCCTCTCCGTGTATTGTTTTTTTTTTCTTATTTTAACCTGAGACATATTTCAAAGACTTTGGGCACTAAGTATTACCTTTTTGTTTACTTATATCATTATTTTAATATCATTATTATATAATAGATTCTGTTATACATATATACGATACAAATTTCGGTTTTTGGTCAAGTATATCACCCACAAAAATTTTAGTCATTTGCCTATAGAGATAAAATGTTTTTTCAATAAATCATAACAAAGGAAGATTTTACTTTATCTAGCTTTTAATTAATTATTCAGTAGTTCTTTACAGGACTTTGTTTAACCGTTTGTTTGTATTTGAAAATACCCACTAATTTAAATCATGCATATATATATTTTTTTTTCCTCCAACAAATTTAGGGTTATTTTTTGTATCTATTTAAATATTTTTGTTTATTCAATGTAGCCATTATTTCCTCCACCCCTCAATACGAACATGCAAAACTTTCTGATATTTAAACTATCATTCATATATAATTAATAACAAGACCTTATTGTACGCAACTTGCTGATATGGAAACTTTATATTGATAAAAAACTTATTTTATGCTAAGATAATTTTATAAGTTTACATTTAATTCCATAAATATCAGGCCTGATTGAAAAATGAACACGGGGAGAAAAAAAAAAAAAAACACTTATGAGTTCAAGAAACGTAGAATAAAATAATAATAAAAAAAATCTGTTCACATAAAAACTTTAAAATTAAGCGTAAAAAATAAATAGATAATGGACAAAAACATTAAACGAGTTGCTGCAAATTACTGCTGCGACAGTAAACAAACAAGGAATATTTTAGGAATTTATAAAATAGTGCTCATAATAAATGATTTGAAAATGGAAAATAAATCACTCTTCTAAATATCGGCTAAATATATTAAATAAATAAAAATACTTAAATTACTGTCCAAAGTGAACCGAAAACTGTAGCTGGTAAAATATTTATAGGATTTAGAAAGTATATTCGAATGCGAACGTATGAACTGGAGTTTTGAAAAATATATAATAGCGTAATAAGGCATAGCTAAAAACAGGGATCTTGTTTAAAAAAAAAAAATGCTTGCATAAAGTTTCCCTGTGATACTTAAACTCAAATTATACGTAATAATAACAAAGTTCTAGAAGAACATACTGAGGTAAAGTAAAAAACAACATCCCCAACAAAACAACATCCCCTAAGCAAAATCATCTATTTTTACGATTTAAAACAAAATATTTATTTTAGACAAATGACGTGAAAGTTCCTGCCGTGATATACACGTGGTTTAAAAACAAAATTAGTATCGTATAAATATATAACAGAATTTATATGATATTATTAAAACAATAATATAAGAAAACAAAGATAAAACTTACTTATACTCTTTGAAATATGTTTGTAATCCATTATCAGGTGTAATTGTTACAACTTTCATTTCTCGTAGAATCGAAGCGTCACTTCATTATTGGACTGCACCTGCCGCTGACCTAAATGTGTTTATTCCCCTCGTTTGAGATAATGACAACAACGCCGACAGATGTCGCTATCTATACAGCTGTAATCACTGTAAATTAACGAAAGAGCTGTGTTTGATTGCTAGGTGAAATAGTAACAGCCTTTTTTGCAGTTTTTTCTTCCGTTTTTTTTTTACAGTGAAGGCAGAATCACGGGTAATAGTAACGATATTTATGTTCTCTTGAATAGTACTTTCATCAAAAAGTAGTGTAGAATCGCGAAATAAAAGCCTTTCTTATCGAACACTTCTCTTTCTATACTACAATTGTTTGTCAAAACTTAATTTATCCGTTTAACCAGATAGATTTGCAGCCTTCAAAGAGACATGCCTCCTCTTTATTAAGAATATGCAAAGAAATGTCCCGAGGTCTCGAAAGAATGAAAGGAAATAGATAAGGATGTTTGAAATACCGCCCCTTTGTTAGAATTACAAATGAATCACGGAGAAAAAGTAGTGTAGAATAGAACCTTTATTTTATTATTTAACCCTTAATGCTCCTCATCAGCGAGATTTCATATTCCCCTCGCTAATGTTAAACTTATGAACGTTTGAGGTATTCGTATTTTTAAAAATATCTCCTTACGAAATTGGCATTAAACTTTTTTTTCCTCTGTACTTCCTTCTCTTGAAATGTCTTTCTTAGTTGTCAAAATATTTCTAAAATATATACATTAATTTATTATTTTATGTTAAAATCTTGGCGAAACTGAGTAAGATTTTAACACTTCACATAAAATTATATATTTTAGAAATACTTGACAAAAGACATTCTTCAAGGAGAGTTAGAGTTGCAAAGACTAGAAAAACCCGGTTTAAACTGGGCTTTTTGGTAATAAACTTTGGTTTTTGGCAATAAAACAGGTCTTTTGGGTATAAACCTGGGAATAAACCGGGTCTATTAGAAATAAATCTGGGAATAAACCGGGTTTATTGGAAATAAACCAGTTTTTTGCAACTCTAAGGAGAGTGCACAGAAAAAAAGTTAATTTACTGAGGATATATTTTACAAATACAACACACGGCCATAGGTTTAACATTAGCGCGAGAGAAATTTGAAATCTCACCGATGAGTAGCTTTAACTGCTGTTAATGGTTTTATAGACCGCTGCATTTTTCAATTTTCGCGGTATAACTCTTACGCTTTGATTTGACTATAGATATTTGAAATTTGTTTCATTTGAAAGCAAGTACTATCACTAGACTTCTGAATAGTTTCATTTTGATAGTCCTGCATACGTTCAACACCGAAACAGTATTTTGAGTTAAAGAGCTTATTAACCCTGAACGGATGTGATAAAAAATGTTGCATAGATACAGTTGTTTCTCAGACCGTCTGATCGAAATATTAATAAAACGACAGATTAACTCTTAGGATATTGTTTTTATACTAACTTTATGCACAGGACAATAATTCAGAAGTCTCTAGCAATAGCACTAGGGCTCGAAACTACTAATCAAAATCTCCTTAGCATCTATAGTTAAACTGAAAATTACGAGTTAATTTGAAATAAGCAGCGGTCTGACACCGGTAACAGCAGTTTAGTTATTTTTTCGGTCAAGTGGTTTAAGAGACAGTTCACAGTAACTATGCGACAATATTTGTCATAGGAGTTAAGGGATAAATAAAGACTCTGAAGTATATTAACCAGACTTTTTATGCATCTTATCGCATACATTAAAAAGGTATGTGAAATAAGCTTGAAAATTCTTGTGACTATTGCAATGTTAGAATTTTTCAGGGAGAAATGTAAGTGATCAGTTGCATCACCGTACATGTCGTTTGGAATTGCCTGTTAGAGGCTTTGAGATCAGTACTGCGATTTTGTCTAAAGCAAATACTTAAGAGGCAAAACTGAATATTTTATGCTACGATAAATTTTAGAAGAGATAAATTAGAGCTATTAATAGTCGTAACATGCGTGTTAAGATTATGTTGCTAAGATAAATTTTAGAATAGAGATAAATTGGAGCTATTAATAGTAGTAACTTGTGTGTTAAGATTATCTTCACGGTTACTATGAGTAACTTAATATAGGGAGTTATAATTCTCTTGCTTCTCGTATTTACCCTAAACTACAGTGACAAGTTTTCGCTTATATAGTTACTGTGAAACTGTACGTGAAACCGCTTGATCGAAAAAATGAATAAAAGTCTAAACTAATTCACAGGATATTTTATCTGTCTTAACTATGAACAGGATTACTATAATTGAAATTCACCTATTCAGAAGTCTTTAGCTATAGTATGAAAGCTCAAAATGAAACAGTTGCACTAGTATCTACAGTTTAACTGAAAGTTACAATTTAAATTGTGGAGATTGAAAAAAAGATCTCAAAGACCGCTAAACAGCAGTTAAATATTAACAGAGTTAGACTATGCTTGTCTAGATCATAAATATACCAATTCGGTTTCCTGGTCAATATGTTAAGTTCGCATGTATTTAAAAAGGAAATTATCTTCGAAGTAACCCAACCGAAAACAAAATTTTTAATCTGGCACAACACTGAAAATACGATTTCCTTAACATATATGTTTTCGTAAATTTTTCTAATCCTCCCATCCGCTTCTCTTTAAAATTTTGCATATAATGCAATACAGGTTATGCCTAGAAAAGGGGAGGACAAAATACTGAACTTAAAAGACAACACCACTCTGACGGATACAAAATTCCGAAGTTTCTCTTAAAATAGCCTTTATACACACGAATATCAGTTTATTAGAAACATCAAAAGTGCATTTTTAAAGCTATAGGAAATAAAAGCGTGCCACAGAAAGTAAACAGTAATCAAAACATGGAGTTTTTTTTTATTTTCAGAACAGCATTTTCAAAATCTGTGGACGCTACCTCCGATAATATTACTATTTCTTTTAGAAAACTACCTTTTTCTAGAGAAGTACGTAGGATTATTTAAAGATACATATTTCGCTGTTCCGTTTAACTTTAAGTAACAAAGTTTGTTGAAAACGTGAGTTTTGAATCTTTGACATTTCACTAAAACTGAATTCTCAAAACCGATACGTATTTCACTAGTTTTTGAACTAAAAGCAATTCTTACATTGCCATTGCTCAAGTCTACGACGAGTTATTGTATGCACTGCTTGCTCTCTACTTTCGAAGCACTGCCGTCTATCAGCTGTCAACAGGCCCTGGTTATCAGAAGGAAAACTTTTAGTTTTCCTTTAGTTTAGTTTTCTTTCTTTTAAATTTAAGATTTGGCCCAGAGACTGATACCTCATTTAATTTCACCTAAATATTAATTGCTTGTCTAGAAACATGGTGTAAAGAGACTTTAAATCTCATTGAAAGTCAGTTTAGTTACAGAAGGATAAAATACTTCAGCAACTCAAGATACATCTTCTAAAATATGCAGAATGGTGCAGACATAAAATCGGTACTTGCATGTTGACTCGAAAGTATAGTTTTAAAGTTAACAATAAAAAAATAACAAACTGTCTCTTACTGAAAGTGTATAGTAATAAAAGCCATTTAAAAAATTCTTGTTAAAAGCTATGTTAGTCGGGTTGTGTAAAAATTCAGTTATTTTTAAAAATAATCTAGAACAAAAAAGGGAGGTTTAAAAAATTTAACTGTTATATAAAAATTTACGAAGAATAAAAATTCTAAACTATTTCCAGTATCATTTAATAATTTTGTATTTGACAAAAGTGAATCTACAAAGTTTAAATAAAACGTTTATCCCGCTTTATAATGTACAGTAGAAAGCGTTCTTACGTACATTTCACTTAACAGTATAGCCGAATCAAAAAACCATTTTGTACAAAAGCAGAGTTTTCAGCATCGATCAAACATTAAATAAAGAATCCAGTTATTAAGACAATGTTTATTCAGAAACAATTAGAAAAAGCAAAGTATCAGCCAGATATTAAAAAAAAATGAATTACAAAATACCAGGTTCATAAGCAAGTAGAGTACTTAAGCAATCTAATTAATCAATATCTTCCGTAATTTATTACGGTAGGAATAACAATTTCAGCGGCTTTATATGATGTTACAATAGTGAGAATTCCATCTCGACTCCATGTGCAATTAACGTTTTTGATTTCCGTTCCTTCAGGCAACGGATAACTACGAGTGAAGGTTCGTTTAATATGTCCATGTTCATCTTCCAGCTCTTCGTGCGCGCCACGGATTATAACGTTGTTACTTTCAACGATCACGTCTACTTCTTCTGGTACGAAGTGACACAAATTCAACATCACTTTAAAGTAATTCTCACTCCCTACTTCAGCACGACCAGCGGGCAAAGTATATGGTAAGGTAGAAGTACTAGGTGAATGTTGAAGGCGGTTCTGATAAATTTCAGGCGGCAGAGGATTATCTCTAAACAGATTCCACAGATGTTGCTTAAATATATCTGTTTCAACGTCGAAACTCTCATGCCATGCTGTACCAGAAGCTAAAACGTGAGAAGTGAAGAAACGATTAAATGACATTTTTAATTGTGCACGTGAGACTTCTTTTCACACAAGCTTTTATCTTCGGCGCTTGTATAAAAAATATACCGTTCTCTGAACGTGTTCACTGCCCACTAAGTTGATTCTCAGAGACAGCAGAATCGAATCCGCCGATTCACGTGATTTCCTTCCATTTATACAAATGGGCGAAGCTGTTGGAAGAAATCGGAGGCGTCCGTGGCTGAGTGGTTAAAACACCATTCCGCTAATCGCATGAGAGCATAGGAGTCAGCTCGGTGGGTTCGACTACCGTCAGCTCCATTAAACACACTTTGTGGAGCTCTCGGTTGTAATTCTCTTGTGTTTTAAATTTTATTGTGGCCATCTCGCCTTTGTATATTGACGATCACTTATAAGCGGGCACTTGATGTCAAGCACACAAGTCAGATGTATGTTCTCAATAAAACAAACAAACAAAAGAAATCAGAAACTTAGTAGCAATTTACAGGAAATTCTGAATTCAGATGACTAATGACGTGTATTATGAATAGTTATTTGATTCGTTTTTGTTATAATAGCCAAACAGAGAGCAGAAAATATAACTCATTCCCTAATTTTACGTCATGGTGTGTAAAGGTCCAATTACATTATGACGTTTTCATC
This sequence comes from Maratus michaelseni, assembly GCA_963931845.1. NCBI lineage: Eukaryota > Metazoa > Arthropoda > Arachnida > Araneae > Salticidae > Maratus > Maratus michaelseni. The sequence continues at coordinate 80,018,034 of OZ007598.1, forward strand.
CTAGGCATTAGCTTTCCAGGCGTTAAATCTTAAGGAACAGATGTGTTACACTCACGCTAAAATGTAAACAAAAGATTGGCGACTGTTTGGTTGGCGCGATTTCCAAGACTGCGCCAAACGAATAACTTAATACAATGGCTAGGTTGCCATTAAAGGAAAAAATCCCCTAAATTTGGCGACTTTTTTCTTTTTTTTAACCGATTAATTTTTTTTTTTTTTTTTTTTTAGCGTGAGTGTAAAGCATCTAAGCCAATCTTAAGACCCAATCTATCATTGGCGACATAAACAACCAATGCGCACGAGGATTGGTTGGGATATATGCGCCTCGCAGACCTCGTAGACCAGGGGAAATTGTTACGCCATAATATAAAGACGGCTAAATGGTGCTTTAATTCTTGAAATATATGCAGTGACAGATAGATGTTTCGCAATTTTTCAAACAGCATTGACCAATTAGAAGCTTACATTTTTGCGAAATTTTCGCCCTTTTTGAAGATTTCTGAAAACACAGGCTTATGATTGGTCAATCTAGTTTTGAAAAAAAAAAAAACGAAAAAAAGAAACGAAAATCTATTAGGATTCCTGCTTTAAAGTGTTTTACAACAAACCGTTCAAGTTTATATGCCGATTTTGCGATTTTTATCCGTAGATAGTTTTATGCAAAAACATCCTTTGTTTTTTTTTATAGAGTTTGTTTATTTATCAGGGAAGCAACGTAAATAGCTAGCAGGTGGTCAGATTAGAAATTTTTGACCATGCTATCGAAACACATCCTGCAAAAAGGTATCTATATATATGCTTGGACAATTTCATTTAGGAACAGATTCTGAATTCTGCACATTGGTCCAATATCCCTACAACATGGACAAAAGTCGAAAATTTCTATTTAGGGAATGTTTATGTATTAATTTAGCTATAGAAACGAGTGGAGAACTATACGTCACAATAAAAAACAAATTTTCTTCGATACCTGTGCGAGGATTTCAATGTGCACGTGATGCTCAATTGATATTCTAATAAGCAGTACATAGACAAAATGCAACGTGATTTTATTTAAATTGCTCTGTTTTTAATAGAAACAACAAATTTTAATTCTATAAAATGTGTTTCAACTGAGAACGATACATAGAATAATGATCGCATTTTTAAAAATAAAAGTTCTTAAAATTAATTTTGAGCGTTGTTATTTTAAGCTGCATTGTCACTGTACATTTTGATATCGCAGAATTCGTATTTGCTATTCCAACGATACTTTACTCTGGTGTGCCTCTATATGAATGTGGCGACATATGCTCACGATGCATGCCCAGACTGTGCTCTGACAGAAGTTTTGTCCAATCTATGGCAAAACTGTATTCCAGAAGTTGTCGATATTAGCCACGATGGGTTCTATTAGACGAGTGAAACAAGTTGAAAATCATTAGTTTGGCAGGACGTAATGGCAGGATCACCGAGATTCTTGACGATTTGTTTTTGTCCACAATTATCTCAACCAATCAAATTTGACATTCTGAATATCTTTTCTCTCGTATAGAGTAATAATACTTCAAACAAAAGTGCTCCAAAAGCAGCGATATCGAAATAGTACCGATAGGCTACAAAGCCCTAAGGCGAGTTATGTTTGTTTATTGAGAACATACATCTGACCTGTGTGCTTGACGTCAAGTGCCCGCTTATAAGCACGACCTACGTTATATACGGCCGGTGCATGACGTTTAAAACGTCACATAGATTGGATCATTTCTACACAGCGATTGGTGCAAAACGGTGGGAGTGCCGCTTTGCGCCAATCACCGCGTAAAAATGATCCACTTCATGTGACGTTTTAAACGTCATGCACCGGCCGTGTATAACGTAGGTCGCGTTATAAGCAGGGCTACACTAGATACCAGGCTTGCTCATTCATTATCATGACGTCACAAAAGGTGGCTGGTCGCGACGAAAGACATACAGCGATTGGCGCAAAATGATGGGCGCGTCGCTTTGTACCAATCGCTGGTTGCGGTCAGCCACTATATTGGACGTTTTGAGAGTGAATGAGCAAGCCCGGTATCTAGTGTTGCCTTGTTATAAGTCATCATAAATATAAAGGATGAGATAGCCATAAGGAAATTTACAACACTAGAGAATTACATCCGAGGGCTCTACAAAGTGTGTGCAATGGAGCTGACGGGAGTCGAAACCACCGACCTGACTCCTACGCTCTCAACCGATTAGCGGAATTTTGTCTTAACCACTCGGCCACGGACGCTCCAAAGCGTGTTACACAAGTAAATAGAAGTCTCCGTGGCAGAGTGGTTAAGATACTATTATGCTAATCACTTGCGAGCGTAGGAATAAGCTCGGCGGGTTCGAATCTAGTCATCTAGCGTGCCCCTGTATGAAAGGGGCGACATATGATGCTCAGGAAGTGCTTAGAGAGGTGCGTATGTCCAAGCTTTTACAAACCTAGGCATGTTCTATTCCAGAACTTGGCGATAAGCGCCTGAACGAGTTTGATTATGCGTGTGAGGCAAGTTAACAAGCATTAGCTTGGCGATAATGGCAAGCTTGCCAAGATGCTTAGTGATTGGGCTTTGTACATGGTCATCTCAACTAATCATACCCTTGCTTCACCTCTAATATCTAGGCTTTCTAGTCTCACTCGAATAATCGAACTTATCCAAGGAAGTATTGCCAAGTTCTGGAATAGAAAATGTTTAGGTATGCCATATCATAGTTTGGACAAACACGTCTGTAAGCATTGTATGTCGTGTTTCTCCGAGGCTAACGAAAAAGAAAGGCTACCGCAGTGCTTTACGCGTATCTCTTTTTACAGACCGCCGGAGTCACGTGTTGCTCGAATGCACCAATGAAGGCGTACGAAAAGAGCAACACGTCACTCTAGCGGTCTGTAAAAAAAGATAAGTGGAATGCACCGCGGTAGCCTGTCTTTTTCGTCAGCCTCGGTGTTTCTCATACCTAGACCACGACCTGCGTTATACATGGCCGGTGCATGACGTTTAAAACGTCACATGAAGTGGATCATTTTTACACGGTGATTGGTGCAAAGCAGCGAGCCCTCCGTTTTGCACCAATCACCGTGAAAAAATGATCCACTCCATGTGACGTTTTAAACGTCATGCACCGACCGTGTATAACGTATGTCGCGCCTAGACTCCCTGACAAGAACCCCGAGGCTAACGAAAAAGACAGGCTACCGCGGTACAGTCTGCTTATCTTTCTTTACAGACCGCGGGAGTCACGTGATACTCGAATCCACCAATGAAGGTGTACGAAAAGAGCTTCACGTCACTCTAGCGGTCTGTAAAAAAAGATAAGTGGACTGTACCGCGGTAGCCTGTCTTTTTCGTTAGCCTCGCAAGAACCCATAGTGACGTATGATTCCTCAGAACACTCTTCAAACACATTGTTTTGGCAAAGAGACTATTAGAGATTCAGATAGATTTTTTGTAGTTTCGCATTTCTAGAAAGCTCTCGTTATTCTGCGTAATATTTGCAACTTAACAATAGGCTTGCATACTCATCGATATAGTTCAAATGAATCCACTGATATAAAAAGAACCATTATGAGCAATATTAAAATGAAATCATCGACTTAATGCCGTCTCTGCAATGAAATATTAACTATTTTTATTGTTTTGAATTTAGATAATATTTTGTATTCAATAAAATAGTATTTTTAATTAAACTATACGTATGTCACTAGAATTGTCACACCATTCCTACATTCTATCTAACTTAGCTTTCAGGCCAACATATGCACTTGCCGCAAAGTTGTGTTCGCCTAACGGAAAAGTATCGTTTCTACATCTAAATCCAACTGATGAATCCCCATTCTTACATCTAAAATGACTATTTTACAGCCCCCCGTTCCCCCAGAAACCCTAGAAACTTAACCTTTTTCAGAGATGCCTTGATCGACAGAAAACAGAATTTTGTCACACTGATCATTTGAAATACATCGACACATTTCGTAAATGCGCAGCAATTCTCACTCAGAAACTTCCTTGCCTAATCTCAAACATTTTCCTTCATAGCGTTTAATTTTTATTTATGTGAAAGAAAAAGCCTAAAACACAATCATAAAATGTTCTCCTTAAATATACCTTATTTTTATTTATAACATTTTTTCTTCAATATCTACTGTCTACAATCTTATCTTCTAACTATCTACAACCTATATAAAATGTAAATATGAATTTCGTTCAGGCTTTTTAGCTCACAGGCTATCAAAGCCTGAGAGCTAATGTGCCCGCCCGTTCTGTATGTATGTATGTATGTATGTACGTACTTACGTACGTATGTATGTACATAACGCGATAACTCTTGATAGAAATATCTGATTTGTTTAAAATTTTGGTTATAGGTTCATTGTGATAAGGCGCTTCCCTGATTAGTTTGGGGGTTTCATTGGCTAAGTATAAAAGGGGAAACGGGGTGCTAATCCCCCCCCCCCCCTTAATTTTAGATAAATGGGTTTTTCATGCAGAATCCTCCTATTTGCTTCAAATTTTGTATATAAGTTCATTGTGATAAGGCGCTTCCCTGATTAGTTGAGATGCATTGGTTAACTATAAAGGGGGGACGGGGGGCTGATCCCCCCCCTTAAGTTAGATAAATTGGTTTTTCATGCAGAATTATCCGATTTGCTTCAAATTTTGGATATAGGTTCATTCTGATAAGGAGCTTCCCTCGTTAGTTTTGGGGGTTCACTGGTTAAGTATAAAGGGGGGGAACAGGGGGGTTAATCCCCCCCCCGCCTTAATTATAGATTTTTTTAATTTTTTGAGGGCATTATACTTTGAAATACGAGTATAATATACAATTATTGTGAATAGCCTGTGAGCTCAATGCCATCAGTTTAACTGGGCACTTTTCTTTTCTTTTTACTATAACTTCAGTTCGTCTGAATGGATTTTGATGGATTTGCACTTGAGTTAGATAATTTTACTTGGAAGGTTTTGGTATATAACATTGTTTAGTTACAGAACTATGAGTCAAATTCTATAATCAGATGAACCAGATAAGGAAAGAATAGTCTTTAAAAGAATCTGCTGAATGTATTTCGATGGGACTGTTAGATAATTTTACAGGAAAGATCTTAATATACACTATATGGCCATTAATGACCGGCAACTTTCAATTTTAGACATTTTATCGAATATTTAAAAATATACTTGTCGGATTCTTCTGGAATTTTAGGATTAAAAAGAACAGGTTTGACTTCATATTTACCAACGTCGATTTGATAAGGGGGACTAAAAAAATAATAAAGAAAAAAATACTTGAGCTCACCCTGTAAAATAAAATGCAGGAAATGATCTATTGCTGCAGAATATACATAGGCAGACATTGTACCATATGTGTATTCATTTGTGTAAGAATAGCATGTATATTAATAGAAATAGTGATTTTTTTAAAAAATAAAAAAATTCTTGCATGTTTTTTGCTTATAACATACAGGGTTTTTAACCAAATTTAACGTCAGTTTCAGAAAAATTAACAAAATGCAGTTGTAACAATATAGTGCAATTGGAATATAAATATATTAAATATTTAAGGAAATATGTGTAGTTGTATAAAATTATTTTTATCTGCGCATGCGCGAACAATAACAAGGAACTTTTTGCATAATTTAATAGTCAACTCTATCGAGCAACTTATTAAAACAAATCAAATATCGTAAAAATTTAGGGAGATATCGGCGTTAGAGTGAGCTGTTTTTTTAGCTGAGAATTCTCACTAAAACTTGTTGAATGATAAGGGATTGTCCACAAATTGTCATGTTTAATTTTTATACTATATTTCATTTTTTATAGATACTTTAGTTCGCTTTGGAAAACATTATTTCACCAGGTTATAATAGTTTTGGAACGGATCCTTTGATTTTGATTATTCTTTATTAGTTCGATTAAGCTCGTTAGGGTAGTTTTTCAAAGTGAACTAAAGTATCATTAAAAATTGGAAAATAGTATGAAAATAAAAAATGACAATTTGTTGAAAATCCCTTATCATTCAGCAAGTTTTAGTGAGAAACTAAAAACAGCTCACTGTAACGCTGATATCTCTCTGAATTTTTATGATAATTGACTGAATTTTTTTAATAAGTTGCTCCATAGGGTTGTCTATTAAATTATGTAAAAAGTTCCTTGTTATCTTTCGCGGTTGCGCAGATAAAAAGGATTTTATAACTGCTCATATTTCCTTAAATATTTAATATATTTATATTCCAATTGCACTATATTGTTTCTACAACATTTTGTTAATTTTTCTGAAACTGGCGTTAAATTTGGTTAAAAACCTTGTATGTTATAAGCCAAAAACAAGCAAGACTTTTTTTAATTTTTAGAAAAATTGCTATATTTCTATTAATAAACATGCTATTCTTACACAAATGAATACACATATTGTACAATGTCTGCCTATGTATATTCTGTAGCGATAGATCATTTCGTGCATTTTATTTTACAGAGTGAACCCAAGTATTATTTTTTTCTTTAATATCTTTTTAGCCCCCTAATTGTCCTCCTTATCAAATCGACGTTTATAAATATGAAGTCAAACCTGTTCTTTTTAATCCTAAAATTCCAGAAGAATCTGACAAGTATATTTATAAATATTCGGCAAAAGGTCTAAAATTGAATGTTGCCGGTCATTAATGGTCATATAGTGTATACCAGCGTTTCTTAAACTGTGGTTCGCGTATCCTTGAAGGTCCGCGAACATACATCTAGGGGTCCTCAAGCCCAGTGTTGAATTTTTTTCCATGAAAAATTTCTGTAGCTCCGGGTTGGAGTGAAAAGCGATTTGAAGGACGAACTTCTAATAGATCCGTTTCAACCTCATGACCATAAGCGTACAATTTTCATCAAATCAACCAAAATCAATTTATTAGCCAATATTATTTAGATCAACCAATATATATTCGGAAAAATCTGTGGGCAAACAAAATCACACGAGGTTGTCAAGTTGATTGCTAGTGTGTGACGTTAGATGAAACTGATCTACATAGACCATTAAAAAGCGTAAAACCCCAAATCTCCAGGGAAAGACAATTCAATGCTAAAAGAAAAAACAGAAAAAAAAATATATATATAATTTCATTATTTAATGATACTTTCGGAACATGGAATCAGACTTTTTTGAAAAATATTGAGAACCAATTGATTGAACGTATAAAATTCATCCACTCCTTTGCATTGTAAATGGATAAGATTTTACATGCTACCAATAATGTAAATTTGATTGTTTTCGTTCATAATGAATTTGGTGATAATATATTTGAAGATTTTTTTGTTTTACAAATTCCTTCCAATTCACACATGTGTAGTATTATTCCCATGTTTTCATAATTTCATACAAGAAAAAGAAATAAACTGGTCAAGATATATCGGAATACGCAAAGATGGGGCTCGAACTATGAGTGGAACTGTTAATGATTTGAGAAGTTTGGTTAAAACTAAAGCACCACATTTAGCTTAGACTTCCCCCGTGGGTCGCTGGTTTACCAAAAAATGCCTGAAAATTTGAAGACCACATTCAACGAATTTGTTTCAGTAGTAAATTATATCAAGCCTCGTTCATAGAATTCTAAATTTTTTTTTTAATTTTGTTCAAAGAAATTAGGAGTGACCACACTATTACCTACAGAAATTAGGGGGCTGTCACGCGGAAAAGTTTTAAATAACATTTTTACATAGAAATGTGGATTTAATTAATTAAAAATTCATTTTGATAGATCGTTTCATTGATTTGTCCTATCTTGTCAAAGTGGCGCATTCGATAGGTGTTTTTAATTTAATGAATGAGCTGAATTTAAGCTTAGAAGGTACATCGGTACACATTTTCAAAATCTATGACTAAGTAGAAGCAATAATAAACAAAATTGTTTTCTTGGAAAAAAAAAAAAAAAAAAAGACTTGAAAATAATATTTTTGAATCATTCTCAATGTTATTCTGTTTCTTGCAAACCTCTGGGGATGAAATTTTTCCCTGACATTATTGAAAATTTCGTTGTAATCTTTAGCACTTGAAAACTCTCAGACTATTTCCCTCCTCATAGTCAGAAAATGATTGGTTCAGAGATACATGTCATTCCAAAGGTATTAGTGAAATCCAAAATTTGACAGTCTTACAGTAGGAATAACTTGCGGAATCATCATGCGATGGTTCGATGGAAATTTTCTAAAAGAATAGTTTTAATTTTTGGTTGTGCGTGAGAAATAGGTATGCAGGTGCAGAACTAGCAGAAAAATCTATCAAGCAACTTGCTTCCCTTCTGCACCACTTATTTTTGTGAAAAGACTTTCTCTAGCCTTGTGCACATGAAAAACATATGTAGAAATCGACTGGATATCGAATGAGACTTGTGGATGCATGCTTCAAACATTGAACCAGATTTTACAAATCTAGGTAGCAAAAAAGGCAACAGCAACCTTATCATAGCCGATATCAAAATGTATATTTTAATCACCTTAAAATGTATTTTTCCTTAATGCAACTGAATGTTTCCAACTCTGTAAACTAAGCAGATTATGTGCAATGAAAAATAAATAATACGTATGCATTAAAATAGTTTATCTTATATTAAGAAAAATGTTATTAAGTGTCACAGAAATGCATATTACATCAAAGGGATTCCACGAGATCACATAGTTTAATAAACGCTGGTATATACTGTATCGTTCTACATTGCTAAGATCTAGAGTTAGAGAAAAGTTGTATATGATCAGGTTAACCAGTTTATGAAATATAATACTTTTAAATGGTTCTATTGGATTGCGGACTCTGATTTGCGACTTGTATTTTAAGTAGATTTCGTAAGAAATACTACCTATTACATTCTCACCTAAGTTGGAATTTTTGAAAAAAAATTGCAGATCTACGCCGATTATGACTCCCAGAGCCCAAAACCACCCCCAGTTCAAAACTTTATCTATCTATCTATGTCACTTTTTTATGAACACGATAACTGCAATAATTCTGCACAGATCTCTTCGAAACTGATACATAAAATCAAGGGGCATAAAATCTCGGTCAAGCTCGTTAATGGGCAAAATCGATCCAAGGGGGGCGGGGGCTTTTTGTGAAAACAGAAAAAAACCCGGAATTTCTTAATTATAATACGTATCGAATCAGTTTACAGTTATTACTTCTAGGAGAAGGGCCGAAAATGTATGTATGACAGATTTTTGATATCATTAAAAATGGCCCCAAGGAAGGGGGGGGGGAAGGGGGTGTTTTAGAAGAAAAAAATTCATAACTTCGTCAATTCACAAGATATCAAATCCGCTTAAATTTATTATAAATCCTCTTAATATTATCTAAAACTTTTATATTGACAAGTTTTTTATAGGACCAACCCTTATAGCAAAAAAAAATTAAAAACAAAAAAAATCCCTGCCGACTCCGCCTGCAAACAAGTTATTTTTCGAAGTAGGCGGTTCCAACTCACGCATCTTTTCGAAACTGATACATAAAATCAAGGGGCATAAAATCTCGGTCAAGTTCGTTAATGGGCAAAATCGAACCAAGGGGGGGGGGGGGGGGGGCTTTTTGAGAAAACAGAAAAAAACCATAATTTCTTAATTATGATACGGATTGAATCCGTTTGAAGTTATTACTTCTAGGAGAAGGGCCGAAAATTTATGTATGATAGATTTGTGATATAATTAAAAATGGCCCCAAGGGGGGGGGAGAGGGGGGTTTTAGAAGAAAAAAAATCATAACTTCGTCAATTCACAAGATTTCAAATCCCCTTAAATATATTATAAATTATCAATATAAAAGTTTTAGATAATATTAAGAGAAGTTTTTTTATAGGACCAATTCTTATAGCAAAAAAAATTTTTTAAAAAAAATCTCTGCTGGCTCCGCCTGCAAACAAGTTAGGTTTCGAAGTAGGCGGTTCCAACTGCCGCATCATGGCAAAAAGGTAATTTCTTCCGCAATTCCCAACAAACAGGCGCCCCACGGTCTGCGTCTTCGAAATCTACCTGTGCCTGTAGGCCGAGCCGTCAGGGTTTTTTTAATTTTCGGCAATGGTTTTAGTAGTTTGCCTATCGTATAGCTGCCAACTTTTAACTAAACTTCCGTACAATGAGTTAATTTGATCCAGGTTAAAGGAGTTTCTAACCAGAATATATCTGATAAAATATATATTTAGTTTCACGTTCTTAGATGGAACCTATTTGAATGCATTTCTTTAAAAAAAATTATGGTTTGAAACGCGTTTAACCTCGGTTAAATTAACCTACATTGTACGAAAGTTTAGTACGATGTTGGCAGGTATGCTATCGTTCTTTACCAAATCAAAGTAGAAATGATCAACTAAAAGTGTTTCTTCTGAGCAGCCCAAATTTTGTTTAACCAATTAAAAAATATAATACGAAATGGCGTACATATAGTTTTCAGCAAAGCAGGACTTTCCAGATAAATGTCAACTTAGAATGAAATTCATCAAAATATTTTATTTAGAAAACCGACCAGCTTAGCGGGCGAAATCTCCTAGTCTATCGACTATATATTAACGGGTTATTGGAAAAATAACATTCCAAAAATAAGAAAAATGAACTAAGATAATTTATAACTAATATCACTTTGAAATTTATAAGTTGAATCCTCATGGACTGGACCTACAATCGAATAATGGTAAACGCTTCTCTAATGTTTTTTTTTTTTTTTTACACAAATGTGTTTCTTTGACAGTTGCATCAGTTGAAATGTTATCGTTTTCTACTCTCCCGTTTATAAGTCAAATGCAAATTTCGTCCCGGCTGCTTATAACATAATTTTTGCTAGACTTATTTCGATGAGACTTAAATAGTCTGATAAATTATCTAACAGTGTAAGTATATAGCTTTTTTCTATGTTGCTTAGTTATAGAAATATGGGGGAACGTTCTATAATCAATCTAACGCGATCATGAAAGATTAGCCTTTTGGAATGTTCTATTGGATGGATTTTGACGTAGATTTCTTTGTTAGGTAATTTTTCAGGAAAGGTTTTAGTATATAACATATCGCTTGACGTTGCTTAGTTATAAAATTATAGGTGAAAGATATATAATAAAGGTGAACTAGATTATGAAAGATTATCTTTTTTAAAAGTTTTACTGCACGAATATTGATGAGACTTCTAAACATAGCAACAACACAATTTTTCAGGTATTGTTTTAGTATATTGTATATCGCTCTATAATTCATTACCAAATCTTACTGATCAACTAAAATATTTAGTTTTTAGCTGCTTGAATTATTTCGGACACATTAGAAAATAGTGCAATGTCTTTCAGGTATTTTTAGTTTGATTCAAGGTTGGTTTGGAGAAACCGATCAGCGTAGCGGGCGAAGCCTGTTAGTATATATCTAAAATGCAAATACAAATTTCGTCCCGGACGCTTATTGTTTGATTTATGCTGAATATATTTTGGTGGGACTTGCACCTTTATTCAAATAACTTTTCAGGGAAGGTTTTAGTATGGAATCATTCTAAGTGGCTTAGTTATAAAAATATGAGGGAAGTTCTGTAATTAACTTAACCATATTACGAAAGAGTAGTCTTTTAAAAGTTCTACTTGACGGATTTTGATGAAATTTTGATTGTTAGTTATTTTTAGGGACAGTTTTAATATATAACTTATCGCTCTACGTTGCATAGTTAAATCAAAATTTAAAATTCGGTGTAACAGATAATTAACCTTGGTATAAAGTTTTCCTGGACAGATTTTCAAAACCTTGCGCTGTTAGTTGATATTTTGTTCCAGGATGGTTTTAGTATATTGCATATAATTCTATCGTTCTTTGCTAAATCGTGCTGTAAATTATCAAGTAAAATAGTTGGTCCAAATTTAGTCTGGCACATTAGAAACTATATTAGCACAATGTTTCTCATATCGTTTTCAGCAATGCGGAGGGACATTTCTGGTAAAGCTCCATATTGCTTTAAAAAAATTAAATTCGGATATATTTAGTTTGAAGAAACTGACCAGCGTACCAGACGAGGCCTTCTAGTTTATGATAAAGCGGCTTATTTTATTTTATGATAGCTACAGATTTCATTTACAGCAATTTTAGTTTCTAGAATTAGAAAGTAATGTCCACCCGATTACTAGACGATTTCAATTTTTCGACGTACCTCTGTTCTCGGAATTCCACAGTATATAAAAAAATATTAAAACATACGACACAACAGTTTACCTAAACATAATAGCGATACATTATCTATTTTTCAGCGTCAGAATAGTTAACATTTCAGTTTCTAGCTATAATAAAAAAAACCTTGGACAATCTGAAGATTTAACACTTTGAATGTTTAAGAAAATTACTTTGGCTTAAACGACCTCTTATCTGGAAAATAACTAGATATGACTTTAGAGTTGCACGAGATTTTAGTTAGTATTTATATGAAAGGATTTTATTAACACAACAGTACGAATTATCCAGAAGCTACTGTGAAGAATCTTTTGTATTCGAAATGTTGCTTTAAAAAACATTCATGACCAGCCCTCCCTCACACCACTCCCCCCCCCCCTTTTCTTTTCTTTCTACAACTAGGACTTCCCTCAAAGGGATTAGTCTGAGTGATATTGCTGAGAACATAAAGTTAACAATTACGATATAAAGAAGATATCAACAAGAATCTAAGTGAATATACAGCATATGATAGGCAAGAGATAGATAAAGATACAACATATGAAAAATAGCAAATTAAATGATATAATTACAAAATATCATATATAAATTCATATATTGTTATGTTTTCATATGCATTTTTTTTATAACATTTGGCAAATAATCTCATTTTCTTAAGCGGGAATTGCTCAAAACTTAAAAAAAAAAAAAAAAACCGCCGGATCTTTTAAAACGATATTTTTAAAGTCACATAATCAGATTTGCAGCCAATAGCGTATTTTAGCAAGCCTAGTTTAACGCAAATTTAATTTAATTTTTGCAACATTTTCTTTGTGACAAATATCTAAATAAAATATTAAAAAATAAAATATTAAATATTGAAATATTAAATCAAACATTTAATATTTGAATTAAAAAAATTTCCTTTGTTTATTTGTATAACTATTTATAGAAACTCGTATACTTCAAACCACATTGATAACATGCTTTGCTACAAACGTGTCTACCAGTCTAACTACTCGTATGTCTTAGCTGTGTCTCTCTCCGAACTCATCTGTCTACTGTCTCTCTACTCTTCTGTATACCCGTCTCAGTATCCGTCTGTCTTTCTACCCGACTCTTTAATCGTGTCTCTACCTGTCTCGCTTACCGTTACACTACTCGTCTATCAACACGTCTGTCTGTCTATATACCCCTCTCTCTACCCGTCTGTCAAGTCGTCTCTGTACTCGTCTCTCTATCCACCACTCTACCCGTCTCCCTACCCATCTCACTACCCCTCTGTCAACCCTTTTTTGCACCTGCCTCGCTACCCGTCTGTCTATTCGTTTCGCTACCCGTTAGCTTATCTCTGTCGCTATCCGTCTCTCTACCCGTCTGTCTACCCGTTTGTTTACACGTCTATCTATCTCTCGCCAACTCTTCCCAATATTTAAACAATTTAGTAAACGGAAGCCGTTTATCTGTTATTAAATGCAAACAGGAGTAATTTATCTAAAGAGTGTAATCAGATGCAATTTTTTTAAATACATACATAAACCAGCATAATAATTCACCAGTTTTATTTTCATAGTAGTTTATGTCATTTGACAGTAAATCTCAACTTCTTCAACCCGAACTGCGTCAAGCTTTTTAAAAAAGCCCCAAGGTCCGTATAACTGGGAAGGGGAATTGTCCTCAGGGCTATTAGATACATGTTATTAAGTTAAGTGAAAGTTTCGTAATCGGGTTCGCAGCCAATTTCTTATGTCAGAAAGGGTGGCTTCAGGCCATTTTAAATTCATTTCTGTAACTTTCTTTTTCTTTTTTTAGTGGGTGGTTGGGGGGGGGGGATGGTTCCAAATATATACACTTAAATTCAAACTTTTGCCCCCATGTTAATATTAGTGTTGTTTGTATTATCAATTAATACTTTGTTGATCGAGCTTCATTCGAAACAAATGTAAAAGACTTCTACAGTTTTTTTTTCTAGGAGAAAGTTCCGTAATCGGGCCCTAAGCTAATCGGGGAATTTAATATCATTATTGTTTCTAACTCTTATAGAGTTAAAACAATATTGTTGCTATCATTACTCTTGTTTGTGACCAACCTCTTCTGTGTATCTGAATAGGGAAAAGTTCCGTATCATGTACTGGTTGGTGCCAAAGGCAGTTGTAGAATCTTACAAATTTTTCTAGAGAGCGGAAAAACATGTTTTTTTAAAATATTTACAAATATACGTTTATTAAACCATGTTTTTGAGCCATTTTAAAAAATTAAGTACGGTGCTAAAATAAAATTTTATTGCCATTTTCGATATTTTAATAAGAAATGAAAATACATAACAAACAAATTTAACAAAACTAAGCCATTTTTGGGTACTTCTCTATTATCCCGTCGACCACTTTTCCTAACAAAAAACTATCGCCAAATTAAGATTAAACGCCAAAAATACAGTCTCATTTACTTGATGCCAGAAGCATTATATGTATTTGTTATGCCATCAAGTGGTTTTTAATTCGACATTTGCGCGTATTTTTCATTATGTTTTACTGATTTATTAGTTATTTCATTCATTAAAGTAACAATTGTGTCCTTAAATTCTTATATTTTATTTATTTTGATATTTCAATCGCAACGTTCTCCCGTTTATTTAGCGTTACAGTTTGGCGATAGTTTTTTGTTATAAAAAGTGGTCGACGGGATAATAGAGAAGTACCCATTTTTTGTGATAAATAATTGTTATTGCCAGGGGGGCAAATTGTAAACAATTAATAAGCGAACTAAAAAAAATACCGGAAAAAACTTGTGGGAATCTCAAGAAAGAAATATCTGATATAAATAGCATTTAAAATCTTAAAATGGAGAAGTGGTCCGTATGAAAATGCAAAACATTATACACCTGATATAAGAATTTTTTAATTTTTTTATATTTCCGAAAGCACAGATAAAAGGGTAAAAATCCCGGCACAGATGCCATATACTCACCACGTTGGCGCGATTTTTCCCCGTCCCTTTGGCGAAAACTCTTTGTTGTGTTTGTTTACTTTTATTTTTTATTTTAATTCTATAGATTATTTTTATATGTATATCAATATTAATTTAGGCACAGATGTCATATACGCACCAGATTGGCGCGATTTTCCCCCGCCAATTTGGCGCAAACTTTGTTTTTGTATATCAGTTACAAATACCATACAATAATAGCATGTAATTTTTTATTTCAATATAAAAATAAAATAACGTAATAAATGAAATAGCTCCTATTATTCAAAAATGGGAAATAAAAATAAATAAATGATAGTTTGATATAAATAAATATTGATATATATAATAAAAACAATTTATAGAATTAAAATAAAAAATAAAAGTTAATAAACAACAATTGAAACAAAATAACCGGGTTACCATGTGAGGCATAAAATTGCCATTTTGTTGCAATCGCGCCAATGTGGTGCGTATGTGACATCCGCGACTATATTTATATCAAACTATTATTTATTTATTTTTATCTCCTTTTTTAAAATAATAGAAGCTGTTTCATTTATTACGTTATTTTATTTTTATATTGAAATAAAAAATCACGTGTACTATTTGTCACACTATTTGTAACTAATATTCAAAAACAAAGTTTTTCCCAAGCTGGTGGAGGGAAAAATCGCGCCAACGTGGTGCGTATATGACATCTGTGCCTTGTTTCATTTCACATAGAGGCACTGCTCTATTATCCCGTCGACCACTTTTCATAACAAAAAACTATCGCCAAACTGTTAGATTAAACGCCAAAAATGCAGTCCCATTTACTTGATATCAGAAGCATTATACGTGTTTGTTACGTCATCAAGTGGTTTTTAACGCGACATTTGCGTGTATTTTTCATTATGTTTTACTGATTTATTAGTTATTTCATTCATTAAAATAACAATTGTGTCCTTAAATTCTTATATTTTATTTATTTATGTATTTTGATATTTCAATGACAACGTTCTCCCATTTATTTGGCGATAGTTTTTTGTTATGAAAAGTGGTCGACGGGATAATAGAGAAGTACCCACATATGTATTGGTACTTTTATGTTAACTTGGCGCAGTTGATAAATCGCCAAATATTTTTCTCATAACATCTTCATATTGCATTCATTTCATTTAAATATAAATCTTTCACTGATTTCATTTGAAATACATACATTAAAAATACACGTCTTTCACTCATTTAATTTAAAATACACGCCTTTCACTAATTCCATTTAAAATACTAAAAAGGAAAAGAAAATAAATAATGCCACAAATCGAAACCTTTTATTTAAACATCAAAGAATTGTTCGTATCATACACACGCGAAATAAAAAAGCTGCTAATGGTGTGATTTACGCCAAATCTCTAATACTAATACTACTCTTACTAATCTCTAATACTTTTCAAACAGAAAAAATTCCAGATTAACTTTCCATTTTTATTAAATTGAAATACATTTTATTGTGCTGAATATTAGTGCTTGCATATTTTTTTGCTCCATGTATTCCATGAACTTTTCAATTCCGATTGTCTACGAAAATCTCACGCCGGTGAAAATGACGTACGCACAAAATTTAGTGACGTATGTACTTTAATTGTGCTTTTTTATCTATTTTTTTAATATAACTTCCAAACGGTTTGACACTTATTCTTGGTAATAAATAGACGACGTTGTCACCTTTATAGGTACCTGCTGTAAAAATTTGAACGAAATCCGTTAAATATTTTTAGAGTTATGCTTGACGAAAGGTTTTAATATCCATCGTAGCTATATATGGGGCAAAGTAATACTGCGCTGTGTATGAGTCTTCGTTGCACTCAGACAATTATCCAAATAATGCAATACACATTAAAATCTAAACAGGATGACACCAAAAACCAATTTTTAAACAAGACTTCATTGTAAACTTGAGCATTGAAAACTCATTTTGCTACATAGTCTATTACTTACCCATCATACGTAGTATAGGGTAAGTCTTGTAATCGTTTTAAAAATCGAAAAATTTTTTTTGACGGATTTACACGTTTCAGACACTGGAGATTCCGAAAAACATATTTTTAGAAAAAAAATTTTGCCGTCCGTCTGTGTGTCTGTGTGTGTGTGTCTGTAAACGCTCTATTTCCCGAAAAAATTGAGATAGAGACTTGCAATTTGGTACGTACTTAGTATGTAATAATGGGAGGAAGCCTATTTCATTTCAATAACCTCGATTAACCGGAACAATTTTTTTCGGACTCTCGAAATATTCGTTCTGATGAAAGGTATATAAAATTTTTTGAAATTGTTTATTTTAAGAAATGAATATAAAAGACAATAAAAAACCATAAATTTTGAATAAAGCATGAAGTCGATCGGATTATTAGTTGCCGAGATATTTGGAATCCTATTTTCCACACTCTTCGATTTTTCATGACCCTGTATTTTATCCAAATTTCACTTCAAATATATATTT
Source organism: Maratus michaelseni (assembly GCA_963931845.1). Classification (NCBI taxonomy): domain Eukaryota; kingdom Metazoa; phylum Arthropoda; class Arachnida; order Araneae; family Salticidae; genus Maratus; species Maratus michaelseni. The sequence continues at coordinate 80,035,614 of OZ007598.1, forward strand.
TAATTGGAAATTTGACGCTTAATCAGATGCAATAAACTGCTAGTTAATAGGATTATTATTTTTGGAGTTATAAGGAAAAACCTCTTTCAAGCAATTCAGTAATCGAGCCTTTAAAGTTTGTGACGTCATCAAGCCACGATTTTATTTGAATTGCAATGCATTTTATAAGTAGTTTACACATTTTTATTTTAATATTTTACATTATGCATATCCATGATGGGTAAGTATTACGGTGGCCCCCAACGACTAGTTCTTATATTACATTAAATTTCATACAAATTGCACATTCAGTTTTTAACTGGATTTTTGAACATGTTCAAAAGTATTTAACAAATTTAAGAGCAACCCCCCCCCACCCCCGCACTAAATTTAGTTTAGGATTTTTATTTTCTAGATTTAAAAATTGCATTAGTTAGATTTTTTTCAGGTATGAAGCGCTTACAGCAACGTCGTTTTAACATATTTTACACTTATTTGTAAAGTAACAACTCAAAAAGCGAAATTTTGGGGATAATGAGAATAAACCAAACATTTACCCCCTTCAGTTATTAAAAACACGTTTAAAGATCTTTAAAAGTCCCTCAATTCCATTTTTATCATTTCCACCTCCACTTAGGACTGTACACGATTATACTGTCTACAAATCTTGGAAAAAAAAAATTAGGCTCAATGCAACTTTAAGCAGATACGCTTTAATTCTAGATTCAAATTTTTTCATATTCTATCTGAATTTTTTAAAACTTTATCCACCCCCCCCCCCCCCCCCCCCCCAAAAAAAAAAAAAAAAAAAAAAAAAAGGTCGTGGTAATTTATAACACTACATTTCAATCCCCAAAATAAAATATAGAGTTTAATAAAATCTTGCTTTTATGATGTACAGTGCGACCTTGAATGCATGTAGTTTTAAAAACGTAATATTTGGCGGGATGAGCTGCAACTTTCGATTCATATTTAAAGTTTCTAGAAATTTATGTTACAAAATATTACTTTTTTCGAAAATTTTTAAAATTGTACTTTCGAAAACATTGTAGGCAAATTTTTTTAAACCGAAATCCAATTTCTAGAAGCTCAATATGAGAATCCAAACTTGCAGGTCGTTCAGTCTCATTTATCAGTTATGTTTAAATTACTCTCGTTGAAATTTGCAAGTTATGAATTAAACATTAGGAGTTCAAATTATAAGCTGCATTATTGCACCGAATTACTTCCCGTTTGGCATCTTAAGTTAAAATTTTTTCGAAATGCCGTCTCGATTGTATTTGTTAAAACTGAAATAATCATTTGACTGGGAAATTACGTTAAAAATAAGTTTAGAGCAGTCTACGCTGAAACTAACAAATACAATCGAGACCGCATTTCGGAAAATTAACTTAAGATGCCAAAAGGGAAGTAATTCGGTGCAGTAATGCAGCTGTAAATTTGAACTCCTAATGTTAAATTCATAACTTGCAAATTACAACGAGAGTAATTTAAACATAACAGAGACTGAACGACCTGCAAGTTTGGATTTTCATATCGAGCTTCTAGAAATTATATTTCGGTTTAAAAAAAAAAAAATAGGCTACAGCATTTTTTTTTTAAAGTACAATTTCGAAAACAGCTCATCCACCAAATAGTGCCAAGTTTTAAAACTACACGCATTCAAGATTAGGTGTTGGAAAATTTTACCACCTCTAGAACTTCTAGAATACTTTAATGGAGGTACTTCCCGTTTTGTATCCAAAATGTACAAGAAAAATTTCAGTATTCGGTAGTTTATATTGCAAATGTTCGAATCGTGAAATTTCATCAAGACGTCCTAATCTTACACAAACTGTCAAAATTCCAGTCGAATGGCTATTTTTAGTTCTTTTCAAATCTATTTGTAAATTTCTGTAGTAGTTTTGAATCATTTCAGGGACAGAATTACTGGAGATTTTAAAAAAAAGGAGGAGGGGGGGGGGAAGGGTTCTATACTATGTTTCTTAGAGTCTATGAAGCTTCTGATAGAGTACTATCACTTTACAACTAGTGTGGGATATATATATATATATAGTGCGTCAGAACAATGCATACACTTTAAATGATTATAACTACCATAGTTTTTATCCATATTTAAATCGCATACCTGCCAACATAGCACTACTTTTCCGTACAATGCAAGATAATTTAACAGACTGAAGACGTTTCAAATCAGAATGCAAGAAATGCAATCCAATAGGTTCCACGTAAGAACATTAAACTAAATATTTAAGATATATCTTCTGGTTAGAAAAGTCTAACCTGGATCAAATTAACTATCATGGTACGGAAGTTTATTTGAAAGTTGGCATCGTCATAAAATTTATAACTTTCTCCTATCACAGATGTTCAAAATTACATTTATGGTCAATACACTGCGTATAATGGTGGGGTATTGATTCACAATCTTCATAAAACAAAGAAGTTTTATTTGTGTTGTGGTGTATTTTCGACCAATTGTGGTTCCGTTTATGAACCATCCATTCGTTTCAAGCTTATGTCGGCAAAGACTTTAAATGTATCCAATGAATTGAAAGTAGCATAGATCGATCTGCCTGAAACTTCGAGATTTGTTTTGTACTTCTGCTGCATTTGGATACTTACAATAGTATTAAGATACATTTTTCTTAAAAGTTAATCTTGGTTTACTCATTCAATTAATTTCATTTTGAAGAGAAAGAAAAAAAAATTAGAAAGTTGGCACTTTTCTGACGCACTCTGTATATTACTTTATCTTACACAACAACGATATGAGCCTTTAACTTTAAAAATAAAATTGTGAGACGTAAAAACCAGTTGCTAAATAAACTAATAAATTTGACATTGTAACATTTGTAAAAGAATAAATGTCAATTCCTAACCGAGATTAATACAATTGAAACATCGGGAGAAAAAAGGAATTTGCCTTATAATCCACGCTCCTATGAAAACGGCTATGTCCCCCTTCCTTTGAAATTCTTTTCGAAAATATTCGTAAATCGAAAGGGGACCTAGAGTTTTACTCTGCAAAAGGAATCCTTCCAGAGACTGGAAAATGAGGTTAAAATGTATACATATTTGCTCCAAATCCTCATATTCAGATAAATAAAAACCTAGAAAATAGTTTGACTGGCGAAATACTTTACAAGTGCTCCTGTACAGTTTTACAAGTTTTGTGTCCAAGAAACTGGGCAAGTTTCAATCACATTAAAAGTAAAGTTTTAAAGAATATTTAAAAACTATACCAATTAGCGCATATGTTTCCAACGTGGGACATATGCCCCACAGGGAAAGGAGGAATTGGATTTTTAAAAAGGGAGAAATTCGAGAATGATAAATCAGTATTCTGACAACTTTAACCAATCTTACTCAAAGTAATGTTCAACATTTAAAATATATATATAAATATAAAATTCAATAGAATCGTCTTCATTTAAAAATGTGCAAAATATAACTATTACCAGAATAATTGTATGAAATACTTTAAAAGAAAGGACCAATTTTAAGGTATTCTATTTCTCAGTTTATTAACATATTTTAGACTTAAAGAATTTAAAATCAGCGAGCCTTGTCTGTCTATTCATCGTGGAATGTCTTGTAGAACAATGATTAATACAATTAAACTTGTTTAAAGTATATTTAAAATTGACAGTCGCAACACCAAATAAAAATTGCTAAATAAAATACGGCTAACATTAGAAAATTATCAAAAATTCCTAAATTCGTACAGCTGAAGACCAATTATTTTAGGTAGATCCTACTACGAAATACATATTGACACATTTTAAAAATAGGAATATTCAACATTAGCGATAACTAGGGGGGGGGGATTGGAAAAAAAAAAAAAAGGAATAAGAAATGCTTCATGTACATTGAGTGTTATTCATGTAATAAGTGTTTAAAGTTTAGTGTTATTCATGTAAAAAAGTCAGATCAGAGCATTTATGAGAAAGATTTTAGAGCTTATATTCAGATCTCAAGAATCTATGAGGGTAAAAGTGCAGACACTAAGAAATTTGAAATCAATGGATTAAATTAAAAATGGAACTAAAGTCTTCTGGGTTAAAGACGAAAGATATGAATTCTCAGAGTTAGATTTGTAATCATTTGTTGCAAAAATTAGTTTCATGGGCCAAAATAAAATGGAAGCGACAGATGCTGCTACATTTATTAATAATCTTTTACGTCATGCGAATAAGTAAATTTTTTTAATAATTCGGTTACAGGGGAGGGAATCATTGGAGAGGCTTAGAAGACTCACGGCCAAAAAGGAATTTGGGACCACTGGATTAAAAGTTAAATTCCTATAATCCAAGATTTAATCTCTAGGAGCATAGAAACCTTAAATTTTTAAAAAAATCCAACTTTTTCAGCATATAGTTCTTTGCAGTGTAGATGAAGGATTAACATTCACGCTAATCGTGGAATGAAGGCAAATATTAAATTAAAATGTCAAGTAATTATGCTATAATGTTGAACAAACAAAATCAGTTTAAGAGAGAACATTTATTCAAGAACAATTACATTGTCTATAAGTTAGTATAACTTTAAATAAAATATATAAATAATTCCTTAATACCAGGAGGTTCATGAACACGTCAATGTACTCAAGCAGTTCCATTGTTGGTTATTCCTTCCACCTCGGATTTTTCAGTGACCACTTTGATGGGAATAACACGTTTATCACTTGGTTCAGTAGCTTTCTTTGGTGCTTCAATAATGAGAATCCCACGATAATTCCATGTAGACGTAAGGGCTTCAGAGTCGGTTCCTTCAGGCAACAGATAACGACGGGTGAATTCTCGTTGAATAGAGCCATGTTCATCTAGTTTCTCTTCATGCTTACCATGAATTACAACATGGTTATCAACAAGCTTGACTTCTATTTCTTCCGGCTTAAATTGACTAACATTCAACAATACTTTAAACTTATCTTTCTCCTTCTTGAGTTCAGATAAAGACTTCGGGTGAAAAGATAAAGCACTCATCAACGGTTCGTAGGGACGAAGACGCCTGGGAGGAAGCAGATCTCTATTAAACATATCTTCGTAAACATCATCCAGAAAGCTTTTGGCATATTCAAAAGGATGCTGCCTACCCATTAATGATGGGATTAAAGAACGTGAGTTATTAATCTCCATTTTCAATTGCACACCAGAGAGTACCTAATTCACAAGCTTTTAGCTTCAACAATTACTACACTGAGTCTTCACGATATACTCAGCCAACTATCAGGAACGAAACAAGAAAATCTACCGTCGGTTCTGATTTTCATCTATTTAAAATACCAGCGAAAGTTCTGGAACAAATCAGAGATTTACAGCGGGCGCGTCCAATAGAGCTAATCAAAGTGACTGATCTCATCTGGTACTTGTAGCTCGATTCTGGGATGGTACGAAAAGAAAAATCCAGTGAAGTCTGACGTCAGTAAAAATATCCTTTGATATTGTATCATATTTTCGCATCCGGTGAAAAATTATGGGATCAGATGGGATCTGAATTTTTTTCCGTACCTTCCCAGAATCGAGCTACAAGTAGCTGGTGAGATCGGCCACTTCGGTTAGCTGAATTGGACGCGCCCAGATAATTCTAGAAATCATGTGATTAATAATATGGATTTGGATTGGTTCGTACGTGCAGAAATATGTGTACCGCTTTCTGTTGGCTAAGAAAAAACTTATATTGGCTGGGATCAAGGCAACACTAGATACCGGGCTTGCTCATTCACTCTCAAAACGTCACAAATGGTGGCTGACCGCGACCAGCGATTGGTCCAAAGCAACGCGCCCATCGTTTTGTGCCAATCGCTGTATGTCTTTCCTCCTAGTCAGCCACCTTTTCTGACGTCATCATAATGAATGAGCAAGCCCGGTATGTAGTATAGCCTGCTGGGATCCAGATAGATTTTGCGCTTTTTGCGAGACGAGACTAACGAATCAGAAGCATGCGAATTTGGGAAAGTTTCGCAATTTAAAGTAAACAGATACTGTCAATTTAACATCATGGTATATTATGGTGCTTTAGTACTTCAGACTTTTTTAAACGAGATCAATCGATTTTACGTTGCGTTTTTTTTCCGTACATCAATTTTCCTAAAGAGAATTTTTAATTTCGGGACGATAATTTATTTATTAGAGTAGCAGCACAGCAACACTAGATATCGAACTTTCTCACTCATTCTCATGACGTTACAAATAGTGGTTGGCCGCCACCAGCGATTGGTACAAAGCGGCGCGCCCATCATTTTGTGCCATTCGCTGTATGTCTTTGATTGCGGCCAGCCACCATTGTGACGTCATGATAATGAATAACGAGGCTAACGAAAAAGAAAGGCTACCGCGGTGCTTTACGCGTATCTTTTTTTACAGACCGCGGGAGTCACGTGTTGCTCGAATCCATCAATGCAGGTGTACGAAAAGAGCAGCACGTCACTCTAGCGGTCTGTAAAAAAAGATAAGTGGAATGCACCGCGGTAGCCTGTCTGTTTCGTTAGCCTCGAATGAATAAGGAATTTCGGTATCTAGTGTAGCCCTGGGAGCAGCATAAGCAGAGATAAGGTAACCAGAAAGGGCGTCTCATTTTCTGAGAACTGTGTTCAATTTATGCCATATCTTTGTGTGGCAAAATAAGATCATAGATTAACATACAAGGGGCGCGTTCAAGGACCGAACCCTGAATTAGGGTAACACATGGATAACCCGAAGCGTCCAGAGACCGATATCACGTGACATTTTGCGGGTTATCCGTAGCGTTCAGAGCCGGAAATTACCCAGACTTCGAGTAACACACATTACCTGGAGAATTTTGTTGGGTAAAGTGATCATGTAGTTGGGAAATCTGATTTGTTTGTTTGCTTTACAGCTAACTGCAACTGTTAACTGTCATTCTTTATGACTCTTACTGTACATGTGAGTCCTGACCATTTGATTGGTCTACATTTAACAGGATTATGATATAATTGGCCAACGTCTCTAGGATGGTTCCTGCAATGTTTCTACAATCAAAATGTAATGGTAGATTGGTTGACAGAAGTGCTTGATTATAAACATGCCCATAACTTTACCCAAAAGCGTTCACAGCCGTTTTAACCCAACTTTACCCTGAGAAAATCGAGGCTAACAAAAAAGAAAGGCTACCGCGGTTCTTTACGCGTACCTTTTTTTACAGACCGCGGGAGTCACGTGATGCTCGAATGCACCAATGCAGGTGTACGAAAAGAGCATCACGTCACTCTAGCGGTCTGCGAGGCTAACAAAAAAGACAGGCTACCGCGGTGCATTCCGCTTATCTTTTTTTACAGACCGCTAGAGTGACGCGATGCTCTTTTCGTACACCTGCATTGGTGCATTCGAGCACCACGTGACTCCGGCGGTCTGTAAAAAAAGATACGCGTAAAGCACCGCGGTAGCCTTTCTTTTTCGTTAGCCTCGAGCGGTCTGTAAAAAAAGATAAGTGGAATGCACCGCGGTAGCCTGTCTTTCTCGTCAGCCTCGGAGAAAATCAGATGACGTCATTACCCAATTATACGAGTAACACGCGTTTCGATCTCTGAACGCGCCCATGATAGGATAGTTACAGCAAAATCTGTAATGGCAGCAATGCTAGCGTCAGTAATGACAAGGGGGAAAAACTAACAAGCTTCCGTAACTGACGTATGTATATGAAATCTGTTTATGCTCTATGTTTCTAATATCTATTCTTTTTTCTTCGAGGAAGACGATTATCTTCAAATTGACCATTGGTGCCTTGTTTACGTATATTTTTAAACGACTTCATTTTTATTCTTTCTTGTATTATTTTTGAAACAACATTTCTTTTCAAAACTTTTTTAGTATGTCTAAACATGTTAAAGTATGTCAAACAGAATCTTGTCTGCATACAAATCGGAGTTCAAAGCTTTCGTTTCTTGCTTTTTCTACTAAGTTGAAAACGTAAACATGTGACATTTAAAACAGAAAGAGATCATAACAAGATACACGTTCAAAAACAGAAACATTTCGTGTTTGGGAAGTTTATTCCCCATTGTCACTACAGGCGCTTTGATCGTCATCGCGTTACTATTGCGCTCTATGATAGTTTCCTATCTTATATTTTAATATGATATAATGGCTATCTGGACAGCTAATCTTAATTTAAAACAACGTATCATATTTTCAATCTATCAAAATTGAGTAAAATACTTTCAAATTAAATACTGCCCCTAGAAATAGAGAATAGCAGCCAATGAAAGTCACAAACCGCGATATTGTTAACCTTCTTGGTAATCACGAGATCCAGACAGGCTGCCTTTCATTAATTATGGAACTATATATGTAATCAAAGTAGGCTGAAAAGCAGACGAAATCAGTGGAGTGCTGCGGCCTGTCTCTTTTGTTGTGTGATGAACATCTCGGTTCCGAAACTCAGGAAGAAACGACGGAATGTTTTCGCCAGTAAAAAATAAGTCATAAGCGTATATTTTTATTGTTATTTACTAACAATAATAATATACGCTTATAACGTAATTTTTAACAAACTTTTTATACTGCAGTTCTGTGTTTGGGATCTCTTGTCACCTTACGCAGAGAAAATACTGAGATTGGAAGATTTTGTCAATTAAGATTGACATTGCAAAATAAGGTGTCAATGTTTACAAACAAAAACTCAATCCATCCAGTCTCCAACTTTTTCCGCTAATCAGGTAAACTTGCTCATATTCGTACAGCAAACAGATCGCTTTTTGCTCTTAGTGACATCAAAGTTTTGGCATGAAAGACGACGGCTGCCCTTTCCTTACAACTACAGTATAGTGCTTAGAAGATCTAGTGCGGCAGCAACCGGATATTTAAAAAGTGCTACAAATTTGAAGCCGATAAATGCCGAAAAATGCTGAATGTTAAATGGCGACCCCAGTGACACACTGTTAAAAATCTTCAGCTTTTGCTCCATAGTCACCCCTCCGCTTTTATAGAATATCTCTATTTTGACAAATGAAAAGGCTCCATAATATAGTAAAGTAAGTAGTAAGTCCACCGTTTTTTCTAAAAGCGGTGGAGTGTGTCTGTAGCAAAAGCTGAAGATTTTAAACAGTGCATATGGTATCTCAAACGTAAACTTTGCATAAATATCTTCTAGCAAGGAACTATGAATAAAGAAGAATTGACATATCCTCAAAATGGTGATGCTTCAACCATTTAATGTAAATGATATCACAGGACCTGATTATCTACGGGGCAAACTTACACTAATCAATTTGAAATAATATTCATGCAAAATGTCTGTCCTAATTAAAGCAAAACTAGCTATTCGTTTTGACAGATGTAAGTTTTGGAAACCTATTGTAAGCCTAATGGGGACGGCTCAACAATGTTAATCAAGTTGTAGAGCATTTAATGAAACCCTCTCCCTGGAATGTTTTTCCACACGCAGGGGTTCTGATAGGGATAGAGCAGAGTTATAAAACACAGTGGTTAAGGTCTGTGGTGTGACTAAGTATACAGCACATTGAAGAAACAGTTTAATTTGAAATAAGAATCATATTTATTCATTCATCTTGAATGTTAAACTTAAATAAAGATATATACGTATACCTCCAGCCTTTGCATGGAACTTAATTATCACATTATACTAACATTACCAATATACATGCAGCAAGGGGTAAACCATCCTTCCATCACATTCCATGGAGTTGTTTCACCCTAGATATACTTATCCGTACACCAAACTAGAATAAAATATGCATACAGTTACAGGTAAAAGAGAGTGCCTTTACGACCGAAGAGCAGAAAAGAAAAACTGGTTCGGAGCGATTTTACTCAAGAACAAACCACTTGACAAATTGTGGGGGACAAGAATTTGTCCAGATTTCCAACAGATTCCTTTAGAGAGACTTTCAGGAAGGCTACACTAGATACCGGGCTTGCTCATTCATTATCAGGACGTCACAAAAGGTGGCTGGCCGTGACCAGCGATTGGTGCAAAGCGATGAGCATGTCGTTTTGTGCCAATCGCTGTATGTCTTTCATTTTGTCGTTTCGCTTTGTACCAATCGCTGGTAGCGGCCAGCCACCATTTGTGACGTCATGATAATGAATGAGCAAGCCCGGTATCTAGTGTAGCCCTGCTTTCAGACCCTGAGCAGGGAATGCCTACCACCAAGGCAACACTAGATACCGGGCTTGCTCATTCACTCTCATAACGTCACAAATAGTGTCTGACCGCGACCAGCGATTGGTACAAAGCGACGCGCCCATCGTTTTGTGCCAATCGCTGTATGTATTTCGTCGTGGCCAGCCACCTTTTGTGACGTCATGATAATGAATGAGCAAGCCTGGTATCTAGTGTAGTCCTGGTATCACGCAGCAAAGTGCAGATACTAGCTACACTGTAAAAAATCTTCAGCTTTTGCTGCATAATCACTCCACCGCTTTTATACAATATCTCTTTTTTGACCAATGAAAATGCTCCATAATATAGTAAAGTAACCGTTTTCTCTAAAAGCGGTGGAGTGTGTCTGCAGCAAAAGATGAAGATTTTTAACAGTGTAGGAAATAGAATGTATCTACATGAGGTTAGTAAGAAGTAGCTGCCTGAAAACAGATTTCGCACGTGACACGAGGCAGCGAGTGATAAGTTGAAAAGTTCGAGTTCAAAGTTCAAATATTCAGTTCATAATTGAGAATTCGTGTAAGGACAGATAAAATAAAATACAACTGCATGCAATTGAGTGTGATGTGCGCCTGAGACCTGCTTTCATTTGACAGGGGGGAGACCATGGTTGAAGCAGATATGTGGTTAGTCGCGACCAACAAAATACACAGCCGATTCATGAAGTTTAAAACGTCACACGGGGTGAATCATCTTTACACGCCGATTTGTACGAAGCGGCGCGCCCATCGTTTTGTGCCAATCGCCGTATAAAAATGATCCACACCGTGTGACGTTTTAAAAGTCATGAACCGGCCGTGTATTTCGTTGGTTGCGGGTTATTTCACTCGGCGGCAGTCAGTTTCCATACGGTACCGCCATATTTTGACTACACAAACAATCCTCCTGTCAATATCAGTGCATTTGATTATCTCCTAGTCAAACTTCGACAAGTAAATTTAAATAGATAATAATAATATTAATAGATAATATTTAATATTAAATTTTGTTTAGAAACTTCAAAATTTAAAATTTTGAAGACTAACACCTCATTTTGACAACAAATTTGGCCTAAAATCGTAATTTTGGATTCACATACTTGAAGCTACTAGAAATCTATAGATGTTAAAATATATAAGTTACAATTAATATTGTTTTCTCGAATTTCAAATATTATATGTTTTCTAAATTAATTTTAATGAATTATATGAATTTTAACCAAGAAATATTTTCACAGAAAACGATTTCTGAAAGCTTAAAATATATTAATGCAAAATTACAACTCGTTCTGCTAAGTAGTTTTTGAATTATGCTTAATAAACTAACCGCATAGCAGTCTGTTTTGCAACAATTAAAAATCAAGTTAACATTTAGTAGTTCCAAACTTTAAAACCTGCATAATTTCTATGTTACTTGAGAGAATGACCTTCTGTTAGATCTTCGAAGATAAAATGTACGGAATAAATAAAATATGATGTCAAAATTAGATATTAATATTGACATTTTTAAAGTTTGATTACGGGGTCATCTACATATAGAAATTGTACCAAAGTTTAGTATATCTTTAATTAGTAAACGTTATTACTAATCGGTTTGTATCAGTCACATTTTCATTCGATGACTTGTGACAATGTTAGGGGGGTATATATTTTATTTCCCATGACTGTATAACGATAAGAGTAGACGTTCTCTTTACTAATGAACACACAACACTGCAAATTCGCAACACACATTGAGAACACATTTGGAGCACTTTGATTAAAAAAAAGTGTTCTAGTTACCTTAATGTGTACTAAATGTGTTCCGAATATGCTCCGCTATAAAGAAAGTGTTCTGAAAGTGCACCGAAAGCGTTCTGCTCAGGTTATCTATTAAATCTAAACTTGGGGACACATTTGAGAACGGGTTGGGAGCACACTTGTAAAATCACCGCTTTCAAAAAGTGCGTTAGAAAGTGTGCTGAACAAAAGAAGTGTTCTCAGAAGTATTTTAAAAACTGTTATAAAAAGTACTCTTCTAAGTGTTCTAAAAAAGGTGACAAAATAAGTGTTCTAAAAAGTGTATAAAGATTTGCAGTGAAAGACTTTCTCTTTGAAATTCAACTTTGAATGAATTTTTTTATTTTATTTGATACAATCATTACAAGAGCTAAAATATAAAAGATTGCACTTAAATAGTTAATATTAAAATTATATCCATGATTATTAAAAGGAGTACAGACAAATTTAATATTTGTGCCCGATAATACAGGATAATTGTCATGTGCAAAACACCCTAAAAGCTACATGAATGGTATGTACTTCAATATAAATAAAACATAAACCATTGAACTGATATAGTACATACCATTGTGATATAGATTATTACACTTAAATCGCTAACATTAAAATTTTATCCATGATTATTAAAAGAAGTACACTGACAAATTTCATATTTGTGTCCGATAATACAGGATAATTGTCATGTATAAAACACACTAAAAGCTACATGAATGGTATATACTTCATTATAAATAAAACATAAACCATTGAACTGATATAGTACATACCATTGTGATATAGATTATTATTAGAAATACAAGGACTATTTTCTTACCACAGTACGATAAAAACGGCACAGCAATTGCAATATATAATAATGTAGTAAAAATTAAAATTGCCAAAGTGAAATGCATTGTTAAACTTTCATAAACCCATGCAGTTACTAGCATTATGATTGGAAATGGCATTATTAAAACGATAATAATGATGTCCAGAAATATCACCCACAAATATCGAAATTTAACATACAAAAATTTCTTCAGTTTCCTTCTGATGTATCTAACGCATGGTCTTTCCGCTGGAATATTTTGTTTTAGCCAACTTTCTAAATCTCTTTTCCTGACTGAGTTGAAATAGAGTGAATAAAGAACGCAAAACCTTGATACCAGAATGATGATTATATAAACAAGTTCTTCTTTCTGATTTACAAGCGCTACGAATCCTAAAGCTCCAGTAATTGATAGGACGAACAAAATATCTAACATCAGTTTCCAGAAAGCAGCCATCTCCCCTGAAAAATATTACATTGTAAGTTCTCCAAACAAGAAACATTACAGTATAGTACAGTGTTAGTCATAATTATGTTAAATCTGAACAGGGACTAGGTGCCTCTAATTTAGGCAAAAAAGGACAAAAATATCGAATTATTTTAGATTTGTTATCTTAAAACGAACCGTAACATCTCTAGAGCATTGTGCCCAAATTTCGTGACTATCTGATAAATAGTAAAAGAGATATGGTTAATTTTGCGTATATCCGTTTAATAGCTCTCTTTAATAGCTCCTTTTAACACTTTCCAACATAGTTGAAAAGTGTTTATGGATTCGGTTTGTCTGTGTGCCTGCCGTATGTCTTCTAAAACATTGTGCCCAAATTTCTTGATCTAATAATTAGTAAAAGAAAGACATACGGCAGACACACAGACAAACGGATTTCATAAACACGTTTCAACTATGTTAGAAAGTATTAAAAAGAGATATGGTTAATTTTGCGTATCTCTCTTTAATATCTCTTTTTAACACTTTCCAACATAGTTGAAACGTGTTTATGAATTCGGTTTGTCTGTGTGTCTGCCGTATGTTTTCTAAAACACTGTGCTCAAATTTCTTGACGATTTGATAAATAATGAAAGAGATATCGTTAATTTTGCGTATCTCTCTTTAATATCTCTTTCACTTTTTATCAGATCGTCAAAAAAATTGGACACAATGTTTTAGAAGACATACGGCAGACACACAGACAAACGGATTTCATAAACACTTTTCAACTATGTTAGAAAGTATCAAAAAGAGATATGGTTAATTTTGCGTATCTCTCTTTAATATCTCTTTTTAACATAGTTGAAACGTGTTTATGAAATCCGTTTGTCTGTGTGTCTGCCGTATGTCTTCTAAAACATTGTGTCCAAATTTTTTGACGATCTGATAAAACGTGAAAGAGATATTAAAGAGAGATACGCAAAAATAACGATATCTTCTTTCATTATTTATCAAATCGTCAAGAAATTTGAGCACAATGTTTTAGAAAACATACGGCAGACACACAGACAAACCGAATTCATAAACACGTTTCAACTATGTTGGAAAGTGTTAAAAAGAGATATTAAAGAGAGATACACAAAATTAACCATATCTCTTTTTAATACTTTCTAACATAGTTGAAAAGTGTTTATGAATTCGGTTTCTCTGTTTGTCTCCTGTATGTCTTTCTCCTGAATGTCTCCTGTATGTCTCTGCCCAAATTTCTTGACAATCTGATAAATAGTAAAAGATGGTTAATTTTGCGTGTCTCTCTTTGATATATATTTTTATAGATTCGGTTTGTCTGTGTATCTGCCGTATGCCCGTGCTCTAACTCGCGTAAATATACTCGGATTGCCATTGATATATGTGATTGTGGTTTACTATGGCATGTTTGGTATTGAAAATGAAATGTGTATTATTTATCTCTCTTTTACAGAGACGTTCAAAAGTATTCCGTTACATTACGGTATGTGGGGGTAAAATCGTTTGCGGCGTATTTTAATTGTTACACTATCTTAAAAACATGTTCAGATTGATACATATCACTGAGATGCACTACAAGGCGCGTACTGTAGAATATAGTGTGCATTGAATGTATCGTTGATTTACAGAGACACACAAAATATTTCGGTATTTTCTGTTAACAATAATTGCTGGAAGTGCTTTTTCGGTTTCTGAATGAGTTTTTAAGCATGCTCGATGGCAGCCACCCCCCCCCCCCCTTCAGTTTGTTTGGATAGAGTTTTATTTAAAAAAAATATCGTACAAAATCGAGGGTATACGCTACAGAAAGCAGTTGGGGTCCACAGCATAGGATCGTTTAGAAAGACTTTCGTTTAAAAAATATAAAACATTCAACATTGATTTTAGGAATATTTATGTTTATTATCATGGGACTGGGCAACGCCGCCGGCTGGTCAGGTCAGCTTAGTTGTTAATAAAGGAGGCTCTGAAATTGTTTTCACCTGAGCAACTCGTTCATAAATAATGAAATGTAAATGATAAACACCTTTTTAATATTACGTAGTTCATTTTTCCACTGCGTTCTTCAAAAGGGGGCTTTTTTCACTTTTATATGTTAAAGATTCCATCTATTACAGTCATCAATGTATATATTTGCCAATATAACTTGGGAAACGGTATTGTAAAAAATGATTAAATAAATGAATCTAAACGATATTGTAAAAAATGATTAAATAAATTAATCTAAACGATATTGTAAAAAATGATTAAATAAATGAATCTAAATATTTTTTGTGCAAGGTAAATCTCTTCTGTTACTCGGATTTTTTCGAGTAAGTGGCGCCACTGCACGGCCTGTGATTAGACTCTGCCTATGTTTTAGGCGTTACTTGTGGGAATTGCATTTCAAGATGGTTGTCCTTTTTTTAAGTTTATTCAATTTAACATCATATTCTGAAGATGGTCGTAGATGTCGACCGAAACGTCAATCTGATGTATTTTTAAGTTTTCATTTTACATAAATATTTATACACCATTTAGTAATAACGTGTGATTTACCTTGCACAAAAATTATTTACGATTATGTTTTAATGGTATAATGGTCCAGCTCAATCCTAAATGAATCTATTAGTGGTTTAATTGATTGCATTTATATAGCTTACAAATTTGTATTTATATAGCTCACTCCTTTAAATGAGTCTTATATTTGACAAGAGCAAAAGTATTAGTAAATAACGAAAATTTGTTTTCAAAGCAATATTACACCCTTTTTGTAATTTCAGTTTTTATTGATATATCCCGACTCGCATGCATCTTAGGATTTATTTTAAACATATTTGAAGCTCTCTACCAGTATGAATTAATATGATCAATTAAAGATAATTTTTACAATAACCTCATACTGAATAGAAAACTGAATATCTTTTTCTTTACTGTCGAAAGTATATATTCTTATGTACGTTACAAAAATAAACGTTGTTTATACTCAAATAATATTTCTATTTAAACGATTTATATCACTAGTACGTGATTGGAAATCATTAAGTACTGCGCTCATCATAAAGCGAGAAATAATATATATTTATATGTATAAAAAACATATTTTTTCAGTATGATTTCAACGAAATCACTGAAAATACAATAACTAAAATTAAAACTAGTCGTTGGGGGCCACCGTAATACTTACCCATCCTGGATATGCATATTATAAAATATGAAAGTAAAACATATGTAAACTATATTTATAAAATGCATTGCAGTTCGAATAAAATCGTGACTTGATGAGGTCATGAACTTTAAATGCTCTATTACTGAATTGCGTAAAATAAACATCCTTAAAACTACAAAATTGATAATCATATTAACTAACGGTTTACTGCGTCGGATTAACCCTTTATCTACTGACGGTACTTATAAGTACCAGTAAAATAACTTGTTATAAAATTCATTTAATGCATCGATTAGTAGTAATACAGTTTAGAATGAGTTATAGATGCATTAATTTATCTTGTTCCAAAAGCGTTATTGGATACACAAAACAGAAGTATTTTTAAAAGGATGATTTCTTTTGCCTTTCCATCTTTTCAGCTTTCTTGGCGTTGAAGAGGGGGGGGGGGGTGATTTTCAATTCGGAAATATTTATATATTTCTATTGTAAGAACATTATATTTGTACATTTCCTAATTCTACAAAATACTAAGAAAATTATTCAAAATAAAATATTTGAATGGGGTTATAAATATTGCACAAAATCACTATAAATTCAAATATAATTAATCCTCCTAAATCCTTCAATCATTCTAAAATCCCTCTAAAATTTATTAAATGATTATGGAAATCTTCTAATGTAGTTTCAACAATTCACGAAAAATACTTTAGAAGATAAAATTTTCATGAATTCATAATTCAGTAGATAAAGGGTTAAGCGTCTCATTTCCAAATAAAATATATCTTTGAATTGAAATGTGAATGAAATACAGGGTCATGAAAAATCGAAGAGTGTGGGGAAATAGGATTACAAATATCTCGGCAAC
Source organism: Maratus michaelseni (assembly GCA_963931845.1). Lineage (NCBI taxonomy): Eukaryota > Metazoa > Arthropoda > Arachnida > Araneae > Salticidae > Maratus > Maratus michaelseni. The sequence goes on from OZ007598.1 coordinate 80,052,777, forward strand.
TCATTATCCGATCGACTTCATTCTTTGTGCAAAATTTGTTTTTTTTATTGTCTTTTATATTCACTCCTTAAAATAAACAATTTCAAAAAAATTTATATACCTTTTATCAGAACGAACATTTCGAGAGTCCGAAAAAAATAGTTCCGGATAATCTAAGTTACTGAGATTCAATAAGCTTCTTTCCCTTATTACATACCAAATTGCAAGTTTCTATCTCAATTTGTTCGGGAGATAGAGCGTTTACAGACACACAGACGGCAAATTTCTTTTTCTAAATATATGGTTTTCAGTATCTCCAGTGTCTGAAACGTGTAAATCGTCAATTATTTTTTTTTTCGATTTTCAAAACGATTACAAGACTTACCCTATACTACATATGATGGGTAAGTAATAAATCGGACAAGTACGAGTATAACTCGCGCTCAAAGGGTTCCTTGCATTAAACTTATTAATTACTCTTTATTAATTAATAAACTCCTACTACCCCTATTTTTTTCATAATTTTAATTTCAGCAGATTCGGAAATATGAGGAAGTTGGGACATATTTTTCCAGTATGCTTTCAATGAAATCTCTGAAAATACAATACCTAAAATTAATATATATATATTTGAAGTTCGATGTCACGAGATCTTTCGAAGGATACAATATATAAAAATAGTTTTTTTTTTCAAGGAACTTAACATCTCGGCTAATTACCTACAATTTATTTCGAAAACATTATCAAATATCCTTAGAGGATTCTGCGTCGATAAATACTTAGAGCGCACGCCAACTCTCCCGCTGACTGCCCGAAAAATAAAGTTTGTGTGTAACAGAAAAATGAGTTTTTCTCAAAAAATATGTTACCTAGGAAAATCGCTATAGTATTCCTGCACGGTTTAAATAAACTCTTACTACCCTTAATTTTTTCATAATTTTAGTTTCTGTTGATTAAGAAATAGAGGAGGGGGGGGGGTATTTTTGCAGTGCATTTTCGACAATATCTCTGAAAATATAATACCTAAAATTAAATCGATATTACGAGATCTTTCGCACGATACCCCACGTAATATACAAAAAGAAAACTTTCTGTTTTTCAAAATGATTTAATTAGCTCCCTAAATTTTTCCTAAATATATTTCCGAATGGCTAATAATCTGCAAATATGTGGGTAAAAAGGTTTTATAACTTTCCCCAGTTTGAACTTTCCACATCCCATAGTTTACGAGAAAAAGGGCTCCGACATACTTTTAGACAGACACAGGAGTGATTTTATAATGTTTAAATAAACTCTTATTACCTCTAATTTTTTTCATAATTTTAGTTTCAGTAGATTCGGAAATAGAGGTGGGGGGGGGATATTTTTGCAGTGCATTTTCAACAATATCCTTCTATATATATAAATAAAAGAAAACTGCCCAGTTAAACTGACGGCATTGAGCTCACAGGCTATTCGCACTAACTGTAAATTATATTCTTATTTCAAAGAATTTAAAATAAGCCCTCGAAAAATGAAGAAATCGACAATATATTAAGAGGGGGGAACCATCCCCCGTTTCTCCTTCTTATAATTAACCAATGAACCCATAAAACTAATCAGAGAAGCGCCTTACCACAATGAACCTATATACAAAATTTGAAAAAATCGGATAATTCTGCATGAAAAATCCATTTATCTAAATTAAGGGGGGGGGTTAGCCCCCCGTCCCCCCTTTATACTTAACCAAAGAACCCCCAAAACTAATCAGAGAAGCGCCTTATCACAATGAACATATATATAAAATTTGAAGAAAATCTGACAATTCTGCTTAAAAAACCCATTTATCTATATCAAGGGGGGTTAGTCCCCCCCGTTCCCCCCTTTCTAATTTACCAGTGAACCCCCAAAACTAATCAGGGAAGTGCTTTACCACAATGAGCCTATATACAAAATTTGGAGTAAATTGGATAATTCTGCATGAAAAACCCATTTAACAAAATTAAGGGGAGGTAGCCCCCGTTTCCCTCCTTTACACTTCACCAATGAACCCCCAAAACTAATCAGGGAAGCCCCTTACCACAATGAGCCCATATAGAAAGTTTGAAGAAAATCGGATAACTCTGCATGAAAAAAATCATTTATCTAAAATAAGGGGGAGGATTAACCCCCCCCCGTTACCCCCTTTATACTTAACCTATGAACCCCCAAAACTAATCAGGAAAAGAACCTTATCACAATGAACCTATATACAAAATTTGAAGAAAATTGGATAATTCTGCATGAAAAAACCATTTATCCAAATTAAGGGGGGTTAGCCCCCCCGTTCCCCCCCCCTTTATAGTTAACCAATCAATCCCCAAAACTAATCAGGGAAGCGCCTTATCACAAGGAACCTATAAACAAAAGTGGAAGAAAATCGGATAACTCTGCATGAAAAATTCATTTATCTAAATTAAGGGGGAGGATCCCCCCCCCGCCGTTAGCCCCTTTATACTTAACCTATGAACCCCCAAAACTAATCAGGAAAGAACCTCATCACAATGAACCTATATACAAAATTTGAATAAAATTGGACAATTCTGCATGAAAAAACCATTTATCTTAATTAAGGGGGGTTAGCCCCCCGTTTCCCCCCTTTATAGTTAAACAATCAATCCCCAAAACTAATCAGGGAAGCGCCTTATCACAAGGAACCTATAAACAAAATTGGAAGCAAAACGGTTATTTCTGTCAAGAGTTATCTCGTTACGTACGTACATACGTACATACATACATACAGAACGGGCGGGCACATAAGCTCTCAGGCTTTGATAGCCTGTGAGCTAAAAAGTAATGGTTTGGAAATGGACCAATGAAAATCTGCGTAGATATTCCGGGTTATTCTCATCGCTTTTTTACTAGGGACTTTTTTGAGGAGCGATTACTTTGTTTCTAGCCATCCTACGGATTTGAAAATCATACTACCAGACGAGAAATATAACAAGCTTTCAGAAATTCAAAAAATTATCACGGTCGGACAATAAAAACTCAAGAAATCCTTAAAAATCGAGTAAAAAATCTTTTATTGAAAAAGTCATTTTTTATATTGTTGCCAATTTCTAAATAAGCGCAAAGGATTATGTTTTATCTCAAATAAAAAATGTATTTGCGCGAGACTATTAAAAACAATAATGAAAGTTTAAAATAATAATTAAATGATCACGCGTTGAAAGCAGGAAATAAAGAAAATTACGTCATAAAAATTGTGTTTACACATGAATATTAAAAATAAAAAAGATGAATTAAATGAAAAAGCATTAAAACCTGATTACAGAAGATAGTCGCCGTTCGTGATATCATCATCTTTTTATAACAGGATACATTACCAGGTTTTAAGAGGCTTTGTGAAATCAGAACGGGGGTTGGTGAGCGTAGCGAGCAGGGGGCAGAGCCCTCTAGTCTCTTAAAATATAATACCTAAAATTAAATCAAATATATTTTTGAGTTCGATATTACGAGATCTTTCACACGATATCCCACATAATATACAAAAATAAAACTTCTTTTCAAGCGACTTAATTAGATCCCTAAATTTTTCCTACACATATTTCTGGATGGCTAATAATCTGCAAAAATGTGGGTAAAAAGGTTTTATAACTTTCGCAAGTTTGAACTTTCCACATCCCATAGTTTACGAGAAAAAGGGCTCCGACATACTTTTAGACAGACACAGGAGCGATTTTATAATGGTACCGTCGTTTTTACTTTATAAACACGGATCCCGAAATATATATATATATATATATATATATATTTGTGTATGTGTGTGTGTTGGGGTGGGGGGGTGGGGGGGTTAGCATGTAGATAATGAAGAAATGCAAATGGGGTTCAAATTGTAAAACAGTCGCTTATACAGTTTGAAAGTGACAGACAGCGCAAACCCAAAATTTACTAATTTGCGAACACGCATCTTAAAGTTTAAATTAACTACTTACCTTCAGTTATACTGATTAAGTTACAAAATATTCAAACTCAAATAATAATGAAATTCTTTTTCTGGATTTTTCCACATATTGTTCAGAAATGCTTAAAAATTCAGAATAGAACAAAAACCAAAAATTGATTTTTTGAAGTGTAAAAAAGGTTGTATGTTCCTTTAATATGTTTTAGCAACTCTTTCTTATATAATACAAGTATATAATTATCCCTGTTTACGTATTGTTTCAATTTAGCACTTCATATTTTTTATATATTTTGGAAAACAATTGGCATAGGATTAAAAAAAAAAAAATACATGTTTTCATGTTATGTATGCAGTTATTGGATTTACATAAAAAAGTCGAGCAGTGTAGGATTAATAACACCAATTAGGTTGTATAGGATTTTATGGCGCAAGGTGACAAGCTGCGCCAATACAGCAATTAGGACTACTATAATAACGCTAAGTTAATTATTTTTATCCAAAAAAGCTTATTAATGGGAATCAAGAGTTAGAGGTATGATTATTGTTATATTTTTATTTATAAATAATAAGAAATATAAAATTAAAACAAAGAAAAATTATGTATCCCGTATAGATTATAAAATACTTTCCAACATTTTCGGATTTTGTAATGAATCTTCAACATTTAATACTATCTAAATAAACAAATTAGAAACTTATAGCATACTTGAAAATCGACATTCAACAATTACCGCCTACAAACGGTTAAATATTCGAATCCTTGAGAGCAGCTCTGTATATGATCTATATATTATAATGCACACATCACCTAACATACCCAAATTTAGTTAAGCTTAAAAACTCATACCGCAACTAAAAACACACAGAAATATTACTCCTAGACAGTGTTGTAATCATTTTTTGTGTGTTTCAGTAAATGAAGTATACATGTTTATAAAGTATATATATTAAATATACCAATTTCATTATGTTTGGAATTGTGTAACACCTTTAAAAGACACCAAAATATAACGGAATTTTTATGAATGGCCTTGTAAACTGTAAAAGAATAATAAATGCCACGCACTTAATTTTCAATAGCGAACATGCTATATTTTACCTCAATAACATATCAATTACATGACGATCATAGTATATTTACGACAGTTTGAGCACGGCTAGATGGCAGAGAAACAAATCGGTTTCAAACACTTTTCAACTATATTGAAAAATGTTAAAAAAGTAAAAGTTATTTTGAAAATTATTTTTCATTTTTTTAACCATTCAAAATTATCAAGTAATTTTACGTAAGAACGGAAAAAATGAAGCAGTCAAGGGTTAACATATAACAAACAGTAGTATAAATGATCTATATTTTAAAACAGTAATTTAAATAAATGTAGATTAACATAATAACTATTTATTAAATATATATTTTTAAATGATTTATGATTGCATTCACGCGATATTAAATACCTTATTTTAAACACATTTCTTTGGCACATTTAAATAAAACATTTTGGAAAAAAAGCACATACTTATAGATCTCAATATTCGGTAACGAAAAACTTATAATAAATGTATAATGCGATCAGTAAAACTTGTTTCAAAGGCAAAAAAATGAGATAAGGAAATGGGTGAAAATGGTAAGCTTTTCCTTTATTTTAAACATGCTTTTGTTGTATTTGAATTTTAACTGGTTAGTTGGTTGGTCTGCTACATCTATTTTGACTCGTTATGTTACCTCAAACCACGGAGAAAGAACCCAAACGTTCACTTATGCTGTGCGAAGCCATGGCACACAATGAGCTTGTTCACGTCCGATGATCAAGTCGCCCACGAGCAAAGGAGAAAATATATATGGAGAGCGTCTCATTCGAAGCATGGAAATAAGCAATAATTTAATTATTTCAATTATATTCTGTTTCTGTGGCTAAGAATAGATCAATCCAGCGACTGTATGTCTTTACCCTTCGAAAAAAGTGGCTCTCGTGATAGGAATATCATAGAAGGAAAAACCCGATGCATTCACAAAAAGTATCATGTGATCTGACTTAGACCGTCTGCAATCGATTAGTCTGCAAAATCGTCAAATTTTGCGCGCAGACTTCGTTCACTTGATCCAAAATTATTGTGTGGGTGATTTGATTACGTGGTTGGGCTTTTCGTTTGGAAGGTTGATTGAACACCTTTAACAGCTCGAACGGAAATCTAACAATTTTCAATTTTTGAACTTTCTAAACTGATTTTTTAAACCTTCGTATTTCTTAATGAAACAGTACAAGAAATATAACAATAGCGGAGTACGATTAATATATCAGTTTTAGTGACATATAAGTTGATGGCAGACCAGACGTTCAGATCACCGATTTGTGTCAGCTTGGCCAAATCACTGAGATCTAATATAATTCTATATAGCTCAGTGGGCCTAACACAGAAAGCCTTGAGATAATTAGGCGCAAGCTCTCAAAAAATAAAAATTAAATAAAAATATTACATATACTTACGATGTTTTGTCGCTCTAAACAAATAAACCTGGATCAAAAACCTTTCCTTTTATTTTAGATTTTTCTTTTCAATTTTTATTAATATGAAAATGCTTTACTTGTTGCTTTATATTTTCATTAAAAATGGAATACTATTAATATAACAAAAAAAAAACTGTGATATCAACATGTTATGAGATTCATTTGTCTTAGTAAATTAAAGTATTTGTTAACATTTGATAAAAAGAGCTTTTAATATTTTTATTAAAACATTTATTTTGATAACAACATTTTTTAAACATAAATATTCAATTATCAAACTTTATTTTTTAATTTGATTTAATTTTTTTAACATTATACGTACAATTTTATTTTTATGGTATTTTACACATTGAATTTTACATTGTAAAACAGGCTTTGCATTTTATTTTTAGTAATAATAAACCAATAAGGTACTCCATAAAAAACACCCATCGTATGCGCACTGATATTTTTACACAATTCTTATTTTCTAAAAAAATATTAACGCATTGAAATGAAATTTTAAATATTATAAAGCGCTGTAAAGTAAAATTTTAATCGGGAGATTGCTCATTTATCGTATATAAATGAGTATTTTATAATAATAATATAAATAAATCTGTAACTGTTATTAGTATAAAAATTTACTTTTATTAAAAATATTCCATTTATCATAAGAAACATAAAGCAACCAATAAACATTTTAAATAAAAAAAATCGAAAAAAAAATCCGAAATACAATATTTAAATAAGTATTTTATTTTAATAATAAATATTAATCTGGAATTGTTATTAATGTCAAAATTTACAATTTATGATGAAAAATATATAGTAACCGACAAACCATTTTTAAATAAAAAAAACAGAAAAAAATCTGAAAAAAGCGTGGGACTCAATCTCAAACTATCTAGATGGAAGATCAGTGCTCTAACCATTCACCCACCAAGCTCACAACCTAACAGCAAAAAAATATTAATATGAGAAGGCAAATGCATGATCTGAACACTTGGCTCTCAAGTTCACTGTACCTGTATCTTTAAACACATACTCCATTTTTCAATCTTCTTTGCTCATGTGTGACCTTATCATCGTTCCTAAACAAGATCATAGAGACCACGACCAACGGAACACACGGCCGGCCGAGGCTAACGAAAAAGAAAGGCTACCGCGGTGCTTTGCGCGTATCTCTTTTTACAGACCGCGGGAGTCACGTGATGCTCGAATCCACCAATGCAGGTGTACTAAAAGAGCATAACGTCACTCTAGCGGTCTGTAAAAAAAGATAAGTGGAATGCACCGCGGTAGCCTGTCTTTTTCGTTAGCCTCGCGGCCGGCTCATGACTTTTAAAACGTCACACGGATTGGATCGCGACCTACGTTATACACGACCGGTGTATGACGTTTAAAACGGCGCATGGAGTGGATCATTTTTACACAGTGATTGGTGCAAAACAGTGGGCGCGCCGCTTTGCACCAATCATTGTGTAATCCATGTGACGTTTTAAACGTCATGCATCGGCCGTGTATAACCGCGACCTACGTTATACACGGCCGATGCATGACGTTTAAAACGTTACATGGAGTGGATCATTTTTACACAGCGATTGGTGCAAAACGGTGAGAGCGCCGCTTTGCACCAATCACCGCGTAAACATGATCCACTTCATGGGACGTTTTAAACGTCATGCACCGGCCGTGTATAACGTAGGTCGCGGTATGACGTAGGTCGCGATTGGATCATCTCTACACGGCGATTGGTGCAAAACGATGGGCTCTCTGCTTTGTACCGATTGCCCTGTAAAGATGATCCACTCCGTGTGACAATAGCCATTAGGATTCAAATTCACGAAGGAAAAAAAAATAAATCAAAACCCCCAGCTATAATGCATGGATGGGTTAAAGTGATAAAATCAACAAAAATGAATTTGCAACATCTAGAAATGCGACAAAACCTTCGATAGTGACATAATAAACAGTGAAACTCTCGAAAGAAGACCAAGTTTCAAAATGTGACAACCAGTTCTAACACAAGCTAGAGATATCAATTTATCATAAAAGAGACAAAAGCCCAACGATTGATAATATACAGAAACAACCCACAACAGGGGTGAATCCATAAAAGCGGCAAAAAACACTGACTGAGACAAATAAAACAAAAAGTGAAATTAGCCCCCCAAAAAAGGCAATAAACACTACAACCACAATCCACTTTGAGTGTTACAAGCCAACAGACATGGTAAATATGTAAATACATGTACGCTAAAGGCGCCTGGTGTATGTAAAATCAGGGCTACACTAGATACCGGGCTTGCTCATTCATTATCATGACGTCACAAATGGTGGCTGGCCGCTACCAGCGATTGGTACAAAGCGAAACGACAAAATGAAAGACATACAGCGATTGGCTCAAAACGACAGGCTCGTCGCTTTGCACCAATCGCTGGTCACGGCCAGCCACCTTTTGTGACATCATGATAATGAATGAGCAAGCCCGGTATCTAGTGTAGCCTTGGTAAAATCCGTCGTGTGTACAAAATCCTCCAAGTCCCCTGTGAATTATACCTCTGGGGGTGCCTAGTCAGGTGAAGGTCTCGTCACCTGATCAAGGTTCTAAATTACGAGACCAATTCCATTCTCTTCCTTATTTTTTGCTTTTTTTAAATCTGCCAATTCAACAAAGTTAGACAACCTTCAACTGGCAAACAAAGAGAACTGTAGTAAAGCACTAGACAGCACTGCAGCGATGCCAACAAGGTCAGGTGGATCACAGCCATGGTGTGATCAGACGATTTTCGCTCCGCTCCCAGGTACTAACTCGACAAGCTAGGCACTCATGCCGCGCAGGTAGGGGCCTGGTTGCATCATAGATTAACATACAAGATAGGACAGTTACGGCAAAATCTGTAACGACAGTAATGGTAGCGTCACTAGTGATAAGAGGGAGCAACCACGAAGCTTTCGAAATTTACCTATGTACATGAAATCTGTTGATGCTCTATATTTTTAATATCTATACTTTTCTCTTCGACACAGACAATTCTCTCCAAACTGACCATTGCGGTATGGTTTACGTTTCTTTTAAACAACTTCATTTTTAATCTCTCTTTTATTATTCTTGAAACAACGTTTCTTTTCAAAACTTTTTTGTATTTTTAAACAAGTTAAAATATGTCAGGCAAAATCTTGTCTGCATACAAATCGGAATTCAAAGCTTTCATTTTTCGCTTTTTCTACAAAGTAGAAAAAGTAAACATGTCATATTTGAAAAATGAAAGATCATAGAAAGATAGACGTTCAAAAGCAGAAATATTCCGTGTTTGAGAAGTTTCTTCCCCATTGTCACTACAGGCGCTGTGATTGTCATCGGGTTACAATTACGCTCTATGAGAGTGTCCTACCTTGTATGTTAATCTATGGGTTGCATATTTCAGACACGTATATCGCGGAGACGATTACAGCTTCTCAGCCAATCAGCGAGCGTCATCATTACGGTCACATACATGCCCACCCACACAGTGTGATTAACAGTAACACGTGGATGATCGATCGTGTGTGTTTATTATTTACATTGGTCGCCATGAAAGTGAAAGATTTTTTTTTTTTAAATTTCAGAATGAATTTGGATTTTATTTACTTCAATTAAAAATTATAGTTGGACTTTGTATTTAAATTTTGTTTAAGTTGATGTATAGTCCTATTATATGTGTGATTAACTTTTTCAGGAGCAAAGTACTTTCAGTACTAAAATGTTAAAATAAATGACTGGTCCCGGAATTTACAAAAAAACTTCTTTGGAAATATATATATAAAAAAGGCTATATTTCACGTACATATTCGAAATTCTGGTGCCACTGGGGCGTTTGGGAATTAAAGTTAAGTGGTTTCATAAACATACCACTGCCTCTGAAATGGTTAAAGCTAGCAGGGAGAAAATCGTAGACAGAAAGCTTTAAATAATTTCTTTACGATTCATTTACTGGATAAATTAATTTGAAAAAGAGAACTTTTTGCAATGTTTGACGTATTTTGAAGTTCCTTAAAGCAGGAGCTCTTCAATTTCATTGAGTTAATTGTGTTGAAAAATACAACATTACATCATCATCAAATATTTTCTAACGTAAGAAATGTAAATAAATTGTTAAATTTTAGAAAATTATTAAAAATAATGTTTTAAAGCACAGATAAATTTTCATTACTCAAAATAAAAAAAAATGCGATAAAAGGTGTGTGTGTGTGTGGGGGGGGGGGAGTTGAACTCCCAAAATTGTCCCTTAGCGACAGTCTTGCCTAGGTACATTTAATTACATACAATTTTTACATTTTACTACCTACTTAAAATGAGAAAAATGAATTATATATATATGTATGTATATATTAGACTTTACTATTGTTACTACATTATGTATATTTTAATTTAAATCATGAGTGATTTTGCATGAGATTGCCATACGAAAAAAAAAAGAACGAAGTTTTTAACGAAAAAAAAAGAATGAAAAAAAAGTTTTTGCAGAAACTTCTTTTTTTTTTCTTTTTCAAAATTTCTGGTAGTAATTGAATAATTCTTTTTTTAAGTCTGATAGATATGCTTATGTACATACCCGAATGATTTATTCGAGTGATCAAAATAATCGTTAGGCCCATCATTATCCATTAGCATTTTTTCCCGAATATTTTGAGCATGCGCTGTAAGGAAATTTTCCTTCTGCGTTCGATCTCTAAACGGGCTAGCTTTTACTTTTTCGCCTTTTTTTTTTTTTTTTTTTTTTTTTTTTTTTGCAGATTGTTTTTATTAATGTACTTTCATTTTCGGAACAGGTTACAAAAGTAAGAGTAGTTTCATTAGAAAAATAAAACTGCATCCGAAATCAAAAAAGTAAAAACTAGCCCGGTTAGAGATCGAACTCAGCTATCCTATGCAAAAAAAAAATCTTGTTAATAAAATGCAAGGGAGAAATTTGAAAGTGTTGCTCACGTAAGTTTAACATTAGCGTGCGCGTTTCTTTGCATAAATAGTGTAGGCTCTTAACTACACTGTACTTCTGAACTGTACATCGGTCATATTTATAATAATAAATATAATATCAAGACCACCAACTTCTACAGTTTTTCCAAGCTAAATAAACATACAAGAACCCGAAATTGGAACAATTGTCGCAGACGCACCGGAATTGGCTCGATTTTGGCGAAAAAACACCGCTTTCCTGTACCCGTTAGGCCTAGCTTGCTAAAACAGCATGTTAGTTTTATTTTATTATGAAACAGTTTATTTTATTATAACACACACACACATTTTATTAAAAACACACACAAATTATTTTTTTTATAAAACACACAAAATTATTAATTTATTATAAAAACAAAATATAATATTTAATTTATAATAAAACACACGGAATCTGCTCGACCGGTATGTCATATGAAGCAAAATCTCGTCAAAATCGCCGGGCTGCCCAAGCATAAAATCGCCATTTTGTAGTGAAACAGATTCCCCTGTGCGCCAGCTACAGCTGTACCCCAAAATTTTACTTTATAAATAAAGTATAAAACTTATTACATTTCATTACACAGACTCTGCACGCATTTTATTAAGTAATATTTTCGTTCAAACATGTTTATAAGTTTTTTAAAGTTGGCAGCTATATATTGTTGCACTATAAATACAACTTCAATGATTTATTATTACTCTTCACACAAGAAATCTATTAAAACGTGTAAAGCAAGTGCAATTTATCCTCTAGTCGTAAAAGACTAATAAAGTAGGCAGAAAAACCCTCGACTTAATGGATAAGATATAATGTGGTATTAGCTGTAACTGGCTGTGGCATTTGCTGTAAATGGGAAAAGATGGGTTTATTCTGATGTAATCCCATTTGTTTCATTTTCTCAGTTGAAGAAATTAACAATCTTTCCTAATAAAACAAGTTGGAGATTGCACGTCAAACGTGACAAATGAGATGCGTTCGTACCGTTATTATTTCAGTTAAATAAATTATATCGTCTGTTATTATGATATGATTAATTTCCGTAATAAAATAAGTACATTTTAAGTTGGAAACATTTTATCTTTTGTTGATATTTACGGAAAATTCAAATGGGAAACTTAAGCCTAGCTTTGAAAATTTCAGAACTTGAAATCCATATTTAGACTTTTTTTTTCATTCAATATCTATTTCTCTGGAAACATCTATCCAAAAAACTGTCGGTATATTATACGATTGCTGTAATTAAACAGTTTTAGTATGAAAATTCGGTTTTTAAATTCATTAATACGGAAATAATAGGACTCCATCTTAAATAGGACGTAATCACCATGGCAACCTAGAATCATTACCAATCATGGGATATCATTGAATTAATTACGTATGATAGGATTTAATAGAATGAATAACGTGACTATAATTTGGTCATAGAGGTTATAAAAAGTCATATATGACATATATGACTATAACTTGGTCATAGAGGTTATAAAATCTCATATATGACTATAACGTCATACATGTCAGAAAACTTGACGATTCATCTCGGTCTCTTGACGATTAATCCTCAGAAGCTGCTATAAGAAGAAAGTACCGATTTTTTTTAAAAATCCAATTACTTAATAAATATTTTTATTAATATCTTTTTAAGTTTTGATTCTATTTTCATAAAATTTGAAATGACTCGACAAAATGTTGCAACGATTATATATATTAAATTTCAAACCATTTGGTTGGGTAGTGTCAGGCTTTCACTGGCAGCTTCAGGCTTAGAAGTATTGTTATGTGATCTTTTTGTGTGCTTATCTACTGTGTACTGTAAAGCTTTAAACTAACGTTCCTTTCCTACCTGAAATCTTAATCCGAGTAGGGGAGTGACCTGATATGTGTGGAAGGAATGTTTAGTATAGTGCAGAGAGTTTTCTACTGTCATTGTAAGTGCATAGATAAGACAGACCACCCATTCTCTAAGATGAAAGATCGATCATAAGGGGATTACGTTCTGTCAAGGAACCCTTGCGAACAGGGGACCAGCCACGTTTACGAAGAGTGCTCTGGTGATGACCGGAGAGAGATATTAGTTTTAACGTGGGCGTGAAACGTGTTGGTTGTAGCAGAGAGTGAGCTCTGGTACACGTGTGTTGAAAGAGATCTCTTGGAGTGGAGAGATAAAGTGTTTGTGCGATTAATAGTAATCTCTGGTATCTGAGTTAACTAGCGGAATTTAGCAGTACACAGAACGTATTTTCTGTATTTTATTTAATGTGGAACTGGATCAACTATATCCGAGTTTGTAATTGTAAATATTGTCTTGTTATTTGTAAAGACTGCGTAAATAAATTATTCGTTTAAGTTTAATTGAAAGAGGTCGTCTTTTTCTCAATATACCTCTCATAACGTGACCGAAAATACCGGGTTATTCTTCAAAGTTGGGTGGACTTAGAGGGAATCCGACAGGTAAGTTTTTGCGCTGTTATATTCGGACAGACGGACGGACGGAAAAGACAAATCAGACGACGACTATAGGTGCTACGTATTTATATAATTACGCATGCACCTAAAAATGAAAAGAGAGAGAAACTGAAAATATGCAGGGTGATTCAAAAATATGGGGTAGACTTTAACCTTACACTTCACAGTGATGAATATATGAATCAAATAAAATTTTATTTTGACACTTTCCAACATAGTTGAAAAGTGTTTATGAATTCGATTGGACTGTCTGTCTGCCTTCTGTCTGTTGTCAGTCTGTCTGTCTGTTTGTGCTCTAACTCGCGTAAATGCACTCGGATTGCCATGCAATTGATATATGTTACTGAGGTTTACTATGGCCTTTTCTACGGAAAATGAAGTGTGTACCATTTAAAGTTCGTTTTCAGGGACACTATAAAAAAATTCCGTTACATTATGGTCTATGGGGTAAAATCCTTTCCGGTGTATTTTAATGATGTTACACTATTTCAAACATATTTAAATTGATATATATATATATAACTGATTTGCACTAAAAGATGCTTACTATAGAATAGAGTGTGCATACGGCATTCATGTACAGACACACTCAAAAGAATTCGGTTACAGTACTGTCAATTAACAATAATTGCTGGACGCGCGGTTTTAGTTGTGGTACGCATACTTAAATTTAACTATTTTTTATCTTATTACTATGGGGTGAGTATAAATTCAATAGGTCATATACAGGGTACCACAAAACATCTGGAGTACATTTTTATTTATTGACGAAAATTGATGAAAAGCGATTTTCAACTGTGCTATGCGTTTCCTATCTCAACTAAATTTTAGAATATTATGTAGTATATATATGCACACAGACACACACTCACACACATACACCACACACATGTATATATAGATATATAACTTTTCTTTAACCATTTGCAGTAACTCTCTTTTCATCACATTTTAAAAATTAATTCATAAATTGTTAAATACATTATTAAAAATTCAAAATACATTAATTAATGATTTGTCTTAGAAACATCGATCACATAATAATTACACTAGTTTACACTACATCTGTTGCCGAAAAAAATTTAGCTGTTGCTGACTACATATGACATGCTATTTTCAAAAATATAATTAGAATATTTTCATCAGCTCTAGTTTCTGAGTTTCAATTATGTAGGTATTAAGCAGAAAAAAACATGTATTTACTAAGAAAAAGTTTACTAAAAAAATTAATTAATCATTGATTTCTAAAAAACTTCGTTTTAAAGCTCTTCTCCGATGTGTAGACTTTGGAAAATGACGTATCAGAGACCAACAATAGTCAGACATCATATTCGTATCCCAGAAACCCTGATAGCGCTCTTCCATGACGCGTAAGTCCTGATGCATACGCTCTCCCTTCTCTTCGCTCATATCTCCTAAATTTTCCGGAAACCTGTCCAGGTGACTATGGAGGAAGTGGAGTTTTATGCTCATATTGCACCCCATATTTTTTTATTGCAGCAGAAGGTCTTCTACAAGTTCAATATAATTTTCAGATTTTTTATTTCCGAGAAATTTCTGCATCACAAAGACGAAAGCTGTCCAAGCCTTTAGTTCTAACTCAGTCATAGAATTTCTAAACTGAGTATCTTTCGTAAGTTGTCTGATTTGGGGCCCATCAATAATACCGGCTTTAATCTTTTCCATAGTGAGCTCAGGAAATTTTTGGCAAATGCATGAAAATCAGTTCCCGTCTTTATCTAGTGATTTTACAAACTGTTTCATGATGCCCAATTTTATATTTAATGGTGGAACGATAATTTTGTCACGCGCTGCTAATGAATTGTGGACTCTATTGTGCTTTCCAGACTCCATATTTTCTCTCAAGGGCCAGTTTTTTCTTACCCAATGCTCTTGTTTAGCTCTACTGTTCCAGAGACATATAGAACAGAGAAACTTGGTGTAACCACTTTGTTGACCGAGAAGAATGTTGACCATTTTTAAATCGACACAAATTTGCCACTTATGGTCATTGTATTTTATTTTGATCCAGACTAGCGAAATGTTACAATATTCTTCCTTTATCTTTGTACTGTGGGAAATAGGTACCCCAGCGTATTTATTTCCATTTTGTAATAGAATACATTTTAGGCTACGTTTTGAGCTGTCAATGAATAAACGCCAGTCGTTTGGTTCGTATTGTTTCAAGCCCATTTTTATCAACAAGTTTTTGATATCTGAACAAAAGGTAATACCATTTTCTTCTGAAAAATAACGCCGTAATCTTTTTCACGATAAAAACTTATTTTAATATCTGAGGAAAGCAATTTTTTTTTTCTTTTAGTCTTCATGCCAACAATTCTGAAGCTTGTTTAGGAAGATTTAAATCTCTTACAAGATCATCTAACTCATTTTGGGAAAAGCATTTTGGCTCATTTGACATACCTTCAAAATCAGCATCATTTTGTGATGAGCTTGTCCTTCAATGTCTTGTTCTAATGGTTCAGATATATTTTTAGGATCTGAAGAGTCAGGTGAACGCTGCACTGGGCGTTGAACACAACTAGTACTTGGGTACTGCCATTTAGTTTGATTTTTAGTGTTTAAACCGTTTACGTTCACGCTACAAAAATACCAGTCTTCGAGATGATTTCGTGGTTCTCGCCAAATAGTCGGTGTTCCAAATTTAAAGGCACTTCTGAAACCACTTTTCCATAATCTTAAATATTCCACACACGATTTACAAATACAACTGGGAGCCCAAGACTTCTCAGTTTTATCCAAGAGCATCCCAAAATACTCAAAATAGGGATTTTTCACCAACTCTGATATAACTTTTCTACAATTGTTAAACACATATTCTCCGCATATATAGCAAAAATGATATGACTGTTTAAACAACGTCTCCTTGAACTACTCATGACGCAAAAACTTGATAAAGTAATCTTAACACAGTAAAATACGTCTGTTATCGATTAATATATATGCTTAAATGATAAAAATCAAAAACAAAGTAACTCGAGCTGCTCAAAAAAATTTCCGGTTAGATTTGACAAAAACAAGTCATAAGTGAACATTATCAACCACAGAATTCGCGGCAACAGACAAAAAGTTTAATTTTGTAAACTAGTGTTATCAATACTGCCTATTAAAACAGACATTAATTTATTTTAGAACCATATCAAAGAGCAGTGCACATGTCTAGAAGCTTCAAAAAACACTTTCAAAAAACACTAAAATTAGCCAATATGTTTAAAAGTTTTAACAATATTTCCACCTCTTATTCCCGAGGCATCTTCAGTTACTGATGGTGTGTTTCTTCCTCGCTAGTCACTCTGTTGAAAACTTCCTCATTTTTCCTTTTCCTAATAACAAATGGCGCCATCTATTATCAATTTTTGCATGAATCTTATCATTGCATTTTTCTGATTTTGCTGTAATTATCTATATGTTTTCCCTCCGTAATGCCTAGTTTCAATTATTATAAATTGCTAACTTTTCCACATTATTGAAGTCTACGGCAAATGGAGATTTAATTATTTAATCTGGCTTTTGCAATGATGGATTTAAGTGTACATCTCGTCTGTGTTCTTTCACTCTTTCTTCAATTTTTCTATTTGTCATACCTATATACGAAATAGCTTTTCCCTCGTTATCTATTAAATTAATTTTGTATATTCCTGATGTCTGTTGGTAGTTAAATTTCTCTGCGTCCGACCTGATTAATTTGAAAATCGATGGATCTGGGGTAATGGGAGTGCTTATTCCAAGTTTTTTTAAATCTCCTTTTAATTTTAGGGAAATTTCCTTTATCAATAGGATTGAATTTGTAAATTTTACTTCCTTTTGAGCTGGTTATATCCTATCATGGCTTGACGTCACCTTTTAGGGGCGTTCGTAATTATATAAATAGGTAGCACCTATAGTCATCGTCTGGTCCGTCCGTCTGTCCATCCGCATATAACAACGCAAAAACTACCCAACCGAATGGTTTGAAATTTAATATATATTATCGTTGCAGAATTGTGTCGAGCCATTACATATTTTATGAAAATCGAATCAAGAACATAAAAATATATTAATAAAAGTTTTCTTTATTCTATTATATCCTATCGTACGTAATCTATATAATAAAATTGCAAGTCATGTGACTGAGGAAAACAAATACGGGCAAACCGTACGGGCAAACCAAACTTTTTTTTTTCATATGCCAGGCGGCCATTTTATTCAAAATTATTTTTTCGAATAAAAAGTTACATTTTTTGAAAGATCGTTGAAAAAAAATATTACATTGAAAAATGTATGGATTCTGAGATAACTTCAGTGGAAATTAGGTTAACAGCCGAATATCTCAATCTATTAGAGTAAATAAACACAGGAGATTCGTTCATTATGAGTCACAAAAATATTAAACCATGGACGTAATCATTCGCAAAGCAAGATCTCCATGGTGAATTTTACAGCGTTGTCTGGTGTAGAAAAAAAATCGCATTTGTAAACGTTTTGACAACTAAGAATAATAAATACGTTCTTTAAGAAGAGTACACAGAACAAGTGGGCAAGTGTGATCGAGGATGGTACAAAGGGTTTCGTTTAATATTCCTTTCAAAACACTTTATCGTTTCTTTAATAAATCCAAATAAATTTCATTTTTCAAGAAAAAAAAATCGTGTTTTTTATAAAGTAAAAATTTACCGGTCTATGTTTCTCATTTTTCGAAATTCTGAACCGGTCCAATAGCGAGCGAAGCTCGCTATTATGCTCTGTCATAATAATATCTGTCATGTGGACTAAATGCGGTATTAAAAAAAATCTTTCAAAATTAAACATGTTGTTTAGAAACCTTCGAAATGTTAAAATATGCCAATATTTCCATAAACGAGTTTTTATCATGATTCAAAACGTTCCTCAAACTTTATATATTTACTATTCTGTATTACACATATTGATACTCTCTTTGAATTATTCTCAAACATTTGAAAAATCCGTTATGACGTCAAATTAATTTTATTTTTAATTCTCTAATTACGTCATATTAAGCTGCTTTCTGTATTTACACATACTCATACTCCTTGTTTTATTAAGAAATGTTGAAAATTTCTGTTTTATTACCAATATAACGCAATATTAATTTTTTCAACTAGTGAAACTTTTTATTTCATTTTCCTTTTTCACGTGGAAATCTTTCAATAGAAAATTAATTATTGTAGAATGAATTTTATTGTGGAATTTTAATTTTTGGCAACTGCTATAACGAAAAATGTTTAAATTTAATAGGAAAAGGCAGTTAAATTTTTGGTATTTTGTCTCTATATATTAAAATAATACGTTTGTAATATGAATATTTCAAATTTTATGATTTTGAGCTTCATAATAGGTATTCAGATATAAGTACACAAAATTTCATGCCTGTAAGTTAAATAGTTTCTGAGAATCGGCTCTGTGACGGACAGACAACGAAGCCGGAGTAGTAGGGTTTCCTGAGATGAACGAAACTCTAAACAAGACCCTAAATAAGAAGGCATGCTCATTTCGCTGTCATCAGACGATATAATTCATTTTACTGAAATAATAAGGATGATTTTTTTACATTGTGAAACTAGTTATAAAATGAACGCACCTAATATGTGACGTTTAATGTACAATTTCCAACTAGTTTTTATTAACTTTTGTATTGTTTTGGTGGCGTAACCTGCATCTTTATCTATTGTTTGATATGTTTTTGAAATAAATTAATGTCTGTTTGAACAGGTAGTACAGATATTTTTTATGTAAATAAATTACATTAATGGACATTCGTAGATAAAAAACATCGATCCAATTTTGTACTAATATATATGTTATATATCACAGCATTATAAATACCCGTAAGATTACTTCATCGATTTATTCTACCTTGCACCATAAATCTCTCAAAAGACCTAAAACATTCTTAATTTAGTCTTTGGCACTGGAAGAACAATAAAATAGTCAGAAAATCTCCAAACTTAATGAATGTAATGTAGAAGAGATAATATGGTATAAGCTATAACTCAGACAATAATGTCAGCTTTAAATGGAAAAGGGAAGATTTATTCTGATGTAATCTCATTTGTTTTATTTTCTTAGTAAAATATATGCAGTGGTAGATTTATTTAAGTTTATATCTCGAATTTGTTCTTTCACTTTGTCTTCAATTTTCCTTTTTGTCATACCTGTATATTAAATAACCTTTCCCTTGTTATCAATTATTTTGATTTTGTATATGCCTGATGTTTGTTGATAATTAACTTTCTCTGCGTCCTATCTGATTAATTTGAAAATCGATGGATCTGTGGTGATGAGAGTACTTATTCCAAGTTTTTTTAATTCTCTTTTTAATTTTAGGGAAATACCCTTTATAAATGGGATTGAATTTGTAAATTTTATTTCTTTTTGATCTGGTTATGTTCTATGATGTCTTGACTTGTTTTTTTTTTATTATTAACTTTAGTAATGTTTTGGTGGCGTATCCTGCATCTTTAACTATTGTTTGATATGTTCTAAAAATAAATTAATGACTGTTTTAATAGGTAGTACAGATAATTTTTATGCTAATAAATGACATTATGGACATTCGTAGATAAAAAACATAGATCTCATTTTGTACTAATATATATGTTACTATATATCACAACATTATAAATACCCGTAAGATTACTTCATTGATTTATTCTACCTTGCACAATAAATCTTTCAAAAGACCTAAAACATTCTTAATTTAGTCTCTGACACCGAAAGAAGAATAAAATAGACAGAAAATCCCCCAGCTTAATGAATGTAATGTAGAAGAGATAATATGGTATAAGCTGTAACTCAGACAATAATATGAGCTTTAAATGGAAAAGGGAAGATTTATTCTGATGTAATCTCATTTGTTTTATTTTCTTAGTAAAATATATGCAGTGGTAGATTCATTTAAGTTTATATCTCGTCTGTGTTCTTTCACTTTGTCTTCATTTTTCCTTTTTGTCATACCTATATATGAAATAACCTTTCCCTTGTTATAAATTATTTTAATTTTGTATATTCCTGTTGTTTGATGATAATAAACTTTCTCTGCATCCTATCTGATTAATTTGAAAATCGATGGATCTGGGGTGATGGGAGTACTTATTCCAAGTTTTTTGTAATTCTCTTTTTAATTTTAGGGAAATACCCTTTATAAATGGGATTAAATTTGTAAATTTTATTTCTTTTTGATCTGGTTATGTTCTATCATGTCTTGACTTGTTTTTTTTTATTATTAACTTTAGTATTGTTTTGGTGGCGTATCCTGCATCTTTAACTATTGTTTGATATGTTTAAAAAATAAATTAATGACTGTTTTAATAGGTAGTACAGATAATTTTTACGTTAATAAATGACATTATGGACATTCGTAGATAAAAAACATCGATTCCTTTTTGGAATAATATATATGTTACTATATATCTCAACATTATAAATACTCGTAAGATTACTTTATTGATTTATTCTACCTTGCACCATAAATCTCTCAAAAGACCTAAAACTTTCTTAATTTAGTCTCTGGCACTGGCAGAAGAATAAAATAGACAGAAAATCTCCAAACTTAATGAATGTAATGTAGAAGAGATAATATGGTATAAGCTGTAACTCAGACAATAATGTCAGCTTTAAATGGAAAAGGGAAGATTTATTCTGATGTAATCTCATTTGTTTTATTTTCTTAGTAAAATATATGCAGTGGTAGATTTATTTAAGTTTATATCTCGAATGTGTTCTTTCACTTTGTCATCAATTTTCCTTTTTGTCATACCTATATATGAAATAACCTTTCCCTTGTTATAAATTATTTTAATTTTGTATATTCCTGTTGTTTGTTGATAATTAACTTTCTCTGCATCCTATCTGATTAATTTGAGAATCGATGGATCTGGGGTGATGGGAGTACTTATTCCAAGTTTTTTTAATTCTCTTTTTAGTTTTTAGGGAAATACCCTTTATCAATGGGATTGATTTTGTAAATTTTATTTCTTTTCGAGCTGGTTGTATCTTATCATGTCTTGACGACACTTTTTAAATTAATTTTTGTATTGTTTTGGTGGCGTATCCTGCATCTTTAACCCTTTCCGGCACAGTGGTCCCACTCCGGACACACCTAATTTTAATTCCAAACTTGCATTCGACACCAAGAATATGTATTAAAATTTTGTTTTTAAAATCTAAGCTTAAAATAAGGAGTTTTTATTTTCTAAAAAATGTCGTTTGTAAACTACGGTGTCAATCAGTAATTTCTCATTTTACGAACAGACTTTGCCTGTGCCGGAAAGGGTTAACTATTGTTTAATATGTTTTTAAAACAAACTAATGTCTGTTTGAACAGGTAGTACAGATAATGTTTTGGTTAATAAATGATATTAATGGACATTCGTAGATAAAAAACATAGATCTCATTTTGTACTAATATATATGTTACTATATATCACAGCATTATAAATACCCGTAAGATTACTTCATTGATTTATTCTACCTTTCACCATAAATCTCTCTAAAGACCTAAAACATTCTTAATTTAGTCTCTGGCACCGTAAGAAAAATAAAATAGACAGAAAATCCCCCAGCTTAATGAATGTAATGTAGAAGACATAATATGGTATAAGCTGTAACTCAGTCAATAATGTCAGCTTTAAATGGAAAAGGGAAGATTTATTCTGATGTAATCTCATTTGTTTTATTTTCTTAGTAAAATATATTTGTTATTAGAACTTTTCCAATATCAATGAATGAAATCGAGAAGAAAATAGATAAACGCTGGAAAGCATATGCTTTATTCTCCATTCATCAGTTGCAGTTACTCCTAGATATTCGGAGAAAAAAATTATTGAAAATTCCTTTTCCATATATTGTATTTATTTTGTAAAATTATCTTTGCATCAGAGTTCAGATTCTAGAAGATTATCAACAATTATAATTCTATTTCTCAAGTGTTTATGGATTAACCCCTTCGCGACGAGCGTCCGTTACAGAATATTTAATCTTTTATCACCAGTTTTCCAAAACGGAAATTTTCGCCTAATCGAATCACAGAAATGCTTAGATTAAACAAACCAAAGCTTACAATGAAAAATAACTGGTGGGAATAATCGAGATTCTGAGATTCTTATGCGTCACGTATACGTGTCGCTCGTCCCTAAGGGGTTAACCCTTTAGCCGCGTGAAAAGCTCATATCACGTTTAACTTATTCTATACAATTCCACGGGTTACGCTATTTTCGCGTTGCCTATAATTTGTATGGTATTTAAGCTTCGGGAGACGCTATTTCTTCGTTGAATCTATTTTCTTTTATTTTGAAACATCCAGAGTCGTTTTACAAATTATAATACATATATAATTTCACGTATTAGGTCATCCGGAAAGTTCTGCATTTTTTGTTACATCTGGAATCCATAAATTCCACATTCCCACCGGAATTTTGAATTAGAATTTTGCTTTTATAATGTACGTGCAGAAGCCGATTTTACTTGTTTGGAAATACATTTGTTTGTAAATTCCGGTGACATTCAATGCTTATAACTATTATAAATGACGAATGAAAATAGGCAACGGTTTTATATAAGAAAATGAAAAAATCGCCCGCGGCTGGAGGGTTAATTAACACTAAACATACCGGAAATTTTACTCAAGTGTTAAAAAAATATTTCACACCAGCATTTTTATAAATCTAACTTTTTTGTTTAACTTCTTCCAGTGTTGCCAGTTAGACGAAAGTAAATTTCCCTAAAAGTTCAGAAAATTCCTCAAATCAGTTTTTATTATCGAAAAATTCCCCAATTCAGCTTCTACTCCAAAAAGTCAATTTTAAATTTTAAATTTACCGTTATAAAAATATTTCACTAATTTAGCTTCAAAAAATGTCCCCTTAACGAAGCCTTTTTCTGATTAAATTCCCCAGTTACAAGAAAAAAACTGTATGAAGTTGCATTTTTATTGGGATCTATTGCTTTCTCGAAGAAAATAACACGATTTACGGAAATATTAATATATATTAGAAATAGATAAATAATAAATTAGAACTTAAAACACGTGTAAACTGTCAACGACGAACCAAATCGTCGAATCGACAGCCAGCGTTGCCAGATGATTAAAAGTAAACTTTAATCTAAAAATGTGAAATAATGAAAAATACTCCAAGTTAATCAATGCTCATATTGTACGAAAATATTAGTAGATATTAGTATAGATAAACAATGAATTAGAACTTAAGACACGTGTAAACAGTCAATGACGAACTCAATTGTCGAATCGACAGAGAGCGTTGCCAGATGATTAAAAGTAAACTTTAATCTAAAAATGTGAAATAATGAAAAATACTCCAAGTTAATCAATGCTCATATTCTACGAAAATATTAATATATAATAGATATAGATAAACAATGAATTATAACTTAAGACACGTGTTATTAGTCAACGACGAACCCAACTGTCGAATCGACAGAGAGCGTTGGCAGAAGACTAAAAGTAAACTTTAATCTAAAAATTACGAATAATGAAAAATACCCCAAGTTAATGAATGTTCATATTCTACGAAAACATTAATAGATATTAGAAATAGATAAATAATAATTTAGAACTTAAAACATGTGTAAACAGCCAACAACGAACCGAATCGTAGAAGAGAAAGCCAGCGTTGCCAGATGATTAAAAGTAAATTTTAATCTGAAAATGTGGAATAATGAAAAATACCCCAAGTTAATGAATGTTCATATTCTACCAAAACATTAATAGATATTAGAAATAGATAAATAATAAATTAGAATTTAAAACACGTGTAAACAGTCAACGACGAACGAATTGTCGAATCGAAAGCCAGCGTTGCCAGATGACTAAAAGTAAACTTTAATCTAAAAATGTTAAATAATGAAAAATACCCCAAGTTAATGAATGTTTTCATATTCCCTAAAAAATTTCCCCACGAATATCTTGCCACCCAAAATTCCCCCTAAGATTGAAATTTCCCAAAATGGGAACAAAATCCCCAATCTGGCAACACTGCATATCTCTCTCTCTCTCTCTCTCTCTCTCTCTCTCTCTCTCTCTCTCTCTCTCTCTCTCTCTCTCTCTCTCTCTCTCTCTCTCTCTCTGTGTGTGTGTGTGTGTGTGTGTATGTGGGATTTACATTTTATATATTTTTTGAATAAATTTCTGGTTCGAATATAAATATTTCTATTTTGTGCCGGTGAAATCACCCGTTAGTGGTATATTTAGTGTTCATCCCTTCAGGACAAAGCCATTAAATAATAAGCCCAGTCAGATAAATGGAAAACTTTTCGCAAGTTGAAAATAGCGCCATCTAGCGGTTGGGAGTGCTGCATTCGGCACCAAGAATATTTAAAAAAAAAATTTCTTCTAAAATTAAAGCTTAAAATAAGGAGTTCATATTTTCTAAGAAAGTCGTTTGTAAATTCCGGTGTCAGTCAGTAATTTCACATTTTACGAACATAATTTGTCTGTGCCGGAAAGGGTTAATTGCATAGTGATGTAAATTTCCATCACTTTTTATTTAACTTTTAATAAATAAATCAAGTTCTTCGCCACCACTATATTTATATAGAAATATTAATCCAGTAAATTTCCACATTTTTTTTTTCATTATAGTTTTAGCTTTAATGTAAAATATCCCAATAATTAGCGAGCTTTTAAAGGAAGTGCACAAACAAAACATCGATAAAAATCGTATAAAATATCGATATAAATAAATCGTATCGTTTCTCTGCGACCCCCTTCTGTTTTGTCCTCCTTCCGCAGCAGAGGTTTGGCGCTAGTGTGTCGCTAACAAATTTAACACTATCTGACTGGGCTTATTATTTAATGGCTTTGCTTCAGGGGCAATGCACTTTTATTGCTAAAATGATTGAATAACACCAGAATTTACAAACAAATTTATTTGAAAATAAAGAACTACGCGTAGCTTATAAAAGCAAAATTTTATTCTGAAATTCCAGGCCAATTCGCTATTTGAGGATTAAAATTAACCCTTTGTATCGCCGCGTTGCATATCTGCTGGCGTTGCATATCTGCAACATACTTGAAAGTCACTGTTAATTTTACGGTGGGCTTTAAAAGACGACTTTATTTATTGCTGCTTTCTCCAAACACAGCAGTTAATTAAATTGTTTAACAGATACTGAAATAATATTTCATGCCGAAGTATTATTTACCATTTGCACAGCTTGATATCGTTATTCCTAAAATGAATTTCGTAAATTTTGTCAAA
Source organism: Maratus michaelseni (assembly GCA_963931845.1). Taxonomy (NCBI): domain Eukaryota; kingdom Metazoa; phylum Arthropoda; class Arachnida; order Araneae; family Salticidae; genus Maratus; species Maratus michaelseni. The sequence goes on from OZ007598.1 coordinate 80,078,851, forward strand.
TTAAAAAGGCTGGCGACGTCAAAAAATAGATTTATTTTACAAAAGTAAGTTCGTATAATTCACAATATTGTATTAAAAATTTGACAATATTTATAATAGGTGTGTAATTTTCTGTTTATTGCAGAAGCGAAAAAAGTACCGTTTAGTCAAAAATTTTTATTTTTATCTTCTGAATTTTTTTCATTACTTTTTACACGCGTTTAAAATGGTGTATTCTAACATTTGAGTAAATCTTTTTCAAATCGGAGTTGTTAAAAAGTTTTCATATATATCTGTAACCCGGGAGGCCCGGATTGCATCCTCTAGTATATATAATATATTTTTTAACATATTTATATAAAATTATATTTCTGTAATAAATTCTATTTCTTTCTATTTCTGTGATGTCAGTAAATAAATGGTTTTACTGTACGAAGGTCACGCCGAAATTTTTGAGATACGGCTAAATAGTACAAGATAAACTTACCAACTCTTAGGAGTGTTCAAAGTAGTTCCCTCCAAGATCAATTCACTTTTGTAGTCACATTTTCTAATAATTAAATGCCTCGAGCCATCCATTTCTTGGAATATATGAAAAATATTCTTTTATAGCCTCATGAATATCATCTTCGGAAAGAAAACGACGTCCAAGTAATTTTTTTAGATTAAAAAATAGCCAAAAGTTACATATTGCAAGATCAGGAGAATGTGGTGGATGTTTTATAACTTTGATGCTTTTTTGTTCAAGAAATTTGACTGTAATTCTTGCTGAATGAGAATATGCATTGTGCATTGACATGGTGAAGTATGAATCTCCTAACATTCATCTCTTGAAGAATTTGTGAAATACACTTAGTGGTGTACCAGTTAGCTGTAACTGTCTTCATACCCTCTAGCTTAATGGCTTTGACCAGACCTGTACTTCTTAAGAACACGACATACATCACTTTTTCATTGCTCTCTGTATTTTCACAATTGGTGGTTTGGAATCATCTTCAAAGACCCATACTTTACTTTCTTGACGTGTTGGAACATCAAAAAAGGTATGTACGTTTCATCACCAGTTATGATTTTAGAAATAATGCGGTGACCACCATCATTAAGTAATTTTTGGGTTTCTTTACTAATTCTCACTTGCTCCGCTTTTTGGCCTTCTTTTAAAGTATGAGGACCCAACGATAAAGTAATTTTTTCATATGCAGTTCTTGTATGTAATGTAACTATGTATAGCTGTGGATCCAATGTTAAGTCCCTTTTGTATCATTTGGTAGGTACAGCGATTATCATCGATTAACATTTTTTGTGCGACCGACACATTTTCTGGGACTACAGCTGCCAATGGTCTCCTTGTGTGTTCTTCAACCAAAGAGAATTTCAACCTCTTCTAAATTCTGTAAACCATCTGAATACAGTGGCACGAAATAGATCTTCATTTCCATATGCTAATTGTAGACGTTAAAAGCATTCTTCTTGATTTAGCCCCACTTTAGAATAATAGAAAATCATAGCCCGATAATGCTCTCGCATCAACTCCATTTTCTCTTCTTTCCAAATTTATTCTACGAGAGTTAATTTACAATTGTTGCCACAAATTTTTGTCTGCGGAGATAAAAGTATTCAAATTTACATATCCGAATTTACAATAACGCCAATATTTTTTTTGGCGTATATCCTCTGCCCCTGTCTTAAAAAGTTAAGGGGACCCTCGTATTGTTGAATCAGAAAGGGTTAACTTACTTCTAAGAGATTTATATTTTATTTATTTTATGAAGAAATTTCTCATTACAATCAAAATATTTCTATTTGGTGCCGGTCAAATGACCGTTTCGTGATATATTTACTGTTAATCCTTTCAGAGGAAAAATACGGATGTTACTGAAATGTTGAAAAGGATTGAATAACACCAGAATTTTCAAAACATTTTATTTGAAAACAAGTAACAGCTTTTCTTCGCGAACCTTATAAAAACAAAATTGTATTCCAAAATTTAGATGCCATTGTGGCATTTGAGGATTAAAATTAAGTGGGTTATATAATATCCCACCGTTCTTCAAGAGATTTAAAACCCATTCGCTGTACTCGTGGTTGTCAACATTAAAAATAAAAGTGTATGATAAATAAAATAACAAAAACCCTGCCTAGCCACCGCTATTTTAATATGTTGAAAAATACTTTATTTAATGACAAAAACTGTGCTATTAAAGTTACCTATTATTATTTTTCAGAATTTTTAGTGGGAACCGAGTTTTAGTAAAAATATCGAAGACTCCGCCCACATAGTTTTGGCAGCTAATGGGTTAAGTAATGTCATGTTAGAAGAAGACAGGGTAAAACCCTATAAAGATTGAAGAGTAAAAAATAATACTGCATTACATTCCCGACATTGTAATTGCATTAGTCTATTTTATTCTGTAATAAAATCAATAAATATTTCCTTTAAGGAAACTTCTTATTGATTTCCAATATTTGCAATCGAAAAATTTTCTTTTGTAAATGTCAGCAGCTAAAATGGCCTTACACGTTGTTCATATAATTTCGTCATAGAAAATATATTTTATTTTGAAAATTTATATTTTCTGTTTAATTCAAATGGCTGAAAATTTTGAAGACTTGTTAAGTTAAAGGGAAAACAACAGTTGCGAAAATTTTATGGAAAACAGTTGATATTAAAGTACTTTCATCTTGGGAATTTCGAAAACGATTTCAATACTCTTTTAAATAGTTTTCGCAGCAACTAAACTGTAAAATGTTCGTTAGAGAAGAAATAACAATACAAAATGCAATAGTTGGGTGATCTAAACCTGTTTTTATTTTTATTATTGTTACTAAAACAGAAGAGATTTTACAGAAAAACAACAAACATCAAAATATACCTAAATATATATAAGAAAACATAGCTTCAGTAGTTTTCAAGAAGAAGGTACTGGGCGAACACCAGTTGTGGCGTTTTCTGTGGGATTTTTCAACTGTGAGTTTCCCCTTTTAACACTAGAACGATGTTGAGGGGTCATCCTGGCCCCTACCAAAAGAAAAAAGTCGATTCGAACCGGATATTTCTTCATACAATAAGTTAAATATACACCGCACAGAAGAAAGTTAAATACATAGCTTAAAAGTCCTAAATAAAAATTCTGGTGTGAAATATTTTTATCAAACTTGTGTAGAATTTTCCGTCGTTCTAGTGTTAATCCCTTTGCGACTAACGTCCTTTACGGAACTGTTAATCTTTTACCACTGGTTCTTAAAAGTGGGATTTTCTGCCTAATTTAATCGCAGAAATGCTTTCATTAAATAAGTTAAAGTTTCATATAAAAAATTACTTGTTGAAAAAAAATCAAGGATTCCGAGCACTTGATGCGTCACGTATATGTGACATTCGTCGAGAAGGAGTTAAGTGTATTCTAAATAAAGATGTACTTGGAACTGCAATTCAGTTTTGATAAACATATCAAAACTCATCTAATATAAGATGATGCAAAATGATTGTCCTGGTTACAAAAGACAATAACTTCGATTCAAACAATGATAGGAAGAAAACAAGTTGGAAATTGTAAGTTAAACGTGACAAATGAGGTGCGTTCTTACTATAACTAGTTTTACAATGTAAAAAAAAAATCTTCAAATTTTAATTGCTTAATAGGCGTATAGACAACATAGTGAAAAAGTACCCAAGATGGGACTCGAACCCGGGTCATCAGTATAGCGCATTGACGTTCTACCAACTGAATCACTTGTGAACGATACTCAGCCTGGAACCTTCTCACTATAACATGTTGGCAAGGCTACAAACGCAGCACAAGATGGAATATTTTCTATGTTAATATGTTAATATGTTATAGTGAGAAGGTTCCAGGCTGAGTATCGTTCCCAAGTGGTTCAGTTGGTAGAAAGTCAATGCGCTATACTGATGACCCGGGTTCGAGTCCCGGCTTGGGTACTTTTTCACTATGTTGGCTATACGCCTATTAAGCAATTAAAATTTGATTTTTATGAATGCAAGGCGTGCGAAATTTTCTATGGAAAAATTTCCAAAGTATTAAAAAAAATCTTCGTTATTATTTCAGTGAAATGAATTATATCGTCTGTTATGAGCAAAATGAACATGCCTTTTTTTTCTCTTATTACGTATGTCACATTTACAGATGCAAATTTTTTCTTCGACACCAGATAGCGCTTCAAAATTCTTTATGAAGACCTTGTTTTGCGAATGATTACCTCCATGGTTTTATATTTCTATGATTCACGATGAAAGAATCTCTTGTATTTATTTACTTTAATGGATATTGCGATAAATATTGGACTGTTAACCTAATTTTAACTAAGTTAACTCGGAATCTATACATTTTTTAACGTAACTCATCTCTCAAACAAACAATTTTTTTAAACAATCTTTCTAAAAATGCAAATTTTATGCACTGTTTTCCAAAAAAATAATTTTGAATATAAATGGCCAATTGGTGAATGAAAAAAGAAATGGTCAGCCCGTATTTGTTTTCCTCAGTCGCATGACTTGCGCTTTTATTATATAGATTGTGTATGATAGGAGTTAATCTAATGAAGAAAACTTTTATTAATATCTTTTTAAGTTTTGATTTGATTTTCATAAAATTTGGTGGGATTATTTCAGGGAATGTTCATGCAGGTATTATTTTTCAAAAAGGAGGTACGTATATAATAAAATGTTTTGGCTGGGAAGACATATGCCCCGAGCCTGCTATTAAATGATTGAAGACTATTTTTGGGGGAGAGGGGGGAGGAGATCAAAAGCACTTTATCCATTTACCTGTCTCCGTCGTCAGGGTAAATATTTTTCTGTAAAATCCGCTTCGACGATTATGACATGTGACGCTCATGAAAATGCATAGCTGCTATTTTACCGTTTTTGTTACCACTATTTCTGAATAATAATTTTTATATCACTTAAACACACTCTTTCTTCTATTTAATAAGGTGATAATTACTATTTGAAGTGTTATACAACAGCTGGCCCGCGGTTGACCAATATACCGATTTTTTTTTTTTTTCACAGAATCATTTATTTTTCTTAATACCGTAATTTCCGGCGTATAATCCGCAGCTCAAAGAGTCGTTTTTCGACCCAGAAATTTTATTCAATAATTGAAGTTAAATATTTACAGCGATCTTTTAAGTTACATTTTATAAAATAATATTTCTGGGTCGAAAACGACTCTTTGAGCTGTGGATTATACGCCGGAAATTACGGTAATAAAAACTTTGAGATTAAATAAGTTGAAGACTACCTTTCAGAATTTGTGGTGCAAAATGAATTTTAGGCATAGTTGTGCAGCACTACTGTTAAAAAAATGGTAGCGAAAACGTATAAAAGTTGGTAGCTATAAAAAAATGTTTTTTTGTTTTTTGTTACTGTCTTATTTTAAATTCGTGCTTTTCTTTCGGTAATGGAGTTCACAATAATTAATTAACTCTTTGATTATGGGCCAAGATTGGCGACTATTTTTATATTCAATCCTACCACGATTTACGAAAAATATTCTTTGTGGTAGATTCTGTTGAAACGGAACAATGGAACAATGTAGCGAACTTTATGGATCATCTAGTTGCGAAGCAACTTAACATCCAGTATAAAGGTAATCGTCTTGCAAGACAAATGGGGAGCCGTAAGAAAATATATTATTGTAGTAAAGAACTACATAAAAATACAAAGAAAATATTTAAACCTTAATTGCATAGTGATGTAATTTTCCATCACTGTTTATTTAACTTTTAATATATAAATCAACTTCTTCTCCACCACTATATTTATATAGAAATATTAATCCAATAAATTTCCCGTGAACTATGTTGCTGAACAAAGTTAAAAATCTATCTTAAAATTTCTGGTGTCTAATATTTAATATATGTATAAAAAAAACACAATTGTAAAAGAAAAACTCATGCAAAGAAGGGTTAAGACAGAAATATAATGCAGTATAGACAAAATAAAGTTTAACAATAAAAAGAGAAAGAAAAATTCCATTAAATCCACATGAGAGACGAAAACCTAACGAGGGACGAACTCATACCCATCTCATAAAAAAGGCTCTTTCAGAGACCATACTTTTAGTTTAAGAGATACATTACTAAGAAAGCAATCTAAAGAAATATATATAAAGTTTTTTTTTTTTTTTTTTGGACTAACAAAAAAAAACAGAAAAAAAAAAAAAAAAAAAAGAAAGTTTACGTTATGAGAGTGGAAGACTCAGCACACGAAAAGTTAAAAAGCAGAAATAAAAGGGTAAAGAAAATATGTGAGGTTGGAGATCGCACAGTCAAGTAACTCTGCAAAGATGACATTAGTTAACATTGGGGAGGTTAATTTCGTTGGAAAGGAAGTCGAATTCATATATAATAACTATAATTTTTTCCATGATTATTAAACTTTTTAGTCTGCGTAGATATATTTTTTATGCATTTAAGAAATTTAGAAATTTGGAAAATTTTTTTAAAACCTTAAAAAATTGGAAATTTTTCTTGATTTCATTATTATAACTAGACGGTATATGATGAGAATTAGGAGTAGAATTTGGAATAATTTTAATGTTATTATTAGAAGATGAGGAAGCGGAGTTCTCCGAAGGAATAGTATAGCCTTCAGGGCTAGCATCAGGAGAATCAATTGTAGGTGAAGTGTTGGTTTTCTTTTTAGTATAATTGAATTATTTAAGAATATCAGCCGGCATTTGGGTTTCTTTAATAGTATTGTTGGTTTCTTTAATAGAATTAGAGTTGTTTTTACCTCTAACATGGTAGGGGGTTTTAGGACAGCCAGGGTAGTTAGCAGGGTGACCAGTTTGACAGATATTGGCACATTTAGGTGTAATTCTGCCCTTATGTAGGCACTATGGAGTTGTATGTTTCTCGGCACATTTTAAGCATTTCGGCGTAAAGGTGCAGACTTCGGAATGCTAGTATATGTCTATCACAGAGATTATTTTTCAAAAAAAGTAGTACGAATAAAATAAAGAACTAGTCCACTGTGACGTATATGTCCCGTCGCATAGTCAAAGGATTAACAAAATTCAATGCAATCTGTTATGTAAAAAAGCTTCATGCTTCACCCGTGATATTTTTTATTTGGTGTATGCACACATGTTTATTTAAAAAAATAAAATAAAAATGTAAATTATGCGAAATATTTAGACTAAAAACACTTCAATATTCTGAAAGTTTCGTTGAAATAATTTTTTTAAAAATTATCGATATTTTTAGTTTATAAAATCTCCTACAACGAGACTGTAAAGTTGTTAATCTTGTATAAAAATTGTCTCTGTTAAAAATATCTTTCATATATATTTCTTTTAACTCCAAGATTTTTTTTTATTCACTGATTTAAAAAATCTGATTTTCTTCTAGAAAAGTTGCTGTTTTAAAATTAATGATTTCCTGTCGAAACTGTCACAGCAGATTCATTTTCCCACTCAAAGCTCCAAAAGATTTCTATCTTTTTTTTCTTTTTTTCAGCCAGGTTTATTCTGAAAAAACGTCTATTTTCGAAAGCTGAAAAAGAAAAAGAAATTATAATTTATGTAAGAGAGTGAATTAGACAATATTTTTGAATCATAACATATGCTTCTTTATCCACTGTTTTACAGAAGTATACTGCTTTAATTAATTATTTGATTTTAATTCCAAAATGTGTCTTTCTTTTTATATATATATAAATTGTAATAAGTTTTGGGGTTCCAGTACAAATATTTGTACCAATATTGCTAGTAGAAAATAATATTGAGCTGTTATTGTGTGTATTGACATTGGCTACGTTTACGCTTTTTTGTTATAACTAATATTTAAAAGAAGTTTTTGAGGGTTTCGTTCATCTCACGAAACCCTATTACTCCCGCTCCATTGTCTGTCCGTCACAGAGCCGTTCTCAGAAACTATATAACTTATAGGCATGAAAATTTGTGTACTTATAGCTAAATATCTACTATGAAGATCAAAATATTAAAATTTGAAAAAAAAGTCGTATTATTTTAATATAGAGAGATAAAAAACCAAAATTCTAACAGCCTTTTCCTATTAAATTTAAACATTTCTCGTTATAGCTGTTGCCATCAATTAAAATTCCACAATAAAATTATTTTTACAATAATTAATTTTCTATTGAAAGATTTCCACGTGAAAAATGAAAATGAAATAAAAAGTTTCAGCAATTGAAAAAAAGATTAATAGGACGTCATATTGGCAATAAAACGGACATTTTCAAACATTTCTCAATAATACAAGGAGTATGAGTATGTGTATGTACAGAAAGCAGATTAATATCACGTCATTAGAGAATTAAAAAGAAAATTCGAGGCTAACGAAAAAGACAGGCTACCGCGGTTCTTTACGCGTATCTTTTTTTACAGACCGCCGGAGTCACGTGATGCTCGAATCCACCAATGCAGGTGTACGAAAAGAGCAACACGTCACTCTAGCGGTCTGTAAAAAAAGATAAGTGGAATGCACCGCGGTAGCCTGTCTTTTTCGTTAGCCTCGAGAAAATTAATCTGACGTCATATTGGAAGTTTAACGGATTTTTCAAATGTTTGAGAATAATACAAAGCGAGTATCCATATGAGTAATAGAGAATAGTAAATATATAAGTTTGAGAACGTATGGAATCATGATAAAAACCCGATTATGAAAATATTGGCATATTTTAACATTTTGAAGGTCTCTATACAACATGTTTAATTTTGAAATAGATTTTTTTTTAATGTCGCATTTTGCCCACAGGACAGATATTATTATGACAGAGTATAATAGCGGGCTTCATCCGCTATCGGGCCGGTTCAGATATTCGAAAAAACGAGAAAAATAGACCAGTAAATTTTTACTTTATAAAAAACATGACTTTTTTTTTTTTTTTTTTTTTTTGAAAATGAAATTTATTTGTATTTATTAAAGAAAGGATAAAGTGTTTTGAAAGGAATATTAAACGAAACCCTTTGTGCGATCTTCGATCACACTTACCTACTTGGTTCTTATTTCAACAAAGTAGGAACAATGGAACAATGTAGTTAGTAGAATGGAATACCTAGTAGCGTACCAACCGAGCTACCAGGTTATAGGTAATCGAGTTGCGAGCAAATAGGTAGCCGTGAGAAAATGTAAGAAGTTAAAAATTAAGTAAAAATATTTAAAAATATAATAATGAAACAGAAGTTTAACAATAAAAATGTAAAAAAAAAAATCCATTACATCCAAGAAGATGACAGACGAAACCTACCGATGGTCGAACCCATCTCAAAAAAAGAAAAAAAAGACCCCTTACAGAGACCATACATTTAGTTTAACAGTTACAAAATACTAAACTTTATTAATAAATAGCCAATAGGCAGACTAAAGAAAGTTCTTATTCTTTTTCTACTAAAATAGGTGTAAAGATAAAAAGGTTCTAAAACATTAAAACCATTTTAAGATGTTAAAAACATCCATCGGAGTCCCGAGCACTTTCGACCAGAACCTGGCCATTATCAAAGGGTGGAAATGAGAAAAAATTCTGTAACCTCCAGAATGTAAGCTGTTTAAATAGTAGAAGGCGAAACCACATATGGAGAAGGGGGGGAAGGGGGGTGGACTAGTCTACTGAGCGAGGTGGTTAAAACTAGGTTAAGGGGCCTAAACAGATGTTTCAGAGAAAAATAGATATCAAACGTGTGATAACAGACTGTGAAAAGATGATTAATATTATACCCAATAATAAAAAATAGGAAGTTAGAAGCTTATTATTCAATAATGTTCAGAAATACTTAAAAATACCTAGGGTAACGAACGATAAAGATGTAAGTGTAATCAAGCAAATTAAAAATAATCAGGAGGTCACAATTATACAAACGGATAAATCAAATAAACTTGCAATCTTACCTACGGCAGATTACATTGCCAAAATGGGGAATCGTATTAGTGAAATGAATTGTTTAAAACTGAAAAAAGATCCAAACTTAACGATTAACAGAAAAACACCACCTCGCTCAGTAGATTAGTCCATCCCCCTTCCCCCCCTTCTCCATATGTGGTTTCGCTTTCTACTATTTAAACAGCTTACATTCCGGAGGTTACAGAATTTTTTCTCATTTCCACCCTTTGATAATGGCCAGGTTCTGGTCGAAAGTGCTCGGGACTCCGATGGATGTTTTTAACACCTTAAAATGGTTTTAATGTTTTAGAACCTTTTTATCTTTACACCTATTTTAGTAATTACACAAATTGTGATCCAGTTTAATGGTTTCATATTTTAATTGATAAACAAAGATGAATTTTGTTCCAATTTTAGAATATTTTTTCTATATATTTAATGGTTAAATATTTTTGAGAATTCTCGTGACCGGTCACCAATGTGTTAATTAGTAGTATCCTGTTAATAAGTATTAGATTTTATACAATAATTGTCTTTTATTTTTGCTTAAAGATAAATTATAATAGCAGGGCTCAGAAATGGTCAGCCAACTGAATTCCAATGTTTTTTATACAATAATTGTCTTTTATTTTTGCTTAAAGATAAATTATAATAGCTGGGCTCAGAAATGGTCAGCCAACTGAATTCCAATGTTTTTTATACAATAATTGTCTTTTATTTTTGCTTAAAGATAAATTATAATAGCAGGGCTCAGAAATGGTCAGCCAACTGAATTCCAATGTTTTTTATACAATAATTGTCTTTTATTTTTGCTTAAAGATAAATTATAATAGCAGGGCTCGGAAATGGTCAGCCAACTGAATTCCAATGTTTTTTATACAATAATTGTCTTTTATTTTTGCTTAAAGATAAATTATAATAGCAGGGCTCAGAAATGGTCAGCCAACTGAATTCCAATGTTTTTTATACAATAATTGTCTTTTATTTTTGTTTAAAGATAAATTATAATAGCAGGGCTCAGAAATGGTCAGCCAACTGAATACCAATGTTTTCTATACAATAATTGTCTTTTATTTTTGCTTAAAAATAAATTATAATAGCAGGGCTCAGAAATGGTCAGCCAACAGAATACCAATGTTTTTAACAGAAAATTTCATGTTAGGTTTTTACAACATTTCCGCAAAAATCTACCTCTGAAGGTGGTTTCTGCAAAATTTGCAAGAAAAATGTAACAATATTTTTTTCTAAGAAAATACCGGTATTAAAAAAGCGGACCATTTGGGAGCCCTGTAATAGCAAAATTTTTAACACCTTTAAGAACACGGATCGTTTGTAGTAACATATGAAGACAAGCGGCGTATTCTATACGCTTTTAACAATTTTATTGCGGGAGTCGACAAAAGTCGACATAAGGGTCCGAATGCGGGAGTCGACTAATGTCGACGTCTAGGTGTTGTGTGCTGTAGACTACATTAAGCGTCGGCAAAAGTTGCCTAGGGGTTCACGGAGTTTCCTGTTGTTTTTGAATAAATCGCTTTTTTGGTCAAAATATTCCGCACAGAGCATTAACCACCCAAAAAAAATTCGAACTGAAAGGGTTAAAGTCTGATTACCAACTTTTGATGTTAGTTTTCATTAACGGAATATCTGGCAATAATACCAAAAACATAAAGATCAAATTTATTTTAAAAAATACTAATATAATTAAGAAAGAAAGTGAAACAAATTGCACAAATACATGTGCATGCGGTATATGGCGTACATCAGTGGTGAGTTTCCAAATATGAAACAAATATATATTGAATTGGATATTGAAACAAAGCAGAAAATATTGTGGATTTAAAAGTTAAACATTGTTTGAACTCTGAATGGGAAGAGGATTAATAAGGCGCAAGTATTAATCACGTAGTCATTTTGGAATTAGCAGCTGCCTTTTCACACAGTGTCGTACCCAGGGGTCGGAAAAACTACTTTTTTATTGTAGCGAACTACAATTACAACTACTTTGTCGAAAATATAGTTAACTACAACTACAACTACTTGTTTTAAAAAGTAGCGACTACAAACTTCTTTTCAAAAGTATTCACTACTTCGCTACTTTCAAATTTTATCGAAGTATTCAATTTACACAAGAAATTGAAGACACGGATTAAATAATAAAGTGACCCCTCGTTATATCGCGCCTGCCAAGATACAATTAAATAAATGCGACATAACTGAGGGCATTAAAAAATTAAGAAAGATAACATACACGAAAATGTTTTGTGTTTGTCTCTGAAACGTTAGTTTATACACACTTAACGAATTTCGTAGCAAAATTAAGATATTATAATCTAGAAAATTGCAGAAAAATAACCTCTAAATGCAAACAATAATTAGATCTGTAAATAGAGCAATTCCGAATAAAAAGAAACCCGGCGTTAAAACATAAAGACTTAATAACGAATAAATAGACAGGTGTTGCCAACAAGAAAATTAATTCTTTTGGTGGGTTAGTACTTGATTTCAGAAACAAGTGTCAATAGAAAAAATCTATGACTTCACGCGATTCGTTACTATACACTGAAGCTGATATTTGCCACTGGGATTCCGAAATTGTTGAGCAGAACAAATTCTGCAAAAAAGAACAATTTCGACCACGTGATTTGCAGAATGGCACTTTTTTCCCTAGTAAAGTAGCGTTAAAAGTAGCGTCGGTTCTCGCTACAAACTACTGATTTTTTGTATCGCGCTACTCGCTACATTACATTGTTCAAAATGTAGCGTGCTACACTACAAACTACTGTAAAAAGTAGCGACTGGAGTAGTTTCGCTACATGTAGCGCGCCACTTCCGACTCCTGGTTGTACCCAGTAAGTCGCCGCGTTCCTAATATCCTTACAAATCATCACAAATTGCTGTAGTAGTAAAATAAATATTGAGGCAATATTGATTGGGCTATGTCTTCGGAAACATTAGCAGGAAATTTTGCCCCATAGAGTGTTTACATTTTGACAGTATTGTTCAAATATTGGCAAAATATATATCTGCATTTATTTCTAACCTTTCAAATGTAAATACAATTTTATATTAATATTGCCGTCTCATAGAAAATATAGTGATGTTCCATAGCAAATATTTACAATATAAGGCCAAACTTTTTGAAATGGAGGCCCTTTATTGCAAATGTTACTAATGTAAAGTCTCTCTGAAGTTTTGTCTAAAGTTTAACAAAACTTCATGTTGTAATCAAAGAGTTGCTGATGAATGTAGGGCTCCCAAATGGTCCGTCAACTGAATACCAATATTTAAAAAAAAATCATATTAGGTATCTACAACATTGCCGCAAAAATTTACCTTCGTAGGTAATTTCTGCAAAATTTGCAAAAAAAATCTAAAAATAAAATTTTTCTAAGAAAATACCGGTATTTAAAAAGCGGACCATTTGGGAGTCCTGTGAATGAATTCCTGGCGAAATTTGGAAGTACAATATAATCAATATTAGTTCTTTGCTAAGATTATTGAAAATTATTTCGCAAAGTTTAAATTAAATCTTAATCTGTATAAAATATCCTTTCTGGCTGGACATTGGACCCATACGCCTCACAGCTGGCGTCCAGGGAGGGTGTCCTTTGTATAATATATTCAAAATATTTTCATAAGAAATTAAAGAAAAAAATGTTGAGTGTGAAACAAACAAACAAAAAATCTCCTTAAATCAGGGCCTGATTATCGCCAAGGGAAATTCCATCAGTAAATTTGGATAAAATTTTTCGTCTTATTTAAATGCCTTATTCCTGCGGAATTTTTGTTATAGATGAGTCCAAAATTTCTATTCGTTTTTACTGGTTGGAGTATGCCACGTTGGTAATCAGGCCCTGTCTTAAATAATGTGTATGTATATGTACTTTCTATTAGAAAATATTTTTAGGATCAAAAGCAGTTCTTTTGTCCCTAATTTAATCCACTTTATTCCAACAAATAATTTTACTTTTCGTGACTATATTTTCGAAAAATAATATTTATGTTATTTAATGAGAGGGATTTGTGATTAAAGAAATCGAAAATTATTATTGGAAAATACTGGTATTTAAAAGTAAAAATCAAACAATTTTTTTATTTTGCACACATGTTAGATTTTAATTTCGGTTATGTTTGGGGGCGCTAAGTCATCTTTTGCTCATGAAGGATAAACAGACCGGGAACACCATTTACATTGGGATTCGACTCAGTATAAGCATGCATAAATAAATCGGGATTCGAGCACGACACCCTTTGACTGGTTACCAGCGCCTTTACTATTAGACAAGCAGATGTGCTACATATGCCAGAATTTAAGAACATCACAATTCGTTTTTAACATTTTTCAACCTAGTTGAAAAGTATTTATGACGTCGGTTTGTCTGCCCGTCTGCCGTCTGCTGTCTGTCCGTGGTCTAACTTCCGTTTCTCTATTTCAACTGAAATGTGTAACACTTACAATTTTTTTACAGGGACACTCAAAAGAATTCCGTTACATTACGGTCTATGGGGAAAATCATTTACGGTTTATTTTAATGATGTTACACAATTTCAAACACATTGTAATTGATATATATCACTAAGATGCATTACAAGAAGGTTAATATGGAATCGGGTGTGCATAGCACTTATAGTTACTTTACTGGCACAGTCAAAAGAATTCATTTACATTACGTCTATGGGAAAAAAGTCGTTTGCGGTTTAATTAAATAATGTTTCACTATTTTAAACGCATTGAAATTTATATATATCACTAACGAGCATTACAAGAGGCTTACTACAGAATATTGTGTGTATAGCAGTCATCGTTCATTTACAGGGACACACAAAAGAATTCTCTACTGTCTGTTAACAATAATTCCTGGAAGTGCGTTTTAAGTTGCTGAACGCGTTTTTAAATTTAACTCACTTTTTGTCTATTACTTGGTGTGTATAAATTCTGTAGATCATATACAGGGCAGCACAAAAGTTCGCGAACACATTTCCGTTTATTGACAGAAACCCCAATAGGAAAATTTTAAACTGTGCTACGCGTTTCCTAACTAAACTAAAATTTAGTATCCTATGTAGTATATATACAAATCTATAGATCATATACAGGGCTGAATAAAAGTATTCGGATATTTTTCCGAATATTGTATATGTTGGAAATATATATTGGAAATTGTTGAAATTACGTTTTTAAATATGTTATGCGTTTTCCAAATTGTTTACTTAGATGTTATCTTTCAGCTTATTAAACGGTTATGATTTGAAAAACTATTTTGGAAGCGTTGGAAAGTGTTACATAATCTCTGCTTGACGCATGATTTTTCGTTCTTGTTCTATTTATTTGTAATTATTCACTACTACATTGTTTTCTTCTGCATAAAATCCAATTACTAGATGTAGTGTTATCTCATAAACTTTCACTTTATTTGACTATGGCGTTTTCCAACAGCACGATTTCTTACTTGCCAGGCAAAAACAACCAATAACTTAACAATATATCCAAAATATGGTTTAACACTCATGACAAAGGAAAGAGATGTATGTTCAAACTGCATAGAATCTCAAGAAATAATTCTGGAAACAAAAGGGTTATTGTTTTGCAAAACATCCTATATATTATTTTTGTTGTCAACATCCCCTTTTTCTAAGCAAATAAAAAAGCAGAACGATAAATGAGATACCATATGAAAGGATTTTGAAGCGGCTTCTGACATTTTGATTAAAACTTGCAAGTCATTAAAAATTAAATCGGCATTGTTTTCATAAATGAAATGAAAGGTTTTCCTCAAATTAGTGTTGCCACAAAGATAAAATATCGCAACAATGATTATAATATATATATATATATATATATATATATATATATATATATATATATATATATATATATATATATATATATATATTCAATAAAAATAAAGTGAGACATAGTTGCCTCACGGGTTTATTTTATATTTATGATTAAAAAGCAAAATATAAATTCAAACACGCATTTTTTTTTTAATTATTTTTTTTATCCCATGGTTTTGGCGAAACAGATGATGTCACCCTCGATTGATACTTTTTATTTGTTTATTTATTTATTTTCCGTTTGCGATCTTCGGTCAGTTTTTACTGTAATTTTGATGGAATGAATGAGATGATCTTCTGGCTTGACAGATGTTATTTGCAGATATATTTAGTCCTTATTATATATTTTTGAAGCTTAAACCTGCATCTAAAAAAATATTAGATATTGCAAAAAAATATTGGACTGCTGTGCGAAACCTTCGCACGGGTCCACTATTTTTAGTATATTTAAACAGAATTTAAATTGAGACATATCGCGACAAAAATTATGACCAGCCTTTACTAAAGTCTTCTTGAAAAAGATACTTTTGCCTTCAAGGTACTTTTCACTTGTTGAATGAACTTTCACTTAATTTGACTGTGCCCAACAGCACGTTTTCCTGCCTAGAAAAAAATAACCAGTAATTCAGAAATATATTCCAAATATGTCCTGCAACATTAACATTGATGACAAAGGAAAGAGATGTATGCTTGAAGAACAAAAAATCTTAAGAAATAATTCTCGGAACCAATGATTTAGTGGTTTGAAATTTTTTTTACTATATTTAAACAAAAATTAAATTTAGACGTATATTTTTAGACAGAAATTATGACTAGTCTTTACTAAAGAATTCTTTTAAAAGGTACTTTCTTCTTCAAGATACTTTTTCATTCTTTTTAATTTAAAAATCTAATTTATTCTTAAAACGTTGCTGTTTTAAAATTAATGAATGCCTGTCAAATTTTGAATATGTAATGCGTTTTCACTACAAAAGTTTTTTTTTCTTTCAATCCGTTTCATTCTGTAAGATCACCAGTTTTGAAGAAGATGATAAAGAAAAAGTAGTTTGGA
This sequence comes from Maratus michaelseni, assembly GCA_963931845.1. NCBI lineage: Eukaryota > Metazoa > Arthropoda > Arachnida > Araneae > Salticidae > Maratus > Maratus michaelseni. The sequence goes on from OZ007598.1 coordinate 80,095,587, forward strand.
TTTTATTTAAGAGATTTTAGTAGAAGATTTATTTCAGTCACTTAAATTACTTGTACAAATATGTGTAACATATGCTTTTGAAGGTACTGCCAGATTGTGCTTTGTTTTTAATAATTGTTTGATTTAAAAATAAAAATAGTTTATTTTTACACTTAAATTATAATAGATTTCGAAATACTTGTAATTTGTGATTATTTAATCACTGTAAAGTAGTATTTTATTTTAATAAATGTTTTATTTTAAAATAAAAGTACAGTAAAATCTGTCTAACGCGGAATCGATCCGGATAGAGAAAATTTTCCGTTATAGAAAGTATTCCCATTTAGACAAAGTTTACTTCCGTACAAAACTTTCATGAATTAAGATGTCCTACTTCTTTTCTCCTTGCATAACTGAAACTGGAGCCATCGGTTTATTATTATTATTATTATTTTTGGTCTATTTTTTCTAAAAATACCATTAAATTATATGTAAAATAATTCTCTAAACAATGTTGGATTAAAGCGTATTTTACACACGTACACTTTTTAATGCATTTGCTTTATTAGCGGATATGCGTCAGTTCAGGAATTTGTTTTTTATTCAGAAATTCGGAATCCATACTTAAAATTCTGAAAGCATAATTTTTACTTTATGTAATCATGAAACATCTGTTAATAAATAAACAAAAAATATTATTTAGAATTCCTGTTATAAATTTGGAATTTCTGAATCTAACAGAAATTCCTGAAATGCATGCCAATGATGCAGATGGGTTAAGAATATGTTATGTGGCGAAAACCTTTTTAACACTTTCCAACCTAGTTGAAAAGTGTTTACGACTTCGGCTTGTCTGCCGTCTGTCCGTGCTCTAACTCCCGTAAATATGCTCGGCTTGCTCTGCAAATTTTATATGTTATTGTCGTTATCTATAGCATGTTCCCTATTTCAACTGAATTGTGTAGCGCTTATAGTTTTTACTAGGACACTCAAAAGAGTTCCGTTACATTACGGTTTATGGGGAAAATCATTTGTGATTTATTTTAATGATGTTACACAATTTCAAACACATTATAATTGATATATATCACTAAGGTGCATTACAAGAAGCTTGATATGGAATAAGGTGTGCATAGCACTTATAGTTACTTTACAGGGAGAGTAAAAAAAAATCCGTTACATTACGTGTATGGAGAAAAATCCGTTTGTGGTTTAATTAAATAATGTTTCACTATTTTAAACACATTGAAATTTATATATATCACTAAGGTACATTACAAGAGGCTTACTACAAAATATTATGTGTATAGAAGTCATCGTTCATTTACAGGGACACACAAAAGAATTCTCTACTGTCTGTTAACAATAATTCCTGGAAGTGCGTTTTAAGTTGCTGAATGCGATTTTAAATTTAACTCACTTTTTGTCTATTACTTGGTGTGTATGAATTCTGTAGATCATATACAGGGCAGCACAAATGTTTGCGATCACATTTCCGTTTATTCCGTCGCGATCACATTTCCGCAAAGTCCTAGTATTGACAGAAACTCCAGAAAGAGAATTTTAAACTGTGATCCACGTTTCCTAACTAAACTAAAATTTAGCATCCTATGTAGTATATATACAAATCTATAGATCATATACAGGGCTGAATAAAAGCATTCGGATATTTTTCCGAATATTGTATATATTGGAAATTCCTGAAATTACGTTTTTAAATATGTTACGCGTTTTCCAAATTGTTTACTTAGATGTTATCTTTCAGCTTATTAAACGGTAATGATTTGTAAAAATATTTTGGAAGCGTTGGAAAGTGTTACATAATGTATGCTTGACGCATGCTTTTTCGTTTTTGTTTAAATGTTATACAGAGTTGCTGTTCTGGGTAACGCACAGTATTTCGTATAGTATTTAATTACCTATATCTATATTTATATACCTACACCTATCTTATACTATTTTTTTACCCATCCTTAGTATTGAACGCACAATATTTCGTGCCTCTGTCGACTATTTTCATATTCAATTTTTTCCACTATTTCCAAACAATAATCTTTGTGATACATTTCTACAAAATGTGTAAAAAAAAATAAAGAAATCTACTAGGAAAATTATGATTATTTTTAAATAACAGTACCAGCAAAATATAACCTGGTCACCTCTAATATATTTAAACGTAGTGAGTGTCACGAAGACGACATCTCTGGCTGTGTAATTATATTATGGCCTGGCAGAGCCAGATGTAGGCTTCAGTGTTGCCAGTTGGCTATTTTTTAAAAATTCAGATTGCTAAATCAGTGTTCCTACAGATTAAGGGGAATACCACTATTTTTTAGTAGAAAACTCAAATTGTGTAATTTCGTGATTACATAAGCCGAATTTTACTCAAGTTAAATAATGATGTTTATCTGACCTAAAGTCAGGGAAATTCTCTGAATTGTAGGAACACTGTAGTTTGACACCACATCTTTGAAACAGTATAAATAACATGAATTTTACTTTCTAAAAAGGCTGGTGGAAATCAATAAAACTCAATTAAAAAAGTAGCCTCCTGATAATATTCGTTGGGTCATATACATACCAATAGGATATATTTTTAAAAAATTCAGATTGCTTGATTGACACCACTGGTTTGAATTGATATAATTTCCCCCTTTTTTTTTTTTTACTTATTTAATCTGCCATTAAGTAAGGCGAATTTTACTTTCTCAAAAAACTGATGGAAATCAATGAAGCTGAATAACAAAAAAATAGACCAATGGTAACACTTGTTCGATCATACGTCCTAGTGAGATTTATTTTATTCTGTTATTAGCTCTATTTGAAAATTTGTCTCTACCATACTCTAACACTAAGATATTTCAAGAGAAATCTACTAGATTTTTTTAAAACTGTGGTAAATTATAACATAAAAATAGTCGCCAGTCCTGTCCCGTAATCAATAAGTTTATGAAGGGCAAACTTCCATCAGTACTTTATAAAAGCATTGTTTACCTTACTTAAGATAAAAATTATGTGGTTTAAAAAAAGTGAGATTTTCTATACTAAAATTTTGGTGGAACGTTCCCTTGCGGTAATGGGGCAGTAGAATTTTCGGTAGTTGAGTTTTCAGTTTTAAAAGTTTGGGGTGTAGCAGGGTTATTACTAATTGATTTCTTGGTATAGTTAAAATCCTTTAAGATTTCTGCTAGCATTTGAGAATCTCTGTTAGTGTGGCTATTATTGTCAGACAATTTAGGGTTATTTCTGTTTTCTAAACGATAAAGATTTTTTACACAACCACGGCAATTAGCCGAGTGATTAAGTCCACAATTTACGCATTTGATACAGCCTTTATGGTGGCAATTTGGGTTAAGATGTAGACCTGCACATATCAAGGATTAAGGCGTGAAATTACACACCTCACTGGTATGATCAAAACCTTGACATTTGTAGCATTGTTTGATTTTTTGGTTACTCTTAAATGGTTCAGTAGTAACTGAGATGTAGTGAATTTCTTTGATAGTATAAATTTCATCAAAATTAGGACGCGGCAGTACATTAACCATGTAAATTGGCATAGAATTTTCTTTTTTACGAGTTTTTAACATGGCAACCTAGTAACTGTAAAACCACATTCTTTTAAGATTTCAGTGATGAGATCACTTTCAGTGAAACAAGGAAAGCCACGTATACAAACATTTTTTGGTCGTTTTTCTTTAGGGTGCAAAGTAGTATATTTCTTAGCATTACTGTGTAAGAAGCGTTGCGTTTCACGGAAGGCATTATCGTTCTTGCATAAAACAATAAGGTGTTCGCCTTTAAGAGTTTTGAGAGGTTTTTGAGTATTAACATCGCAAATACTTTTCACGAGATCAATCCATTTTTCAGTGAATTCATAGAATGGATTAATTTTGGATTTGGAATTGCCAGAATTTTGGTCCAGAATGACATCATCGTGTGGGTTTGATCCATTTTATCAGCATCAGGGTTAGCATCAACATCTAAGGCAACGTTTTGAAATTTATTACTAAGAGGGATATTTGAGTTTTCCTCCTTTTTTTTGCGTTTAATACCTTTAAGAGCAGTTATAACGTCATCAAATATTTTACTATTATTTAAAACAGTATGAGTAGTTTTTCTAAATTTAGTAAAACAAAACAAAGAAAAATCGGTTGATTGCATTAAATTATCGTAATTAGTTGACTCCTTAAGCAAAGAAAAGGCCTGTTGGGAAGTTCTTCTTACCTCTTGTTGATCAGCTTCGGTATTCAAATATCCTTCGTTGGTACGAACAGACACTGTATATTCATCAGAACATTTGAAGAATTCGGTGAATAGCTGTTTAGTTGAATCATCATAACTTGGGAAAATAGCAAGAAATTGTTGGCAAAAGTCCGATTCAATAGTTCCATTAGCAATTTTATGACGTTTATCATCCATAAATTGACAGTCGCCCATCAAAGACATGCAAAAATAATACTTTTCACGGTTCAAAAAACCGTGCACAAAACTGTATTCAATACGATCTAAAGTTACGCATCTTTTTCCGAAAAACGAATTAAAAATCTACCAGGTATATAAAACTGCGTATTGGACAGCTCAAGAAATTCCTGCCAAGACTGAAATGACTGAATGAACTTATTCCTGCAATATTTATAAGACAATCTAAATCAAAGATTTTTCTTTGAATAAAGGGGTATTCAAACAAGTCTAAAAGTAAAGCTAAAAAATAACACTCTTTTATAAGAATTCTATGTTGATCTTGAAGATCACGTCTAATTTCATGACTACAACTCATGATTTTGCGCCAAAAATACCCGTAACAATACATTAATATGGATTTGGATTCGAACATAGCAAATTCACAGCTTTTTTACGCTGGTAAAAATTATTGAAAAAAGCTAGTGAAATTATTAAAAAAAAATACAATTTTTGCTGTGTTCCTTTTTTACGATATGGCAACAGGAAAGAAAAAAATGAAACATTCTTTAAACTATCTTTTTAGGAATTTAAAATTAATTTCTCAACGTATAATATTAATTAATATGAAACTATAAATTGAATAAAGCATATTAAAAATATGTATATATTACGCTCATTTTTTATTTAAATTTCTGCTTTTACGGTTTAAAATATTTAGTTCTTGTAGCTTCACAGCCAGTTGGCCTTTTTTTTACCCTTTTTTGGACGATTAGCACGAAAGACACCTTGTGGACATTAATGCGAAGAATGGAAAAGGTTAAAACACGCGTGTGTTTTTTCGCGATTTCTTATACTGTGACGTGACAAAGCGATCATAGAAAGAAAAAAAAACAAGTTATAACAATATACCTTTACTTGAGATGATCAAACTTCTCACCGTCAGCTACAATGCACATATAGATCCTTGTTTGAATTTCAAGTTGCACACGTTGGAGCATAGAGGATGACACGTTGGCACAAGCGTCCGTAATGCGTCGTTTAAAGTCCTGCAATGTTTGTGGAGGGGTCGCATACACCTGCTGTTTCAGGTATCCTACAGGAAAAAGCCAAGTAGAATCAGATCAGGCGAACGTGGAGGCCAATCTTCGAAACCTCCATACCCAATTACTTGATTCCCGAATTTCTTGACGAGGTACTGCATCACTGAGATGTCTTTTGAGCAGGCGCGCCGTCATGTTGAAACCATAGATTCCGAAGGTTAAACAACGGCCGAGTTTAAACCACAAAACCGGGTATTACATTCTGTAGCAGTTGTTAATATCGTGCGCCTATTAACGTGCCATCGTAAAATACTGGGCCGACCACCTTTTTATTGTGAATTGCACACCAAGCTTTAATAGCAAACCGCGTTTGATGTCGAGCGTTAGTAAAACATCTAGCATTTTCCAGCACCTAGTAATGGGTGCTCTGCCTATGTACAGCGCCTAGAATACATAGTGTGGCAAACGGTTTTACCGTTTTTTAATTCAAAATTTTCAAATTCAAACCGGAAATTCTCAAACAAGAATTTTTACTTTAAGAAGTCACGAAATATCTGCCATTAAGTAACCAAAAGAACATTATAAGGAATTTCTGGTATGAATGCGAAATTTTGGAATTTAAAAAAAGCCAAACTGGTAATGCTTTGAAAAGTGCTAAAAAATTGTAGCTGATAGACGTGCAACGATGCGGTTCAATAATAGGGCGATCGTAGTGACATCTGCTTTAAAAAAAAATTTACCTCTAGCAAAAGTAACCGTTTCACTATTAACAACACGAACATAATTTCTGTTAATAAAATCTTCTTGTAAGTGTATATTTCAGATGTAACGGAATTCGAAGTTAGTTTTTTATCATATAAGGGAATTAATCTTTTCCACTCTTCTAGCAGAGATTTATCCTTTGGTGTGTTAAATAGGGATAGTTTCTAGTTTGCTGTCTTGTATCGAGTATTGCAACCAGTAGCCCAGTAAAATTGTGTTCAAAAAGTGCTTGAAGTGGAAAATTCTGGTGTAATTGATTTTAGTGGCTTATTTTATGTTTTTTGGGGTGCTTAATACGAATCTGAAGTTGTCCAACAAAATTTTTTTCGGCAAATTTGTTTTTTTTTTTACAAAAAACGTGTAAAAAAAACGGACTTTTTTCGTTTTTTTTCAAAATAACTCCAAAATTGTGTATTTTGCGTGGAAGTCGGCAGTTTATGAATAAAAGAGAATAAAATTTCCTACATTTTATGTATTGACAGTTTTTTTCTATGACCAATGGTTTAGCCGTGAGAGTGCCGCAAAAATGGGTATTAAAAACAAAAACTGTAAAAAAACGGGAATTACGTCACTGTATGTCGATGTAACCTGGAAACAAACCATTTAACGCAAATATTAACCATCAGTGATATTAAAGATTATATGATTGACTATATTTTATGCATTTAAAGTAGGGGAAAAGTGCGGTTCCGGCACCAGCGAAAGTTGGGAGCAGTGGAGCAACTCCATCTACTTACTTAAGTTGCTCCTCCTCCGGAGAGTTCTTACTCTAAGAGGTAATAAAATTTTGTAAAAAGAGGTAAAATTAGGTAGTAGAAGTAAAACTAGGTAAAATCGGCGATAAACAGTACTTTTCGGAAAATGGCAAAAAACACATTTTTTATAGCCTTTCGGTTTATAAGACCTAAAAATAAACATTTCACTGTATACATTATACTATACTTTAAAAAAGTAGATGAAATTCTCTACAATTTATGTGCAAGTAATTTTCTTGGGCCTTGAATAGCTATGAAAAAAGCAATGACGAATGCACGAAGTAGTCATCCGCCTCCTTATTGAAGGCATATAACATAAAAGCATCATTATACATGTGTGCAGATATGTAAAACGTTGATGTTAGATTATATAAGTACAAAAAATGATAAATAGTGACTCACGATTGATTACTATGGAAACTGTTTAATGTTAAATAATATAGTAAAATAGGTGTGTATTTTATACAATATTAATTACTAGCTGTTACCCGTGACTTCGTTCACGAAACATTAAAAAAAGAATAAATGCATTAATTTAGTAAAACATTTCACTTGATAATTAACAACATATATAATTAACCAAAGCTTTATCACATTTTATAGGAGACCATACGGTATTTCTTTGCTATAGGGGCCTTGACATAACCCAGTCTTAAAAAAGTGAAATTTCATGCCAAATAATATATACAATCGCGAAAATGAAACTACAACTAATGAAACTAGTCGTTGGGGGCCACCGTAATACTTACCCATCATGGATATGCATAATGTAAAATATTAAAACAAAAATGTGTAAACTACTTATAAAATGCATAGCAATTCAAATAAAATCGTGGCTTGATGACGTCATAACTTTATAGGCTGGATTACTGAATTGCTTGAAAGAGGTTTTTCTTTATAACTCCAAAAATAATAATCCTATTAACTAGCGGTTTATTGCATCTGATTAAGCGTCAAATTTCCAATTAAAATATATCTTTGAAGTGAAATTTGGATGAAATACAGGGTCATGAAAAATCGAAGACTGTGGAAAATAGGATTACAAATATCTCAGCAACTAATTATCCAATCAACTTCATACTTTATGCAAAATTTATGTTTTTTTATTGTCTTTTATATTCATTTCTTAAAATAAACAATTTTGAAAATTTTTATATACCTTTTATCAGAACGATTATTTCGAGAGTCCGAAAAAAATAGATCCGGTTAATCGAGGTTATTGAAATAAAATAGGCTTCTTCCCATTATTACATACTAAGTACATACCAAATTGCAAGTGTCTATCTCAATTTTTTCGGGAGATAGAGCGTTTACAGACACACAGACACACACACAGACACACACACAGACACACAGACGGACGGCAAATTTTTTTTTCTAAAAATATGTTTTTTGGAATCTCCAGTGTCTGAAACGTGTAAATCCGTCAAAAAAATTTTTTCGATTTTCAAAACGATTACAAGGCTTACCCTATACTACGTATGATGGGTAAGTAAAAAAGGAGGACCAAGTAAAATCGTGAAAATCGAGGAATTCCTCTTCGTAAAACGAAAAACAACACTGGCAGAATTCTTCTATACAACAGTGCATTTTAGGTGGTATTTGGTGTACAATTTGTATATGTGTGCATTGCTAAATGAGCATTATTATATTGTCTATTTGCATAGACATATGTTATATATTTCTTACTACATTATCTTGTTTATGTATATATTAAATTAAGTGCTTCACGCTAAGTGGTGTAAATAGTGAAGAAACTTCTTGTGGATTTTATACATTGATAGATATTTCACAAAGATATAACAATCTGAGGCGATTCTAAAATGTAAATAAAGGTTGCTAGAAAGTACTTTAAATTCTGCCCAATTTAACCTCGATATTTTCTCTATCGCGTCAAGAACACTATAAGCAAATAAATACCAACGACACCAATCTGATGATCTAAATTTACATATTTTTGTCAGTATATATAGGATTATTTTGATTTATTTCATGCGCTTGAATTTTTTTACGCTTTCTCTAGGGTTAGGTGTCGAATAAATGTACTTTCTTGTTATTTTATTTTGCCATTTCTATTTATTATATTTTCCATTCATTCCATTTATGGATATTGATTTAATTTACATATTCGTGTCAAAGAATATTCTTTAAAGTTATTATCAGGATTAGGATAGGATACGATTAGGGTTACGATTAGGAATAAAAATTGAACGACAATGGCATGACCAATTCTGGTTTAAAGTATGAACCAGGAAGTCTATTTACATCATGAAGCAATAAGAAAATTAGAAAATTATCGTCTGATATTTTTTAATATGTTTTACAGTCATAGTTGAGCGGGAAAATGATCATCTAAAATTCCATTAAGTGTTTACCACGCAAAAAACAAATCTGGTTACAACAATGTATTTAAGTTTGCGCCAAATTTCACTTGATAAAAAAAAAATAATAATAAAAAAAATAAATAAATAAATAAAAACGCAAATTGACTATGGACTTAATTACAGACCCCTAACCTTCCTATTCTCGGAAATGTTCTACCTATATGTTAAAAAAATCTACTATATAGAACGCGCTTTCACGTTTATAATGTTATGAATTGGCACGATTGGCTTGTTCAAGTTTACACAATTCGGCTGGAAGAAAAGATTCATTACTTTTTTATTTCTTCTTTGCTTTTGCATTACGCGAATTTGTTGGTAAAATAGATTTTCTTTTCGATAACATTGTTGTTTTTTAAGTTTAAAAAATATTGTAATTTTACTTAAACATTGGTTTAAAATCTATGCAATTTTTCTTATCCTACAAGACTTTACAAAAATCTATTATGAAACAACTTTAAAAAAAGCTATATTTAAAAAAGACAACAAAGTTTTTCCTATTTTAAAACTAAAAGAAATGTAAAATTAAATTCCGGTTCGAAACGACGATTTACAAATGTGTTTCGATTGTGGGAAAATGATAGAGGAAAAATGTTGTTACTTTGACACAATCATATTAAATCTTTTATGAGAAAAGCAACTTTCTTTTAAAAAATATAGTTATTTTTATTAAGATTTTCTGATTTTCGATACGGATAATTTTGCGATGCACATCATTGACATTTGCCATATATATATATATATATATATATATATTTACTTTTTAAAATTTAAATTAAAAATATGGTATCTTTATGTTAGCCGTGTGCAGACGATAAATCGCCAACCTATCCATCATTCGTATTGAATTAATTAAAAATAGAAATCTTTCACTCATTTCATTTAAAACACAGAACTTTAATTTACATCACATACATTTAAAATACATATATTACGTACATTTAAAATAATTCCTTTCATGTGAAAAAAAAAAGAAAAAAAAAGAGAAATTAATCACAAATAATTTGATAACCCAAGATCATTTTATTTCAACATCAAAACAAATCTGTTTCATTTTTCTCTATATGACATCATATTCGCTTGCTTTCCATACTTACTCGTATTTATGCTCTTTGTATTATTATCAAATATTTGAAAATGCACGTTTTATGTCTAATATGACATCATTTCATATTCTGTTTAATTCTTAAATAATTCATTTCCTTTTCATTTTTCACTTGAAAATAAATTGTTGATTAAAAATTATTACTCAGAGGTTTATTTTATATTGGCAACGATAAAGTATTAGCAACGGTAAAATAAATTTAACCATTTAAAAAGAAGCTGCAAAACCGGGCCCTTTGGGTCAAACCAACCAAACCAACCAACCATTTTAAAATATACGAAAAAATGTCCATTTATTCTGTATGAAAATAATGAAATTTTTAATTTTTAAGAAAAATATTGATATAAAATAAACAAAAACGAGCCTATATTCATTTGAGGGTTATAATCAACTTATATGCAAAGATACAGGATAATTAAATGCTCCATTTTGGCGCTGGCTTCAGCCTAACATTTGCACACAATGAGATTTATAATATTATTAGGATTTATAATATTATTAGGATTAGGATTAAATTATTATTGACATTGAAATGAACTTGTCAGTCAAACCGAGTCCTCTTGGCCAATGGTTTCCTGGTTTCTGATGGTATGCCTTCTAGGTCTTCTACACCTATAAAAAAGAAACTAATTAGCTATTTACGCATACGGGCGTGAAAAGCTGTTTTTGTCCCGAGGATCCAAACTTATGCTCCGGAGGAAAACTGGTGCGTACAATATTTTTTAAAATGGTGGAATTAATTATAACTAAGTTAAGATTCAAACAGCATTTAATCATAATATTATTTATGTGATAAGCCCTCTTTTACAGCTCATTTCAGGAATCGGTCACTTTTGGACCCCAAATCAGGGAGCGAAAAAGCTATTATACTACGTACCAGCGTTTTAAACATTAATTAAGGACTTAGTTTTAATTGTTTAAAAACTGAATAGTTATGCACACTGTATTGGGATACATATTTTGACCACACCAAATTAAAAATGAATGAAAAAATAAATGTGAAATGGAATGATTTATGTATAATTACCTTCAAGTACTTCAGGGTATTCCGGGTCATCCTCGTTTTCTTCTATTTCAATATTAGGCGTGTTATTACAACTGCTCTCGCAGTTCAGACACATATTAGAGCAGTTGAGGCCTGCTTTTTTACATCCACAGTTTTTATGGCATGTCTTCTTGCATTTGCAAGAAATAAGTTTTAGAACGGCTTGAGGTGCTGGTAGCTCTAGCGTGGTTATTGACTCTAGACCATCTTTGGTACTTTTCCAACCCCATTGTTCAGGATTTTTTTCATTCCCAAGCTGTTGCTGAACCTGAAAATACACCCTTAAAGAATGTTGTTTAGCTGCAGCCTCAGTAGGAGGTAGGGACGCCAAATGGGTTGATGCCTTGTATGCAGACTTAAGGTAGCATAGATACCTCAATTTGTTTAATGACTTGGTTTCGTTGTCGGATAATTTGTACAAGGAAGTCCAAAAACGATTGCCAGCATCAGTAATTGAATCAGCATCTGCCATAGGATCTTTAAAAATTTCAATGGTTTGAATTAATGCCGGATTTCTTTGAGAGTCTGAAGAAACCTCATCTTTCCTACTTTGAAAAAAGGCTGAAGTAGTATCACAACCACTCATGGCATGTAAAAATAATATGTTGTCAGCAACCGATTGTTCAAGTTTGCAGTCAGGAGAAAAAATGAGTGGTGAAACTGTCCTTTGCCTGGCTTTAAAAAATATACATTTGTATGTATGTCCCTACAGAGACCAATCATGAGCACCAGCAAATCTACGTCTTCACTCACGATAACTACAGAGTTATGTTGTTGCGCAAGGTCCCTTGCTGTGGTGATAATCAGTGTATCCGCACCTTCTCGTGCCTGTTTTGTGTGAATGTCAGCTGTAATTTTGTTTGCAAATTTATTTTTCAACATTAAAACCAAACGCTCTTTGTTTTTTATATTGCCTAGGAATTTTTCCCACTTCTACCGAAGCCCATATTTCATCTGCGTTCATCTTGAGCTTAACAGCACTTTAATATTTCCTTTTTTGTACAGCATTATAAACAGTTCTTTTAAAAGCATATTGGTTTTTAAAAATTGTATATTCCAGTAAATATCTTTTTAAAATGGCAAAAATCTGTTGCATATTTGCCTGCAAGGAAACTGTCATTTCACAAATTTCTAGAATACGGGGGGTGGGAGCAAAAACATACACATATTTCAATGTTAAGTTTTGAATTAAAAATATTGTTTGTGTGTCTGAAAAGGATTTTATTATTATATTTAAGTAATTGTTCAATTGAAATTTTTTTAAAGTGTTTATTGCTATTTTCCAAAAATTACTGTTTTTCAATGATTTTAGAGAGTTTTAGCTCCTGTACCTAATTTTACCCTCTTTTTCAAAATTTTATCTTCTCTTAGAGTACGAGCTCTCCGGAGGAGGAACACTTTTGACTCTTGAGAGGAGGTGGAGATACTCCACTGCTCCCAACTTCCACTGGTGCCGGATCCACACTTTTCCCCTACCTTAAATGCATAAAATATAGTCAATAATATAATCTTTAGTATCACTGATGGTTAATATTTGCATTAAATGGTTTGTTTCCATATTACATGGACATACAGTGCAGTAATTCCCTTTTTTTTTACACTTTTCTGTTTTTAATACCCATTTTTGCGGCACTCTCATGGTTAAACCATTAATCATAGAAAAAACTTTCAGTACATGAAATGTAGGAAATTTTATTCTCTTTAACTCATACATTGCTGACTTTCACTTAAAATTCACAATTTTGGAGTTATTTTGAAAAAAACGAAAAAAGTCCGTTTTTTTACAGGTTTTTTGTAAAAAAAAACAAATTTGCCGAAAGAAATTTTGTTGGACAACTTCAGATTCGTATTCAGCACCCCAAAAAACATAAAATAAGCCACTAAAAACAATTACACCAGAATTTTCCATCTCAAACTACAATTTGACTGGGCTACAGGCACAAAAGAATGCGTATCACGTTTTTCGGCCATGATCAATATCATTCATATTTTCAAAGCTTATGAAAATCACTATCCAAGTCAAACGAAATAGGGTATAATTTAATTATTTAAAATATTTATCACCAGCTGAAATGTTTTCTCAGTTCGATACTTATACAATGTTTGAATTGAAAAGAGCTAGCAGACAATGACGTAGCCAGAGAGGGGAGTCCAAATGCTCTGGAAACCAGTAATTTTATAAAGTTTTCTTCGCCTTCAATATCGTAGAAAATTCTCCGATTAGTAAGGTAAAAATATTTTTATAAAATTAGTGGTATCCAAACCATCTGGACTTCCACCCTGTCTACGCCACTGCTAGAAGCTGTCGCGGCGATCGGCTCGTTACCTTTTCAGCATCGTTCTACATTTATCGGATCCAATTTTTTAGTACTATTTTGTAGCTGTTTTCCACACTATGTATTCTAGGCGCTGTACCTATAGTACATGCCATTCCGTGATCCCCATGCCTCATCCTTCCACAATATAACTGCCAAGAATATTGGCTGGACCTGTATCTGGTTCATTACGAAGTTGTACGACGAAGTTCATTGACGAAGTTGCATTCATCGCTCGATAAAATTTCGATAAAATCGCCCCGTCCAGTAAAACCTGTTGAGGTGTTGGTCGGTATGTATGAGCGCCTAACCCGCTTAGGATTTTCCAAACCTGACTTTTTGAGAGGCCACAGTGTTCACAGATCTTTCTTGTGCTGCATTTCGGGCGTATGCTTAATAGCTCATCAGGTTGAACTTGCCGAGCTACCTTAGCTGGTCTGCCACATCGAGGTTGAATAGTCACGCAGCCTGTCTCCCTTAAACTTTTTACAACAGTTAGGATGGTTTGATGAGAAAGATGCGGGCCTGCAGGTAAATGTTGCCGGTGCAACCTTGCTGTTGTTCATGCCTTGCGTCGACATTCACCGTAACGTAAAACCACCTCACAATACTCAGCTTTGGACAATCGCTCCATGACCATGAGTATCAACATACAATCCCAAGAAGATGTTTCTTTTATAGCTGTCTCAGGTGAACAGGCGTGACGTTTCTTACGTATTTACATACTGCAAAAACTTCGATTTTTCCAAATTTTTTTAATTTTTCCTTTTTTTAATAATAAACACTAGCTTCACTTCAAATTTTAAGTATCTAAGGATACGGAATCAAATTGTTTTCAATTTTTCGATTTTTTGCAAATTTTTTTAATTTTTGAAGTTATTTTCGAATTTTCCAGATTTTTTAATTTTTTCTTTCTTTTGTATCCTAAATACTAACTTTATTCTATGCTAGCAAGCTACGTCCGCTACGCCGGTCAGTTTCTCTTAACGCACCTTTAATCAAACGACATATTTACCTTGAATTTGACCTCGTGTTTTAAAACCATATGGATCTTTACTGGAAATGTCTTTCTGCATTTCAAAAAACGATACGAACGCCATTGCGTTATTATATTTTTACAGTGTCAGACAAAATTTGGGCTGTTAAGGACAAACTCTTTTAGTTGATGATTTACAGTATGATTTGGTAAAGAACGATAAAACCATATGCTATCTACTATAACCATCCTTGAAAACTCATCTAACAGTGAAGCTTCCGTCAAAATCCATTCGGCAGAATATTTTTAAAATGCTAAGCTTTCATAACTGGGTTCATCAGATTATAAAACTTTCCACCATAATTCTATAACTAAGCAAAGTAGAACAATATGCGAGGTACTAAAACCATGTCTGATAAATTATATAACTAACAGTGCTAGTCACGCCAAAATCCATTCCGAAATGTTAGTAAACATTTCCTTTTTGATCAGCGAAAAATGTAAGTTATAACTTAATAAAAAGTATTTACGATTCAAAAAATAGTAAATTAAACTATTTTTCATGCTTACGATTAAATAATAATTTTTTTAAAAAAAGAGATTCGCGTTGAATAAATAGCGAGTCACAGCGTTTGGCACGGTTTGAAATAAAAATTATTTATACATTCAGGGTTGAAATAAATGGCACATTAACATATATTTTGGCATGGTGTTAGTATAACGGAAAAGTACGAAATATATGCAAAAAACTTCGTTCCAAATTAGGCCAATTCTCTTTAGACTCTATTATGGGACTCTATTAAGACTCTCTTTAGACTCTATTAAGCGGTATAGGTCATTTAAAAAAAAATGAATAATTGTGTTACATTATGGTGTCTATGGGATTTAAATCATGGTGTCTATGGAGAAAAATCATTTCCGTTGGATTTTCATGAAGAAACAATACTTCAAATATATTGAAATTGATATGCCTCACTGAGGTGGACTAAAATATGCTATTTCTCGATAATTGAAGAAAAATCATGCACTCGTGACATCATTATATTTACTTATCTTGCGGAAAAGATTTTGGCATGACTTGCACTGTTAGTTATATAATTTATCAGAGTTTTTTTTTTTTTTTTTTTTGACGATTTAGACTTGGCTGAAAAATCGCAACGATAAAGGCCGTGGGTGGCCCATCTATATTTTACCGTAAGGTAGAATTTTTCCAGCTTGATTTAATTTGTTTTTAGAGAGTATTTACATATTATAAATAACTACAATGCCAAATTTCAAATTTCTATCGCCTTCAGTATAAAAAAAAGTCGCAATTTTAGAACGTTTTTCGCTTTTGCAACCCCCCCCCCCCCCCCTGAGGTTAGTGGCACCGATATAAAATATAGCCTATGTTGGAGGAGGGATTGTCACCATCAATTTGCCATCATTACTTTTGAAATCGGTTCTGTAGTTTCAGAGATTCCATAGAAATTGTAATTTAGAAAGTTTTTAGAACGCTTTTTGCTCATTTCATCCTTTTAAATTTCGATTTTTTTTTAAATTTTGTTCTTAGAGAACATTTAAATCTTATAAGTATTCTTCGGTATAAAAAAATCGTAATTTTAGAAGGTTTTTCACTCCTGCAACCTGCTGGAGTTAGTGACACCGACATAAAATATAACCTATGTGTGAGCAGGTTATGTCATCAATTTGCCACCATCATTTTTGAAATTGGTTCTGTAGTTCCAGAGATTCCACAGAAATTGCAATTTAGAATGTTTTTAGAACGCTTTTTGCTCATTTCACCCTTTTAAATTCAGATTTCTTAAAATTTTGTTCTTAGATAGCATTTACATGTTATAAGTAACGACAATGCAAAATTTCAAATTTGTAGCTCCTTCAGTATAAATAAAATCGCAATTTTAGAACGTTTTTTTTTTGCTGCTGCACCCCCCCCACCCCTGGGGTTAGTGGCACCGACATCAAATATAGCCTATGTTGGAGCAGGGATTGTCACCATCAATTTGCCACCATCGCTTTTGAAATTGGTTCGGTAGTTCCAGAAATTAACACCAGGGATGAGATCTCCGCTTTTTTGCATACCAGTATAATATTACAGAAAATGTTTTTTATTTAATCAGAACATTCTGCGATTTAACAGAACAACGTTTTCTCTAAGATTATACTGGTATACAAAAAAGCGGAAAAATCTCATCCCTGATTAACACCCACAAGCAAACAAACAAACAAACAAAAAAACAATCGTTACTACTTTATAATATTAGTATAGATTTTAAGGCTCTAGCGTTAAAAATCGAAATATTTTCAAAAAAAATTTTTTTTTTAGATTTTTGTGTTATATTTACGAATTTTGTTGTGTTTTTCTTTTTTTCTTTTTCTGAATCCTAAACTCTACTTTTACACTAAATTTTAAGTTTCTAACACTGGAAGATCAAAATATTTTCAATTCATTTGAAATTTTGGAATTTTTTTTTGTTTTTTAATTTTCTGGATTTTTTTTTTTAAATTTTTCCCTTGTTTGTATCTTAAACACTACTTTATTTCAAATGTAAGGTTTCTAGGGCTAAGAGATACACAACGGTACATCAAAAAGATGTACCTTATCTTTTTGATGATCGGTGAGTACCTTATCTTTTTGGTGATCGGTGAATGAGTGAGTGAGTGAGTTTCAAAAAATCGAAACTCTCAGTTCATATGTCTGAACTAGAAAGATATAAACGTGATATTTCAAATTTTGGCCCTGTGTGCCACAAACACTAGATACACGAAGTTCCAGGTTTTTGGGAAACTGCAGCGCAAAGATATGGGAGCTGGGGGGTTAAAAATGCCCCGAGTTGCTTACAGAAAAGACTGTGCTTTTTTAGCCCTTAATTGCATAGTGATGTAAATTTCCATCACTTTTTATTTAACTTTTAATAAATAAATCAACTTCTTCTCCACCACTATATTTATATAGAAATATTAATCCAGTAAATTTCTCGTGAACTATGTTGCTGAACAAAGTTAAAAATCTATCTTAAAATTTCTGGTGTCTAATATTTAATATATGTATAAAAAAACACAATTGTAAGAGAAAAACTCATGCAAAGAAGGGTTAACTTGGCGGAGGCACTCCCGTGCGTCCAGATAATAAAATTAAATTTATAGTTTTAGTATTTGTTGTATTTATTACAATGTAATTCTTGAAAGTACAGCTGCACAAAATTACACTCAGTTAGCAGATTTTATTCAAAGACATCACGTGTAGTCAAAAATAAGCTAGGAGCTTCTGGAAATTATTCCTATGCTCGATACAACCACCATAAATGATATTTTAACTCAGTTATGAAAATTTTCTGACTTAATAAATTTTGTCGTTCAAAAATAAAATTTATATTTCAAATATTGGTGCACCTGCAACGACTGGTTTTATAAAGAGGAGCAATTTCAAAAGTAATAGAAAACGGACTGTGCATATAACACATGGGCTGATAAGTTCCCGGTCTAATAAAGAAAACACAACTTTTTAACATAACTTTACAACTTTATTACTTTATTACTTTATAACTTTAATAAATAACATAATTTTAATAATAAATAATAATAATTTAATAATAATAATAATAATAATAATAATAATAATTTAATAATAATAATTTAATAAATAAATAATAATAATAATAATAAAAATAATAATTTAATAATAATAATTTAATAAATAAACAATAATAATAATAATAATAATAATAATAATAATAATTTAATAATAATAATTTAATAAATAAATAAAAAAAATAATTGTATAATAAATAACAATTTTATAACGAAAAAGCTCCAAACAGTGCTTAGAATCATCGACTCGTCGTTGTTTTTGGTCAAAGTCAACATGCGCGGCACCCACTTTGACAACATTTTCACTTTGACTTTTTCATAGACAAATGTTCATTCAAAATAAAACCTACACGTTCCTTGGATATCTTGGAGTCTGGATATCTTGGAGTTCCTTGGAGTCTGAGCTATCGCCTGCAACTTCACATTGTGGTCCCCCAAAATGATTTTGTGGACTTTTTTTAAGATTTCCGGAGAATTCACCTCTTTTGCGTGGTGCAGCACTGATGTCCATACGACCACGTTTAAATTCAGCAAAGCAGTCAATAATGGTTTATTTACCTGGTGCAGTGTCCGGATAACGCTTATCAAGCCAAGCTTTTGTTTGAATGGTGTTTTTTCCCATCAAATAACAATTCTTGAAGTTCTTGTTTATCCATTTTTTGTTTATCAACAAAGTCGTTCAACTAAAACCACTCTAACGTTTTATACACACGGCGAATCGTCATAACATTTTTTCTGCTACCTTTTAAAGGTTAGTATTTACTAACAAAAGCATCGGTTCGGCGATTGCAACGCCATCTGTGTGCCAGACCGGGAACTTATCAGCCGATGTGTTATTTCTGGAAAGATGTATCAGAAAGCTTTAATCGTAAACATTTAAGAAATTTGCATAAAGTTACCACAGAATAAAGAATTCGACATTTGAGAACTTTTCAGCCCATGTGTTATAACATTATCACTTTAGGGGGACGGAGTTAGGCACTTGATATCGTAAGATATCTCTAGGGCAAGAGGGGTCAGGCACTGGATATCTTAAGATATTTCTAAGTTGAGGGAGGGTTGTCTTTTGATATGGTTAACATTTTTAATCCTTTTTTTAAACATCAAAACAATCCTTTTTAGGGTTTCGTTCATCTCACGAAACCCTATTATTCCCGCTGCGTTGTCTGTCTGTCACAGAGCCATACTCAAAAACTATGTAATTTACAGAGTTGAAACATCGTGTATATATCTGAGTACCAGCTATAAAGAGCTCAAAATATTAAAATTTGAAAAATTCGTATTATTTTAATAAATAAAGATAAAAAACCAAAATTCTAACAGCCTTTTCCTATTAAATTTAAACATTTTATGTTATAGCAGATGCCAACAATCCAAAATCCACGATGAAATTCTTTCTACAATAATTAATTTTCTATCAGACGATTTCCACGTGAAAAATGAAAATGAAATAAAAAGTTTCACCAATTGAAAAAAGATTAATATGAAATAAAATTGATTAACGTCATAGTGGTAATAAAACGGAAAGATTTCTCAATAATACAAGGAGTATAAGTATGTGTATGTACACAAAGCATATTAACCCCTTAACTGTGTAGCCCGAACTCAGTTCGGGCAAGAAGAGTTTGCTTGCTTTGTTATTAAAAGCTCTTGCACACCAGTAATTTTTAAATGCAACCTTCGCTTTATTAATCGGCAGACCATTTTTGATTACACAAAGCAAATATTTTAGTACGGAAAAAGTGGCTTCTAGTTTATGGTGTCAAAAAACCTCTCACAGTTAAGGGGTTAATATCACGTCATTAGAGAATTAAAAGAAAATCTGACGTCATATCAGAAGTTTAACGGATTTTTCAAACGTTTCAGAATAATGCAAAGCGTGTATCAATAGGAGTAATAGAGAATAGTAAATATATGAGTTTGAGGAACGTATTGAATCATGATAAAAACCCGATATCGAAATATTCGAATATTTTAACAATTTGAAGGTGTACAACATGTTTAATTTTGAATTATTTTTTTTAATATCACATTTAGTGAAATTCGAAAGATAAATGAATATCGCTAAATGAAATTTATTTGGATTTATTAAAGAAAGGATAAAGTGTTTTGAAAGGAATATTAAACGAAACCATTTGAGCGATCTTCGATCACACTTACCCACTTGTTTTAGCTTGTATTTTCATGAAAATGCAAAGTTATGATTAAAACTGTTAAAAGATTATAAAATTACTTCATTCTAAAACATGGAATAGCCTCTTGTTTGACATTCCTATTGATGTGTTGTTAGAGAAACCAGGTGCGAAGTATGTTTAAAATGAGAATTATTGTGTTTACTAGTAAAGAAAAAGGAAGAATGTTGTCCCCTTATTTTGCTTATAAGAAGCTCTGCTTTCATCTTCCCCGTGCATGGGACAAGTGCAAGAAGACAATATTACTATGGAATACATTATGTAACAATAAACTATTACCAGAAGGACCAGTGCGAAGCTTTCGCACTGCAATCTTTGAGATTATTTCCTGTATGTTTTAGCACTAATTTTTAATTAACTGATTTTTTTTTAATCAAACAACGCGTTTTAACAATATGTGGGTGTACTATCTCAGAAACTTGTTCAAAAACTTTTCGAATGATACCTCATTCATCGTTGTATGTTTTGTGTGTGCATAGAAAAAAAGATGTTGAAAACAGAAATATGATGATTGTTTGTGTATAAGAAAATGGGAATAGATTGCCAGAAAAGTTTTTGCCATTTTTTTTTCTCTCGCCAAGGTAATATCTCAAGGTTGCCAAGACTCCTATACCGAAAAAAAAGGGAATTATAAAAAAAATTGAAACACTGAATCTGACGTTTAAGGAATTCATATGAAAGCATATCCTCAGATTTTGTAATACTGTTCCAGAAATGTATTAAATACATAAATCAAAATTTGGTACACCAATTTTTTGCAACCCTATGGAAACTTAAACATGGGATGTTCAAACTTTGTGATTCAGCAGCCATTTAAGTGACGTCAGACTTCGCTGACTTATTAATAGTTTAATGAAATATTAAAAAATAAATACTTAAAATTTTTTTTATTCCTAATGAACTGTATATCTAAAAGGAAGATAATCCTTAAATTACGCAATCTACTGGTGCTCCGATACAGTACGCATATACACAGCCAAGATTAAAAAAGGAAAACAAATAAAAATAGCTGACGCACGCGTAAAATTTAAATAAAATCCCAATTAAAAGCTCAATATTTTTCAAAAAGTACGCGCAAGAAATAAATTAACATTCGTATTTCAATTGCATTATAGGATGACTTCATCTGATAATGCAGTATTTTATTTTGGTGGCAACACTGATTTGAGAAAATCTTTCATTCATTTATGACACAATGCCGATTTAATTTTTAATTAGCTACAATTTTTATTCGAAAACATGTTTTAACGAATTGTTAAGTGTGCTATCTCAGAAGCCTGTTTAAAATCCTTTCATATGCTATCTCCTTCGTCTTTCTGCGTTTCGTATTTTCTGAGAAAAAGGGATGTTGACAGAAGAAATAATATATATATGATTAAATACTTTCAAATATAACTATCTCTATTAGATGATATTAGATATAAAGTTATTTCATGTACAATAGTGATATTTTATTGACTTCTTCTCTTCATTTGAATCCGTAACGTAAACAACAGGTATAAACCATATCTGTATATCACTGCAAATATATAAAAAGAAAAACAAAATAAAAATTGTAAAAATAAAAAAGAGTTATTAGACATTGCGGAGGAGGGGGTTCAAAATTACCAAAAAGTTGATATCGTTATATATGTACATCCCCAATATACAGAGATCTGGGTAATAAACTTAATAATACATTTTTCTAATTATGTTTCTTGCGATTTAACCCCTTGAAGGGCACCGGTATATAATATATACCACTTAATTTTAATCCGAAAATGCCACATTGACACCAGAATTTTATAACCAAATTTTAAATTTATAAGGTACATGAGGAAAAGCTTTTACTTATTTAAAAATAAATTCGTTCGTGAATTCTGGTGTCAATCAATCATTTCAATATTTTAGTTACAAAAGTACTTTGCCCCTGAAGGGGTTAGATTTTTAAATGTCAGACATGCCTGAAAACCTTTTAATTTTTATCTGAACGTATTTTACCTATGTTTGACAGCGCACTTTTTTAAGAATAGCAAATATTTGTAAGCTATAAAATTGATGTATTTTTATTTTATAAATATTCCTTTAAAATTTTTCGGGTAAGTGATTTTTTACCTTTTCTGTAAATAAGTTTGCAATTTAAAATAGGAAATGGAGGTAGGGGGGGGATATTTTTGCAGTGCATTTCCGACGATATCTCTGAAAATTAAATACCTAAAATTAAAACAAATATATATTTGTATTCGGCTTTATGACATCTTTCACACGATACAAGAAAAAAAAAATCAAGTAACTTAATTCCTAAATATTTCCTAAACATATTTGTAAATAGCTAATAACCTGAAAATATGTTGGTCAATAAACTTTATAACTTTCCCAAGTTTGAACTTTCTACGTTCCATAGTTTACGAGAAAAATGACTGTGACCGACGAACTCTTACAACTCTTACAACACACGAGTCATCTTATATACTGATTCCGCTTTTACTTTTTTAGTATGGAATCCGAAAAATAACGTTATCAAGTCTGCACTTTTCATCATATAAATATTCCTGTTTTTATATCATGCAACATTTTTCAAAAGATAGTTGCATTGTGTGGAAAGGGAATCTAGCACTATGGAAATATAGGACCTCGCTTTTGATAACGCGGGTTTTATGTTTTCCAAGTTAATCACACATACTTAATACATCCGCTTCCGCAAAGAAGCTGGTAACATGACCACAGCGGAATAAATTATAATCAACATCTTTCTTGTCTAAACTGTAATGAGTAATTAGAACATTTATGTATTTTTTCTGGTGTGCAATGGTATTATTTTTATCTGTGTATCATTCATAAATATGTTTATTACTTCATTAAGGAATTATTCATACAGCCGTATTTCACCGTTAATTAATCAATTCAGCACGCTATTTAAATTAGCAACAGAATAAGGAAATAACAGTGCCTTATAATTACCCACAGCACCTCAAAGAAATATATTGCAATTATTTTAAGGATTCTAAATTAAATAAAAAAAGTGAAAATTCATTTATAAATATAATGTGTACAGTAACTATCACTTGATCATTTGTTATAAAAAAACCTTTTATAAAAATTGAAATCTCTAAAACCATATTAAATGAACTTTTATTTATTATATATTTTTTCCCTTTAAAAATCAGCTGACGAGTAATTAAAATCAAAACGCAGTAAAAGACAATCACAGTGAAGTTAAAAAAAGTCTTCAGCTTTGTATGGAAGACAAAAAATTGTAAAGGCAACTTTATAATAGTTGACTGCAAACCTTAAATATGAAAAGTGAAGTACATCAGACAGAAACAGTTTTCACAGTCAACATTTCTATCACTATTTACGAATATATATTCGCCTTATTTAATGACCGATTTAAAAAGATGAAAGATACTACTGGAACATAGTGATAGATTTAAAAAAAATAAAACTAGGTGGCTCTGCCCCCTGCTCGCTACTCTCACCAACCCCCGTTCTGATTTCACAGCCTCTTAAAACCTGGTAATGTATCCTGTTTTAAAAAGATGATGATGATGATATCACGAACGGCGACTATCTTCTGTAATCAGGTTACAATGTTTTTCAATTAATTCATCTTTTTTATTTTTAATATTCATGTGTAAACAAAATTTTTATGACGTAATTTTCTTTATTTCCTGCTTTCAACACGTGATCATTTAATTATTATTTTAAACTTTCATTATTGTTTTTAATAGTCTCGCGTAAATACATTTTTTATTTGAGATGAAACATAATCCTTTGCGCTTATTTAGAAATTGGCAACAATATAAAAAAAAATGACTTTTTCAATAAAAGATTTTTTACTCGATTTTTAAGGATTTCTTGAGTTTTTATTGTCCGACCGTGATAGTTTTTTGAATTTCTAAAAGCTTGTTATATTTCGCGTCTGGTGGTATGACTTTCGAATCCGTAGGATGGCTAGAAAAAAAGTAATCATTCCTCAAAAAAGTCCCTAGTAAAAAAGCGATGAGAATAACCCGGAAAATCTTCGCAGATTTTCATTGGTCCATTTCCAAACCATTTCTTTTTTTTTATATATATATAGAAGGAAAAATCTGTACACTTGGCAACACTGGACAGAAAGCTAATTTTTAAAACATTTTTTATCTAATTGGCGGGATGACACATACACTATATTTCCAATGATGATTGGTCACTTGCGATTTTAGACGTTTTGTTAAATATCTGGAAAGATACATGAGTAATTATCCTGAAACTTCCGGAGTGTAAACAACATGATTGACGTCATATATTTCCGTGAAGAGTTTTTCCCGAAACCCCATAAGGGGCCGTCAAAAAATTGAAGAAAAACGAATATATTTTGGATAACCCTGTAAAAACTAATATTGCAAAAGCATTCAAACTGTACATTATGATTAAGTGGATTATTGTAATAATTTGTGTTCATTTTTATGAAGATAGCATGTATACTTAAAGAGAAATTCAGGTTTTTATAAAAACAGTCCCAAATTTTATCAAGTTTTTTGCTTATAATTTGCAGAGTTTTTAATATAAAAACACGTTATTTTCAGAAAATATGACAAACATAATTGTACACAATACCTTGCAATCAGAATTAAAAAATAATAAACATTGTATGAAAAATGGGCAGGTTTACTAAATATTGTTTCACTGCACATGCGCGAATTCAATTAAAATATACTGTGCATAATATATTAGCTAAATGTATAGACCAACTTTTATGAAAGTCTCAAAAACATAGCTTGAAAATTCTGATAGTAATCGTCGATAGAATAAGCTCGAAATTCGCTGTTCCCAAAAGGAAGCAAAAAGATGAGGGTTTGTATTAAATATAGCATGAGAGACACTTCATTCTTATTATGTCAACTTTCATAAGCTAGTATATTTGGATACAACCCCTCATCTTTTTGCTTCCTTTTGGGAACAGCGAAATTTGAGCTTATTCAGACTCATCACCAACGGTCAGTTGCTTGACATTCTTTTGTAGGGAATTTTGTTGGCGTAACTGCCCTAAATACTCAATACGGAATCGTCTTCTAAGATGTTCTCGAACTTGTTGTCTATACTTTGCTCTTCTGTTTAATTCTTGTGCGTCAATTGCATCAAAATCTATCACATCTGAAGTTCTTATTTCTTGAAGAAACATTGATGGCGTTAAAGGTGCTAGATCCTCCACATCTTTTGAGACATACGTAAGTGGACAAGCATTTGCAACTTTTTCGCAGTCACAAAGAATTGTGATAAGCCCTTCATAGGATAATGAAGCTCTACCTAGTACTTTCCTCAAGATGCGTTTCACCATTTGTATCAACCGCTCCCACCAACCATCCCACCAGGTAGCAGTAGGCGAATTGAATTTCATTTCCAACGAATCTTTTGTACAGCTGCTGCAGCTGAGATCTGTTCCCAATCGATGTCTGAAAAAGCTCTATCTGCACCGACAAAATTTTTACCATTATCAGAATAAACGGTCGTCGGTCTTCCTCTTCTCGCTATAAAGCGCCTAAAAGATTGGAGGAAGGTATCTGTTGCTAATGACGTCACTAATTCTAAATGTATGGCCCTGTACACTGCACAAGTGTAAAACACAATCCATACATTTTCCCCATTTTTCAAATATAAGGGCCCAGCTAAATCTACTCCAGATATTTGGAATACTGCCGCATCTTGAACTCTTTCTGCTGGCAATGCAGTAGGTTCTGACTCGGTCTTCTGTGCACTAAATATTTTGCAACGCACACATTTCTGAACTACTGCTCGAATGGTTTTCCTGGCTTTCAGGATCCAGTAGTCTTCTCGTATAGATGTCATCAAAAGTGCCACTCCTGCATGTAATAGCTCTTGGTGTTTCCAGGAGATCAAGCGCTGGACTACAGGATGGTCAGACGGCAAAAGAATTGGGTACTTAAAATTGACAGTATCTTCTCGATAGATGACTTGTGTTTTTACTCTGATGATACCATCTTCATCTAGGATTGGTCTTAGGCTACGAATTTTCTCATTATTCTTTTCAAAGCTGTCTTTCTGGATCAAAATCATTAATTTTCTTTCAGCTTGTTCTATTTCAAAACATGTAAGTTCAGATACTTCTTTTGAATTCGGTTTTCTTGAATTACTTATGAATCTTAGAATCCATGCAATCAATCTTATTATTTTCTTGTATGATGAAAATCGTCGATAATACCAATCATTAGGTTTCGTGTTCTTGTTTAATGCTGAAATGACACTTTTCCGTTTCTGAGCATTAATAACTTCTTCATCTGGTGATTCGATATTTTGAGGCCAAGTAAATTCTGGCTCAGCCAGCCAGGCTGGTCCCTCCCACCATTTTAGCTGCAAGAACTGTTCAATGGAACAACCTCTGGAAGGAAGATCAGCCGGATTAAATTTTCCTGAAATATGTCGCCACTGATCTTTCTGTGACAAAGACCTGATTTCTTCTACACGATTCCAGACAAATATTCCCCATCTATCATCTCGCTTTATCCAGCTTAAAGCTGTGGTTGAATCACACCAATAACAGATCTTCAAATTTGGAATTCTTAAATCAGCAATGACACGACTACCCAACCTGCCTCCAATGCAGCATGATAAAAGCTCTAACCGTGGTATAATTAGGTTCTTAAGAGGAGCTACTCTTGCGCGTGCTTGTATAAAACTCACCAAAATTTCATTTTCCTCCTTTACTCTCAGAAAAATACAAGTAGCATATGCGTGTTTACTTCCGTCACAAAATATGTGAAGACTTACATCATTTTCAAAGTTATATAGATTCATCCAGCGCTCAAGTTTGATGTCAGAAATTAATTTTATTCCTTGCACCCACTTCAAAAATTGTTTAGCTAAATTCTCTGGAAGTAATTCATCCCATTTTAATTTCAACTTCCAGCATTCTTGTAGAATAAGTTTAGGGAGCAAAGTCACGGGTGAGGCAAATCCCAAAGGATCAAAAACCTTCTGAGCCAATGAAAGTAGAGCTCGTTTTGTAGGAATAATTTGCTCTTCCTCAATAGGGCCGATTTTGCAAGATTGGGTATCGTTTTCTAGATCCCAGTTTAAGCCTAGTACTGGTGTTATGTTAACTGTTGAAGTTTCAGACATAATTTGAATTGGATAATTTGACAGCCATCCCCTTAAATTGAATTTCGCGGAGGACAGTAACATTATCGATTCAATTATGAACTTGTTTAACTCTTCAGTTGTGTTGAAACTACAAACACAATTATCTAAATACAAAGATTCATTAAAAGTTTCTGCTGTAGAAACAAAATTGTCAGGTGTACTTTCCAGATGGTGTTTCAGAGTAGCCGCTAGTAAAAAAGGGCTGCAATTGATTCCGAAAACCACACGTTTATGCCTGTAAATTATATTATTCTTCCATAAAAACCGTAGGTACTCTTTATCACTTTCTGTAATACCTATCTGTAGGAATGCCTTTTCTATATCAGATACTGCACCAACAGGAAATTTCCGAAAACGATGCAATATTGAAGGAATCATTTCAATCATATTTAATCCTTTATCCAGACAATCATTTAATGAAGGAAAACCTT
Organism: Maratus michaelseni; assembly: GCA_963931845.1. NCBI lineage: Eukaryota > Metazoa > Arthropoda > Arachnida > Araneae > Salticidae > Maratus > Maratus michaelseni. Next base: position 80,123,682 of record OZ007598.1, read on the forward strand.
TCACATGAGCCGAAGCATCAAAAACCGGCCTTACTTTAGTAGTTTCACTCGATTCTTTAAATACAGGCCTGTGTGGCAAATAATGTATTTTGGATTTTTTATTATCGACCACCCTTTCAATTATTCCTGCATTTAACCATGTATCAAATACTTCATTATAAACTTCAGTTTTATTCAAATTTGATAACCTTTTCTTCGTTGCAGCAAGTCGTTTTTCGGCCAATTCTCTATTACTAGGTAAGCGGGCATTATCTAGTACCCAAGGCAATGCTACTTCATACCTCCCATCTGAATCTATTCTTATGTTTCTTTTAAAATGTTGCATAGTTTCTTCATGAATTTCATTTTTAGTTTTAGATTCAACCGGATCAGTTATACCAAGAATATCTAGCTTCCATAAATTAGCAACGGAACTTTCGTTCCAAAGAGACGAAATAACCATAAGAGAATCATTTGTTTCAGATTTAATGCCTGGAATTTTCCCATGAGAGTCCACCCCAAATGGGTCTTTACAGCAACCGGACCACTTTTTAAAACTTTAATATTTCCGGTCAGTAATTTTCCCGCCACATCGGAACCAATTAACAATTTAATTTCATTTTCGGTTTTACATACATTATTTTCAACATCCGAAATCTTAATACCATATTTATTTAATTCTTTTAACCAAGGTCCATTTGGCACCTTTTTTATATTAGAACAAATAACAGGAACATCTAAAACATCCATATCACATTTATAACTATTATCAATACTACTTAAATGAATTCTATATTTGTTGTGGTTTGTTTCACTCGTTTCAACACCACCAAATAATTTATGAATTAATTTAACTTCATCAATACTTTTATAATTCAAATACTTAATTACATCTTCTGATAAATATGAACGCTCAGAGCCCGTATCTGTGACTCCCCCTACAATTTTTTCTTTACCATCATGCTTTACACGTACATGCAGAGTTTGTAATAACACAGTTTGGTCGGAACCTTGAGTGGTCAAAACAGTATCACTACTCCCTGACTCATGTTCATATTTACGACTTTCTAACGCCGTATTACTTTCTTCATTACAAACATTTTGACACATTACAGCAAAATGCCTTTTACCACAATTTAAACATTTAATCTTCGATTTACAGTGACGTGAAATATGATTTTTCTTAAGACAGACAAAACAAGCCCCTTTTTTTCAAAATTATACTTCGTTTATCTTCAAAAGAAAGCGAATTAGCTTTAAAACATTTTTCTGATAAGTGACACTTGTCACAAAATATACATACTTCATCATATTTCTTAATTAAATGTTTATATTTAGATTTATCACTTACAAATAAATCAGTAGCAGTTGGCATAGAATTATATTCAACATTTTTAAATCTAGTAAAATTCTTAGATTTATCAAAACCAAAACTAGTACGCGCCAATAAAATGCGTTCTTCAGACAACACTTCATTTTTTAAGAAATTAAGTATAGAATTTAATTCGCTCTTACCTTGAGCAGACTTTTCACGATCCCGTTCCCAAATTCGGAGAACATCATGAGGTAAACACGATTCCACCAACGGGAATAAAATGATCGCGTATTTATCTTCTGTAACCCCAAGAGATTCCAACGATCTAAGTTTGGTTTCTAGGTTGTCATATAACGATGACAAGTTGCACTCTCTCCTGGATGTATTATTATTGCATAATACCAGCTGCAGCAGATCGCGAACATAAATTTGTATCAAAGTGTCTTCTCTTCCGAATCTTTCTTTTAGATGTTGAATTACTTTAGGATAATTTTCAGCCGAAATAGAATAACTGCTCACTATTTGGGACGCTTTCGATTTCGGAGTAATTGCTTGCATCAGATATACGAACTTCGAGTGATCGTCTAACACAGTGTCTTCGTGAATTTTCTTGAAGGTATTCCAAAACGTTAGCCACGATCTTGAGTCCCCATCAAACGGCTGCAAACTAATTTCAGGCAATCTGAGTGTGCGGGATCCCCTTCTTTCGACTTCTATCGAATTAGGTAAAAGAGGTTGATGTTCGACGGTAGGTTTAACGAAAAAATGTTTTACATTTTGCTTCACTTTTATTAATTTTTCATGGTATTCTTCACATGATTCGAATTCTTTTACATAATCTTTTTCCGCAGACCCATTCGACAGCATAAAATTTAATATTTCGTCATCTGTGGAACGTAATCTAGATGCTTTGTCTACTAATTGATCTAATATCTCTTCTATTAGATTAACATCTGGGCTTGACTGGTTAAGAGCTTCGTTTAAAGCATTTAAAATCTTCGTAAATGCTCTTCTAAGCGGCGTTCTTTTTATTTTTAAGGCATCCATACTTGAACAGTTTTCCAATTAAAAAATATTACTTCCTATGTCCTTCTGTTCGAGCGCCAATTTTCGCAAAATACATACATAGCGATTTTCGAAACATTAAAACTACCCGTTTTAATACTTTCGTCGTTTTTAAAACAAAAGAAAATAATACTTTAATACGTGAAAAACAGTCCTCTTAAAAAACATAACGAATATCTTTATTCTCTCACTTCCGTGCCGACAAAACATTCTACAAAACCATTTTTCGACAACAACATTTTTTTTTCACACAGCTTGGAAAAATACATCTAAAAAAAATCTTTCTCACACAGCTTAGAAAGATACATCTACAAAAACAAAACCATCTTTCTCACACAGCTTAGAAAGATACATTTATGAAAAACATCTCCTGTTAGTAGGAACCAAGAATACGTTTAATTCAATTGAATTCGCGACAACTTCAATAGTCAGGCCTGGAAATGTTATGCCTTCAATTTCAAGTTGGCAGCCATGTAAAAATAAAGAATAAACATTAAAAACGGAAAAGTCCTGTTTTAGAGTCTTATTTTTGAAAGAAGATAGTAAAATTCAGATTTTCGTATTACAGTAGTTTGAATAACTGGACAAAATAAAAATAAACAAGTTGGAAATTGCACTTCAAACGTGACAAATGAGGTGCATTCGTACTGTTATTATTTCAGTGAAATGAATTATATCGTCTGCTATTATGATACTAGCAAGCTACGCCCGCTGCGCTGGTCGGTTTCTACAAATGAACCTTGAATCAAACGAAATATATCGTTTAATTTGACCTTGTATTTGAAAGCAATCTGTATATTTACCTGGAATATCCTTCCACATTACTGAAAATGACGTGATTGCGCTATTATTTTTTCTATTGTGCGGTCAAAATTTTAGCTGTTTAGAACCAACTCTTTTATTTAGTCATTTTCAGTTGGGTTTGCTAAGGAATGATAAAACTATATGCAAACTAAAACCATCTCTAACTAAAACCATCTCTAAATATTACCGAACAAACAATGCAAACAAATTAAGTAACAAAATCCATTCAGTAGAAGTTTTTATAAAGGCAAATCTTTGATAATCCGGTTCATCTGATTATAGAATATTCCACATAATTCTAAAACTAACAGAATGATATAAAATATACTAAAACCATCCTTACAAATTATCTACTTAACAATGCAAGTCGCAAAAAATACGCCCAGTAAAAACTTTCAAAAAGGCTAATCTTTCGGAATCCGGTTCACCTGACTATATAACCTTCACACATAACTGTTTGACTAAGCAACGTAGAACAATATGTAGTACATTAAAACCATTCCTGAAATAGCATCTAAATAACAATACAATTCTCGTCAAAAACCGTCCAGTAGAACTTTTTTCGGAAGGCTAATCTTTCATAATCCGAATCAAATATTGAAAAGGCTATTGATAAAAAAATGGTCACCCGATTTTCGAATTTCCCTCTATAATTCTAGAACTAAGCAACGTAGAATGATATGTTATATAATAATAAAACTTTTCCTAGAAAATTATCTAACAGTGTAGGTTCCATCAAAATCCATTCGGCAAATCTTTTAAAAAGGCTAATCTTTCATAATCGGATTCATCTGATTATAGAACTTCCCAGAAAAATTCTATAACTAAACTACGTAGAATGATATATTATACAATAAAACCTTGCCTGAAAAATTATCTTACAGTTTAAGTTCTACCAAAATCTATTCAGCAGAACTCGAGTTATAAGCAGCCGGAACAAAATTTCATATATGTAGAAGTAAATAGAAGTATATTGCCATTAATATAGTTTGCATTTGAATAAAAAAAAAGGTACTTTTCGGTTAGCTGGTCGCCAGTGATATATGTACACACACACACACATATATGTATATATATATATATACTAGCTGTTACACGTGACTTCGTTCACGCAACATTAAAAGAAGAATAAATACATTAATTAAGCAAAATATTTCACTCCCGATAATTAAAAACGTTAATAATTAACTAACTATTTATCACATTTCATAGGAGACAATACGATATTTTTTGTTATAGGGACCTTGACATAACTTAGTCTGAAAAAAGTGAAATTTTGTGCCAAATAATCGCGAAAGTGAAATTCAACCAATGCAAAAAGGAGGGACAAATAAAATCGTGGAAATAGACGATTTGGGTAAAAACAAATGTCAATTTTACCTGATAATCAATTTTACTTTTAACGCCTTTGTGAAACGTTTTAACAGCCATCCTTAAAAAAAAAAAAACATTAATTGGAAATAGTAAATGCTTTTTCTTTAAATTCAACTCTGCCTCCTTGGTTTAATGTATAGCTGAAACAAATCTTGTTTTCTAAATGACAGTATGCTGACAGGCAATCATTGTTCTCCAGAATAAATTGATTCATGAAGTTTGAATATGTGAAAATATGTTTTTATTTTTCGGATAATTTACTGAAATCAAGATTTTGTTTTCACCGTCTATTCAAAGCGAAAATAAATTCTGTTTTTCAGTTTTAATGAGAAAATGGTGTAAAAAATATTCTGATCTGTTTTATTTCTCCTTTTTTATACACAAATATGGAGTAATTTACTTTCCGTTTTTAGAGAAACTTCGTTCAAATTTGCAAAAACAAAAAAAAAATCTTGGCATCTAATTTATTTTTTTTTAAATTCTGAGAGTTTGTGTGACATCCTCGGATCAATGCTAACCATATTAAGTAATTCGCGTTGCGTTCGACAGTCTAGGAGTATTTGTGAAATACAATCACACGGTCAGATTTTAATATAATAGATTCGTGTTCATTTTCCTTTTCTTAAAATTATGATGGGATTTTTAGAAGAAAACTCTCATCTGTATACAACGGATACTCATGTTTAATAATCAGTATAGATAAAAAAAAACATTTAAATTTTCCGTTATAAATATGGCGTGAAACTCATCTACTTTCTATACTTACTGATCCTTGTATTATTAATGTAAGGAATTGATTCACACTCATTTTATAACATATTGAAAAATTCCCGTTTTATTTCAAATATAACGTCTCTTTTTCCCCAGAGAAATCCTTTTTTAATGACATACTTCTTGTTAATTTTCTTTTCCAGGCGATTAATTTCACTACTGGCATAGGGGAAATTATGTTACCTTAACGAAATAATATTAAATCTTTAGGTTTTATCAACAAAAATGGAACTATTAACATTTGTCATTTTTTTTAGGTAATCGAGTTATTTCTTTTAGTTTTATGAATGAAAATAACTATTTCTTGTTATCCATGACATCATTTTTGACATGGATAATTTTGCGGAGCATAGTATTGACATTTGCTAACCATTTTCTTTTGAAACTTCTTTTTACTTTTTTAAAATTTAAATAAAAAATACGGTATAGTTATATTAGCCGTGTGCAGACGATAAAACGACAAGTACTGTTACCATACAAAATAAAAAAAAGTGAAGGAAAAACACCAAGATCATTTTATTTCACCAATCAAAGCATTTCCGCTTTGTTTTGGATGTATGACGCGTCATATTCGCCTGTTACCAATGGTTACGCATATTGAAACCTTGTATTATTATCAAAAACTAAAAAAAGTACGTTTTTTTCTAATAATATTATTTAATCTTCTTTTTAATTCTTTTATTTTTTTATTTCATTTTCATTTTTCACGTAAAAATTTTTCAATTGAAACTAAATTGTTGAGTAAAAATTATTATTCCGAGTTTTGAATTAATTTTGACAACGATAAAGTATTAGCAACGGTAAAGTAAATTTAACCATTTTAAAATATTATACGAAAAAATGTCTATTTATTCTCTATGAAAATAACGAAATTTTGAATTATTAAAAAATATATTTGAATAAAATAAACAAAAACCAGCCTATGTTCATATGAGGGTTATAATTAACCTATATGCAAAGATACAGGATCATTAAATGCTCCATTTTGACTCTGGCTTCAGCCTAACATTTGCACACAATCAGATTTATAATATTACTAGCTGTTACCCGTGACTTCGTTCACGTAACATTAAAAGAAGAATAAATGCATTAATCAAGCAAAATATTTCATCCCCGATAATTAAAAACGTAAATAATTAATTAACTCTTTATCATATTTCATAGGAGAAAATACGGTATTTCTTTGTTATAGGGGAATTGACATAGCTCAGTTTTAAAAAAGTACAATTTGTCAAAAAACAAATATCAGTTTTACCTGATAAACCATTTTACTTTTAACGACTTTGAAAAACGTTTTAAGAGCTGTCATTTAAAAATAATTCATTGGAAATAGTATATGCTTTTTGTTTAAATTCAATTTTTGTGAATATGGAGGAATAATTCTACACCTAAATGCAAGGAGCTTCAATTGCAAAGCTTTTTGCGACCCAAAATTTACATTCAAACGTAACACTTGCAATTGCAAAGCTTTTTGCAACCCAAAATTATATGTACACATTACTTTTGCATGTAATTTTCAGTGCAAATTAACAATTATAAAGGTTCAAATTACATGTAAATGTTACGTTTGCATGTAATTTGGGGTTGCGAAAAGCTTTGCAATTGCAAGTGTGACGTTTGCATGTAACAGCAAATTTGCCTCCTTGGTTTAATCTATAGCTGAAACAACTCTTGATTTCTTGACAATATGCTGACAGACGACTTTTGTTCTTCAGAATAAATTAATTCACAAAGTTTCAATATGTGGAAATATGTTTTTAATTTTCGGAAATTCTACTGTAATCAAGATTTTTTTTTTCGCCAACTATTCAAATTGAAAATAAATTCTTTTTTCAGTTTTAATGAGAAAATGGCATAAAAATGTATTAATCCGTTTTATTTCTTCTTTTTTTTATCCACAAAAATGGAGTAATTTAATTACCGTTTTTAGAGAAATTTCGTTAAAATTTACAAAAAAATAAAAGAATAAAAAAATTAATATATCGGAATCTAATTCAAAATTTTAAATTCTCAGAGTTTATATGACATCCTTAGATCAATGATGGTGTTAAGTAAATCGCATTGCATTAAGAGTAGTAGTTGCGAAATACAAACAGACAGTCAGATTTTAAAATATTAGACTTGTGTTCAATTTTCTTTTCCTAATAATCTTACTGATGCTTGTATTATTAATCGCAGAGTTCAGAGAATAAATATATATGAAATGTTTATGTTTGGCGTGATGCTGAAAATGCAACACTACAGTTGGCCTAAACAACTGGCGGCATGCTTTGAAAACCTCTCCCCGTCCAATGAAGTCGGCCCTTGGGCCTAACGATTTGAGCGATAACCGGCTTCATATTGCAAGCCGATTTGACGGTTCACTGCCTCTCTATTCTTTCACTGTACTCTGTAATTATTAATGTATGAAATTGATTCACGCAAAATTTGAAACATATTTGAAAAATCCCGTTTTATTTGAAATATGACGTCACTTTGATTCCAGAGAAATCTCTTTTCAATGATATAATTCTTGTTAATTTTCTTTTCCTGGCAATCATGACGGGAATTTTATCAGAAAACTCACATCTGTATGTAACTGATTTTCAAGCTTATTATTAATCAGTATCAAAAAACATATTTCAGTTATTCATCTTAAATCTGACGTTCATTATGTCTATACTTTTGTTATACACTGATATTCATGCTCCTTGTAATGTTACGAATATTTGAAAACACATGTTTTATTTATGACGTCATATTTGTTCAAGCCAAGGAGGATCCTTTTCATAGTTCCATGGTCCAAGCGAAATCTTTTCTTAATAATATGATTATTGTTCAGTTTTCCTTCTAATTATAACGCAGTTTTTGACAGAAAATATCTTCTCAACGTAACCAATATTCATATTTCATGTATAATAACATATACTCCATATTTTTGTTTCAAATATCACGGAAATTCCTCTTCTTTTGAATTTTCATTTTTCATGTGAAAATCTTTCAATTGAAAATTAATTGTTGAGTAAAATTATTATTTCGGGCTTTGATTTAGTTTTGGCAACGATAAAATATTAGCAACGGTAAAGTAAATTTAACCATTTTAAAATATTATACGAAAAAATGTCCATTTATTCTCTATGAAAATAACGAAATTTTGAATTATTAAGAAAAATATTTGAATAAAATAAACAAAAACCAGCCTATGTTCATATGAGGGTTATAATTAACCTATGTGCAAAGGTACAGGATCATTAAATGCTCCATTTTGACGCTGGCTTCAGCCTAACATTTGCACACAATCAGATTTATAATATTACTAGCTGTTACCCGTGACTTCGTTCACGTATCATTAAAAGAAGAATAAATGCATTAATTAAACAAAATATTTCATTCCCGATATATAGAAACGTAAATAATTAACTAACTCTTTATCACATTCCATAGGAGACAATACAGTATTTCTATGTTATAGAGACCTTGACATAACTAAGTTTTAAAAAAGTGAAATTTTGTGACAAATAATCAGGAAAAAGGAAACTGCAACCAATGAAAAAAGGCGGGCCAAATAAAATCGTGGAAATTGGTGAATTGTGTAAAAACATATGTCAAGTTTACCTGGTAAACCATTTTATTTTTAACGCCTTGTGAAACGTTTTAATAGCCATCCCTCAAAGATAATGGAAATAGTATATTCTTTTTCATTAAATTCAATTCTTGTGAATAGGGACCAATTATTCTAGACCTAAATGTAAGAAGCTTAAATTTGCCTCCTTGATTTAATCTATAACTGAAAAAAAAATCTTTATTTCTAAATTAAAATATGTTGACAGACGATTTTTGTGCTTTAGAATAAATTGATTCATGAAGTTTGAATGCGTTTTTATTTTTCAAAAATTTTAATGTAATCAAGATTTTTTTTTCTTTCACCATCTATTCAAATTGAAAATAAATTCTTTTTTTCAGTTTTAATGAGAAAAAATATATTAATCCGTTTTATTTCTTCTTTTTTATCCACAAAGGGCGCGGTCATAGACCGAACCCCGAGTTACATAGGGTAACACATGGGTAACCCGAAGCGTTCAGAGCGCGATATCACGTGACTTTTTGCGAGTTACCCGTAGCGTTCAGAGCTGGAAATTACTCAGACTTCGGGTAACCCACATTACCTGGAGAATTTTGTTGGGTAAAGGGATCACGTGGTTGGGAAATCTGATTTGTTTGTTTTTGCTTTATAGCTAACTGCAACTGTTATTCTTTACGACTCCTACTGTACACTTGAGTCCTGAACATTTGATTGGTCTACCTTTAACAGGACTATGATATAATTGGCCAACATCGGCTAGGATGGTTCCTGAAATGTTCGTACAATCAAAATGTAATGGTAGAATGGTTGAAGGAAGTGTTTGATTGTAAATATACCCATAACTTTACCCAAAAGCGTTCACAGCCGTTTTAACCCAACTTTACCCTGAGAAAATCAGATGACGTCATTTCCCAACTATACGAGTAACCCGCGTTTCGGTCTCTGAACGCACTCAAAATTGGAATAATTTAGTTGCCATTTTTAGAGAAACTTCGTTAAATTTTACAAAAAAAAAGTAATAACATCTCGGAATTTAAATCATTTTTTTGTTTAATTCTGAGAGTTTATGACATCCTCGGATCAATGATAACCGGTATTAAGTAAATCACATTGCGTTCGACAATCTGAAAGGAGTAGTTGCGAAATACAACCAGGCTGTCAGATTTTAATATAATAGATTCGTATTTATTTTTATTTTTGTAATAATCATGGTGTGGTTTTTGGCAAAAAAAGTGAAAAAACTATCATCTGTATGTAACTGATATTCATGCTTAATAATCGGTATAGATAAAAAAAAAAGTAATAATAATAATTTTGCGTTTTAATTATGGCGTGAAACTCATCTACTTTCTAAACTTACCGATCCTTGTATTATTAATGTAAGGAATTGATTCCCGCTCCTTGTAAACACATTTGAAAATTCCCGTTTTATTTCAAATATGACGTCACTTTTTCCTCAGAGAAATCTCTTTTTAATGGCATAATTCTTGTTAATTGTTTTTTCTGGCAATCAGGACGTAAATTTTAGCAGAAAACTCACATTTGTATGTAACTGGTATTCAAGCTAATTATTAATCAGTATCGATAAAAAATATTTTAGTTTTTCATCTTAAATATTGCGTCCATTATCTATCTACTTTCATTATACATTGATATTTATGCTCCTTGTATTATTACGAATATTTGAAAATACATGTTTTATTATGACGTCATTTTTGTCCAATAATGTAATTATTGTTCATTTTCCTTCTAATTATAACGCAGTTTTTGACATAAAAAGATCTTTTTAATGTAACCGATATTCATACTTCATGTATAATAACAAATACTCCATATTTTTGTTTCAAATATCACGGAAATTCATCTTCTTTTAAATTCTTTTTAAGTTTCAGTTTTCACGTGAAAATCGTTCAATTGAAAATTAATTGTTGAGGAAAACATATTTTTCCGTGTTTTTTATTTATTGGCAACGATAAATTTAAATGGTTAAATTGTATGGAAAAATGTCCATTCATTTTCTATGAAAATAATGAAATTTTTAATTATTAAAGAAAATATTTGAATAAAATAAACAAAAACCATTCTATGTTCATTGGATGGTTATAATCAACTTATATACAAAGATACAGGATAATTAAATGCTTCATTTTGACGCTGGCTTCAGCCTAACATTTGCACACAATCAGATTTATAATATTATTAGGATAGGATTAGGGTATATGTATATATTCATACATATAAGTGTATATATATGTATGTATATACATGTATTTGTGTAGATATATGTGTGTGTATATATATACATGTACATATATATATATATCACTGGCGCCCGGCTAACCGAAAAGTACCAAAAAAATAATAATAATACTGCAAAAATGGAGTCTTACACTTGAAAAAACAACCTTTTGGCTTAAAATCTCTCATCAAAACTGTTTTTCTTTTTCTTTCTTTTCTTTCTTTTTTTTAAATAAAATTAGTAACAGTTTTTTATTTTATTTTTCCAGATGTATAACCATTTCAATTCTTTCTGCAACAAAAAAAAAGACACCTTTTGGCTTAAAATCAAACTGTTTGAGGTCAAAAGTAAAATCGAATTCGCCAAAAACAAAAGATACATCGCCAAATATTGTTTCAATATAGAAATCTTGCCCCTTGAATAATTTTTTTAGCATTACGAACATTCCCAATCATGTTTAAATTAAATATTTTCGTTTTATAATATTCTCTCATCAAAACTTTTTTTTTCTTTCTCTTTCTTTTTTTTTTTTTAATAAAATTAGCAACAGTTTTTCTTTTATTTTTCGACATGTATAGGCTTTTCATTTCTTTCTGCAACAGTAATGATCGCCAAAAAATTAGCAATGGTAACCTTTTCGGCCAAAATAACAGAACTTTCTATCATAATTCTGTAACTAATATACGTAGAACGTTGTGTTATATACTAAAACCTTACCTGAAAAATTATCTCTCGAACAGTGTAAGTTCTATCGAGTTATAAAGGAACGGAACGAAATTTCCGTTTGTGTTTTATATATATAGTAGATGATTAATTTCCGTAATAAAATAAGTACATTTTAACTTGGCAGCATTTTATCTTTTGTTGATTTTTACTGAAAATTCAAATGGGAAACTTAAGCCCAGCTTTGAAAATTTTAGAAATTGAAATCCATATTTAGACCTTTTCTTTTCATTTCGTATCTATTTCTCCGGAAACATCTATCCAAAAAACTGTTGGTATAATTCAGGATTCTATAATTAAACAATTTTAGTATGCAAATTGGGTTTTTAAATTCAGTAATACGAAACTAATATGACTCCATCTTAAATAGGATGTAATCACCATGGCAACCTAGAATCATTACCAATCATGGGATATCATTGAATTAATTACGTATGATAGGATTTAATAGTATGAATAACATGAGTGTAATTTGGTCATAGAAATTATAAAATGTCATATACGTCATATATGACTATAACTTGATTATAGAGGTTATAAATGTCATATACGTCATATACGACTATAACCTCATACATGTCAGATAACTTGACGATACATCTCGGTCGTTCCTCAGAAGCTGCTATAACAAAGAAATACGATTTAAAAAAAAAAATCAAATAATAAATATTTTTAATAGTATATTTTTAAGTTTTGATTCGATTTTCATAAAATTTGAAAGGACTCGACAGAATTTTGCAGCGATTATATATATTAAATTTCAAACCATTTGGTTGGGTAGTTTTTGTGCTGTTATATGCGGACAGACGGTCGGACGGATTAGACGACGACTATATGTGCTATGTATTTATATAATTACGAACGCACCTAATAAATGAATGTTTATCCGTAAATATGAAGAAGTTTCAGGCATTAAGCGTAAATGATGAAATACTCTCGAATTGATGAAATGATTAAATACTCTCCAATATCACTACGAATCTTCATCTTTTTACGCAAATGCCTACATAAACAATTTAGAAAATGCATAACTCATAAAATAGCTGAAAAGCTAATTTAAACAATTACCGCCAAGAAAGGATTTGAATTCTTTCGTACAGTTTTGTATATGTTCAAATACAGGGTGATCTTTTTTAAAGTGACAGTGTTTGGAGCGCCCTGTAGCGCGATCTAATAGCCGAAATGGCACCAAACTTGGTATTTAGACTAATCAAGACAGAAAAAGAAATTTAGTTCAAAAAATCGCCGCTAGGGCATTTTGTGGCGCTGCTGTAGCTTACAATAACGAGAATTAGCATAAAACACGGGTATCAAAGAAAAATGCAAATGTTGTGCGATGACAGCGCCAGTAATAGGGGCTATTAAAGCAAGTAGTATACAGCTCCGACAAATAATCTCAGCTGAAGTAAACGAGCTCCAGTGGACATGCCTCTCACGTTACCGGAACGTGCGTTACTGCTAAAGCTGTATGAAAGGGGCCTTTATCGCTGAATGTTCTTAGGAAATTGATTAAGAAGTTCGAGGAAACGGGGTCACTGACCATTCGCGCTGGGAGAGGACGTAAACAAGTATCAGAAGATGTAATAACTGATGTGGCAACTGCAATTGTCGAAGAATCGCAGGGAACCATTGCTGGTACTAGCAGCGCCCGGGGTGTAGCTCGACAATTGGACATGAATTATTCCACGGTATGGAGAGTTTTGCGGCGCGTTATTGGATTTTACCCCTAAAAATCAGCCTCTTGCACGAACTGAAACCAAGTGATTATGATAAGCGAGTGACATTCGCTCTATCGTTTCTTGCCAGGGTAGAAATTGATGATGCTTTCCCATGGCACATTCTGTGGGGATATGAGTGCCATTTTTATCTCAACGGGTCCGTAAACACACAAAATAGCCGAATTTGGGCTTCTGAGCATCCCCACACCGTGCATGAAATCCCATTAAATTCCCCAAAAGTCACTGTTTGGTGTGGTTTCACAGCTGAATTCGTAATTGGGCCATTCTTTTTTGAGACCATCACTCCGACAGGACCCGAAACGTGCACCATAAATGCAGAAAGGTACCACGAAATGCCGCAAACGTTTGTTATTCCACAACTTTAGCAAAGAAACCGTCTCCAACAGACAATCTTTATGCAGGATGGTGCTCCGCCACACATTGGTAATAAGGTAAAGCAGCTGTAGCGCCAAACCTTCACTGATGATAGAGTCATAAGTCGGAGTTTTCCACTTGCATGGCCGCCTCGTTCCCCTGACTTCACGCTATGCGATTTTTGGCTCTGGGGTTATTTGAAATCTCAAGTTTATGTTGGTGGAGTATCAAATTTGTCTATTCTAAAGGACAACATAACAAAGACAGTGCGGAATATTCCTCGTGATATATAACGTACGGCTGTGGAGAACGTTGTGCACAGAATGCACGGTGTTATTTCTGAGAACGGTGCTCACATTGAAGGTGGTCTAATTCCTCACCGGGGAGGTAAATGTAGTAAATAAACATTAATAATTTAACTGTATGATTGTATGTGTTAGTATTTTTCTTTTCTCACATTTTATGCATTGCAAAGCGCCACAAAATGCCCTAGCGGCGATTTTTGAAACTAATTTTTTTTTCACGGAATCCTTTTCCCCATGTCTTGATTAGTCTAAATACCAAGTTTGGTGCCATTTCAGCTATTAGATCGCACTACAGGGCGCTCCAAACACTGTCACTTTAAAAAAGATCACCCTGTACTATACTTTACAAACAATACACTGTACTAAAATTAATTCAGTAAGAAAACCCATAGCTGGGCTGAAAACGCATTTAAAGCAATTATATCTTATCGACGATAACGTATCAGAATTTTGTTATGAAGCAATGTAAAAGAACATTAAATGTTGCACACAACCATTTTCAAAATTAAAGCTTTTATCGTGTACCTCAATAAGATATACCAGTTTCGCTGTGTTCGAAATAGTATATAGTATAGTTAACCCTATAATAAATCCGAAGCTCAAAATTTTCTATATGACACATGTTGTGGTGCCAATCAATAAAGTATAAAAATTTCATAATGCTTAAAAAAGTAACGCACTTTAAACAATTACTGGATAACGGTAGCAATATGACACCAGAAATTTTAAGGTAGATTTTTAACTTTATTTAGTAGTATAGCTGTATTACTCCTACCGTACGCTCTCAAGATGTGTTATACAATTACTCATATACAGGGAGTGGAGTTATTTTTAACTGGGAATCCCATGGAAACATTCAACCGTTTCACTATTCCTACAGGATTAATATTTCTACATAAATATAGTGGTTGCGAAGAACTTGATTTATATATTAAAAGTTAAATAAAAAGTGTTGCCAATTGGATGCACTATTTTTCATTTAAATGTTAAATATTATTATAATGTATACTTGTAAGTAAACGATAAATGCTAAGCTGATAATTTCTATACACCACATTTTGTGGTGCCAAACAATAACGTATATAACAATTTTATAATGCTTGAAGAAGTATAGCGTTGTTAAAAAGCACTTCAAAAAATTACTGTCTAACGGTAGCAATATAATTCAATTCTTATATTGTATTTTTGTAACTGAACGATAAATCCGAAGCTCAAAATTTTCTACATGACACATGTTGTGGTGCCAATCAATAAAGTATAAAAATTTCATAATGCTTAAAAAAGTAACGCATTGTTAAAACGCACTTTAAACAATTACTGGATAACGGTAGCAATATAATACAATTCTTATATTGCATTGTTGTAAATGAACGATAAATCCTAAGCTCATAATTTTCTATACGACACATGTTGTCGTGCCAATCAATGACGTATATTAAATTCATAACCCTTGAAGATGGATAACATCATTAACACTTTGACATCCGTATGTCTCGTAAAAATACTTCTATTCGTAAAATGTTGAAATGATTGATTGACACCAGAATTTAGAAACAAATTTATTCGTAAATAAGTAAAATATTTTTTCGTGTACCTCATAAAAGGGAATTTTTCATTCCAAAATTCTGGTGCCAATGTTGCATTTAACTATTAAAATTAAGTTACTGTACGTACGACACAACTGTGGTGTCGCCGGACGGCAAAGTGTTAAGGCGATCTTTTAGAAATTATCACCCATAAAAAATAATTTAAAAAATTTGAGTATTCTTGTAAACAAACTGTAAATACTACACATTTCATTTTTAGTAGGGAGCATGCTACATTAAAGAGATATTTCAATTTCGTGTTAATCAAATATATTTATTAAAGTTAGAGTTTGGTAAGAGATATAAATGAACACTTTTCAACTGTGTCGGAAAGGTAAAAATGAGAATGCTGAGTCATGATAGAGCTGCTGAGCAAGATTTCCAATGAAACCCAACAGTTGACATTTAAATACTATTATGTTTTAATTCTAATCTTTGCCTTCAGTGTTACCAATTAATTAATTTTTAAAAATTCAGATTGCTGGATTGGCACCACTTTTTTAAGTAGAAATGTTCACTTTATTTAATGACAGATTATATAATGCGAAAATAACACAAATTATACTGTTTTAAAAAAGTGATGACAATCAAGCAATCTGAATAAAAAGAAAGTAGCCGAGTGACAACACTGTTTGTCTTATTGAATCACAGAAATTCTGTGATTAAATAAGGCGAATATTATTTATTGGAAATAGTTGTATTGAAAGTTTAGTTGCGGTATTTTCCTGGGAAAAGTCACGGATCAAGAGGAAGCGGGGAGGTACCATAGGGTTAGCTGACTCCTTCCCTATATTAACCCTTAATTGCATAGTGATGTAAATTTCCATCACTTTTTATTTAACTTTTAATAAATAAATCAACTTCTTCGCCACCACTATATTTATATAGAAATATTAATCCAGTAAATTGCCCGTGAACTATGTTGCTGAACAAAGTTAAAAATCTATCTTAAAATTTCTGGTGTCTAATATTTAATATATGTATAAAACAACACAATTGTAAAAGAAAAACTCATGCAAAGAAGGGTTAAAATTGTTTTATCTTTGAAAATTTTATTTTTTCTGAAAAAAAAAATGTACCAATGAAAAAACAAAATATCTTTCGACATGGTATAGGGAATCAGCTGATAACAGCTTAGCAACTATTGCATGTGACTTCCTTGTTCCTCTCAGCTGCAATCAAAACTATCCCATTTGTTGTAAACCTCCATTGTCAGAAAAACTCGTCTTTATACACTGAATTATTTCTCATTTTTCAACAAATAATTTCCGTAATGCTAGAAAACATGCTTTTGCCACACGTTCTTCCCGAAAGTCTAAAGAAGAGGGGGAAATCCCGAATGCTGGCAACTATGCTTTTGCGTATGCCCGAATGATTCATTCGAAGGGAAACAAGTTCGAAATTGTACGTCAAACGTGACACAAATGAGGTGCGTTCGTACTATAGCTAGTTATGTAAATATTCAGATCTTGATGATTTTCAATTATGTGAAATGAATTATGTCGTCTGCGGATTAATTTCTGTCATAAAATAAGTATCTCCGTCGGTTGACAATTAAACCTCGGAAGCTCCTATAACAGGAGAGAAAGCACCGATTTAAAAAAAAAAAAAATTCAAATTTCTTAATAAATATTTTTATTAATATCTCCTAAAGTTTTGATTCGATTTTCATAAAATTTGAAATGACTCGACAAAATTCTGCAAAGATAATATATCTTAAATTTCAAACCATTCGGTTGGGTAGTTTTTGCATTGTTATGTGGCGGACGGACGGACCACATGACGACAATAGGTGCTACGTATTTATATAATTACGAACGCACCTAAAATCATTTATTTTTTCCCTCACTAAGTGTATGGCGAATATTTTTATTTCATAGTTGCCAACCTCCCAATTTTTTGAATACCAGTAAAATCTTACAAAAAAATTCGCTTTATTAAATTGAAGAAATTGTACGATTACATAAAACAAATGTTTTTGCATAAAAATACTGGTATGAAAAAAATCGGGAGGTTGGCAACTATGTTATTTATTTGAAAAAGTGGTCGCCAGAATCATCACTGCTATCCGTCAGTGGGATATGTTTGTTCCAGTCCTTAATCAAAGGGTTAACAACAATTTGTGTGTTTAGGATGAATTTAATCCAAATATTAAAATTATGTTGCACATTGTAATTATTGCCGCGAGTACAAATAAAAAATCCTTTTCTACACTAAGGACATTTAAAAATTGACGTAAGAACAAACACGAAAGAGGATAAATTAAATCGATTAAACAGCTACATGGATTACTAACATTTATGGAGATGTGACTGGAGAACCCCAATGAAATATTTTAAAAAATGCAATTATTAGATTTTAAAATTTAACCTTCATCAACTTATCGATTTCATTATTTTGTTTGCTATTTCATTGATGTAATACACTTCTAGATTGTTTAAAATAATTAAGCTGACTATAATGATTTGCTAAAGGTAGACCTTCTAAGAGAATTATATCCCAAAGCTCGTATATTTCCTTATTTTGATAGAACGTTATATTTTACAACGCTAAAGTTGGAACGCATACTTTCCAGTAAGTATATACTCTAAATGCGCTACAATATCACCCTATATTTAATGTTTAACTCATTCATTTGTGTTATGTTTTGTGTTGTTAGAAAAACAGTAGAGTACTTTACAAGTTATAAACTATTACTGAAAATATTGTTAAAAGAATTGTTAAGGAAAATTATGGAAATCATTTCATCAAAATATGATCTCAAGTGAGGAGACACTGATCGAATTGGTTAGATACGAAGTTGTCGTGATAATAACGCATGGAGCAAACGCAGTTCTTGTATGGCGATAGACACCAAAATCTAATTAGCACAATTCATGGGAAGTATATTCAACATATGTCCAACTATATATAAAGTGTCATGGAATTTAGTTCATTAAATTTTGAATTGCTACGTCCGCAAAATTTGTATAAAACACGGTTCAAAAATACTCAAATCGTATCCTAAAATGTCTAAATCTGTTAAGCAAAAATAAATAAATAAATAAATAAAGTTTTCAACACTCTCTTCTTATTAATATAGTAGAAATAAAAAAATAAATATATGGACCCATGTGAGGATTTCGCACTGAAATCTAATATACCAATATCTCATATATTTTAGATGTATACAGGCCCTGACTATCGCACGGGCACCCGGGGCCCATGCACTGGGCACGAAATTTCTGAGGGGCATGAAATTGTTCATAATTTCATCTAAATTTCCATTAAAAAAATCATTTTGTCAACATTTCTTTTAGTACTTTTGTTTGCACTCAGTATCAGCTTAATTTTATCATTTAATATCAATAACATCATTATTAAGTAGACTTCTTATCATTATTTTCTAGTAATTGATGTTATGTTTTTTTTTCTAGTCATTCAATTTTATCATATTGCCCATTTAATCGAAAAGTGACACAACTGAAAATATGTGATATTTGAGATTAAAATACGATAAGTATATAACAATAATATGATACGATAAAATGACAAAAATACATCTCAACCTATGGTTAAAAAACACATTTCAATAAATAGAAAAAAAAAATATTTTTATTCCTGGAACCGTTTTTCAATTTTCCGTTAAATGTAATTTTTTGATTGACACTTTTTGAATAAACGTATCAATATGTAAAAATAAGTAAATAAATAAATAAATAGCATGAGTAAATCATTTAATCTAAGGGGGGAGTGGGGGGGGGCACGAATAATTGAAAATGCTCTGTGCACAAAAACGTGCTAGTCGGGCCCTGGATGTATATTATTAATACATAATATATTACTACGTTACGCTTGCTGTTTAGATTTATTCATGGATTTATTCTTCTTATCTTAAATTTTTCAAAACATCTAAGACCGCAGTAATTTATTATTTAACACTAAAGGATGAAATAACTTTGTAGAATGTCCTTCAATTGATGGACAATAAGCTGTAAGTTTTTTCAACAAAAATCTTAGTTGTAAATATAAAAGAGACCTTTATCGGATCTAATCTCATTTCTCCTATTTTTTATCTCGAAGAGATTAGACTCATTTTAGATGTGTCGATGTATTTTGATATCTCTGAATGAATGAAAAACAAAATGTTAAGCAGTAAAGAAAATAAATATTTACTTTCATAATATGCTTTATGTATAATATCAGGGCTCGCAGCAAAAGATGAAAACTTTACTTGCACCTACCAACATCCCTAATCAATAATCTTCAGGATAAATTACTTTAACCTTTTGCACTCCACTGACACCTATACGGTGCCATAGTCATTTTAATCCCCAAATGTCACAATGGCACCGGAATTTTGAAACAAAATTTTCGATTTATTATGTACATGAACAAATAAATTGGCTTATTTTTAAATAAATTTGATCGAAAATTCCTGTGCCATTGTGACATTTGGGGGATATTAACACATTGACAGACAGTAGGAACAAGTGAAGTTCGAAAATTGTCACTATATGTTTTTGTAATTTTTAGAATATTAGAAGTATAGTTTTACTCTTTCTGCTTAAATAAACTTAATTTTGATTAACTTAGCACCTTTAATTTGGTTGCACTACTCCCTTCACAACCACATCAGGGTGGCTAGTGGTCAGGGAAAATACAGTCAAAAAAGTGATAAACACCAGTATATTCTTATAGAAAAATTTATGTTGATTATTCGATCAAATAATCAATTTGAATTTTTCTATAAGAATATACTGGTAACTTTCATTTTTTACTGTATTTTTCCCTGACCACTAGCCACCCTGCACGCGCATACTGAAGCTGCAACTCGTATAACAGGTGGAAAACGAACTTCAACCTAAAAAATTGTTTCCAAAACATGACACTGGGCTTCTACTTGTACGCCGGTAAATTCACATTTGTGCTGCTATAGCCGTAGTGTCTAAAAACGACTGTTTCGTTTTGGACAGCTATTGCCGTCATGCCACATAGTGAACTTAGCTTTGACGGCTATAGACGCAAGTGTCCGTCAACGTGTTAACACTAGAACTACCGGAAATTTTAATCAAATTTTATAAAACTATTTCACACCAGAATTTTTATTTAAACTATATAACTTATTCATTTAGCACATTCCTACGAGTTTTCTATTTAATTTATTTTGAAAAGAAATTTCTGGTTCGAATCGGATTATATTCATTTGATAGCCGTCAAAATGGCGGCTCATGGTAGTTCTAGTGTTATACTTAAGATTATAGATATTCGTGTTTGCAACCTCATTGAATATACAAATCCATTATTAAGTTTTAAAATTTATAAATAAGATAATTTTAATTCAATTTCATTATATATTTTATTATTATTTTAGTCAGTTCTGTTTTCATAAAAAAAAAAAAAAATGAGATGTTATAAAACTCTAGATTTTTTCTCTCATTTTATTTTTATTTATGTATATCTTATCGCCTTATTTATTTATTTTTTTTACATTCTTTTATTTAAATAAAAAAAAAATTACATAAATGTTTGAAATATCACAAATGCTATATTTTTGTACTCTTCTCCTGGTTCTCTGAAGAATAAAAAATATCAATGATTAAAATTTTCGTATTATTTATCCCGACTTCGTGATTGTATTAACTTTATATTTTGAGCGAGAAAATCAATAAAAAAATGAGAAAACGTCCTATTGATTTCCAATAAATGCAATCAAAGATTTTTTTGTCTCAACAGCAACTGTAGCAGCAATACAATTTTATGCATTTCATCAGAAGAAAATATTTTCTGAAAAGTTTCAAATCAAACTTGTTTTGATAATGTTAAATTAAGTGTATTCGAAGGCAGTGTTACTAACCGCATTTTTTCAAAACATCCGGATTACAATAGTGCTATCACTTTTTTTAAATTTCTATCTTCGCCATCTTTAATAACGTATTTAATAAGAAGAAAATAAAGCAAATTATACTATTTCAAAAAAGTGGTAGCAATCAAGAAATTGTAATTAAAAAATACAGCGGAATGCCACTGCTCGAAGGAAAAAAAACGGTCTTGAACCTTTGGCTACAAGACATAAACTGTCTTGTGTACCATTTTTTGAAAAACAATCTCTGACATGCACTTATACATGGATATTTTCACAAATAATCCACCATAAAGATAATTTTTTGTAACTTGTAGCAAGATTGATTACAAAACTAGTCGCCAGTCAGTCGTGGTCCTTAATCAAGGATTTAAATTGTCTACAACAGTGGCGCAGCCAGGGTAGGGATTTAGAGGCACTGGATACCTTTTTTCTTCTAAAAGTTTTTCTTCAGTATATTTAACCCCTTAATCGTCGCGCCCGAAACATTCACGGGCTGTCATGTAGGAACAACCCGTGACACCCACGGGAAAAGCTTGTAGGGACTTTAGCTAATATTTTCTGGTATCTTCTTTGAATTTTTCCTTCGCAAAATTACTTGAACACTAGATTACTTTAACACTTAATTTACTAGAAGCACCAAGAGCAGTCAATTTGACTGCTACCAAATATATATAATTCGATTTGAACCAGTTATTTCTTTGAAAAAGAATTAAATATATAAATCGCACAAAAATAATTTAAATAGATAATTTAAAAACCTTTAAATAAAAATTCTAGTGTGCATTTTCTTTTTTAAACTTGAGTGAAATTTCCATCACTTCTAGTGTTAAATGCTTAAGCGCATAATAAATGGAAGCACTGAACTGACAAATTTCTGAACTGCTTAATTTCAATAAACTGTACGAATTGGAACACGTGTTTCATTTGTTTCAAATCTTAATACATCTGAGTTATCGCTTTATAAATTTCAATGTTAAGTAGTTCAAGTGAAGAGGAAGATTTTAGTGCTGAGATATCTGGAAATGGATCAGAAGATTCTATTTTTTCAGATGTGCTTGACTCCGAAAAATCAGAAATTGAAGTTTGTGATGATGACGCTGATATTTCTTTTCCAAACCGTCAGTGGCATAAAATTTCGTCAAGTGCGCAAGATTACGCACTTCCACGCTTTCAATTCAAATTGGAGCCGAAGGTTAATGTTTCGTTTGATGCTAGTTTGGGTGTTCTGCAGTACTATGAATATTTTATAAATGATGAATTAGTGGATAATATTGTAAACGAAACTAATTGCTATGCTGAGCAGTTGGGAAATGTTGTTGGAGAAAAAAAGAGTACAAGGGCGAACAGAATGGCAACATGTCTCTCGAAATGAAATGCGATTGTTCCTCTTTCTTACAATTGTCGAAGGAAATGTAAAAAGCCGGAAGAAAGTATGTATTGGACTAAAAAATTATCTGTTGAGACACCATTTTTCGCAATATTATGACGTACAATAGATACAGCGAAATTAAAAAATACTTACATTTTGCAAATAATGAAGCTCACGATCCTGAAAATCCTCCTAATCCAAAACTGTGTAAAATTTGTACTGTTTGTGAGCCTCTGAATAATTTGTATAGAATTCCAATTACCCCTGAAAGAGATGTCACTATCGATGATGCATATAAGGTACGTGAAATTGTGATTTTTAAAAATATTATCCATCCTTTCACGCTTTCAGGGGCAAAACACTTCCGTTTCTAAAAAGTTGAAATAAATGATTGACACCGGAATTTATGAACAGATTTATTTCAAAAGTAGAAAAGGCTTAATTTCGCATATATAGCAAAGGAAAATATTTGTACCAAATTTCTGGTGCCATTAGAGTTTTGGGTATTAAAGTTAAGCGGTTTCATAAACTTACCACCGTGCCTGAAAGGTTAAATATGAAAAAAATACATTATTTCTTTTACCAGTGAACTCAGATTTTTGTGAATAATAAAATCGGGCAATAAAAAAATCGACGATTTTTGAAGAGATTGTCCCAAAATTAAGCAACGATTAAGGGGTTAATAGGAAAAAAAATCTGGAAATGAATAAGACGATACTAAAATAATGTGTACCTCTGAACCCTGTATGTTGAACCTCTGAACACCCTCCTGGCTGCACCACTGCTCTAGAAGATTAGAAAAAAAATTCACATTTTACAAAACATTGTGAGTTTTTGCATGAAATTTATTTTATGTGGTTTTATACAAATTATTTTGTTTTATTTCGTTTATCCAGGATAATGAACATATCAGTCGTACACCTGTATGAACATGTTAATGCTATAAAATTAGATTTCAAGCTTTGTAAAAACAATGTTGTTAAGTTACACTTGGTTAATTCATAAAGATATTGGTATAAAAAACTTATATCTGCACAAAATATCTGCACAAAATGTGTATTATTTTTTACCAGATTTTTAAATTTAATGTAACAGTCTAAAATCGGTCGTAAAATTTAACAAGAACGAAAAATCATGCGTCAAGCATAGATCATGTAACACTTTCCAACGCTTCCAAAATAATTTTACAAATCATACCGTTTAATAAGCAGAAAGATAACATCTAAGTAAACAATTTGGAAAACGCATAACATATTTAAAAACATAATTTCAGGAATTTCCAGCGTATACAATATTCGGAAAAATATCCGAATACTTTTATTCAGCCCTGTATAGGATGTATAGATTTGTATATATACTACATAGGATGTTAAATTTTAGTTCAGTTAAGAAACGCGTAGCACAGTTTAAAATTCTCCTTCTGGAGTTTCTGTCAATAAACGGAAATGTGTTCGCAAACTTTTGTGCTTCCCTGTATAGAATATACAGCATTTATACAACACCACGTAATAAACAAAAAGTGAGTTACATTTAAAATCGCGTTCAGTAACTTAAAACGCACTTCCAGGAATTATTGTTAACAGAAAGTAGAGAATTCTTTTTGTGTCCCTGTAAATGAACGATGACTGCTATACACAATATTCTGTAGTAAGCCTCTTGTAATGCACCTTAGTGATATATATAAATTTCAATGCGTTTAAAATAGCGAAACATTATTTAAATAAACCGCAGACGATTTTTCTCCATAGACGCAATGTAACGGAATTCTTTTGACTGTCCCTGTAAATTAACTATAAGTACTATACACACACTATTCCATATTAAGCTTCTTGTAATACACTTTAGTGATATATATCAATTACAATGTGTTTGCAATTGTGTAACATCATTAAAATAAACCGCAAATGAATTTTCCCCATAGAACGTAATGTAACGGAATTCTTTTGAGTGTCCCTGTAAAAGAACTATAAGTGCTACACACTTCAGTTGAAATAGGGAACGTGCTATAGATAACAACAATAACATATAAAAATTGCAAGGCAATTCGAGCATATTTACGGGAGTTAGAGCACGGACAGACGGACAGACGGCAGACGGCCAAACAAACCGAAGTCATAAACACTTTTCAACTAGGTTTGTAAGTGTTAAAAAGGAGTACTATCAAAATTTCGAAATATTTTAACCTTATTCAAGTATGAAAATCACAGGGAAAATAAACATAAAAATGATATTATTGTTCAAATTATAGGATAAAGAAATTAAATAATGTTATAAAATAAACAAAATAATAAATAAAATAATAAAGTTTTCTTTTTAACCCTTTATGTACTGAAATATGATTTCATGAAAATTTTATCTTCTAAAGCATTCTTCGTGAATTATTGAAATTACATTAGAAGATTTCCATAATCATTTAATAAATTTTAGAGGGATTTTAGAGTAATTGAAGGAATTAGGAGGATTAATTAAATTTGAATTTATAGTGATTTTTGTGCAATATTTATAACCCCTTCAAATATTTTATTTTGAATAATTTTCTTAGTATTTTGTAGAATTAGGAAATGTACAAATATAATGTTGTTACAATAGAAATATAGAAATATTTCCGAATTGACCCCCCCCCCCCCCCCAGTCTCCTCCAACGCCAAGAAAGCTGAAAAGTTGCAAAGGCAAAAGAAATCATCCTTTTAAAAAATATTTTTGTTTTGTGTATCCAATAACGCTTTTGGAACAAGATAAATTAATGCTTCTAAACCTCATTCTAAACTGTATTACCACTAATCGATGCATTAAAGGAATTTTATAACAAGTTATTTTACTGGTACTTATAAGTACCAACAGTAGATAAAGGGTTAAAATTTTATGTCTATATTTTCATTTTTTACAAGTTGCTGCTTGTACTTTCGTTCACGTAAGACTGGAAAAATAATTATATTTTTCTACAAAATTAAATAAATTTTTAGTTCCCGAATACGGAAATATATAACTTCCGTTATCTGAAAAAAAAAAAAAAAACGAATAGTTCAATGAAACTATGCAAGTTTTGAAGAAGAAAATACTTTGGATCTAATTTTAATATCATTAATTCAGGGGGCTACCACACGATGCGTTTTTTGAATAACACTTTATTTGAACGAAAAATCTTCATTTTAAATTCCTCTTGCACTTTATGTAGAAACCTCAGAGCAAGACTGTGGTAGAAAGCAATACTGAAAGTTACTTTTGCTGCAAACGTTCTAAAAGCCTACCGCGAAAAGTTTTCTTTTGGAATATTGACATTCATAAAACAAACCAATGGGAACTGCGAAAAGTAAAACAATATTTTCGACTCAAAAGTCATGTGTATTAAAACTGAAACTGCTTTTGCAAAATATACAGTATTTTTTTATTTTCATTTGGGAAAATAAACCCTTTTAAATATGGACTTAATCATTACAGGTTCCGTACATTTTTACCACACTTTTTCAATAAACTTTTGCTATATAATATTTAAATAGCAAAAATTATAGAAACCGCGTTTAATTGCAGGATTGCAATACTTTTCTGCATTTAAATAAGGCAAAAAATTTCTATTAAACAATTGTGGTAAACGATTGTGGAAAATAAATCATTATAAATAGGGACATAATCATAGATCCATATTTTCAAATAAATAACGCAATTGCATCTACGCAAGTTTTCAATAAGAAAATCCTTAGGACCTAATTTGATTAATGTTAATTAGTGAAAGTAAAATAATATTTTCGATTTCAAAATTGCAGGATTGCAATACTTTTCTGCATTTAAATAAGGCAAAAAATTTCTATTAAACAATTGTGGTAAATGTGTACGAACTTTCTATTCATACCTAGATCCATACTTTAAAATGAACATCTAAATTGCAATGATCAAGTTTGCAACAAGAAACTATTTAGGATCTAATATAATCAGTAATTGTTGACGGTAAAGCAATATTTTCGATGTCAGATGTCATGGGTAATGAAACCGAAAGTGCCTTCGCAAATTATGAAATACCATTTTATTTCCAGTTGGGAAAATAAATCATTTTAAATAGGGACATAATCATAGATCCATATTTTCAAATAAATAACGCAATTGCATGTACGCAAGTTTTCAATAAGAAAATCCTTAGGACCTAATTTGATTAACATTAATTAGTGAAAGAAAAATAATATTTTCGATTTCAAAATTGCAGGATTGCAATACTTTTCTGCATTTAAATAAGGCAAAAAATTTCTATTAAACAATTGTGGTAAAAGTGTACGAACTTTCTATTCATACCTAGATCCATACTTTAAAATGAACAGCTAAATTGCAATGATCAATTTTGCAACAAGAAAATATTTAGGATCTAATATTATCAATAATTGCTGAAAGTAAAGCAATATTTTCGATGTCAGATGTCATCGGTAATGAAACCGAAAGTGCTTTCGCAAATTATGAAATACCATTTTATTTCCAATTGGGAAAATAAATCATTTTAAATAGGGACATAATCATGGATCCATTTTTTCAAATAAATAACGCAATTGCATCTACGCAAGTTTTCAATATGAAAATCCTTAGGACCTAATTTGATTAACATTAATTAGTGAAAGTAAAATAATATTTTCGATTTCAAAATTGCAGGATTGCAATACTTTTCTGCATTTAAATAAGGCAAAAAATTTCTATTAAACAATTGTGGTAAAAGTGTACGAACTTTCTATTCATACCTAGATCCATACTTTAAAATGAATAGCTAAATTGCAATCACCAAGAAAATCTTTAAGATCTAATATTATCAGTAATTGCTGAAAGTAAAGCAATATTTTCGATGTCAGATATCATGGGTAATGAAACCGAAAGTGCTTTCGCAAATTATGAAATACCATTTTATTTCCAGTTTGGAAAATAAATCATTTTAAATAGGGACATAATCATAGATCCATATTGTCAAATAAATAACGCAATTGCATCTACGCAAGTTTTCAATAAGAAAATCCTTAGGACCTAATTTGATTAACATTAATTAGTGAAAGTAAAATAATATTTTCGATTTCAAAATTGCAGGATTGCAATACTTTTCTGCATTTAAATAAGGCAAAAAATTTCTATTAAACAATTGTTGTAAAAATGTACGAACTTTCTATTCATACCTAGATCCATACTTTAAAATGAACAGCTAAATTGCAATGATCAAGTTTGCAACAAGAAAATATTTAGGATCTAATATTATCAGTAATTGCTGAAAGTAAAGCAATATTTTCGATGTCAGATGTCATGGGTAATGAAACCAAAAGTGCTTTCGCAAATTATGAAATACCATTTTATTTCCAATTGGGAAAATAAATCATTTTAAATAGGGACATAACCATAGATCCATATTTTCAAATAAATAACGCAATTGCATCTACGCAAGTTTTCAATAAGAAAATCCTTAGGACCTAATTTGATTAACATTAATTAGTGAAAGTAGAATAACATTTTCGATTTCAAAAGTCATGTGAAATGAAACTGAGACTGCTTTCGCAACTAATTAACCCCTTTTAATTTTCATTTGGAGAAGTAAATAATTTTAAATAGGGACTTAACCATACCTAGATACGTATTTTAAAATTAATAGTTTAATTTAAATTGCATTCGAACAAAATTGCAAATATTAAGTCGAATATATATATATATATATATATATATATATATATATATATATATATATATATATATATTACATTTGTTTAAATACGTTTTTATCCATTTATAGTATAATATTCGTAATAATTAAATTATGAATGTATTTTGAGAAAACAATTTGGAAATTCTCAATAAATAGTTTAAAGAACCCCTTTTTTTCTTTTTTTTTTTTCATGATGCCATATCCTAAAAGTGAAACAGAGTAAAAATTATAATTTTTTTTTAATAAATTGACTAGTTTACGTTTCTTAGTTATGAATTTTCCATAATAGGGGCCCTTTCCAAATTAAGTATTGTAACGGAATTTTTTGGAATAACATGAAATTGGGAGTGTTTCTTAAGATAAGCATTGAATACTCAATAAAGAGCGTTTTCTTAAACTACTTTTACTGTTATATTTATTTAAAATAGTAATCTGCATCTAATTTAATCACGGAACTCTCCAATTAAATGAAGCAAAGGGGGGAAATCGGAGAGAGTGATACACAAAAACACTGACAGCTATTAAACCTGCATTATTCAAGAATTTTCAATATGGTAAACCCATCGCGACAAAAACTATAATTTCGCAGTGATTTTAGTATGTTTACGTTACTTGGACATTGAACTCATATATATTTCAGGGTTGCCAACTACTACGCTTATTTTGAATGAAATAATTATTTTATTACCGTAAATTTGACTTAACAAACGCATTAACGAATATACAATTTTTAAAACATTTTTCTGGTTAAAAACATGAATATTTGATTTAAAAAGGCGTAGAAGTTGGCAGCCCTGATATTTACAGACGAGGAAACTGGAAACATATTCACTTTATACTTTAGTCTAAGAAAATTTGGTTCATTTTGAAAAATTATATTAGTAATAGAATGAAATTAAAAGATTATTCTTTACATGGCGGAGTGGGGGGGGGGGGGGTAAGCACCTTTATTCAGCTGAAGGAAACAAATAACACATGGCTGATAAGTTCCCGGTCTAATAAAGAAACACAACTTTTTAACATAACTTTATGACTTTATAACTTTATAATTTTAATAAATAACATAACTTTAATAATAAATAATAATAATTTAATAATAATAGTAAAAATATTTTAATAATAATAATTTAATAAATTAATAATAATAATTTAATAAATAATTATAATAATAATTTAATAATATATAACATAACTTTATCAGGAAAAAGCTCCAAACAGTGCTTAGAATCATTGACTCGTTGTTTTTGGTCAAAAGTCAACATGCGCGGCACCCACTTTCACAACAGCTTTTTAATAGACAAATGTTCATTCAAAATAAAACCTACACGTTCCTTGGATATCTTCAGAGTCTAAGCTATCTCCAGCAACTTCACTTTACGGTTCCCCGAAACGACTTTGTGGACTTTTTTTATGTTTTCCGGAGTAACCACCTCTTTTCCGTGGTGCATCACCGGTGTCCGTACGACTTCGTTTAAATTCAGCAAACCAGTCAATAATGGTTGATTTACCTGGTGCAGTGTCCGGATAACGCTTATCAAGCCAAGCTTTTGTTTGAACGATGTTTTTTCCCATCAAATAACAATTCTTGAAATTCTTGTTTATCCATTGTTTTGTTTATCAACCAAGTCGTTCAACTACAACCACTCTAACGTTTTATCCACACGGCAAATCGTCATGACATTTTTTCTGCTACCTTTTTAAAGGTTAATATTTACTAAAAAAAGCATCGGCTCGGCGATTTCAACGCCATCTGTATGCCAGACCGGTAACTTATCAGCCGATGTGTTATTTCAATGAGTATAAAAGTAGAATAAATAAAGTTCATGTTTCACAATACTTAAAAAACCTTTTTCTAATTTCATAGGGGCAGAAATGGTTTATGAAATCTAGAATCGGATTATATTCTGGCATTAATTATTGCTTGTACTTTTAAAAGATGCTAATGCCCAGTGTAGCATGTGTGCTACCGGATTTGTTTTTCTCAGTTTTTTCGATTGATACCAATTTGTTTTTTAAATAGCAATATTCGCTTTATTTGGTGATAGATTAAACAAAGCTAATATTAAAGTTTAAAAATGCGGTAGAAGTCAAGGAACTGGAATAACAAAGCCTTAACCAATTGACAGCACACATGGTAGCATGTATGCTACTATAGACATTAGAGAGTTAGTTACCCGTAAAATAATTCATTAAATATTTGTAATTTTAATTACCGTAATTTCCGGCCTATAATCCGCAGATCACACAATTCATTTTCAACACAGAAATTTTATTTTAAAAAATGTAACTTACTAAATCACTTTAAATATTTCACTTAAATTATTGAATAAAATTTCTGGGTTGAATCAGAATTGTTTGATCCGCAGATTATAGGCCGGAAATTACAGTAACTTGTACTCTTTTTTTTTTTTTTTTTTTGGTTTCTAAAATTCTCTTTTCCAATTAAACCTGTTGCTCTGTTCGCATTTAGCATGCACACGTAACGCTTCATTTCAATAATTACACAGATGATATATGAAGAAAAGAAAATTCGTATCAGAGAAATAACATATCATACTTACTAACAATCTCACAATATGTATAGAAAATATTTCTACAATATCGTTTCTTATAACAGGGTTCGTACGTTTTACCACAATTTTTAATAGAATTTTTCTATTTAATATTTAAACAGCATAAATTGTACACGCCCCTGTTGATTGCAGGATTTATAATATATTTTTTGCATTTTAATAAGCTGAAAAAATCTATTAAAAAATTGTGGTACACGCGTACGAATTCTGTATAAACACTAGAAATTTTTTCCCAGTCAAATAGATTCTATTAATACGGTAGGATTAAATGAAAAAAAAATCGCACCAGGAAACAAATATTGTGCAATTGAAAAATAATAATAAATCTTATTAACAAGCTTGCATAAGATTGATCTTTAATATTGTACTCATGATATTGAGCAGTTCTCATAACGGACTGTTTGGAGGCCGATGTATAAACCAAATGCAAGGGTGTCAGTTTTGTATGTTGGAATGATTTCAAACTTTAACCACGCCCTCCTGAATTAGGCTTACGTGCTGACACTAAAATGGCGGTTGTCGTCGGCGGATTTTTTTCCGCGTTTGTACGGTCCCATGAATTTAAATACCAGTATTTTTTAAGGTATTCTACGCTGTAATTTACTATTTTATCGCAGTGAAATAAGTCGGAGAATACTTTAAGAAATTACTTGTATTCAAATTCAAGGGACTGTACAAAAGCTGAAATAAATCCGCCTACGATTGATAATTTCATGCAAATGCTCATTATTCCAACAAATATTTAATATATTTATATTCTATTTGCAGTATATCGTTTCAATTGTACTCAGTAAATTTTTCTGAAAGTGTAGTTAAATTTGGTTGTAAACTCTGCTTGCTATATATATAAAAAGGAAATATCTTGGAAAATTTAAGAAACCTCGAAATTTCCATGCATATACGTACCATTCTTACACAAATACACAAAAATGCTGTAAAAATCTACATAGATATGTGCTACAGCTGCAGAACATTTCAATCATTTTATTTTACAGCGCAATGGCAAATCATGTATTTTATTTCTGTTGTCAACATCTTTTTCTATGAATTTACGAACCACACAACAGCGAATGAGGTATCATTCGAAAGGTTTTTGAAGCGGCTTCTGACATAGTGCTAGTGATGGGTATAACGATTATTTTGATTATTCGAATGAATCATTCGAGTATGCACATAAGCATATCTGTCAAACTTCAGTATTTTTTTTATTCAACTACTACCACAAAAAGAAAACAAGAACGAAAAATCATGCGTCAAGCTTAGATTATGTAACACTTTCCAACGCTTCCAAAATAATTTTGCAAATCATTACCGTTTAATAAGCAGAAAGATAACATCTAAGTAAACAATTTGGAAAACGCATAACATATTTAAAAACGTAATTTCAGGAATTTCCAACATATACAATATTCGGAAAAATATCCGAATACTTTTATTCAGCCCTGTATATGATCTATAGATTTGTATATATACTACATAGGATTCTAAATTTTAGTTTAGTTAGGAAACGCGTAGCACAGTTTAAAATTCTCCTTCTGGAGTTTCTGTCAATAAACGGAAATGTGTTCGCGAACTTTTGTGCTACCCCGTATATGAAATACAGAATTTATACACACCAAGTAATAGACAAAAAGTGAGTTAAATTTAAAATCGCGTTCAGCAACTTAACCCTTTCAGGGGCAAGCACTTGTGCTCCTGTAACGTTGAATTCCCACCGGAATTTAGGAAAGAATTTAGTTCAAAATAAGAATAAGCAATTTTTCAACTTTTTCTCGTCAAAGTTAAGAAAGTAAAATTTAATTAAAAGTGTCTGGTTTGAATCGGATTAAAATTAGGTGGTATATGATATATACCACCGCCCCTCAAAGGGTTAAAACGCACTTCCAGGAATTACTGTTAACAGACAGTAGAGAATTATTTTGTGTGTCCATGTAAATGAACGATCACTTCTATGCACACAATATTCTGTAGTAAGCCTCTTGTAATGCATATTAGTGATATATATAAATTTCAATGCGTTTAAAATAGTGAAACATTATTTAATGAAACCGCAAACGATTTTTATACATAGACGTAATGTAACGGAATTCTTTTGACTGTCCCTGTAAAGTAACTATAAGTGCTATGCACACCCTATTCCATATTAAGCTTCTTGTAATGCACCTTAGTGATATATATCAATTACAATGTGTTTGAAATTGTGTAACATCATCAAAATAAACCGCAAATGATTTTTCCCCATAGAACGTAATGTAACGGAATTATTTTGAGTGTCCCTGTAAAAAAAACTATAAATGCCACACACTTCAGTTGAAATAGGGAACATGCGATAGATAACGATAATAACTTATAAAAATTGCAGGGCAATCCGAGTATATATACGGGAGTTAGAGCACGGAAAGCCGGCAGACGGTCATACGGCAGACAAACCGAAGTCATAAACACTTTTCAACTAGGTTGGAAAGTGTTAAAAAGTTTCTGTTTTTTTTTTTCAAAATTTCTGGTAGTAATTGAAATTTTTTTTTTTTTTTAAAGTTTAACAGATATGCTTCTGCGCATGTCCGAATGATTCCTTCTAGTAATAATCGACAAAAGATAAACCACCGATCATTACAATATAATACACTAGCTAACCCGCCCGGCGTTGCCCGGGCCCGAGATAATTACAATCTCAGAGAAAGGCGTTAATCCCCTCCCTCTCCATACCCGCAAATATCTATCTATCTATCTATATTATAAAGGCCAAACGTGTCCGTGCGTAACGCATACGTCATTTTGCGAATGGCAACAGCTGACGATGAAATTTCGGTTTTGTGATTTTTGCTATTGCAATTTTTTTAATTTCTAAACATAGCAGATTTTCAATTTTTACACCGCTATAGAGGGAAAAAAAAAATACTTTCAAATGCAATTTGTTTGAAAACTATATCTTAATTTCCTGATATATTATGACTTATAAAATATTTTTTAAGCATGAATTTTGAAACGCCCAATAAACAAATGGAAGAATGCTGCCATTATAAATTTTTAAATAGTTACAGGTAGTAAAATTAATGAATTTTGAAATAAAAACGTCACAAGAATAGGGTGCCTTTATATGAGAGTAGCGTTATACCGGATACAAAATTTGATTAGTTCGCACGATTTTGGAGAAAAGGAAGCTTTGTAATAATTTAAATATTTAAAAGAAAATTATTTGTTTACACCATAAACAAACATCGGATATTTTAACAGATAATATAAACAGAAGATATTGTTTTAGATATTGCATTTTTTATGAATAAAATATAAAAAGAATTATTTCACAAATTTAATAAAAATGCATATAAAAAGTTAATATGAGCAGTAAGAAACAACGTTTTAATTCATATTTCATCAGTATTATTACAAATAATGTTAACGGTCGTTGCGAAGTTGGAAAAAACGAATATACATGAAATTCGTTAATATCGCGATCACTATATCGTATGCATAAGATGATGAATAATAAATTAACAAAGAAGCATCACTGGATGCAGCAAACTCCCTGTATTAATACAAAAAAAAAAAAAAAAAAAAAAAAAAAAAACCCTTGAAATTCGTTAATGTCGCGATCAATATATCGCATGTATGAACGCTTAGTAAAAAAAAAAAAAAAAAAAAAAAAAAAAAAAAAAAAAAAAACTGGATGGATACCGCGCTTCACGCACAAGAAAAGCAAAGAAACCAGTAAAAAAAAATCACTAAATGCAGCAACTTTGACAAATAAAAATATTAAAAATCTATTAGATTTAGAGAAAAAAATGGTTTTCGCCTACGTTCTGTAACCCAGAAAGCCCGGGTTCGATTCCCTAGTACTAATAAAAGAAAGTTTCACTCTGTGTGTGTGTCCGTGTGTGTGTCTGTTGGCGATGGCTAGGAAAATCTAGCCCACCTAGAAGGCTGTAAATTTAGATTTAGGTAGTCCAAACCCTCTCCTGTTGCACCATTACTTCAGAATTTTAATATTTCAATTACTTTCTGAAATATTAATTAATATTCACAAAGAACTGTCATCTAAAATACGCTTTTATTCTCTTGGGTTGGTTGGTTCACAGGTTGGTTGCATCCATTCTTCACAGAAGTAATTAAATAAACCAGAGCAGCGATGCATAAATGAGGATTTCTAACTAAATAGTGTCAATATGGATTGAAGTTATCAGCGTAGAGGAGCCATGCGAATGTCGCGCCACCTGTACATGACAAATTACACATACGTCCCACTGATTGAAATATTTTACAGGCACATATTTCTTTATGATAATTAGTCGGATTTAAGTTTTTTTTTTTTTTTTTTTTTTTTTTTTTTTAACATGTCATTTATTATTATGATGGAGATTTTTAATACAGAAAACTTTATTTAACAAATTCTTTTTCATATTTGCGGGAATGAAGAGGGGCAAGGGTTTAGTTACATTTAAGCTTCAAGGTGTATTTCTAGAAAGCAGTTACCAGAATTTCCGAATAATAGTGTAAGCCAAATTTCAAATTAAGTTCCTAGCTTACCAAATAAATCAATCTTTAAAGATGTATTGTGATCCTCCTAATTAGTTATTTGCTGAAGGCCACTTGAACAACCCCCCCCCCTCTCACCCTCCCGGCACTTCCTTCAAGGTTTTTTCTCTAACTCTGCTCCGTTTCCAATCTTTCCTACTATCTTTCCGATTACTATCTTTCCGTTACTATCTTTCCGATTTCAACGCAAGTGATTTCAAACATTATAATTCATTTAATAGTCACCCTATATAACATTAAACTAAATTTATGAGTAGCGGTTACCACTATTTACGAATAACAGTTTAAGCCAAATTTGTAATTAAATTCAAAGCTTAAGGAAACGAACGAATTTTGAAAGATGCATAGTGGTCCTCCTAATTAGTCATTTGATGAAGGGCATTTGAGCATCCCCTCCCCCCCTTCCCCCGGAACCTCCTTCAAGGTTTTTTCTCTAACTATGCTCCGTTTCCATATCTCAGCAAATATTTTTCCGATTTCAACGCAAGTGGTTCCAAACATTATAATTAACTTAATAGTCACTCTTTATAACATTAAACTAAATTTATGAATAGCGGTTACCACTATTTTCGAATAATAGTTTAAGCGAAATTTGTAATTACGTTCCTAGCTTAAGCAAACGAACGAATTTTGAAAGATGCATAGTGGTCCTTCTAATTAGTCATTTGCCGAAGGACAATTGAACCACCCCTCCCCCCCGGCCCGTCCTTCAGGGTTTTTTCTCTAACTCTGTTCCGTTTCAATATCTCAGCAACTATTTTTCCGATTTCAACACAAGTGATTCCAAACATTATAATTAACTTAATTGTCACTCTTTATAACATTAAACTAAAATTATGAGTAGCGGTCGCCACTATTTACGAATAATAGTTTAAGCCAAATTTGTAATTAAGTTCAAAGCTTAAGCAAACGAACGAATTTTGAAAGATGCATAGTGGTCCTCCTAATTAGTCATTTGCTGAAGGGAACTTGAACACCCCCCCCCGGCCCCTCCTTCAAGGTTTTTCTCTAACTATGCCACGTTTCTATATATCAGCAACTATCTTTCCGATTTCAACGCAAGTGATTCCAAACATTATAGTCTAGCTAGCAACGTTTTCGTCGCCTGATTTTAGCAAGGCTCATTTTTCTATATAGTCTCCCTCTCTATTGTGTAGTACGAATGCGGCCGGTCTGGCTGGTGGAAGTGGTTGCGTTTACCTGTTGGGGGAAAGGCAATGCAGATAAAAAAGTGACAAAATTACGTCATTTTAGCATGAATTTTGATTATAAAACTTGTTTCTGCTCACTATTTGTGATATTAAGTTATTAGTCTGGCACCGTTTTAACGTTGCCAACACCGTGCCAGACCCTCATTTATAGGCAAAATAAGGTATCAAATTCACGTCATTTTAGCAAAGCTGAAATTTTAGTATGTTATACTTTGGCTATCAGATAAGCTATAATTAATTTGCCAGACCGAAATTCCGTTGCTAAATTACTGCCAGACGCCGATTTAAATTTGGCAGAGCAAGCGCCTATTAGAAGGGTTGGCAGCTTTTGTAGTGCTTTGGCTACTTTCAATACACATCCAAGCCATGATTGTTGACAAAGCAACGATCCTTGCTTTCTATAAAAGTATATATATATATATGATTTGTCGAAATAAATGCTTAAATAAAAATATTTGTTACACTTATTTAACGTGTCTTCACTGAAAAATGTTTTTTCCTTGATTATCGCTACAAAAAACACACGTTTTTCAATTACTAGCCTACGCATTAAATTTCCTTTTGAAAACACAGAGAACATGCTATGAACGTATTATTTCAAACCACAAATGACCTATTGACCTTGAAAAGTAGCAGCTGACATTGCCTATTTCTTGCTAGCCTCTATAAGTTTATTCAGAAAATTAAGGGAAAATATTATATATTGTATTATTTAAAATTAAAAGCGAATATTAACAAACCCTAATTATAATATTACTTAAAAATTAAAGGAGAAATTAAATAAACATAACGGTTGACAATTTACGCCATGAAGTTCTTGTTTTGCTCTTTTTTCGCTTCTTTGGCGATTTCATAAATCTCTATACTCATAAAAGAACATGTCCTGATGACTCAGAATCAATGCCGAGCTTCAACCGCTATTCCTAGGATTATGAAATTTGGGAGATATGTTCCGTTACACAATATAGGCGCTCACTAAGAAAGGATTTTTGAAAATTCACCCTAAGAAAGTTAAATAGGGGGTCGAAATCTTTAGGTCATTTTGTCTTTTCGCCATATCTTAACAGAAGTTTTAAGTAGAAGCAAGAAATTCAGGATAACAAATCTACTAAAAAAATAGTTAAACATGTATTTCAGCAATTTTAATAATTCAAATACTAAGGAGGTTAAATGAGTGCTCGAATGTTTTAGGTGATTACGCCATATCTCAGCAGGAGTTTTAGGTAGAGGCGTGAAATTCAGGTTACCCAATCTACTAAAAAAATAGTTAAACACGTATTTCAGCTATATTTTAGAAGTTCAACCACTAAGGGGGTTAAATTGGGGGGGGGGGGGGCGAACGTTTTAGGTCCTTTGGTCACCATATCTCAGCAGCAGTTTTAGGTAGGAGCTTGAAATTCAGGATTAAAAATTTACTAAAAAAATAGTTAAACACGTATTTTAGCGATTTCAGAAATTCAGCCACTAAAAGGAGTTAAATGAGAGTCGAATGTGTTAAGTCATTTTGCCATAACTCAGTAGAAGTTATAGGTAGGAGCGTGAAATTAAGGATAACAAATGTACTAAAAATATTTAAATAGATATTTCAGCGATTTTAAATATTCATTAACCAAGGGGGTTAAACGGGGGTCGAACGTTTTAGATCATTTCGGCATTCTCAACTGCAGTTTTAAGTACGAGCGTGAAATTCTAGCATTACAAATCTACTAAAAATAGTTAAACACGTAATTCAGCTATTTAAGCAGAAGCGAGTTTGTCGCCAACATCAGCTATGAACCCGATCATGGAAGATTAGACGAATAAGACAACTATAGCTGATTTTTTATTAGATATTTTGCGTGAATTTTTCCAAGGAAAAGTTTTTTTTTAATTTTCATATTTTATAAATTGTTTTTACGCTTTCTTTCTTAAAATTAAAATTTAATTAAAAATAAGATTAAAATTTTTATACAGCATAGAATACATTTCCTCCCCTGTTCAAAATACATTTTTGGATTTAAAGATTTGCGATTTAAGTACTAGTCGCCATATTTATGTGCTCGGGTATGCACAAGACTGCGTTACAGTGATTGTCGCATAATCAGTTGACAGTCGTGCAACCCAAAGGGCTTTGTTAAAATAATTTAATTTTAAGGATTTATGCACGCATAATGACTGAAACTCTTTATAATGATCGCTGTATTAACGATATATGGGTGAGAAAAACACAGGTCATTGTATTTTTTACCCCGACATTAAAAATTTATGGGCGTGAAACCACACTGCCATGTATCTTAGCCAATCTCATTTTTTTTATCTGAAAGCTCACCCTTCCCTTAGATAATCACGGGCAGGGCCGAGCAGTAGTTTCTCAGGGGGCTCAAGGAAAAAAAAAAAACATATTATTTTTGTCACGAAATTTTTACTTGCGTGATTTTTTTTATATATTCTTATTAGTTATTTTCATATAGTTTAAAATAAAGTATTTTATTTACATTTTTCTTTTTGCATGTAAAATGCACTTTCTAGGCCCCAAACAAAGGCAGCGCTGTACGCTGCAAAAGGTATCTGGGCCCCACGCGGAAGCGACCGGCTAGCTAACGATATATGGCTTGAAACACCCAACCGGGACACCAACCGTAAAAGGTATAGGATACAATGTCCCGGCGGAAAAATACCCAGAGCTAGCCAGCAAATCACCCCAACAAGTGAGACTC
Organism: Maratus michaelseni; assembly: GCA_963931845.1. Classification (NCBI taxonomy): domain Eukaryota; kingdom Metazoa; phylum Arthropoda; class Arachnida; order Araneae; family Salticidae; genus Maratus; species Maratus michaelseni. The sequence goes on from OZ007598.1 coordinate 80,163,381, forward strand.
AGAACAATGAGCAAATATAAAACCATACAACAAGAGCTCCGAAATGGAGTCACAAGAAGGCCAAACAAACCTTACCCCAGACTATATATTAAAATACAAACTAAAAATGAAAAACTAACCTACTGAATTATACAAAGTTTAATGACAATTTCAGTTACAATTGTCAACTAATATTAAAGTAACCTAAAATAATAACAACTTTAAGGACAATTGAAGTTACAAGTGTCCGACTAAACTAAACTAAAATAAGATACAATCTAATTGAAATATAATATAACTTTACAATCAGACAATCTTCAACTGTAAAACATTAAGAGCGTTATTAGGACTATGCCATTTCCATCACTATTATCTCACTTCGTCATAGATAATTGTAAATGTCTCCATTCACTTGATTGAAGACCAAATGTCCAGACTTTACTAGACCAAATAGATTCTTACTACAATGCACAGATGAGATTGAACAAGTTCTTGCTTATCCACTTTTAAGTATTTAGGTTACCATCCAGATGATCAGCAACTTTCAAAAACCAGTAAAATAAGTGTTCGTCATGCCACAACCAATATCATAATTTAAAAGTCATTGTTCATGATGCTACACAATTCATATTAGAAATTAATTTATTCAAATTGCAGTTTTACATCGCCACGCTACACCAAAGGTAACTCACTGTAAATAAATCTGTATTGATGCATACACTCCATGAACTCAGCAAGCCAGTCTTAAAATCTTGACCATAATTATATAAATACTTAACTATTTCAAAATACTTCAATTACGTATCCAATGTCAATACCAACTACCATGTAAATATTCTATAGACAACGATTAAAATATTAATTCATTTGGGTATTTGTTAAAAGCAAACGTTCATGATGATGCAACTAATACAATGATTAAAACCAATGTTCAGAATTCATCATTAAAACATTGCAAACACACTTGCTCAAGAAATAACTCAAACTATGCACTTCAATAACACAATGACTCATCATTGCTGCAAATGCAAGCCCGATTGTGACTTATTGTCCAATAAAGCAACAGTTCACTAAACATTCACTGTACGCATCAAAATGCACTGAGATTAAAATAATTTTCCATGATACACTGAGTAATTCCAAAATCAGAATTTACATCTAATGAACGAGTATAACTCATTCAATTTATTGTAATTTTCCCTCAACTTATTGTAATTTCCAAAACTCAGCAATGTTTTTTGTATATTTTTTCTCACTGTCAAAAAGTTATCAAATGCAAGTGGCATAAGTCTGCATCTACCGAACAGATAGTGCAAAATATCACCCCTTTGTCCACAGTCACACAAATCATTACTTCGCTTACCAATTTTCTTCAAATACTTTGGAAAACTTCCATGACCCGTACAATAATAATGAACCACTCTACTACCTATAATTCTATCCGTCGTTACTTCATTAAAAACATTATAGGTATCCCTTCCAACTGTTGAACTATTCCAGCTCTCTTGCCAGTCTGACAGTGCCTTAACTTTATAATACCTCTTAACTGTGGAAATTGGAAAAGGCATAACTTCCATTATATCAAACTCTTCATTTTCTATTACATTTTTGGCCAAAGTGTCAGCACGCTCGTTTCCTGCGTACCCTGCGTGAGCCTTAATCCATCCTAATGACAATTTTTTATTATTTGACTGAGACATTATTTTAAAAGTATCCATGATAATTTTATTATCTGGGAAAGTATGTTGCAATACCTGAATAGATGAATAACTATCTGAATATAAAATCATTCTATTAAAGCTGGAATTATCAAACCAATCAACTGCATATTTAATAGCTGTAAGTTCCGCCTGAAAAATCGAATTTAATTTGTGTAGTTTAATTTTATAATCAAAAATATTTGCACCATGCAAATAGACTGCAAAAGCAGCTGACGTGCCAGACTCCATCTTAGACCCGTCTGTATAAGTCACCAGCCCATGCATTACTGGGTTAACCTCTCTTACAGAAGATATGATATTTATATTATTTTCAGTTAAATACTCTGGATAATCATAAGTACGCAATTTCCTCATTACATTTTCTCTGTTAATGCAAATGTCTTCCAGATAAAGTTGGCTTGACCCATTAACTACACTATATATTTCAAAATCATTTTTTAACTTAATGTAGATTGGCTCAATTCCCGCTAATACACATAAGGCCTCAGTAGATACGTCTCTATTAGATAAGCCTTTATTATAGCTCTCAGTAGATAAGCCTTTATTATAGACATTAACCCAGACCTCTGGCAAGAGCTTAATCTCCGAATGGCATGTATTTTAAGGTCTGGGAACCAAACCTCCCAACCATACAAAATTCGCTTCTCAATGACAACTTTATACCAAGTTTTCTTAAAATGTGCAGCAAGACCTGTATCTCTACACCCCGTTTTACCTATATTGATAATAAAATTCATAATGTTTTCCCTGACTTGATCAAAATGGTCCATCCAGTTAAACCTTCCGTCCAACTTAAAACCTAAATAATTAACATTATCTTTTACAGGAATCGAAGTATCCCGAAGTTTAAATATCGGTCTTCTATTTACCATCTGATTAGGGCCAAACATCATTGATTCACACTTATTCACACTTAATTTCAGCCTTAATTCCTGACAAACATCATTGAAGAGATCAATTGCCATATTAGCTTTCCTTTCAAGACTACGACGTGTATTGCAACCAATAATGATGACGAAATCATCTGCGTACGATACAATATCCGAAAAAGATTGTTTATATACTTTCAATAACCTATCTGCAACTAAAATCCACATCAACGGACCAATGCATGAGCCCTGAGGGGCATCCTCTATTAAGGGCAAACCATCTTATTCCCTCTAAAAATAAAAAGCCAATCTTGCGATTAGAAATATAGTTTTTAAGAATAGATCTTAAATAAACAGGAATTGGTAAGTCATCAATAATTTTAGATAGTGTCTTCCAACACACTGTATCGAAAGCACCCTCAATGTCTAAGGAAATTAAGGTACAATATTTACCAGATTCTAGTTTTTCTTTAACCATACTCTTCAATGAATATAATGCTGTAATCGTACTGTTTCCTTCTCTAAAACCATGCTGAGCAGCTTCAAAATAACTTATAGATTCAAGTTTCGTCATTATCCTAATTTTTATTATTCTTTCTAATAATTTCCCAAAAATAGATAAAAGTGTAATGGGTCTATAACCTCTGGAAGAATGTGGACTCTTGTTCCTTTTTCTAAAAAGGATCACCTGTCCGCATTTCCAAATCCTAGGAAAATGACCCAGACCCAAACATTTGTCAAAAAACTATTTAACAAAAAGCCTATATCTCTTGCAAATATGCTTCACAATAATAGCATCCAATTCGTCTGGGCCCGGTGCTTTTCCATTTGCCTGTTGTTTTATCACATATTCAATTTCTTTATCAGTGGTCTTCCTGAAATCCGGATCTCCATCATACTGCATCCGTGAGATATACTCGTAAGTGATCGGAGGCACTATAGCCACATGAAAATGCTCTTTCATTAAATCATCCGCCACATCGTCATATGTTGCAAAAGGTACTGAATTCTCTAACGCCGTATAGATGAAATCCGTATGATATAAATTTTTACCAGACAAAAACTTGTATAAGTTACCAAAAGCGTTATTTGTCGATGAACAAAACTTAAGCCAAGATTTCTTCTTTGCTTCCCTTATTTTCCTTTTATATATATTTCTTTCTTTAACATAGACTTCTCTATACTCCTGAATCTGACTGTTGCGTACGTATCTCTTATATAAGGCATTTATTTTGTTCCGCATTGACTTCAATTCCGGTGTATACCAGTAATTTGTTGTTTTATGCGTTATTTTTCCACGTCTAAAACATTTATTCAACATTTTGTTTATATCATCTTGCCATTTTTCCGCCCATATGTCCAAATCAAACCCTGTGTATACATCGGACAAAGAACGCGTCCACCTTCCACAAAATTCATCAATCAATTTATCTAACTTTTTAAAACTCTTGTTCTTTGTCTTAAATCTTAGATTTGCCTTCTTAGTCGGTTCAAAGTCCAGAGAAAATTTTATGTAGCGATGATCACTGAATGAGAAGCTTTTGTCATCTACCATCCAGCTTTCTATCTTATCACAAAGATTTAAACCAAGCAAAGTCAAATCCGGTCTCCCAGTGATCGAACCTTGAACAAAAGAATGGGGTGCCTCAGGGTCAATGCAAATACTTAAACTGTATAACATCAAATGTTCCATAAGCTCTTCCGATCTATTATTCTTTCTTGTATATCCCATTGACACCAAAGGAGCATTAAAGTCACCGCCGACCACCAGATTATCAAAATCTTTAAATATATTTGACCACTCTGATAGATCCGAGTCTAGGTCAGCCGAAGGAACTGAATATTGAGAGCCGATATACAGTACTGTGTTTGAAACATTCAAGTTGATAAAAATACTATTTGTCAATTTAAGGACCTCAAGACAGATATAATCCCGGTTAGTAATGATTATAACAGCACTAAGATTATCCGACAAAAAACAAGACCATTCCCTGGGAATTCCTGTCACCACACCCCTAACCACGTACGGATCCTGTCCCAAAATAACATCTATTTTATTGTTATTAACATACTCCTCCAAGGCCCCATTTGCGTCCCTACAATGATTCAAATTGATCTGCAAAAAATGTAAACCGCCCTTAGCTCCGATCGGGAATCCTAGACTTTCTATACTCCAAATATGAAGGACAAGTTTGACTATCTGCCTGATGACCACAATCCTGCCCAGTATTCCCAGAATAACAATTACAACACTTTACCTCTTTCGACTTACATTCTCTTTGATTATGAGGCCCCGAACACTTAGCACAGCGTGTATCATTCTTACAGCTGCCCGCGTAATGGCCGAACTCCTGACAATTATAACATCTGGCAATTGATATAAAGTCAACTACCCTATACCTTTCAAAATCAATACATATCCTGCGAATGTCCAAAAGATTCTGCCTACTTTCATCATCTACATCTATCAGCCAATTAATCTTTCCAATTCTCGTCTTCACTTGTCTTATTATATCGAAATACATAAGAGAATCCCTATACACGTCCTGCAGTATTTTTCTTGTCCCTTCATCCACTGCCAGATCGTTTAACCTTCCACTCAGTTCCCCATGTAATTCTCCTTTATTATCCGAAGCCGCCAATACTCTCTCCAATCCCCTCTTCACCTGTTCCTCCGTCACATCCTTGTCCACACTAAGTATCATCATTCTCTTCCTTCTTCTATTTGGTATATTAATCCTTGCTGATTCCTTCAATTTCTCCACCTTCTCCAACGCATCACGAGCTCTTTCCGTCTCCCGTCTTGATTTCATCTTCAAAATCAGTTGCTTGTTCTTAGTCACTATCACGTCTCCAGGTTCTGGTATATCTTTACTTCCCCTATAAAACTCTCTAACTGTCTTCCTAACCTCCTCTATATCACCGTCATTCTTCGTTTCAACTATCAGCGCATGATCCGATCTCCTAGTCTTCAGCGTCTCCGTCTGCATAATCTCATGTTCCACCCCAATCGGTGCATTAGAAATTTTCTCCGCCAATCCTTCCAATAACTTGTCGTAATGTGCCCGCTCCGATAGCTTAGTTTCCAAAATAATGTTTTTCTTCAATATATCCAAAGATCTTAGGGTCATATAATCTGTCACTGATTTAACCACATTTAAAACTGCAATTGACACCTTTTCTTGTCTTGTCATTTTCGCTTCTAACCAAGCATAAAGCTTTGAGCTCATTCTATTAATTGTGAGCCCCAAATCATCCTCCTCGGACTCTTCAATCCATGCTGACACTTCATCCATGGTCTAAACCAACACCAAAATAATCAAAAAGTCCAAAAACACCGTCACGCAGCAGAGAACACTTAACAGTTGCCCTAACAACCAAATATACCGCAACAATAATAAATTCAGTCCAGCACTCGAAAACCAAGAACAACAAAATACTATGACGTCAATCTACAGGGATCAATTTATTTACAAATAGTTACCCTAGCAACCAAAATAAAAACCATAGAGACACTTAAATACAATCAGTTAATAGTAAAATCGCAACTACGAAACCAAATACCAGCAATAAAGGCACTCAAATTAGATTCTCAAAGACAGCAACTAAACTACTCAACACAACTATTTCAACACTAATCAGTTGCCCTGACAACCAAATATACCACAGCAACAATAAATTCAGTCAAGCACCCGAAGACCAAGAACAACAAAAAACCATGACGTCAATCTAAAGGACTCAATTTATTTACAAATAGTTACCCTAGCAACCAAAATAAAAAACATAGAGACACTTAAATTCAATCAGTTTACTCTAAAATCGCAACTACGAAACCAAATACCAGCAATAAAGGTACTCAAATTAAATTCTCAAAGACAGCAGCTAAACTACTCAACACAACTCTTTCAAAATGGCCAGGTAAACAACAAGAAACGGGAAACGCCTCCAAAAACTTAAATAACACTTTACAGCAACTAATATACTTCAGAAAAACACCAGAATTACTCAAAAGAAAGCCCAAAAGGTAAGTAATACAGTTAATTAACTATTATAAAGGAATTAGCGTTAAATTGTCAATAAATTAGTGTTATAAAAGTGAAAGCAGTCATTCCGACAACTGAATGCCGTGAGAAATTTTACAAGTCCAGAAAAACAAAGTTTTAAGTAAGGTAATACAAAATAACAACAGCGGTTAGTTAATATAAATATATTATTTTGAACACCGTATTAACAATTTATGGGAGCATTGGGATTATATCAAAAATCTCAATAAATGTTGAATATTTACCACAATTATAGACTTTAATCTCGGAGCTCAAGAAAACACGTACTATAGGGATAGTGACCAGCAAGATATATAGCTGATATATGGCTGATGATATATGACGATATATGGCTGAGAAGCACACAAGACCCCGTTATTTTGAACACCGTATTAACAATTTATGGGAGTAATATCACATTGCCCATTTACAACGATCGCCATGTATCTTATGCTATCTCATTTTTGTATATTTTATCTGAAAGCTCTTCCATTCCCATGGGCAGTGCCGAGCGTGCCTTTGTCAGGGGCTAATGGAGAAAAACGTATTATTTATGTCGCGAAAGCTTTTTTATGTACTTTATTGATATACTTATTAGTTATTTTCGTATAGTTTAAAATAAAGTATTTTATTTATAGTTTTTTGTTTGCATGTAAAATGCACTTTCTGGTTCCACAGCAAAGTCCGGGCTAAACGCTGCAGAAGGAAACTTGGCCCCACACGGAAGTGACTGGCTAGACGGGCAAAGACCGGCTTGTTAATAAATGTTTCTTTTAAAAAAAATAGAAAAAATTGTGGATAAATATTTTATTCTCAAAATTTAACTAAGCCAAATAAGAATTACAATTAATTGATACATTAATTACATAAATTAAGCCTTTTTTGACAAATCATATATATATATACTTCTATAGAAAGTAACAATCATTGCTTTGGCAACAATCACGGCTTGGCAGTGTACAGACAATAGCCAAAGCACTACAAAAGCTGCCAACTCTTCTAATTGGGGCTTTCTCTGCCAGATTTAAATCGGCGTCTGGCAGTAATTTAGCATCTGAATTTCGGTCTGGCAAATTAATTATAGCTTATCTGATAGCCAAAGTATAACATACTAAAATTTCAGCTTTGCTAAAATGACGTGAATTTGACACCTTATTTTGCCTATAAATGAGAGTCTGGCACGGTGGTGGCAACGTTAAAACGGTGCCAGACTAATAACTTAATATCACAAATAGTGAGCAGAAACAAGTTTTATAATCAAAATTCATGCTAAAATGAAATAATTTTGTCACTTTTTTACCTGCATTGCCCCTCCCCCCACAGGTAAACGCAACCACTTCCACCAGCCAGACCGGCCGCATTCCTGCTACACAATAAAGACGGAGAATATATAGAAAAATGAGCCTTGCTAAAATCACGAGTTTTCTGACGTTGCTAGCTCTTAGACTATTATATTTAACTTAATAGTCACCCTTTATAACATTAAATTAAATTTATGAGTAGCGGTTACCACTATTTACAAATAAGAGTTTAAGCCAACTTTGTAATTAAGTTCCTAGCTTAACAAAACGAACGAATTTTTATGCATGCATAGTGAGCCTCCTAATTAGTCATTTTCTGAAGGACACTCGGACATCCCCTCCCCTCGGCATCTCACTCAAGGTTATTTTCCTAACTGTGCCTTATTGTAATAACTGGGCTAATAATGTTCCAATCTTCTCGAAACCAGCTCAATTTTGTTGTGCGCCTACTATACAGTAACGTAGGCAGCGGGGACCTGTCTCAGAAGTTCGTTCGGAAAGAGGTTTGTTTAGAAAAGAATGCTCCCCTGGCGGTGGTAGGGGGAAATAAAAGATTTTCTAGAGCTTACGAGCATGCCTGGTATACGGTTCCGAAGCCATAGTAGACCGTGGCCAGAGTTCCGTTTTTTAAGAGATTTAAGTTTATTACAAGGGCTCGGACAACGCCGGGCGGGTCAGCTAGTAATGAATAATTTACTCAAGAGAACCACCGTCACCTACATTAACGCGATCATTAAAAAAATAATTACATTTTTCTGATAATTAGAACATAACGAAGACGCTACGCTAAAATAGCCGGCAGATGACACCCTTCCCGACATCAATTTCAAATCTATATCTTAATTAGTTACATAAATATTTGTTCATTAGTAAAATTTGGCCATTATTTCCTTTCATTTACGCAAACTAAATGATAGGGATCGGCCAGACAAACAGATCTCTTTGTAGTTCAGTTTTTAATGAAAGCAGATCCCTGTCTGAAACTTTCTCGGATCGTTTTCAATGGCGCCGGCAGATTTTTGGCAGTTTTTTGCATAAATTTAAAAAAATTACCAACTGAATTTTTCAAAAATCACATAGTCAGATACAGAATATTTTTTTTACATATGCTCAGAAATTTTCAAACTGATAGTTTTCTTAAAATTCGCTAATTAGTAAAATCATTTCGAATTCGTTCATTTCCGGTTGTAAATCCAATGCGCCAGTTCCTTTCTTTCGCCATTTTGACTTAAAAGATGACATTTTAGAAGCGATGGTTAATGAGAATCTAATTAATATCTAGGCTATTTATCGAAATATTAAAATTCTGAGGCTCAGGTGCACATGGCCAGACCTTGGACTATCCACACCTAAATTTCCAGCCTTCTAGGTGGGCTAGATTTTCCTAGCCATCGCCAACAGACATTCACACACACACACAGACACACACACACAGAGAGCGAAACATTCTTTTATTAGTATAGATAAATATATCCAAAAGTTTAAGATTCACAAAATATATAATAAAACTTTTGTTAATAATAGCCATTAAAACCCATAAATAATCGACAATAGATAAACCGATAATTATGTACAAAAGTTTTATTATATATATATATATGTTATTATTCTAGTTGTCGTTGGTTCTGTAACTGCGCTTGTAATCAAACCTTCGCTGTGTAAAGATACCGTATTCTGTTATCTTTCCATCACATATAAGAAAATCGAAATTAGAAACAAGAAAATTTATGTGGAATGTGGTAAAACGTTTTAAATAAACTTTGTAAGATAACAGTTCTATTTTATATTTTACGTTTGTAAATTGCCTCTAGAAATATATAGATTTATTCTGGAAGTTTTTCTTTTGCGATCTTACTGTATGTTTTCTAAATTTATGGATATACGATAGTGTATTTTGTTTTATAATTATATGAAGATTTAATTAAAAAATTATATAAACTATACTATTTTTCGGACTGCCTTGATCCAAGGAACATAAATATGGTTTCAAAAGTGAGTGTTCCATTTAAAGTTCAATTTTTGTGAAATTTTTAGGTGCGTTCGTAATTATATAATTACATAGCACCTATAGTTCACGTCTGGTCCGTCCGTCTGTTCGCATATAACAGCGCAAAAACTACCCAACCGAATAGTTTGAAATTTAATATATATAATCATTGCAGAATTTTGTCGAGTCATTTCAAATTTTATGAAAATCGATTCAAAACTTAAAATGATATTAATAAAAGTTGTCTTCATTCTATTAAATCATATCGTATATAATTAATTCAATGATATCCCATGATAGGTAATGATTCCAGGTTGCCATGGTGATTACGTCCAATTTAAGATGGAGTCATATTATTTCTATATTACTGAATCTAAAAACCGAAGTTCTGTACTAAAATTGTTTAATTATTGCAATCTTATAATCTACAGACAGTTTTGTGGATAGATGTTTCCGGAGAAATAGATATTAAATGGAAAAAGAGTCTAAATATAGATTTCAAGTTCTAAAATTTTCAAAGCTAGTCTTAAGTTTCCCATTGGAATTTTCAGTAAATGTCAACAAACGATAAAATGTTGCGAACTTAAAATGTACTTATTTTATTTCGGAAATTAAACATATCATAATAACAGACTATATAATTTATTTCACTATTCCATGAAGATGTGAATATTTATAAAACTAGTTATATTACGAACGCACCTCATTTGTCACGTTTCACGTACAATTTTCAACTTGATAATATTTTGAAGACCTCTATCATAAAAAGGGCATTTATATTCGGAAAGGAGACATTTATCGGTTTCTAAAGACAAAATGTTGTAATTTATTTTAAGCATTCTACGAACAAACGCAGATGTATCATTTTTAAGAAGTTCAAAATTGTTTATGAATTCGGTTTGTCTGTCTGTATGTGGGTCTGTATGTGGGTCTGTCTGTCCGTGCTCTAACTCTCGTAAATATACTCGGATTGTCATGAAATGTGTATACAATATTGAATTTTACTGTAGAATGTTTGGTATTGAAAATGAAGTGTGTAGCATTTATGGTTCTTTTACACTGACACTCAAAAGAATTACGTTACATTGCGGTCTATGGGGGGGAAATCATTTGCAGCTTTAAAAAATATGTATATTTCACTATTTTAACCCGGGAGCAGTCTCACGGTGTATGACATACCCCAGGGTACGTACTGTTTTTACAATTGTCACCACTATTTTTTGAAAAGTTATCTACAATTTACATTATCATAGAATTTGTAGCAATTGTCTCAGACTGAATAAGGTGACGATTATTAATTGTATTTATTGGTGTCAATGTAAAAACCATTCATTATCTGGGTATGCGCGACATCTCCCGAGTTAAATATATTAAAATTGATACATTTTCGATTGCGCTATGTATTTCCTAACTGAAGTAAATGTTAGCATACTGTGTATATGCATACAAATCTAGATCCGAATCTAGATCATATACAGGGCTGCATAAAAGTGTGCAGCATTGATACTTCATTTACACTGACAAAAAAAAGAATTCCATTGCATTATGGCCTATGGGGGAAAATCGTTTGCGAAGCGTTTTATTGATGTTGTAGTATTTCAAACATAATAAAATTGTTATGCATTACTGGGGTGGACTGCAGCATGCTTTTACCGGAGTATATAATTAGTAGAATTTATACTTCAATTAGAGGGACGAACAAAATAATTACTTTACAGTATGATTTACGGGGAAAATCGTTCCCGGTGCATTTTGAACATGTTGAAATATTCATATTTAATACTTTTGGAAATTTTTTCATAGAAAATTTCACACGCCTTGCATTCATAATAATCAAATTTTAATTGCTTAATAGGCTGGATTTTCTTTGATTTCGTGTTTGCCCCAGGTTGGTTGCTCACGGAAAATATTCCATCTTGTGCTGCGTTTGTAGCCTTGCCAACATATAGTGAGAAAGTTCCAGGCTGAGTATCGTTCCCAAGAGGTTCAGTTGGTAGAACGTCAATGCGCTATACTGATGACGCGGGTTCGAGTCCCGGCTTGGGTACTTTTTCACTGTGTTGGCTTTACGCCTATTAGCAATTAAAATTTGATTATGTTGAAATATAATGAACATACTTGAAATATAATGAAATTCAAAAGGATCACTAAGGTTCAATATAACTTATTTTTCTATATATTAAGGAGAGCGTAGGATTTATCGTTTTTAAGCGTACAAGATAATTTGGTTAACCCTTTCCGGCGGAGTGGTCCCACTCCGGGCACACCTAATTTTAATTCCTAACTTACATTCGGCACCAAGAATATTTTAATAAAATTTTTCTTCTACAATGAAAGCTTAAAATAAGGATTTCGCATTTTGTAAAAAAGTCGTTTGTAAATTCCGGTGTCAGTCAGTAATTGCGCATTGTACGAACAGAATTTGTCTGTTCCGGAAATGGTTAAAGGACCGACAATGATCTGTAAATGCTAAAAATGCTCTTTCCGCTGTGATATGCAATTTTATGTAAAACTTAGTGTACTACTTGTTGTTTTCCAATTCTGTAGATTATATAAAGGGCTGCACGAAAGACTTCGAATATGGACAGTAATTGCTGGACATGGATTTTTACTGATTTATGTATCTTTTAAATGGATTATTTAGATACATCATTTCATCGTATGAAAAAATGAAATTCCTTAATAATATTCTGTTAGTGTTGGATAATGTTTCATAATCTACGCCGGATGCATTATTATTATTATTATATTTTTTAGCGCTTTATAAAACACGATTTTAATGTATAATTAACATTCTTCTTTACTTATATAAACGATTAATGGATATGATTTTACTTTTGTTTAGATCTTCATTGATTCATTTATTTTCAGTTATCAAGTAGCTTTTACAGCCTCTCTCTTATTCATTTAGTCGCAAGGAATTTTTATTTATTTGAAAAATTAATGAAAAAACATGCGTCAAACATAGATTATGAAACACTTTCCAACACATTCGGAATACTGTAACTAAACTTCACCGTTTAATAAGATGAAAAGATTATGTTTAAGTAAACGAAGTCAAAGTCAAAGTTTAAGTCAAACCGGGCAAGAGGGGCCTACCTTTCGGCTTAAGCTCCACTAGCCCTATCCAACAGGTTTGTTTACTATGTGGCAAAGCCTTACAAGATAATTATTAAAGTTGAGAGAAAACAATAAATACAAAACAATACTAATAGTTCACTTATAGAACGATAAACAATTAATAAATATGATATTGACAAAGAAAATAATTATAGTTTTAATAGCAGCATCGAGTGTATAAAAAAACTTATATGGGGTTTTGAATAATTATATAGGGATATTTACAGTAAACAGTTAACACAATTCAAGTACAACAGTGTACTAGTACTAAGAATAATAGGGAATAACATAAGTGATTGTATAGGAATATGATTAGAAAAGTAGTACTGAAACACAAATTCCAAAATTTCAAATTTTGATAATACAATAACTTAGAAAACATTTTACTAATTATACTGAGCAACACGAAATATTACTTTGTGAGAGTGAGCAATAATTATAGTATTTAATAGTGAAACACGAATTCTGAAATTACAAAATTCCGAAAATACAAATTTTGAAAATACAATTTACCAATCATACTGAGCTTACCAATTTACCAATCATACTAAATAATACTATAATACTATGTGATACTGGGCAAAAATACTACCATGTAATAATACTGATGCTGCAGTACATAATAATATTGGACCGAAGTAAGTACTAAATGAACAATAATGAATGAATGATAATACTAGAGTAAACAAATATAAATATAAGCAAATTAAAACGTATAAGAAATTTCAATCCAACTGGGACCAGACTTAATACTTGAAAGACATTTATTATGAATACGTGAATAATGTTAAAACAAAATGAAGAATATACTAACTTAATATAAGAATTAAAGAAAATTACCTATGCTATTGAAGGGCCCAGCTGAAAAGATATGTAATTACAGATTAACAAAAGGAAATATTTAAATGTAAACAAAATAGTTTCTATACAAAACAAATTTACACAAATTTAAACTTATATAATAATAAATTATCAAATTGTATAAGCATTTTTAGACCTGTTACTGATTTTAAATTTAAATTTATTCCTACAAGTGTTTCTGAATTCCTTATTTTTACAAATTTTATAGTTACAACCGACTTTACTAAATTTTAGTAACTTATATTTGAATTTTGAAAACGCAATTTCAACAATTACCACCAATAATCAGAAAAATAACAGAACTCTTTTGTGGCACCCTGTATATGTTTTATAGATTTGTATATATACTGCATAGTAGGCTAAAATTTAGTTCGGTTAGAAAACGCATTGCACAGTTGAAAATTCCCCTTCAATAATTTTTACGAATAAACGGAAATGTAATCGATATCTTTTCTGCACCCCTATATATGATCTATAATATTGATACACAACAAGTAATATGTGAAATATTAATTGCGTTTACTAACGCGTACCACAGCTGAAAACGTACTTCGAGTAATTATTATTCATCGACAGTATTGCAAACGATTTCTTTTGTATGCCCTGTAAATGAAAGATGACTGTTATGAAAACCATATTCTGTACTAAGCATCTTGTAGTGCACCGCTTAATATATTAGGATGGATCAAATGAAGACGGAAAAGAAACCACAGAATGAAATGACATTATTTATTTCAAACGTAATCTCCAAAGTTATAGAGGCACATGATTCAATCATTCCGCAGATGATTCACGGTTTCATCAGGGATACACTAGATACCGGGCTGGCTCATTCATTATCATGACGTCACAAATGGTGGCTTTCCGCGACCAGCGATTGGTACAAAGCGACGCGCCCATCGTTTTGTGCCAATCGCTGTATGTCTTTCGTTTTGTCGTCTCGCTTTGTACCAATCGCTGGTCGCGGCCAGCCACTATTTGTGACGTCATGATAATGAATGAGCCAGCCCGGTATCTAGTGTAGCCCTGGTTTCACCAAATAGTGAACCCTGATCCTAGAAGTCTTTTGGCTGAAATCGGAATCAGTTTTGAACATACCATGACTTCGATGTTCAGTTAAAAACGGCGACCCATCAATTCCCTTTTCAACGGATCAAAGATGCGACGACAAGATGACGATGTGACTATATGATGACGAGGTGATCTGGACCAGGTCGTGTATCATCCTTTACAGATTTGCATCCCTTGCAGATATCTTTGAGCCAGTCTTTCAAACAAGTCAATGACAGTGCATGTTCTCCGTACACTGCCCTCTTTCGCCGATGCACTTTGGAAACCCCCACTCCTTCTGCCACTGATAAACGAATAACAAATACTATGTGCTCTTTATTCTGTAGACGCTGATGAATAACAATCGACTGCCTACAGGACGATACTGTTGGCCGACCCCCAGCGCATATCGCATGCCCCAGCGGAACTACTCAGTGCAAATCCATTTCCGCAGTAAGGGTTGTCTTCCTTACTTCTCGCTAGAGTTTCAAAAAACCGGTTTATTCCTGGATTTATTTCCAATAGACCCGGTTTATTCACAGGTTTATTCCCAAAACACAAAGTTTATTCCCAAAAAACCCGGTTTTTTCTAGCCTTTGCAACTCTACTTTTCATTTGATCCGCTCTAATATATCAATTTCAATATGTTTAAAATAGTGTAACACTATTAAAATACACCTCAAAACATTTTTACCCATTAGGCGTAATGTAAAAGAATTATTTTTAGTGTCCCTGTAAATGTTAAACACTTAATGTTAAACTATAAATGTTAAACATTTAATTTTTAACACCGAACATGTCTTAGTTAACTTCAATAACATACATAAATTGCATGGCCATTTGAGTATATTTAACCCTTTCCGGGGCAAGCACTTGTGCTCCTGTAACGTTCAATTCCCACCGGAAGTTAGGAAAAAATTTAGTTCAAAATAAGAATAAGCAATTTTTCAACTTTTTCTCGTCAAAGTGAAAAAAGTAAAATTTAATTAAAAGTTTCTGGTTTGAATCGGATTAAAATTAGGTGGTATATAATACAGGGTGATTTTTTTTAAAGTTGTGAAAGTAAAACCCTATAACAAAAGAACCACTGATTCAAATGACCTGCAAATTCACCAGTATGTTCCCAAAGCAATGGGGATTTTTTAGTCGTTGTTGAAAAAAAAACTTAAAATCGCACCGACAGATGGCGCTGTATATGCCGTAATCGGGAGTATGCAGTATCGTAGTCGGGAGACGAGCTTGCACACGACACACGCACAGTGGCGTAAAAACGTAAAGCACGCACACCTCGTGTTCATTATTCTACTGATATCCTCGCAATGACTGTGCCATTGACGGACTGTGCATCGTTAGTAAAACTGTATTATTAGAATAATGACATAGCAGCAACTGCTTTTAGGAGATTCAGGACACTTAAGAATTTAAAAAAAGGTCCAATGGCGACAGAAGGCCTACGGAAGATGGTTTCTCAAAGTATCGTCCGTTGCTTTCCTCCCACTGACGATATTCTTTGTTTCTGTTAACTTAAAGCGCCATCTGTCGGTGCGATTTTAAGTTTTTTTAACCGCGTCTAAAAAATCCCTATTTTCTTGGGAGCATACTGGTGAAATTTCAAGTTTTTTGGATCAGTGGTTCTTTTGTTATAGGATTTTACTTTCACAACTTTAAAAAAAATCACCCTGTATATACCACCGCCCCTCAAAGGGTTAAGCGAGTTAAAGCTCGGACAGATAATCAGACAAACCGAATTTATAAACACTTTTCAGCTATGTTGGAAAATGTTAAAAAACTGCAATATACCACTAAACAATGTTTTTTTGTATCTCCTGAAAGTATTAATTTTTTCATGAAAAAATAATTATTGTAGATAATCTTTTATATAGTGCTTTTTTTATGGGAGGAATTCTTTATTAATGTTGTTGCTAACACTTTACCTTAGCAATGCATGACATTCAAGTTCTCTTGCTACTTATTGTTATCATTCTTCAATATAAATTCACGAACATAAAATTTTATGTATCGTTTCTTTCCATTCCTTTATACGTTTCTTTAAGTTATAACATTTCATGATCTGCATAACAATGAACCATTGAAATGGGAAATATCTGTTTCTTTTATTTTAGACTCAAAATATTCAAGAATAGAGTGAGAAACAGAGTGTAAAGCCTAAACTATGTTTCAGTTTTGAAAATTTTTACTCTTTTTTTTTCTTTTTTGCTATTTTATATTTAAATATTTAACATAGCTCTGGAATTATAGAAATATTTTATTATAAATAAGCATAAAAAATTTGTTATTTAACAAATTGAGTAAATTAATACAGATTCGATATTGATGATTCATCTTAATGTTGGAAAACAAAATAGACATAGTATCGTGAGATGCCAAACCTCAGGTGTTTCTAATACCTGTATTTTTTAATAAAAATATTCGTCTTATTTAATCGAAGAATGTCTGCGTTAAATAGAACGAAATTTTCTGTTAAAAAAAAGTGGTACAATAAAATATAAAATTTGGGGGTTAGCTGCCCTTATCAGCACAATTAATTTTTCTACAATTTAAAGAATCAAAGTGAAATTTTAAGTCGGAATTACAGACAGAACGTTTTTCAAGTAGATGTATTATACGAGGGAAAGTTATTAAGTAAGTCACAAAAGATAATTAAATTATAACTTTCAATGATATTCATTTCAAAACTATTTTTATTTCTTAACATATTCTCCACCAATATTTATGCACTTATATGACCGTTTCATAAGTGCCCCAACACCAGCAGCATAACATTCTTTGGGTTGCTGTCTCAGCCACATTAGGCCTTCAAGTTGAAACTTTTCATCATCTATGAACATCATCTTGCTTCCAAAATGGTTTTTTAGTGTACTAAACAGATGAAAATCGCTTGGTGCTAAGTCGAAGCAGTATGGTGGATGTTGAAGAAGTTGCAAGATGATGTTCACAGATGATGAAAAGGTTTAACTTGAAGGCCTAATGTGGCTGAGACAGCAACCCAAAGAATGTTATGCTGCTGGTGTTGGGGCACTTATAAAACGGTCATATAAGTGCATGGATGGGGAGAGTTGTTTTAAAGGGAGCCGCAAGTGTTTGTGCCGAACTGTAACCGGTTTTATGGTTGCTTTCTTGGCTTCAAGCAAAAGCTGCACAGTTCATCTCTATTAATCTTAGAACCTCTTCAGGAACCCCTTTCTGTCTCCTTCTATATTGAAATACAAAAGTATTCATTCCAAAAGTGTTTATTGCGTGTCCATTTATATTATTCACAAAATTGTTTTTTTTAACTAAAATAAAATTACTACAAAGAAAAAAAAATTGAGAATTTTTTTATAATTATTTAAAAATTAAGTTTATTAAATATACAGAATATACAGCAACAAACATCGTTTCTGTAAAATGAATGATATACTTGTCATCTATTTGTTAATTATTGTTTATTAATTGTCAGAGTTAAAGCTCTTTAAAGCATGAATATTAAATGGTTGATAATTTAATTATAATGTACTTTTAACCCTTAATTGCATAGTGATGTAAATTTCCATCACTTTTTATTTAAATTTTAATAAATAAATCAATTTCTTCGCCACCACTATATTTATATAGAAATATTAATCCAATAAATTCCCCGCGAACTATGTTGCTGAACAACGTTAAAAATCTATCTTAAAATATTTGGTGTCTAAAATTTAATATATGTATAAAAAAACACAATTGTAAAATAAAAAACTCTTGCAAAGAAGGGTTAAATATTTAAAGTTTTATTACAATTAAAAGAATAAAATTAAGAAGAAGTCGCATGCATAAAATACATTGTCACCTTTAAGTACTTCGGACATTTGATATAGGTTTTAACTAGTCTAAATGTAGCAGCCTCCCCCAAATGTGACATTGATTTATTTTTACTTAGATTACTGATAGTAAATCAATTACTTCAAAAGAAATTTTGACGTAAAATCATAACAATCATCCATTTCTTGCTTATATTTGGAATTTTATATTTAATAAAATGCGAAATATACCCTGAATGTGCCGAACTTATGAGAAATCGCATCACATTTAGGCACAATGACTTTACACAATGAAATTTAACTTAAAATTTAAAATTTGAAAAATAACTGCATATTTTTTATTACATACTTAATTTCCGCATGCTGTAAAACCACGAAATATTTTATTCATTTTTTCATCGATTTTATTCAGTTAATGTGTTAAAAATTATTTAAAAAACGAACCAAACAATGTTAAAGAAAAACGTCCGTTATTTATTCATATCTTGGACTATAATTTATCTAATTACTAGCTTTGCCTGTGCCCGTGATAATAATCTTACATAAAAAATGTATGATTTTATACCTTTAAACCGAGTTTGTATGAATTTATGTTTTTAACCCGGGAGAAGTCGCATGGGGTATGACATACCCCGAGTGCGTACGGATTTTACAATTATCACCACTATTTTTCGAAAAGTAATCTTTAGCGTATTTTATTCTGCAATTTGTAACAGTTGTCACTGACTAAATAAGTTGAAAATTATTGTTTGTATTTATTGGTGACAAAGTAAAAACTGTTCATACCCTAGATATGCGCAATTTCTCCCGGGTTAAATAAAAAATTCGCGAAAAAATATTGATATTCAGTGGTAAAAGCGGTCGCATAGGTGCCAACCTCTCATTAATATTCCGTAATATGCGGGTTAATTTGACCCAGGTTTAATACGTATCGCACCAGAAATATTTTTAAGAAATGAAATTAAATAAGTTCCACGTAGAAACCTGAAATTGAATAAATAAAGATTCATCCAATAATTTTTCTGGTTTGATACTCTGTTAAACTGGGCTAAATTAACCCTCATATTACGGAATATTAATGAGAGGTTGGCACCTATGCGGTCGTAAGAAGACATTTTCTTGTTTTTTTTTACACGTTTCTTTAGTTAACCCTATCACTATGTACTATCGAAACATGCCCCGTTGTTGCGCATGACAAATACGCTACTTATTTTTCAAATTAAAAAACAAAACAAAAACAAGTACCACTTATATTTGTACAGTTTAATTCTTACCATGTGTTACAACATTATGATATGAGATGTTACCGGCTGAAACTACTCAGTGAGTGATATATTTTTTTTTTTTTTTTTTTGCAACTTGTTGAAAGTGCTTGGGGTCCGCGTGGACCCCAGGATATAGTGATAGGGTTAAAACAAAATAGTTCTTCTTGTCCGAACTCTTCCAAATTTTTATCGGTTATAAATATAACGGTTTTACAACCCATGTAAAAATTTCGTGAAAAGATATTTATGTCTAGTTGGAAAATAAATATATTTTCTTCTCGGGTTTTTTTCTTCGCGTCGTGTCTTATTAAATAATAATAATAAAAAGTAGTTCTTATCGGCCTAAGTCTCTAAAATTTCAATCGGTTATAAAAATAACGAAATCCAAGCCTTCTTTGAAAATTTGTGAAAAAAGATGCCTATTTAGTAGATAAAATACGAGCAGAAGTCGCGTCTAAACATCCCGCGTTATAGTATTTTTATGGAAAATGGCTCTTGGTGATATCTTGATTTTAGCTAATTTAACCACTTCAACGGGCAAAGAGATGAGAAAACAGTATTCTTTCCTTTGACCTATCTCGGGGTGGCCATTGAAGTGACTAATATGTACACCTATTAAATTTACAATAGAAACGGGTATTTGTCCTTTCTTGATATATGCATCCAAAGAGAAGAAGATACCAATTTTCTAAAAATAACAACTTCAGTTTATAGGAAACGTATACATTATGTGATAAAAACTTGAATTACGTCCCTGAATGCCCATTATCCCATAAATATGCCGTAGTCAGATAATAGAGCTGTTAAATACAATAGTAATATTACGACTTTTAATATTGAGGAAAAAAAATATTTTTTTTTTATCTTAAAAATAATGACTACTAATTAGGTTGGTGCAAAAAAAGAAAAAAAAAGAATAAAATTGTTAAATCAATTATGTCTATACTTCTCCTCCTTTCCAAGATTAAAAACCCAACACTGATATATATCAATCCCCTATTACAAAAATAAATCAGAAAAATTATTAATGTTTTTTAAAACTTTCAAGATTTATACCTCATTTAAACCACAACATCCACTCAGTTCCTCTTTTTTGGGATTCAAATATAGATATCCAAGATCAAAGGTGAATTAGCATCTATTTATGTCAATGTCTAAAAGAGTACGCAGTTTGATGAAATTCAGTGAATTAGTTCTTGAGATATAGCTATTGCGAAAATCAGAAAAAAGGCACAGAATAGCAGCGCCACCTGAAAAGCGGTATGCACCCACACCTAATCATCACCAATTTATCTCAAAGTCTAATTAAATTTGAAGTTTTCTTAAATTCCATCCATTGGTTCTTGAGGTAAAGTGCCCAAAAAATTTGTGTCACATGCAGACAGGCATACAAACTCACACGTTCATGAACAGACATTTTATAAAAAAGAGTTAAATCGTATTCAGTACGTTCTATAATGTATAAATCCGACGAAAACCGGAAGTCGAAATTTTACCCGAATCCAATGCTTTCTTCAGGTATACATAGAAGAAATAAGTAAAAGACACACTGGTCATGCGCATATGTGTTTTACAAATTATACCTATGTTAAATTTAACCCTCTGCACTGAACATCTTTTTAGCACTTTCCAACCTAGTTGAAAAGTGCTTATGACTTCGGTTTGTCTGGCCGTCTGGCCGTGCTCTAACTCCCGTAAATATGCTCGGATTGCTCTGCAATTTTTATATGTTATTGTCATTATCTATGGCACGTTCCCTATTTCAACTGAAGTGTGTCGCACTTATAGTTTTCTTACACGGACACTCAAAAGAATTCCGTTACATTGCGGTCTATGGGGAAAAATCATTTGCGGTTTATTTTAAAAATGTTTCACTATTGTAAACGCATTGAAATTTATATAGATCACTAAGATGCATTAGAAGAAGCTTAATATGGAATAGTAGGTGTATAGCACTTAGAGTTACTTTACAGGGACAGTCAAAATAATTCCGTTACATTACGTCTATGGAGAAAAATCCTCTGCGGCTTATTTAAATAATGTTCCACTATTTTAAACGCATTGAAGTTTATATATATTACTAAGGTACATTACAAGAGGCTTACTACAGAATAGTGTGTGTATAGCAGTCATCGTTCATTTACAGGGACACACAAAAGAATTCTCTACTGTCTGTTAACAATAATTCCTGGAAGTGCGTTTTAAGTTACTAAACGCAATTTTAATCTTAACTAGCTTTTTGTCTATTACGTGGTGTGTATAAATTCTGTAGATCCTATACAGGGCAGCACAAAAGTTCGCGAACACATTTCCGTTTATTGACAGAAACTCCAGAAGGAGAATTTAAACGGTGCTACGCGTTTCCTAACTAAACTAAAATTTAGCATACTATGTATATATACAAATCTATAGATCATATACAGGGCTACATAAAAGTATTCGGATATTTTTCCGAATATCGTATATATTGAAAATTCCTGAAATTACGTTTTTAAATATGTTATGCGTTTTCCAAATTGTTTACTTAGATGTCATCTTTCAGCTTATTAAACGGTAATGATTTGTAAAATTATTTTAGAAGCGTTGGAAAGTGCTACATAATCTATGCTTGACGCATGATTTTTCATTCTTGTTTTATTAGTTAAAAGGAACACCGGTCTCTCAGGCCAGGAGATCTATTCCTACTAACCTATGAATTTGATTGACATAAGGAAGGTGGACTAACTACAATATGTAATATTTCAAATTCTTTATTTATACAGGCCTCTGAAACCGGTAAAAAAATGCACATATAGTGTAATAACGGTCTGTCAGACCGAGAAGAAATTTTCTGCAATCCACACGCTGTTCGAGAGTGTACTGTACTTACAAGAAGACCGCCAAACGTGATGCGCACAGATTTTGATGATTTTAAAGTATGTTGTAGGGGTCATACCCCTAACTATTCAGGTCAAAGGTTTCCTTCAAATGGGCTTTAGTTTTCGAGAAATTTCGGGTTAAAGTTCAGCATGCATTTCAAATACCCATTAGTTCGCAATCTTAAACGAGGTCTTCGTGGCTCTGTGCTAGCGTGCGCGATTTGAGAGCCGGAGATGAGGGTTCTGTCCTCTCATGTGACTTTTACCTTTTTTTAATAAATTTTATATGTTTTTCGCGTTATAAGTTTTATGCAGATTTATGAATTCTGCATCTTTGAACTTTTTGATATTTTCCTAAAAATTTCATTTACATTTTCGAATTTTTCGTGAAAATTTATAGTTTTTGCGCAATTTTTATTCTAATATTTCTGTTGATGAAAATCCAAACTATTTTAAGTCTTGATATATCGTCTTTTTAAAATGATTCTTGTTTACATTTATGTATATTTAATTATTTATTTATCGTATTTATGAAATAATGCATTTTTTAGATGCATTTTCTATTTTTAAAAAAATTAAATGATTAAGAAAAAATTAACAAAATAATGTATCCTTTTAATATTTGATTTGTTCTAAATATATTGAAATACGTTAACTGCTGAAATACTAAAATATTTATCATTACCGACATCGACATTTTTAGTTTATTAAATATGGAACTAATTGTGTGATACATATCGCAAAAATATTCTAAACAAATTCCGTATTCAAAATCGCCTTTAAATATATCCTTTACGTAAATTGTTTTAACAATACTGGAAGAATGTATAAATTAGCATATTACATATTCTTTAAATACTTAAATTGTGATAAATATATTTAAAAATGCATTAAATTTGGAAAAGAAATTATTTCAAACGTGGTAATTGTTTTTAAAAATACTTAAATTATGATAAATATTAAAAAATGCATTAAATTTGGAAAAGAAATTATTTCAAAACGTGGTAATTGTCTGCAAAGTATTAAACGAAATGGATAAAAAGAAAATTTTATTTATTCTGATATTACCGTAAAAGTCATTGCAGACGATTTTTTTCAGGTATTTTTTATAGCTATTGTAATTTGCTAAAAAAACTATTATTACGATGTAAAAAAATAACTGTTTCCTATTATACAGGGAGCCTACACTTTCAGTGTAAATACAAGTATTTTCTTATAGAAAAACTGGACTTGTATCATCGCGCGATTGCATAAGACGAGTTTCTCTCTAAGCAAATACTGATACTTTTCTGATCTAAATTGAGGAAATTTTCCTGACCTGTAGGAACTCTGTTCTAGCTTTTATCATTCTTAAGATTTACGAAAATATAATACAACCTCTTCCGTGTTACCAACGATTCCAAAAAGCCTTTCTTTATCTTCAGGCATTTCATAAACCAGTAGATTCCAAAGCTTTTAAGAAGCAATTTTGAACTAAAAGTTATTTATTTTGCCCGTAATTTTTGAAAAAGTTTGCTCGTGGATTTTACAGTACAATAATCAGTTTTTATAACAGGAAATATGGGTTTTTTGGATGTTATTAATTCTCAAATAAACATTTTCATGTTGAAAAGCATGGTAAAATAACAGCATTACCTTTAACCCCTTCAGGGGCAAAGTACTCTTGTAGCTAAATATTGAAATGATTGATTGACACCAGGATTCACGAACGTATTTATTTTAAAATAACTAAAAGCTTTTCATCGTGTGCCGCATAAATTCAAAATTTGATTATAAAATTCTGGTGTCATTGTGGCACTTTGGGTTTAAAATTAAGTGGTATATATAATATACCTGGTGCCCTTCAAGGGGTTAACCCCTTAAGCACCACGACGTACATGCGTACGTCATGAACTCGTCTATTTGTAATACCAGGACGTACGTGCGTACGTCCTCCTCCTCTCACGTCCAGATTGCAATGTTCTAAACACCTGCTTCTTTGCGTCACTAATTGCTAATGTGATTGATTTTGTATGGGCATTATATCAATGATTGTTTTCGCTTCTAATAGATGACATTACGTATAGAAAAACGCATTAATTTTTCCGCTGCTTTATTTCTTTCTTCGTTGTTCATTTGTTTATGTGTTGGTCATTTTGTTCAGTTTTGTTTTGTAAATTGTTGTGTTTTTCGTTCGGTTTTGTGTTTTTTGTATCCCTGATAGAAAAAAATAATGATATAAACTACTTTTGACAAAATTTAATATATCTGGTATTCAGCATACTACCACTAAATTGAATATAGTGCTTAACCCCTTCGCGACGAGCATCCATTACAGAATTTTTAATCTTTTAATACCGGTTTTTCAAAAGAGGAATTTCCGACTATTTGAATCGCAAAAATGCTATGATTCAAGAAGGCAAACCTTACAATAAAAAATAACTGGTGGGAATAATCGAGGATTCTGAGCATCTTATGCGTCACGTATACGTATCGCTCGTCCCCAAAGGGTTAACCCTTTACGTCACAGACAAATTCTGTTCGTAAAATGCGAAATTACTGACTGACACCGGAATTTACAAAAGACTTTTTTAGAAAATAAGAATTCCTTATTTTAAGCTTTCATTGTAGAAGCAAAATTTTATTAAAATATTTTTGGTGCCGAATGCAAGTTTAGAATTAAAATTAGGTGTGCCCGAGTTGGGACCACTGTGCCGGAAAGGGTTAAGGGGTTAATATAAAAATAATTAGCAGTAACATTGACATTAAAATAATTAGCATTAACATTAACAAAAATATAATTAGCATTAGCATTAACCTTTAAATTATCATTATTTTATTACTGTTCCATGTTTACATTCTCTTGTACAGCTGAAAACGCTTATATGTGAATTGATAGCATACGAAAAACCGATATTCAGGGTAGAGAAAACTGGATTAATACGCAGTAAAATCGGAAACGTTTCTGAAAATATTCATCAGCAAAAGAAACTTTTGCTCCAGGAATGTTAATTTAAATTTCAGAAATCTATTGGTTTCATAGGTTTCTAAAGATAAAGAAATAATTTTCAGATTCACGGTTTATCCAGAAGAGGTTGTATTATATTTTGATAAACGTAATTAATTATTAGAAGTTTATTTGAGAAACATTTTTCTTTATTTTTCTTTTTTTACAGTACACTGCTTATTGGTAAGTAGCATAAATGCAGCGTGATATTTTGTGGCAGCTTAATTAAATGCTTATAATGTAGATTATTTTATTATTACATGATATGCTTAGTTAATTCCATTTAAACTATTATTGATGGTGAAATTTGAATTGCAAGCACCTTCTCGATTTGTTTACGCTTTATTCACATATTGTTTAAGCAGCATATGAACTGAGACAATGGATATTATAGTGAAAATTTGAAATGGAAACTTTACCTCAAATGAATGCATTGAAATAAATGTGTACATTTAAATACCGGTGTTCTGTTTTTGTCTTTATAAATCTGTTCTAATTGAAAAATATTATTGTTTAACGGTTTATTATAATGTAAGGAAACAAAGACTCACAAATTTAACTCGATTTTATGGTGCTTATTAAATTTATACATGATATTATTATTGATAATTATTATGTAACATAAATGCAACGTGATATTTTATGCTAGCTTTAAATGCAACTTAATTAAAAGCTTATATTCCAGCTTAATAAACACGTTGACGGACACTTGCGGCTATATCCGTCAAAGCGAAGTTCACAATGTGGCACGACGGCTATAACCGCCCAAAAGGAAACGGTGGTTTTTAGACACTACGGCTATAGCAGCACAAATGTGCATTTACCGGCGTACAAGTAGAAGCCCGGTGTTATGTTTTGGAAACAATTTTTTAGGTTGAAGTTCGTTTCCCACCTGTTATACGAGTTGCAACTTCAGTATGCACGTGCAGGGAGGCTAGTGGTCAGGGAAAAATACAGTAAAAAAAAAAAAAGATAATTACCAGTATATTCTTATAGAAAAATTCAAATTGAAAGTGAACAGTGAACAGATTAATGCTTTAATGGATTTCCATGTTTGCGAAAAACGACATCCAGTATATGAGTATTCGTGTATCTTATCCTGAGAGAGCCATTATAAAATGTGTTTAAAAAACATTAATATAACAAAACATGCGTTAAAATATAGATAAATGTACTGACAGAAAGTTTATAATGATAATAGATAATAATAAGTAGAAAGAGTGTAAAAGAATTGCGAGAAATTACAGTCAAGTGCGTAATCGCGTAAAAGAAATTAAAGAGATGCGTATAAACAGAGAGAGATGGCGCCAGATGTTTGTCTAGCGAATTTTAGGATAGTCTTGTGTATTGTAGGGTATGGGCTAGAATAGCCATAAGGAAAGATTAAGGCCTGTAAATTGCGATAGATGGCGCATCGTGTCCAGTAGAAGAGAGATATTGAAGAAACATTTGATTTGATGTTAGATTTTAAGATATATGAGAAATTGAAGTGTAAATAAAATGAATATGAAAGAGAATTATGTTAACTGTTCGAAATAACGATTGCGAATGTATTTGGTTGGTAAAATGATGAAGAGATTTCTCTATAAAAAAAAAGGCGTATTTTTATTTGACCGAATAATCAACATAAATTTTTCTGTAAGAATATACTAGTGTCATTCACTGTTTTTTACTGTATTTTTCCCTGACCACTAGCCACCCTGCCGTGGTAGTGAAGGGAGTAGTGCAACCTAATTAAAGGTGCTGAATTAATCAAAATTAAGTTTATTTAAGCAGAAAGAGTAAAACTATACTTCTAATATTCTAAAAATTACAAAAACATATAGTGTCAATTTTCGAACTTCACTTGTTCCTACTGTCCGTCAACGTGTTAAATTATTGCATGATATGATTTATTTATTCTTTCACACTTTTAATTAAGGTGCAATTTGAAGTGAAAGCATCTCGATTAGTTTACGTATTATTCACAAATTATATAAGCGGCGATAAACTAAGATAATTGATATTATAGTGGGAACTTAAAATAGAAACTTTACCTCGGTTGAATATATACAAAGAAATGTGTACAGTTAAACACTGGTGTTCTGCTTTTGTCTTTAGAAAGCTGTTCTAATTAAACAATATTATTGTATAACGATTTATTCTAATGAAAATAAACAAACAGCCTCAAATTTAATTCAATTTTATACTGTTTATTAAATTTATACACGATATTATTACTGCTTATTGTTATGCCACTTAAATGCAACGTGCTACTTTGTGCTAGCTTATAATGGAGCTTAATTAAATACTTATAATATAGCTTAGTTAAATTATTGCATGATAAAACTGATGTATTCCTTTTACACTTTTAATTGCGGTGAAATTTGATGAGAAAACATCTCCTCGATTAGTTTACGCATTATTCACAAATTATACAAGTGGCATAGAACAAAGAAAATTCATATTATGGTAGAAATTTCAAACAAAAACTTTGCTTTAATTAAATATATATATAAAGAAATGTATACAGTTAAATACTGATGTGCTGTTTTTGTCTTTAGAAAGCTGTTCAAATTAAACAATATTATTATATGACGATTTATTCTAATGAAAAGAAACAAACACTCACAAATTTAAATAGATTTTACACTGCTTATTAAATTTACACACGATATTATTACTGCTTATTGTTATGTCGCATAAATGCAACATGCTACTTTGTGTTAGCTTATAATGTAGCTTAAATAGATATTTATAATGTAGCTTAGTTAAATTATTGCATGATATGACTGATTTTTTTCCTTTCACACTTTTAACTGTGGTGAAATTTCACGAGAAAGCATTTCCTCGATTATTTTACGCATTATTCACAAAAGTATACGAAGTAGCATAGAACTAGGACATTTCATATTATGGTAGAAATTTCAAACAGAAACTTTACTTTAAGTGACATATAAAAAAATGTGTAAAGTTAAATACTGGTACTAGGTTTTTGTCATTAGAAAACTATTTTAATTCTCAATTTTATTGTTTAAAGGTTTAATCTAATGAAAGAAAGTGGAGACTGACAATTTTAACTCCATTTCATATTGCTTATTAAATTATCAAAATGTCACGCAGAATAAATGCATAACTAAATTAAATAAATTATTGAATTATTAAATAAATTATCATATGAATAATTTATTTCGTTCATACTTTCATCGATATTGAAATTTCTGTCGCAAGGACTTTTAAAATTAGTTTACAAATAATTCCAAAATTAGTTAAGGGACATATGAACTTAGGACAATGAATGAATGAAATGGTGGAAATTTCAAAACTTTAAATATAATTCCAAAATTAGTTAAGTGACATATGAACTTAGGACAATGAATGAATGAAATGGTGGAAATTTCAAAACTTTACCTCAAGTCAATATATATATAAAGAAATGTGTAGAGTTAAATACGGGTGTTCTATTTATAGCTTTAGAAATCTGTTATAATTCAACAATTTTATTCTTTAACGGTTTATAATAATGAAAGGGAATAGAGATTGGCAATTTTAAATCGATTTTATGTTACTTATTAAATCATCAAAATTTCCCACAGATTAAATGCATAACTTAGTTAAATATATTATTGCACCATAAGGATAAATTTATTCCTTTCACACTTTCATTTATATGGAAATGTGAGGCGTAAGAACCTTTAAGATTAGTTTATAAATTATTCGCAAATTGTTTATGTGACATATGGACTATGACAATGGATATTATAGGGGAAATTTCAAACAGAAACTTTACATGGAGTAAATACCTATAAAGTGTATATTTAATACTATAGTGTTCTGTTTTTTGTTTCTTTAGAAAGCTGTTCTTGGTCTAAAATTTCATTGTTTAACGCTTTATTCTAATAAAAGGAAACTGACAATTTTAACTCGATTTTACACTGCTCATTGAATCGTCAGAATACCATGCAGAATAAATGCATAGCTTAATTAAATAGATTATTACACGATATGACTAATGTTTATTCCTTTTTTCATGCTATTGAAATTTCAGACACAATAACCTTTATGATTAGTTTATAAATTATTCAAAAATGACAATTCATATAAAAATGCATATTATGGTGGAAATTTCAAAACGTTGCTTCAAGTGAATGTATATAAAGAAATGTGTACGGTTAAATACGGATGTTCTGTTTATGGCTTTATAAATCTATTATAATTCAACAATTTTAATTTTATTCTTTAACGGTTTATGATAATGAAAGGGAATAAAGACTGGCAGTTTTAAATCGATTTTATACTGCTCATAAAATCATCAAAATTTCACACAGAATAAATGCATAACTTAGTTAAATAAATTATTGCACCATATGACTAAAATTCCTTTTACATTTTCAATGATATGGAAATATGAGGCGTAAGAATCTTTAATATTAGTTTACAAACTATTCCAAAATTATTTAAGTAACATATGAACAAGGACAATGTATATTATACTAGAAATTTCAAAGAGAAATTTAATTCTAGTGAATACATATAAAGAAATGTGTAGAGTTAAATATTAATGTTCTGTTTTTGTCTTAATAAATCGGTTATAATTCAACTATTTTATTGTTTAACCCTATCACTATGTCCTGGCGTCCACGCGGACCCCAAGCACTTTCAACAAGTTGTGAAAAAATCTATCACTCACTGAGTAGTTTCAGCCGGTAACATCTCATATCATAATATTTGTAAAAATTAAACTGTAGAAATATAAGTGGTACTTGTTTATTTTTTTTTATTCGAAAAATAGATAGCATATTTGTCCTGAGAAACAACAGGGCATGTTTTGATAGGACATAGTGATAGGGTTAACACTTTCCGGCACAGACAAAGTATGTTCGTAAAATGAGAAATTAGTGACTGACACCGGAATTTACAAACGACTTTTTTAGAAAAAAAGAACTCCTTATTTATGCTTTCATTGTAGAAACAAAATTTTATTAAAATATTATTGGTTCCGAATGCAAAATTTGGAATTAAAATTAGGTGTGCCTGGAGTGGGATCACTGTGCCTGAAAGGATTTTAACGGTTTATTCTAATGAAAGGAAACGAAGCCAGACAATTTCAACTCGTTTTTTTCGCATTAAATCATCACAATATCACGCAAAATAAATGCATAACTTAGTTAAATAACTTATTGTACGATGTAGCTAATTTCGTCCGTTCACACTTTCATTCATATTGAAATTTCAGTCGTAAGACCTTCGAGATTAGTTTATAATTTATTCAACAATTATTTAAGTGGCATATGAACTAGGACAATAGATATTATCGTGGAAATGCCAAACAGAACCTTTACTTCGCGTGAATACATATAAATATATGTGTATAGCTAAATTCTGGTGATCTGTTTTACCTTTAGAAAACTGTTTCAATTCACCAATTTCATTGTTTAACTGTTTATTCTAATGAAAGGAAATAAAAAGTGCCAATCTTAAATTGATTTAATACTGCTCATTAAAACATCAAACTATCATATAGAATAAATACATCGCTTAGTTAAATAAATTATTGCACGATATGACTAAATTATTCCTTTTGCACTTTGATTGATATTGAAATTTCAGGCGTAAGTACCTTTAAGATTAAGGCAAAATTATAGTGACGTATGCAATAAAGTAATGGATATGTTTTTGACTTTATCATACTATAACTTATTACTATTAAAAGATTTGGTTGATTTAAAGAAGCATTGTTTCACAATTTTAATTCTAGTTTATACTGTTTATTAAATAAATCAAAACATGACATCAATGCGCAAATTGATTAAACTATTGCATAATATGCATGATTTATTCCTTTTACACTTACGCTGATAAGGAAATTTGATGCGAAAATATCTTCATGATTAAATTATGAATTATCCAGAAATGACATATGAATGTGACATATGAACTAGGATATTGGATTTTAAATTAGGTATTTTGAACAAAAATTTAATCTCAAGTGAAGAAATATGAAGAAATAGGCAAACTTTATTATTGGAACTATGCTTTTCATTCTTTAGATTCTGCTATGAAAATAAACATAGTTAATCGAATTGCACCATTTGCAGGAACTTTTTGCAGGAACTTTCTGCAGGAACATTGCAGGAATTTATGAAAGAAGAGTTCTTACTTTATTCACATACTTATATTTTACTCACGAAACTTCTGCCGTTAAATAAAGCAAAAATTACTATTCAGAATTTCTGGTATGAAATCGGAATTTCTGAATAAAAAAGTAATTTCTGCAATGAAATGCATATGTTTTAAGGTATAAATCGCTTTTTTTAATAAAAATATTGGAATAACGTATGTTCAAAATGAAATCTCGTTTACTACAAACAATTAAAAAATCATGTAGTACAGTACTTACAAAGATTTAAAAATGTTATTTGAACCTGCTTAACAAAATTCTTTACAAAATACACACTTAAATACAACTAAGAATTTAGAGAAATAAAGATTTTGATAGGATTGTTTTTGCGGCAGTTACCGCGAGACATGCTTACTTACATATATAAACACGTACAGCCAAAAATAAACCAAAACACTCTCTTCTTTCGTAAAGCCTCAGCGGATGATCCAGCAAAAATTAATGTGCCAATAATGTTTGTTATATTTGTGCAATACGATAATTTAAAGGTTTAAGATAACTACATGAAAAAATGACACTCTTCTGTTTGTGCACTCTGGGGTACACAACCTTTATAAGAGGAGGACCACTCACAAATATAATTGCCTTGTCGAGGGCCACCATCCGTAGCGCGTGGATAAAATTTTGTTCTGGGGAGAAAGAGGGGATCAGTGCCCTATAAGTTCATAAAAATGCTGATTTTGAAAGGGGGGTTAGCCCCCCCCCCCTTAATTACCTCTATTTGTCATTTTTTCTGCGATCAATGACAGAAATTCGCGATTTTTTTCCCGAGCGATTGAAAAAATTCGCGATTTTTTCCCCGTGAGTGATTATCGAAGTTAGCTATTTTTTCCCTTTACTCATTGAGAAAATTTCCGATTTTCTTCCCACGACCGACTGACAAAATTCACGATTTTTTCCTGTGACAAATTGACAAAATTTGGGATTTTGTTGCGCCGGATCAACAAAATTCACGATTTGATTCTGCAAGCGATGGAAGAAGTTTGGAAATTTTACTTCCATGAGCGATTGACGAAATTCGCGATTTTTTTCCACGAGAGATTGAAAAAATTCGCGATTTTTTGTTAATGATTGACGAAATTCGCTGTTTATTTACATGAGTGATTGGCGAAATTCGAGATTTTTTTTCTCGCAACAAATTGACATAATTCGTGATTTTTCGCTCAACATCGACGAAATTCTCTGTTTTTTCAGTGACAGGTAAACAACATTTGCAATATTTTTCCATGAGCGATTGAGGATATTCGCAATTTTTTGCAGTGATTGACAAAATCGAGATTTTTTTCTTTAAATGATTGACGAAATTCGTTATTTTGTTTTATAAGACGAAATTTGCAACTCCGGAATTTCCGATTTTGGCATCTATCGTCTCCTTCGGAAGATTAATGAAATTCGCGTTTTATTATCGTCGCAACAAAATGTCGAAATTCGTGATTTTTTCCGGAACCGTTCGACGAAATTCGCGATTTTTACGTGCCCGATCCGCAAAATTCACAATTTTTACGCTCTCGATAGACTAAATTTAGGACTTTTATGAGCCCGATCGATGAAATTCACGAATTTTACGCTCACGATTGGCTAAATTCAGGATTTTTATGCGCTAGATCGACTAAATTCATGATGGTTTTCTGCGACCTATGAACAAAAAGGGCAATTTTTTTCGCGACTAATTGGCGAAATTTTCAATTTCTGGAGATGTTGGCATTTAGGGTCTCCGCGGGCGACCATCGCGGGCCACAGGTTGTGCATCTCTACCTCTGTCCTATTTTATATCGATCATTAAATTATCAAACAGTATGCTAAATGATTGTTTAATACAATCAATGAATGATTTACTACGTTTACCTTTAACTGAACTTCAAAAATGAGAGAATACACAGGAGTTTGGTTAATCGAGTGCGCCATATAATCGAGCTCCGGATTATCGACTGTCATTGGAAGTTCAGCATTTAATATTCATTTATAAGGAAAATTCAATTAGTTTACAGAATGCGAGAAATAAGTACAATTACAATTATATTACATAATACAAGACATAATATACATGTTAAATAATACACCAATACATACTTACCAAGAGGCGTATGTTATAGTTTCTTATGAAAAATACTTTGAAGGAATCGTTATTTTATATTCACAACAGACAAGTATCTTGTTTTTCTCTCAAAATCTGGCGGAATAATATTTGTACACCTATAATACAAGAGGAATAATAGCATGTCTTTGCTTGACAAGTCTAATTAAAATACTAAAAATTCATGAAGCAGTAACAAAGATATATTTGATTTATTTATTTATTTTTAATGCGAAGGACAGGTGAAATATACTTTGCAGTCTATTTATAAATAAGTACTTGTTATATAGTTTACACATCTCTGCAAACTCAATTATAAGGAAACTTACTTAGGTAGAGTTTGATTAGAAATAAAAACGTTTATATAAAACTTTAATAATAATAATTAACCGTTCAAATACTTAGTCTTTTACTTTCTGCTCTTATTTTCTGTTTTGCTCAAGAAAACGTTCTTGAGCAAAACAGAATTACAATTACATAGGTTATTTCCTAAACTTAAGTAGATTGCTTATTATAAAATGTTCATGCTTCAATGCTTATTTTATGCAAAAATAAAAAGTAAAATTTTTAAATTCTTTCTAATTTTAAGAAATTTAATTATTTTTTTCACAAAACACTGCGGAATTATAATCCGCATTTAATTTTGTTTTCAGATAAAACGATTATGTTCGTTTTAGTATCTGTGCTAATTAAAAAATATTCCTGTTTTGCCACAAAAAATGATTAAAACTTCATTAATTTTAATTAGTTGTTGCGAAAAAAATTAATAGGATAATAAAGTAAATCATTAGCAAATGTTCTGATTGGAACCAATTGCTGATAAATTCTTATATTTTATTTAATATGGTTTATTTCTTTTAAAAGGAATAAAGTATATTATGACACTGTAAAACGTGTTTGAAATTGTATGTCAAACGTGACAAATGAGGTGCGTTCCTAGTATAACTAGTTTTATAAATATTCAGATATCGGTGCAATAATAGCCGTTGCACTCTTATGGAAAAAAAATGCATGAATACAAAGCTTATTTTATGTGCAGATTTTAGTATTATAGATATTAATTTTATTTTATGAAATTAAATTTCAACACACTTTTACAAACAATTAATTACAGTTCTGTTATATTGAAATTATACTATGCAGAAATATCCAACACAGAACAAAGCAAAAAAATATTGTTATTATTGCACTGAAAATCATATGACTAATGTCCATAATAAAATAAGTGCATTTTAACTTTCAACGTTTTATCTTTTGTTGGCATTTATTGAAAATTTTATCGAGAAACTTAAGCCTAGCTTTGAAAATTTCAGAACTCGAAATCCATATTTAGACTCTTTTCCCATATAATATCTATTTCTCCGAAACATCTCTCCAAAAAACTGTCGGTATATTATGATTGATATAATTAAACAATTTTAGTATACATATTCGGTTTTTTTATTCAATAATACGGAAGTAGCATGACTTCATCTTAAATACGACATAATCACCATGGCAACCTAAAATTATTACCTAGCATGGGATATCATTGAATTTATTACGTATGATTGGATTTTATAGAATGAAGAAAACTTTTATTAATATCTTTTTAAGTTTTGATTCAATTTTCATAAAATTTCAAATGACTCGAAAAAATTTCGCATCGATTATGTATATTAAATTTCAAAACATTCGGCTGGGTAGTTTTTGCACTGTTATATACGGACAGATGGACGGATCAGAGATGACTATAGGTGCTTCGTATTTATATAATTACGAACGCACCTAAAAAGACAAATGTTTCTCTAATATCCATAGCGCGATTGCATAAGGTAAGTTTCTCTCTAAGTAAATACTGATTCTTCTCTGATCTAATTTCAGGAAAGTTCCCTCACCTGTAGGAACCCTGTCCTAGTTTTTATCACTCTTAATATTTACGAAATTATAATACAACCTGTTCCGTGTTACCAACGATTCCAAAAACTGTTTCTTAATCTTCAGACATTTGACAAACCTGTTCAAAACTTTTTCAAAACTTTTAAGAAGCATTTCTAAATTAAAAATTATTTTTGATGGCCGCAAATTTCGGAAAAGTTTGGGAAGGGTTTTTATAGCGCGTTAATCAGTTTTTTGAACAGGAAATTTCGCATTTGCTATGCTACCAATTCTTAAAGAAACGTTTTCATGTGGAAAAAACATAATAAAATAATTGCATTACCTTTACATAAAAATAATTAGCAGTAACATTGACATTAAATTAGTTAGCATTAACATTAACATAAAAATAACTAGCATTAACATGAACCTTGAAATTATTTCTTCCATGTATACTTTCTGTTGCATAGCTGAAAATACTTACATGAGAATTGATAGCATCCAAAAACCGATATTAACAGTAGAGAAAACTTATTAACCCTTTCCGGCACAGTGGTCCCACTCCGGGCACACCTAATTTTAATTCCAAACTTGCATTTGGCACCAAGAATATGTTAATAAAATTTTGTTTCTATAATAAAAGCTTAAAATAGGGAGTTCCGCTTTTCTAAAAAAGTCGTTTGTAAATTCCGGTGTCAGTCAGTAATTTCTCATTTTACGAACAGTATTTGTCTGTGCCGGAAAGGGTTAATACACAGTAAAGCTATTCGGAAACGTTTCCGAAAGTATTGAGCAGCAAAAGAAACTTTTGCTTCAGAAATGTTCATTGAAAACTCAGAAATCTATTGGTTTATACGCTTCTAAAGATAAAGAAATAATTTTCAGAATCACGGTTTATTCAGAAGAGGTTATATTATATTTTGATAAACGTAATGAATGATTAGATGTTTATTTACGAAGCATCTTTCTTTCATTTTTTTACAGTGCACTGCTTATTGGTAGGTCGCATAAACGCAGCGTGATATTTTGTGGCAGCTTAATTAAATGCTTATAATGTAGCTTAATTAATTTATTACATGATATGCTTGGTTTATTCCATTTAAACTATTATTGATGGTGAAATTTGAATTGCAAGCACCTTCTCGATTTGTTTACGCTTTATTCACATATTGTTTAAGCAGCATATGAACTGAGACAATGGATATTATAGTGAAAATTTGAAATGGAAACTTTACCTCAAATGAATGCATTGAAATAAATGTGAACATTTAAAAACCGGTGTTCTGTTTTTGTCATTTTAAATCTGTTCTAATTGAACAAATATTATTGCGTAACGGTTTATTCTAATTTAAGAAAACTAAGAAACACAAATTTAACTCGATTTTATACTGCTTATTAAATTTATACATGATATTATTACTGCTTATTATTATGCCACATAAATGCAACGTAATATTTTGTGCTAGCTTATAATGCAGCTTAATTAAAAGCTTGTATTGTATCTTAATTAAATTATCCGATGATATGACTGATTTATTCTTTTCACACTTTTAATTAAGGCATAATTTGAAGTGAAAGCATCTTTTCGATTAGTTCACGTATTATTCACATATAAGCGGTTTATAAACTAAGATAATTGATATTACAGTGGGAATTTCAAATAGAAACTTTACCTCGGTTGGATATATGTAAAGAAATGTGTACATGTAAATACTTTTTATCTTATAAAGCTGTTGTAATTAAAAAATATTATTGCATAACGATTTATTCTGATAAAAAGAACAAACATTTACAAATTTAACTCAGTTTTATACTTGGTCGTTCTGAGTGTACTGTAGAGAGTTGAGATTGTCTTTTTAACTTTTTATTAACATATAACATGACAGTAGACGTTCACACACACAAATTATTAAATCGAACTGCATTTTTTATAAGTAATATCGCCGCGTGAACTGGGCGGTGTTTAGAGTTGGTGCGAGTGCTTTTGTGACTCACAGCTTAACTGAATTGTTTTACAAAATGCTCCTAGGTGGAGCTGTGATACAACGCTCACTAGGTGGAGCCAAAACCGTACTTCCGCGACGGAACATGCCGCCCGGGGATGAAATATGAAATATTTCAGCAATTAATTTAAACTTAGAATACAATTAATATACATTATAGATAATATTACAATACAAAATGAACAATATACAGTGAATTGGTTATATAATTGATTAAGAATAATATTCAAATACAATACAACATAAATGCTATTTACATTAAATTTTCCGCAATTGGCAATAGACAAATTTTTGAAATGCCCCGTAAAAATTCACTCGTGGCAGTTTTTACTTTAACTGCACGCACCTTATTGTCTTTGCCGGGGACTATTTCTACAATCCGGGCCAGTGCCCATTTACATGGTGGCAGATTTTCTTCCTTTAATAACACTAGGGATCCTACTTTAACGTTATTTTTTGTGAACTGCCATTTACCGCGCTGCTGCAAATGATTTAGGTAATCAATAGACCAACGTTTCCAAATGCATTGAACATATTTAGTAATGCGTTGCCAATGATTTAATCTATTATCGGAGATATTCATAACAGTAGGCTCTGGAATACTGGTGATGGGTCGGCCAATTAAAAAATGGCCTGGGGTAAGCACTTCAAACTCATTTATGTCATCTGAAAGTGGAAATAAAGGCCGGGAATTTAGAATTCCTTCGATTTGTATGATAAGAGTTTCGAAGTCCTCAAGAGTAATTTTATTATTACCTACGGCCCTGAGCAAGTGATGTTTGAAGGACTTAACGCCTGCTTCCCAGAGTCCGCCAAAGTTAGGGGAACGCGGGGGAATAAATTTCCATGTTATGAATTCTTGGGCTAAAAAATTAGATAATTCCTCGCTGGGAGTTTTTAGCGATTTTTTAAACTTATCTAATTTTGTTGACGCACCTTTAAAGTTAGTGGCATTATCTGAGGTTAGTGTACTTATCTTGCCTCTCCTAGCGCAGAATCTTTTAAGCGCCGCGATAAATGCAGCAGCAGATAAATCGCTTACTATTTCTAAGTGTATTGCCTTAGTAGACATGCATATAAATATGGCCACATAAATTTTTGAATAAAGTCCTTTTCTTTGATTCTTATATTTGATGTGGAATGGACCACAAAAATCGACGCCTGAATTTAAAAAACTTGAATTTGGTGTTACACGTTGTTGTGGGAGGTCTCCCATTAATTGATCTAGTGTCTTGGGATTGTGCTTGAAGCATGTGACACAGGAATGAACAATTTTTCTTGCTATGCTTTTAGCCTTTATGGGCCAATATTGCATGCGTACTTGATGGACTAATCCCTGTGCACCTATATGCAAGTACTTTCTATGGAAGAATTCAAAGATTAATTTAGTGAGTACGTGATCATTTGGTAAAATCAATTGATGTTTAGCTTCAAAGGGCAAATTGGAGTTGATTAATCTGCCACCTACACGAAGCAAGCCACTTTCGTCCAAAAAGGGATTTAATGATTTTAAGCTACTGGACGAAGGAACGGTGTGTCCTTTCCTCAACGCAGCTATTTCCGCTGCAAACTTACCCTCCTGGGCCTTTTTCACCAAAAAATGAGTACTTTTTTGTAGCTCGTTCGCCGTCAGGTGATTGCAATTCCTTTCTACTTTACGAGCATTGTCAAGAAACCTGAAAATGAAACTACATATTCTAATTAGTTTTAAAAAATCATTGGAGCATTTATACAGACGATCACAAAAAGTGTTAATTTCATTGAAATTTGCAATTAAACTGATATTTTGTTTCAGTTCTGTTACACAGTCAATGTCTGTGGGATTGGGACACTGTCTAGGAACTGTGATTTCTCTTTCAAGAAATTCTGGTCCAAACCACCATAAGTCATTATTTATTAGATCCTTGGCATATGCACCTCTGGATATCACGTCAGCCGGATTAGACTTGGAGGATACGTGATTCCACAACCAATTCTCAGAAAGAGTCTGAATCATAGTCACTCTGTTGGCTACGAAAGTTTTTAATTTGTGTGGTGGAGTATTGAGCCAAAAAAGTACAATGGAAGAATCAGTCCAAAGCCACACCCTTTCAAAGTCCAACTGTAAGGTCGGAACTAATTTTTTAACTAGTTTCGTCAATAGTAGAGCTGCTGAGAGCTCTAATCTTGGTATAGTCATTGGCTTTAAGGGAGCCACTCGAGACTTGCTGCATAGAAGATTCGAACTGAACTGTCTAGTCGTGGAGATGCATCGTAAATAAACAGCAGCTCCATAGGCTTTCCCTGATGCGTCACAGAAACCATGAAGTTCTAATTTTGCGATATTGTCCGACAGAACATATCGAGAAATGACAAGATTATTTATGTCTTGTAATTTAATCAAAAAATTGTTCCATTCTCGAAGAGAGTTGGGAGGCAGATGTTGATTCCAATCAAGCTTTTGTTCCCATAGCTGTTGCATAAAAAATTTTGCTTTAGTGACAATCGGGCCAACCAGGCCTAATGGGTCATAAATTTTGGCGATTTCGGCCAATACTTCTCTCTTGGAGTAATTATCTTTAGGGATGACAGTAATTTTAAAGGAAAAATGATCCGATTGGGGCTTCCATAACATTCCTAATGTTTTTACAGAAATCTGCTGCGAGGGATCTTCAAATGCGTATTCTGAAATAGCGGTGTCTTGTAACAACTCAGGGTGATTAGATACCCATTTGTGTAGTTCCATACCACCTTTTTCTAAAATCAGAATCAATTGAGATTGTAACTCTTGTGCATCTTGGAAGGAACCCGCCCCTGACAAGCAATCGTCAACATACATATAATTATATATCACCTTTGCAGCTTTGGGAAAATACTTTCTTTCTTCGTCAGCAAGCGCTTTTAATGTACGTGTAGCTAAGAACGGGGCACTAACTGTGCCATATGTTACCGTATTTAATTGAAATATTTGAATTGGTGCATCCTTATTAGACTTCCAAACAATTTTTTGTAAATTTCTCTGCAATGGATCGATCAGTATTTGTCTGTACATTTTCTTAATGTCTGCACAAAATGCATAATTGTGTGTGCGGAATCTAGTTATAATGGAAAACAAATCTGGCTGGACTGTTCCACCATTTAATAAAATAGAGTTAAGGGAATACCCGCTAGATGTATTTGAACTAGCATTAAAAACCACGCGTAGGGGAGTGGAGGTTTTTTCTGGTTTATAGACAGCATGGTGTGGAATGAAGTACGATACCCGATTGGTGTTTTCACCTTTAATTTCAGTCATATGCCCCAAAAATTCATACTCTTCCATGAAATCTCTATATAAATTAGCCATTGTTTTATTTTTATCTAATTTAGTCCATAAATTATTTAATCTTCT
This sequence comes from Maratus michaelseni, assembly GCA_963931845.1. NCBI lineage: Eukaryota > Metazoa > Arthropoda > Arachnida > Araneae > Salticidae > Maratus > Maratus michaelseni. The sequence continues at coordinate 80,204,685 of OZ007598.1, forward strand.
AACTGCAATTTCTTTAGATGACCCTAAAACTGATTCAGCATTTTCTTTCATTGGTAGCTGCACTATGAATCTACCGGTATGATCGCGTTTATATGTGCTTCTAAAATGCTCCTCACAAAATGTTTCTTCTTCACCCTTCACAAATTCGTCATTGTCTCCAGGTAAGGATTCAATTTCAAAGAATTTCTTAAGAGTATTGTCCAAACTATCTTCAGTTAAGAGACAACAAAATGATCGATTACTAATGGGTGGAAGTGTGCCTGTCACTAAATATCCGAATTCTGTATTTTGTAAAATACACTTTCCCTCTGAGAGCCGAATTTTATCCCCTTTTAAAATATCAAAAAATAATTCGCTACCAATTAGAACATCAACTTGATCTGGAACATTAAAATTGCTGTCAGCTAATTCTATGTACTTAGGAATGCATAAATTTGAAATGTCTAATTCCGTGATCGGAATATGATTTGTTATTTTTTGCAACACAACCAGGTCTATATTTCTTGAAAATGTTTCATTTTGATTGAATATATCCGTATTTACGATTCGATTCACTTGTTGATATGAACCGTTAATACCGGAAACACTACCTTTAAAAGGTTTTGGCTTTAAATTCAATTTCTTGCAAGCACTATCCGATAAGATATTTACTGTTGATCCACTATCGATTACACTTCGTAATTTAATTTTATTTCCACGCGAATCCTTTATTAAAATAATTGCAGTATTTAATAACGTACAATTCTTTGAGTCATTAGCTAAAAGATTATTGCCTAATAAAGAAGAGACCTTATCCTTACTTTCGGAATCTGACATAATTAATTGTTTTTCTTTTATCGATTCTGAGGGTTTATTCATTTGAGCTTCTGAAAACTTATTCACATTTTCGCAAAGTAGGCTATTATGTCGAGAGGAGCATTTTTTACATGAGAATTTAGAATTGCATTCGCTATTATGTAATCTCAAGCAGTTTATACATAATTTATTTTTGCTTACAAAGTTTTTTCTATTAGGAACACTCATATTTTGAAATGCGATGCATTTAAATAACGAATGGTCGTGTTTACATAAAATGCAAGGCTTTACTTTATTTTTATTGTTACTGATGAAAAATGACCTTGATTTATTTACTGCGTAATTATTTTTGATCTGTTTCGAATTCACTTGGTTGGCGCCATGAGACCGAGAAACATTGTCTAACATAATACATTTTTTTTCCAGAAATGACATTAAATAATCGAAGTTTGGTACCTGTGTATTTTCGAGAGAAAGTTCAAATTGTTTTTGACTTTCTTTATCTATTTTTTGTAAAATTATATTCATGAATACACTTTCTGATAAGCTATTTTGCTCATATTCCATTACTTTCAAGGCTCTGATGTTCTTATTAATACAATCTAAGAAATTTCGTAATTCTTTAGGAGATTCATACTGGATTTTTTCATAATTTAAAATTGAAGAAATATGAGAGTCGACTAAAAGTCGTTTATTTTCATATCTATGAATGAGGGCTTGAAATAAAGAATTGAAGTCATCATCGGGAGATTCTAATTGTTTAGCATCATTTTTTAAAGAGGCTTTTAAATAAAATAGCCTTTGATTATCGTCTAAATGATCATTATTAATGATCAAATTCGTAAATTGATTTTTGAAATTTGTGAAATCACAGTATGCACCTCCAAATGAAGGCAATGGAATTTCTGGTAAGCTTACTTTTGTTTTGTTTTCATTAATATGAATATTATTAGATTTATCATCAAAGGAGGTTAATAAAAGTTTTACACTCACCTCCAAATGCTCTAATCGGTCACTTGCATCATCTAAATGGTGCTCAATTTCTTTTAATTGAGGTTGTGTTATTTCAGGTAACTCATAATACTGTTCTCTAATATCTTCTAATTTATTTTGCAGGTTTTCAATTTTTTTTAATTTCACTTGGAGTTGGCTCACATTAGTGGCCTTAGGATCTAAATTATCTTGGATAAATTGTTCTAGTTTAGTTATTGCGGCCTTGACGGCGCCTTTCGAACGATTGAGTTTATCCATAGCAGCACTCCGGCGTTCTTCGGACCACAAATGGTCGTTCTGAGTGGACTGTAGAGAGTTGAGATTGTCTTTTTAACTTTTTATTAACATATAACATGACAGTAGACGTTCACACACACAAATTATTAAATCGAACTGCATTTTTTATAAGTAATATCGCCGCGTGAACTGGGCGGTGTTTAGAGTTGGTGCGAGTGCTTTTGTGACTCACAGCTTAACTGAATTGTTTTACAAAATGCTCCTAGGTGGAGCTGTGATACAACGCTCACTAGGTGGAGCCAAAACCGTACTTCCGCGACGGAACAATACTGCTTATTAAATTTATACACGACATTATTACTGATTATTGTTCTGCCGCATAAATGCAACGTGCTACTGTGTGCTAGCTTATAATGTAGCTTAATAAAATATTTATAATATAACTTAATTAAATTTTTGCATGATATGACTGGTATATTCCTTTCTTACTTTTAATTGTGGTGAAATATGATGAGAAAACATCTCCTCGATTAGTATACTCATAATTCACAAATTATACAAGTAGCATAGAAATAGGACAATTCATATTATGGTAGAAATTTCAAAGAGAAACTTTATCTTAAGTGAATACATATAACGAAATGTGTACAGTTAAATACTGGTGTTAGTTCTTTGTCTTTAGAAAACTGTTCTATTTCAACAATTTTATTGTTTAAAGGTTTAATCCAATGAAAGAAAATGAAGATAGACAATTTTAACTCGATTTCATACTACTTATTAATTCATCAAAATATCACGTAAAATAAATGCATAGCTCAGGATGTCTACGCTTGTACCACAATTTTTAATAGAATTTTTTGCCTTATTTTAATGTGGAAAAGAAATTACAAATCCTACAATTAAACGAGGTGTCTACAATTTCTGCTACTTAAATATTAAACAGAAAAATTATATTAAATATTGTGGTAAATTTGTACGAACCCTGTTAATAACTTAGTTAAATAAATTATCGCTCGATATGACTAATTTATTGCGTTCACACTTTCATCGATATTGACATTTCTGTCGTAAGAGCATTTAAAATTAGTTTATAAATTATTCAAAAATTAGTTAAGTGGCATATGAACTAGGACAATGCATATTACGGTGGAAATTTCAAAACTTTACCTCAAGTCATGGTATATAAAGAAATGTGTGCAGTTAAATACGGGAGTTCAGTTTATGGCTTTAGAAATCTGTTATGATTCAACAATTTTATTCGTTAACGGTTTATTCTAATGAAAGGAAACAAAGACCGCTAATTTTAAATCGATTTTATGCTGCTCATTAAATTATCAAACTGTCACACAGAATAAGTGCAGAACTTAGTTAAATAAATTATTGTACTATATGACTAAATTTATTCCTTTCACAATTTCATTTATGCGGAAATTTGAGGCGTAATAACCTTTAAGATTAGTTCAGAAATTATTCACAAATTGTTTAAGTGATATATGAACTAGGACAATGGATATTATAGTGGAAATTTCAATCAGAAACTTTACATGGAGTGAATACGTATAAAGTGTATATACTGGTGCTCTGTTTTGTTTTCTTTAGAAAGCTGTTTTTGTTCTAAAATATTATTGTTTAACGCTTTATTTTAATGAATGGAAACTGGCAGTTTTAACTCGATTTTATACTGCTCATTAAATCATCAAAATATCATGCAGAATAAATGCATAGCTTAATTAAATAGATTATTACAAGATATGACTAATTTATTACTTTCACTCTTTCGATGATATTGAAATTTCAGGCATAAGAACATTTATGATTAGTTTATAAATTATTCAAAAATGACAATGCATATTATGGTGGAAATTTCAAAACCCTACCTCAAGTCAATGTATATAAAAAAAGGTGTACGGTTAAATACGGATGTTCTGTTTATGGCTTTATAAATCTGTTATATTAAACAATTTTATTCTTTAACGGTTTATGATGATGAAAGGGAATAAATACTGGCAATTTTAAATCCAATTTATGCTGCCTATTAAATCATCAAAATTTCACACATAATAAATGCATTAACTTAGTTAAATAAATTAGTGCACCATATGACTAAATTTATTCTTTTCACATTTTCATTGATATGGGAATTTCAGGAGTAAGAATATTTAAAATAAGTTTACAAACTATTTCAAACTGATAAGATTAGTTTATGAATTATTCCCAAATTGTTTAATTATTTAATAAACACATGAACTAGGACAATGTATATTATAGTGGAAATTTCAAAGAGAAACTTACCTTTAGTGAATACATATAAAGAAATGTGTACAGTTTAATATTGATGTTCTGTTTAGAAATCTGATATAATTCAACATTTTTATTGTTTAACGGTTTATTCTGATGAAAGGAAACGAAGACTGGTAATTTTAACTCGATTTTAGATTGCTCATTAAATTATCATAATATCTCGCAGAATAAAGGCATAACTTATTTAAATAACTTATTGCATGATATGGTAATTTATTTCGTTCACTCTTTCATTCATATTGAAATTGCAGTCGTAAGAACCTTTAATATTAGTTTATAATTTATTCAACAATTATTTAAGTGGCATATGAACTAGGACAATGGATATTATCGTGGAAATGCCAAACAGGACCTTTTCTTCGCGTGAATACATATAAATATATGTGTATAGTTAAATTCTGGTGATCTGTTTTACCTTTAGAAAACTGTTTCAATTAACTAATTTCATTGTTTAACTGTTTATTCTAATGAAAGGAAATAAAGAGTGCCAATCTTAAATCGATTTTATACTGCTCATTAAAACATCAAACTATCATATAGAATAAAGACATAGCTTAGTTAAATAAATTATTGCACGGTATGACTAAATTATTCCTTTTACACTTTCATTGATATTGAAATTTCAGGCGTAAGTACCTTTAAGATTAGTTTATAAATTATTCGCAAAATTTTAGTGACGTATGCAATAGAGTAATAGATATGTTTTTGACTTTATCAAACTATAACTTATTACTGTTAAAAGATTTGGTTGATTTAAAGAATGCATTGTTTCACATTTTTAATTCTAGTTTATACTGCTCACTAAAACATCAAAGTATCATATAGAATAAATACATAGCTTAGTTAAATAAATTATTGCACGATATGACTAAATTATTCCTTTTACACTTTGATTGATATTGAAATTTTAGGCGTAATAAGTACCTTTAAGATTAGTTTATAAATTATTCGCAAAATTATAGTGACGTATGCAATAGAGTAGAGGATATATTTTTGACTTTATCAAACTATAACTTATTACTATTAATATATTTGGTTGATTTAAAGAATGCATTGTTTCACATTTTTAATTCTAGTTTATACTATTTATTAAATAAATCAAAGCATGACATCAATGCGCAAAGTAATTAAACTATTACATAATATGCATGATTTATTCCTTTTACACTTACGCTGATGAGGAAATTTGATGCGAAAATATCTTCATGATTAAATTATGAATTATCCAGAAATGACATATGAATGTTACATATGAACTAGGATATTGGATTTTTAAATTACGTATTTTGAACAAAAATTTAATCTCAAGTGAAGAAATATGAAGAAATACGCAAACTTTATTATTGGAACTATGCTTTTCATTCTTTATATTCTGCTATGAAAATCAACATAATTAATCGAATTGCCCATTTGCGCATATAAGCATCCATTGCAGGAACTCCTTTTTTATTCAAAAATTACAAATCCATAACGGAATTTAAGAAAGAAGAGTTCTTAGTTTATTCACTTATATTTTACTCACGAAACTTCTGCCGATTAATAAAGCAAAAATTACTATTCAGAATTTCTGGTATGAATTCGGAATTTCTGAATTAAACTGTAACTTCTGAAATGCAAATGGTTTAAGGTATAAATGGCATTTGTTTAATAAAAAGATAGGAATAACGTATGTTCAAAATGAAATCACGTTTACTACAAACAATTAAAAAATCATGTAGATAAAGATTTAAACCTGTTATTTGAACATGTTCAACAAATATTTTTGCAAAATATACACGTAAATATAATTATGAATTTAGGGAAAATAAAGACATTGATAAGATGGTTTTTGCGGCAGTAATCGGCAGATATACATGCATACTTACGTATATGAACACGTACAGACAAAAATATACCAAAACACTTTCTTTTCTCGTGAAGCCTCAACGGATGATCCGGCAGAAATTAATGTACCAATAATGTATGTTGTATTTGTACAATACGATAATTTAAAGGTTTAAGATAGATAAAGAAAAAAAATGATACTCTCGGTCCCATTTTACATCGATAATTAAATTATCAAACAGGATGAGAGATCATACCTTCCAACATTCAATTGAATTTCCGACAATGCGAATTAATTTGATCCAGATTAAGGATGTTTCGAACCAGAAAATATATCTGAAAAAATAATATATATTTAGTTTAATGTTCTTACGTGGAGCATATTTGATTGTATTTCTTTAAAAATAATTCTGGTCTGGAACGTGTTTAATCTCGGTTAAATGAACCTACATTGTACGGATGTACGGTGTGCGAGATGAATACTTAATACAATCAGTGAGTGATTTACAACGTTTACCTTTAACTGTTTTTTAAAAATGAGGGAATAAATGTGAATTTAGTTAATCGTGTGCGTCATATAATCGATCTTCGGATTATCGACAGTCATTCGAAGTTCAGCATTCAATATTATTTTTTAAGGAAAATTCAATTAGTTTACTGAATGCGAGAAATCAGTACAATTACAATTATATTACATAATACAAGACATAATATACATGTTAAATATTACACCAGTACATACTTACCAATAAGCGAATGGTATAGAATCTTATGAAAAATACTTTGAAGGAATCGTTATTTTATATTCACAACAGAAAAGTGTCTTTTTTTTTTCTCTCTCGAAAACTGGAGGAATCATATTGATACACTTATAACACAAGAGCAATAATATCATGTCTTTGATTTTAAAATCTAATTAAAATACTAAAAATTCATGAAACTGCAACAAAAACATATTTGACTGAATACAAAGGATGTAAATTATCAATTTACTACACACAGCGTATAACCAATAGAGTGAAAAAATGTTCAGACCGGGGATCGAACCCGGATACTTTGGTATAGCGCAACATGTGCTTTACCATTTAAGCCACCAGGACGACATCCAGTCTAGCATTCTCTCACCCTGGATGTCGTCCTGGTGGCTTAACCCTTTAACGGATAAAGCACTCCACTTGCTAAAATGTTGAAATAAATGATTGACACCGGAAATTATAAACAAATTTATTTGTATATAACCAAAAAGCGATATTTCGCATACATAATAAATGGAAAACATTTCTATTAAAATTCTGCTGTCATTGTTGAATTTCGTAATTAAAATTTTGTGGTTTCGTAGGGAAACCAATGACCAAGCGTTAACACTAGAGCCGCGATGACGGGTCATTTTGACCCGTAGGAAATAAATAATTGTCGATTCACACCAGAAATTTCTTAATAAATTAAATAAAATATATACAGTACAAAAATAAGTTGAGTAAATAAGTTAAATAGTTTTAAATAAAAATTCTGTTGTGAAAGATTTTTTATAAATTTGGAATAAAATATCCCGCGGTTCTCGTGTTACATGGTAAAGCACTTAGTGCGCTATACCCAGGTATCCGGGTTCGATAACCATTCTAGACATTTTTTCACTCTGTTGGTTGTACGCTGTGTTCAATAATTTGATAATTCACATCCTTCGTATTCATTAATTTCCAGCGTAATTTCAGCTCTGCTGAAAATGTAATTAGATATACACATAATTGATTTAATTTTTTTTTAATGCGAAGGCCAAGTAAAATATACTTTGCGGCTTATTTATAAATAAGTACTTGTTATATAAACAAATAACTAAACACTACATAGATGTTCTAAAAAGATATATATAATTTTATAAAACTTTATAGAAGGTGTTTAAAAGATTATACATTATATTCAAAACTGTATTTTCTTATAAAACCGAGCGCTTTCGGGCAAACACTTGCTCATCATCAGGGTTACAAACGAACACATATACACAATGACAAAATCCAGTGAAATACATCGTTTAACAGCTGGAGAATGGAACAAACCATTAAATTAAAAACCAACAGGGGTGGGGGGGGGGGGAATGTGATAATCACATTTCATCTTGATCAATTCCTAAGAGTCTATACCATAATTTGGGAATATTCTAGGATAATGAATCATTGCATGTTTTATCTTTTTTACATAAAATTTCTATGAATTCATTAATTATTGATTCATGATAGGTTGACATATGTTAGCTTGGTCAAAATGTATTTTGATTGATTCTTCTTGTTTTAGTCTTGAAAGTGCAGTTTTAGCTCAATTGAATTTAATATCTGAAATATGCTCTTTCGAACGAGTTTTGAACTGCCTTAAGTTCATGCCTATATAGTCTTTTACTTTCTAACATTTCATACCATTTTCATTTATTTCTTTAGTAACTAGAATTCTATAGATTCTCGAGGATTCTTCCATCGGTATAGGATCAATCTTATCATGTAATAAAGTTCTCAATTTTACAGGAGGGGATGCTATCAAATTTATATCCCATTTCTTTAAATTATATTTCAGTTTTCAAAACATTCAGGAATATATTTAAATTTGTAAAATTTAGTAGGTTTTTCTGCATATTCTTGGTTATTGTTATTTCGATATTTATATTGATATATTAATTTATTGATACACCCATTATCCTTTGCTATAATTTTAATTTTGTGAAGTTCACCATTAATATACTGAAAATTCTCTATGGGTATAAAATCGATATGCTGACAATTTGTAATTTAACTTGTTATACAGGGTGTCCCAAAAGTCCTTGGCACATTTCAAAATTCAATAAAAGATTAAGCAATTGTCGTACGGGAGTGCGGTTTAGACGAAAATGCTTCTTATGATCTGAAATTTTGTTTAAGCAAATAAAAATTAGTTCCAAAATTTTCTCACAGATGGTGCTGCTTCTGCAAAGTTATGTAATAGGTAGAATGCCTTCATACATGACAATGGCGAAAGAAGCACAATGCATCTGCACAGTTTTCGCCAAAACCATGGCAACCCACATTCCAGAACTTCCTCCTGAGTTCGATTAGACGAGCGAGGATGGATAGTCAAGTATTGTTAACTTCTGTGATGTGGGTTGCCATTGTTTGGACAAAAACTGTGCATACGCATTGTGTGTCCTACGCCATTGTCATGTATAAAGGCATTCTACCTATTAGCTAACTTTTCAGAGATAGCGCCACCTATGATACATTTTTGAAACTATTTTTTTTATTTTTTTAAACAAAATTTCAGATCGTAAGAAGCGTTTTCGTCCAAACCGCACTCTCGTACACCAATTCATTGATCTTTTATTCAATTTTAAAATATGTCAAAGACTTTTGGGGACATCCTGTATAGTTTACACATCTCTGCGAACTCAATTATAAAGAAGCTTACTTAGGTAGAGTTTGAATAGAAATAAAAACTTTTATATAAAACTTTAATAATATTAATTAACAGTTCAAATACTTCTCCTTTTATTTTCTGCTTTAAAAAAAGGTTATTTCTCCAGAAAAACAGAATTACAATAGCATATATTATTTCCTAAACTTAAGTAGATTGCTTATTATAAAAAAATTCATGCTTTAAATTTTTTTGTGCAAAAATAAAAAGTAAAATTTCTAAATTTCTTCTAATTTTAAGAATTTTTTTTTCAAAACACTGAGGAATTATAATCCTCATTTAATTTTGTTTTCAGATAAGACGATTATGTTTGTTTTAGTATCTGTGCTAATTAACAAATATTCTTGCTTTGCCACAAAAAAGGATTAAGACTTCATTAATTTTAATTAGTTGTTGCGAAAAAATATTTCATAAGGTATTAAAGTAAACCTTTTTGTAAGTAATGAAATTTCATAAAGAAAACGCCAGTATTAACAAGTTAATTTTTAAATAATCGGCGAATTTAACATAGTTTTCTGAAATATATTTTTATTGTTATTTTCCTTGTATCTTTTCATTATGATTTTAATATATTTTTGCAAGATGGATTGATTTTTGCTTACTTCAGCTACAATCTCTTTCATTTGCAGACAATGATGATAATATGTAGATGTTTTACATATGATTTAGTAGAAAGCAAAAATAAAAGATGATATACAATGTTTCAAATTTTGTTCAAAGTTGAAATATTAAAATGTCTAAATTATTTAGAAAAACTGCAATATCTTTCGGCATAACGTTAACCCCTTGGGGATGAGAGACACGTATACGTGATGCATAAGATACTCAGAATCTTCGATTTTCCCCACCAGTTATTTTTTATTGTAAGCTTTGCCTTATTAAATCTTAGCATTTCCGCGATTCAATTAGGCGAAAATTTCTGTTTTGAAAAACCGGCGGTAAAAGATTAAAAATTTTGTAAAAGACGCTCGTCGCGAAGGGGTTAAAGAAAACATCAGTACGCACTGGTGAATTTTTAAATGATCAACGAAATTTTAGATAATTTTCTGGAAGACAATATTTATTCTTCTTTATCTTTTGTAGCTTTTTATGCAAGAAGGATTGTATTTTGTTTGGTATTTCAGCTACAATCTTCAATTTTCAGACAATGATGATAATACGTAGATATTTTAACAAATGACATAGAAAAAGCAAAGACAAAGCAGCATGTATACCGTTAAAATTTTTCATTCAAAGTTAAAACATTTAATGGTGTAAAGTCCTTAGGAAAACAACAATATTGTTCTTCATAACTTAAAAAAAAAAATCTTCATGCGTAAACTTTGAATTACTTTACACCTCCTCCTCTCTCCAAATAAATAAGTACAACAATAAACTTAAAAACAGTCAGAACAAATAGATCTACGCACTCTGAGTACGTTGCTTTAGAATACAATGACATACATCTGCTGGTCTAGTGATTACAACGCTAGTTACAAGTCAAAACGTATCACGTTCGAATATCGTTCTAGGTTCTTACCGTAATATGGAGACTTACTTGTAATAGTACTAATTACTTGTACCGTAGTATGTAGATGTTCTTACCTAGGTTCTTACTTCTATCGCTTTCTTACCGTGTCAGATGCCAAAATAAACAAAGGTCCCACACTGACAGACCCTCGTTTGAAAAGAATTACTTTAGCCATAAATTGTTTATTATTTTATGATTCAACTTTTTATCTGTTCTCGGTTCACCATTTTACCAGTTTATGGTTCAAACTTTACATGTTTATGACGCAACCGACGCACATAATGTTGAAACAAGTTTACTTTATTGTGAAAATTTTTCTGGCACCATATTTTGTTGAAATGGCTAGCAACCAATATCCTGACCACGAAAAAGACTGTGGCCATTTTGTGAATAAACTAAATTATTTAAAATTATTTTGTTCCTCATTTATCATGCTCATTTTATTTTAAATTAAAGATATTCTTCATTCGTTTCTGAAAATCAGCATGCGGATGTATTATCAGATTACTTAATGGGTGGGGGTGGGGGGGTAATTCATTCAGCAACAAGGGCAGAACAATAAAAAATGAATGGCAGGAGCTCAAGTAGTCAGTTTGAATAAATGAATTATTAATAGTTAATTAAATCATTTAAAGTTAAAATCACTTATTAGTGCCATTATCACAAAATCAATATTACTTACCAATCATACGTAGTATAGGGTAAGTCTTGTAATCGTTTTGAAAATCGAAAATTTTTTTTGACGGATTTACATGTTTCAGACCTGGAGATTCCGGAAAACATATTTTTAGAAAAAAATTTTGCCGTCCGTCTGTGTGTCTGTGTGTCTGTAAATGCTCTATCTCCCGAAAAAATTTAGATAGAGACTTGCAATTTGGTATGTACTTAGTATGTAATAATGGGAAGAAGCATATTTCATTTCAATAACCTCGATTAACCAGAACTATTTTTTTCGGACTCTCGAAATATTCGTTCTGATAAAAGGTATATAAAAAATTTCGAAATTGGTTATTTTAAGAAATGAATATAAAAGACAATAAAAAAACATAAATTTTACCTAAAGCATGAAGTCGATCGGATAATTAGTTGCCGAGATATTTGGAATCCTATTTACCACACTCTTCGATTTTTCCTAACCCTGTATTTCATCCAAATTTCACTTCAAATATATATTTTAATTGGAAATTTGACGCTTAATCAGATGCAATAAACCGCTAGTTAATAGGATTATTATTTTTGGAGGTATAAGGATGTTTCTTTCAAGCAATTCAGTAATCGAGCCTTTAAAGTTTGTGACGTCATCAAGCCTCGATTTTATTTGAATTGCAATGCATTTTATAAGTAGTTTACACATTTTTTATTTTAATATTTTACATTATGCATATCCATGATGGGTAAGTATTACGGTGGACCCCAACGACTAGTTTTTTATAATTTTATATGAAATAGTTAAAGTACTGAATTTAGGAATGCTATTTATCAAATCAATGATATAATGGGGGTTCGGGGGAGGGGGGCTCTTGTCCTGTGGTATAATAAAAAGTTTTCACAGTACACACAGTCCTGGAATGTCAATCTCAGAGCTGGGATGTTCTGGATTGAAAACCATGTCGCGCCCATCCAAATAATACTTCGGAGTTTTCCGTGGTTTTGCTCACCTTACGTAAATACGGGTTGGGATCCCTTAGAAAGACACCCCCTACACGGAGGCCATTCACCACCTTCGACCTATATCCCTCGTGCAGGTAATGGGCCGTAGTAAAAACACCTAGAATTTAAATCGAATTTTCAATATAATCGAATTTTCAATATAATCGAATTTTCAGTTACAATTCACAAGAGCTAAATCTGTTGAAACCAGTAATATGAATATTAATATGAGAGTAATACTAATATGAAAGGAAGGAAAGAGTTTCAAATAATAGTATAAATTGAAGTAAATTCAAAATAAAAATTTGACTTGCAGAGCTGTTGACGCTGTTAATCTGCTAATATAATATTTTTTTATAATGCTTTCTTATGCAGTGTCTGATTATCGCCGGGGCAAATTTCCACCAGTAAAAACGAAAAGTAAATTGTGCCTTATTTATGACAGAAATTCTGCATATATAAGCAGTTTAAATAAGGTGACATTTTGTATTCAAATATACTGGTGGAAGTTTGCTCCGGCGATAATGCGGTTCTGTCTTTATGTATAGTGTTACTTTTTCAAATGTGAATTATCAAACATTGAACGCAGAAAATTTTGTCTTTGGGAAAACTCATATGATTTAACCCTTCCAGGGTCAAGAACTTTTGTTACTGTAATGTTGGAAACAAACTAGAATTTAAGAAACAATTTCATTATACAATAAATAAATGCACTTTTTACATGCAAGTTACAAAAAAATAAAAAATAAAAAAATAGATAAATAAATAAATACAAATATTTTTTTATTAAATTAAATGGTGTAAATAATATATCACAGAACTTCAATGGATTGAAAAAAGTTTTTATTTGTATGAGGGAACCTTGACCCCCATGAGTTTCAACTTACCTATGCCCCAGCGGACAGCCGAGGAATAACTATAATATTAAATTAAAGGTGCGCTGTAGCAGTATTGTTTATGTGACACTATGCTCATGCATGCAATAATCTACGCATTATATTTTCATAAATTTCAAACTTATGCATTTCTAAAAAAAATTAGAAAGATTAACACAAAAAAGAAAATTATTAAAATTACGTTTTTCTTTAATTTACTTCAAACAATTCTTTGAAGACATTTTACGTAAAATATTAAAATCAATATATTTTTTACTTTAGATATATCGTTTTTTTTTTTCATTTTATCCTCTCGGAAACACCACTTTCATGCAGTTATTATAGTTTTCCTTTCCTTTATCTGCACGATAAATGTATTCTAGTGCTTCTTAGGAGGTCTTTATTCTTCATAAGTGAGAAAAGTCTTCAGCTTAAAATTTTATGAGTCCTTTGTCCTCTGTGAATCTTCCCGTCTATTTTTGAGGATAAAAATCTATTACTAGATAAAAATGTGGCATCCTTTGTTTAAACCTTATGTTTGTAGTTGTTTGTATATATATACAGGGTGTCACCTCTTACTGGTATCCAATAGCTAATTGCTAAACAATTACCTTTAGCGATATATTTCCGATTTCAAATGTGTTTCAAATGTTATTATTATAATATCAAAAGCTATTTACGTTAAAAAAGTTAATTTGTAACACTTACGAAATTTTAATCATTCTACGGTTGCTGGTTCCTGGAATAGTCTTCGTACGCTTTTATCACAATTTTTTAATAGAATTTTTCGCCTTATTTAAATGCATAAAACTATTACTAATATCGCAATTAAACGTGGTGTGTGCAATTTCTGCTATTTAAATATTAAATAGAAATTTTCTAATAAACAAAAGAGATTCTAGAATACTTGGAAATTCCAAGGGGTGCACGCACTTTTATAAGGCGAAAAAATCTATTAAAAAATTGTGGTACAAACGTACGAACCCTGTAGAAGTTATACTAAGAAAAACTTTTTCCGTGCTCGAATAGATAAAACAGTATAATTTCAAATCTTGTATCACAAAAACCATCCAATTATGAATTTAAATACATCGAATTTTATCAATTTTGAGCATTATTTGGTACTTACATAATAATTAAAAAAAAAACCTCATTTTAAGATAGCATTAATAAATTTGAAAGTATCATAACTCGGTAAGTTTTGCTCGTAAAAGTTTGGAAGTTTTTTTGTTAAAACATTCAGAAAGTATTTCTGAATATAACTTACAGGATAAATATTTAAATTTCGTGACTTTAAAAAATATATTTCGACGTTAATAACTGTTGATATGATGAAAAAGAATACTTGAAAAATTCTTGCAGTTGAATGTATGCCTCCAAAATTAACAGTTTGGGAATTAGACATAAAACTGGACACCCTGTATAGTAATATATCGAGCCTTTCCATCTCAATTTAGACAGGTTAGCTCTAATGGAGCTATGAATAAAGAGGAGGAGATATATTGAGTTGTTCGAAAAGTTCTTTCCGTTTGGGAAAATTCATCGTACCGAAAAATTCTATCATTTAATTATTACACACCATTTCCGATATCTATTATCTAATAATAGACGGGCAAAATTTTCCGGTATGAATTGGTTTTCCTAAACAGAAGAAATTTTCCGAAAAACCCAATATGATATATTGTTTACCAGTTGAAAGTGAAGTAGCTGTTGATGTAGTCACCAGATGGCGGCTGTTGTTTGTTTGCATCGTATCCACATGCCCTGATTACCGCCGAGGTATACTTCCACCAGTAAATTTGAATAGAAATTTTAGTCTTCTTAAACATATTATTAATGTAAAATTTCTGTCATAATTAATAAATTAATTTAAAGATATTTCTCTGTTGGCCAGCCGCAAGTAATAAATAATCTTTATAGTTCCAACTGTTAAACAATAACGGAGTTAATTATGATGGGCCATACCACATTAGCTAAAATATGAAGTTCATCTGTGAAACCGCACCAATGAAATGTTTTAGAAACATAAGAGTAGAAAATTTAACTAAAAAATAAAGAGTTTAATAATTTTTATTTTAAATAATATTCTTTTATCATTTAACTACCAGGCTCCACCCCCTACGCTGGCCAGTTTCTCCAAACGAACCGTGAATCAAGCGAAATAGATCGGTGAATTTGAGCTTGTGTTTTAAAGCAATATAAATTGTTATTTGGAATATCCTTCCGCATTCCTGGAAAACGATACGAATGCCATTGCGCCGTTATATTTTATAATGTGCAGACAAAATTTGAGGTGTTAAGTACCAACACTTTTACTTTATTATAGTAAGATTTGGTAAACAGCAATTGAACGATATACAATATACTAAAACGATATCTGAAAAATTATCTAACTAACAATGCAATTCTCATCAAAATCTGTCGAGTAGAACTTTTTAAAAAGACTAATTTTCATAATCGAACTCACCTTTTTATAGAACTTTTCCATAATTCTATAACTACGAAACGTAGAACGATGTGCAAGGTACTAAAAAAATCCTTAAAAATTATCCAACTAACAATGGAAGTCTCATCAAAATCCGTCCGCTAGAACTTTTTAAAAAGACTAATCTTTCATTATCGTGTTCACCTGATTATAGAACTTCCCCCCATAACTCTGTAAATAAGCAAAGTAGAACAATATGCAGCATACTAAAACCATCTCTGAAAAGTATCTAAGTAACAATGCAATTCCCAACAAAATGTGTTCTGTACAACTTTTTAAAAAGGCTAATATTTCATAATAGGGCTCACCTTATTATAAAACTTTCTAAGTAATTCTTTAACTACGCAAATTAGAACGGTCTGCAATGTACTAAAAAAATTTCTAAAAATTATCAAACTATCAATTGAAGTCTTATAAAAATCTGCCCACTAAAACTTTTTAAAAAGGCTAATCTTTCATTATTGGGTTCGCCTGATTATAAAACTTCCCCGATAACTCTATAAATAAGCAAACTAGAACAACATGCAGTTTACTAGAACCATCCCTGAAATCTAACTAACATTGCAATTCTCAACAAAATGTGTTAAATAGAATTTTTCAAAAAGGCTAATCTTTCATAATTGGGTTCACTTGATTATAAAACTTTCCCCCATAAGTATGTAACTAAGCAACATAGAACGATACGTTATATACTAAAACCTTCCCTGAAACATTATCTAACTTAAAGCGTAAGTCCCATCCAAATCCAATTGCCAGAACTTAAGTTATAAGTAGTCAGAACGAAATTCCCATTTCCATTATATATATATGTTACGGTCAATATGATTAATCCGGTCATTATTAACCGGTTATTATTAAGAATGACCGGATTAATCATCCTAACCGTAACATATATATATATATATATATATATATATATATATATATATATATATAGTAGATAGTTTAACATTAGTTGAATTATGATTATATGCTGAGAAAACAATATTTAGAAATACTGAATAGATTGTTTAAATAATGATCTTTTTTTTTCTTTCCTAATGCCATATCTTAAAAAAGAAATAGAGAAAAAAAATAATTTCGCTAGTTCGCGCTTTCTATCAAGCGTTAATGAAAGCAATGAACAGCATGTCACAACAAATCACCGTATTGTAATGGTAGTTGTTTGAGCTACATGAATTAGGCAAGAATTTTAAGTGAAACATTGATTGCTTGAAGGTTTTCTTTAAAAACTGCTTTTACTTTTATATGTATTTAACTGCAGTAATTATGTACTAGTATTGTATCCTTTTGTTAGAAAATGTAATTAGAAAACGCATTTAATTAAAATAAGTAAAATGCTTCAATTTCTAGCTCCATACATAAAAACAAAATCCATAAGACAGATTATTTTTTTAAATCATATAAAATCTTCAAATCAAAAACACACTATTTGGTTGTATGGTATTGATTAAGAACTAAAAGGCAACAAATGAACATATTTGCAAATTTTTTGAAGATAGCATTTTCGAGAAATTGCGTTTTAAAATTAGTTATTCTTCAAAAGTTTGCATAGTTTTAAATTGAGTTTTAAAAGTTGTATGCATCCTAGGTTTAAAATAAAAAGGTTTAAAATAAAATAATTATATCTAATGTAATAATACAGGGTTATTCTAAATGATGGACCCATTTTCAAAAAATTGTATTTATTAAAGTACAAATCCAGAATGAACAATCTTCATACCAATGAAAAGAGGAAGTTTCAAAGATTTTTTTAAGAGACTATAAATGTTCAATGACTCCACCGTTTGCTGCACGGCAAACATCTACGCGATAGCCAAACTCGTCCCACACACGAGAAAGCGTATCTGCTGTTACTGAGTGCAAGGCTTTCCAAGCGGTGATGGTTCCAGAGGCGGCCGGTAAAGGTCGCGCGGCAATAGGCTGCGATTTCGTTTCACTGTCACTTGTGAGTGAGATGGCTACTGTGGAGCTCAAGGTTTTCTATGTTCTTGAGGTCACAAGAAATGAGCCAACGGAACATTTATAATGTCTTAAAAAAACTTTGAAACTTCCTCTTTTCATTGGTGTAAAGATTGTTCATTTTGGATTTGTACTTTAATAAATACAATTTTTTGAAAATGGGTCCATCATTTAGAATAACCCTGTATATATTCAGTTTCCTGTTTTTACGTGGAACCTATTCTTTAAAAAAACTCCATTTCTTACTCCATTTCTTTAAAAAAAATAAAAATCTTGTTTCAAACATGTTTAACCTGAGTGAAATTAACCCACATTTTACGGAAGAAGAATATGGGGCTGGCAGATATTCAAATGCAGTTAGGAATAGGAAGATTTAAATCTTACAGAATGTCCGGAACAACAACAACAAAAAAAAAACTAAAACTAAAATACAAATGTTATGATAATGATAAAAAGCCCTTATATTACAAAAATAAAATATGGTAACAGTAAGAAATTAAAACAGTTAAACTAGAAAGGAAAAAAAAATAACGGAAATGCTATATATTAAAAACGTTATTTTTTAAAACTGAGCAAGATTCTCCCCGGAATCTTACTACCCCCCCCCCTCCGTGTTTTTGTAATTTAATTATTCTTTTTTTTTTGTTATTATTTTATTGATTTAAACTTTTTTCAATTCATTTCAGATTTTTTGAATCATTTAAATGTACCATTCATTCTCTCTTAATAGACTTGCCATGTTAGCTTTTTTCTGATTGGTACTTTTTCATTTATATCATACTTCACCTGTTTTATCCCATCCGTCTCCCTCTTATCCCCTTTTTTATACTTATTTAATTCCTTTCAGTCTGAATTCTGCTCTCATAGTGGTAGCATGATAAATATAGTGTAAAACATTGATAAAATAAAAATTAAACATAAAAATAAAAATTAAAATAAAATTAAAATAAATATTTACTCATCACATTTGACATTATCTATAAACATACTTAAAAACATTGGCCTATCAAGAGTCCCCATTACTTTGAAATATATTTGTTAAAAGAGCACTTTTATTAAAATAGTCGGCGTCATTGCATTTCAGTTTCGCTAGTTAAGTACCATAAAATAATTAGACAAGAAATGATATTGCTGGATGAAAAAATGTATCGTTTTGTTCGGAAAGTTCTTTCCATTTGGGAAAGTTGGTTCGTGCTGAAAAATTCTATCACTTAATTATTGGACATTAATTTCGATATCTAACATCCAATAATTAAAGGGTACAGTTTTCCATTACGAACCGATTTTCCGAAACGGAAGCAACTTTTCGATTAACCCAATAGCATGGCTGTCAACTTCTACGCTTATTTTGAATCAAATAATTATCTCAGTACCAGAAATTTTACTTAACAAACACAATAAAGTACAATGTACTGCATATCATTAAATAAATCCAGTATACAAATTATTAAATATTTTTCTGGTTCAAAACATGAATATTTGATTTAAAAAGGCGTAGAATTTGGCAGCCCTGCAACAGATAATACTCGATACAAAAAGGCCAACCTTCCATTAATCTTCTATAACATGTGGATTAATTTGACCCAGTTTAACAAAGTTTCAAACCAGAAAATTTATTTGATGAATCTTTATTTATGCAATTTCAGATTTCTGCAGGAAATTTATTTAACTTTATTTCTTAGAAAATTTTCTGGTGCAAAACGTATTAAACCTGGGTCAAATTAACACACATATTATAGAAGATTAGCGAGAGCTTCGCACCTCTGATAGACATATCATCATATGAGTTTCATAAATCAACAACGCTTAGTTTTCGAATACCTTTGGTACCGAGGAGCCCGTGGCCATCTGCCACACATCCCCAGAGCATAGCTATAGGATATTAAAATGGTAGTAATTCATTACTGGTAGTACCGGAGGTGGGACAGAAGCATAAAAACACAAGCATGTAATAATGACACAAGCATGCATTTAAAATAAGTTAAGAGCTCCACGCTTAATTTTGTACAAAGCATTATACTACTTAAAAAAATTTCATGTAATTATTCCGGTTTCGATTGAATTTTCAACCTTTGATATATTTTTTTTTCTTTGATGTTTGAATTTTGTATTTATTACTTATATTTTTATTCTGCAACATTACTTTTCAAAAATAACAACCCCCCCCCCCCCCAAAAAAAAAAAAAAAAAAAAAAAAATCATACACGGGTAATGGATTTGTAACAAATTTGAAATTGCACCCCACATTGAGAACCACTGCTCGAGACATAGAGTAAATTAAATAAAATTTCTAAAGCATCCACTTTCTATATTTCATATAACTTTCGTTAATTAAATTCTATAAAGTAATTGGACGTGAAATGCTATTGCTGGGTACTAAAGCAGCGGGACGAAATAATTGATCGTTTTGTGTCATGTTTAGAAGATAACAATAGATATCATCGTATGAGTGTCATAAATCAACAATGTTTAGTTTAATCCGAAGCATTTTAGTGTGAATAATATCATGGTGATACTTAATGCGTTAACGCGTTTCTATAGTGTCATGTGTACTTTACAGTGAATGATGAGGCCTTTTTGGTCCTAGATACTCAATTTATCTAAAATATAGAAAGTTAATGCTTTAGAACAGTGGTTCCCAAACTTTTGTCCTCGAGGAGACCTTTTTGGGAAGAATTTCTAAAGCGGAACCCCTTAACCCCACGGTTCTGTATGGTTTACAAATTAATGATTTTTATGCCTATGGAGCAGAGAAAGATCTGCTGGATAAGAGTCCGAACCAGTAGTTTCCAACATGGGGCCAAGGTTCTCAGTTTGGCCTTTTTCTAGATATAGAAATTCTGAATTCATACTAGAAATTTTAAAAATCAAATTTTCTATTATTTAACCCCTTAACAGTTTTATTTCATATTACTATTATTGGACGCAATAAATTAAAAATAAAGACTAAAAACCTCTTTTTTTTTATTAAAATATATGCCTTGTACATTCGAAATATGTCCGCCAAATACAGCAAAAATTATAGTTAAAAATTTGTGGTTTCTGAAAGCTTTTAGTAATGAAGAAAACAAACTCTTCTGAGCCGAGCGATGTTCGAGCAATACTATTAAGGGTTAATGAAATTCATTTTTAAAATAAAAAATATTCTTTCGGGATTTCCAGAAAGAACACGCAATTAAAGTTCAAAATTGTAACACTGTCTGGGTCATGCATTGCATTGGAACTCACGTGAAACTATTATTACTATTTATGGCAAAAACCACACAGAAAAAAAGGTAAGTTGTACAGTTTTCATTTACAAAGAGAGACTTTTGTGTAATCTAAATAGGCTACTCGCGAAAAGAAAGAAAATTGATAGGCCCAGTCGTCCATGAGTAATAATATAACACGTTTTCGCTAGTCCCGCCCACCCGTAATAGAATCATGCGATTTCGGATTATTTTTTCGTTCTTCTTTACGTTTCTATTTCTTCTAAACATGCAACGAAAACGAATCGCCTTTGAGCTTCTTCTTTTGAATCATTTTTCAAAATACATTTACAAGCAGATCGTCGTTTTAGTGTTTAAGTGGACGGACAAAATCTATAACATCTATTGTTAGGTGCAGCATAACTTTTTTTTGATGTTTCATTTGAAGTATTTAGCTATTAATTATAGTTTTGAAAAACTTTTCTTTCAGCATTGATTTTGCCTCAAAATAGATATACGGTTAAAAACTACACATGTTAAAATAACTGCAAATAGTAGAAAAACTTTACTAACAAAACGGGATATATATGGGTGGGGTTAAATTTATATCAGGGTAGATACTCATTGACGAAAAGTCTAAGCAAGGGGTGAGCTGAGCAAAAGTTTAAATTGTTAGGGTGATGACAAATGTAAAGAACCAATATATATGTTTTAATTGCTACAGACATATTTTTGACAGGAAAATGTGGCATCATAACATAACAATCTTAGCCAATGCCGAGACCAATTAAAACGAAATTTTAAAAAGGGGTTGTTAAAGGATACAAGATGTTAAAAAATGCTTTTTCAGCAACATACATTGCTTTAAAATTTAAGTACAATTAAGTAAAACAGCATAAAAAATTTAAATACTTAAGAATTAACAAAAATAAAATAAACAGATTAAAGGAATTAAAGTTACAAAAAGAAAACTATATACGCAATGTACACAAATATTAAATGAGTTGAGTTGAGTTGATTATTGACGGCCAATTATCTACACTTGGGATATAGGCCCGGGGGAGTGCCCTTCGTGGGGGTCTTTCTAAGGGAACCTAACACGTATTTACGCATGGATAAATCCACTGCTCGAAGAAAACCACGAAAACTCCGAACGATTAGGCCGACGGGCGCGATTGGGATCGAACCCAGCACCTCCCGTCTACAAGCTTCGAGAGCAGAACCTCTCAGCCACTGGTGGGGCCAAATATTAAATGAATCTAATGAGGGATTTATTAAATGATATAAGATGGTAGAAAAAAGAGGCGTTTTAATCGTCAAATATTGTTTTACTATAAAAAAAACAGTATAGAAAATTTAAATATACAAATAACATAAACAGATTAAAGAAATGAAAGTTATAAAAGAAAAGATATGTATGTACACAATATACAAAAATGTAAAATGAATCTAATGAGGAGCTTTAAATGATACAAGATGTTATAAAAAAAGTATAGAAAATTTAAATAACTAAAAATTAACCCATATATTCCTAGCGTCCCAATTTTTGGACGCTTTAGTAAAATGGAAAAAAGTGCATTTCACACCACTTTTTTTTAATAGAAATTTGGTGTCTTATTTTATGGAGGAGTGCTCGATAAAATAAGGCACCAAATTTCTATTAAAGAAAAAGTTGTGTGAAATGCACTTTTTCCCATTTTACTAAAGCATTGACGCTAGGCATAAATGGGTTAATACAAATAAGTTAAACAGTGCCTTTGCTCTTTCGATTCACGTTGTGCATTCGATTCAGAATACTATTTCTTGTAGCTTATTTTGAATCTAAGTTTTAAAATACATTAAATGCAGAAATTAAAATAAAGTAGTTCAAACCAAAAATATTATATAGAAATGGATAGTTGTATAATGCAAAATTTTATGATTTAAAAATATATATTATAGTATTATTCAATCCCGTGGTACATGTATTTATTATTGGTAAACGCACACACACAGAAAGAAAAAAAAATCCTACGTACTTTCGAAAAAAATTTCCTTGCAATATGCTACTTTCTTTCATGTGTTGTTTGTTTTCCTGGAAAGTATAGGCGGAGCCCCAAGGGCTCAGAGGAGCACACTTTGGAAACCTCTGCTTTAGAAAATTTCATATAGTTCACTCTAGGTCAAGAGTCATTTTGTGGTGTACTATAAGTACACCAGCAAAAGGTTAAAATTTCCGGCTTTAAATTTTGTGTATGTGGGTGGCATTATTCAATGTGATACTACTTTTACGTGATTTTAGTACGAATACACTAGCAAAGACATGTGTTGTGAAGATTTCTTAATATTGGAAATAATCAAGTTTTGTAGTCTTGAGAGAAAGATTAAACAGCAGCCGGAAATCTTAATCTTTTGCTGGTTTGCATACCAAAATGGTCCTAGACATAGAGGGAATTAGAAATGTTCTAAAGCTATATTTTATACTAGCTGTTACCCGTGATTTCGTTCACGTAACATTTAAAGAAAATTAATGCATTATTTAAGCAACATATACAAATAACAAAACTCTTTATCATATTTCATAGTAGATAACATTTCTAATAATCACAATTTGCGTATTCCTGTTTTTA
Source organism: Maratus michaelseni (assembly GCA_963931845.1). Lineage (NCBI taxonomy): Eukaryota > Metazoa > Arthropoda > Arachnida > Araneae > Salticidae > Maratus > Maratus michaelseni. The sequence goes on from OZ007598.1 coordinate 80,228,546, forward strand.
TATATACTATCATTTAAATATCTTTCATGAGCTTGAAATTTCACAATATTTCACTAAGATTAAATGTTGAACACATTTTTTTCTTTCTTGTTCCATTTTAGCCTTTCTATATATTCTATTTTCATTTATTCCGTTCATATAAACTGATTTAAGTTTTCTAGTCAAAAAATATTTTTCAAAGTGATATGATTGATGAAATTTGTTAATTAACATGTCACTTTATATATGTCTTTTATTTGATTAGAATAATTCAAAAACCAACATAAAGTATGTTTCCTTTCCAAAACAGTTTATGATATGATATTATTTATATGATATTTAAAGTTATATGATATTTAAATTAAAACGCGGTGGAGCATAAAAGTATAAAAATAAATAAAATAAGAAGAAAAATACCTTTTTACCCTTATATATTTTTGGCATTTTTATTTCATAGTGCCACACTTTTAACAGCTTTAGATCTACCAATAAAATCAAAATGTTTATCACACTCCAAAAACTTTCAATGCCTAAATGCTTATTTGATAAGCAATAGAGTTGCTTATTTCTTTGAATTGCGAAAACGACCAGAAAAAAGCGCCCCAATTATTGAGCACTGTCATATTGATTTTTGTGTTATAGTTATGGGAGTTTCAAAATTTGAGAGGAAGGTATTCTAATGAGGGGCAAAATATTCCCTAAAGAGACATTTTAACTATAGATTTAGATATTTTAAAATTATAAGAAATTATATAAGTATAAGAGAAAGATAACTAATAATACCTGGATTTTTGATTGGGTTTTCTCTTGCTCTTTTCCATAATTATGGTGCCTTTAAAAATAAAAGGGGGGAATTTCTTGTTTAATTAGTGGCGTTGACTCTTCTTTAATTTTCACGTGATCGATGTCAAATGCAAATTTCATTCTCCACTGAAAATTGCCATATGATAACAACTTTTACATCGACTTTAATATATTTATTAAATTTTATCGAAATTTAATATTCTGGTAAAAGGAGGTTAAACTTATGCTTTGGCAAACAATACATTCTGTGGAAATTACACTAATTTGTGTAATTGCTATACAATACTAATATTTTCTGAATGAAAACTTTCACTTGATTTTAAATATGACGACACATTCACCGGGGATAGATTTTCCTATAAACCGACACTTATCTAGTTAAAAAAAATTCTTTCACTTCATGAATCATGTACAAATATGCATTTATATTTATAGATAACTATATGCATATTTGTCAACTTAACGTAGGCATAACATTGAGCTAAATTGCTTGAAGTTTCGCTAAGTTCCTCGTCATTTTCAAGTAGTTAGAATACATTATATTATGTGTAGTAAATAATACATTATGAATTACTAACTCTGCAAGAATTGTTACTTTTCACCTAAAATTATTTGAGAAAAACACCCTCACTTGAATGCGTGACGTTACATATACATTATCTATTTAAAACATGAAAGCGTTTAAAGAAATCCAATACTACCGTACTCATAGAAAAATTTTAAACATTAATATTATTTAAAACTAAATTTAACGAAATAAAACTAAAATTATATTTACAATGTAATTTAAACAGAATTTGCCTCCTTAGTTGAAGCTCAAGCTAAAAAAAGTTACGATTTAATGATTTATAAATGTCAATGTTTTGTAGACGATTTTTGATTATATAGAATAAATTGAATCATGAAGTTTGAATACGATAAAATATGTTTTTATTTCTTGGAAAATTTACTTTAATATTAACAAACCCATGGAAACAGGTACCTTTATAAAATAAGGAGCTAAGTTATTTATTTTTAACCACATTTTTAAACACATTTAAATAAATTTACTATGTCCTTTAAACGCACTTATAGTAATCTTTGTAATGTATGAAAAACATCACAATATCTGTCCCAAATTACGTTAGTTTCGGATAGAGAGAATATGAATTTTTATTGGTTAATAACAATATTGTCCATACATAGTTTTTTTATGGCAACGGGAAAGAAATTTCAGTAGAAATTGAAAAGAAGAATAGATTTCTGTAATGATAAACTATGGGAGATGTTTGAAAACTGTGGTAAAGAACGGTATAAAATTTTTTTAAAGTTGACAGTAATTTTACTCGTGTTCTAAAACGTATGTACATCAAGTTTCGCTCTAATCGAATAAAAACTGTAGATTTGTATACTTAACAAAACATACCAAAATCGGCTTTTATATATATATATAAATAACTTAAGTTATTTGAGATTAAACTTACCTCATCAGCCATTGTAAATCATGTTTGACATTATAGAAACTCGTTAATGCAGTATGCATCACCATAATATTTATTATTCCCATTAAAATGCTTCGGATTAAGCTAAACATTGTTGATTTATGACACTCATACGATGATACATATTTGTTCGGACAATATTTTCCGACAATGTTTTCGAACAGTGTTTTCCGACACACGTTCGATAGAGCATTTTCGATAGAGAGAACGATACCTAGATAAGAGATTATGTGCTTCTGCATACTTGTGCATCGAACCAGACTTCGCAAGTGATCTTGGGTTTACTTGCATGCAAGGACATTTCGCAGTTTGAATAGTTGGTTTATTCTTTCTTTTTGTTAACTGTTAAAGTGATTGTTTATGTAAGTTTTCAGTTCAGAGCAGAGAGCTCATGTGTGTTAGATGGCGGTCGCTGTCAAATGTGTAACCAAGAGGGTTTTAACGTTTTAATTAAAGTTTACAGTTCACATTTTTACCTTGTGTAGTTTTAATCAGTGTTTTCTTTCTTATTAAGTTTAAAGTTAACCAGCCGAGCTATCATTAAATGGTCCGTCGCCCGAGATTTCTTTTAAAGGGGAAAATAGCTGATTAGGCTAATGTGGAAAGTGAATTTGGACTATAAAATGTGGATGTTTGGTGTTCAGTGTTAGAGTTTAAGCGCATGGTTGGTTGGATGCCAATGCCCCTGCTTTGTTGATCAAAGACGTTTTAAAGATTCGGTGAGTTCGTTCCTGTATTTAAATTTTTATTTGTTATGGAAGATTTAAAGGATGTTTTAGTTAAGAAGAGGGGATTAGAGTCTGCTATTACAAAATTAGAAAAAAAGATAAATGGGTGTATTAATGTAGCCGATTCAAGTGAATTAACTTTGTTTGAGATTAAAATAGGAAAATTAACTGATGAATTGAGTGAAACATTTAATAGGATTTTGGCTAAATGTGATAAAAATGAGGTTGATACGTACATTGAGGAGCAGCAGACTGAACAGGATCGAGTTGACAGTATGTGGCTTAGTGTTAACCGAAAAAAATCGGGAATTACTTTAAACGAAAGTAACAACAGTGCGGGGTTGTTGAGGTCTCAAACCTCAGAGGTTAAACTGCCGAAACTCACACTTCCCACTTTCAGTGGTAATCTGGAGGAGTGGCTTCCATTTTATGATTTATTTAGGGCTAGTGTGGATTGTAATGAAGTTTTATCAGACTGTCAGAAATTACAATATTTAAAATCGGCATGCAGAGGCAATGCACTTAAAATAATTCAATGCCTTCCAATCTCTGATTCGAATTATAAGACAGCGTTAGAGCTGTTGAAAGAGCGATATTCAAATAAAAGAGAGTTAATTAATTCATTGATTAAGAAATTTATTGGAATGCGTTGTATTTCGGGTACAGCACAGTCTCTTCTGGAAAGTGTAGACGTTATTAATGAATGTGTCCGTTCATTGAGTGTACTTAAACAAGAGGTTAAAGGATTTTCAGAAGTATTAATTGTTTATTTAATTACAGAGAAATTAGATGGAAATACAAGATATTGGTGGGAAAGAACACTCAAAAAAGAGGAATTGGGTACACTTGAAAATTTATTATCTTTTTTAAAGGACCATGCGAGAACCCTTCAAAATAGTAAAACAGCAGTTAAAGAAAGTGGAAAACCTAAATTTACTACATTATTGTCTGCGAATAATATTTGTGTTTTATGCAAAGAATCGCATCCACTTTACAGATGCCCACGATATTTGAAATTAAATGTGCAGAAAAGAATAGAAATAGCTAGAACAAATAGTTTGTGTTATAACTGTCTTTTAGAGAAACATTATGCAAAAAAGTGTATGAGTGTGGGTAGATGTAGAGTGTGCCACAAGCCTCATCATAGTGTCTTGCATATTTCACGGGATACTGGCCCTCGTGTAAAGAATGCAACTGAAACTCCGGTGGTTCCTCTTTCCCCGAACGCAACGGAATTTCGACCGAGACAAAATGAGTTAAGTCAAACTTCCTGCACTGGCACCTTTGAGTTTCGAAACAATTCTGGGTCGGGAATACAATTAATGAATATGGGACAGACTCTACTTTGTACAGCAATGATTAAGGTTTTTGATTCAGTGGGTAATCTTGTGAATTGCCGCGCGTTGCTGGACAGTGGAAGTGAGGCATGTTTTATAAGTGAAAATTGTATGCGAAAATTGTGTTTGCCAAAGCGAAGAACTAGAGTACAGGTTACATGTTTAGGTTCTTATAGTACTGAAACAAATGGAGAGATAAATTTGAATTTTACTCCTCATTTTAATTCTGAAATAAAATTTGCTACTAAAGCATTTGTGATAAAAAGAATTACATCTAATGTGCCATGTAGTTCTATTCCTTCAGATGTTGTGAATAAGTTTAATGATTTAGTTCTAGCAGACCCACTATTTTTTGAGTCACGACCAGTAGATATTCTACTTGGAGTTAACGTATTTTTTACATTGCTAAATGGGAAAATTGTGAAAAGAGGGGAAGCTCTGCCCTTTGCTGTAAGTTCTAAGCTTGGATGGATAATTACGGGGACTACCTCATTCGATAGAGGTCTACGTACATTTGCCGTCAATAATATTCAATTAAAATTAGATGGCTTGGTGCAACAATTTTGGTCCTTGGATTCTGTTCCGGAATTAGTTCAGATTTCTAAGGAGGAGAGGGAATGTGAGGATCATTTTAAGCGTACTTATTTTCGAGATATGTCTGGAAGATTTGTCGTGAAACTTCCATTTAAAGATTCCCCATCTAGATTAGGTGACACTAGAGAAATGGCTATCCAGAGATTTCGTTCGTTAGAACGCAGACTTTCAAAACAGCCATTTATTTATGAAGACTATCGAAAGTTTATGAGGGAATATTTTGAATTGGGTCACATGGAACGTGTATCCAAGCCGGAGAGTGTTCCTTCAAGTGTTTGTTATTTACCACATCATGCGGTAATACGGGAATCAAGCACAACGACAAAACTGAGAGTTGTTTTTGACGCTTCAGCTAAGTCTACTTCGGGTGTATCTTTGAACGACATTCTTATGGTCGGTCCACGTATACAGCAGGAGCTTTTTCCAATACTGTTGAGATTTAGAGTTTTACCTATAGTTGTATGTGCAGATATAGAAAAAATGTTTAGACAGGTTTTGATTAACCCTGAAGATAGAGACTTTATGAGAATTCTTTGGAGAGAAAATTCCCAAGATACTATAGAGGATTACCGTTTAAAAACAGTTACTTACGGTACCGCATCTGCCCCGTTTCAGTCTACTAGATCTCTTCATCAGCTTGCCTTAGATGAGAAGAGTGAATTTCCGTTGGCATCTGCAGCAGTGTTAAGGGATTTTTATGTAGATGATTTATTGTCAGGGGGTCAAAATAAAGAGGAAGTTGTGGAATTAATTGATCAATTGACATTGTTAATGAAGCGAGGTGGTTTTAAATTGCGAAAATGGATTTCTAATGTGCCTGGCGTGTTGAAAAACATTTCGGAAGAATGTAGAGAAAGTGCAGATTCCTTGTTCTTAAAGAATGATAGTGGTATAAAAATTTTGGGAATCCAGTGGAATTTGAACGGTGATTTCTTTTGTTTCACTGTTTTAGACCATGACAAAAAGAATAGATATTCGAAAAGAGATATCTTGTCAGAGGTCGCAAAGGTGTTTGATCCGTTGGGGTTGCTATCTCCTTGTGTCGTTTTCATGAAGATCTTGTTGCAAGATTTATGGAAAATTTCACTTACCTGGGACGAGCCAATTGGTGAAGACTATAGTAAACGGTGGACATCGTTTAGAAATGACTTAAGTGTAATTTCGCAATTGAGGATTCCTCGATTTGTGTTGGCTGCAGATAAAATGGGACTTCAAATTCATGCCTTTTGTGATGCGTCCGAAAAGGCGTATTGTGCGGTAATATATATGCGTTCAATTTCTCAAGATGAAAAAATAACGGTAAATCTTTTGACATCTAAGACTAAGGTGGCACCCATTAAGACTCAGTCCATTCCACGACTTGAATTGTGTTCGGCCCTTCTGTTGGCAAATTTGCTAAAAATGGTTTTACAGCAGTTAAATTTTACTGAGACTGAAGTATTTGCTTGGACTGATTCTAATGTGGCGTTGGCATGGCTTTCTTCAGAGCCTCATCGGTGGCAAACCTTCGTGGCTAACCGTGTTTCAAAAATCCAAGAGGCACTTCCTAATGTTCCGTGGAATCATGTTTCTGGAATTGAAAATCCTGCTGACTGCGGAACAAGGGGTATGTTGCCGTCGGAATTAGTAAATTGTGAATTATGGTTTCGTGGTCCTCGATGGTTAAGAGAGCCATTGAACAGCAATCAACATAATGATCCAGTTAACGGTAAAGAGATACGGGAGATTGTTTCAAAGGAAGAAAAGCGAAACTGTGTTGTAAACGTGTTTGATCTTAGTGATGATCATGTGATTTTCAGATATTCCACTTGGAATAGACTGGTACGAATCGTCGCGTGGTGCTTGAGATTTGTGAACAATGCAAAAAAGGTATCTCAGCGAATAAACGGTTTACTCTTGACATCAGAGCTTTTGAGAGCCACAACGAGGATAGTGAAATTAGTACAACACCAGTGTTTTTCTGATGAGATCCTTGCTTTAGGAAATAATAAATTGTTAAGACGTTCGAGCAAACTTTTAACATTAAATCCATTTCTGGATTCAAGCTGTATTTTGCGGGTTGGTGGAAGGTTGAGACATGCTAATGTTTCTGAAGATCAGAAACACCCAATAGTTTTGCCTAAGTCTCATCATATTACTGCATTGCTTATTAGACATTATCATATAACTTACTTGCATGCTGGTCCTCAGCTTCTTTTAGCTGTCCTTAGAACAAAATTTTGGATTTTAAGTGGTCGAGATGCAGTAAGAAAAATTGTGAAAACATGCATAAAGTGTTTCCGTGCTTCCCCAGCTATTGGTACACAATTAATGGGGGACCTGCCCGCTATGCGTGTCTTACCCAGTCGCCCATTTTCGAAGACGGGATGTGATTATGCCGGTCCGTTTATGTGTAAAGAAAGAAATCGTAGAGGTATCAAGGCATTTAAGAGTTACATAGCAATTTTTATTTGTTTTTCGACTCGTGCTATTCATCTTGAATTGGTGTCAGATTTGTCCACTCCAACGTTTTTGGCTGCTCTGAAAAGATTTGTTTCTCGTAGAGGCAAGCCAGCCGAATTAGTAAGTGACTGTGCTACAAATTTTAAGGGTGCAAGTAAGGAATTGAGGGAATTATATAAATTTATATCCTCCACCATTAAAGATCAATCCTTACAGAATTATGTTGCTAATGAGGGCATCGTTTGGAAATTTAATCCTCCATCGGCTCCACATTTTGGTGGGCTGTGGGAGGCTAACATAAAGTCTGTGAAATATCATTTGCGTAGAACAATGGGAAATTCGCTATTTACAATTGAAGAGTTCTCAACATTATTGTCGCAAATTGAAGCTTGTTTGAACTCGAGACCTTTGTGTCCGTTGTCAGGTGATCCAAATGATCTAGAAGTTTTGACACCGGGTCATTTTTTGACGGGTGCTTCGTTGACAGCTATTCCAGAGCTTGATGTTTCTGAGGTTCCGCCTTCACGACTTCGTCGTTGGCAACTGACACAGAGAGTATTCCAGCACTTTTGGAAGCGATGGAGTGCAGAGTATTTGTCTCAGTTGCAACAACGCCCCAAGTGGTTACGTCCAACAGCAAATTTAAAGATTGGGGACTTAGTGCTCATTAAAAATGAACTTGTGCCGGCGCTTCAATGGAAGCTGGGAAGAATCATTGAAACCTTTTCAGGTAGTGATGGTCATGTTAGAGTGGCCATAGTAAGAACTGCTACGGGAGAGCTCAAACGTCCTATTCACAAGCTTTGTCCTTTACCTTTTGAATGAGAACAGTTAATTATAGCCCTTGAAGGTTTCAAGGCCGGGGGTGTATGTTCGGACAATATTTTCCGACAATGTTTTCGAACAGTGTTTTCCGACACACGTTCGATAGAGCATTTTCGATAGAGAGAACGATACCTAGATAAGAGATTATGTGCTTCTGCATACTTGTGCATCGAACCAGACTTCGCAAGTGATCTTGGGTTTACTTGCATGCAAGGACATTTCGCAGTTTGAATAGTTGGTTTATTCTTTCTTTTTGTTAACTGTTAAAGTGATTGTTTATGTAAGTTTTCAGTTCAGAGCAGAGAGCTCATGTGTGTTAGATGGCGGTCGCTGTCAAATGTGTAACCAAGAGGGTTTTAACGTTTTAATTAAAGTTTACAGTTCACATTTTTACCTTGTGTAGTTTTAATCAGTGTTTTCTTTCTTATTAAGTTTAAAGTTAACCAGCCGAGCTATCAATATTATTATTATTATCTACTAAACATGACACATAACGATCAATTATTTCGTCCCGCTGCTTTAGTTCCCAGCAATAGAATTTCACGTCCAATTACTTTATAGAACTTAATTAGCGGAAGTTACGGGGTGACAAGAAATAAACGTCACAATTTGATTATTCAATAATTCATTAACTATAATAAATATGAAGATGAAATAAGTGACTGTTATATCTCCTAACTCTTAAATTTCATATACTGTAATTTTAAAAACCGGTCACCATTTTCGTCAATAGATGGTGCTGCAAGATCTCAAACATAAGAATGCTCACATAAATTTCCAACATTCAAGCTTTGTTTAGTGTTTTAATCGTTAAATAGAATAATGATTGAAACTGAGAGATTTTCTACGCAGGTTTACGTGTTAGTTTGAACATTTGTACAGTTCGTGATGGTGCAGCGCCATCTATGAACGAAAATTTGAACCGCTTTTGAAATTACAGCATTTGAAATTTAATAGCTACCTGATATAAATGTCACTTATTTAATCTTCATACTTATTATAGTTAACGAATTATTGAATATTCGATTTTGGGTGTTCATTTCTTGTCACCCTGTATATGAAATATAGAAAGTTATTGCTTTAGAACAATTTATCTAATTTAGGTCTAGAATGATTTTCATCTGTACTAGAGCACACGAGCGAAAGGTTATGATTGCTGGCTTTAAATTTTTGTGTATGTGTGTGGCATTATTCAATGCTATCCTACTTTTACTGTAATTTCGCGCATATACGCCGTAACTCAGACAATTCGATTTCCTACCAGAATTTATTTTAAATAAAATGTGACTTACTTTTGCTTAGCACTTATTTGACTTCTTATTTTCAATAAAATTTCTGTTTGAAAAAGACTTAACTAGGGGGCGGCGCATACGCGCGAAATTACGGTACGTGATTTTAGTACAAATACATTATCAAAGACATCTGTTGAGAAGATTTTTAATTTTGGAAATAATAAAGTATTTCAGTCTGCAGTCTTGAAAGAAAGTTTAAACAGCAACCTTTGCAGCTATTTCTGCCGCAAATCATCATATAAAAATTATACGTTATCAGTCAGTTTCAAATATTTTTTAATGGTATACCTATAATACGAATTTAAATTTAAACATAAAAATTCACTTTAAATATATTGAATTTTTTTTGCTCTTAATCTTTTTTTCTAATATGCTTAGATTTTCATTTTTTTTTTCATATCTTGTGTATACTACGTATGGTTAGATTTTATTTTCACTACGGGATCCAACCAGTACTTCCCAGGTTACAGAAAATAGGTTTAATTTTTTAAAAAGTTGAAAGCTCTAATAATTTTTATTCAATCATTATATGTATATTTTAGATTGTCCAGCAACACCACAAAAAAGCAGTTTTGTATGTGAAAAATATATGACTTATGCATTCAAATAAAGTTTTGAAATTTTTTAAAGTGATAGTTTCGTATTATCGCATGCCAGAAGTCAATAGCCGAAGAATTAGCTACTTGCAGCAGCCTTTTTTTATTCCGATAGTTTCAGGGGGTTAACTGCGGAGTTCGAATACATATGTGTTAAACTTGAGTTTTCTTTATTTTATTTTATTTATTTATGGATGAACTTTTAATTTCCTTATGGAATATTAGCCGGAATCAAATACTAACAAGAACGAAAAATCATGCGTCAAGCATAGATTATGTAACACTTTCCAACGCTTCCAAAATAATTTTACGAATCATACTCTTTTATAAGCTAAAAGATAACATCTAAGTAATCCGAATACTTTATTCAGCCCTGTATAGGATCTATAGATTTGTATATATACTACATAGGATGCTAAATTTTAGTTCAGTTAGGAAACACGTAGCACAGTTTAAAATTCTCCGTCTGGAGTTAAATAATACGGAAATGTGTTCCCGAACTTTTGTACTTCCCTGTATAGGATCTACAGAATTTATACACACCACGTAATATACAAAAAGCGATTTAAAATTAAAATCGCATTCAGTTACTTAAAACGCACTTCCAGGAATTATTGTTAACATACAGTAGAGAATTCTTTTGTGTGTCCCTGTAAATGAACGATGACTGCTATACACACAATATTCTGTAGTAAGTCTCTTGTAATGAACCTTATATAAATTTCAATGCGTTTAAAATAGTGAAACATTATTTAAATAAACCGCAGACGATTTTTCTCCATAGACGTAATGTAACGGAATTCTTTTGACTGTCCCTGTAAAGTAAGTATAAGTGCTATGCACACCCTATTCCATATTAAGCTTCTTCTAATGCACCTTAGTGATATATATAAATTTCAATGCGTTTAAAGTATTGAAACATTATTTAAATAAACCGCAAATGATTTTTCCCCATAGACCGCAATGTAACGGAATTCTTTTGAGTGTCCCTGTAAAAAAACTATAAGTGCTACACACTTCCGTTGAAATAGGGAACATGCTATAGATAACGATTATAACATATAAAATTTGCAGGGCAATCCGAGCATATTTACGGGAGTTAGAGCACGGACAGACGGCAGACGGCAGACGGCAGACGGCCAGACGGCCAGACGGCCAGACGGCCAGACAAGTCATAAACACTTTTCAACTAGGTTGGAAAGTGTTAAAAAAAATATATTGTTTTAACTCCAAACGGTTTTATCTATCATAATCAGGTTGCACGCAATTGAGATATATTAAAAAAAAACATGCTTGAAAATTATATTAAATATTATAAAATATCCGTAGGTTGAGATACAGTTTTCAAACAAATTACATTTGAAAGTACTCTTTTTTATCATTCGACGGTGTAAAAAATGAAATTGTGCGATGTTTAAAAACTGAGTAAAAATGGCTCTAAAAGCGAAATTTATTCGCCAGGTGTTGTCACCGTTAATATGACGTTGACGTTACTCACGAACATGCTTTTGCTTTACAATATACACTGCTCAAAAAAATTAGAGGTGCAAGCAAAGAAGTGAAGAGAACAGCGCGAGACAGCCAAGCATGGGTATAAAATGGAGAGTACACGTATATCAATGCGCAATACAGAAAAAAAAGACGCAAAAATTTGTAAGGGAGCTTTAATTCTTTGAAACGATAGAAAGAACGTGAAAAGACGGTTTAGGGCAAAAATTTGGTTACGTGTAAATGACAAAAAATGTGTTGTTTAGAAATGATGTAAGATGTTTAATATGGCGTGTGGTCCCCTCGAACAGCTAAAAGTGACACACGCCTGCTTTCCATGGATGCGATGAGGTTATAGACAAGACTTTGGTAAATACTGTTTCACTCTTCAAGAATTGCAATCTCCAAGTGCCGGTCAGTCAAAAACGTCCTTGGTATCCTTGAAATGCATCTTCCTAGTGTATACCACACATGTGCGATTGGATTCAGGTCAGGACTGCATGCTGACCATTTCATACGCTGTATTGTTTCATCTTCAAGCATGTTCCCCACCAAACGAGCTGTATACGATCTGGCATTACCATGCATAAAAACAAAGGAATCACAATGGCCGAAGCGTAAGGTGTGGCATTATGTCTCAGTATTTCCTCTGCATACCTTTGGGCCGTCAGCGTGACATTCCAAATGATATGCAGGACCGTACGTCCACCTATGCTGATTCCAGCCCATATCATCAACCTACCTCGTCTGTAATGTGATTCTTCAAAAACGAATGTGGGGTTATTTAGAGTGCTCCTTACCCTCCATACCAAAACACGTCGGTGTCACACTCTAGACTGAATCGGGATTCATCTGCAAACAGCATTTGACTCCAATCACGTTGATTCCAATCTCGATGTCCAGTAACCCAACTTATTCAGGGCGCACGGTGGCTTTAGGTCAACGGAATACAGACCATTGGTCTACGTGCACTAAGACCACCATGATGAAGTCTATTTCCGACTGTTTGGCTGGACACCCTTAGTCCTGTTGGCAAAAGCAACTGTTTTTGCAGCTGAGTAGCATTGCTTGTTCTGTCCCGACGAGCTGTTAACAGGATATATCGGACATCAGTTGCTGTGGAAGCATGCAGCCGACCTTACCCTGATCGACGTCTAACATTTCCTGCTTCTTGGAATCGATTCCACAGCCTTGCAATGAAATTTCTGGCGAGTACAACAGCGTCCGTTACATTTAGTTGTGTTTGCCCTCATTCAAGTCTCCTTCTAATACGCCAAGCCAGGGATTCCGGTAAACCACGTTGTTGTGACATTTTCAAGTCACCTTTTCTCAAATCAAAAGCTGAGCAATTGAATTTCACAACAGAGACAGTGAAACAGACGTTTCTGCAAAATCCTGATTTCTCACTTATCTCTTTTTTCTGGTTTTTGACGTTATGAACTTTGATTTGCATATAAAGTTTTGTTTTTCTGTTTTCAGCTATGCATTAAATTATGGATGTTTTAATTTATGTTACTTATTGGTGTAAATATTTGCGTAATTTCCTTAAAACCATGTGCTCCCCTAATTGTTTTGAGCAGTGTAGATGGTCTTCCCAAGGTTGCAAATTTGGTCTTTATTTAAATTCAAAATTTCCGAATTTATACCGGAAATTGCGAAAGATGAATTTTTACCTAGTGATGTCAGAAAATGTCTCTCATTATACAATACAAAATTCATGCCTATTAATTTCTGGTGTGAATTCAAAATTCTGAATTTAAAGTAAGGCTAACCTTGGAACCCTGGGGTATACAAATGACTAGAAAAGTCGCTCACGTAGTCGCTCTCATGGATATAATGTTTCACTGCAACTAGGAAACCCATGAAATAGCTAACGTTATTCCATAGTTCCACTATACTAAGATTTCAGGAGCGTGTACAGATGAAATATTGAAACTAATCTTAAATATTTATTTACAATATTCAATTTCGACATCGTATTTTAATTCTACGTTTAAATAAAAAGGCACTAAAGTTTGAGGGATACATTAAATTTTGTCAAAAGTAGTTTACGTCATTATTTTTAATTACATGTCAATTATTTTATTACATGCAATGTAAGGAGATTAAATAAAGGTTCATTTATATTATACAAACATAAATAAGGTTCGAAGTTCCAATCTTCATCGCTTGATTCGAAGCTATCATCATTATCGTCCATGTTATCATCAAAATTAGAAACACAATCACTGTCTGTGTCTGGCATAATTATTTATACAAAATCACTATCTACCAGAGATACAAACACACACAAAACCAAAAGTGAAAAACTACATTTTACGAAAGACAACTGAACAGAATGACCAACGCATAAACAAATAAACGACGAAGAAAGACAAAAAGCAACGGGGAAACTAGTCAGGTATTTTGGACATGTAACGCCATCTATTGAGTGCGAAAACAAACATAAAGCTTGTACAAAACCAATCACAATACCAATTAGCGACGCAAAAAAATAGTTGCTTAGAACATTGCAGTCTGGACTTAAAATGAGGACGTACACACATATGTCCTGGTATTTCAAATAGAAGTATTCATGACGTACGCAGGTACGTCCGTGGTGCTTAAGGGCAGGGCCTGATTACCAATGGGGCACACTTCCACCAGTAAAAAGGAATAGAATTTTTTCCCTTATTTTTGGCAGTAATTTTGCATGAACAGGGTCTTTTAATAAGACGAAAATTTATATTTAATTTTACTGCTGGAAGTGTGCGCGGTAGATAATCAGGCCCTGCTTAACCCTTTTTATCCTGACGGTACTTATAAGTACCACTTTAACCCCTTCGCGACGAGAATCTTTTACAGAATTTTTAATCTTTTGCCACCGGTTTTTCAAAACAGAAATTTTCGCCTAATTGAATCTGAGAAATGCTGTCATTAAATAAGGCAAAGTTTACAATAAAAAGTTACTGGTGGGAATAATCGAGGATTCTGAGCACCTTATCCGTCACGTATACGTGTCGCTCGTGCTCAAGGTGTTAATAAAACACCTATATATTCGTAATATGACCGTTTTTCCTAACGGTATTAACAATGGCACAAAGAGTGTATTTCTGACAGCAGGCAGGAGATGGCAAATTCAAGCACATATCCTCTTTCTTTGCATTGTAGGGATTTTACATTTACCACGCTACATTCGAAATCCATTTTGAAATAGAATTGACATGCATGTTGTTCTTCATTTGAGTAATTTTAGTGATTTATTACCGGTTATTTAGTACTATTATTCTCTATTGTTTTCTATACTCTACAGGTGAACATTTCCTATATTTTGTTTGAAGTTTACTATTTGAAATTTACTATTTTATTTTATATCATATGGCAAAAAATTTATGGTGGTTACAGTTGCATAATTAACCACTAAAACACTATAAAAATTATTTTCCTCTTTCCTATGCTTATTCTGCACCAAAACTTATCCAACGATGCAAAAATACAATATAAAAGTAGCCGGAAAATTAATTCAGGATATAAAGGGTTAAAGAGTTAATCTCATATAGAAAAAGTTATTAAATGTAACGTGTGCCTCTTTTCACGAACTATTGGGTCATCCGAAAAGTTCTGCGGTATAGAGCTGTTAAAATAACGTTGAAATGATTGACTGCCAAATTGATTTCAAAATAAATAAAAGCAATTTCTTTACGTACATTATAAAAGCAACGTTTTATTCCGAAATTCCGGTGAGAACGTGACATTTAGGAAATCAAAATATATTAGAAAGTCGCAGAACTTTCCGGATGACCTAATACTGATATATACGTAAACATATTACTTTTTCTTAATACGACTAATTCATCGTTATGGACATGAAACCCACACAACTAAATTATTGCTGTACGTAAATGATTTTAAAACCCAAGCTTTTATTTTACATAGTGTTTTGTGGAAGTAGCTTTTATTTATCTTTTCAGATAGTATTTTTTAAAAATAATTTTCTCTCATTAATATATATATATATATATATATATACGTTGCGTATGCGACATAAAAATGACATGAATTTTAAATTTATAAAGCATACTTCCAAAAATCTGCGAATTATAAACCGTAGGACATTGAGCACATTTGTCATTGAACAATAGCATACAACATACGTCGCTATCATGTCGAACTATCGAATTTGAAAAAATGCATTTTTCATTACTTTTAAAAATGGGCCGATTGTCACCACTAAATTTTATTAGAATTCTTCTCCTAGAAAGAATACTAATTAAATTTGTGTAAAGAACAGGGTTGCCAGTTTGGCCATTTTATTTAATCAGGAATTCCGAATTTATACCGGAAATTTTGAAAAAGAAAATTTACTATAAATAATCACAAAATGTATGTCACTAAATAAAGCAAAAACATCTGTTCAAAATTTCTGGTTTGAATTTGGAATTTCTGAATTGAAAAAGTTCTCAAACTGGCAACCCTGGTGAAGAATACTATTAAAATTTAGTGGTGACAATCGGCCCATTTTTAAAAGTAATGAAAAATGCATTTTTTTTATATTCGATAGTTTGACATGGTAGCGACGAATCATTATACAAAAGGTAATTACATTTTTACATGGTTTTACATACCTTTATAAATATTAAATTTTGCGTTGCAGGTGTGACAGTGTTTTTACAAGCGTGACCAATATGATACCTACATATAAAGAATAGGTTGAAAGAGCTGTTTGCCATGAGACATAATTTTTAAAATGGTAGAAATATTATAATACAAGAATATATATATATTAATTAAATGCATGTTATATCTTGCCCTCGATTTATGATGCTTCGGCATGCAATTTTCCTAATTATACATTCTTTTGATTCCCATAAAACTTGTTTTTCCAGCCAAATATTTACATTCTTAAAGACCTTTTTCTGGTAATGTAGCGTAATATCTTCAGCACCGAGCTTTATTACTTTAGATACGAAACGTTTATTTTGTTTCTGTGATGATGCTGATGATAAAGAACCTACGAGAAAATCACCGATTACTGGACAAGTATCACCTCTTCTAATATCACCAGTTTTATTCCAGATTTTTACATTAAATATATCATTGGTACATCAGCAACGTCTACTATAATTGACAAGATATAGAGCATACTCTGAGTATTTAAAACATACATTAATTTATTCTAACATGCATCGAGCAATTTAATACTAGAATCTTACATTTCTTATTCAGACGTGTATAAAACTTATTTTTAGCCATTCCTTAGTAGATTTAGCGAACTCAGAAGCTTTTTGGACTCCTTCTAGCCTTCTAAGAACAGCATTGGAAACAAATGTTTACAATGTCGACCCTAATCCCTTTACCATGTTGTTTGAAGAAAAAAGACCATGTGGCATGGACTCCACATTATTTTTTTCTAATATAATTAAGATAGAATATTGTACCTGAGAAGCACATCCAACGTGAAACATATTAAATAATTTTATAGCTGTACTTTCAGCTGATGTGTTAAATGAGGATATTCATTTATAAACAGACTGCATGTATAATTTAATTTATCACAAACAAATAGATATGACATAATTTTACTTGCAGGGAGTGCAGTCACTGCTGCAAACATGCCCGAAGCCATTCAAATTGATAATACGACTGACCACTAAGTTCCGATTACAAAACATTACAACTTATGAAATATTTGAAATAAATATTCGTCTTTTCTTTCTAACCGTTTTCAAGTATCTAAAATTTTGTTTGCATTTACGGTTTCTGAGATTGCTATGTTAAAGCTATTGATACAGTGTCTACGATTATGCATTTAATTAATTTATAATCACTAGATATCCTGCGGGCAACCAAAAGCGCTTGTTGTGAGTGCAGTTGCACAAACGTTTAATGCTCTGGAACAGTTTGCCAAAAATCTCGAATTTTTATCTCCGATACTTCATGCGTTATAACATTCTTTGATGGTAAAAGGACTGTGTGGACACCCCGTGTCATTAACTTTAGCAACTTAATGTCAGCAACTAGGGTTGCAAACTAAAATTAAGGTTTTAAACAACACTTAGAAAGTAAAACCACGAACGCTTATCTCAAACATGTCATAAGCTATAACGTTATGTAATGGTAGCAGGACTTTTGGCCACCTTGTATGTCACCCCTGCAGCACTTCATGGGCTATAACAACATTTTAAAGATGTATAAAAGAATTTTGGTGCAAGTGAATACTTGTTACTAAACTATTTTTAGAATTTTAAATCGCTCAGGCATTCTGGGGTGAGAAAAATAAATATCACTTTCTGTTATGAGTTTGACAAAAACAGATAATAAATGTACATTTATTTGCTATTTAAATGCAGTGAAAGTTTCTCCAAAACTGAAATTCTCTTTACTAATAGTAACAGATTATCTGTGTGAGGGTGAAATTTCATAACATTAATTTTGTAGCTGTACTAGAACTTCAAACTTCATACACTTGAGTGGAATATTTTATCGTGCACATAAAAAACATTTTCAAGTGAAAATATAAATTCTAATTTAGACATTTTATTTATTTTTCTTCAAAATATTAAATGTTGCATTTTTAGAGTTAATCATAATTAGTTCAGATTTTTTTTATGAATTTAAAACTTTCCATCAGATGTCCCCCACAGCCCGTACCACAAAATTCGAATAGTAATTTTTGCTTTATTGAACACTGAATATACCAACCACCGGTTATATCACCGGGACTAAATGAAAATATTTTGATTTAAACTAGAAACTTCTTCATAAAATAAATAAAATGTAAATAACATAGAAATATGAACATTTTACAGTTAGTAGTTTAAAATACAATTTTTGATATAAGATATTTTTATAAAATTTGAGCGAAATTCTCGGTATGTTTGGTGTTAACTACATATGTTTCGTGTTTACTTAAAGTAGAAATTCTTCTTTAGGAATTTCGAATATGAATACGAATTTCTGAATAAAAAGGAAGGCCAAAGCTGGCAACCCTGATAAACTAGTCGTTGGGGGCCACCGTAATACTTACCCATCATGGATTCGCATATTTTGAAATAAGAAAATAAAACATGTGCAAACTATTTATAAAATGCATTGCAATTCGAATAAAACCGTCTCGTGATGACGTCATAAATTTTAAATGCTCTATTACTGAATTGCGTAAAAGAAACATTCTTATAACTCCAAAATTGATAATCCTATTAACTAACGGTTTACTGTGTCGGATTAAGTGTCTCATTTCCAATTAAAATATATAATTGAATCGAAATTTGAATGAAATACAGCGTCATGAGAAATCGAAGAGTGTGGAAAATAGGAGTACAAATATCTCGGCAACTCATTATCCGATCGACTTTATTTTTTATGCAAAAATGTTTTTTTTATTGTCTTTTATATTCACTCCTTAAAATAAACAATTTCGAAAATTTGTATATACCTTTTATCAGAACGAATATTTTGAGAGTCCGGAAAAAATAGTTCCGGATAATAAAGGTTACTGAAATTTAATAAGCTTCTTTTCATTATTACATACTAAGTACATACCAAATTTTAAGTCCCTATCTCAATTTGTTCGGGAGGTAGAGTGTTTATAGACACACAGACGGCATTTTTTTTTCTAAAAATATGTTTTTCGGAATCTCTAGTGTCTGAAACTTGTATATCCGTCAAAGTTTTTTTTTTCGATTTTCAAAACGATTACAAGACTTTCCTTGATGATGGGTAAGTAAAAAAAAGAACACAAAAACTGGTTAATATTGTTTTGCATATCATCTTCCAAGCAACTCTGCAGAAATGCTCAGTTTCATGAACAATAAATACATAAGTTGGACCTAACATAATAAACAAGGATTTTTTTATTTTATAAGTACATTTCTTTCTGTTTTTTCTGGTACTATAGATATTTTATTCTTATAGTTGAAAAAAGACTCTTTTAGTGATGACATAAGTAAAGTAAAAAATAAAATAAAACTAAAAGCTTATGACCAATAAAATTAAGCATTAATTTAAAAATAAAATCAACTTTACAAATTGTTTAACCCTTTCCGGCACAGACAAAGTCTGTTCGTAAAATGAGAAATTACTGACTGACACCGGAATTTACAAACGACTCGTTTAGAAAATAAAAACTCCTTATTTTAAGCTGTCATTATAGAAACAAAATTTTATTAAATATTCTTGGTGTCGAATGCAAGTTTGGAATTAAAATTAGGTGTGCCCGGAGTGGGACCACTGTGCCGGAAAGGGTTAACACAGATACTTGAGACAGACATTCTATCTGTAATTGTCACTTTTAATTGCATTATCAAAGTTCAGATACTGTTCAGGCGATTGTTAAATTTATTTAAAAATCATTTCTAATGAAAATAATATGAAGTTTATAGTTTTTTTTACAGTTACGCAAATAAATAAAGATGTCAAGTTACGTTTTACCACTTATCTCCACGCATAGGGTTAATACCTCAAAAGAACATTGGATGTAATAGAAATCATATAAACATTAGATTTGAATATAGACATCAGCGATCCAACGTTGATCAAAGATAAAACGTGTTCGAGTTCCATTTTTCACATTTTAAACGACTTTTTAGGTGCGTACATCCCTTGGAATTTCTAAGTCGTTTGGCACCACTTTTTCTGATTAGAAAATTTCTATTTAATATTTAAATGGTAGAAACCTCGTTTATTTGCAGGATTTGTTATACTTTTCTGCATTTAAACAAAGCGAAAAATTTTATTAAAAAATTAGGTTACAAACGTACGAACCCAGAACCCTCGTATTAATTACATGTACCCATTTCCACTTTATATTTTTATCATTTGCTTTTATCGGTTCTGTTTTCAGAAAACTAACCAAATGTTTTATATGTGTTTTGACACTTTCGTGCGTACGCCACTTAAAATTTCCAAGTAGTTTACCACCACTTTTTCTGATTAGAAAATTTCTATTTAATATTTAAATGGTAGAAACCTCGTTTATTTGCAGGATTTGTTATACTTTTCTGCATTTAAACAAAGCGAAAAATTTTATTAAAAAATTAGGTTACAAACGTACGAACCCAGAACCTTCGTATTAATTACATGTACCCATTTCCACTTTATATTTTTATCATTTGCTTTTATCGGTTCTGTTTTCAGAAAACTAACCAAATGTTTTATATGTGTTTTGACACTTTCGTGCGTACGCCACTTAAAATTTCCAAGTAGTTTACCACCACTTTTTCTGATTAGAAAATTTCTATTTAATATTTAAATGGTAGAAACCTCGTTTATTTGCAGGATTTGTTATACTTTTCTGCATTTAAACAAAGCTAAAAATTCTATTAAAAATTAGGGTACAAACGTACGAACCCTGAACCCTCGTATTAATTATATGTACCCATTTCCACTTTATATTTTTATCATTTGCTTTTATCGGTTCTGTTTTCAGAAAACTAACCAAATGTTTTATATGTGTTTTGACACTTTCGTGCGTACGCCACTTAAAATTTCCAAGTAGTTTACCACCACTTTTTCTGATTAGAAAATTTCTATTTAATATTTAAATGGTAGAAACCTCGTTTATTTGCAGGATTTGTTATACTTTTCTGCATTTAAACAAAGCGAAAAATTTTATTAAAAAATTAGGTTACAAACGTACGAACCCAGAACCTTCGTATTAATTACATGTACCCATTTCCACTTTATATTTTTATCATTTGCTTTTATCGGTTCTGTTTTCAGAAAACTAACCAAATGTTTTATATGTGTTTTGACACTTTCGTGCGTACGCCACTTAAAATTTCCAAGTAGTTTACCACCACTTTTTCTGATTAGAAAATTTCTATTTAATATTTAAATGGTAGAAACCTCGTTTATTTGCAGGATTTGTTATACTTTTCTGCATTTAAACAAAGCTAAAAATTCTATTAAAAATTAGGGTACAAACGTACGAACCCTGAACCCTCGTATTAATTATATGTACCCATTTCCACTTTATATTTTTATCATTTGCTTTTATCGGTTCTGTTTTCAGAAAACTAACCAAATGTTTTATATGTGTTTTGACACTTTCGTGCGTACGCCACTTAAAATTTCCAAGTAGTTTACCTCCACTTTTTCTGATTAGAAAATTTCTATTTAATATTTAAATGGTAGAAACCTCGTTTATTTGCAGGATTTGTTATACTTTTCTGCATTTAAACAAAGCGAAAAATTTTATTAAAAAATTAGGTTACAAACGTACGGACCCAGAACCCTCGTATTAATTACATGTACCCATTTCCACTTTATATTTTTATCATTTGCTTTTATCGGTTCTGTTTGCAGAAAACTAACCAAATGTTTTATATGTGTTTTGACACTTTCGTGCGTACGCCACTTAAAATTTCCAAGTAGTTTACCACCACTTTTTCTGATTAGAAAATTTCTATTTAATATTTAAATGGTAGAAACCTCGTTTATTTGCAGGATTTGTTATACTTTTCTGCATTTAAACAAAGCTAAAAATTTTATTAAAAAATTAGGGTACAAACGTACGAACCCTGAACCCTCGTATTAATTATATGTACCCATTTCCACTTTATATTTTTATCATTTGCCTTTATCGGTTCTGTTTGCAGAAAACTAACCAAATCTTTTATATGTGTTTTTGACACTTTCCAATACGCTGCAAATTCTGAGTGCACATTGGGAACACATTTGGAACACTTTGATTAAAAAAAGGTGTTCCAGTTATCTTAATGTGTACTGAAATGTGTTCCGAATATGATCCGCTTTAAAGAACGTGTTCCGAAAGTGTATCGAATGTGTTCTGCTCAGGCTATCTGTTAAATCTAAACTTGAGAACACATTTGAGAACAGATTGCGAACACATTCGGGCACACTTGTGAAATCATTGCTTTCAAAAAGTGCGCTAGAAAGCGCGCTGAACAAAAGAAATGTTCTCAGAAGTATTCTAAAAACTTTTCCGAAAATTGCGCTTCAAAATGGTGACAAAATAAGTGCTCTAAAAATTGTTATGAAAAGTATATAAAGATTTGCAGTCTGTAGTTGAAAAGTGTTTAGGAATTCGGTTCGTCTGTCTGTCTGCCCGTGCTCTAACTCACGTAAATATACTCGGATTTCAGTGAAATTCATATATGTTAATAAGGTTGCCTATGGCCCTGTTCGGTACTGAAAATGAAGTGTGTAACATTTATAGTCCGTTTACAGGGATTATCAAAAGAATTCCGTAACATTACAGCCTATGGAAAATATCATTTGCGGTATATTTTAATCGTGTTAAACTATTTCAAACATATTGAAATTGATATATATATATATATATATATATATATATATATATATGTATGTGTGTGTGTGTATCTGAGGCGCACTACGAGATGCTTACCATAGACTATGTATGCAAAAGTACGTGAGCATAGCATTGATCTTCCAGTTACAAGGACACTCAAAAAAATTCCGTTACATTACGGTCTATTTCCAAAAATTGTTTGTGGTGTATTTCAATGATATTACACAATTTCAAACATGATGAAATTGATATATATCACTGATCTGAAGTGGAAAATGCTAACTATAGAATACAGTATGCATAGCATCCATCGCTCGTTTACAAGGGCACATAAAAAAATTCTGTTAAAGTAATGTCTGAGGACAATATTTGCTGAAAGTGGGTTTTCAGTTGTGAAGTCAGTCAAGTTTTTAAATTTAACAATTCTTTATTGCATATTACTTGGAATGTATAAATTCTGTAGATCATATACAGGACTGTACAAAGTATCTCCAGTACATTTACGTTTATTGATGGAAATTTTTGAAACGGAATTTTGAACTGTGCAATGCGTCTCCTAACTAAACGAAATTTTAGAATACAATATTATATATACAAATCCATAGATTTTCTTCCGGGCTGCACAAAAGAATTCATATGTTTTTCCGGATATTGCATTTTTTTTGTTGCAAATAGGTTTTCAAATGCGTTATGTGTTTTACAAATTGTTTAGTTAGACATCTTCTTCCACATTATAAAACAGTCAATTTTAATTATAGTCTTCGGAATGTGTTGGAAAATGTTTCATATCTATGCTCGACGCACTATTTTTCGTTCTTATTTAGTTATGGCATAGCGGCTGACTTTTGCCCTTTTATCTTAACACTATTTTTAAACAGAAAATTTGACTTATTTAATTATTAAACATGGAGCTTTTCACACATCTCGCATCAGCAATTAGCTTGGTGTAAAGTTTTACTGCTTTTCTAGAAAAATAAATTGTAACAGTTTCAAAGCATCTTAGAATGTTAATTGAAAATTTATAAGTGTAATATAACATAAAACGTTTTCAGAAGCATGTGTAGAATCAAGTTACAGTTAAATAAGTGTAAAAATATAATTATATGTCATAAAAGAATTCACTGTATGTCCTGTATTTTTTTCTTTTATCTAATATTGATAAATATAGTAAATTACTTGTTTGTAGAACAAAATAATTTTCTATATCTTATTATAATTATATCTAAAATTAGAATATATACAAGGAGAAATCTGTTTGCGCTATACTTAACACTACAATTACCAGATTTTATTTTTTGATAAGTGTTCTTAATTTTGCATGATTGACACCAGAAATTTAATTCTATTAAATGTACCTTCTTCACACGATGAGTCAATTTAATTTATTAAGTTTCAATATTTTTTTTTCTGGTTCGAAAGATGAAAAACTTTAAAACAAATAAAAATGGGGTAAAATAAAACACACCAATGGTACTAGGAGGGGTAACTAAATTTAAATATGTATGTCGGATTCAGAGGCGTAGCGTCAAGGGGGGCACGGGTGACTTTACTACCAGTATTTTTATATTCTATATTTGGCCTTATTTATTTCATACCGTTCAAAGATTAAATAAGGCTACATGTAGTATATAATTATACTGGTAGTAAAATGATCGTGCCCCCCCTGACGCTACGCCACTGGTCGGATTCCACTTCTCCGTCCACACAACTTCAAAATAAATCCGGTCTTTTGATATGCTGCCACCACCGATATGAATACGTGATATCGGGCACGATACTTGATGTATATTCAAGAAAAACCTAACTCTTTCAATTAAAGTTAATGTAACAATTTATTAACAATATTTACACTTAAACTCGGATGTAAATTATCCGGTTTAACACTAAATCAAAACAATTACAGAAAACGTTCTACGTGTACCGTTAGACTACGTCAGTTCATTCCGCACTGAGATTTCTATCCATCTCACACCCGCTCTCTCTTTCTTTCGAGAGATATCGTTAAACACACGTGGCTCAGATCGTCAACTCTCAACGACCTTACACCTTCACTACCACGTTTCAACTAACTTCACCTCTGGTCATTCCTCAGCGCACCCGCTCCCTCTCTACGGGTCTGCTGTTTTATTTCCAAGGGTCGCTTGACAACCGTTCCTCCCTCTTGACTGATCTGTCTTCCTAAATAAAAGAGTGCACTATCTTTCTTATCTATCAAAGACCACATTGCAATGGAAATACCTCTTTCATTATGTCCAACTCGCCACCCTCCGGATTAAGATTTTTCTTAAACCAGACTCTAATGGTACACAATAGATACAGATACAATACGCTAATCCCTTAAGAATAGCTTTCAACTCTTGCAGCTGTGAGAGAAACCTGACAATGTAGTCTTCATTAATCATGATATTTTGCTAGCTATTCAAGTTAAAACACACATTATATTTATTATTTATTTACTTACTTCAAAAAAGCTATATAAAGCTTGAGAAATTACTCTTTATTGACATTAACAAATTGTGAATGCGCGACTGACGCTAAACACAATAATATGGCTTATTTCAATTACGGGCCTGCCATCCCTCTAAAAAAATAAAGAAATAAAAATAAAAATAAATAACAATAATAAAGAACAATGAGAAAAACTTCTAGCAGAATAATTAAATCACCCATTCTGGTAGCAAACTTATAAATGTTGAACGAAGTCCATAATAAGAGATGAAATGAATGATGATATGTCACATGAAAGAATCGAGCTGATAGAATTAAAGTTAAAAAAGGGGAAGAAAAAGAGTGTACTCCACAGTCAAACGTCAAAATTGGCTGAAGCATAATTGATGCATAAAAAAAAAAAAATGTGACAGCCTCGCAAGTGTGCCGAAACTTTATAAAACATCTGTCAGTAATCCGAAATATGTTTTAAAAAATTCGTTAAAAATGCATATATATCTATAAAAGGTGCATATATCTTCTAAACTGTTACAGTTACCCCAAAATTAAAAGGTAGAATGTTCGTTTCCTGCAAACTCAAACTAACAAGAAGTTATTGGTAAAAAAGTTTGGTAAGGAAAAATAATAGCTAGAAAATGAACAGTGAGTCAGAGAATTTAAAAATGTGCCATCATACCCTAATCAGCTACAATTTATGCTAATATCTAACAGAATATGAAGTGTGTTAAAATTCCGTGTATTAGTTCTTGAGCTATCGCTATCGGGGAAATGGCAAAAACTGCAGCATAGCAACGCCATCTGCTGGGTGATTTACACCAAAGCTTAATAAGCACCAATTTATGTCAAGATCTAAATGAATATTCTGTTTAACCCTTTATATCCTGAATTAATTTTCCAGTTACTTTTTAGATGCTCAGAATCCTCGATTATTCCCACCAGTTATTTTATTTTGTAAAGTTTTCCTTATCTAATCAGCATTTTTGCGATTCAATTAGGTGAAAATTTCTCATTCGAAAAACCGGTGGTAACAGATTAAAAATTCTGTAAAAGACGCTCATGGCGAAGGGGTTAAAGTGGTACTTATCAGTACCGTCAAGATAAAAAAGGTTAAATCAATTCCGTACAGTATTTCTTGACGTCGGGCGCCCACAGAATTTGTATCACATACTGACAGACAGGCACACAGACAGACAGACACACAGTCGCACGGACAAACAGTTTTTTAAAACAGTCAAATCCTGTTCAGGACTTTCTGAAACGTATAAGTCTGTCAAAAATCTCAAGGTCGAAATATTTCACGAATCCAATTTCTTCTTGTAAAGATATAATAGAAGAAAGTAAAATATTTTGAACGAATAAATTTAAAGAAAATTCCTTAGTTTTCTGTAAAGAAACTTACGTGAAAAATAAAAAAAAGTGAAAGCGAAATAAAAATTGATTTCTAAACATGCAGTGAAGTGATGGGCTGATTTAGGATAAGAATATATAATCGGAATTAGATGGTAATTCAAGTTCAGATTATAAAGGTATTTTTTAATATAAAACCTCTATACCAACGCAAGACCTTTCTTTCTTTCTTTTTTTTTCAAATCTCAATGCAAACGCGTCGTATACCATTTTCTGTAAGGTATATTTTCTTATAAACAGTATGAATAATCACTACAAAGGAAACAAGAAAAAAATCATGTATCACGCATAGATTATGAAACTCTTTTCAACACTTCCAGAATACTGAAACAAAACTTCACCCTTTAATAAGGTAAAAGATGATAATCTAAATAAACAATTTCGAAAACGCATGACACAGTTGAACACAATTTTAGCAATATACGTCCTCAGTCAGTAAGATATTCGAATTAGCTTGAGCAGCCGTGTATTGTATTTGTTACATGTGTTGCATGGTTTTCTAAATTTTTACAGTTATAAAACACAAAACACATTTGAAAATATTTTCAATGTTTTCTGTCCTTATATATTGACTTGAAATATTCTTTGCAGTCCTATATACGAGGTCTGTCTGAAAAGTATCCAATTTTTGACAGAAAAAGATAACTGGATATGAACCATAATCCCCTTCAAAGTAGGCTCTTTATGTCTCCACGCACTTAGCCAACCATTCCTTCCACTACCGAAAACACTTCTGGAAGGCAACTTTTGGAATGGTGTTCAACTCCGCCGTTGTGTTCTACATTATCTCATTTCTACTCTCAAAACAGGATCCTTTCAACTGCCCCTTCAATTACGGAAACAACCAGAAGTCGCCAGGAGCCATGTCTGGAGAGACAAAAGCTTGGGAACGAATTTCGCAGCCACTCTGCGCGTGCTCAAATCATCGCGCAAAATTGCATTTGCGGAAAATCTACTCATTTCAACATTTTTAACAATCTCTAGTACGGTCGAACGACGATCTTTCATTATCAAATTTTCCACCCTGTCAACAACAGCTGCATACCGAGCGGTTTGTGGCCTGCCAGAAGATTGGTCGCCTTCCACCGATGTGCGGCCTCTTTTGAATCGGTTGAACAACTCCTTAATTCGTGTTACCTCCATAGCATCTTCTCCGAACACCTGATGAATATTACGAATTGTTTCGCTTTGATAATCACCAAGCTTTTGACAAAATTCGACGGAGTGCCTTTTCTCAACTCGTTCAGTCATCTTGAGAAAAATCAAAATCCAATCAACACGTTACGACAGCATCTCACTCAGCGGCCAGCAGGAAACGACTGGCTCACTGGAACGCAGGTGGGGGGGGGGGGGAATCAAGCATGCGCATTAAGCTGTCTCCTTCCACTGTGCACAGTTGCACCGCGTTAGAATCGCTACCGTGCGCGGGACAATTCAAGGTCAGATAGCTATCAGACAGACCACGTATGATCTACAGACTTTTGTACACAACAAACATTTAGCTAATATTTAATTCAGTTATAAAACATATAATACAACTAACCGCATTTAAGAACGCTTTTCGAGTGATTATCCCTTATAGTTGTATTTAACCGAATTCTTTTTGTGTCTCTGTAAATGAACAAATAAGTGCTATGCACTTCAAAATATACAGTAAGCATCATGTTGTGCACTTTAGCAATTCATGTCAATTTCATTCTGTTTGAAATAATGCAACATTTTAAGAATACAGTGGAAATATTTTTCCCCATAAGCCATAATGTAACGTAATTCTTTTGTGTGCCCCTGAAAATGAATGATAACTGACATGCACTCCATATTCTACTGAACGAATGTTGAATAGCATCTCAATAACGTATATCCATTTAATTAAACTACAGCGCAGAGGTTGTTTCTCTATATACCATAATGTAATGTAATTCCTTTGTATGTCCAGTGTATGTAGACGAACAATAAATGCTACGCATTCCATTTTCAATAAGAACTGTACTATGGTAGATCTTGCTAACATATACCAAGCCCATGGTAATTCAAGAATATTTACGCAAGTTAGAAGATGGACTGACGGACAGACAAACCGAATTCATAAACAATTTTCAAATATGTCGGAAAGTTTTAAAATGAGGAATATTTGCTATAGGAATTTGGTATGGCCGCATAAACAATCTTCCTGTCAATGTCAGTGTAAGAGATTACCGCCGGAGTAAACTTCCACCAGTAAAAACGAACAGAATGTTTTGCCTTATTTAAGACAGAAATTTTCCATCAATAACGCGTTTCAATAAGGGGAAAATTTTTATTCATATTTACTGGTGGAAGTTTGACCCGTCTTTTACTAGGCCCTGTTGATCCGATGTAAACAAACAACGGCCGCCATCTTGTGACTACATCCTCAGTTACTTCCCTGGCAATTGTTTGACACTACTCTATATGTGTGCTACTCTTTGTTCATAGCTCCATTCCCGCACATCTGACCACATAAAAAAGAGCATAGCGCTGAACTCTCTACATTTCGCCAAAGCTGGGTAGAATTTAAAATCGAGGAGTCATAATTTTTAAGCTGAGAAAATAAATGTTAAGACACAGATTTAGATTTGAGTATTAGATTTTAAAGTTAGAAAAATATGGAAAAAGTATTTGGGAAATTAAACTTTGTATTTTAAAAAGGGTTTTAGTTTATTACCATTCATATATGAAATGTGTGTGTTATAAGATATACGTAAAAATATAAGATGAATGTATATACATTTGGTGATAATGTAATTAAGTATAAAATATTCTCATGAAAGTAATATTAACCCATTTTCGGCCAAGCATAGAAATTTTATAAAATGTGGTATTATTTGCATAGAAATTTGCTTAAATTACATTCATTAAGACATCAAAAAAGGTTCGTGCATGAAAAAAAATATTTTATTTAATTTGACGTTACCATTATTAATTTATTATTATTAATTTATTATTAAATTTAAATAAAAAAAATTAAGTTTTCTTATGGCATTTTTTTTATTTTTATTTTATTTACAGAACTTGCAACTTTACTCCATTATAAAAACGTATGATTAATCGCAAGTGGAATAAGTATACATTTTCAAAAAGTCGGATTTGTCAATAACCGTTTCAAGTAAAAAACCAGCGTATTTTGAAAATTTCTCAACAGAAAGTGATTATTTCAATTGAATTACTAATATTTTATAGATGTCTCCAGAACCCTTAAAAATAGCAGAAAAATAAAATTAGCGAAAAATGTACGTCACAGTGTTAATAAAAAAATATTTATTGAAATGGTGCGTTTACGCACCTTTGGCCGAAAATGGGTTAAAATGACAAAGTAATAATTAACCACCTTGGAGTATAAATAAAATCTGCTAATAAGTGAGTTTTTTTTATTTCTGTTTTTTTTTCTAAACTTACAAGGAAACAGGAGATTACAAGAACGAAATTTGGCAGATTAACAATTTCCACCAAAGCAACCGCGGGCAGCAGAACTGCAATAATTTTTTATAATAATCATCCCATTCTTTAATAGCAAAAAGTTAATTCAAATGCAGCAATTAAATAAGTTAAAAAACATTCTACAAAATTACTGATAGCTCTGCCGTCCGCGGTTTAGTCGTTGGAAACCCCTGTTGTAGATAATGATTCGTACCATATTAACAAATTGGATAAAATTTTTATTGTAAAATCTCTAAATTACCAGAAGACTTTTAATGAGAATAGTTTTTTTAAACATTAAAAAAAATGATAAAATCTGTACAATTTTAGTCATCGTACATTAAAGGCATTTATCTAGTAGATAAAATACGATCTTCGAAAAAATCAATAAATGATTTTGAAACCATAGAAGCAGACATTTGAATTATAGGATGACAAAGAAAAGAAAGCGTAACCAAGGAAGAAAAGCGAAAGAAAAATATATTGAACACGAAAATCAAAAGTAAATTCTTTAGTTTACTGGAACTTCTAAAGAATGGCAAGTATGTGAAAAGTTTAAAACAGTGAAAGTGGAAAGTTAATTTGTTTCTAGACACACAAGAAAGTCAAAAGCTGTATCAGGATAAGGATGTAAGAATGGAATTTTAAAGACAGTAGTTTTTATTCAGAATACAAAGAAATAAATCACTTACTTTTCACCGTGAAATATCTATATCAACACGAATGGGGTAGAAGTAATATATGTACAAAATATAAATAATAAATGACTTGTTAAATCAAATTCTTAGATAAATACAAGTTTAGTAATTTTTTTTATGAAAATCGCAACTATAAGGTCATTGGGCCTAAATGCGACGAGATTTATATTTGGCATTTTATTAAATAATTAAATATTTTTTAAAGCAAAAAATGAATGAATACGGTGTTTTTAATTCAAAACTTACTTGTTTTGTAGAAATGAAATCATTATCTGTAATATGTGCAAACAATATACGACGGTTGCCTTTAGGTCATTTCTATTCGCATTTATAGTAGTTAAAACATATATAAAACGTCCAAAGTCCTAAATCCGACTACGTATTTTATACATGTCAGTTCATCTTAAAATATTCATTAACTGCTAAAATCTTTTAATTACTTAATAAAGATTTGAAGTACATAAAATAGAAAGTTGATGAGCTGATTATTGAAACTACCTTAATATACTAATAGCTTTATTTAATAATAACTTAAATAATACGACAAATATCTAAGATAAATAATCTTGAATATATTATAATTAAATAATGCATTCTGTACACACTTTAACTTTTACAGTGAAAAAAAAATCCAGAAGCAAATAATGACTGACTGATACAACATAAATTTTACCAAAACTCTTCCTTCTCAGTTTGCTTTTAATTCATTTTTGGTTTTCATTTCCACGTAGGCTTGAATTTTCTCTGTTAGATTACTGAATGGCAAGGATCTATATGAATTTGAAGTTTAAGCTTATTCGTAACTTTTGTTTCTGCTGCACCTTTACTTCCATATTGTTTTAGAGACTGATTTCAGTTTTTGAAGTGCTGTTTTTGCTTTTAAAGTTTTAATTGTTCTTTCTTTTCCATTTTTTTCTTTGTTTTTACTTTTTCACTTCAATATCTTCTGTTAATTTTTTTATAGATGCTTCAGTTGTTAAGCATCCAGCAAAGTTTGCCTTACTGGTTTTCGTTTTTTGACTGAATTTTCATTTGTTGATTAAATTGTTTTTAACAAACAACTTTCAAAAGCATGAGATGGATTAGCTTCAGGAAGGGATAACACATGGGCTGATAAGTTCCCGATCTAATAAAGAAAACACAACTTTTTAACATAATTTTATAACTTTATAACTTTAAAACTTTAAAACTTTAGTAAATAAAATAACCTTAATAATAAATAATAATAATTTAATAATAATAATAATAATAATAATAATAATAATAATAATTTAATAATAATAATTTAATAATAATAATTTAATAAATAAATAATAATAATAATTTTATAATAAATAACATAATTTTATAACGAAAAAGCTCCAAACAGTGCTCAGAATCATCGACTCGTTGTTGTTTTTGGCCAAAAGTCAACACGCGCGGCAACCACTTTGACGACAGCTTTTTTATAGACAAATGTTCATTTAAAATAAAACCTACACGTTCCTTGGATATCTTCAGAGTCTGAGTTATCTCCTGCAGCTTCACTTTACGGTTCCCCAAAACGATTTTGTGGATTTTTTTTATGTTTTCCGGAGTAATCACCACTTTTGCGTGGTGCATCACTGGTGTCCGTACGACCACGTTTAAATTCAGCAAACCAGTCCATAATGGTTGATTTACCTGATGCAGTGTCCAGATAACGCTTATCAAGTCAACCTTTTGCTTGAACGGTGTTTTTTCCCAGCAAATAACAATTCTTGAAATTCTTGTTTATCCATTTTTTTGTTTATCAACAAAGTCGTTCAACTAAAACCACTCTAGCGTTTTATCCACACGGCAAATCGTCATGACATTCTTTCTTCTACCTTTTAAAGGTTAGTATTTACTAAAAAAAAGCATCGGTTTGGCGATTGCAACGCCATCTGTGTGCCAGTCCGAGAACTTATCAGCCGATGTGTTATTTGTGAGTATAATTCTGGTTGAACTCCAGTCATTTCTTGAATTGAATCTGACCTGGATTTGCACGCTAGACTTTTAAAATATGCATTCATTGTTTGCAAAAATTCAAAATCTTCATCACCTATATTTCTTGCAATCTTAAATTTGTTTTCACAGACATCACACATTATATTAGAAGTTGTATTATTACTTCCATGGTGCTCAGTTTCAAAACTTGTGCTTGCAGAACAGTCAATATTAGTTTTAAGTTCTCATTAAAGACATTTATCAAATCATATATAATATCGGAATCAAGGAACATGTTGCCTTCTTTAGCAGGAAAATCATCCTTAGTACTCGATTCATGAACATGAAAGTCTATAAAAATTAATTTATTGGCAAGAAACAGGTCAGTGCACAAATCATTATTAACAGCTAAATTGTTATCAGCCAAGGCACTGGTGGGTATGACACAGACTTATTAAACACAATATCTTCCTTAAACTCCTTTTAATACAATATATGAAAATACAATGTACACTTACCACAGTTAATCTCGTTAAAATGTCAAGCTGCATTTAGGGGATTCAGTTCGTATTTAATTCATTTAATTCATATTCTTGATTTTGTAACTTTATATATTGTTGAATGCCAACAGGATCGAATGTTTTTTCTGAAACAGCACCCCGACTGAATGGGAAAATGCTATTTTTATTAAAATTTTTAAAGCCATGTATGGTGTCGGAAAACTACGTGTTTAAAAGTACATTGCGTGAAAAATAATCCAAGTCCGATGTGCAACCACTGAAATTAACATAAAAAGGCAGTAGGCTGTAGAATTAAATGCTCTTAAAAGATTCTTTACGATATTAGTTTATTAAACTTCGAGTTATAAGCGTACGATTACAAAGTACGTACATGAAGGGATGGGATGGTGCCCAAGAGCATTGTTTAGCAGCGAAAGCTTACATTATTAACTTCTTATCCGAGGCCGTGCGAGAGAGAGAGAGAGAGCCCTCCGGCACATGTCGATTTTCATGCCATACACATATTGGCAACATGAAATTGGCGAAAGAGCATATGAAAATGAATGATGTCATATAAGCTAAAAATTATCAGTTACGCATTAGGCAACTAGGAGAATTTTTGAATTACAGGACAGGGGTACCAGAATAGCAGTCCTAAAAAGTGAGCCAACAAGAATGTGAATGCCAAATGTACGTTGAGAGCAAAGTTTTGGGAATCTAGCTGAAGTAGTCAAAACAACTCTCATGTACTGGAAAATGTTTAGGATTTTACAGAAAAGGCTAAACTCAAAAATTAAGCACACACAGACATTCTAACGAACGTTGGACGGAATGAGAAATAAAATGCAAACCGAATACAAAGTCAATCTTTATCTCTTTTCTTTTTTTTTGGATATCTAGTGAGGGTGATTAATCGTTTAAATGAATTCTATCTATGTGAGAAAGTTTTATTGATAAAGGGTATATGTTAAACATATTTTCTTTTAATGGAGGAAAATTACGGCGGGAGCTGAAATAAAAGTTAGGATAAAATAACTAAGTAATTAAAAGTTAGTTTAAACTGAAAATTAAAGAAAAGGATTAATTTAAGAAAAATATATGTGATACCACATCACACCATGTATTGTTTTCTATCTTGATAATGTGAAATACGTATTTAAGTACTTGGTCAAAGAAAAACACTATTGGTGGATTATTTTAAAATTCCTAATTTAGTTACTCAACACAGCTTAATTAAACAGAATATCTTCTTTAAAATCATTATAATACAATATATGAAAATACCATATAAACTTATCAAGGTTAATCTCGTAAAAGTCTAGCTGTATTTAGGGGATTGAGTTCGTCGCTAATGGGTCTCTAAAGAGAACCAGCCGTCAAAGTTCGTAAATTATTATGCCGAAAAAACATATAAAAATTCAGCACAGTCGCTACACCTAGTACATACTGAGACAGTGCAAAATTTTTAGGTGTTTTTTAATTTCATTTAACAATCTGGTACATGACGTGATTGTGTCTGGAGTTCTGACATCCATTTATCAACATATTCATTGTAGGAAGCTTTAGAAGTTCTAAATACTGATAAGTCGGGGGACTGGAATTTGTGGCTGCTATGTGGTGATAAGGTGGGGAATGTGCCCACCCATGTCTCAAAAACATAAAAGAATATACATATTATTCATTATAGAAGAAGTAACGTTATATAGTCAAACACTGTTTCACGGTGTACCAGAGTTCTATGTGTCTCTCTGCCCCACGTCGATTTTTCGAGAAAATGGTTACATTTCTTATTTTGGTTTGTTAGAGTTAACGTCTTGGTATTAAGTGGAGAAATAGTGTAGCATACGTATGCATACCTGCCAACATCGTACTAAACTTTCTTACACTGTAGGTTAATTTAACCGTGGTTAAACACATTTCAAACTAGAATTTTATTTAACCCTCTAAGCGTGTGGAACGTAATATTCCGTTCACTAAGCTCCAGGTTTCACTGCACTATATGCAATGTTTAAGATAATATAATTCTATAGATTTAATGAATTTTCAAAACATTGAAGAATGATTAATACTCTCAAGGGTTACATTCATATTTGTAATTAAGTTTTATTTATAATGCTGAAAGAATCATATTTTTTTACCATTTAAAACAAAATGCACAGAAAACAACATTACAATTTTACCCTTTTTCAAAACGCTCAGAGGGTTAAAAAATGTTGCCAAATAGGTTCCATGTAAGATCATGAAGCTAAATGTCTTTAATTTTTTTTCACATATATTTTCTGGTTAGAAATGTCTTTAACTTGGATCAATTATCTCACATTGTACGAAAGTTTAGTTGAAAGTTGGCAGGTATGCATGTGATATTCGAGCTAAAATGCCACATACAATTACACTGAATATATATAATCTAACAGAGTTAAAAAAGTAAATTGTAGGTCTAAAAAATATTTTCTTTTTAACATCCACACTAAGCAACACCTACACTTGCATAGTGGTTGGCGAACACTACCCGCAAAGCTTCACTGAACTGTCTATCATCAAGCGGTATTAGCACAAACGTAATTTTAAAAGCGTCCACCGCCCTCTGAATATTAGGTCTGAGCGCTGACACAAAAATGGCGGCGTTTTTAAAAAAATCTTTGTACGGTCCCCTAATTTTACACCCCAGTATTTTCTAAAAGTTTTCTTTGACTCATTGAATCTCAGAAAAATAAGGTGGAGAAAACTTTTAGAAATTATTGGTATTGAATTTCAAGGGACCGTACACACGCTAAAAAAATTCCGCCTACGACTGCCGAATTTTTGTGTCAGCACTGAGGCCTAGTATTCAGAGGGCGGTGAAGCGTCTCTGTTTTATTGTGTAAAATGTCACACTGCGTACGTTTCTCATCAATCTTTCAACAATACCACGATTGAACTTTTGTAGATATGTATTAATATCGCTAAAAAATTAAGTGAAATGAAATATTTAGCTCATAAAATTTGTATGTATACTTCTATTTTTTGTTTCAAATACGCAACAGAATTTAAATCAACATTTTTTTTTTTTTACCGCAAAAAATAAGCTAATTTCTGTGTTGTTTGCTTATTTAATTCAATCATAGCAAATAAATTAAATAAATAAAATAATACTTTTAAGAAGTACCATAACAAAAAACTTTTCTGCTTTTATGGTATCACTGTTTAAATACGAGTAGTAAGCTTCGAATAGTCTATACTAATTGTAAGTTTCGCCTTTTTAAATCACAGAATTTTTATGTTAAATAACACGAATATTACTATTTGGAAATAGTAGGAGCAAAATACGTAAAAATTAGCAGCAATAAAGTACTAGTTCAGAGTGACACACCTTAAAAAAAATTGTTATTTATATAATAATATATAAATAGAAAAATAAAATGAATCGAAATCAATTTGTTGGATAAAAAAAAAAATTATTTTTATTCCAAGATATTTATAAAATTGAATTGAAAATATTCTCTTTAGGGTTTATTTTTTTAAGACTTTCTTTATTATTATCTATTCTAATTTTCTACACAATCTCCATCGATCAGAAAGGAGATTGACTGTAGAATCCTTGTTATTTAGAACAATGACTTCTTGTAAAATGTTGTTAAAATTTATTATACTCTAGTGTCGTAGGTTCCCAAAGTACGGGTCGTGAAACGTTCGGTAAGATCCTGCTAATGCTTTAATATAAGAAAACCTCTCATGTTATAATATAAAAAAAAGGTATGTTATAAATATAAAGTGAAGCATCGTGAAAATATATAAAAAATAACTTTGCGAAAAGACGATGTTTTATTAACTTTTGCGTAGAGCGGCTTGAAGTTAAAATTAAGCAAGAACAAAAAATCATGCATCAGGCATAGATTTTGAATATTATTAATACATTTTATTTTATCATACAATCAAACGATCAGAGTCCTCTATGTAACGGAACACTTTGGTGTGTTTCTGCTAATGAACGATGTTAACTATTTCATAATCTACAGCAAAATCTTATAGGGTATTTCAGTGATCCTTTTAGTTCCACTGTGTTTGAGTTATCATAACTTCATTAAAATGCATAGCAAACGATTTTTCCACGCAGATCAAAATGCAGTGGAATTCTTTTACGAGTCCCTGTTAAAGAACTGTAAAAGATGCTTATTCTATACGCCTTAAAAAGACATGTTGTTGTCTACCTCAGTCCTGCATATCAAATTGATAGTGTTGGAAGTATTATAAGATCATTAAAATGCACCGGAAACGATTTATCGCCGTGGACCATAATGAATTATTTCATCTGTCCCTGTAAACAAACTGTAAATGCTATCAGTACAAAAACCCTTAACGTGTTAAAAGTGTTGACGCAGCACTTTCTTTTGGCTCTATGAATTTTAAATATGGGTCTTAAAAGCAATGATATCAAATTTAAGTGACGCTATGTTAATAATTTTTTTTAAATCATAATTTTCTTTTTAGTTTTATTTATGTTCACAGGTGCAATTATTATCTTAATATGATAAAATATATAAAATTTATTTGCTGATGCTTTTTCATTCACATCTCTCATGAATTCAAAATATGGGTTTTAAAAGAAATGATATCAAAATTTGAGTGACACCTTGACGTTAATTTAATAGGACTCTTTTAAAATTCAATTTAAATTATTTTTGGTTTGTCTTCTAAAGTATATTTACACATACAAACAATACTTTTAATTTTTCAATACACTTCTAAATATATTACTTTCACTGAGCCTATATTATGTATTGAAATGTATTTATTTCAATAAATTGATTTATCTTCTGTGCCACGCTATCCAAAATCATAAGTAAAATTTATGTAAATGATTATTTTGCGTCATAGTATCCAAACAAAGGGAAATGTATGCAAGTGGATAATATGACGCAAAATAATCATTTACATAAATTTTACTTATGATTTTGGATAGCGTGGCACAGAAGATAAATCAATTTATTGAAATAAATACATTTCAATACATAATATAGGCTCAGTGAAAGTAATATATTTAAAAGTGTATTGAAAAATTAAAAGTATTGTTTGTATGTGTAAATATACTTTAGAAGACAAACCAAAAATAATTTAAATTGAATTTTAAAAGAGTCCTATTAAATTAACGTCAAGGTGTCACTCAAATTTTGATATCATTTCTTTTAAAACCCATATTTTGAATTCATGAGAGATGTGAATGAAAAAGCATCAGCAAATAAATTTTATATATTTTATCATATTAAGATAATAATTGCACCTGTGAACATAAATAAAACTAAAAAGAAAATTATGATTTAAAAAAAATTATTAACATAGCGTCACTTAAATTTGATATCATTGCTTTTAAGACCCATATTTAAAATTCATAGAGCCAAAAGAAAGTGCTACGTCAACACTTTTAACCCGTTAAGGGTTTTTGTACTGATATCATTACTTTTTTAAGGTTATTGATGAAAATGTCAATTAGTCGAAATTAAGTATAGGGTATAAATTAATCATTAGTATAAAATTTTAAAGAAATGCTAAAAAAGACCCCTTGGACACCAATAAAATATGAGGGTGGTGGCCCAGGGAGAGGAATCCAAGACTCAACTTTTAAATTATACAGCGAGAGGGTAACACAATTAGAAGGATGAAAATGCATGGCAAAACCCGTTTGTTCCATCTTCCTCCGCCAAAGGGCGCAATCTTTTCTATACAAACATAGCTGAAAATTTTCAGGCTGTCGATTCCGAGTCAAATGAGCCATACATCGTCATGATCGGTCCCATAGAACCCGATAGGGAAGTGCCCCTGGTGGTGAAACTTGGAACTAAAATCAATATATCCTGTCAATGTCGAGTCGAATGAATCAAACTGCATTGTGATGGGACCCATAGGACTTGAGATAGCTGCAAAATCCGTTAGTTCCATCTTCCACCACCAGGGGGCAGACTCTGTTCCATGCAAACATAGTTGAAATATTTGAGGTTGTCGATTTCGAGTCGAATGAGCCATACCTCGTCGTGATGGGGCGCATAGGACCCGAGATAAGAAAGCGCCCCCTGGTGGTGAGACTTGTAACTAAAATCTATATATCCTGTCGATGTCGAGTCGAATGAATCAAACTACATTGTGATGGGACCCATAGAACTCGAGTTAGCAGCAAAATCCGTTAGTTCCATCTTCCACCACCAGGGGGCGCTCTCTGTTCTATACAAACATAGCTGAAATCTTTCAGGCTGTCGATTTCGAGTCGAATGAGCCATACCTCGTCGTGATAGGGCGCATAGGACCCGAGATAAGAAAGCGCCCCCTGGTGGTGAGACTTGTAACTAAAATCTATATATCCTGTCGATGTCGAGTCGAATGAATCAAACTGCATTGTGATGGGACCCATAGAACTCGAGTTAGCAGCAAAATCCGTTAGTTCATCTTCCACCACCAGGGGCGCTCTCTGTTCTATACAAACATAGCTGAAATCTTTCAGGCTGTCGATTTCAAGTCGAATGAGCCATACCTCGTCGTGATCAGGCCCATAGAACACAAGATAGGAAAGCGCCCCTGGTGGTGAAACTTGTAACTAAAATCTATATATCCTGTCGATGTCCAGTCGAATAAATCAAACTGCATTGTGATGGGACCCATAGAACTCGAGTTAGCTGCAAAATCCGTTAGTTCCATCTTCCACCACCAGGGGGCGCACTCTGTTCTATACAAACATAGCTGAAATCTTTCAGGCTGTCGATTTCGAGTTGAATGAGCCATACCTCATCGTAATCGGGCCCATAGAACACGAGATAGGATAGTGTCCCCTAGTGGTGAAACTTGGAACTAAAATCGATATATCCTGTCGATGTCGAGTCAAATGAATCAAACTGCATTGTGATGGGACTCATAGAACTCAAGTTAGCTGCAAAATCTGTTAGTTCCATGTTCCACCACCAGGTGGCGCACTCTGTTCTATACAAACAGCTGAAATTGTTGAGGCTGTCGATTTCGAGTTGAGTGAGCCATACCTTGTCATGATCGGGGCCATAGAACCTGAGATAGGAATGCACCCCCTGGTGGTCAAACTTGAAACTAAAATTGATATATCCTGTCAATGTCAAATTGAATGAATCAAACTGCATTGTGATGGGACCCATAGAACTCGAGTTAGCTGCAAAATCCGTTAGTTCCATCTTCCACCACCAGGGGGCGCACTCTGTTCTATACAAACATAGCTGAAATCTTTCAGGCTGTCGATTTCGAGTCGAATGTGCCATACCTCATCGTAATCGGGCCCATAGAACACGACATAGGATAGTGTCCCCTAGTGGTGAAACTTGGAACTAAAATCGATATATCCTGTCGATGTCGAGTCAAATGAATCAAACTGCATTGTGATGGGACCCATAGAACTCAAGTTAGCTGCAAAATCTGTTAGTTCCATGTTCCACCACCAGGGGGCGCACTCTGTTCTGTACAAACAGCTGAAATTGTTGAGGCTGTCGATTTCGAGTTGAGTGAGCCATACCTTGTCATGATCGGGGCCATAGAACCTGAGATAGGAATGCACCCCCTGGTGGTCAAACTTGAAACTAAAATGGATATATCCTGTCAATGTCAAATTGAATGAATCAAACCATGTTGTGGATGGGACCCATAGAACTCGAGTTAGTTCCAAAATCCATTAATTTCCCCTTCCACTGCCAGGGGCGCACTCTGTTCTATATGAACATAACTGCCCCTGTTGGTGAAACTAAAATCAGTAAGTTCTATCGAGGTCGAGTCGAATGAGCTAAACTGCATCACGATTAGGAATGCACAACCTGTGGCCCGTGACGGGTAACTGGTGGCCTGCAGAGACCATACATGCCAACCTATCCAAAATTTTCGAATTTCCTTAATAATTCGTGAGAAAAATGCGCAAATTTTGTCCATAGATCGTAGGAAAATATGAATTTCATCGATCAGGTGCATAAAATTATGAATTGCATCGACTGGATGCAAATTTTGTCGAATGGGCATGGAAAAATCACAAATTTCGCCATTTTGTCGCTAGAAAAAAAAACGCAAATTTCAATAATCGGTCAACAGAAACCAGAGATGCCAAAATCGGTAATTCTGGAGTTGTAAATTTCGTCAATTTTGTAAATCAGTTGAAAAAACCCGCAAATTTTGTCGATAAGGCACTTAAAATCGCAAATTTCATGGATCGAGCAACGAATTTCATCGAATGGCATGGAAAGATCGCGAATTTCAACGAACAGTCGCAGAAAAAATTTGCAAATTGTCCATAGATTGTGGGAAAACATTATGAATTTTGTCTATTGGTTCTGCAAAATTATGAATTTTGTCGATAGGCATGGAAAATCGCAAATTTCGTATATTGGGCGTGGAAAAATCAAGAATTCCATCGAATGTTTGTGAAAAAATTGTAAATTTCAACAAACGGTAAAAAAAAAAAAAAAATGAAAATTTTGCCACTGTCTAGAGAAGAAAAATTGTGAATTTCATTAAATGGCCGACGGAAAGCATATCAGTTGAAAATCACGAATTTTGTCAATACAGGCACAGTAAAAACATGAATTTTGTGGATCCGGAGAAGGAAAATCATAAATTTTGTTGAACGCATGCATAAAAATCATGAATTTTGTTTATCGGGAATATAAAAATAATTAATTTCGTCAAACGGATCCATAAAAATCAAGAAAGTCATCAATCGGGTGCGTAAAAATCTTGAATTTCATCGATCAGGCGTGTAAAAATATAGGACAAAATTGCCATTCGCCAATCGGTGAGTAATACTGAAAATTTGGCGACTGACTTTACTGCCACCATTGGTCAAACTTAATAGTCCCAATTGCGATGATTGAATGGAAAAAGATTTTTTCCCCGCTGTCGCTCGACAAATTTCGAAACCATTTGGCGAATTTCACGATTTTTTCCCCGAAATTATTTGACGGATTGTGACTTTTTTTCTTCTCAAAGCCATTCGACGATATTCGAAAAAATTTTCCCCTGAAACCAGTTGATGAATTTTGTGATTTTTCCACTATCAATGAATTTTGTGATTTTTCTGCTATCGATTGATGAATTTCGTGATTTATCGACTATCGATTAATGAATTTCACGACTTTTTCCATGAACGAACAAATTGTGCACTTTTTTTCCACTGCTATTCGACGAATTTTGCAATTCTGTTCCGCGATTGTTAGACAAATTTCACTATTTTTCTCCCGAGATCATTTGATGAATTTTGTGATTTTTTTCCCCCGAACGTATTTGACGAATTTCTCTAATTTTTTCACGACAGTTAGATATAATTTTTTTCCTGCAATGCCTGATTTCTTTCCCGAGACCATTTGACGAATGTCGCGATTTCTTTCCCAACAGTATTTGACAAATTTCTCCGTTTATTCCACAATCGTTTGACAAATTTCTTAAATTTTTTATCAAGTATTTGTAAATTTGTTATTGGTCATTGCTGAAAAACAGGAGTAAAAAAAATCCATGTACTGGCCAGTGGTCACTGAGAAAAAAGTGAAACCTATACATAAAAGTTGAACCTATTCATAAAAATCATGAATTTTTTAGAACGGGCACATAAAAATCACAATTTTGTCAAGTAGCCGCATAAAAATCACAAATCCATCTAGTGGGTGCATTCTTCCAAATTTGCAACCGAACAGTGCTGTATGTATGGATAATGCTAATTATCCCCCCCCCCCCTACCCAACATCTCCTTGAAACAAAATTCTCTCTGTGCTACTGATGGTGGTCCTCGACAACCCAACAATTTTTTAAGTGGCCCTTCGCCT
This sequence comes from Maratus michaelseni, assembly GCA_963931845.1. Lineage (NCBI taxonomy): Eukaryota > Metazoa > Arthropoda > Arachnida > Araneae > Salticidae > Maratus > Maratus michaelseni. The sequence continues at coordinate 80,271,583 of OZ007598.1, forward strand.
AAAAAGATTGGGCACCTCTACTATCAATTAACAATAAATTAACCTATCGCTTGTGTCATGTATTCATGAGCGGTGATTGCAATGCAAATTCTTGTTTACAAGAATAAGACTTATATTAGGTATTTTATTATTTATTTATTGTTTGTTTACTTATTTTGATTTGATTTTCTTGTCCTTTTAGAAATTGACTTTAGATTGTTACTTAAATGGTGAGATGATTGTCAATTACCTGTTTTATCGATAAAAATGATACAAGGTAAGGAAATTGCATCGTGTCGAGTGAATATTTAGGAAGTATTTTAAAACCCGCAGACTAAAGAAGATTTGTGTTTTACTTGTTAGCGATATTTTGCAACTCTCCAAATTACTGCAATGTAAATATAGTATGAAGTTAACTTTCCTCTGTTGTATAGCTAATTTTATTGGAAAAAACCCCTGAAAATGCATTGTTGTAGTAATCAATTATTTTTGCAGTTGTGTAAATTCTGTCATAACAATTTTCAACTAAGGGAAATCTTACATTGGACATTTAATCACAGTATTTTAAATAAGAAAACTTAAAATATTTGCAAATTAAAGAAATGAAAAGAGATTTTGTTTAAAATTACATCTAAAGATTTTTTTTTTTTTACAAAAAATGCAAAATTCGCCAGTCATTCGGGAAATTATCACAAAATTCTACTAATAAAATGGGACTGTAAACAAACCGGTTCAAAATGTGTCCTTTTTAAAAATTAAATTCCATCCCAGCAGCCCTGTTGTTATGTTAGTCGAGCACTAGCTGATCGACAAAATTTTTTAATCTCGCCAACCTTTTTTTTCTAACCAATCTTTAACATAAGCTAATAAAGTATAGCCAACATTTTAACATTGCTATATAGTATCTTAAAAAACTTACTTAAAAATAGCTGAAATATAATCTTGATAAAATACGTAAACACAAACATATCAATACAAATAACAAAATCTCATGTAATCGGGTAGGGGAGACCGGTACACAGTGGACCACTTTTTCAGTTAATTTTTTTTTCTCTTTAACAGACTGACCAATCTGTATGAAAATATTTTTGAATATTCCTTAAACCTTCTTACATCCATCATAATTTTCTCACAACATAGTTTTCAATACATTAAAAAATATATATATATATACACTGGTCCACCCACCAGGGTACAGTGGACCACTATTAGGTATTATCTAAAATATAATATAAATCTATTTTTCATTAATCTAATTCTTTTTTGTTGCCTCTTCATTCGCAAAATAACATAGTAATATAAATTTTGAAACAAAAACAAAAAATTAATTATATTTTGAAAATAATAACAGATTAATACAGGAACAATTGCAATTTAGTTGAAGTTATTACTTAAGTACAAAAAAAATCAGCTCACAATAAAATTTGCAAATGAAATTCCAAAATACTTATCAGTAAGATTGAGCCTGGAATTTTCAAGAAATAACTTTGGGTCTGCGAGCAACATTATGAAATCATTGACATCAACAGCAGATTCATCTACAGTTTCGGGAGAAATAAACTGATTTCCATTCAATTTGCATCTCATGAATCTTACTTGAATAGAATCATCAACAATTAGACTACAGTTATATTTATCAAAGGCAGTAAATACAAAACAAAATATTTCTTACTATGTTAAAAAAAATTGTTATTTTTATTTATTTACTTTATTTTACAGTTAATTCTACTTTAAAACAATCTTTCTTTATAGAAAACAATTATTACATATTTTGAACATTCTGCATTAGAGGAGCAGAGTGGATTGTGGACCACTGTGCCCCAGGAGTGGGTGGTCCACTGTACCCCATGTTGAAGTTCAATAAATAATCATATTAATATTGTTTATAGCTTTCTTTTAAACATAATAACTTTAAAGTAAAATAAAAACAAGTATCTTAGCTTTTCAAAAAAGCTGTTTTATTTTATTTATCTACAACCTTTAATTACTAAAAAAATAAAAATATGATGATGAAAAATTTTACTTTCAGAAGCTCAAAACAACAAAGCAGGATAAAATAGTTCAATCTGAGCTAAACATACTTTCTGAAGGCTATAAATAATCATTGCAGTGCTGTTGTCTATTAGGATAGAAGAGAAGCTTAAAAAAATTTAAATAAATAAAATATTAGGGGGTGGTCCACTGTGTACCAGTCTCCCCTATATTAATGATAGGCTTAGTCAATAAAAAAAAATGTTAAAGTAAGCCATAACATAAATTAGAAACATTGTATTTCATAATGAAAACATCGTATCTAATTTTATATACATAAAAGTGAAAACTTACGTTATATAAATTCCCTATATAATATACCAAAGTTTCATCACAAACGTATTTCAATCACACTGAAATAAAAAGTTTTAGTTATTAAATTTGTGTGAGGTGAATGATGGGAAAGTTTGATTTGGAGAGTTGGAAAATATAGCTAACAAGTAAAAAACCAATCTTCTATCATCATCAGATTTTTAAAAGACTTCTTTAAAAGATTCACTGATTATTTTTAACGATAAAACATGTAATACTATTGACAATTATCTCACCATTTACGCCACTAAATCAAAAAACAATTTCTAAAAGGACAATCTAATCAAAATAAGTAAACAAACAATAAATAAATAAATAAATAATAAAATACCTCATATGAGTGTTTGAACTTTGAAGGGGGGGTTGCTATGAGACCTATAGCGGCAGGGCTGTCGTCTCGAATGATCCAAACCATCAACATTCGAGACTCGTTGAAAACAAACAGATGATTGATTTGTTGATTAGAGGTTGTTTCAAATTAACTGATAAAAAAAAAATCTGAATCTTTTTTTCCTTTAAAAAATGACAAATTAAATATATAAATAACAATTAAATTGTATATATATAATTATAAAATATTTCAATATTTTAATCAAGGAATCTAAATATTTTTCGACTTAATGAAGTTTTGAAATAAGAAATTCTTTATTATAACAAAAAAGAAAAATATACAAACAATAATTTAATTTAATACATATATATTACATATTAAAAATTGCATTAAAAACTGTTTTCGTATTAAAAAAAAAAAAAGAATCTAAATAGTTTTTAAGCGATATGGATATGCTTTAACGTTTAACTGTAACCGTAATAGGCAAGAGCTTCCTTATTGCGCAGTAATAAAAAGCAGTGAAAAGGCTGAAGATCTGTAATGTTAGTCTACCAGAAAAAGCATAAGAAAATAGTCCGATTTTAAAAGTGGATTATATTGAAAACAAGAGTTTTCCTACGTTAGCGCAATATCTTAAACGCTTCATCTAAAACTGATTAATATAATATATTAATTTTAAAAAAATCGTTCGATCCATTTTCGAGATAACAACTCTGTGCCCATTACACCATTACATTTTCCATTTTCGTTTAAAAATTGGTTTCCAGATCTCAAAATCTACTGCATGTAGAAATCTATAAATTTCAGGATAGAGTTAGGCCATAGATATAAGACTAATGTGAAAAAATCGAAACGGTATGCCTCATATTTACTGAGATATTAAATGTCGGCGTTTCGATTTTCCTTTGATGTCCTGCTAGCTGTATATATGAGAGTGACGGAATCTTCGGTTTTGGGCTTACGGTTTTCGGTTTTTCGCTGCGTCACTCAAGAGACTATCGTCTCTTATGATACCTTAATTTTCAATATCGAGCATTCTATTGTAAGCCTCTGTAGCATATAAAAATTAAATGGCAATCTGAGTATATTTACGGGAGATAGAGCACTGCCAGACAGACAGCTAGACTGAATTGATAAACAATTTTCATGTATAAGTTTGGAAAGTGTTAGTATGAAAAAGTTCCAATCCCAATACGGACTCTGCCAATGGTGCAAAATCTATATTAATAAAAGGAAGTTTCACTCTATGTGTGTGTGTGTGTGTGTGTGTGTTTGTCTGTCTGCGATGGCTAGCAAAATCTAGCCCACCTAGAAGTCTGTAAAATTGGGTATGGATATTCCAAGGTCTGGCCATGTGCACATGAGTCTCGGAAGTTTAACATTTTGATAATTACCCAAGATATTAATTAGACATCTTTTAAATCAAAATGGCCAAAAAAACGAACAGGCGCATTGAATTTGCAAGCGGATATGAACGAATTCGAAATTATTTTTCTAATTAGCGAATTTTAAGAAAACTAATTGACATATCAATTGGAAATTTTCTGAGCATATGTAAAAAAAAAATTCTACATGTGACTGTGTGATTTTTGAAAAATTCGTTCTGTAATTTTTCTTAATTTATGCAAAAAACTGCCAAAAATCTGCCGGTGCTAGTGAAAACAATCCGAGAACGTTTCAGACAGGGATCTGCTTTCATTAAAAATTGAACTACAAAGAGATCTCTTTCTATGGCCGATCCCTCCAATTAGTTTGTGAAAATGAAAGGTTCATTAAAAAAAAATTGCCAATTTTTACTAATGAACAAAAATTTAGGTAACTAATTAAGATATAGATTTGAAATTGAGGTCGGGAAGGGGTGTCATCTGCCGGCTATTTTAGCGTAGCGTCTTCGTTATATTCTAATCAGAAAAATATAATTCTTTTTTTAATGATCCCGTTAATGTAGGTGACGGGGGTTCTCTTGAACAAATTATTCATTATATTTGCGGGTATGGGGAGGGAGGGGGGTTAACGCCTTTCTCTGAGGTTGTAATTATCTCGGGCTCGGGCAACGCCGAGCGGGTTAGCTTGTAATGCTATAAAATATATTCACGTTTAAACTTCCATTTCTCATTCATTATTTAACGGATTTCATTTACGTAATAAAAGGTTTTAATAAACGAACTTTGCCAAATTAGTACTACTTTTCACTGATCGCGTGTGTATGATTTGTTCATCTTTTTGTTTAGGATGTATTATGTATAAAAGCTCTTCCGATTAGATTGGTCGCAAAGAAATTCGAAACTTTAAAATGTGTCGGGATACCATAAAGTTTGAGAACCGCTGTTAAGTGGATAACAATAATTTTATTCATAGATACTTTTGTAAGGTTTAAACGCTTTATTATAATTTCTAATGCACTTAGAAACATACAAAAGATGTCTTAAATTTATAGTATAAACGTTTCGGTAAATAATCAATTATACAAAAAAAATTACTTCATAAAAAGTCTTATTTAGTGGTACCCCTTGACTTTATATATAAAGTACAATTCCTGGTTAAAAATATTTTTTTTGTTCCAAGAATAACAGGCTGGAAATTACGGTAAATTATTTTGTAAGTGTAAATTACTCTAAAAGCTTGGTTCTGATTTAAATACACTTCTGGAATGTTGGAATGTATAAGGGATGTCCAATTGAAAAGTGGACAGCTGACGTAGCGGCGTTATCAAAGTTGCCGAACTGGTTTATTCTTTGATTTTGGCTTCGCGCAGAGTTAGAGGCGCATTAGACAATGTTGCGTCGTTTGGAAAGAAGTTGTGTGTGCGTACCTTACAACTAAAACATAGTTTGAACAGGATGGAAGCATCTAGAGTCGAGCAGCAATGCTTAGTGCGTTTTTTGGTGGCTGAAGGAGCAACGAACACAGACATTTTTTGCCGAATGAAACATGTTTATGGTGAACACTGTTTAGGCAGTACAGCTGTGAACAACTGATGCAAGAGTTTCAGACAAGGCAGACAGACAGTCAAGGATGCACCAAGACCAGGCCAGGTCCACGCTGGTATTACCGATGCATCAGTCGCCGTTGTCAATAAGATGGTACAGTACAGACCTGTCACCTTGTGATTTTCACATCTTCGAGTCCCTTTAGGAGGCACTCCGAGAACAACGGTTTACTTCGGACGATGAAGTGAAGGATAGGATACGAACATTCTTCCGAGATCAGCCCCAACAGTTTTACCCCAGGGGGATAGACTTACTGGTGGCACGACGGGACAAATACTTCAACAGATATGGTGGTTAGTATAAGAGTTGTAATAAAATACTTACTTCTAAACTCTCTGGCCAGTTCTCATTTGGGCGTCCTTGTATAGAATGATCCCTAAAAGGGAATATTACATTTAGACTCCGAATAAGCAAGAGAAAAACTTCTCATTTCATTTTCGACAAACTAGAAAATCAGAAAATAGCATATCTGTTCTCTTAAGCGCCGATATGCTGAAAAAACGCTGAAATTTTAAAAATAAAAAAGTGGTAGTTTAATGGTTAAGCGTATGCCTTACAATTTCATCTTAGTTAATTATAATTTATTTAACAGAGGTCGGCGCAGTCTCTTCTTTGAATACCACTATGTCTAATTTATAATCTTCACGGAAGATTTCGACATTTGCAATAGAAATTTAACAAGAGAATGTTTCTTTAGAAATGGAGGTATCCTTAAAGGTGATAGCACCGACTCCTGACTTTTGAAAGTAAAGGAATTAATTTTTTTTTTTGTTAATAAACATATCTATAGATGCATAGTGGGGATATTATTAATATGGAACTTTTCTTTACACTGTGGTAGGTATATAACAACAAAATAAACTGGAATCAATTAGCTAATAAAGTTTTCTTTTTACATATGCATTAAATAAAAAATAAAATAAATCATTCTTTTTCCTTTATTTGACAGACTTATTCTTCTCAATCGCATATTCTACTCCGCTATAGTATAATCCCCAATGATCAGAAAAGAGATTGCTCGAACGACGTTTTCTATTTAAACGTTTGCAGTACATGATTATACCCCAGTGTATAACAATAAATTTCGTAATGGATATTTTGTATAGGGTAGATGTTACTGTAATTGTTTACGTGGGTCATTCTCTGAAAAGTAGATGTTTCTTCTTCTTTTTTTAACTGAGCACAAATGAATTTTTTCCTAAAATAGATTAACCTAATTTACTCTAATTAAAAATCTTATGATTTTTTTAATATACATTTAATTGCATTAGATTAGTCTTATTTTATTGTATAGTACATATAGTTATAAGTGAATTCAGATCGTTACCTCATATATTAAAATTATGAGGAAATTATTGTGAGGGTATGATAAAATACTTGCGAAAATACTTTGTACAAATGATTAGGCTTAGGTATATTTTAAATTGTTAAATATGTTTTGAACCATATATCTAATAATATATTAACAGAAAAAGAAATTTTATTTGCTTTTATTAAATTTATAATACACGAGGGAATGATAGCTAGTAAAATTACTTACTTTGATCTAATACTTGAAAGCGCATTTACTAACTATTGAAGAATTTTGTTCAGCGAAAAACAAGACGTTTCTTTTAATTTACGCCTATGCAAATTATCCTAGACCTTTATCATGCATGCGCAATCATTTACCGAGTAAATGACAAATTTATAGTAATGTAAGCGTATGATGTCAATTTCTAGGGACAACAATAAAAAGTGCCCTTACGAGAAAATAAGCACCAAATCTCTAAAAAAAATAATAAAAAGTGGTGTGAAATGCACTTTTTCCCATTTTACTAAAGCATCCCAAAATTGGGACGCTAGGCATAAATGGGTTAAGTAGCATAACAATTTTTTAAGTAACTTTAATGGATTTAAAAAACAACAACATTAAAAACATACAATTCATAATGGTAAAGAAGCCATTTTCTTTCCTACATGTGTGTGAATAGGGACCAAGTGAAGAAATGATATTCGAATTTAAAAAATATTTTTAATATTGTATTTCAATTTCAATAAACAAATGATGACATTTTTAAAGCATAACTGGTAACAGATATCACAGACGCACCAGGTTAGCGCGATTTTTCTTTTGTTCCATTTTGGCGAGAAAACCCCATTTCCGATTATCTGTTAAGGCTAGCATGCAAAAACAGCATGTTTATTTTATTTTATTACTAGCTAACCCGTCCGGCATTGCCCGGGCCCGAGATAATTACAATCTCAGAGAAACGCGTTAACCCCCATCCTCCCCATACCCGCAAATATAATGAATAATTTGTTCAAGAGAACCACCGTCACCTACATTAACGCGATCATTAAAAAAAGAATTACATTTTTCTGATAATTAGAACATAACGAAGACGCTACGCTAAAATAGCCGGCAGATGACACCCCTTCCCGACCTCAATTTCAAATCTATATCTTAATTAGTTAGCTGAATTTTTGTTTATTTGTAAAAATTGGCAATTATTTCCTTTCATTTTCACAAACTAAATGAAGTGATCGGCGAGAGAAACAGATCTCTTTGTAGTTCAGTTTTTAATGAAAGCACATCCCTCTCTGAAACTTAATCGGATTGTTTTCACTGGCGCCGGAAGATTTTTGGCAGTTTTTTGCATAAATAAAAAAAAATACCCACCGAATTTTTCAAAAATAACATAGTCAGATGCAGAATATTTTTTTACATATGCTCAGAAATTTTCAAATTTATATCTCAATTAGTTTTCTTAAAATTCGCTAATTAGTAAAATAATTTCGAATTCCTTCATTTCCGCTTGCAAATCCAATGCGCCGGCCGGTTCGTTTCTTTCGCCATTTTGATTTAAAAGATGTCATTTTAGAAGCGATGGTTAATGGGAATCTAATTAATATCTAAGCTAATTATCAAAATATTAAAATTCTGAGGATCAGGTGCACCAAGAGAGGGTTTGGACTACCTAAATCTAAATTTACTTCTACTAAATTTACTTCTAGGTGCGCTAAATTTTCCTAGCCATCGCCAACAGACACACACACAGAGCGAAACTTTATTTTATTAGTATAGATGAAACTATTTTATTATAAAATACAAACAATTTTATTATAAAACGTACATTTTTCTTTTATAAAGGACACATAATTTTTATTATAAACACTCAAAATTATTTTATTATAAAACACACACAATGTTTAATTCAATATAACAATATAAATTCAATATAAAGAACACACACACGCAATCTATTCTGTCGAGTTGCCATAAGAAGCAAATTCTTAACAAATTTGCACCTCCAGTCAAAAATCGTCATTTTGGCGCCAAAAAGAAGCTCCGGCCTGTCTGCGACATCAGAACCGCGTAACTGTTTAATATTGATAGTTTAAACCACTTTTTTGTAATTTAAAAATACGTCTACAAGATATTTCCTGAGGCACGAACTTACCACTTTTCTAAGAATTACTCACGTATTAGGTAGAATTTGTAATATATTTTAAATATGTAGATTATTTTTTTTAGTAAAGAATCAATTTCAAATTATTTTTAATTTTTAAGCAGACGCAAAGTTTATTTTAATTTCAATTCTACGTATTTTATTTCAGAAATTAAATAAATTAAAAGCGAAGTTTACGTTCTTACTGCACCAATGGCATATTTAGTGAATCATATTTTTATCAAATAAATAAAAACAAAGTAAATATTGTATTTAATATATTTCTGTAAAGCGAACATCATCTCTAAAATTGTCTTTAATCTTTTTGCAGAATAGATCTCACAGCACAATAAACTAGAATGAATAATTCGCTTGTAAAATCTTATTTGGCATTACTTCAGTACTCGGGGATTTCGAAGGTATTTTCTCAAAGTCCCTGTGACCATGTCACACAGCCCCGAAACAAAGCAATTGTAAGGTATTAGAATAGAAAGCAAGTCCATCAGTTAATAGCAATAAAACTATTGGATTGTTCAGAAAGTTCTTACCGTTTGAGTTAACCAATTTGAACCGGATTCTGTCCGTCAATTATTAAACACTAGATATCGCAATTAATGTCTAATAATTAAATTATAGAATTTTCCGGTGCGAACCAACTTTCCCAATCGGAAAAAACCCTACTTTCCGAACAACCCAATAGTTGGATCTGAAAATAATAAAGCTATACAATACAACTGATGCAGAAATATTTTTGAATTTGCTAAATTCATTTACTTTTTTTAATAAATTGCACAAATTAAATGTTAGTTCCAACAAATTTACAAGTGAAAAATGACTTTTCTTTTAAAGATAAAAATACCATGTCATTCAATGTAGATAAAAGTAAAACAAGAAAAATAATAAAAACAATTAGCTGATATATACAGGGTGTAACTGAAATGCTTCAACAAACTTTGAGGGATGATAGTACTCATGAAGACGAACAAAAAATGCAATGGAACATGGGGTCGCAAATGACGTTTAACCCCTTCAGGGGCAGTGGTATGTTTATGAAAGCGCTTAATTTTAATTCCAAAACGCCATAATGGCACCAGAATTTTGCTAAAATCTTTTCCATTTAATATGTATGTGAAATATAGCCTTTTTCTTATTTACAAACAAATTTTTTTAAAAATTCCGGTGCCAGTCATTTATTTCAACATTTTAGTACTAAAAGTAGTTTGTCCCTAAAAGGCTTAAAGGATAAAAATAGAGAAAATGCGTCTGAAAATGGACTGGCAACGGAATTTACAAAAAAAATTGTTTGTAAATAAGAAAAAGGCTATATTTCACATAAACATTAAATGGAAAAGATTTTAGCAAAATTCTGGTGCCATTGTGGCGTTTTGGAATTAAAATTAAGTGGTTTTTTAGACATGCCACTGTCCCTGAAAGGGTTAAATGTCATTTGCGACCCCGTGTTCTATTGCATTTTTTGTTCATCTTCATGAGTACTATCATCCCTCAAAGTTTGTTGAAGCATTTCAGTTACACCCTGTATATATATTTGGTTATATATACTACTCCAAAATACATAAAAACTTGAATTGAATATAATTCTCTGCATGACTCATTTTATACAGCCATTCTTCTCAATTACCTATTCTATTCCGCTATATAATCCCCGATGATCAGAAAACAGATTGCCTAAACAACGAGTTCTATTAAAACTTTTACAGATTTTTATTATACCCTAGTGTATAGCAATGAATTTAGTAATAGCTATTTTGTATAGCTTAGACGTTATCAATTTCATTCTATGTATTGAGTATTATACGTAGGTTGTTTCAAGTTTGTTGAGTAAATTTCGCAGTAAAGATAAGATTATATTTTCTATGTAGGTGCGTTCGTAATTATATAAATACGTAGTACCTATAATCGTCGTCTGATCGGTCCATATGTCCGTATATAACAGCACAAAAACTACCCAATCGATGGTTTGAAATTAAATTTACATAATATTTGCAGAATTTTGTCGAGTCATTTCAAAATTTATGAAAATCGCATCAAAACTTAAAAAGATATTAATAAAAGTTTTCTTCATTCTATTAAATTCTATCATACATATTTAATTCAATGATTTCCCATGACAGGTTGATTCTAGATTGCCATGGTGATTACGTCCTATTTAAGATGGAGTCCTATTATTTCCGCATTACTGAATTTAAACACCGAATTTGTATACTAACATTGTTTAATTATAGCAGTCCTATAATCTACCGACAGTTTTTTGGATAGATGTTTCCGGTGAAATTGATATTAAATGGAAAAATAGTCTAAATATAGATTTCAAGTTCTAAAATTTTCAGAGATAGGCTTAAGTTTCCCATTGGAATTTTCAGAAAATATCAACAAAAGGTAAACTGTTGCCAACATTAAAATATTACGGAAATTAATCATATCATAATAACAGAAGACATAATTCATTTCACTGAAATAATAACGATGATATTTTTTACATTGTCTTGTATTGGATATTTGCTCATAGTATAATTTTAATATACTAATAGAATTGTAATTGATTGTTTGTAAAAGTGTATTGAAAATTAATTTCTTAAAATAAAATTAATATCTATAATATGAAAATCTGCACATAAAATAAATTTTGTATTCATGCATTTTTGCGTAAGAGTGCAACAGCTATTGCACCGAGATCTGAATCTATACAAAATTAGTTATAGTACGAACGCACCTCATTTGTCACGCTTGACGTACAATTTCCAACTTGTTATCTTTTAACAGAAGGAAAATACGTTTCCTGTTCAGCTCCATATATTTTATTCAGAATTTAAAGTTATAAAAATTTCAGTGGGGAGTTTATGCTCCAACTGTACCATTGGTATTTAGTCAGTCTTAATCTTATGAAATAAATATAACAAAGTAAATATTGTATTTAATATCTTTATATATCTCTGTAAAGTGAGATCATCTCCAAAATTCTCTTTAATCGTGGCGTATAAAGAGGCGTATAATCCCGGATCAAAGTGAACGGAAATTAATTATTTCACTGATAAAATTGTTACTTAACATTATTACTTACACATCATACCTAGTACAAAATCTTGAAATCGTTTTGAAATTTAAAAAAAAAAAAATGACGGATTTACACGTTTCAGGCACAGGAGATTCCGAAAAACATATTTTTAGAAAAAAAAAATTGCCGTCCGTCTGTGTGTCTGTATGTCTGAGTGTCTGTGTGTCTGTATGTCTGAGTGTCTGTGTGTCTGTATGTCTGAGTGTTTGTGTGTCTATGTGTCTGTAAAAGCTCTATCTCCCGAAAAAATTGAGATAGAGACTTGAAATTTGGTAAGTACTTAGTATGTAATAATGGGAAGAAGCTTATTGAATTTAAGTAACCTCGATTATCCGGAACTGTTTTTTTTTTCGGACTCTCGAAATATTCGTTCTGATAAAAGATATATAAAAATTTTCGAAATTGTTTATTTTAAGGAGTAAATATATAAAATACACTAAAAAAACATAAAATTTCCATAAAGAATGAAGTTGATCGTATAATGAGTTGCCGAGATATTTGTAATCCTATTTTCCACACTCTTCAATTTTTCATGACGCTGTATTTCATCCAAATTTCAATTGAAAGATATATTTTAATTGGAAATGAGACGCTTAATCCGACGCAATAAACTGTTACTTAATAGGATTATAATTTTTTTGAGTTATAAGTATGTTTCTTTTACACAATTCAGTAATAGAATATTTAAAGTTTATGATGTCATCAAGCCACGATTTCATTCGAATTGCAATGCATTTTATAAGTAGTTTACACATGTTTTATTTTCATATTTTATATTATGCATATCCATGATGGTAAGTATTACAGTGGCCCCCCAACGGCTAGTTTTGTTACTTGTTTTACGTTAGAGTACAAAACAATACGGTTTTAAAATGCAACTAGTGGTGAAATCTTTTTGGTTTTACTTAGTTGAGTCACTTTTATTAGTAAATTGCACAAATTAAATGTTAGATGAAACAAACGTACTACTGAGAAATGACTTTTTTAAAGAAAAAAAAATACCTCCTCTTACATAGTACATAAGAAATTAAATAGAGTAAGAATCAAATAGCTCATACAATTTTAATTTTCTCCATGTATAAAATTGCATTGAATCTAACTCTCTTTATGTTTTGTTTTATTGGGCCATTTTTCTCAATTACCTATTCTATTTCGTTATATAATCACAGATGATCAGAAAAGAGAACTAAACGATGACTTGTATTAAAACTTTAGCAGAATTTTATTATACCCTTGTGGATAACAATGCGTTTAGTAATATACATTTTCAGGAATCCCAAATAGTCGATTTTTATATGCCAGAATTTTTAAGATTTTACTTCGAAATTTTGTAGATGCCTGCTTCGAAATGAATTTTTATAGCAAAGATTATAGAGACATACCAGGAAATTTTGCTTAGGAAATACCCGTATTCAAAAAGCGAACGATTTTTGAGAATACGTCGAGCAGTTAATAAAGAGAAGGAGGCAGATGGTGTAGTGTCTGTTATTAGACTCAGTAGTATTTTCGTTCATTGAATCTTTTTATACCAAAGCCTGTAGCTGGCACATTATTACTCTGACTGTTGAACTTACAATGTTATTTAAAAGAATACATGTCCCAACATATTCTATAACCATACAGGCTTCTTTCTGTCATTTTTAGGTTACGTAAAGAATGAGTGATACAAATGTTGATATTTTATGCATCTTAAGACATGATTTTAAACTAGGCCTTAAAACCAATGAAGCTGTCCTCAAAACTCATGCAGTTAGATGCCAGGACAAAAATAGTATCCGGACAGTTCAAAACAAAACCAAACATTTTAAGGAAGTGTGTCTCAGACCTGACAAAAAATCCAGATGTAATATTGACCAGTTTACGAGAAAAAAGACGAGAATCCATTCTTCGCAATAAATTTTGATGATAAACATTAACAAAACTGCACATTCAACCATTATTAATGTTTTAATGTCTAGTTTTGTTAATTTTTAGCATCAAAATTTATCGTAAAGAATGGATTCTCCTCTTTTTTCTCTTAAACTGGTAAATATTAACCTGTCACATCTGGGTTTTTTTTTTAAAGCTGAGATCCCTTTCCTTAAAACGTTTGAATTTGTTTTGAACTGTCCGGACACTACTCTTGTCCTGGTCTCCAACTGCAGGAATTTTGAAGACAACTTTCTTGATTTTCCGTCCTAGTATAAAATCATGCCTTAATATACATAAAATCTCAACATTCGTATCAGTCTGTACATAACCTAAAAATGAAAGAAAAAAGCCTGTATGATTATAAAATATAGAAGGGTATGTATTCTCTTAAATAACATTTTAAGTTCAACAATAGAGGTGGTAAAGTGCCAGATACAGGTTTTGGTGTAAAAACAACAACACATTTCCTGTTCAATTACACTTTTATTTTTTAATGGTCTAGTTTGTAAAACCTAAACAGAGAAGACTACAGGTGATATATTAAAATCAACGAGTTAATCCTAATTGTATGAAATACAATGTGTTAAGGGCAACATAGTTGGAAAGTATTTATAAATTCTGTATGTCTGTCCACCTGTCTGTCTCTCAGTGCTCTAACTACGCGTAACATTACTCGTATTGCCATGTAATTGAAATTTACCATAGCATGGGCTATATAGAAAATGAAGTCTGTAGCATTTATATTTCGTTTTCAAAAGAATTCCGTTACGTTACGTTCTAAGGGGAAAATCGTTTTAATGTATTTTAATGATATTATACTATTTCAAATATACTGATATTGATATACATCACTGAAGTGGACTACAAGATACTTATTATAGAATAGGATGTGTATAGCATTTGTTAAATTGTTTATTTGGATAACTTTTTTCATTGTATGAAAAAATGAAATTTCTTAACGATACTCTGTTAGTTTTGGAAAATGTTTCACAATCTATGCCAAATGCACGAATTTTCGTTCTTATTTCTTTTTTTTTATGCTGCTTACAACGTTGTCTGGCAATTAGACTTAAAACAAACAACAACAAAAATTGCAAGAAAAAAAAATAAGGTAAAAAAAATCGATATCCATAAAAAAATGATTAATTTGATAAAGACAATTTTTGTTGTTTTTCAAGTATAATTTGTGGAAAATTTAATTTCCTTTATAGAAAAAAAAACACATGTAAATTCATTAACTTGTTCAAAAATTATCGGGGCAAAACAGCTGAAAAATCTGTTACGAGATAATTAAGTTAAAAGTTGTACCTCTCGCATGTATCCTTTGCTCACATTCTTTAAGGTTCAAACATTATATAAACTACGGCATCCAACCGAGATATGTGAGGAAACATTTTTTTTTTTATTGAAAACACTAATAATTTTTTTACATTTAATAATTATTTTTAGATTGTCCCCTAACCAAGGAACAATTTATATGAATTATGTGAATTACATATTCGAATAAAATTTTGAAATTTAGTTAAAGCGGTAATTTCGTATTCGCCTCGTGCCAGAAAGTAATAGCCGAAGAAATAGCTAAAAATTTCGTTATCTACAGCAGTCTTTTTAATTCTGATAATTTCAACGAAGCGCTTATTTCGATTGCATCTCTGTTAAATTTGTGTTTTATTTATACTCTTTTACGAGCAGGGAAGACCGAGCTATGCTCGGTCAATATTAAATTTGAGTTAAAATATCATGACCCATGACCAAAATGACCCACTAATTGAATTTTCTCGAACATGTGACTTAGCCCAACAGTCTTCTCGTGCTCGAAAACCATAGGATGCAAAATTTAGTGTAAATTGTCTAAGCCGTTTTTAAGATAAAATAGCTTAACCCATAATGACCCATGACCAAAATGACCCACTAATTGAATTTTCTTGAACATGTGACCTAAACCAAAGATTTTCTTGTGCCCGAAACTCGTAGGATACAAAATTTAATCAAAATCGTTAGAGTCGTGTTTTAGATGAAATTAATTTGACTCGCTTTGTCCCAAAATGACCCACTAATCAAAAGTTCTGGAACATGTGACCCCGCCCAATAGTCTTCTCGTGCCCGAAAATGGTCGGATACAAAATTTCAACAAAATCGTTTGAACCGTTTTTTAGATACAATTAGCTTGACCATGACCCAAAATGACCCAAAATGACCCACTAATCGAATTTTCTCGAATATGTAACGTAGCCCAATGGTTTTCTGGCGCCCCAAAACGGTAGGATACAAAATTTCGTCAAAATCGTTAGAGCCGTTTTTGAGATAAAGTTTTCATACAAGATTTGCTCGTATTTGAATATATGATTTATTGCTTAAGGAAGTTTAAATCTCGATATTGAATATTAGCTGGAAACAAATGCTGAGCTTTTTATATTGTTTAAAGTGAAAACGGATTAATATTTTGTAATCGTCTGCTAGCGATAGAGATAGATTAAAAAAAATCATGCTCGAAATTTAATTTAAATGCTATAATAAATAAGTAAATTGCGATACAGTTTTCAAACAAATTCATTTGAAAGTAGATTTTATCCCTACATAATGACGTAAAAAATAAAAATATGCGACGTTTAGAACTATTTATATTACTTTAAGTACAAAGGGATTTATCTTTTGTAATCGTCTGTACGCGATGGAGATAGGTCTAAAAAAATCATGCTTGAAAATTATTTTTAAAACCGTAAAAAATAAGTAAATTGTGATACAGTTATCAAACAAATTGCGATACTGTTTTCAAACAAATTGCATTTCAAAGTACATTTATTTCCTTACTCGGCAGTGTAAAAATTGGTAATGTGCGATGTTTAGAAGTTAAAAGAATCGCAGTAATAGCGAAATTTAATCGTCTGCTGTTGCCATTCGCAAACTGACGTCAGCGTTACGCACGGACACGTTTGTTCCTTTATAATATAGATAATAATTTAAAAAGTACACTTTTTTCCTATTTTTAAAACCGTTTCCCCCCCCCCCCCATCAACAAAACATAAGACAATTTTAATTTTGCCAATTACATTCTAGAGAGAATAATCTACTTTAATTTCAATTTATGTATGATACATTATACGGCATAAATTATTATTAATTTATATAATTCAATTAAAAATTATGTATCTGAAAAACGCACTCTTAATAAATTTTAAAAGCGTTATATGATGCAATTAAAAATTAGAAATCTATGAAATACGTACTGGTCATAATTTATAAGAGTGTCTTTAATAAAGATATTATACAAATTAAAAAGAAATAATATCCCCCCCCCCATTTTTATCACTTTCCAATATACAAATAAAACAAATTACAAAACCTTGTAATAATATACTTATTTTAATTGCTAAAAACCATAAAATGGAAACATTATAAACAGTAAAATAAGTGTTATTAGACTGCTTACAAGTTTCGGCTCCATCTGAGCCATTATCAAAACAAATAAGAATATTCTATAATTGCACGGTCTATGAAGTTAATTGAAACGCTATCATTTAATTTGTCAAGTATTTTTTTTAAATCACCCTTTTTTTTTTTAATTTTAACATATTTTATTATTTTTACATTTATGTAAACGAATTATGTTTTCTTTAACAAATTTTATAAATTGTTGCATAGAGAGGATGTTATTAAATTACTGTAATTTCTAGTGTATAAACCGCATCTAAAATAAGTCTGTTTCAAACCAGAAACGTATTTAAAAAATGAAATCATATAAACATTAAGTAAAAATATAGTTGCATTTTAGTAAATAAAACTTCTGATCTTTTTCTGTGCGTGTGTGTGTGTGTGTGTGTGGGGGGGGGGGGGGGTAAGCAACTTATACGCCGGTAATTACGGTAATTTTTCCTTACATAAAATGTTCTAATAACAACAAACTGAACTGGAATCGGTAAATTAGTTCATTAAATTTTCATTTCCGTTAAGGTATTTATGCATTGAATGAATCTTTGTTTTCTATTATACTGGAACATTCTTCGCAATTATCTATTCTACTGTGCTTCAGAACCCCTATTGATCAGAAAATAGATTTCCTGAAAGATGCTTTCGAATAAAACTTTTGCTGAACTTTATCACACACTAAGTGTATAACAATGCATTTAATAATAGATATTTCAGTAAGGTTTAGATGCTATTATTACCTTTTCTCTATACTGACTAACCTATGCAGAATGTCTTAAGCATGTACATTGCTGAAGTTTTGATTAAATATTTTATTAATGGATCGATCATACTCCATTTGTATAGAAAAATAGGAACATGAAACAAAGATGTAAAGTATTAATATTATATTGAGAACTTAATATAAATATTGACATATTAACAATTATAACACCACCATTTGTGTTGTAAATATTTATCTCTCTATTAAAAACAAATTTACTCACACTGCTACAGCTGCCTCCGATTTTGAGTCTACCGTATCCTTTTCCCATTGTCAACTTATTCTGCGGAAACAAATATAATAAAAAGAAAAGTGCCCAGTTAAACCGACGGCATTGAGCTGACAGGCTTTTCACTCTACTTGTATATTGTACTCATATTTAAAAGAATAATGCCCCTCGAAAACTAAAAAAATCGACAATAAATTAAGGGGGGGGGGATTAGCCCCCGTTCCCTCATTTATACTTATCCAATGAACCCCCAAAACTAATCCGGGAAGCGTCTTATAAAAATGAACCAATATACAAGTTTTGAAGCAAATCGGAATATTTGCATGAAAAACACATGTATCTAAATTAAGGGGGGATTAGACCCCGTTGCCCCCTTTATACTTAACCAATGAACTCCCAAAGCTAATCCGGGAAGCGCCTTATCACAATGAACCTATGTACAAAATTTGAAGCAAATCGGAATATTCTGCATGAAAGAACCATTTATCTAAATTAAGGGGGGATTAGTCCCCGTTCCCCCTTTATACTTAACCAATGAACTCCCAAAACTAATCAGGGAAGCGTCTTATCACAATGAACCTATATACAAAATTTGAAGCAAATCTGATAATTCTGCATTAAAAAAACATTTATCTAAATTAAGAGGATTAGCCCCCCGCTCCCCCCTTTATACTTAACCAATGGACCCTCAAAACTAATCAGGGACATTATCAGAATAAACTTACATTCAAAATTTGAAGCAAATCGAATATTTCTATCAAGAGTTATCTCATTACATACATACATACGTAAAGACATGCAGAACCTGCGGGCACGTTAGCTATCAGGCTTTGATAGCCTGTGTTATTAAGAAATATTTGATCAACATGGTGAAGCAGACAGTTTTTAAATGAATTATTTTAAGACCTTTTCGGTGTTATATCGCTTAAGATAGTTTTAAAAACTTTTAATCTCTGCATAGCAATTTAAACCATCTATTCCAAGCACATTCTTGACAGCATTGTGGTGGGCAGTAGCAAATCATTTTTAAAACTTGTCTATGTTTCGTTTCGAGTTTTTTCTTCAAAATATGATTATCTTACAGAGAGTTAATTCATATTTTGAAATAGCCGTTTTTTTAACAGTCGCCACATTTTAAAAAGCGCAAATAGTAGTTTTTGTAAACAATGTATTTTCAGTTGAAGTGTAAATTTATACATGAATATTGAAAATGAAATAAAACTTTAAAATAGTTATCTTCAACATGTGCCTCGCGGTTCAAATGTGGTTCATCGAATGTATTTTAGTGGCTCGTTGCGTCATTTTGTATATTAAAAACAAAAGTTCGTGACGTCGAAAAAGACTTTCGAATAATTTATTTAATTAAAAAAGTGAGAAAAGCACAGAAAATGCTACTTGAAGTTACTGGATACACATAATTCTCCTCCACATAAAGATAATGTGGCGAACTTTATTTGCTCCTTTTATATAGTAAATTTGCGAGACAAAATATATCGCTTTAAGCAAATAGTTCCCGATGTAATACATGTATGCCATCTCATGTAGTACTAACAGACTGATTAATTTAATACTGTAACTTTTGCTTGTACTACAGTCTGTTACAAAATTATAAGACCACTCAAAATTCCAAAATTTCTTAACAAAGGCACTATTAATGTGAATTTCAAAGAAGGTGTATTAAATAAATCATTTTTGTAGTGTTGATTAAGTTAAAAAAAAGATGGAATATCTTTTTCGGGCCAAACAATATTTCGGAATCACGGTATTAGATAAATATGAGACCATTTTTTTTTTTAAATAATGCAATAATTTTTCTTTTAAGTTCAGAGTTTAATTGTAACTTAACACATCTGGAAAAGTTGGAAAGAAGAAAAAAAGACAGACATTCAAATTTGAATCTGATTCTTTGGATAATTAGTAAAATCCCCCGTGGAAGGGAGCTGCCTTAAATATAAGTGCGAAAAATTTGGTTCTACAACGGAAAAGGAAAGTCTGAACGTGAAATAAATAAGTTTCTTAATCGTTCTAAAACTTCTATTTACAATATTGTGAGTAAAAAAGAAATTACCGAATTAATTAAAAATCTGGCCGCATCAGTCAAACACATAAGTGTCTCATTTAACTTCGTGGTGAAGTTTGAAGTCGAATTTTTGTGTTAATCTTTGGAAACTAAGAGGAAAACCCTGAAAACTAAAACGTCATAATGAAGCATGTCTGAAGTGGGAAAATAATGTTTTGTCCTACATTTGAAAAAAAATATATATTACTTTCGGACGAATTGTTTTTTAAAACTTATAGAGTCCGAACGGCAAAACTGGAGGAACAAACTTCTAGGAGGGGTGGAGTACACCAAGCCGACTCAGAATTACATATCAATACAGGGTCGGAAATTTAACCCCTTGGGACCTTACGACTTCATACCGGAAATTTCTAAAGAAGAAATTTTTATATTAGGTAATCACAGGGCTCTTAAATGGTCCTTCCATTTTTTAGACTCTATCCTTAACCTCTTCACTCCCAGGACGTACGCGGCGTACGTCCTCTCATTTCAGCAATCAGCGACCAGGACGTACACTGCGTACGTCCTCTCATTTCAATAATCAGCGACCAGGACGTACGCTGCGTACGTCTTCTCATTTCAGTAATCAGTGAACATTATGTACACCAATACGTTCACTATACATCTTACGTCATTATAAGAAAGAATAAAAGAAAATAAATAGAAAGAAAATAAATTCCTAAGTTTTATGTATATACAGGGGCTAGTGGTCAGGGAAAAATACAGTAAAAAAAAAGTGACAAACACCAATATATTCTTATAGAAAAATTCATGTTGATTATTCGATCAAATAATCAACATGAATTTTTCTATAAGAATATACTGGTGTTTATCACTTTTTTTTACTGTAATTTTCCCTGACCTTTAGCCACCCCAATATACTGTATGTATGTATATCAGTGTATGTATATAATTTGGAAGTGTTATATGTTATTTTATACATACTATGGTAACGTTGTAAATCCTTTAACGACCTTACATTCATTACTATTAAATCACGGAAGTTATTAAATGATTTATGACACAAACATTTTGCACTGCACAGCCTGGTATATAGCCCTTCACCAGCGAAATTAAGCCTGGGAGTGAAGTGGTTAATCTTCTTCCTGTAACTTTTTTATTCCAAATTTGTTTTCATCTCTTTCTTAAATTTTCATCTATCCTTTACATTGTAAATGTTCATTTTTCATGTAGTTAATACTACATCTTAACTTTTTCCAACGGCTCAATTTTTTTACAAGACACTATACTCACTTATAGCCTGGGCGTAAAGTTGATTGCAACTCGGAACCCTTTCCGGAACAGTGGTCCCACTCCGGGCACACCTAATTTTATTTCCAAACTTGCATACGGCACCAAGAATATTTTAATACACTTTTGTTTCTATCATGAAAGCTTAAAATAAGGAGTCCATATTTTCTAAACAATCGTTTGTAAATTCTGGTGTCAGTCAGCAATTTCTCATTTTACGAACAGACTTTGTCTGTGTCTGAAAGGGTTAACCGACATCAACTGTTCGGCAACTGTTCAAATGGTCCGCTTTTTGAACACCGGTAATTTCTTAGAAAATTTTTATTTTCAGATTTTTCTTGCAAATTTTGCAGAAACCACTTTCACGGAAATGTTGTAAAAACCTATCATGAACTTGTCTCTTAAAAAATATTGGTATTCAGTTGGCGGACCATTTGGGAGCACGGTAATTATGAAATGTCTGTCATTAAATGAATCAAAAATTGCTATTAATATTTTCTGGTATGAATTCGGAATTTCTGAATAAATTAAAATTCCGCTAATATTAACCCGGTAGTGTTAAGACATCGCATAGCGGAAATATACTATCCATAACGTAACATTTAAATCAACTACTGAAATGTGCCATTTTTCATTCAGTGAATGATAAAATATGAAAATTGTATGAATTCCCATAGAAAAGCAAAAATATGAAAATCGTATAAATTCCCATAGAAAAGCAAAAACATGAAAATCGTATAAATTCCCATAGAAAAGCAAAAATATAAAAATCGTATAAATTCCCATAGAAAAGCATTATGACATAAAAGAAAATATTCCATATTTTTGGCCGAATGAACCAAATGTGACTCAAAACTATACAGCACAGATAACTTCGGGTACTTCAACGACATACCTGCCCATACAGAATTCCTACAGGGTGGCTATTAAATACTGTTACAAATACTCAGTAATTTAATTTTACAAATATGAAATTGAAAATGATAAAATCACTAATATGATGAATATCAGAGATGAAACTTTACCTGAAAATAATTTTACTCCAGTCGACCGCCATCTTTATTGATTACAAAAGATAATCTCCTATGCCATTGTCCGGTTGCGGCACGAATCATTTTAAGAGGTAATCGGTCCTATCACGCAATATGGAAGCTTTGAGAGAGTCGAAACATCTGTGTTGTTTGCTATTTACTTAGCCTCTAAAATCCCCCAGACGCAATTATTTAAAGGCTTCAGATCCGGTGAATAAGGTAGACAATCTTCTTGCATAATAAATTTCGGATAATTGACATGAAGTCAAGCCTGTGTTGATTTAGCTCGGTGCAAAGGTACAGAATCTTACTGAGATTTCCAATTATTTTTGGGTCCTGTCAGCATAAAAGCAATAAATGTGTAGCCAATATGTCCTGTTTGTAATATTTCGCATTGATTTTTAACCCTTTATCGGTGAATTTTAATGGCAATTTTCCATTGTTTGACACTGCAGCCCAAACCATAACAGAATTCATTGTTCTGAAAGCGTTTAATAGCTCGAAGGCTTTCAAGTATATCATCGAGGGTTGCTGAATATACGACATCATTCTTAGCATTATAACATTGTTCAGTGCAAAATAGCTTATCATCAGAAAATATTATTCTGTCAACACTTATTCTACCATGCCGCTTCAGCAATTTCTTGCATCTTTGTAATCTTTTTATTCTTTGTGCAGAAGTCAAACACTGAACTTTTCTTTTGCGATAAGGGTGAAAACCCAGGTCTTCATTTATAATAACTTGTACAATTCTGCGACTCACGTTATCTTCTGCAGCTATTTTATTTGCAGAACGTTGTGGATTTCTTCGTATATTTTCACGAGATCTTTTGTTGTGCTCTTTTGTGCGAACTGAGCGTGGACGACCAGACCTAGGTCGATCTTTACAGCTATTAGTATCCAATAATCGATTTATAGTTCTATATAAAAATGTTCTATTAAAACCAAGGCATTTTAATTGCTTAAAAATTTTACCTGAAGAAAATCTGCAATCAAAGAGCTGTTTAATCACCATTCTTCTGGCTTCTATCTCTAAAATGATTTTAAATATTTGCTTCATAAAAAAATCGTCTGCACTAATAGAAAATTGCAAAACGCTGAAATAGAGAAAGAAATTGTTTTACCAAACGATTAAAATTAATTCTTATTTTTTGGAGTGTAACTGTATTTAGTAGCCACCCTGTACATCAGAATAAATTGGCTTAGATGATTTAAAATTAAATTAGATCAAATAGCACAACAGGTATTTTATTGAATGTGGCATATATGTTTACGAAACATAAATGGATGCTACCTACTAAAAATGGAAAGCTAAAAATGACAAGCTAATCGGATGCATTTTGCATCCAATTGTTTGTATGTCTTGCAGTTATCGCGAGACATTCAAACAAAACACATACCAGAAACGTTTCTGGTCTCCACAATAAGCCAAATCGGATGTTTCAGTAATAAATAATTTGTTTTGTTCATTTAGTTATAACGGGTGGCCGAAATTAGAGTTAATGCCGATTATTTATTAAACCAATGATGATAGAAATATACTTTCATTTACACAGGGATGAGAGCGCTTCGAGCCGAATTCCCGATTGTCACCACTAAATTTGAATGGCATTTTTCACCTTATTTAAGGACAGAATTTCTGAAATTCAATACGATGGTGAATAAAATTTTATGGTAAAAATCGGACATTCGAGTCAGTGCGTTCTCATCCCTGTTTACAAAAAATATACAGATTAACTATAGCTTTTAGATATGGCTTTTGTTTTACATGAGGCTGTATACATAATATAATACAATTTTTTAATTTTTATATAACCTTTTTCGCTGTAACGATATTAACCCTTCTTTGCATGAGTTTTTCTACAATCGTTTTTTATACATATATTAAATATTAGACACCAGAAATTTTAAGATAGATTTTTAACTTTGTTCAGCAACATAGTTCAAGGGAAACTTACTAGATTAATATTTCTATATAAATATAGTGGTGGCGAAGAAGTTGATTTATTTATTAAAAGTTAAATAAACAGTGATGGAAATTTCCATCACAATGCAAAGATGGGTTAAGAAAAATGTTCTCCTGAGTCTGAGAGCCACATAAACAAAATCCATTATTATAAGGATAAAACTTACTGAGTTGTGATACTTTGAATTTCAGGAATTTTCATTAATTTTCTTCACTAAAATAGGGTCTTTACATTTTTAGTTAACATTTGTTTCGTGAACATGTGCCACATTCAATAAAATACCTGCTGTCATATTAAATCTAATTTAATTTTAAATCAGCTAAGTAAATCTATTGAGATGTAGTAATGTCGCATTAATATTATATAAGTGCATTACGCAGAAGCTATCAATCTAATAACTTCATATCAGTCAAAGTACAACAATACAATGGCAAGTAAAATACGTTTTCTAAAAGCGTAAGAAACTTTAGAATAATTGGTTTGCCTTTTGGGGAATAAGATCACAAAATCAAAGTCTAAAGAGCTTATAAAATAATATTTAAATTTATCAGATTGAATTATTTATTTTAGTTTACCCTGGGGATTTTTATATCTTATTTTCCAAACAATAAACAAAATAGAATAAAATTTATTACCTTATTACATTAAATACACCAAGTTTGATTTTAAATAAATTTATAATTGATTACGTCATACACGTATCTTAACATGTTTATATATATATATATATATATATATATATATATATATATATATATATATATATATATATATATATATATATATATATAATTATAATATCTATGAATTTCAAAAACATATCAAGTACTATTATCATTCTACTTAAATCTCCAAATAGATAATTAATGATATTGTGTATACAGATTACCACATAGCTAATAATTAACATGTGCAAACATAATATTACCATAGCTTGTGCTTCAATGGTAATTGGCCAAATTTTACTCATACCTAAAGAATATTGAAAAAAGAAATAGAGAGAAAGGGAAAAAAAATAAAAATAAATATAAATTGGAGTTGCAATTAAGTAAATACAAATGGATTAATAAATTAAATATGAACCATATACAATGGAAAATTGGACCACATGAGAATTAAATATGAATTGGATATGAAAAAACACATGCACATGTACTCATCAGCCTGGATGCACCTACATGTGTTTTAAATAATAATTCAGTGTTTCATAATTCTACTGGCATAATGTTAAGATCAGTAGAATCATCCAGGTACACTGAATTATTACCAGACAACAATTGGAAATATTAAAATTTGGAAATATTTAAATAGGAAATAAAAAACCATTATGAATATACAATATATTTCACTCACATCGATTATCCCAAAAACTGTATTTAACACCTCACGAAATTACCACGAGATAACAGTTTTGAAATAATAAAATTGGAAATATGAACGCATAAAGTGTAGATAAAATATTTTACTCACAATAATTATACAGAATCCTTAAAATGTCACAACTTCTGCATAATATTCACATCCACATGGCAATGCATCATACATGTTGACTAAGTCGAGTTGAGAGAAATGATTTGAAAGACAAGTTGAGAGCACACTTTTTTTAAAACACAACCCCATCAATGACACCCAAACACAAAATGATTCAAAAACACACAAAATAATTCTGGTTTTAATACACTTATAACAAAATTATATCCGTGAATATGTATTACTCCATCCAATTTTAATTCCTGAAAGTAAAATTAATATACAATCAATAGCTCCCTCTATAGTTAAATTAAATATAATATTAACAATATTATCAACAACTACCTGAAAGGTGAAGTGTCGCCATCTATTGGTATTATAATAATTCATAATTAATATTTAGTTAGATATCCACTTTATTAGTTACATACTCACTTCATTATATTTAATTATATAAATAAACTTTAAAAAACAATACTAACTTGTAGTTTTACTTTAAATTCAAATAAAATATAATACTACTATATGAATAAATCTACACAGAATTAATTCAACTTGCACAGCATTACAGATATTCTTAACAAGAATATATTATGTAAAAGAGATATATATATACATATAACACAGGTCAACACAAATCTGGGGTTTGTAAAATAGCACCTTTTTCTTAGTAAATCAGTCACGCTGATCACAAATATGACATTAGATTTTTGCTATCACCCACAGTTTTTTCACAAAACAAAAAAAAGGGGGGTGTCTCTTAATAAAATTAATGTGTAATATTTATTAAATATAATATATTCTTAATAAAAACAAAAATTACATTTTTACTAAAATGACATTAATAAATGTTAAAATACAATACTGCACTAAAGGATGTGAAATATAAATATAGATGGCGCAACTTTATGTGTTGATATTTGCCTGAGAAGGCGGAATTTTCTCCCGCGCATTTGTAGTGAGAACACACCTTTATTTTGTTCGTTTATTGATATCTTAATGTTTGTTTTGTCAGTTTCTTATAGCAATATGGCATCAAGAGGTTGTATAAATACAGGATTAAAAAATGTGATCCGGCAGAACTTAGTTGATCCAAAAGAAGTCCTCTTGCCTCCACTGCACATTAAATTAGGTTTAATGAAACAATTCGTAAAAGCCTTAGATAAAACAGGGGATAGTTTTCGATATTTAAATTAAGTTTTTCCACATTTATCGGTAGGTAAAATCAAAGAAGATGAGTTTGTTTGCCCAGATATAAGACGGTTAATGAAGGACGAAAAATTTGAGGAAAAAAATAAATCAGTCGAGAAAAATGCATGGGTTAGTTTCAAAGACGTCACTCAGAAATTTTTAGGAAATTACAAAGATCCTAAACTACGCAACGACCGTTGAAAAAATACTTCAAAACTTTCAAAAACTAGGTTGTAACATGAGTTTAAAAATGCATTTTCTGCATCACCATCTTGAATATTTTCCTGAAAATCTTGGTGAAGGGAGGGAAGAACAAGGTGAGAGATTTCACCAGGACATAAAATGCATGGAAAAACGCTATCATGGTCACTGGAATGTAAATATGTTGGCAAATTACTGCTTGGGGCTAAAAAGAGACACTAAACCAGCTTCAAAATCTAAAGGACACAAGCGTTCTTTTGATGATAAAGAAAAGTAATTTTTGTGTATATACTAGAATATAATTTCTTATAAAACATGCACACACATTTATATATGTATATATGATTTTATTTATTTATCTGATTTTTTTGTACAGTTTTAAATGAATAGTTGTGTAAATTGTATATTCTCAAATTCCAAATTCTTAGTTTCTTAATTGTAAAAAATCCTGACGTGATACATAAAAATGGATATTATTTTTGAAATAAGTACAGCAGATTTCTTACAATTTACATAAATTCATGAAAACCCCAGACAAAAAGTTAAATTTTGTAGGCCTGTGTAATTTTTCATTATGCGGGGCTGCCACTGGCTACTATTTTTATATTCTCTTCGCACCACTATTTTAAAAAGATAAATTTTGCAGTATACTTCTCTTGCTTGAACATGTGTATCCGATGTGTTTTAATATTTTTGGAACTTATCAGGTGTGGACAAAGCCGTTAAATAATAAGCCCAGTCAGATAAATGGGAAACTTTTCGCAAGTTGAAAATAGCGCCATCTAGCGGTTGGGAGTGCTGCATTCGGCACCAAGAATATTTTAATAAAATTTTGCTTCTAAACTTAAAGCTTAAAATAAGGAGTTCATATTTTCTAAGAAAGTCGTTTGTAAATTCCGGTGTCAGTCAGTAATTTCACATTTTACGAACATAATTTGTCTGTGCCGGAAAGGGTTAATTGCATAGTGATGTAAATTTCCATTACTTTTTATTTAACTTTTAATAAATAAATAAACTTCTTCGCCACCACTATATTTATATAGAAATATTAATCCAGTAAATTTACACATTTTTTTCTTCATTATAGTTTTAGCTTTAATGTAAAAGATCCCAATAATTAGCAAGCTCTTAAAGGAAGTGCAAAAAAAAAAAAACATCGATAAAAATCGTATAAAATGTCGATATAAATAAATCGTATTGTTTCTCTGCGACCCACTTCTGTTTTGTCCTCCTTCCGCAGCAGAGGTTTGGCGCTAGTGTGTCGCTAACAAATTTAACACTATCTGACTGGGCTTATTATTTAATGGCTTTGGGTGTGGAGGTGATAAATCTTAATATTTTGAAGAGATGGCACGAGAAACAAGTGTTGGTTCACATTTAAACCTCTTATGTCATTTTATAACTATGTATCGCCTCATGAATACAAGGCCTACTTGCTAATGCAAAAATAGTGGCTGTCGTAGGCGGATTGTTTAAAGCATTTGTACGTTTTTAAGAATTTAGGCACTAGTATTTTGTAAAAGTTTTCTTTCTCTTATTTAATGTCTGAAAGGTAAGGTGTCTTTTAGAAATTATTGGTATTCAAATTCAAGGGACCATACACACGCTGAAAGGTATCCGCTTACGACAGTCGCCATTTATTGTGTCAGAGCGCAGGTCTAGTATTTTGGAGATGATCAGCTATGACAGTATCTTTCAAGTTCCATTTATTTTTAAGCGATTTGGAGATAGCGTCATATTCTTTTCGTGAGATAAATATGTCGAGTCTCGAGCCAAATAAAGAGCGGGTGCTGCTTTTCTTTTCAATCAAAAGAAATACGCGAATGAAAGCCGTCGTATAGTTGTGAAAACTTACGGTGACAATGTTCCAACGCAAGAGAACTTGAAATACAAAGAACGCCCAGGTCAACTGAAAAAATCTGAACATGCCGAGTTGCAAGCATTCTTGGATGATACGATACGTAAACTCAACTACAAATTAAATGAGAAGTTAAATGTTGGTCAACAAGCCATTTCCGGATCGTCTGCGCGATGGGAAACATCGAGAAGACCGGAAAACTGATACCACATCAGATGAACGACAGAGAGTTGGAAAATCGGAAATCGGTGTGCAAAGTATTTCTTTCTCGGCATGAAAGAAATGCATTTTTGAATCGATCGTGCCTGGAGACGAAAAATGCATATATTTCGAGAAACAAAAACACAGAAAATCATGTGTTGACTCAGGACAACCATCAACATCGACCACAAGGCCGAATCGCTTTTGAAAAAAGTACAATGATGTGCATTTGGTGAGATCAGAAGGGTGTCGTGGATGATACGATATGCAAACTCAACAACAAATGGCAGACAGGTTAAATGTTGGTCAACAAGCCATTTCCGGATCGTCTGCGTGCTATGGGAAACATCGAGAAGACCAGAAAACTGATACCACATCAGTTGAACGACAGACAGTTGTAAAATCGGAAATCGGTGTGCGAAGTACCGTAATTTCCGGCGTATAATCCGCAGCTCAAAGAGTCGTTTTTCTACCCAGAAATTTTATTCAATAATTGTAGTTAAATATTTACAGCGATCTTTCAAGTTACATTTTATAAAATAATATTTCTGGGTCGAAAAACGACTCTTTGAGCTGCGGATTATACGCCGGAAATTACGGTATTTCTTTCTCGGCATGAAAGAAATGCATTTTTGAAACGATCGTGACTGGAGACGAAAAATGCATATATTTCGAGAACCAAAAACACAGAAAATCATGTGTTGACTCAGGACAACCATCAACGTCGACCACAAGGCCGAATCGCTTTTGAAAAAAGTACAATGATGTGCATTTGGTGAGATCAGAAGGGTGTCGTGCACCATGAGCTTCCGAAACGAGGTGCAACAGTTAATACCGTTCGCTATCGTCAACAAATAATCAATTGGAACCATGCATCGATCGAAAAACGACCATACTAGGCTGCGAGACACGAAAAATTGTTTTTATTCACGGCATCGCCTCATCACACACAGTGAAGGTAGTCAGAGACTCAGTTTCTACACTTGGCTGGGAACTCTTGTTCCATCCGCTGTACTCACAGAGATGGTCCCTTTAGAGTACCACTTGTTTTTATCTATGTCTCACGTACTCGCCATGAAACACTTCAACAAGTATGTAGACGTCGAAAAAAGGGTTGATGATTAGATTACCTCAAAAGATCCACAACTTGCCAGAGAGATGGAACAGTTTTTCACAAATTAAACGTGTTCTCTATGAAAAAACAATAAGAATTATGAACCGCTACACCTGGTAATTGGAAATTAATATCTGAATTTTAAAGCATTTCTCTGTTAGCCCGCCACAGGTGATAAATCGACAAATATTCGTTAGGCTTACAATTGTATAAGAGTTACAACAAGAATGGATTTAATGATAAGCCGAACCACACTCTCCAAGAAAGGCCAACTGTTCATAAATTCTGGTGTCATTCAATAATTTCAACATTTTAGCAACAGAAATACTTTACCCCTGCAAAGGCTATGTTCCTTTTCAGATAGCTTAAAAATTCGAACATTTTGTAATTTTGTAATTATTACAAACTAAATACTTTTGCATAAAGCAGAAAAGAATGAACAAGATTCTAAGACATATAAAAAAGAAAAAAAATCTGACTGATTTAAATTTTTTTAATCCAATCTTATTTTATATTTTGAGTTGTGAAGAAGCTCTTTTGAAAACGAGGGTAGACTGGCGATCATTTTTATATTTAATCGTAAAATAATTTACAATTTTCTTTCTTTCATGTGCATTTCTCTTGATGATATTCCAGTATAAGTATATTACAGAGATTATATTCCAGAAAGTGGTATGGAGAGTATAAAAATAATCCACTGTGAAGTATCTGTCCTAATCCGTAGTGAAAGGGTTATATAGGCGAGGCGGTCCTCTGGTTTGACCACCACTATCGCCCAATCTAACATGTCTGGATTTCTTTTTATTGGAACAGGTCATGTGTGTCATCTGCGCAATTCCCTTTGAAACGGAAGAGGAACTCAGGTGGATAACCAGTCTGGTGAAGTGCGCTATGCTGCTGGTTATTACCGCTATTTATCGCTGGTTATTGCGCTATTACAACGCTGCTGATGAAGTGCGCTATATGTCTGATGTATTCCATAGCATTTGCCAATCCCTCCTTCGCAGCAGTTCCGCGTGCATTTCCGTTGCCGGTCGCTGTTTTGAGCCATTATTGTAATTATTACTCATTAATCTTGCTTTGGTAATATGATTCTTGAGCTTGCACCTCGTCTCCTTGGTCTCAACGCCATGCGTCCTCTAGTGTCTTTGCGTTTCGTAATGCACTATGCCTTATTTGATGAAAATTCTTTGTTTTGATATGCACTACCATCTGTTAAAGTTTCTCCCATCTTTTCTGAAACACCTTGTATATACATATATATATATCAGTGGTGAATCCTGCTATTAAAACTGGGAATGCTCTTTTCAACCAGTAATATCTATTACTGCTTTCTAATAAGTTTTCTATAAAGTTTTTACGATTATATAAAGCGAAACAAACCATACTGAAAAACTAGCGGGAAGAACTTGCCTAGATTGCGTAGCAGCATTCTCTACTGGTATATGTACCGGGTGGCAAGAATTCAAACACCCCTAATGTGACCTCCTTGAATATCGAAGTACTCAGTGTAAAGGCTTTACAATTTGTACACATACTATTCATGGGGAAATGAATTATTCGAAAAATATTTTTAGTTCCAGAAACATTGACACATTGCGCTGTACAACAGAATATATGAAAAAATGACAATAATAACAATAATAATATTAAAACATGCAAAATGAATTTTTTTTTATTTTAATTAAAAGAAAGTAAAAGAGCATTAACTGCCATTTTAACTGCATTTTTGCATTGTAATTGCCCCAAAATTTGCATAAACGTATTGTTTGCAGTCATGTTATGTGCATAAAAGAGGATAAAAACTGGGGGATGTCATTGTTATGAGTGATTCTTATCATTCTTATCAGTGAAGGCTGTCATGCTACCAGAACACGCTTGGCTTATGAATCTCTTTTATAAAAACAAAGGAAATGCTACAGCTTCTCTTCGAGAGTTTCACCGAATTAATAATTTGCTCAAAGGCATGTTTCTTCTACAAGCATGTTCTGATTGCCGGCGGGGCAATCTTCCACCAGTAAAATTGAATGGAAATGTTTGCCTTTCTGTTAACAGAAATTCTTTAAAAAATGGCTTTTATGTAAGCCGAAAATTTCTATTTAATTTTACTGGTGGAAGTTTGCTCCGCCGGTAATCAGGTTCTGTCCACAAGCTCTCAGGAGAATGGCAGCTAGATTCGAGAAAACTGGATTCATCGAGTTCAGCCAGGTCGAGGACGCAAGAAGGTTCGTTCAGATGTCGTTGGAGATGTTGCACCGCTATTGCTGAAAAGACAATGGATAATGATGTAGGCTGTTGTAATGCACGAGCAGTGTTATGAAACTTGATGTACCCTATAGCACAGTGTGGAAAGCATTTAGAAACATAGTGCATTGTTTCCCGTACAGAATCAGTCATAATCAAGATTTGCTTGCCGCCGACAGGGAGAAGGGACTGACCTTCGCATTGACTTTTCTTGCTACATTTGAAGTGGAGGCGTCATGGCCATGGCAGATACTGTGAAGCGATGAGGCCCATTTCCATCTCAGTGGAACACTGAACACCCACATATATCGCATTTGGGAGCGGAAAACCGCTTTCCTTCCAAGAAATTCCAATCCACTCATCGAAAGTTACAGTCTGGTGTGGAATAATAGCTACATTCATTCTTGGACTTTTCTTTCCCAAGAGGCTACTCACAATGTGTGAGATGCACAATGACGGCCATTTGTACAAAAGAATGCACGAAACTTTTATTGGTCCCCATGTACAACAGTAGCAATGTCTTGACTCAATTACATGTATGCAAGATGGAGCGCCTCCAAACATTGGACTCTGCGTACAGCAGTTCCTTCCACAACGTTTCACTAATGACAGAGTAATCCGTCGTGCACTCCCGACATCCTGGCCATCTCATTTTCCAGATCTTAATCCATGTGATTTTTGTCTGTGGCGACACTTTTAAAATCTTGTTTATCGAGGACGTCTAGTAACGTTGAAAGACTTGAAAGAAGGTATCACCCTAACATCCCAGTGGACTAGTTGCGATCCGCAGTTGAAAAAGCTATCCACAAGGTAACTGCAGATTTTTACTTGCAGATTTTACATTACCAATAAGAGGACCATATTGAGCATAATTTGCTGCGTCGATAAAGACCCTGTCACATACATGTTTGGTACGCTCAAAAAAAAATAATTAAACGTGTTTTTGTATATTTTCAGCATATGTCCAGTGGTACAGCGTCACCTAATGATGATTTCTGAAATAATTTTTGGCTTTAATCCGCTTTCTCTTGTCTACAAAATTTAAAGCTTGTACACTGAGCAGTTCGATGTATACAGGGGTCGAATTAGGGGTATTTTAATTATGGCCACCCTGCACACACACACATATATATATTGTATTATAAAAAACTTTATAAAAATTATAACAAAAATAACAAAATTTCTCCCCAAAAAATTATTAAATCCAAATGCTATTACTGAAAGTTGAAGTACGACTGATAAAAAAGCGAGTTTCATGCATTTAACACAATTATTTATCATTCTGTCATTAACGCAATCATATAATCATTTATCATTTACAGAATGTCTCCTCATATTTGCCTATATATTTTCACCCCCTTAAAGTATTACTTTTTAATATTAATTTATCATTTATACATTTATCTCTTTCTAATTTTTTTATATTTATATATTTTTAATTTGTATTATTTTCTTTATCTATACAATTTTTAAGTTATTACCTACATTATCCTTCCATATTTTTAAATACTAATACCTACGTACTTTCTAATTTTGATTATAGTCGAGTACCATGTTGGTCCCCTTTAATCTTCATATCTATTTATATCTTGATGTACATTAATAACTACATTGTCTATAATTTATCTTAAGCTAAATGCTCCTCTTTTTAAAGATAGATGGCATATCTATCATTTCCTTTTTTCATTTAATGCTAGATGGTACACCAGGCTTTTTTTAATTATTACTCTTCTCTGTTTTGCCAATGATTTAACACTTCCTAGTGAGGAACTTTGGACTAGCACATGGATAACATTTTTTAATCTTAATTTATTATTTCCACTCTTTATTTTACTAGTGAGTTGTGTTTATTATTATCTATTTTTTTATGTATTACAGTTGGATCATGATTTATTTTAGGATCTCTTACTCTTTTCACATTTTTTGAATTTTTTCGATGTGTTATAAAGAGCTTCATATTGTCATTTTTAGGCTTGATGCAGACAATATACAACGAAATAGCATATCTTTACTATGAATTATTCTTATTAATCTCCTCTGAGAAATCCTTAAGATATTCATAGTTTTTCATATTTGCATTTGCATTTTATTGTGTTTAATTTTTAGAATATATTTTCCTTTGATTTCCACACGTGATTTCATTTTAATTATATATATATATATATATATATATATTACCGAATTTTGGAAGTAGGAAAATAACATAAGAAAAACTAATACATAAGAAAACAGTCACTTTTATTTTTATTTTCGTATAAGCCTTTCAGTTTTACATAATTTTATTTTAATGGAATGAAGAAAAGTAGAGAAAAACTGAATGATTAAATAAATATTCTTTACGCTGGAAGAAATTTGGTTTACTTGATGAATTAATATCAAACAAGTTTCCGGCATGCTAACCTATAAATATTGATCCCTTAATCTTCTTCAAAAACTTTTTTGCAAGTCATCTCTTTATAGATTAAGTTCTCTTTCAGAATATTAAACTCTTTTAGCGAATAATGCTGAAGCATTTCTTTTATAAATTTATTTTCAAAGGTAAGCTGTTTTATTTTTCTAATATATTTGTATGCATGGAAATTTGTTTATATATATTTAAGTTAATAAAATCGTAAAAAATTATGTACAAAACAGCATTCAGATTGTGTTTACTTTGCTTTTGCATGTAATTTAAATAATGAATAAAGAATATTTTTATATTTTATATTCTACAGGAGTGAAAGTATCTCCTAAATTAAATGTTTTTGCCATCAGCAAGTAATTTTTATGTTCGTCAGTTTTTTTGTTTTGCATCATACAAAATGCATTGAACACCCGTGCATGCTGACTTTTTAAAAAGCTTTCTATACTCCACTTGCGTATTTTAACATGCATTTTTACCTAACATTGATTTTTAAAATTTAGAAAATGTATATTAAAAATTTTAGTAATCACAACGATGATGATGAAGGTGGTAGTTGAGAGTAATTATTATTTTGGATTTAATTACATTTTGTTAAAGAAAGAAAGGATTTATTAATGTTAATACAAAATATTTTGAAGTCTGTGTAGTTTCATCATATTAATAAAAATATTTTGAATCAGTTAAAGTTCATTTTTTTTCAAGGAAAAGTGGTAAGTAAATTATTTTCAATTAAACCGAATTCTGCATTCCTACAAGATTTCTGTTCGGAGAAATAATGGTGAAAATTGGCCTACGGGTACACGGCTTCTCAACACCTGACCTATCGAGCTAAATTATAGCCTAGGTAAATCATCTCCACGTATTTTATAAATTATTTTTGGCTTTATTTAATCACAGAAACCTGCGATTAAACAAAGCAATATTACTGTATGAAAAAAGTGGTAGAATTTCGTCTAGGCAGGAATGAAGGCCTGCTGGTGTTCACATATATTTTCCATGTTGTTAAAATCTAAAACTGCATGAAACATTTCACAGATAATAGACATTAACCATCTCGCTGCGTAATTTTTTTTATCAAAATAGGTTCAAAAATTGCGCATTTTTAAAATTACATATTTCAAATCTATATACATTTTAGAGTTTAAATATGCAAACATTTTTTGTAAAAAAAGATTTTTTTAATATAGATTTAGATCATAAAAAAAGATTGTCAGAGAACTGCATTTGAAGAATAATGATAAAAAAGCGAAATTCTGAAAATTAATCTTGGTTGAATTATTATTTATTTTATGAAATAGAAAGGTAACACATATATACTAATAAAAATAGGCAAAATACTAACAAAAAGTATACTAGAAATAAAGTTTGTGTGTTTGTGTGTAGGACTTGCGATAATGACTTGTCTTAAAAAGAAACCGATTAGCCTGTAATTAGGTAGGTATACTGGTGAGGTATCCGGAATTAGCTGTACAGTTTTCGATTATATTTAGTTCATTATTTCGAAAAATATGCAATACGAGCAGGGAAGACCGAGCTATGCTCGGTCAAAATTGGCTTCGAGTGCAAATATGACCAAAATGACCCACTAATCAAATTTTCTCGAACATGTGACCAAGCCCAATTGTCTTCTCGTGCCCGAAACCCATAGGATAAAAAATTTAGTCAAAATAGTCTGAGCCGTTTTTCAGATAAATTTAGCTTAATCCGCAGTGACTCAAAAATGACCCACTAATCGGATTTTCTCGAGCATGTGACCTAGCCCAATAAGTTTCTTGTGCCCAAAAACCGTAGGATACAAAATTTAGTTCAAATCGTCTGAGTCGTTTTTAAGATAAAAATAGCTTGACCCATAATGACCAATGAACAAAATGACCCACATTTCTCGAACATGCGACCTAGCCTAACAGTCTTCTCGTGCCCGAAAACCATACGATGCAAAATTTAGTCTAAATAGTCTGAGCCATTTTTTAGATAAAATTAGCTTGACCTGACCCATGGGGACCCAAAATGACCCACTAATAGAATTTTCTCGAGCATGTGACCTAGCCCAATGGTTGTCTGGTGCCCCAAAACGATGGGATACAAAATTTCGTCAAAATCGTTTTTAAGATAAAATTTGCATATATATATATATACACGCACAATTTTTCCTCGTATTAGAATATATGATTATCTTTTATGTCATAATGCTTTTCAGTGAAAATTCAGATGATTATAAAATTTTACCATTTATTATAAAGAAAATGGCGCATTTGGATAATTATCGCAAATGTTAAATTATTCATGTTAACATTTTCCAGCTGGAATCATACCCGGAAACCACGCGTTAGTGTAATAATGAAAAAAAATCTAAATAAGCAGCAATCGAAAGAGCATATTGAAACGTGGTTTTTGACGCATACATCATTTGACCTCGTTTGACCGTTATCGAGATATAAAGTCTTAAAGTTTGCTAATTCATTTATTTAATTTAGGGAGAAAAGACGTAGTTATGATTCAGAAATTTTAAGTATCATATTAATATAAAATACAAAACATATTTAGATATAGTAATATAAAAAGGGAAATAAAATGCCAAAAGATGCTACTTCCAAATATGGTACTGAAAAAAAAAATATTGAAGCATAGAAAATCGTGGCACCAAGAACATTTCATGAACTTAAATCGAGTACATTGTTTACAATGGTCAACCTCCTGCAAAAAAGAAAATTGCAATGTCGTTTCAAATGGAAGTGGACGAGTTTGCACTAAACAAGACTTGTAGTAATCATAGCGAATTATGCCGGAGTATTGATGAGCACTAAATTGGAAATGGACAGGTAGTTTGAGGATGTTGTTACGTTGAAAACGTAACGACTCCTCCTTCCATCGTATTAAATCAATAAATTAGCAAATTTTAAGTCTTTATATCTCGATAACGGGGAGACGTGGGCAAATGATTCATGCGTCAACAAATACTTTTCACTATGCTATTTTAATTGTTGATTATTTAGATTTTTTTTTCATTATTACATTAACGGCATGGTTTCCTGGTTAGATTACTCCAATTAGTTTAATATTTTGTCAAAACATATGACAGACATTTTAAATTTTCTGTATATTTATCAGTGAAATTTTGTGCATGTGTTCGATAAATATAAAGCATTTTAACAGTTCAGTTTTATATTTTTGTTATCAATAAGTAAATATTTCTCTCTTTTTATCTACCAGTTTCCTAACAACTCTTTTCATAACATGTCAGAAATAGAGAATTTATTAAAATAATTAATCATTTTTGTCTTTTCCGATTGCGAAAGATTTAGATAATTAATTCAATGTTAAATTATGGACACTAAAATTTCCCGATGGGGATCTTAAATTGACCTTATTGTTCAACATTTTGCCAATATACATGTCACACATTCTAAATTATCTCTGTATTTTTTATGTAATTTTATGCATCTGTGCAAGAAATATAAATAAACTATCTGTTACCCGTGACTTCGTTCACGCAACATTAAAAGAAGAATAAATACATTAATTAAGCAAAATATTTCACTCCCGTAAATTAAAAACGTTAATAATTAACTAACTATTTATCACATTTCATAGGAGACAATAAGGTATTTTTTGTTATAGGGACCTTGACATAACCCAGTCTTAAAAAAGTGAAATTTTGTGCCAAATAATCGCGAAAATGAAATTGCAACCAATGCAAAAATGAGGAACAAATAAAATCGTGGAAATAGACGAATTTGGTAAAAACAAATGTCAATTTTACCTGATATTTAATTTTACTTTTAACGCCTTTGTGAAACGTTTTAACAGCCCTCCTTCAAAAAAACATTAATTGGAAAGAGTATATGTTTTTTCTTTAAAATTCAATTCTGCCTCCTTGGTTTAATGTATAGCTGAAACAAATCTTGTTTTCTGAATGACAGTATGTTAACAGGCAATTTTTGTTCTCCAGAATAAATTGATTCATGAAGTTTAAATATGTGAAAATATGTTTTTACTTTTCGGATAACTTACCAGAGTTGCCAAGTCTCCGGCTTTTTGGACACCAGTATTTTAGTACAGAAAATGTTGTTTTAAAAATTCGGAACATTCGACGATTTAAAAGAACAACATTTTCTCTAAGATAATACCGGTGTTCAAAAAGCCGGAGACTTGGCAAGTCTGAATTTACTGAAATCAAAGTTTTAAAGTTTTAATGAGAAAATGGTGTAAAAAATATACTGATCTGTTTTATTTCTTCTTTTTTATACACAAAAATGGAGTAATTTACTTTCCGTTTTTAGAGAAACTTCGTTAAAATTAA
The DNA here is from genome assembly GCA_963931845.1 of Maratus michaelseni. NCBI lineage: Eukaryota > Metazoa > Arthropoda > Arachnida > Araneae > Salticidae > Maratus > Maratus michaelseni. The sequence continues at coordinate 80,311,350 of OZ007598.1, forward strand.
CAACAAAAAAAAAACATCTTGGCATCTAATTTAATTTTTTTAATTCTGAGAGTTTGTGTGACATCCTCGGATCAATGATAACCGGTATTAAGTAAATCGCGTTGCGTTCGATATTCTAGGAGTAGTTGCGAAATACAAACACACGGTCTGATTTTAATATAATAGATTCGTGTTCATTTTCCTTTTCTTAACATTATGATGTGATTTTTAGCAGAAAACTCTTCTCTGTATATAACGGATACTCATGCTTAATAATCAGTATAGATAAAAAACATTTAAATTTTTCGATATAAATATGGCGTGAAACTCATCTACTTTCTCTACTTACTGATCCTTGTATTGTTAATGTAAAGAATTGATTCACACTCATTTTAAAACATATTGGAAAATTCCCAGTTTATTTCAAATATGATGTCTCTTTTTCTCCAGAGAAATCCCTTTTTAATGACATAATTCTTGTTAATATTCTTTTCCAGGCAATTAATTTCAATACAGGCATAGGGGAAATTATGTTACTTTAACGAAATAATATTAAATCTTTAGATTTTATCAACAGAAATGGAACTATTAACATTCGTTTTTTTTTTTTAGATAATCGAGTTTTTCTTTTAGTTTTAAAAATGAAAATAACTATTTCTCGCTATACATGACATCATTTTCGACATGGATAATTTTGCGGAGCATATTATTGACACTTGCTAACCATTTTCTTTTCAAACTTCTTTATACTTTTTTAAAATTTAAATAAAAAATACGGTATAGTTATATTAGCCATGCGCAGACGGTAAAACGCCAAGTATTGTTACCATACAAAAGAAAAAAACATAAAGAAAAAACCCAAGATCATTTTATTTCACTATCAAACCGCTTTATTTTCGATGTATGACGTCATATTCGCCTGTTTCCTATGGTTACGCATATTGAAACCTTGTATTATTATCCAAAACTAAAAAAAGTACGTTTTATTTCTAACAATATTATTTAACTTTCTTTTTAATTCTTTAATTTTTTTATTTCATTTTCATTTTTCACTTGAAGAATTTTCAATTGAAACTAAATTGTTGAGCAAAATTTATTATTCCGGGTTTTGATTAAGTTTTGGCAATGATAAAGTATTAGCAACGGTAAAGTAAATTTAACCATTTTAAAATATTATACGAAAAAATAACCATTTATTATCTATGAAAATAATGAAATTTTGAATTATTAAGAAAAATATTTGAGTAACATAAAAAAAACAGCCCATGTTCATTTGAGGGTTATAATCATATGCAAAGATACAGGATCCTTAAATGCTCCATTTTGAGGCTGGCCTCAGCCTAACATTTGCACAAAATAGGATTTATAATATTATAAGGATAAGGATAAGGATTTAACTTTTCAACTTTATGTTTTTCTCACCATAAGTAAATATTCTTTCTTTCTTACCTTAACTACAGCGCCTAGAATACATAGTGTGGAAAACGGTTTTACCGTTTTTTAATTCAAAATTTTCGAATTCAAACCGGAAATTCTGAAACAAGAATTTTTATTTTAAGAAGTCACGAAATATCTGCCATTAAGTAAGGAAAAGAACGTTATAAGAAATTTCTGGTTTAGAATGCAAATTTCGGAATTAATAAAAAGCCAAACTGGTAATGCTTTAAAAAGTGCTAAAAATTTGTAGCTGATAAACGTGCAACGATGCGGTACAATAATAGGGCGATCGCAGCGACATCTGCTTTAAAAATAGATTAAGCAAACCGAATAGCAAAAGTAATTGTGTCACTATTGACAACATGAACATAATTTCTGTTAATAAAATCTTCTTGTAAATGTATATTTCAGATGTAACTGATTTTGAAGTTAGTTTTTTATCATATCAGGGAATTAATCTTTCCCACTCTTCTAGCAGAGATTCATCCTTTGGGATGATAAATACGGATAGTTTCTAGTTTGCTGTCTTATATCGAGTACTGCAACCAGGTACAAAAGAATGCGTATCACGTTTTTGGCCATAATCAATATCATTCATATTTTCAAAGCTTATGAAAATCCCTATCCAAGTCAGAGGAAATAGGGTATAATTTCATTAATTAAAATATTTACCGCCAGCTGAAACATTTTCTCAGTTTGATTCTTATACAAAGTTTGCGTTGAAAAGAACTAGCAGACAGTAGCGTAGCCAGAGAGGGGTGTTCAAATGCTCTGGAAACCAGTAATATTACAAAATTCTCTTCGCCTTCAATATCGCAGAAAATTCACCGATTAGATCAGCCAAAATATTTTTATAAAATTAGCGGTATCCATACCATCTGGACTTCCACCCTGTCTGCGCCACTGCTAGAAGATGTCGCTGCGATCGACCCGTTATCTTTTCAGCATCGTTCTACATTTATCGGGATCAATTTTTTAGTATTATTTTGTAGCCGTTTTCCACACTATGTATTGTAGGCGCTGTACCTTAACGTTTGCCTAGAAACTCTATTTCATAAGATGTCAGAAAAAGTAAAATTAATTAAAATATTCATTTATTCGTGTTTTCCCGATTAGTAAAGATTTGGAAAACAATTGAATAGAATATAAAATAGCTAATCTTCCGTCATCGGATCAACAAATAAGGTGAGCTTCAAAGATAAAAGAATTTAGATACTTTTTAAAAAACTGCCACAAAATCCACTCTATTGTGCAAAATCACACTTGCTAAAGTACGACAATTGGCAGTCGATCTAATTACGGAAGATTACGCAATAGGTTTAAATGTGTACACATAGCTGAATGTGCTGCATTGAACCTCAAGTGAACATTTTAGAGCATAATTATTGCCAAAGTGAATAAGTAAAGTAGTTTTTGTCAAGCTCTGTACTAGAAAGCCAAATTACTTAACAATACGAAATGTACGAAGCGCTCCCACGTTGAAAGAGTTTCATTTTTGTCGCATCTTATTGTACTATTCCGATTGCATCCGATTTCGTGGAGGTTACAATAATTAACCTCCTACCCAGCAAAAGGGCATAATTCTAATGTTGTTTTCTCTGTGATATATTTTAAATGCCAAAAGAAGTTGATTATCCCAAAATTATATAAAAAACTAGGAATGTAATCCTTCAGACCAGGGGTGCAAAAATGTAGGCGCCAGTGGACCGATTCCCACCACTAAATTTTTAGTATTCTTCACCTAATAAGAATACTGATAAAATTTAGACGAAGTATACTAATAAAATTTGACGAAGAATACTAATAAAATTTAGTGGTGGTAATCAGCCTATTGGCGTCTAGATTTCTGCACTCCTGCTTCAGACTATTAATCACACTAGTTAACAAAAAAAAAAAAAAATTGTTCATGAAATGAAACATATATTATTTATGTAGGCTATGGACGGTAGTTAAAAATATATATTTTTATTTTTTGTAGCACGTCACAATTTTGAGATATGAAGGTCTTTGTTTTTTATCTACCCGCAATTGTTTAACTATTGTTTAATATGTTTTTAAAATGAACTAATGTCTGTCCTTTAATAATAACTAGAAACATTTTTTAAAAATTTTGTTTTTTTCCAAAATAAAAATTAAAAACTGAAAAAGGGATCAAGTCTCCCAAGTCTCCCCTAATATGCTTCCAAATAAAGTTAAAAATCTATCTTAAAATTTCTGGTGTCTAATTTTTAATATAAGTATAAAAAAAAAAATAAAAAAAAAAAAAAAAATAAAAAAAAAAACAATTCTAAAAGAAAAATTCGAGCACTGTAGGGTTAACGTACAATTTTCAACTTTTTAATTTTCTAGCACTTTCGGTAATATCGCGCCTCTCAAACATTTTTACCATACACTATATTTTGAAACGCATTTATCTATTATTACAAAGACCACCATCGATGATAGTCCCATTACTTGACGTGATATTTTTCATTCATATGATAAAGCAAATTGAAATGTTTAAAATGCTTTGCTATTTTTCTATAAATTTTTTCTGGGTTTATATTTTGATAAATATTAATTTTATTGTAGACTAGCAGCTCACTTGGTTTTCCCCGAGTTAACCACGGGATCTTCTGTATAAAATAAACAAAAATATAACATTCTAAAAACACGAAGATCACAATAACGGAGCACTGCACATTTTCACCCATAAATCATTAAAACGACAATCGGAGAAAAATGACGTTATTTTGATGTTAGCTCAGCAAAATCAATCTACTTTATAAATGAAAATGCGTGCTTTCAGTGGCATGTGCAACTGGAAAATATACGGATTCTCTAACAACAGAAGAAAAAAAAATGCAAAGAAAAGCATCCAATTATCAGAATAGCAGAAATTATGGCTTAAAACTAAAGCCTTTACTTTATAGATAAGGAACCTGTATTTTAGAACATCTGGCCTCCACTAATGAAAAAAACATAATTTTTAAATGGAAATTTATGTTTCACTCTTAAAAATTAAAGTTATAACGATTAGATAAATATCACGCCAGCTGTTTTTTATTTGTTTCTACTTAGTGCGGATCATATTTTGAATATGCATTGTTACTTCCGTCGAAAGTGACGCCATACTTAGGAAATTATTATTATAATTGAAATCATAATTTGAATATGCATTGTTACTTCCATCGAAAGTGACCACCATACTTAGGAGATTATTATTATATTTTCCTGTAATTGAAATATCTATATTGTTAAAGAGAAGAGAACCGGAGGCGAGTGAAGCTTCCAAAGTAACCACTACAATCCAACAGAAAAATGGAGGAGACTTCGCAGAAGTGGCCCCATTAATTACAATGTATTGTTTCGGAAATATAGATCTTAATAAAACTGAGGTAATAATGTAGACAGATTTTTGAAATTCGATCTGCGACTTGAGTAAATAACAATAGAACGTCCAGACATTTTACTCAAGGTATATCAAAATACTTGACACCAGCATTTTTATTTAAAACTATTGATCATATTTATTTAAATAATTGTTAATGTAATTTTAATTGGTGCTGATTAAAGTAATTGTATTGAAATTAATACGGTAAAAAGTCATGTCCAACGTTTTCTCGGCATTTCATTACCTGAGATCTATTCAGTTGAGCTGATTCAGACATCAGACCAAATGTCATAATCAATGAGGTTCTCTGTGTGAATTGTGTCCGCCGGATTTGTCCAAGATAGCTCAGTTGGTAGAACATTGGTAGCTTACGCCAAAGGTGCTTGCTCCGAATTCTAGTCTGGATACTTTTTCACTCAGTTGGAAAATTACAACTCTTGTGATTTATTTACGAATTAGAATAATTTTGAACAAATTAATATGGCTCTTTTATATAATTTAAAAATTTTCTTCTGGTAATTTACGCTTTTATTTGTCTCACAATACAATACTAACATACATCATTTTATTAAGTTTTATCAACATAGCTTTTATTTGTGAGTTATCTGGAAATAATTACCCCTTTTTACTTACCCATCATACGTAGTATAGGGTAAGTCTTGTAATCGTTTTGAAAATCAAAAATTAATTTGACGGATTTACACGCTTCAGACACTCGAGATTCCGAAAAATATATTTTTTGAAAAAAATCTGCCGTCCGTCTGTCTGTGTGTGTGTCTGTAAACGCTCTATCACCTGAACAAATTGAGACAGAGACTTGAAATCTGGTATGTACTTAGTAAGTAATAATGGGAAGAAGTTTATTGAATTTCAGTAACCTCGACTATCCGGAACTATTTTTTTCGGACTCTCAAAATATTCGTTCTGATTAAAGGTATATAAAAATTTTCGACATTGTTTATTTTAAGGAGTGAATATAAAAGACAATAAAAAAACATAAAAAGAATGAAGTCGATCGGTTAATTAGTTGCCGAGATATTTGTAATCCTATTTGCTGCACTCTTCGATTTTTCATGACGCTTTATTTCATTCAAATTTCAATTCCAAGATATATTTTTATTGGAAATGAGACGCTGAATCCGACGCAGTAAACGTTAGTTAATATGATTATCAATTTCGGAGTTATAAGGATGTTTCTTTTACGCAATTCAGTAATAGAGCATTTAAAGTTTTTGACGTTATCAAGCCACGATTTCATTCGAATTGCGCTGCATTTTATAAGTACTTTACACATGTTTTATTTTCATATTTTATTTTATGCATATCCATGATGGGTAAGTATTACGGTGGCCACCAACGACTAGTTTAAAGAGAAATCATTTTTTACAAGACCATTTCAATTTGCAGAAAAAGGTAGCAAAAAAGCGCAAACTTTGGCATTTAAAAGAAGTCAATAATCATTTAGCATGAATATTATTTGTGTCCTTAGGATTGATTTTTAACATTTAGAATATATATACATATATATTATTTCACTTCATTTTGTTTAACGTTTTTTATTTTTTTCAGTTTCGAATTCAGGGATTGTACGTTTTTACCACAATTTTTTAATAGAATATTTTGCCACATTAAAATGCACAAAAGTGTAACAAATCGTGCAATTTAACGGGGTGTCTAAAATTTCTGCAATTTAAATGTTAAATAGTGAAATTCTAGGCTCATAGTGTCATACACTCACGCACTTTTTTTTTTTAAATCGGTTATAAAAGGAAAAAAGTCGCCTAAGTTTGCGGATTTTTTCCTTTAACAGTTACCTGGCTATTCTATTAAGTTTATTGGTTTGGTGCGGGCTTGGAAATCGCCCCAATCGAAAAGTCGCAAAACATTGGTGCGTGAGTGTAACACATCTGTTCCAAATTCTATTAAACAATTTGATAAAATCTTACGAACCCTGGAATTTATCGCAGATTCAACTATAAATTGAAAATGTATAGATAAAATATTTCAAATTAAGATTAATAATTTTTTTTCTTTTCTTTCTTTCGTTACTTTATTTTATTTTATTATTTTTAGGTATCAGCCATTACAACTTTTTAAATATTTTCTCGTATTTTATGATTATGCATTAATCAAGTCCAACAATTTACGTTACTATAGTCGTTTTTCAAAGAAGATTAAAAGGAGACAATTTTCCTGCTCAATTCATATTTTTATGTTACTTTTTTTGCAGAGCATTCTGTTTTATGATCGTTCAAATAAGCAAAATTTGATTTTAGTTGAAATTTCGAAACTGCAATGAGCCGCTGTCAGCGTTTTTAAAAATGTATGTTAAATTGCAAGATTAGACGAAAAATATTAACACTAGAGCCGCGGAAAATTTTACTGAAGTTTTATTAAAAAAATTCACACCAGAATTTTTATTTAAAACTTTTAATTTATTTATTTAACTTATTTTTGTGCGATATATATTTAACTTATTTTAGGAAGAAATTTCTGGTTCGAACCGACATTTTTTTTCATTTGGTACGGGTCAAAATGACCCTCATCGCGGTTGTAGTGTTAAGAAATTTCCATTCTACATTAGAGTCACTATGTATTAATCGGAACGATTTGTTTTCTTTTATTCTATTGATACCACTTTTTAAAATATATATCTGCCGTACATTTTCAGAGCCCGTCAAAATGAACGCGGTTATTGCGTGCACTCCTGGAAGCTACAACTATGTGAGAGGCGGTATTCATTTTAAACGGAAATTCAAAGTATGCATACGGAAGGAGTTAGAGGAGGAAAGCGTTGTTGCTTTTCAGTTGTGATTTTTTTAAAATTTTGTGTCAAAAATAGGTGTTATTTCAATTGCACCATCCTATATACTATACCGTAAGTTTGATTTTTTGTTATTTGATGAAAATTAAAGCTGTTTTTTTCGGCTATCAGAAAATGTGATAGTTTGTAAGGTTAAAGGTAAAGTTAAATTAGTATTCATTAGTATAGTTTAGTATAAATTAGTAGTTAATTTGATCTAAGTTAAAGATGTTTCTAACCAGAAAATATATTTAAAAAAATAATATATATTAAGTTTCATGTCCCTACATAGAAACTATTTCGTAGCATTTATTAAAATAAATCCTGGTTTGAAACCTCGGTTCAAATAATCTACGTTGTACGGAAGTTTAGTGCGATGTTGGCCGGTATGACACGATATATTAAATCGATAACTTAAATCGATTTGGTAAGTTTTGGATAAAAAAAAAATACTATACAATAAGTGAATTTTCCAGCATTTGAAAAAAATCAAGACACTCTTAACTTTCAACGTTGATGAAAGAAGGTATTCTCATTACAAAATTGAAAGTTGATAAAATTTGTTATATGCAGACGACTCCATATTACAAAATAAGTCACATACAATATTAAAAATCTTTCTACAAATAAGCCCACATTTTTCTTTTATTCTTTCATCAGTTAGAACTAAATTATAGCCATCCATTGGTTTTGGTTTATTTTTCTTTTTTGGCACATTTGCAGTTAGCAAAATTTCGTTGAAAATAACACACAATTTATTTTTTAAAATTAGTTTACCCTCCCCTTTTAAGCAAGAATGAGTATCTCTAATTTAAAATTAACTTGCATCCAATCTATCATTGCTAACCGTCAAATTTGAAATGAAGAGCGAATATTGCATTACCATGTTATGCTCATTTGACGTGGCAGAAATGTATACAGTGACAGCCTTCTAATCATTTCAAGTTCAATTACCCATTCTATTATTGTATGCTAATGATGTTTAGCTATAGCGTGCTAACCAATAAGGCATAACGACACCGATTTTACTATTAAATTGTAGTTAATACTACTTGACGGAATTATTTAATAATATATCTCTGTATGATATCTCAATAGATCGCATGCGTTACTTTAACCCCTTCAGGGGCAAAGTACTCTTGTAGCTAAAATATTGAAATGATTGACTGACACCAGGATTTACTAACGAATTTATTTTAAAATAAATAAAAGCTTTTCCTCATGTACCTTATAAATTCAAAATTTGATTACAAAATTATGGTGTCATTGTGGCATTTTGGGATTAAAATTAAGTGGTATATATTATATACCGGTGCCCTTCAAGGGGTTAATTATACTTTTGACTTCGGATTTTTTTTAAGTTTTAGAGTACATCGATTGTAAAATGCATTATTATCAATTCCATGATTTCAATTAGATTCCTGCACGGAAAACCATAACCTGAAATTAATAAAAAATATTCCAATAATTTTATTGAAATTATGAACAGCTTTAACTAGTATTACGTTATTATTGGTATTTCGATAATATCGAAATTTCAATTTAATACTTTATGAAAAAAAAAGTAGTGAATATATTTTATTCATAATTAAATATATATCGTTTCTTCTACCTCAATATTCTGGTTTTCTTTTGACAAATTGGAGTATAGCAAATTAGCAAAATTCAAAATCCAATTCAAAATCAACCGAAAACAGAAAAAAATAGAGTCATTTAGACATAAAAAAAATGCATTCACAAGTTATATATGATAAATATATTATAAGTATATTATAAAATACTAAGTTGAAATGGAATTAGCTTAACAGAAGATAAAGTTATATTTAAAATAAATAAAATAATAAATTTTACTTTCAACTTTATTATTAGTTATATTATTTATTGTTAGAGTAATTATTATTTAATTATTAGAACAAAACATTTAAAAGATTAAACTGAAACTCATTTGCATCTGGTTATCTGGAGTCCGAATAAATTTTGCTCAAAATCTTTTTATATTTAGATAACTATTCCATACAATGTAAGCATGAGTTTAAGGCTATAAATGGCCATAAATTAATTTTCTCTATAATGGTGTTTGATTATCTTGACAAATTAAATGTCCCACCAGCTATGATGTCATACACTCACGCACAGGTTTTTATTATTATTATTATTATTTTTTAATCGGTTATAAAAAGGAAAAAACTCGTCAAATTTAGGGGATTTTTTCTTTTAATGGCAACATAGCTATTGTATTAAGTTATTGGTTTGGCGCGGACTTGAAAATCGTGCCAACCAAAAAGTCACCAAACATCGGTGCGTGAGTGTAAAGCATCTGTTCCGTCCCATCTTATTAATCAATAAAAATGTATGACTTAAAATTGCATATGTAAATATTTTTTTTTCATTTAAAAAACTGTTTAAAAATGTATAGTAATGCAGGAAAGAAAAAAAAGAAAGTATATTATTCTATAACAAAACAGACAGGAATAAAATACAAAAAAAATATTTATTTATAAATCTTATTTAAAAATTTTTTGATATTGTTTCCTTTCTTTTTATTCCACATAAAAAAATGCAAAATCGTTTCTTAATTATTTTTTTTTTCTTTTATTTAAAAATATCTGTAAAACTTCGTAGTTACCCCCAATTTTGGAAAATTCCTTTTATCTCAAATCCGTTTAACACCCCAACATCAAGTAATATGCAGTTTTATTCTCTCTCAGTAAAATCATTTAACGAGTCTTTTTGGATCTTTTGTGCACGTGTGTGTATCCAAACATTTCTATTTATTCTTCCATACTACGGTTATAGTGTCTAAAAAATGTTGGACTTGGACGTGTTCACTGACCGCAACCTGAGTTCCCTAGGGTAACACATGGGTAGCACAAAACATTCAGACACCGATATCACGTGACTTTTGGAAGATTATTCGTAGCGTTCAGAGCCGGAAATTACCCAGACTTCTGGTAACCCACATTACCTACAGAATTTTGCTGTTTAAAGTGATCACATGATTGGGAAACCTGATTTGTTTGTCTGCTTTATAGCTAACTGCAACTATAGGTCGTTCTTCATGACTCCTACTGAGCAGTTGAGTTCTGACTATTTGATTGATCTACGTTTGACAGGTCTATGATATAACTGGCCAACTTCGCCAGGACGATTCCTGCAATGTTCGCTATGATAAAATTGTAGTGGTAGATTGTTTGACGGAGGTTTCTGTTTGTAAACATGCCCACAACTTTACTCAAAAGCTTTCACACCTGTTTTAACCCAATTTTACCCTCAGAAACGCATATGACGTGATTCCCCAAGTATACGAGAAACCCGAGTTTCGGTCTCAAATTCGCTCATAGTCTGGTAAATCTGTTAACCAAAAAGTGCTAAAAAATTGCATCCCATAAATGTTGAGTGATGCTGACAGATAAATGTCGATCGCAGTGACATATGGTGGTTCAAGCATAAACATTGTAAAAGGATTCAATTGAGAAAGCGTTTCGTCCAATCAAGAGCTAGCAGATGTCACTGCAGTCGACATTTGTCATTCGGCATCGTTCAACACTTATGGGATTTAATTCTTTAGAACTTTCTAAAGCATTACTGGGAAATCCGGTTACTACACAAAATATTCTAGATGCTGTACTACGGCTCGCCCCAGGATTACACTTATACTCTATAGCGAAACCTGGGTTCCAGGATCGGTCATCCTTTGTCATCCCTCGCAAACTACGTTATAAGAGAGTGTCGACAAAAACAATTTAAGGGTTTTTATTGGTTCTAACGATTTTAGACAAAAATGAATCGTCAAGCATCTTGAAGAACCTGCCGTTGCCGCCAAGAAAATCTTTGATGGCTTGTCTAACTCGTCTGTAATGTAAAGTTGGTTCAGGAGAAAAAGCAAACAGAGATTCTTAAAATGCCTAAATTAAGACAGAAAAATAGAATAAATGTTTGCCCTAAATCCTACTCCAACTCCCCAATACAGGCCGCGCGTATAGTGGAAGCACCAAAAATGCGAAGTTGAATCTAGTACTGAAAATGTATCTTAAAAATATTAGAAGTTAAGGATTAAACTGAAAAATTATATTATATTGAACCTTGCCTTATAGCAAATAAATTTAGATGTATTCAAATCTGAAAAATAAAATAAATATAAAAAGGACTCACCCAACTAAAAGAAGATTGCACACAGACAAGTAAATCACTTCAAGTAATTTTATTTGATGATGCACACACTTATAAATCATATCATCAAATGAAGCTTCAGAAGACACAATGATAAGAATTAAATTAATAGCTGATATACCTTTTATGTTTTCATTAACTTATAATCAGTTCAATTCGGTGTGAAATTAATACAGTTCTAAGGAATCCTTCATACCAACAATTTTAAGATAATTTTGAAAATGTTCTTCATATTTAATTGTTCATAGAGATTTACTTGATATTTTATACTATAGGGAAAAAAGTTTTATAAGTTGATAGTTCAAATTAAAATATAATTACTATACGAGTTGAAACTGTAGGATCTGGAATGCTAATATTCTTCTATCGAAAATGGATGAATCATCTTTAAGAAGTTGACTTAATGAAGAGTCTCACTGGTAGAAGAAATGGTGAATTTGCCTGGCTGCCATCCTGAAAATGCTGTCTGCACTGGGAATCTTATTTCTTATAATTGCAGAATTGTTACAACTGCGGAAAATTATCACATCAACAGGCGCGGTAAGATCATCTAATGAATGAAGTCATAATGACTAACGGACATTATCAATGTTGACAGCCCAATCTCGGGATTAATTTGTTGAACAACGAAGATCATGTACGTATAACAGATAAATTGCAGTACTTTGATGACACTTAAAATATTGATGAAATTACTGAAAATTGTTTCGCTGTAGACGCCACATTACGGTATTAATAAATCATCTTTTATCAGACTTTAATATCAACTTGATAAAGAAAAACTATTCTCGATGAGGAAATTTTATCAGTTAAAGTTATATGTTGCTGACATCATCTTAACTTGAAGTTCCCAAAAGAATCAAAATTTTACAAGTGCCTGGCCTTTCGGCCAAACACTGCTTTTTATCCTCTCCTGCCCTACATCCAACGGCAACGGAGAGCAGCAACTCTAAAAAAATTTTGAATTCAAACTCTACCAAGTCAACTCACCTAACAGCCAAACTATCCAATCAGAAAACTCGAAAATTCCTCTATCTCGTTTCGTACCGCTTAACTTTCAACCGCCGACTCGCAAAAGTATGTTATCAACAACTCAACTCTACACGCAACCGATACGAACAAACTGAAAACAACTCCACCCTAGCAACAAGCGGCGGAAATTAAGATCGCTCGTTCGCGAAGGTTCTAGAAAGAATTTGAATTCCCCTTTTTCCCCACTGAAAATGCACCCCTTAACCTTGGAGGCGTACTTGAATGACCCCCAAACAAAAATGGGTGACGATCGTACTCTAAGTTGTTGTTTTTTGAACGCACGAAGATGCGATCCAAAATGGCCAGGCATCACTCCGAAAACAATTGAAGTAAACATTGAGATTAGAGAAAATGTTTAAAAAATCATATCTGCCAAGATTTACGTTGAATCTTGCTAGAATTTTGGCAGACTGCATAAATAAATATGTTTAATCTTTTGAATCAAGTTTAAAACAAAAATAATTAATATTTAAAAAGTAGAAATTATATATTTTAACTTAGAAGGAAAATCGCGGTACTTTACCGGAATCGATGTCAACAAACGGAAATCTTTAATTCTCTATCCAGAGATTTAAATGCATGATTATAATTTAATTTACAAGTGATTATTGATTTTTAAAAGTGATTTCATTATGGAAGTTGATTTTAATTAATAATAATATCTTAGCAGAAAAGTTAAAAAGATTAATTTTAAAAAGATAGAAAATATTGACTGTTTAAATAATAACGATTAAGTAATTCATTTAAATGTTAATTAATATGAAAACTTTTAATTAATGATTATTAAGGATTAAATATTTAATTTAAATAAAATAATTAATGAAAACTATTGAATTTAAAAGTAGAAATGGAATGTATCATAACATCGTCAATTCAAATTCGTCCAGGCGAATATCGCCAAGTTCTGGAATCTGGGTTTGCCATAGTTTGGACAAAAACTTCAGTCAAAATATGCGCTCTGTGCGTTTGTCTCCATTCTCTTACACAGGCACTCTATTTCATACCGCAGGGATCCAATATAGTATATTTTTTACGTCCGCTGTTGGAACTCCAGACCATTTTTTATGTCTCTGGAATAGGTAATTAACTTATTTTACAAAGTGGTACAATTCATGTGTATATATCAACTATAGTACCACTATGAAAGGAGAAGAAATACCTTCTTCTACTCTCGTCATGCTAGAATGTGTTTTGACATCTAATGGAAACAAGCTAGTAAGTGCTCGTCAAACGTGACAAATGATTTAAGTCAAGGCCGTAGACAGAAAAATATTTCGGAGGGGAATTTGTAGGTTGAAAATTTTATTCTTATTATTGTATTTTTTATTTGTTTTGTAATACTTTAATAAATATACAATTATTTAAAAGTTATCTATTGTGAATTCGAGTAACCAATACTTATCATAAAAGAAAAAGACCCTTCACAAAATTCCTTTTAATAAAACAGGCCCTTTCACAAAATTCTATTTCATAAAAATATTCCCTATTTGTGTCTTCTTAATTGCAAATAAATTTATAATTTCATTTGCGTGGATGATGATTATACTTCGCTAATGTATCGACAATAGTTTCAAACAAATTAAAGATTTTGGAAGATTTTTACATACATTTGAAAATGTCTTGTCAGAAATGTATTCCCAGGAGTATATGTCAAAACTTAAGTTTGCCAATTTGTGGATATTTGGAATTAGTCGCTCATTGTATTCTTCAATCGTTTCAGTTAAACAAGTTGAAGAATTTATTTGAATATTCCACCAATTTGTTTGATAGTATGGAAATCCCGCTTTTACACAGTTCCATAAATATATATATATATATAGGAATTTTAAAACTTTCTATTGTTTATTACCTATTTTATATTTTCTTAAATTACATTCATGTTTTCAATGTGAGACTTTTTTATTTTGACTTTCTTGATTAATACTTAATGGCTTATTTATAGTCATCCTGAAAAAATTTCGGAGGGGGATCAAACCCTGGTGATCCCCCCATTGCTACTGCCTTGATTTGTGTTCGTACTATAAGTAGTTTTATACATATACAGATCTTGGTGCAATAGCTGTTGTACTTTTATGCAAAAATGCTTGAATACAAAATCTATTTTATGAGCAGATTTCATATTACAGATATTAATTTTATTTTATGAAATTATGTTTCACAATACACTTTTACAAACAATTAATTACAATTCTGTTACATTAAAATTATACTATGCGCAAATATCCAATACAAGAAAATGTAAAAAAAAATCATCGTTATTATTTCCTTGAAAAAATGAATTATATCGTCTGTTATTATGATATGATTAATTACCGTAATAAAATAAGTACAATTTAAGTTTGCAACATTTAAAATTTTGTTGACATTTACTGAAAATTCCAATGAGAAACTTAAGCCTAGCTTTGCAAATTTCAGAACTTGAAATCCATGTTTAGACTCTTTATTCATTTAATATCTATTTCTCCGAAAACATCTATCCAAAAAACTGTCGGTAGATTATATGATTACTATAATTAAACAATTTAAGTAAACAGTTTCGCTTTTTAAATTCAGTAATACGGAAATAATGACTCCATTATAAATAGAACGTAATCAACATGGCAACCTCTAATCATTACCTATCATGGAATATCAATGAATTTATTACGTATGATATTATTTAATAGAAGGAAGATTTTTTATTAATATCTTTTTAAGTTTTGAATCGAATAGGAAATAATATATTAAATCATAAAACGTGAAATGACTGAAGAAAATTCTAAAACGATTATATATATATATATATTAAATTTCAAATCGTTCGGCTGGATAGTTTTTGTGCTGTTATATGCGGACAGACGGATGGATCAGATGAAGACTATAGGTGCTACATATTTATATAATTACGAATTCACTTAGAAAGATTGTTTCTTTCTTTCGAAATGCTATGCGTTAGACTAGGGGTGATTGTGTTCAGGTATTTTGTACACCACTAAATTTATATAGCAATATTCTTAGTATGACATGGCAGAATTTATCGATTAAGGAAGAAAAATATTGCTATATAAATTTAGTGGTTTACAAAATACCGGAACGCAATCACCCCTGATAAGACCTAAACATCTTCATTTGATCTCTAAGAAGACAATAAGTTGGTTTGAAATATGCCTGTGGCGATTTTCCCAAGAATTACGGAGCAAAAGATAAGCGCTCCCTGCACTGTAAAAAAAGGCAGATGTTTCCGAAAATATTAAGAATTTAAATACGGCTTACGAAAATATAACATAATCTTTTCCGAGATACCCATGATTCTGAAAAGCGCTCTTTCATCCTCTGAAACACCTAGCTGATTTGCAACAACTAGCTGATTTACAAAAGCATTTGTGAAACAAATATTTCTTTTGATGCATGTAATTTTTAGAAACGTGCTCAATTAACAACATTAACAATAACATTAACTTTTTTGCTATTCTTCCATGTATTTTGTTTTCTCAGCTAAAACTGTTTACTTGAGAATTAATAATATCTGAAAACTCGATATTTCCTGCTGAGACAATTTATTAATACAGTGAAATAACTGCTCGGAAACGTTTCTGAAATTTACTGGCAGCAAAATAAAACTTATGTTTCTCAAATGCTTCTTGAAATCTCAGTGATGTCTTCGTTTCTGATGTTTCAAAGATACAGGAAAGATTTTTGGATTCAGGGTTAGCTCGGAAGGAGTTATATTATACTATCCGATTATTTTCAGATTAATATTCGTATTATGTTTGAAAACATGTGTTTAATTTTTTACAGTATGGAGGATTGTTTGGGAACTGCATGGTTAAACTTATATAGCTTCACAGTGCAGATATTTAAGAAATTGAAATTTCATTATCGCCTCCCCTCATATTTAACTTAGTAAGTTTTCTGCAGTAAGCTTTACTTCTTTGAAACTTATTAGATTTCAAAAAGAAATGTACTAACACATGCCATGTATAACTAGTCGGATGTGCCAATCCCAAAACTTTCTTCTATCTCACACAGGTTTCGCATACACTAAAAAGAATCAGCAACCAATTTATATCAAGGTCTAACTGAATCTAAAGTTTTATTAAATTCTGTGCATTAGTTCTTGAGATAAGATTATTGCTAAAATCGTGTAAATCCTACAATATGCAGTATATCAGCGCCACCTGTTGGGAGATTTAGATAGAAACCTAATCAACAACAACTTATCAGAACGTCTGACTGAAATTGAAGTTTGATGAAAATCCGTGCATTAGTTCTTGAGATATAGTTATCGTGATAATGATGAAAAAAGTAGCATATCAGCACTGCCTGTTGGGCTATTTACACCAAAACGTAATCAACATCTATTTATGTCAAGGTCTAACAGAATCTGAAGTTTGATGAAATTCCGTGCATTAGCTCTTGAGATATAGCTATCGTAAAAATCATGAAAAAAGTGGTATAGCAGCGCCACCTGTTGGGATATCTACATCTAAACGTAATCAGCGTCTATTTATGTTAAGGTCTAACTGAATCTAACTGAAGCTGAAGTTTGATGAAAATAACTGCATGAGGTCTTGAGATAGAGCTATTGAGGAAAGCGCAAAAAATGCAGCATAGCAGAGCCACCTGTCGGGCGATTTTCACCAAAAACTAATCAGCACCAATTTATGTTTGGGATTAACTGAATATAAATTTTTATTGTATTTCGTGCTTTAGTTCTTGAGATAGAGTGCCCACAAATGTTTTGTCACAGACAGAGTCACAGACTCACAGACAGACATTTTCCAAAAACAATGAAATCGTGTTCAGGACCTTCTAAAACGTATAAATCCGTGGAAAACCGAAAAGTCGAAAATTTTCATGAATCCAATACTTTTTTCTTGTAAATATAGAAGAAAGTAAAAATATACGCATGTGAAAACATACATTCATACTTTCATTGAGTTTGAAGCTGATCCGGAGATCTCCTTCACATAAAGCTAAAATCTGAATTTAAAAAAAAAAAATTAAAAATATATTAAGTAAATTAAAAGAACTTATTTGGAAAAGAAACTAATTATTCGCGATGATAAAGTTTTAAAATTTCAAATCGATTGAAATAAGCTATAGAAAATTAAATGTAGGTCCATATAATTAATTATTTTATTTTAAAGAATATACATTTTATTACTATAAAAGGATGCTACAATCTATTTTGTAAACATCATCACATTTGATGTCGGTAGTTGACAAATATTTTCTTAACAAATTAATCGTTCCTTGCATTGTCAGTAAAAATTGAAATCTCATTGAAATTTCATTTTACATGTCCTGTCAGTTAAGATAATATCTAAATAAAGATGGCAAAGAAATTACATATTGATCTTTTCTAGCTTTTGTTGAAGATTGTCAAAGCATCAAAAACAGTTAGTTACTCAAGGTATATTAATTTTTCTTTACATTACATTAAATCTTCCAAAATTAATAAAATAAGACATTAGATTTAATATGTAAGACTTACTGCATGTTTAATGTATCATTTTCGAGAGATTTTATAAAATATGTGTACAAAGTAGTTAATTTTTTTCGAGTATCAGTTTCGAGTAACTTGTTTCGAGTACCCAGTGTGTGTGTAAGTATTGTTGAAAAGCAACGTTAAAAATGGTTGCAAGTACACAATGCACTATCCTATCTAGTCCTTTAACTTTCGAGAATGGCAGTGGATAACGGAAATAATTCATTACAGATATTAAGGATTACACACCAGAACATATATTAAGGATTACACACCAGAAATATTAAGACAGATTTTTAAATTTATTTAGTAGCATATTTGTATGATTAATGTGATTTTTATAGGCTTAATATTTCTATATAAATATAGATGTTGCGAAGTACTTAATTTACTTATTAAGCCATTCACTGCCAACCAAAAGTATACTCGTAGTTTTTCAATCTAAAATTACGAATTCGCACCAGAAATTTCGAAAGAAGAATGTTTATTTCATGTAATCGCGAAATGCCTGTAATTAAATAAAGTAAATATTGCTGTTAGTATTTTATGGTATGAATTCGAACTTTCTAAATAACATAAAATTCCTGTAATTGTAACCCGGCAGTAAACGTGTAAAAATTAAATAAAAGTGTTCAAATTTAATGCACTATGCACTTAATGGTTAAAGCTTCGACTGTAACTAACTGAAGGATATTTACCGTAATTTCGGGTGTATAACCCGCAGCTCAAAGAGTTGTTTTTCGGCCCAGAAATTTTATTCAATAATTGTAGATAAATATTTACAGCGAACTTTTAAGTTACATTTTATAAAATAATATTTCTGGGTCGAAAAACGACTCTTTGAGCTGCGGACTATACACCCGAAATTACGGTAACAGAAAACTCTCCCGTGGGACAGAGCACGCTTATATATAAACATAAGCCGTAAAACAGAGCTGTAAAGAAGGAATCATCGATAAATGAAACATATTAAAAAAAATAAGAAGAATGATTTCGTATAAAAAAACATTTTTTATAAACCATGGTATGTGATCGGTTTTCTTATTTTGAATTGAAATAAATATATGTTTCGTCTTACATCGAATCTTTACTATCACAGTATAACAGGAGCAAGCTTCAACTCAAACTTAGTCACCTACATTTACCATACTCCATTTGTGAATGTCTAAAACCAAGCATATTTTTGCAACATTAAAGTAAAGTATTTACGTAATGTACTATTTTTGTTTTTAAAAAGTGTCTAAAAGTTGGCAATTGAAGTCATTTTTATCCACATATTCGTTTTAGAGTTTTAGTATATAGTTCTATATCCATGATGTACACCTAAATCAATGACAATTTAATCACCTTTTGGAATTATCGTCAACTGTTGGGAATATATGTACCGACGGACAAGGAAAAAACTGTGTCGTTTGGAAAGAAGATCCACAAATGAGTTATGGTTATTATAATGATATTATCATTAATGCCAATATTTGTTCTGGCAGACTTATGCTATCCGCCGTTTACTGCTTACAAAGCATCAATGATTATGCTAACTGTAGCTGTACAGTTCAAGTATTTCGGAACTTTGGAATCATCATCAAAGTTGTCGATTGTAGAAAGTTAGTAAACTCTTTTCCATCCCAAAGAAAATCTAATTTTTGTTTTATATTAATGCGTGTTTTGATAATATTATCGATTATCATATTATTTTCTTCATTTTATATTCATTTAACTGATTTTGAGATATTACTTACTCATGTCAATGTCCGATTTGGTAACTTAAATTTTAAAATCTCATTTTCCATTATTTATTTACTTGTGTATTATTTATTAACCCTAGTGATACCAACAATTTTAACGAGTTTGTTTTGTGCGATATGTTATCAATGGAAAGAAGTTATTTCTTATTTGAAGAATATTTTGCAAAAATCAAATGCATGTTTTATTGATCCTAATCGTATATTAATTTATTAATATACGATTATAATAAGATTATAATTTATTAATATACGATAAATTATATTGGTATTAATTTATTACAAAATTGTCGTTTATTATGGAACGGCACTAAAATCATTAAAAACACGTTTTCAAAATTTTTATTTTATTTAACTGTAAAGAACATTGTCATTGTATTTTTACTCTATGTTGTTGTATATCAAAGAAAGAAATTTGATAGCGGAGCGATGGGTATTATTTTATTCTTTGCAGTTGAGGTTTTCTATTTTATAAGCACTGTTTACCTAGCATCAAAAATACCAGATGAAATGAACGATCTTTTAATGGAGCTGAGAGAAATTTATGAAGAAATATCTATCGGACAAAGAAATGGAAGTCATAGATTCAAGAGAAAACAACTAAAATTGATAGTTAACAAAAAGGCTATAGTTCTTACTGCAGGGGGTTGGGCCGACATGAGAAAGAGCTTGATACTTGTTGCTTTTGGTAATCTTATTACTTATGGGTTAATTATTGTACAAAATACATAATTGTAGCATAAGAATTAATTTATACGTCAAACCAGACCCATAATCATAAACTTTAGGAATTTCCACTAAGTGCGTTTCCTCGATCAAAAAAGTATTTTTAAGATTTCTTTTCCATTTCGCTCTGTACTTGACAATAACCTCACTTAACGCCTTCAATAACTCTTCAACAGAATTTTATTAAGTCATTCTTGGTCAGCTCCTCATTCATCTGTCTTTCGCGGTACATTCTGAATGGATTTTTGGAAGGTGATATTCTTTCATACCACGAACATGCCCATACCATCTCAGATTATTATGCTCGATCGTCTATACACATCTTGTTTTGCTTGCATGATTTCACGTATTTTTTAATTTTTAACTTTTCCTAGATGTTTTTGCTGATCTTCGCCTGAAGTCAATATCGGAAGAGAGGAGTTACTTTTTTACGGAGAGATTTAAAGTCCATGTCTCCGAAACTAAGTCTAGACCGGACCTCCCCCCATCCCCCCCCCCAAAAAAAAAGGGTTAACCCTTAATTGCATAGTGATGTAAATTCTTTTTAACTTTTAATAAATATATCAACTTCTTCGCCACTGCTATATTTATATAGAAATATTAATCCAGTAAATTTCCCGTGAACTATGTTGCTGAACAAATTAAAACTCTATCTTAAAATTTCTGGTGTCTAATATATACTAATATTATAAAGGAGTAAAGATTGTTTGTTTGTTTGTTTGTAGGGGGTAATGGTAATCTCTGGAACTACCGAACCGATTTCAAAAGTGATGGTGGCAAATTGATGGTGACAACCCTTATTACAACATAGGCTATATTTTATGTCGGTGCCACTGACTCCAGGGGCGTGCAGGAGCGAAAAAATTCTAAAATTGCAA
The DNA here is from genome assembly GCA_963931845.1 of Maratus michaelseni. Classification (NCBI taxonomy): domain Eukaryota; kingdom Metazoa; phylum Arthropoda; class Arachnida; order Araneae; family Salticidae; genus Maratus; species Maratus michaelseni. The sequence goes on from OZ007598.1 coordinate 80,332,960, forward strand.
TTTTTTGTATACCGAAGGAGCTAGAAATTTGAAATTTGGCATTGTAGCTACTTATAAGATGTAAATGCTCTCTATGAACAAATAAAAAAAAAATTCGAAATTTAAAAGGGCGAAATAAGCGAAAAGCGTTCTCAAAACATTCTAAATTACAATTTCTATGGAATCTCTGGAACTATAGAATCGATTTCAAAAGTGATAGCGGCAAATTGAGGGTGACAACCAACATACGCTATATTTTATGTCGGTGCCACTAACCATAGGGGGGTGCAGGAGCGAAAAACGTTCTAAAATTGCAATTTTTTGTGTACGGAAGGAGCTAGAAATTTGAAATTTGGCATTGTAGCTATATATAAGATGTAAATACTCTATAAGAACAAATTAAAAAAAAAGGAAATTTAAAAGGTTGAAATGAGCGAAAAGCGTTCTAAAAACATTCTAAATTGCAATTTCTGTGGAATCTCTGGAACTATAGAGCCGATTTTAAAAGTGATGGTGGCAAATTGATGATGACAACCCCTGCTCCAACATAGGCTATATTTTATGTCGGTGCCACTAACCCCACGGGTGTGCAGGAGCGAAAAACGTTCTAAAATTGCGATTTTTTTGAAATTTGGCATTGTAGTTACTTATAAAATGTAAATGCTCTCTAAGAACAAATTAAAAAAAAATTCGAAATTTAAAAGGGTGAGATGAGCGAAATCCGTTCTAAAAACATTCTAAATTATAATTTTTATGGAATCTCTGGAACTACAGAACCGATTTTAAAAGTGAAGGTGGCAAATTGATGGTGACAATCCCTACTCCAGCATAGGCTATATTTTACGTCGGTGCCACTAATTCCAGGGGCGTGCAGGAGCGAAAAACGTTCCAAAATTGCAATTTTTTTTATACTGAAAGAGCTAGAAATTTGAAATCTGGCATTGTAGTTACTTAAAATATAAATAAAAAAAACTCGAAATTTAAAAGGGTGAAATAAGCGAAAAGCGTTCTAAAAACATTCTATATTACAATTTTTATGGAATCTCTGGAACTACAGAACCGATTTTAAAAGTGATGGTGGCAAATTGATGGTGACAATCCCTGCTCTAACAGCCTCTTTAATAAAAAGCTATGCGATGCTGACTACTGGGTTTTTCGCTAATTGTTGCAACAGATTAATCTCGGAAAATGAAACCTTTGAAATTGCTGAAAAAAATAATAGCTCGAAAAGTATTTGTCCGAAAACTGTCAGACAAACTGCGTTTGAAAGGTAAAAAATTGTATTTTTCTTGATGTAAATTTCAAATCTAATGATTATGCCGTTTTTCAAATATTGAATTTCAAAATTACCAAATTTCACAACGGTGTACCATAGCGAAACCTTCATGTGTAAAAATATAATGATAAGGGTGACGTGTCCTGACGTGTATATTGGCACGAGTCACAAATTATAGTAGCCTTATTATTCTGTTAATATATGTGTGAATTATGAAATGTCAATATTTTGTTTGATTAAAAGTTCGTTAAGAGAAATTGACCAGCGTAGCGGGCGTAGCTTGCTAGTATTTAATATATGTATAAAAAACACAATTGTAAAAGAAAAAACTCATGCAAAGAAGGGTTAATGGTGATTACAAACATCTTAAAAACTATAATAATTTCAAATTTAAATAACCGTTTTCTTGAAGCTTAATTCAAATATGTGTAGATTTTTTTTTCATTTACTGGGAACAATTTAACAAATTATGCCAATTGAAAGATATTATTTCCGAAACGGCCGTCAGCTTGTGTTGCTAATCTTAATCACTTTCTGCATAATAGACCTAAACTGATTCGAACAAAATAAAACATTCTCTACGCATAGATATTGAAGTGTGTGATATTTTTATCCATATTACGCTAGAAATAGACTGACTCTTATATAAACTGGAATATACTTTTCGTTATTATGTAAGGGAGAACACGCATGTTTGACAATGCTAGATAGGTTTCCTATGCTTTTGCCACAATTTTTAATAGAATTTTCCGCCTTATTTAAATGCAGAAAAATATTACAAATCCTTCATTTCTACGAGGCATCTACAATTTCTGCTATTTAAATATTAAATACAAAAATTCTATTAACCTGTTAACTGGGTATGACGAAATATTTCGTCATACACGAACTACTCACATTCCCCTAAACAGGCCTGCGCGCTGACAAAAATAGAGGCTGTCGCAGGTAGACTTTTTTAGCGTTTGTACGGTCCCTTGAACTTCAACACCAATAATATCTAAAAGTTTTCTTTGACATATTTGATATCAGAAAAACAAGGCGAAGAAAACTTTTAGAAATTATTGGTGTTGAAGTTCGAGGGACCGTTCAAATGCTGAAAAAAAAATCCACCTGTGAGAGCCGCCATTTTTATCAGCGCACAGGCCTAGTATTCAGGGGGCGGTGAAATACTACTGAAATCTTTTGAACGCATTACATACACCTGTAAAATTTTAATAGAAATTTTCGTCTTATTAAATCGTTATCAATCAAATTTACATGCAAAATTACTGCCATGAATAAAGAAAAAAATTAAATTATTTTTTACTGGTGAAAGTGTGTCCCGTTGGTTATTGTGAAACGAGTTGAACAAAAGTTTATTCCCCGGTTAACAGGTTAACCCTTTAACGGATAAAGCATTTCAATTGCTAAAATGTTTAAATAAATGATTGACACCGGAAATTATGAACAAATTTATTTCTATATATAAAAAAAAGCTATATTTCACATGTATAATAAATGGAAAACATTTCTATTAAAATTCTGCTGTAATTGTTGTATTTCGTAATTAAAGTTTTGTGGTTTCTCAGAGAAACCGATGAACGTTAAAGGGTTAAGAAATTGTGGTAAAAGCGTATGAACCCTGCTAGAGTTTTGACGAGCTAGCTTTTCTTTTCTTTTTTCTTCCTTTTCCTTCCATTTTTTTCCGCTTTCTGTTTTCTTTTCTTATAAGCACAAGATGGAAGCGTGTTATAAGCATTTTCTACTCATTCATATTCTGTTTCAGCCATTTGTGTTGTTAAAAACAAATTTAAGTGGTATTTTGTAGCCCTCTCCCACCAATTATAATAAACCAGTTGCTTTTCCATCTTTCAGTTGTAAGTTCCTATGCCTGTTATAAATAAAGTTAAAGGAGTTTTTTTTTGTTTATAAGGGTAATATATTTACTGATCTAAAACATAAGCTCGAACTTGGTATAGATATTACCATGTTTCGTTACACTTATTTTTCAAAATGGCAACTGCATGATATTTGACACACTGAAGGTTTGACTGAGATAAAATCTCTCGTTCTTTATCTAGTGTAGTTGAAAACACTTTAATAATTGGATTTTACTATGTCAGTAATAATAATAGATACATTATTTCAGTAATTATTAGCATAATGTATATAAATATTTTTTAAATAAGTACTATAATGCAATATTTCAATTGTAACTGAATGCAAAAGTACTTATAAATGAATGATGTAAAGTATACATTCAAAGAAATATTGTTTACAATTCAAAATATTTTTTTTTTTAAAATACATCTACATAAATCTTAATACTAAACATACCGGAAATTTTATTCAAGTTTTATAAAAATATTTCACACCAAAATTTTTATTTAAAACTATTTACTTTCATTTAATTTATTTATGTTTAAAATTACACTGTCTGAAAAATCCGTCTTTATACATTAAATAATTCCTCATTTTTCAACAAATAATTTCCGTACTCTTAGAAACAAGCTTTTTCCGTGAATTCTTCTCGAAAGTCTGAAAAAGAGAGAAAATATCCGTTTATTCCCTGCGTATTAAATTTATAAAAAAAAAAAAAAAAACATTCGAAATTAAAGTATATTCTAAAACATTGAACACATTTCATCGAACCGATTACCTTTAAAAAAACTGTATAAAACTTGAAAAAGAAAGCGATTTTATTAAAAAAGCAAACATTTCTTCTCGAATTTAATTAAAAATATAATTCTTCTTCAAGCAAGTGCCCACTCGTCGTATCGGTAACATACTTGACTCCAGACTGGCAGGTTCCTATTTCAATCCTCAGGTGAGACAGGAAATATTCTTAAAATGTATTAAATAATGAATACTTACGCAACTGTCCATAGATGGCTGCACAAAAAGGAAAACAGTTTTTTGAAACCGACTTTCTTCAAGTAACAGAAAATTTCCCTCATGTAACAGACAAAAAAATTAAACGGAAATTCTTCAAATAACGGAAAATTTCACTCCTATAACAGAGAAAAAATGAACGGAAAATCTTCAAATAACGAAAATAAAGCGGCAGCAGTGCTGCCAGTGATATTTCCGTGTTTTGAAGGAAGTATTTTTGAGAGTGTATTAACAGCTGGAAGTCCATTCGAAACAATTTATTGTTTCTGTTTCTGTACCTTATATTTATTTTATGAAAACATTTCTGGTACAAATTGAAATGTTTTCTCTTGGTACGGCCAAATGACCCGTTGTTTGTACATTTAGCGTTAAATCTATATTGCGTACATAATATACATATTTTACAGCTTATGTTAAAGAGATTGCGTTAATTTCTTCTGGGGTTCTTCTTAAGCTACCATGTCCAATCACCAATTATAGTTTTAAAAAGTAGCTTTAAAAAGGATATTTGACTTATTTACTTACACTCTAAAATTGGGAGGAGTGAGAAGTTGACTCTTTGGAAGAGTGAGAGGCATTTTCACTCTTTTTGGAGTGAATTTTATAAAAATACACTCCTTAAAGAGTGGAATTTTCCACTCCCTAGAAAGGAGTGAAATATGTCACTCCGCTGTCGAGAGTGACTGTCTCACTCCCTTGACAAGAGTGAAATATTTCACTCCGTTGAAGAGTGAAAGCCTGGCATTATATAATTTTATCCATATTTATTTATTGAGAGAAACGAAATTACCATTTTTCTTTTTCTTTTTAGGTAGATTTCGTAAGAAATACTACGTATTTATTACGTTCTCCCCTATGTTGGAATTTCTGACCCCCCCCCTATGTTGGAATTTCTGACCCCCTCCCCTATGTTGGAATTTCTTCCCCTATCTATCTGTCTATATAGCTATATCATTTTTTTATGGACACGATAACTTCAATATTCTGCACAAATCTCTTCCAAACTGATACATATAATCAAGGGACATAAAATCTCGGTCAAGTTCGTTAATGGGCAAAATCGAAATGGGGGGGGGGGGTGAAAACAGAAAAAACCACACTGCAAATAGAGACGTCTTAAATTCAGACACATATGTGTCTGAAAATGTATTTCAGACACTCTAAGTGTCTGAAATAAAAATCAGACACTTTAAGTTAAATTTCAGACATCAAAGATGTCTGAATTTAAGACACACAAGTGACTTACTATGGACATAGTATGAACGAACTGAGAAAAATGTCTGAATATTGATGATATGTCTGAAAATAAGACATTTAGAAATTTACACCCTTAAGTGTCTGAATTTGCATGTGATGACTGTGATGAGATTGTATCACTATATATGCTAGCATTATAACCTTCAGAGACTGTTTTCTAATTGATGAAAGGTGCTAAGATTCTTTTTCATCTACTAACTAATATTACTCTGTAGAAGATGTAACAAAAGTAGTATGTCCAAATTTTTCAAATCTGCGTACAAATGTTGAAAACAAGTTATTTTTGTGCATTAATTAAATAATTCTTTTCGCAAAAATTACTTGCGTTCATGGACGTACGCAGGAGGAAGGGGGTGGAATGAAGGACGCCCCTTCCCTAAATATTTGAAAATAGTAAGATATGTATATTTTAATACAATGAGAGGTGAGCGCCGACAGAAAGAAATGTGTGGGGAGGAACAAGCTTTTGCAAAAGATATGCCTCTGGTCCACAGCCTAGACCGATTTTTTAAAATGCAGATTATAAACTTTAAATAAGCTAAACATAAAATATTTTGTCAAACCGCATCCACATGATCATTTTTAAACATACCAACTTAAAAAAACAATATAAAAATTTACAATTAAAAATATTAAATACTTAAAAATAAATTTCTAATAACAGTTTTGAAAATGCAGTTTTATAAGTGCAAATTAGCAGGTTAAAAAAAAAATCATGGGACTCTGGTTACCCGAACAACCCGTTTAAGATAAATTTAACGCACATAGGCGTAACAGATATTTTTTTTACGATAGAGTTCAGGGGGGGGGGGGACTTCTCTGACGAAAACTTCTCAGATCCTTTCCTTTTAAGGTTTAATTATTCCATAATCACTTGGAAGTGTAAATTTTATTTATTTTTTAATAATCAGAGAAACAAAAATTAATTTATTAAATTTCAAAATCTAGGGAGGGGCAATGCCTTTCACTGCCTCACCTCCTGGCGGGAATTATGCTAAAAGAATATACCAACTACACATCCCATCTCCCTCCCACAGACACATCTAAATTTGAAGTATAAAAATTGCTTTTTAATTTATCAATATTCGAGTAATTATTTAAATGTGAGACGACAAAATATTTATTTTTTCCCTGTTTTCATTCTGATTTAAAACCACCATAAATTAAAACCACCACCATTTCACCATAAATTGATAATTGTAACACTTAAAAAAAATACTAAATAAAGAAAAGAAAAAATTCCATTTGTATACCCCCACAAACCGCTGATAAAAACATAATCATCTGAAGTCAACTGATGTAACATACTGGAAATCGAATATGAGTCAGACTTCGTTAACGGAAATGCTGAGATGCATTTTTTTTTTCTTTTGTGTGTGTGTTCTGTGTTCGTTGGTAAGATCGACTGTTGGCTCATTAATATTTAACCCTTTCAGGGGCAAGCACTTGTCCTTCTGTAACGTTGAAATCCCACCGGAATTTAGAAAAGAATTTAGTTCAAAATAGGAATAAGCAATTTTTCAACTTTTTCTCGTCAAAGTTAAAAAAGTAAAATTTAATTAAATGTTTCTGGTTTGAATCGGATTAAAATTAGGTGGTATATAATATATACCACCGCCCCTCAAAGGGTTAAATGTTCTTTCAACGAGTGTTCTGAAGTGATTTTTTTAGTTTCATTTATACTGTGAAATGCTAAACAGAAAAACATTTTATTACAATATCGAAGGACCTATTTGGATATGAGTTTACTTATAACAGTAACATGTTGTTCTTATAGCAATGCCTGGGCTTGTTGAATTTCATATTTAGCTACAATGTAGCTCGTTGGTTTTTTTTCCATTATTCTACAGCATATTTAAAGAATCATAGTAACCAGACGGTGGAAACGACGTACTAAGAATATTTTAAAAACATATATATGTTTTAAAAATGGCGTTTAATCGTTTTATTGTGGAATACTATATTTTACATTTTCAGCAACTTGGATTATTATGTAGGTAAGGTTGGGTTTGTGTATATATGAATTCAATTTCAATCAGGAATACAGGAAAATATTAAACTTTACTACATAGTGTACTGTTATTTATTCAGCATTTAAGTTTTTTTTATTAGAGTAATTTGTATTTTATATAATTACTTGCTTTTTTTTATATCCAATAAAGATGTTTAGTTTTTATATATCTGTGTGTTCATTTGTGTTTTCAATAAATGCGTATAATTTTCAATATTAATGAATTTTTAATATTTCTTTAGACCTATATTTTTTATAAAATGGAATATTTTTTAATAGTTGTTTTCAAACCATGGTATTATTATGTGAAACTTACTTTGATAAGATTTCAGAATTAGTTTTAATGTCAATTTTAATTGAAGAATGCAAAATTTCAAAATAAATTTTAATTGCATTGTGTATTATAGATCGAAAGAACCACGAACTATATAAATGACTCATATAAGAAATAAATCGTTGTGACTTAGTAATTGTTTAACTTAATGAGTATTCCAATTTTCTATTTTTAATAGTTAATTTAATTAATAATATATATATATATTTACAACTAAAATTTGATTTCATGTAAATAAATTAATATATGAATCATTATTTACCTTTTCTTTACTGCTTAAAATTGTTGCTTTACGTTATAAGAAACTGGAGAAGATGTAAAATAATTTTAATTTTGATTTTTTATTCCTTTTTTTTTTTTTTTTTTTTGTAAAAAAGTTATTTTAAATGAAAAATGGAAATTAGAAAAGTTACAATGTAATATATTTACTTACATCAAGTTAAGATCAGGGTTCGTACGGATCAGGGAATTTTCCAGGAGTGTTACCAGTATTTTTTTCTGTAGAAAAAGAAATCTAGGTTAAACTCGAGAAACTTCGTCTTCTTTTGAGGAGATATTTTCTGTAAGAAACTACTGGTACCGAAAAATTTCCTGGTCGCAAAATTCCAGGAGGCGTACGAACCCTGTAAGATGTATATTTAAGACATGAATAGTTTTGAAACTAGAATTATTTTTATCGATCTGTTATTAAAAAAGAATACATACATTTTTTTTAAGGATAGATAAAGAGTTATTACGATTATCATCTTATCTGTATATAAAAACAAATTGCCCATATGGTCATCTTAATAACAAAAATATATAATTTTAAATTGATATTGCATTATTAAATTATTTCCTTGCAATTTCCAGTTACATTGCATTATTGATATATTTTCAGTTTTAGTGACAGATCAGTTAATTCTATTGCAAATTATATTTTCGAAGCCAATGGTTTCAAGTTAAATAAAATTATATTTATGTGGGGAAACTTTCCTGAACATTGTTGTTACTAGACCAATAAAACGAATCACAAAAGCATCGGAATCTCTGTTGAATTCACGGGAAGGGGGGGGGGGGTGACATTCTCCCCTGGAACATTTAAATGTACCCCCTAGACGATGCGATTTTATGATTTCTAATGATCAAAAAGCGCAATTTCCCTCCCGAAACTCTATAAACGTCTACCCATGGAGATAGAAATCCCTCCCAGAGAAAAATGTCTGAATTCAACACTGATCGGAATCAAGTTATCGTGAAATTCTGAATATTTTATAAATAAATTTTCAATATTTCCTATGGGAATGGATTTTTTAAAAATATTTCCTTATGAAAACTTGCTCAAAACACAAAAACTGCATTTAGATATATTTCCTGTGTTCCATCTGAATAATACAATTAAATTCCAAGATATACAGCCATTAGCATTAAATTGAATGATATTCTAAGTAAAAAATCAATATAATGTGAAACGTCGTGGTGGTGGTGGTGGTGTGTATGTGTGTGTGTGGGGGGGGATGAGTAAATAAGACCCATGTTTTTCAGATGGCAGAGCTAATTGGTTCTTTTGTATTGCTTTAGACTATTTAAGTATGCTAAGTACAAGATAAAAAAAATAAGTTGTTTAGCAAATCTTAATACACTTTAACTTTTTTTTTTTTTTTTTTTTTTTTTTTTTTTAAATAAGAAGGGTTTATAATACCAGCCTTGGTTTTTAAAGATGTTAATATTTGAATGATAATGTAAAACATTCCGGGAAAGAAAATATCTTTATTTATTATTATTATTATTATTATTATTATTACGGAATAATTCTATTCAAATGTTAAACTAATTCAAAGCATACTTCAAGGAAAAAAACTTGTACTTTCTACTAAGAAAATGAACTGCAAAAACCTCGGATACCTCGGGACTGCGGGGTTTGTCTTCTGTTTACCTCTATTTAGCGAACTATAAGTCAGGGTTGGATTTGCTTCCTGATTATGCATGGGCAAATCGTTCCAGGGCTCTAACCCCCCCCCCCCCCGTATTTTAGATGTTTTAAGCAATTTCCCTAAAGCTGATATTTTAAATCTCTTTCGACTTTGTACTGATTGATTATTTTCAATATTTTTAACTTGTAAAGTAGGATAAAATTAAAAACAAAAAATATATTTACCCAAATACTATTAAGTAAATATATTTTGTTTTTAATCTTACCCTTTGAAAGTTCAAAATATTGAATATAATCAGTACAATGTCGAAAGAAATTTAAAATATCAGCTTTACAGAAATTACATACCAAATTCGGGGCACCCTAAAATCATGGCGGAGGGGGTGTTATGTCCACGACCCAGTTTGTCCATGCTTTAATCAGGTTCTGCTTCTGTAACAATACTCAACTCTACTTTATGGGCAAATATTTTACCATTTATTGAGGATTCAATGTGGTCAAACATGGCTGCATTTAATGCTTAAGAAAAATATAAAGTGTGGTCTGAAATGGCTGCTTATTGCTCACAAATCAGAGCAAAAAAATGGCCGCGATTCAGACGTTTCAAGGGTCTGAAATTCAGACACAATTAAGTGTCTTAAATTTTTAAGACACTTTAAAGTGTCTCTTTTTTTAACCATCTGTCTCAGACACTTAGTGTCTGAATTTCAGACATTTCAGTTTACAGTGCATAACTTCTTAATTATGATACGTATCAAATCCGTTTAAAGTTATTATTACTTCTAGGAAAAGGGCCGAAAATTTATGTATGTCAGATTTTTGACATCATTAAAAATGGCCTCAAGGGGGGAGGGTGGGATAAGAGTTTAAGAAAAAAAAATTCATAACTTCGTCAATTCACAAGATATCCATCCGCTTCTTGGAAAACATGAAAAAAAATTGAATGCACTTAAACTAAAATTTAATATAACAAAGCATACCTTTTATTATACACGTGAAATACCACTTCGACCGATCGATGGTGTCTTTTTTTTCTTTTAAACATTTCAATATCAATTTTGCTTTTTAACCATAAATATAAAATAACCCTATGTGGAGAATTGATATTTTATCTTTTTTGCACTACTATTTATTTTTTATAATCATTGTTCAGCACTATATAATCAGGGGCGCCATTTCAGAACTTTCTTGGGGGGGAGCAAAGTTTTTTTTAAGGTAGTGACATTGCCAAGGGTGGAGTTCGGAGGGTCTGCACCCCCCCCCCCCCCCGCAAACTCTCCGGACGAGAAACGTTTACTTAATCATATATACAGAGACAGCAATACTTCTAATACGGAATATCAAATGACCTCTAAAAAAATCCGTTTTAGACAGGTTTTCGTATTAGCAAGTAGAATTTTAAAATATTATGAAAGTTTTCAGTTATAGACAGGTACCGGTTTTTTTCAGATATTATTTAAGACTGTTAAAACGTCTTTTCTATAAAGCACTTCTGAAGAGCATATGTGTATTACAGTGAAACGTGTCTAAGCGAAACCTGTCTATAACACAATTCTTTCTCAAATGCGCAAAAAAAAAAAAAAAAAAAAAAAAAAAAAAAAATCAAATTTCGACGAAAAAAACGCCATACAATCATACTTGCTAAGATGGAGACTTGTCTAAAAGGAAGCTTTTTTGCAGTTTTCAACTCCTTCTTTGCACGTTTACAGGGGCACCATTTCAAGAGTTTCATGGGGAGGGGGGGGGGAGTTTTTTTTAGAGACAGGGTTTGAAATATCGTGCAGGATTGCCCAAATAGCGCACAAAATAGAAATAGGCCCCCACAATAAGAAATGCAGTGTGAGATTTTGCCTTCTTATCTTAACTTCTTTCACAAACATGTGATTCTTCAGTGAATATATTTTTAATTTTAGTGGTAGTCCGCGAATTTTTCTTCTTTTTTTTACGCAAAAACAATTTGTCAACCTATCGCGCTAAACATCACGAATTTTACGAATTCGAATTAGAAAAAATAGTCAATTTGGCAAAATTGGTCGCGGAAAAAATCGTTAATTTTTTCAAACAACAGTGGAAAAATATTGCGAATTTCGCCAAAGATCACTGAAACAAATAGAGATTTTCGTCAATCGGTCGCAGAAAAAAATCGCGAATTTAGAATAACTGTTACGGAAAAATATCGTGAAATTCGTCAAAAAATTGAACAACAACAACAAAAAAAAAAAATCACGAATTTAGTCAAACAATCGCCTAAAAAAGAGGAATTTCGTCAAAGATTATACAAAAAAATATCTACTTTTGTCAGTCGGTTGTGGGAAATGACTTCCGAATTTCCACAAACGATCGTAGAAAAGAGTCGCGAATTGCGTCAAAAGATTGCGAAAACAAATAGCGAATTTTGTCGATCAGTTGCCGAAAAAAAATTTCATAAATTTCGACAAATGGTGGAAAAAAATTCGTCAATGATCGGAATTTCGTCAAAGATTGCGCAAAAAAATAGCAATGTTTGTCAGTCGGTTGCGGAAAAAGACGGCAGAATTTCAACAAACGATCGTTGAAAAGCGTCGCGAATTTCGTCAAAAGACGGCGAAAACAAATAGCGAATTTCGTCGATCGGTTGAAAAAAAATGTCGCGAATTTAGATTAATGGTCGAAAAAATCTGTTCCGTCAATGATTCGCAGAAAATAGCCAATTTTGGAAAATTATCACAAAAAAAATGAAACAATCACGAAAAAAAGTCGTGAAATTCAATCGGTCACGAGATAATCAGCACACGAACACAATCACGAAGTTACGAAATTTGAAAATGTTATGTAATCCATAGGTATAATAAAATTTTCATTAATGATTTTCCGACAGAAAAAATTTTCTGCAATCATTTTCTGCCTTCCTCTTCAGACTATGATCTAAATTCCATACAATTCAGAAATCTGCAAAACCCTTGGTCTCAGGTCCCTTGCTCCTGCATTGGGTGGGGCAACACGACCCAATCTGCAGTACGGATCGAGCCGAGTTGACGCGGCTTATTATCGTTGCGGGTCAGGTTGACTTGGAACATTTGACTAGGGTTGGGACATATAGGTCCCAGTGGAGTATTTTTTATTCTAATAGTACGACTTTTTGAAATCTGTCATGCACTTATATTAAGATATTTTCAAGAGAAATCTGTCACAAGTAATTTTTTTGGAAATTCTAAAACGATTGAATGCAAAATTAGTAGTCAATCCTGGCCCGTTATCAAAGGGTTAATTGTTTCGGGTTCAAATTGGATTTTCACTATTTTGAGTCGGGTTCTTGTTGCGCGAGTTTTCACAGAAATCCTAAATGTTTTCAGATGAAAAAAAAATAATTTTTCTACATAAAAGATAAAATTGTTATTAGAGATATAATTGTAGTCTACTTTTCCAAATCATATTGAAATATAGATTACTTTTCTTTCATTTCTGGTGGGGCTGCGATCAATGCAATTTTTTTGGACGTTTCCGGGTTTACTGGAAATTACAGTCCTGCATCGGCACCCGAAATGCATTTCGTTTTGGGTTTGGTTGATTAAATTTTTGTTGTTGTTGTTGCAGGTTGAGTAAACTTTATACGTTCGGGTTATGCTTTGACTCTTTCGAATTGGGTTCGAGATGAACCGATTATACAAAAGGAGGTTCTGAATACTTTTCAAATGAAAAAAAAACTATAGTATATTTGAATATTAATGTGTGTATATATGGGTTATTTTTTGTACATAAGCGGTAAACTTGTAAATTACTTTTCCATAAATGCATTAAAATATACATTCATTTTCTTTCACTTCGGGTTCAGGTATGAATATTTCGGATTTGGCTTGAAGTCTGTCGGGTTAAAGCCAGTATTTGGGTCAGTTACAACCAAATCTGGACAGGACTCTAGTGTCAGGCTGTGGAGATTTTTAAGAGCATACTATATATATAATACCATTTAATAAATCAAATGATTTAATAGCATTATAACGATTGGAGTAAATATAATGTGACACTAATAAAACAAAATTAACAAATCATATAATTAGGAAATTGAATACACCTCCCCCATATCCCCACCCCCGAAAAAAATCCCCTTAAATTTTAGGCTAAAGAGAGAATTTATCACTAAAATTCTAGCCTTGGGGGTGACGAGTTTTCTTTTAATCATGCTGTACACAGCTCAGAAGTAATTCATAGAGTTTTTTCTCCCATATATTTCTAAAACTAGCCAAAATACTCATTAATGATAAATGTCTCACTTATAGAATGTTGCAATAGCAAGGCTTTAAAAAACATTTCAATGTTTAAAGTGTTTATTAAATGTTTACTTCTTTCTTCTATCTTTACAAGAAAAAGGTATTGGATTTATGAAAATTTACCACTTCCGGTTTTCGACGGATTCATACGTTTTATAAGGTCCTGAACACAATTGGACTATTTTTAGAAAATGTCTGTCTGCGAGTCTGTCTGTGTGTCTCAGTGTCTGTATGTAACAAAAATTTTGTGGGCGCTGCATCTCAAAAACTAATGCACGGAATTTGATAAAAGTTTATATTCAGTTAGACATTAATATAAATGGGTGGTTATTAGTTTTTGGTGTAAATCGTCCAACAGATGGCGCTGCTATGCTACATTTTTCATGATTTTTACGATACCTATATCTCAAGAACTAATGCACAAAATTTCACCAAACTTCAGATTCGGTTAGACCTTGACAAAAATTGACATTGATTACGATTTGGTATAAATAACCCAACAGGTGGCGCTGCTATGCTACATTTTGTACGATAGCTATATATTTCCAGAACTAACGCACATAATTTAATAAAACTTTAGATTCAGTTAGACCTTAATATAAATTGGTGCTGATTTGTTTTTGGTGTATGTGAAACCTGTTTGAGATAGAAGAAAGTTTTGTGATTGGGACATCAGTCTAGTTTTTTTTTATTGAATCTGTGAAATTTGACGTTATTTTAGCTTTTGATCATATTTTGATTTTTTTTTTGGTCTAACCTGTGATAACTTATAAATTTTCTGAAATTTCAAATTCCTTGGGGGGGGGGCGGCTGCCCCCCCCAGCCCCCCCGAAATGGCGCCCCTGTATATAATGCGGTTATATTATTTTTGTGGCAACACTAATTTGAGGAAAAATCTTGCATTTCATTTATAAAAACAATGCCGATTTAATTTTTAATTAATAGCAATATTTAATCAAAAACCATGTTTTAACGAAATGTGGGGGTAGTACTATGTCAGAAGCTGGTTCAAAAACCTTTCGAAAGAGGCTACCTCATTTGTTGTTGTATGTTTTGTAAATTCATAGAAAAAGGGATGTTGACAACAGAAATAATATGTATGATTTTAGAATAATAGGACTTTGCAAAATAGCGCTAATTTACTGAAAAGTACGGTCAAAAGATAAGAGTTTATATTTAAAACAAAAATTAAAGTAAAATCACACATTGTTAGTCATAGAATATCCGTATGAAATAGTTATTAATAAAACTTAAAAAAAAAAAAATAAAAAACAGTAAACAATAATGTTTGATTCGATTTAAATTCATTAGCAATTAATACAGAGATCTAAAGATTTAAAATTTGAATTACACATGAAAAAAAAAATAACGTACATCACGGGAATTATTAAAATACTAAATACAACTTAATGGGTATTTGAAAAAGAAAGAAATAATATTAACTTATTAAGATTTTGGTTAATTACTTGCCCTTATGGGCATTTTAAAACTATCATATCTTTATAAGGCATGCAATGAAAGCAAACACAATAGTGATAAGCTTGGAATAAAATATTTTAGTTTATTTCTGTCAGTAACCTAATTTAATTCATTATGTAACTCTAATTGAATTTTTCCTTAAGAGTTTAATTACTGTTACAAACTATGAATTAAATAAATATTGCTAATAAAGTATTTTATTCTGTACAATCGTGGTACAATTGTGTATTACAATCTGTACCACGCTTGTGTCTATTTTCATTGCATGCTCTATAAAATATATGATTCTTTTAAAATGCCCATAAAAGAAACATAAAAAAAATAATTCACTTCATAAAAAGTGAACATTCACTCCTATGAAAGAGTGGTTATTCACTCTTGTCAGGAGTGAGAAATCCACTCCTTTTGCAAGAGTGAATAGTCACTCCTATGAAAGAGTGGATAGCCACTCCTATGAAAGAGTGACTATTCACTCCTATCAGGGTGAAAAAAACCACTCGTTTTACAAGAGTGGATAGTCACTCTTCTGAAAGAGTGAGTATCCACCCCTGTTTAGAGTGAATATTCACTTCTCGGGAGTGAGTATTCACTCTTTCAGAGAGTGAACAATTTCACTTTTGCCTAGAGTAAATAGTCACTCTAAAGAGGTTGGGCAAATTTTGACTCTGCGATAGAGTGAATATCCCCTCCTCCGGAGTGAATAGTCACTCTTTCTTATTTAGAGTGTATAAGACTGTGCATTAATTTGTAAAATTGTTAATGTAAGATATAAACATATTAAGAAACGTTAACTTTAAATAATTGCCAGATCAAATAAATATGTTTCGCATCAGAAATTTTATATAGTAAAATACTTTAAAAAAATACCGTACAGATGGAATTTACTTTTTACATTATAAAATTTCTGGTAAAAGTATGCTTTTTTCATTTAGTGGATTAAACCTATCTATATGCCTTTTTAATTTAGTGGATGAAACTTATCTTTGGGTTGACCAAACCTCTCTCAAGTGGAAAGTTTGACCCAGTTTACAGAGTTATAGGAAATTGCTTTTTTTTTTTTTTTTTTTTTTTTTAAATAAATCATTTAAACTATCTTTAGAATTCTGACTCAGTAAACACTTAAAACACATATAATAAGCTATTTGTATGAGGCATGCTGAGTTGGTATTGCATTTCAAACATGAATTATGAGTTTTTTGGTAAAAGGTGGGTCAAACATTCACAGCCTCCCTTATATCATTATTCAGTGATGTATATCCTAGTAAGTTGTTGTGTTACTTTTAACAATAGCACTGAACTCTTAATAAAATATCTTCAAATGCAAGTTGCGCGATAAAAGAGTCTTTTGAAGTTATGCACTGTTATTTTTTTTTTAATTATTATTCTGAGTAATTAAAAAAATTTCGAATGTGTAAATTTCCTTTTATAAATTGCTGACAGATTTTTCCGCGAAAAATATGCAAACAAAATGAATCCATAATTCTGGTTAATTTATATATACAGCTAGTATGATATAGTACTACTCGAATAACTTTTCAAATAGCCTTTATATTTTACACTTATTTTTGTTTTAATTAATAAAATCAAATCACTGTTTCGTTAGGATTTCTTACGTAATAAAAATACCTCTTTTCCGAAACTCAATGGGATACTTATGCTTATAGTATAAAATATTCTCAGAATAGATTTTCATTTCATTGTTCAATTGAATTAATATTAGTGGACTATCCGTTTACCGTTGAATTATTCTTAGAAATGATATAAAGCTTTAGAATAGAAAACGCAACAAATTATTTAATGTGAAACATAACAAAAAGTCATCTATTAAAAATAATTTCCTTTTCTTATTAATAGACAAGATTAATTCATGGATTAGAGATTTATTCTAAAATCTTACCAGCAATCTATTCAGTAACATTGTTTAATATAACGAGAAGATACACTGATTTCTTTCGGATTTTCTTTTAGATCTTACAATATGAGTTTGTTTGAATTTGTTTTAATATAAAATGTAAATGCATTACATTGATTAAGTAATCACGCGATGTATTCATTATATCAATGTGAAATAAAACTTAGCTCTGGATTTGTTTGATTTTGAAATAATCCTCAAGTGTTTGATATTATTTTATATTTATTAAAGAAAATAAAACTATTTTCTTACCACAAAATTATTCTGTAACATTGTTTAATTTAACAAGTTGATTCACTGATTTTTTTTCGTTTTTTACCTTTGGATCTTACACGAATAATCATATGAGTAGCAATTTATTTTAATATAAAATGATAATGCATTGCATTGATTAATTAAGCACGCGATGTATTCATTATATCAATGTGAAATGAAATACATTTATTGTTTTGTTTTATTTTGAAATAATCCTGAAATGTTTTGTCTGATTTTATATTTATTAAGGAAAATAAACACATTTTCTTACCACCAATGTATTCTGTAATATTGTTTAATATAACAAGTTGATATTCTGACTTGTTTCGGATTTTACAAATACAATAAAATTTTATTTTAATAATAAATGATAATGCATGACATCGATTAAGTAACTACGCGATGTATTCATTATATCAAGGTGAAACGAAATACAGCTTTCGTTTTGTTAGATTTTGAAATAATCCTGAAACGTTTGATCTGATTTTATATTTATTGAAGAAAGTAAAAGCATTTAAATAAATATTTGGAAATCTCAATAAATATCGAAATTATTATGAATTAGGAAAAGATAATATTTAAATATCATCGCGAAGATCGGATATTAAGTATACAATCTTCATGTTTGTTTAATAACATCATGTTTATTCAAAATCTAATAAATAATCCTGTAAAATATAAGCTGATATTTGTGTTTATTTTGTGTTCGTAATGTGGTATATATCTACAATTGGATTATATCTATAAATCGATTTTCGTTATAATTAGTGTGGAGAAATGCAGACACAGTCCTTTTATTGCGGGATTATTTCCTTGTAAGTAAGGTAAGTATTAGAATGGACTTTTCAATAAAGTATTTTGCATTCAACTTAATAAACTGTTATTTATTGAAAACAATTTCCTTGGAATTTTTATAATACAATGGTTTCACGGATTAAAGATTTATTCCAATTTGTTTCTTTTTATACATTCGGTCGAAATTCATTATAATCTAATAAACATTGTTTTAGATTTTACTTCACCATAGCAGCCGCAACTTCTATATTTCAAATTTCAATCTTTCTGAATAAATTTATTTACTTTCTTTAATAACGCATATTTAAATTAGGTGAAGTTTTATCGCTATTTGGAAATATTGGTGCTCATTATTGACAAGAAATATATTGCTCTTCTTGTCAAAGTACGAGCCAACCGGCAGCGTGGTTGGTAGCGGGGGCGTCAGCCACGGTGAGGGCCCCGGGTTCAAATCCCGGGTGAGGCATGGCTGTCATTCTGTGTGTATCTTCAGTGCTGTGAACTTCCCTGTGTCTATTCCGTCCCCAAGAAGAAGATTTATGTAATTTGTCCTGTATGTATTTCTGTGTATTAAAAATATGAATCATTCGAGACAACAGCCTTGTAGCTTATAGATCTCAAAGCAATCTCCGTTAAATGTCAAAATGTCACCGTACGAGGAATATCCATTTGATTTCTTTTCTTTATTTGCATTTTACATATATGTACTTCATTACAATATTCTTTATTTAAATCATTTATTTAAACCACATATGCTTTTACTTGTCTCTGTTTCTTTCCCAAACTGTATTTTCCGTTTTTACTTCTTGTCGTTATTATATTTTCATTCCGTATACTAAGTTTAAACATCGCACGTATCTCCAGCTCCATATGTCACGATCTCTGCTACCACTCTCTCTCTAATGATACAGTTCCTGTATCCGTCACTAAATGGCGTCGATTGTCCTCAACTGCTGCACATCGTTCCTGCGTTCTCTTGCGGCGATGTCGTCTCTTCCTGGAGAGTTCAACCTGTTGCGTGGGATCTTGCGTAATCGTCACGCTGTCGTTTGACTGGTTTGAATAAAAGACGATAGTTCACCCTCAATCAGCAGCTTCGCTTCGATTTATGTCTTGTATCGTCTGTGTTAAGTTTTTAGGTTGAGCTGTTCTTGTAAATAACAAGCCTAATGATGTTGTCCATGGGAAATGATGTTGAATATGTTTTAATTCCTCTGTTCTACCTGAAATATCCTGAAATAGTATTCCATAGCTGCCAACTTCTACGCTTTTTTGTTACCACTAAAATTTAATAGAAAATTTTGTTTATGTACTCATACGATTTTGTCGATTTCATAAGATAAAATTTACTATCAAACTTTAGTGGTAGGAAAAAAGCGTAGAAGTTGGCAGCTATGGAATACTATTTCAGGATATTTCAGGTAGAACAGAGGAATTAAAACATATTCAACATCATTTCCCATGGACAACATCATTAGGCTTGTTATTTACAAGGACAGCTCAATGTTATGAGTATTCGATAATTTATGCCGAAACCTGGAACTTTATCTTAAGTAAGCTCTCTTCTGTTTGACATCCGGCGAACTTATCTACATTTTTATGTATGGATTTTAACGTCTCACGGCATTTAGGGAAGTCCATCGGTAATAGTTATCCTTGAGATATCGTAACTCTGGAGGGATTAGCCATGTGTCATCTTATTCATCAAAAGTTCTCGTCGATGGAGTTTCTAATTGATATGCTTATACAGTCGTTCAACTGATTGCAAAACTCTCACTCAGCAAAGTTCCTTTCAATTGATATCCGGCATTATAACTTTACTTATTGCAAGTAGCGTAGCCAGGGTGGGGGTCCAGATGCTCTAGATACCACTAATTTTATAAAATGTTCTTTGCCTTATCAAATCAGAGAACTTTCTGCGATAATCAAACCGCGGAAGACTTTACGATATTACTGGTATCCAGAACATTTAGACCCCCCTCCCTGGCTACGCCACTGCTTATTGCTGTATCTTCATCAGATATTTAACGTATTCACCAGCTATCTTTTCCAGCTATTAAGTCAGTTTCATTAATTTAATTGTTCTGGTTTGGGCAATCAAAATATAACTTAACTTGTTTCACAATAGTTGTCATTTATAGTTTTACCATATTATTAGTTGTAAAGCTCTTTTAAGACATTATATGTTATGAAGTAATATATCTTTTTAGCAATAGATGTTTGTTTATATACGTAAGTAATCATTGTTATAATTATCTTTCAGTTATCTTTGATTTATTTAATTTGTGTTTAACGGTTTAATAAATATGTTTGGTTTTAAACTTTTGTCAATATTTTTATCATTATATATCATTATAGTTTATATTTATAAGTTAATTAATACAACCTTTTTACTTTACACTGACATTGTTTTTCCAATATCGGTTTAGGGGCGATCAACTAGTTACGTTTATCTATTGCAAACTCATCTCTGCTAATTTTAATATGTCTTTTAAAGCTTAAACTTTAACTTAAAACTTTACCATCATTATTTATATTGAATGACGTTAATAGGTACTTCAAGAAGTGTGGCAATTATCAGTTTTTAACGTATACTGATTAATTTGATACCTTCAGTTTTACACCAAATCTGGCGAATAATCCGGCAAAATTAGACACTTATTTTAAATACTGCCAGAATTTACAACTCTATTTGTAACATAAATATAATAAGTATTCGTGGAAGCTATCATTTTTTTGTAGGAATATTTCTCAGGCCTTGCAAATTATTCACTTTATCTGTTCCCGTATATTATACATTGCAGCCACCGATGTCATCATTACATGCAAAACACTCGCAGGTGATAAAGAGTGCAATGTAATATATACATACATAAGGCGACAATAAAGTTAAGCTTTTAGAATTTGCATTACGAAAACCGTCGTATGGCAAATTCCATTTAAATTACAAAGGACGACCAGTGCAACGCGCGGCAGTTAATCTGTTAAATAAATATTAGAATAGAAATTCTAAGAAACTATTTTACACAAAATGCAATAAACATCAATTTATTTAAAAGAATTCTCTATGTTTTAAGAGAGAATAATTTGATTTCATAGATTAAAAACTTATCTTAATTTGTTTCGTGCCCTCTTTCAAAAGCGTTGTTTAATAAGCAGAATAAGCGGATAAAATAAATATTTCTCAGTTTTATTTCAAGTCTAGTATATATATATTTTTAAATAATTTAATATTATGAACGAAATTGACAATTCTTGCGATGGGTGTTTTTCTTTTAGATATGATCTTTATGTTTGGTATTATCAGTTGTATTCCAAATCTAATCTAATAAACAATATTGCAAAATTTGTGCAGATATTTGCATTATTTTCTATAATAATTGCTACCAGAATGTATTTACAATTCAATTTTTAATACAAATGTTGTGAAGAATCTAGAAAAAAATCATATTATAGTGGGAAGTGGGATTTATAAGAAATATTAGAGTAGACATGTTAGTAAACTATTTTATATGAAACACAAAAAACACCAAATTATTTAAGGGGACACGAGCGTTTTTCGCCTTCAGAAATGATTACATATACAGGGCTGTCACTGGGGACTAATTTTAATCCTATCTCGCACCACTTTCTTAAAACAAATATTTTTAGAAATATTTTGACACCATGTGCAAAAGAAATTTACTACAAAATTTACTTTTTAAAAATTGTGGGGCGAATAGAATATAAAAATACTCGCCAGTGGCAGCTCTGCATATAAACCCAATTACAGGTGAGTTACTAGTAAGTTACAGTGATTATTACATGTAAGTAAAAATAAACTGGGTCTTATTCTTATGTAAGCATGTTGCAAAATTTTAAATGCGATTTTCTCAAAATAGTTTTAACCCTCCTAGACGAGGTTTTAACTTTTGATGTGCGTTCTTAGTTTTGATCGATTTCAACCAGAAATTAAGTTTAAATTATTATTTGTTTCTTTTTTGAAGCACGAAAGCTTGGCAGACCACAGTTAATCCAGCGGTTACAAGTCACTACCACAAAAATATCGGTAATAAAAAAACTGTTTTTTTTATGAAAGCTTTAAAATTTCCATAGTCTGTGACCAATGGGAGGAAGGAACAGCTACCATAATTATCGTTCTCGTACTAGGAAAACCCTAAAAACATTCCACAGTCACATCGTCCAGTCAGCTCTGATCTTTAACCTGAAGTTTTTATTCAATTAAGTATGTGTGTAGAATTACGACCAAAGTTTTTTTCATTTACAGCTGGGTTATTTTTTAAGAATTATAGTAATTCTTATGAAATAACCCAGCTGTAAGGAAAACGAAAATGTTGCATAGATTAGGTACTGTTTCCAGTTTCATTCTTTTAATTTTTTAGAAACGGTATTAAATAATAAACTGACAAACGGACGTTTAATGGGATTTAAGTCCAGTTTAACAGACAGATTAGTATGTTATGCAGACCATTACTAACATGCGTTGATAAAACGATCGTAAAACAAATATAGCTTAAATCACACTGTATTTAAAAATAATATTTCCAAATTAACATCTTATTTTATTTTACCAATCACGAGCAGAGAAGACCGAGCTAAGCTCTGCAAAGCTAGCTTTGAGTTCAACTCGATATATTTTTCTCTCTTTATTATTACTCTAATTCCTTTTATTTTATAAAAATAGTTAAACTCATAATGACCCATAATCAAAATTACCCACTAATCAAATTTTATCGAACATGTGACCAATCCCAATTGTCTTCTCGTGCCCGAAACCCGTAGGATATAAAATTTAGTCAAAATAGTCTGATCCGTTTTTTATATAAAATTAGCTTGACCCACAGTGACCCCAAAATTACCCACTAATCGGATTTTCTCTAGCTTGTGACCTAGCTCAATGATTTTCTTGTTCCCTAAAATTGTAGAATACTAAATTTACTTCAAATCCACTGAGCCATTTTTAAGATAAAATAGTTTGACCCATATTGACCCATGACCAAAATGACCCACTAATCGAATTTTCTCGAACTTGTGACCTAGGCCAACAGTCTTCTAGTGCTCGAAAACCAGAGGATGTAAAATTTAGTCTAAATAGTCTGAGCCGTTTTTTAGATAAAATTAACTTTACCCACAGTGACCAAAAAGTGACCCACGAATCGAATTTTCTTGGACATGTGAGCTAGCCCAATGATTTTCTCGTGCCCGAAACTCGTAGGACACAAAATTTAATCAAAATCGTTAGAGCCGTTTTTTAGATAAAATTAACTTGACCCTGGTTGACCAAAAATGACCCAATAATCAAAGGTTCTCGAACATGTGACCCAGCACAATAGTTTTCTCGTGCCCGAAAATGGTAGGATACAAATTTTAGTCAAATTCGTTTGAACCGTTTTTTAGATACAACTAGCTTGACCCCAACCTATGATGACAAAAAAGAAGCACCAATCGAATTTTCTCGGACATGTGATCTAGACAAATGGTTTTTTGGTGCCCCAAAACGGTAGGATAAAACATTTCGTCAAAATCGTTAGAGCCGTTTTTAAAATAAAATTTGCATATATATATTTATATACGCACACAGATTTGCTCGTATTTGAATATATGATCCGGCATTACTATTGATTTTGGAGAGAAATAGTAGATAGATGTGTAATTTCATATTATTACTATCCTTAAAAAACATTACGCCCTTTGAAAATTTTAGTTTATATTGTCAGTAAAATACATAGTTTAACAGTTATCATTAAAAACATATTTATGTTTTTATGCATATGATAAATATGTTTTTAATGATATATGTTTTTAATGATATTGTTAATGTCCTCAGATAAAAATTATTTCTTAGAAATGGTCATTTCATCAAATACTTAAAATATTAATATTCTAATTATAATATAGTGAACTATCTCTATCTAAACACTCTCTAATGTGAACACCCCGGTATTATGAACACATTCCAACGATCCCGGCGAAACTCCATAGACTTAACAAAACATGAATTCTCTGTATTCTGAACTCCCCACTATTATGAACGCTACTTTTGATTCCTATTCTACCTCACCTCTCTGTAAACTGAACGCATGTTTACAATCGGAATCCGGGAATTCCCTATCATGGAAGTTTGGAGAAATTGTAGAAGAATGAAAAGGTTCAACGAACTCGATTTAAAAATAAGCAGACAAAATCATTGCTAGATTTTAAACATCTACCCGATACTGCAATTTGTTTGAATAATTCAGATAAAATCTTAAGTTAACAAAACAAACAAAATATTTATTGTAAAAAAAAAAAAAAAAAAAAAAAAAACGGAAGAGTATTTTTCAAACGGGTAAACTTGAAGTTTGTAAATCGCTATTTGATGCAACTGTAGAAGATTCAGGTCCTGAATCTTCTACAGTTGCATCAAATAGCGATAACTGGGTCATGAATATTTCGTCTAAAAGTTTATCAGTATCGGAATCTGCTTTGCTAAATAAAGGCTTGAATTACTCTCTGGGTTCTACGAAATTAGATACTCCCGATTTGCTTGCTTCTGCTGAATCCGCTATTATGGGTTCTTCGCCACTGGTAAGACGTGACATTAGACGAGCTATATCTGCATCGATCTTAAACTCTAATTACTCCACTCCTGCTGGTACTGAAGATTCTTTGCGTATTATCAAGACACTGAGATCTGACAATTCGATTATAATTACGAGAGCCGATAAAGGTAGAACTACTGTAGTTATGGATAGGGATGCTTATGATTCAAAGGCTCATGAACTGCTTGACGATGTAAATACATATTCTGTACTTAAGAAAGATAAAACTCCTTCCATTCAATGTAAGATGAACAGTATTATTTCTAAATTTGAAAAACTTAAAAAAATCTCCCCAACCTCTGCTTCAAAATTGAAATGTTATACCGGTCTTGTCCCTCGCTTTTATGGGTTACCAAGGATTCATAAACCTTCTATCCCACTCCGCCCCATTATTGATTTTTCTAAATCCCCTTTATATAATCTTTCTAGTTACTTATCCACCCTTCTTAAACCTCTTACGCTTAACTCCAGTTACAGTCTTAATTCACCTTACAAATTTCTAGATGATTTACAGAGTTTTGTTTTCCCTACCGGTTATATTAAGGCTTCTCTCGATGTTGTTTCGCTGTTTACCTCAATCCCTTTTGATCTGGTCTGTAAAGTAATTGAAGATATCTGGCCTACTCCTACACACCCTACTGATTTTAACGTCGAAGAAATTGTTGAATTAGTTAAGTTTTGTTTGACCTCAAACTGTTTTATATTTAATAATTTCTTTTATAGTCAAATTTCTGGTACCGCTATGGGGTCCCCCCCTCTCTGTTGTAATTGCTGAACTTGTAATGCAGAATATTGAAAATAAGATTAATTCTGAACTTGGTCCACGTATTCTTTTTTGGAGACGTTATGTCGACGACATTTTTTTGATAGTGAAAGAAGCAGATTTAAATAATATTCTCACGATTTCTAACTCTATTGGTAACCCTATTAAGTTTACTGTTGAAATTGAAAATAATGCTGAATTACCATTTCTCGACATTCTAATCCGCAGACACACTGCTGCTATCTCTCAATCTATCACCACTACTGTTTACAGAAAACCTACATCTACTGGTCAATATACTAATTTCAATTCAATATGCCCTTTCAGCCATAAAATAGCCGTTATTAAAACTTTAGCCTTCAGGGCCATTAGATATGGCAGTTCTAGTAATGATTTTGAAATTGAGAAATGTAAAATTTATCGCGATTTGGTTAATAATAGCTATCCTATTGGTCTTGTTAAAAAAATCTTTAAAAAAACTTTAAATTTTGTGAATTCTACTCCCCCCTTTCCAACGTAGTAAACCAAATACTTTTATCAGTATCCCTTATTATAAAAACATTTCTGATAAAATTTCTGGCATTCTAAAATCATACAATATTGGGGTTTCTTTTAAACCAATTAATAAAATGAGTTCCTTTTTCACTAAGCATAAATTTCAATATGATAAGTCTAAATGACCCGGTGTTGTTTATATTATTCCCTGTAAAGATTGCAATAGTGTCTACATTGGTGAAACAGGTAGATCATTGGAAATTCGCTTAAAAGAACATACTACTGCTTTAAAAAATAGTAATTTGAATTCAAAAATTGTCCAGCATTCACTTAAAACGAATCACATCCCGCTAATTGCGAACGCCGGCATTTTGAGATCGGGCTGTAACAACTACCATGGTAGATTATTCCTTGAGGGTTGGCTCACTGAATTGCGATCGGAGACACTGGAATGAAGCTCGTGCCATACCGAGTGAATATTGTCTGTTGTTAAAGTAACTTTAACTGTTCTTGAATTGTTCAGTGGTCTGTTATGCATTGGATTTTTTTTTGTACTGATGATGCCTTGCGTGTCGCATGGCGAAACGTCTACTTATTTGTATTTTTAAATGTTTTTAAGTATATTTTTTATAAAAATTTTATTTTTTAAAGTGAGCTTATGTCTGTCTTAATACATTTTAATTAGTGTTTTTTAATAGTTTTTACATTCAGACGTTAAATATATACATATTGCAACTTATTTTACTTTTTATAATGTTTTTGTTTGATAAAGTAAACGAATTACGTTTTTCTTCAACAAATTGATAAATTGTTGCATAGAGACAGAGGTGCCAAGTTCTCACTAATCTTCTGTAATATGTGGGTTAAATTTAACCCAGGTTCAATACGTCTGGCACCAGAATGTTTTTAAGAAATAGAATCAAATATATTCCATGTAGAAATCTGAAATTAACTAAATAAATATTCATCAAATATTTTTTCTGGTTCGAAACGTTGTGAAACGGGGTCAAATTAATTCACACACATTACGGAAGATTAGTGAGAGCTTGGTATCTCTGCATAGAGAGGATATTATAAAATTACCGTAATTTCTGTTGTTATAAGCCGCAGCTAAAATAAGTCTGTTTTAAACCAGAAACGTATTTGAAAAATGAAATCATGTAAATATTAAGTAAAAATAAGTTACATTTTACTAAATAAAATTTCTGATATTTTTGTGTGTGTGGGGGGGGGAGGGGGGGAGGGCGTAAGCAACTTCTACGCCTGTAATTACGGTAATTTTTCCTTACATAAAATATTCTAATAACAACAAACTGAACTGCAACCGATAAATTAGTTCATGAAATTTTCATTTTCGTCATAGGTATTTATGAAATTGCATTGAAAGACTCTTTGTTTTCTATTATACTAAAACATGCTTCGTAATTATTTATTCCATTGTGCTATGGAACCCCTATTGATCAGAAAAGAAATTGCCTGAAAGATGCTTTCGAATAAAACTTTTGCTGAACTTTATTACACACTCAGTGTATAACAATGCATTTAATAATAGATATTTCAGTAAGGTTTAAATGCTATTGTTACCTTTTCTCTATACTGACTAACCTATGCAGAATGTCTTAAGTGTGTACATTGCTGAAGTTTTGATTAAATATTTTATTAACGGATCGATCATACTTCATTTGTATAGAAAAATAGTATCATGAAATAAAGATGTAAAGTATCAATAGGATATTGAGAACCTAATATAAATATTGACATATTAACAATTGTATTTGCCATCTTATACTGCGGAAATAAATATAACATAATATTTCAAATTTTTAGTGCTTAAAAGGCGTATAGCCAGAGTGAAAAATTATCAATACCGGGACTCGAACCCGGGTCATCAGTATAGCGCACTGACGTTCTACAAACTGAACCACTTCGAACGATACCCAACTTGGCACTTCTCACTAGTAGGCCACACACAAAAGAATTCGGTGACAGTATTGTTAACAATAATTGCTTGAAGTTTGTTTTCAGTTTCGGAACATGTTTTTAAATGTACTAACTAACATTTTGCCTATTACTTGGTGTGTATAATTTCCATAGATCATATTTAGAGCATAGAGCAACACAAAATATCTCTAGTACATTTCCATTTATTGATGGAAATTCCAGAAGGGGGATTTTGAACTGTGCTATGGGTTTCTTAACTGAACTAAAATTTAGCTTTCTATGTAGTATATATACAAATCTATAGAACGTATATAGGGCTGCACAAAAGAATTAAGATATTTTTCCGAATATTATTAGTAATTTCTGAAATTAGGTTTCTAAAGTGTGTTATGCGTTTTCCAAATTGTTTACTCAGACATCTGGTCGGGGCTAGTTGAGCTTAAGACGAAAGGGAGGCCTCCCCGTTTGGTTTGACATTGACTTTGCTTACTAAGGTATTATATTTTATCTTATTAAATGGTAAAGATTTGTAAATATACTTTGGAAGTGTTGTAAAGTGTTGCAAGTGTTTTTACGTTCTTCTTAATTTTGAATTAAATGCAAGGAATTGTATACTGTAACCCTTCCAGGAGAAATTAGTTCAAAAATGCTGAAATCATTAAATGACACCATGAATTAAAAAAAATCTATTTGAAAATATGTAAATGCTTTTCTTTACATACACCGTAAAAGTTAAATTTATTCCAAAATTCCTGTGCGATTGTGATATATAAGAATTCGAATTAAGTGGTATAAATAATATCCCACCGCCCTTCAAGGGGTTAAGGAAGCAACAACATTTGTGGAGTCCTATGGAAAATAGCTGTTATAAAAATAACTTTTTTTTCACTAACTATTGAATATTTGTTTCAATATTTAAAAAAAAAAATAGATTTCGAAGTAGCTAAACTACAAAATGATTGTTTGTCAAGAAATGAAAATGAAAAACTGCAATAGTTACGCGTCTATAATACAAGGTTTCTTTAATTAAAATGAACTGATTTTGAAGAAAAGGAAGACGATTGAAATGCAGATAATTATTATATAAGTATATAAATATATTAAAATCGCCTTAATAGTTTCCGAGTAAAATGTACCTCACT
This sequence comes from Maratus michaelseni, assembly GCA_963931845.1. NCBI lineage: Eukaryota > Metazoa > Arthropoda > Arachnida > Araneae > Salticidae > Maratus > Maratus michaelseni. Next base: position 80,362,210 of record OZ007598.1, read on the forward strand.
ACCAGCTGCTTTCCATAAGATTACTACAGAACTGTCGTTTCCCCTTAAACAAGCAAATGATATCCTTATTTGTTTGTCTCATTTTTCACTGAATTGATACGATCATATTTTAAAGCACGCAGTAAAGAGATTATCCAGTATAGTTCAGTAAAGTATATTCAGTAAAATAACCAAATTAATCAGCATAATGCGTTTAACCCTAACATTTAAATTTCATTTAATTAAATATATTCGGAAATTCTATTTAATTTCATATGCAAATTCAGATAAAATTAATTCCCTAAGACGAAGGTTTGATTGTTTACTTTTCTAAAGAGATTGTATCCTTTGAGAGACACATTTACGTTCTGTGACCCATTGTATAACATTTGAAGCAGTTGCTATGGGCAACCTGAATAAATTATCTTGTTCAAAATTTAGAAATGGTGCATTTAAATTAATGTCTGAAAATGTGCATTTCAAGTTTTTTTTTATTTATTATATAGTTATGTAAGTAATATACAAGAAATGTACACATGCGTCAAATTGAATTGCAGTAATAAGAAATATAAATTATGGCATTTATAATATTAAAATTTTGTGATTTAATACGAAAAATATGTACTGTGATTAAATGAAAAAACTAAATATAGCAAACATAGTGTAATATGCTTTATTTTAAATATAAAAATATATCATATTTAAATCAAATAATTATCACCTCCATATTAATAACTATCACCAACAGAGATTTGTTCATAATTATGGGAGTTATCGTGTCCATAAAAAAGTGACATATATAGATAGATAGATAGATATATAAAGTTTTGAACTGGGGGTGGTATTGGGTTATAGGAGTCATGATCGGCGTAGATCTGCAAAAATTTTTCAAAAATTCCAACATAGGGGAGAATGTAATAGGTAGTATTTCTCACGAAATCTACCTAAAATAGGGCTACATATAAAGAGGAGGAGATAGGTAGTGTAGTGTCTTCCAGTTGCAAGGGAAGTAACTGAGGATGTTGTCACAAGATGGCGGCGGTTATTTTTTCACGTCGGATCAATAGAACACGATTACCAAGGAGGAGGGAGGGGCAAACTTCCACTAGTAAATTTGAATAGAAATTTTTGCCTTATAATTCATTGATGAAAATTTTCAGTTTATGTTTTCACAATATGGCGGAACCGCAGGGTCTGACTACCAGATTTCCACCAGTAAAAAGGAATTTCTATTTTTGACTTAATAATGACAGAAATTCTGAAATAATAAGGCGTTTAAATAAGGAGAAAATTTCTATTCAAATTTACTCGTATAAGTTTACCCCGGCGGACAGTGGGACGTTTTGAAGATCTATGTGTACAAAATTGTTGCGTTAAAGTTTAATTAGGTTTTACTGGGTTTTCGAATGTATCACTAATAAAATACTCAAACAGCGCTAAATATTTGATTTATTTAATTATTTATATTCTTATTATTATTGTTATTATTATTTAGATTATCATTTATTTATATTATAATGTTGTAGTGTCATTGAAACTACACGTCTATTCAAAGTTTCAGCTCAATCTGATAATTAAAGTGATTTAAAATTGATTTGCAAGACTTGAACTAAGTATACATACATACATACACTTGAAGTCAACATTACTTAATGATTTGTAAACTTTTGCAGCAGTTTTCTTAAATTTCCAATACTTTAGGAATGACACTTTGATTTAAAAAAAATGCTTATTGCTTAATAATGCTTAATACTGTGTTAAAAGTCAAGATAAAGTTTGTAAACAAGCTGACGCTTATTTTCAAACAACAATAGATTAAATCGTGTGACAAACATGTGACATATGCCCAGTAAACTCTTGTGTTCAAATAAAACAGAATCACGATGTGATTTCATTATGCATGTGATATTGTGCTTTTTCAGTGTGCGTTATACTATACAGATAATTCAAAATATTACTTTTGGCAATTATCTCTTAAACCTACACTGCATTAATTATTTTTTGGGAGTATGCCTTTTTATATTTAAATTAGGTTAAAACACCAGAAAGTTTAAAGGGTATTTTTTTCACCTGATTTAATAGCAGACATCTGTGACTACGTACGATGAATAGTTGTATTCAACCCCCTGAAGGGCAGTCGGGGATTTTTAGACCACTTAATTTTAATCCCTAAATGCCACATTGGCACCAGAATTTCAGAATGGATATTTTCCTTTTAAAAAGTACGTAAAGAAAAGTGTTTACTGATATTCAAATAAATTTACTTGTAAATTCTGGTGTCAATCAATCAATTAAGAATTTTTCGAATAGAAGTACTTTGCCCCTGAAAGGGTGAAATATAGTAGTTGCTTGAAACTGTATTTATATATTAATGGTTAAACTTTAGTTCATTCATGTGTGAATCACTGCGCAGTGTAGAATTGTCACAATTATAATATCTATGTTGAATTAACAGAAACGTGCGTTGAATTGTATAGCAGCACTACTGAAAGCATTCCCTTTTTCTAACTCTCGTACGTGTATTTCGGGAACCAATAGCGCACAGTCAAACATGCGGCCGGTGACGCGCCCACCCCGCCATACCTTATACCGAACTATACACATTACATGTACATAATTATAAACAGAGGTGTCGGTTACAGTAACAGTGTCGCGAGTTCAATGGTTTTTTCATTTCTCAAAAAATGCCCAACGCGCCTAATGAAGTTTTCACTTCAAATATACAGAGGTGTCGGTTGCAGTAACAGTGTCGCGAGTTCATTGTTTTTTTTCCCAATTCAAAAAATGCCCAACGCGCCTAAAGAAGTTTTCACTTCAAAAAAAAAAAAAAAAAAAGTGTATTTGAAAATATGTAAATGCTTTTCTTTACATACACTGAAAAAGCTAAATTTATTCCAAAATTCCTGTGCAATTGTGATTTTTTAAGAAATCGAATTAAGTGGTATAAATAATATCCCACCATCCTTTAAAGGGTTAAGGGGCAACAACATTTGTGGAGTCCTATGGAACATATCTATTATAAAAGTGACTTCTTTTTTTACTAAGTACTGAATATTAGTTTCAATATTTAAAAAAAAAAAGTTTTCGAAGTAGCTAAACTGGAAATTGATTGTTTGTCAAGAAGTATTAACATATATCAATTACATGACGATCCGAGCATATTTACGCGAGTTAAAGCACGGACAGACAGACAGACAGACAAACCGAATTCACAAACACTTTTCAACTATGTTGGAAAGTGTTAAAAATGAAAAACTGCAATAGTTACTCGTCTAAAATACAAGGTTTCTTTAATTAAAATGAACTGATTTTCAAGAAAAGCAAGACAATTGAAATGCAGATAATTATTATATCAGTATATAAATATATTAAAATCGTCTTAATAGTTTCCGAGTAAAATATACCTCACTACCAGCTGCTTTCCATAAGATTACAGAACTGTCGTTTCCCCTTAAACAAGCAAATGATATCCTTATTTGTTTGTCTCATTTTTCACTGAATTAATAAGATCATATTTTAAAGCATTCAGTAAAAAGATTATCCAGTACAGTTCAGTAAAGTATATTCAGTAAAATAAGCAAATTAATCAGCATAATGCATTTAGCCCTAACATTTAAATTTCATTTAATTATATATATTCAGAAATTCTATTTAATTTCATATGCAAATTCAGATAAAATTAATTCCCTAAGACGAAGATTTGATTGTTTACTTTTCTAAAGGGATTGTGTCCTTTGAGAGACACATTTACGTTCTGTGACCCATTGTATAACATTTGAAGCAGTTACTATGGGCAACCTGAATAAATTATCTTGTTCAAAATTTAGAAATGGTGCATTTAAGTTAATGTCTGAAAATGTGCATTTAAAGTTTCTTTTATTTATTATATAGTTTTATAAGTAATATATAAGAAACGCATACATGCGTCAAAGTTAAATGCAGTAATAAGATGTATAAATTATGGCAGTTATTATATTAAAGTTTTGTGCTTTAATACGATCATTATGTACGGTGATTAAATGGAAAAACTAAATATAGCAAACATAGTGTAATATGCTTTATTTTAAAAAAATATATATCATATTTAAATGAAATAATTATACTTGACCAGAAGAGGATTTTGTGCTTAAAATGCCTGCATCAAAAATTTAAAAATCTCTCCATTTTTCAAGTACATATTCTAAAATATTTTATCTAATTTAAACAACGAAATTTCATGGTACTGTATAAAACTCCAGCAATAGAATATTTATCTCTTATGCCTTATAATACCATATTGTAACTAGTTGGATGTGTCAATCCCACATTGGTTTCGCATACACTAAAAAAAGTTAGCACCATTTTATATCACGGTCTAACTGAATCTAAAGTTTTATTAAATTCGTGCATTAGCTCTTGAGATATGACTATTGCTAAAATCTTGTAAATCCTGCAAAACACAGCATAGCAGTGCCAGTTTTTGGACGATTTAGATCAAAACCTAATCAATAACAACTTATGTCAACGTCTATCTGAATCTGAAGTTTGATGAAAATCCGTGCATTCGTCCTTGAGATATAGTTATCGTGTTAATAATGAAAAACGTAGCATAGCAGCGCCACCTGTTGGGCTACTTACACCAAAACGTAAGCAACATGTATTAATGTCATGGTCTAACATAATCTGAAGTTTGATGAAATTCCGTGCATTAGTTCTTAAGATATAGCTTTCGTAAAAATCATGAGAAAAGTGGTTTAGCAGCGCCACCTGTTGGGATATATACACCCAAACGTAATCAGCATCTATTTATGTCAAGGTCTAACTGAATCTGAAGTTTGATGAAAATGAGTGCATTATAGTTCTTGAGATAAAGCTATTGCGGAAATTCCGAAAAATGCAGCATAGCAGCGCCATCTGTTGGGTGATGTTCACCAAAAACTAATCAGCACCCATTTATATCAGGGATTACCTGAATGTAAAGCTTTATTAAATTTCGTGCATTAGTTCTTGAGATAGAGCGCCCACAAAATTTGTGTCTCATACACACAGACTCACAGACAGACATTTTCTAAAAACAGTCAAATCGTTTTCAGGACCTTCTAAAACGTATAAATCCGTCGGAAACTGGAAGTCAAAAATTTTCATGAATCCAATACTTTCTTCTTGTAAAGATAGAAGAAAGTAAAAATGGGACTACATATAAATAGGAAGAGATAGGCAGTGTAGTGTCTTCGAGTTGCAAGGGAAGTAACTGAGGATGTTGTCACAAGATGGCGGCGGTTATTTTTTTCACATCGGATCAGTAGAACCCGATTACCGGGGGGGGGGGACACTTCCACTAAATTTGAATAGAAATTATTTAAGCCTTATTTAAAAACCTTATTCATGAAAATTTTGAGTTTATGTTTTCACAATATGGCGGAACCGCAGGGTCTGACTACCAGATTTCCACCAGTAAAAAGGAATATCTATTTTTGACTTAATAATGACAGAAATTCTGAAATAATAAGGCGTTTAAATGAGGAGAAAATTTCTATTCAAATTTACTGGTAGAAGTTTACCCGGGCGCACAGTGGGGCGTTTTGATGATCTATGTGGACAAAATTCTTGCGTTAAAGATTAATTAGGTTTTACTGGGTTTTGGAATGTATCACTAATAAAATACTCAAACAGCGATAAATATTTGGTTTATTTAATTATTTATATTCTTATTATTATTGTTATTATTACTTAGATTATTATTTATTTATATTGTAATGTTGTATCGTCATTGAAACTACACGTCTATTCAAAGTTTCAGATTAATCGGATAATTAAAAGTGATTTAAAATTGATTTGCAAGACTTGAACTAAACATACATACATACACTTGAAGTCAACATAACTTAATGATTTGTAAACTTTTGCAGCAGTTTTCTTAAGTTTCCAATACTTTAGGAATGACACTTTGATTTTAAAAAATGCTTATTGCTTAATAATGCTTAATAATGTGTTAAAAGTCAAGATAAAGTTCGTAAATAAGATTACGCTTATTTTCAAACAACAATAGATTAAATCGTGTGACAAACATGTGACATATGTAAAGTAAACTCGTGCTTTCAAATAAAACTGAATAGTCATGAGGTGCTTTCGAACTTACAGAAAAATAGTGCAACTGTTGAAACTCACCCAAACCAACTGCCTTCTTTATAGTCGTAGTATTATTTTCCACAAAACTCGTACGGATCTCGACAAAAGAGACCTTCAGCTAACAGTATATGCGGTCTTGTTAACCTCTTGAGGGGCACCGGTATATAATATATACCACTTTTTAATATATAACTTTGCCACCAGTATTATTAAATAAAAATATTTATTATTCTTTTTTGCAGATTGAGAAGGTTCATTTATTAAATTACTGGTATTATTCATTATTTAAAATTACTGGTGTCAAAACATCACAAAATTTAGCATTTTTAGATCACGTGCTTGCCCTTCAAGGGGTTAAATTCCGATGTAATCGGTAAAATGAATTTTGTCCACCTATATCTAGATTATCAAAACGCCCCACTGTTCGGCGGTAATCAGCCTGTGTGGTGCCGGTTACAGTTGAAGCTTCACCATTTTGAGGATATGTCAATTCCTCTTTATTCATAGTTTCATGATTACAGGAATGTTCCTCTCGTCTGACCAAATTTTGAAACCAACATTGTTTGTTAGATTGTAGTACTCAGTTTTGCAATTTTAAGCACAAAATATTTTATACAGTGTAATCCTCAACTGTGCCACAAAATATAAAGTAGGATAATACAAGTCAAGACAAACAAATTTTATTATAAATGACAGGGTTCCAATCCAATTTCTATAAAACAAGTACATGATATCTCATGCCATTCTACTTCCAAGCTTTCGGTGATAATTTTAACAAGGTGAACATATCATCAGAAGGGGATTGAAACACACTTTTCTACTATGTGAAATATGCAGACACCAAAAACGTGTCTGAAATTGCCTCTCTCCGCTTAAAATAACTCTATTTGATGCTTCATTTTTCTGAGTATACTTAACAATCCGTCCAGTGTCGCTGACTAAATTATAAATACAGCACATTGTATGAGCATATCACATTTCTGGCAAAGCAAGATTGGCTCCTGAATAAAAATTTTGAGGAAGGATTAAAAATTAATTAAAACTTTTCAGCATTTATAAATAAAAACTGCAACGAGTGAATATGACTCAGAAATTTCTCAAACATTATTGACTGATTTTAATTGTGCATTCTAAGCAAAGTTCTTCGGAGGAAGGACTGATTATCAACGGTTCAAACTTCCACCAGTAAAAGGGAATAGAAATTTTTGTCTTATACATGACAAAAAATTTTCATGAATATGGCGTTTGAATGAGATGAAAATTTCCATTAAAATTTACCGGTGGCAGTTTACCCCATTAGTAAATTAGGCCCTACTTCAGAGCACTTTAAACTGTACGCGTACTGTATGGGCAGAGTACAGTCAAGGTAGAACGTGATATATTTTTCTTTATCAAAAATAGATAAATAAAGGTACCTTCCTTCCCTCTTTTCAATTTCAAGTTTATAGCCTTAACAACTAGAAATGAATCGTAAATTAGAATTTGAACGTTTTCTGGTCAGTTAACCTTTTCAAATTTCGAATTTTTTAAAAACCGTTCGTAGCGAGCATTTCCATCTTAAAAAAGTGTAACATCAAAAGTCACATTATGCACATTTATCAGAAATTCACATCAATTCAAAAGTCACATCAATGTTACATCAAACTATATTTACAGTTTCTGGATTCAGCAGTATCACAAAAATCGGAATTTTAAAAGTTTTTGTTTCTGCACTCATTTAAATTTTCATTTTTTAAAAACTGTTCCGTACGAGCATTTACTTCTCGAAAATGATATCCATGTCAAATTTCAAGTTTATAGCCCTAACAATTTAAAACAAATTGTAATTAAGAACGTTTTCTGCTCATTTGAACATTTTAAATTCCGAATTTTTTTGAAATCGTTCTTAGCGAGCATTTACATTTTTAAAGAAACCAAAAAGACAAATTAACATTTTATTGCCCCAGATGTATCACAAAAATTGCAATTTTAGAAAGATTTATGCTTTTGCTTCTCTTTCGGTTTCGCAGTACTGACATAAAACATAGTTTTTGATGGAGCAGAGGCTGTCATCAACGTTTTGCTACCATTATTTTCTAAATTGGTTCGGTCCTTTAGTAAATTCCGTGCTGTATACAGCCGTATGCAGTGTATCCCCTACAAACAAACAAAAATAGTTTTTTCTAAATAATATTAGAATGAATTACTATCAGGCTTTCAGTGTAGGTTGTGCTGACATCTATTGGGTTGTTCGGAAACTTCCTCCCGTTTGGGAAAACTAATTCGCACCGGAAAATTCTCCCGTCAATTATTAGATACTAGTATATAACCCCGTCAAGAATGACGGATTGTCGATCCGCGTTTCATTTTCATAAGACTTCATACAAACAAACAGCATGAAGATTTATTATTGAAAGGTTTGTATTGTAGAAAAATACATTTTAAAAATGACAAATGATTTCTACAAATAAAAATAATGAGGATATATATACACACATATACATTGAAACTTCCATTTAACGAAGTCTCATCGTTACACTTAAAAACTTCGTTATGAAGAAAATTCGGTAAATAGAAATCAACTTAAATTTATCAAATTTTTCCTTCAGATGTGATAAACAGGTATTGGATTCAGAAGCATTTGATTCAGTTTCAATTATGAAGCCGTCTTTTACTAAACAGTTGCGTACAGTCGATGAAATGTCACGTCACATTCTCAATCTTTCATCAGTTCTGATACATAGGTTCTCAAACTAATGTTTTCACTACATTGTTTTTTTCGATAATGTACTTCCAGATTTTTTATTATTCCTTAGACTAATGGCTGTAATTTAGAAGTATTACCAGGAACAAAAATAACTTTGATGTTGTCCAATTTGTATTTTAAAGCACATTCTTGTGGATGTACAAAGCAGTTGTCTATCCGCAATGGAAGATCAGAATGGTAAATGTCCGACTCTAATTGATATTTTTTGCTGCAATACATCTCACGCCATTACATCACTGCATCTTCTATATCATTGAATGAAAAAAAGGGATTTTAACTTCCCCCAACTGTCAGCGATGGAGTGTCGGTGTGAGAGAGTAATTATAACAAGTCTTTTTCTTAGTGTGAAAAAAAAATTGCTTTATTTAGCACCAAGCAGAATGGAAATTATTTAAATGTGTTCATTTTCGTACAATCTGCTGAAATAAATTCGCATATCTATCGCAACAGCAACCTCTTAGTTTGAATTCTGTACGGGTACAAAAGTAGAATAAACTTCGTTATACAGAATATATTTTTCGTAATATGGAGATTCATTTACATGCTAATGATGTTCAAAGTCAAAGTTCTGCAGAAAATTTCGTTAAGTAGAAAGCTTCCTTATATAGGGACTTCGTTAAAGGGAAGTTCTACTGTATATATATATATTTTTTTTTTTTTTACTTAGTATTACATTTCTAAAATAGTTCAACGATTGGACAAAACATTCAAATTAAATATTAACAAATAATCCATGTGTGAAAGTTTTTGTAAAAAAAGTGTTATTAATGAGTTTCTAAACAGCTAGACTCACCACATAACTGATTGTTTGTTTATATAAGCAAAATTAAATGCAAATTACGCTGTACTGTGTGTTTCTTATATTTTAATTACGTTTGGTAAGAAATAATCATTTTACAGTTTATGACCCATTATCCAGAAATTCAAAATCCGGAAGGAGAAAATTCGAAAATTTTCTAAATTAGAAAATTTTTACTAAATTTTTAGATTTTCTGAAATTTTTCGAAAATTTTACCAATTCTTAATTTTTTTTCAGTCCATTGTGTTTCAATGTCTAATCACTCAAATATTGTTACTTCGGTGGCGGGTGAACACGGTCCCCTCTTCCCGAAATTAAAAACAAATCATTTTTCTCTCAAATTTTATTTTAAAATTAATTTATATTACGATTCGTTAGAAACAAAAAAAAAATAGTTATATATTTATTTCATCAGGGGTGATTCGGTTCAAGTTTTCCTAAAAATTTAAGGCATTCGGTTTCGAAAATTTTTGTCTTCAGTCCAAAAATTCGAACATAAATATCTCGAATTTTGAACGATCGTCGCCGGAAAAATCAATTATGTCTATCGTTCACAGAAAAACAGTAGACAATTTCTTCAAATGATTGTGGAAACAACGTGAATTTCGTCAAAGGATCGAAAAAAAAAAAAAAAAACTCAAATTTTATCGCAGGATTGCAATTAAAAAAAAAAAAAAAAAGTTTATTTTGTTCACAAATCGCAGAAAAACGCGAATTCCGTCAAAGACTTGCGAAGAAAACGCAAATTTCTTCCAAGGACTCCGAAAAAGTGTAAAATTTCATCAATGGATCACAAAAAAAAAAAAAAAAAAAAAAAAAAAAATCGTTAAAGGATCGCAAAAAAAATCCTCGAATTTCGACAAATAATCACGGAAAAACATGAATTTTTTCAAAGGGTCGCGAAAAAAAAAGACACAAATTTCTTCAAAGCACTGCGAAAAAATTTCTAATTTCGTTAAGGGATCGCGAAAAAAGTGAAGTTTCGTCAAAAGATCGGAAAAAACCGCTAATTTCGTCAAAGAATCTCAGAAAAAACTCGAATTTTGTCAAAGGATCTTGAATAAAAGGCAAATTTCGTCAAAGAATAACAAAAATCGCAAATTTCTTCAAAGGATCGCAAAAAGAAAACGCAAATTTCTTCAAAGGACTACGAAACAATGCAAATTTTGTCAACGAATAGCAGAAAAAATGCAAATTTTGTCAAAGAATAGCAGAAAACAATACAAATTTTGTCAAAGAATCACGAAAAAAACATGAATTTTGTCAAATAATCGTAAACTTCGGAAGGACCCGAAATCCGGAAAATTCCAAAACTCGGAAAGCCTTTTTGTCCCGAAGATTCCAGATAATGAGTTTTTACGATGGAATTAATTTCAAAATCCTCCAGTAGATGGCGCCTGTATACTGAATCAACCTCAAACCCTCCCTACGAAATAAATCTCCGCTACTTCTGAAAAAAAAAACTTGCTTACAGAATTTTTTTTTTACAGAAATGGTGATATATATGTTTTATATGATATAGTTTTTGAAGGTTTTAAACAAAATTAAAATATTTAAAAGCTTTAATATGCTTTTACAAATATTTTAACAGCAGAATCGAATGTAGCATAGATTTTTTTGTAAGCCTAACATGGCGTTTAACTATGGTTGATTCGCACACCGGAGTGGTCGCACCCGGATGCGTTACAGACAGTTTCTTGCCTTTGGATTTTATTATCGGGGAGATAAGTTATCGGAATGAATGTCTAATACTTAAATAATAGAATTTTCCGGTATGAAACAACTTTCCCAAACAGAAAGAATTTTCCAAAAAACCCAGTAATATGTATGGACTAAGACAGTTACATTTTAAGGGCACGCAAATGATCCAGTATTTGAATACCAGTATATTTCCTAAGGAAAATTGTCTGCGTAGGTTTCTACAACAATTTCATAGGAAATAGTCCAGTTTTGAAAAATAAATCTAAATAGAAGATTTATGTATGAAAACAGTGGTATACGAAAAACGGACCTTCTGGGATCCCTGTCTTTTAGTTTAGTTAAAATATCAAATTTTCTCTTGTTTATTGAGATTTTTTTTTTTCATTTGAAGCCTAAAAATTGGTGAGTGCAAAATATACGAAAAATTTTAAACTGCTATACCAAACAACGCATGCTTTCCCTATGTCACTTAAGACACGCAGATATTGTGATAAGATTGTTTAAATATAGCAGCACGATAACCTCTGATTTGTATGCGGTGTATATTCATTATTTTTTAGTATGAGTATGTCTGAATAAACATTTTCGGTTAATATAATTACACGAAGGGAAATTTTCAATGGAGTAAAAATAATGCACAGGCTGGGAGTCGAACTCAAGGCCTTTGAATTACATTGCCAACGCTGCACCTATTGAGCTATCTCGACCGACAACTAGTGATGGGAGTATTCGAATACAAAATGTCTGTGTTCTCGATTCAGCCAAGTTCTCAAATGGTCTCGATTTCAGACAAGAGTATTCGAATACAAGTCACCTGGCATCTGTATCGGCGACGAAAACTGCTGTTTTCGACTGTATTCAGTATTCACTTCTCATAGCTGGAGTTTTCTATGGTTTCATACGATGCGCCAGCGAATGCTAGTATTCAAATACTAGACTATTCGGTGCTGTTTGAGACTTTTCTCCGGAATTTTACGGCTAGCAGGATGATCAGCGCTATTTTAGTTTTTAAATTTTGTTTTACTTTTTCAAGCCTACAATCAATTTAACTAATATACATTTATATTTTTAGTTAAATCGATCATATGGATTTTAATTTAAGAAAACGATTATAATGAATAACATTCTGTGAATTTGTATTTAAGAATCGTAACTATAAGTTTTTAATTAAATTTTTAAAATTTTTACGATCAGAATAATTTATTTATAGTGGAAAATAAAATTGTACGTTCCTTAAAAAGAAACAAATTCTTGATTTCGCTAATTAAAGGCAAATTGCTTACTTTTACGGGCGTATACAGGGTAGGGCCGGCTCTTTGCCTTCTAAATCTTAGAAAATAATAAGATATAACTTGCAATACTAAGATACATGGACGTCGGCAGAATTATATCTTGGGACGAGCAAGATTTTGGAACACGTGTGGCAATGACCCACAGTCTAGTCTGCTTTTAAAATTGCAGAATATAAACAGGAAATAATCTAAAGTAAGACTTTTTTTTTTTTTTTTTTTTTTTTTTGTCAGAGTCAGGGCCTGTTTACCAAATAGGCCCGTGAAGCCCGAGCTTACCTACTGAAATACAAAGGGGCCCCCAAATTTACCTTTCAAAACTAATTTTTAGGGGAAAAAAAATTCAGTCAAGGTAAAAAATGTACTTTTTTCCTTAATTATAGCTCTACTAAATTTTCTCTTAGATTATTACTGACACATTTATATTCTTTTTTTTTTCTGTGGATATAATAAATGGTATAAAAACAGTGATTAAATGCAACTTACTTTAATTTCTCTTATGTTTTACATTTTAATTTCAAATGTGCTAAAAATAACAGAAAAATTAACCTGTATAATTATATATTGTTTATAGTCATAAAGAGTGGAGAAATGATATAAAATATGGAGAATAGGCTATTTAAATAAAGGGGAAAGTAGTAATTAGCATTCAGTGATACAAAATTTCTGTTTATAAAATAGAACCAAAATTGTGTTGCACCCAAGCATAAATTTACATCAAATATTTTTTGTCCCTGCATTGTTCTTTGCATTGTCAAATCCTGCAATTTGTAAAGCATAAAATACATTTTGAAGTTCAAATATTCGCACCTGTTCCATATTTGTAAATTCATTTAAAAAGTTAATTTGTTAGGTATAATTATGTCTATAATAAAATATTTTTATATGTATACAGGTAGATAGTTTCAGTTTAATATTAAAAGTGTTGTTTACTCGAAATTTTGATGGCAAAATTTCAAATTCTTGAAGCATAATTGGCAGAGTAAAAGGGGGGTCTCCTGTGTGACGTCGAGCTTTCCCTACTTCTAAGTCTTAAGCGGGTCCTGGTCAGAGTTATCATGCAAGACAATTTTTAAACATATCAACATAAAAAGCAATACAATAATTTATCAATTAAACCTTTCTAACCTGAATGGGTCTAATCGACCCGCTTGAATGATTGATTTCATTTGACTCGAACCAGAAAAATTTTCATAAATTAAGTTAAATAAAAGATGGACATAACTAAGTAAAATAAATATGTTCAATAGTGTTAAATAAGAATTCTGGTGTGAAATGTTTTTATCAAGGTTGAGTAAAATTTCAACAGGGTAGGAAGGTTAAGAAATATTAAATATAAGTTTTTTTTTTTTTTTTTTTTTTTACCAACATTTTTTTGAAAAGGAAATTGAAGCAGTTTTTTTTCCCGTCAAAGGGCTTTTTGCCACCCTGAATCCTTTTTTAAAGATAAGATTGAAACACATGAACATAAACAAAATTAAAAATAATCTTACCCTGGGAGGGGGTGGTGTAGGGTTCAATGGGATAGAGTTATCCTGACAAAATATTCTTGTCTTTTTTTTTCTCTAATGACAATCGTATTATTTATATCAAAACTCAAAAACATTAAAAAGAAAAGAAATCGTTCTGCAGCTGTAAATTATAAAACGTTATCATAAACAAAAGAGAAGCGTTTGTACGAAAAATAAACATTTGATTTGCTGAAAGAGGCGCTACTTATACTTTTCTAATAGACTGATGTGAATCTGACACGTGATCATAAAAAAGGCAAACGATTTTACGAAGAATAAACATTCGAAGAGCGAAACAGACGAAATATCGTCTCTCATATATTAATGTCTGGAGTAGTTCTTAGTGCTACTACATTTGAATACAAAGAATCGATTCTGATTTCGATTCTGAAAAGTTTTCGAAAACTAAGGTATCGATTCTTAAAAGATCTCGAATCGGCCCATCACTACCTACAACCGATGGACATATTTCACTCAGATAAACTTTTAGTATTTTTCGGAAAGATCTTTCCGTTTGGGAAAGTTGGTTTGTAACGGAAAATTCTATCATTTAATTATCAGACATTAATTCCGATATCTAATCTCTAATAATTGACGGGCAGAATTTTCTGGTGAGAATTGATTCCCCTAATTTAACACGTTGACGGACACTTGCGTCTATAGCCGTCAAAGCGAAGTTCACTATATGTGGCATGACAGCAATAGCCGTCCAAAACGAAACGGTCGTTTTTAGACACTACGGCTATAGCCGCACAAATGTGCATTTACCGGCGTACAAGTAGAAGCCCAGTGTCATGTTTTGGAAACATTTTTTTAGGTTGAAGTTCGTTTTCCACCTGTTATACGAGTTGCAGCTTCAGTATGCACGTGCAGAGTGGCTAGTGGTCAGGATAAAATACAGTAAAACAAAAAAATGGTATTTACCAGTATATATTTATAGAAAAATTCAAATTGAACAGATGCCAGACAGGTGATGTCGGTTAAGGGGCTTCCGAGTTGCGATCAACTTTACGCCCAGACGATTGAAAATAGACTGTCTTGTAAAATGAGCCAGTGGAAAAAGTTTAAAAATTACAATCAGCAATTAATAAAAGGGATAAAAAAATTAAAAAATAAATTTGGAAAAAAGATTAAGGAAAAAGTAAAAAATTAAGAATAATTGGTATAGCTGCAGTAGATTTACTACTGATAAAATAGTTTAATAAAATAGGGTTCGGACAAGTTCGAAAAAACAGCACAAAAATGCCAGGCTGGAAAAGGAGTCAAAAGTAAAAAAAAAAAGACACTTTTCAGTGGCCACACAATTTTTTTTTCTCAAAAATAGATAGAAAAATTTTGAATTTTCAAGTATAACAGCCCAGAGGGCACCGACTAGTCGGTGAGATTAAACTCGTTAGCGAATATTTCAAGCTCATTGATGATAACAAACATCTTTTCAAATGGGTTTTTGAATATTTGATATCTTGGGCGATTTTTTGAATACTTTTGAGAAGTTTGGATAGTTTAAGGACTTCTTTCAAGTCGTTGAAGGTTTGGAATATTTCGCTTAGGGGGTTCGTGTTAGGGAGAGGGGGATTTTGAGGAATACCGTCAGGGTTAGTAGATCCAGAAGGTTCCTGTATAGCGTCATCAGTGACATTTTGGGAATTGCTATCTTTTGCCATAACGGTATAGTTGAAACTTTTAAGAATTTCTACAAAGTCGTAGTTTTCATTCGGAGATTTATTTCTAGGAGTAGGAATTTTAGTTTTATTTTTGGTCTTTTGGGGATTTTTCGGGTAGCCCTTGTACGAGGCATGGTGCGTACCGCTGCAGTTAGCGCATTTAGGAGTAATTTTGCCCTGGTAAGGCCACTCAGTAGAGAGATGTTTGTCAGAACATTTTGATCGAATAATCAAGATAAATTTTTCTATAAGAATATACTGGTGTTTATCACTTTTTTGGACTGTACTTTTCCCTGACCACTAGCCAGCCTGACGTGGTTGTGAAGGGAGTAGTGCAACCTAATTAAAGGTGCTGAACTAATCAAAATTAAGTTTATTTAAGAAGAAAGAGTAAAACTATACTTCTAATATTCTAAAAATTACAAACACATATAGTATCAATTTTCGAACATCATTTGTTCCTACTGTCCGTCAACGTGTTAAGAAACTTTCCAAACAACTCAATATTAAAAATTGCATCAGGTCTGCCATGTAGACAACTCAACAGAATATAACGCAGGTAATGGAACTCTATTGAACGATAGATATAGAGATATACATTATTATTTTTAACTCTATCATACTGACTGGTAAAGACATCATACGAACTGGATTTTTCTAACTGACAAAGGGACCGCCAAACACGATGCGCACAGATTTTGATGATTTTAAAGTATGTTGTAAGAGTCATACCCCTAACTATTCTGGTCAAATGTTTCCTTCAAATGGGCCCTAGTTATTGAGAAATTTGGGGTTAAATTTCAGCATGCGTTTTAAATACCCATTAGTTTGAACTTCTGTTCGTGAACATCGTGGCGCTGAGGTAGAGTTTGCGCTTGCTACGCAGGAAATCGCTGTTCGATCCCAATTTGAGTGTTTTCTTTCTTCTTAATTTATTTTATATTTTTGGCATATTACAAGTTTTAAGCAGAATTATGAATTCTGAAGCTCTAAACATTTGATATCTTCCTATTAAATTACATTTACATTTTAGAATTTTTTATGAAAAAATTTTTCCGCAATTTTTTAAAGTAATATTTTTATTGATAAAAATACAAACTAATTTATGTCTAGATTTTCTAAAATTTATTATTATTTACCTTTTTATATCTTTAACACAATTCTGAAATAATACTTTTCTTTTTTTTTAATTTTATGAAATTTTAAATGAAAATTCGTTTTTTTTTTTTTTTTTTTTTTTTTTTTTTTTTGTACAACTTTTACAAAATATTTTTTACGTCGAATCTTCCAAACGTATTTTTACCAAACGTAAATTTTTAATATAACCTATATACTACATTTTTTGTAAATTTTATAGACCATTTCGTAATTTTATTTCGTTCTAACAAATAAAAACATTGTCGTCGTTATACTTATATATTTAGTCAACTGAAAAATACATTTAAAAAAAATAAAATTAAATACATTTTCATAGAAAATGCAAATATATATATAATTTCATAATTGAGGTATATATATATATATATATATAAACAGAAACAACAATAGTCAGTTTTAAAAAGGTGACATACTTAGGCATAAATATGTTCATAAATTAGGACATTCGTCATCAGAAATACCAATTTAAAAATTTCATGAAAAATTCATAAACGTAAATTATTATTCTTTTTAATATAAAAAACTTCAAAGCTGCGTAATTGACAATTGTGCTTAAAACTTTAAACGTATTAAAAATACAATATTGTTTAAAATTGAAGAAAACCACAAGGTAGGATCGAACCAGCGCAACCTGGACAGCGTTTTCGAATGCTACCTCCGCGCCAGTGAGACCATGTATAAAAGATCAAACTAATGGGTATTTGAAACGTATGCTGAACTTTAACCCCAAATTTCTCAAAAACTAAGGCCTATTTGAAGGAAACCTTTGACCTTAATAGTTAGGGGTATGATCTCTACAACAAACTTTAAAATCATCAAAATCTGTGCGCATCATGTGCACCCTTGCGGTCCCCTTGTGAGTAAAAAAAAATATATATATCCGCTGTTTGTCGGCCCAATTTGCTCAATAAGTAGAGCGTTGGCAATTTAAGTCAATTGTCATGTATTTGACTCCCCACCTGGGCATTTTTTCACTCAGTTGGAAATATTAGCTTCGTATGATACATTTACCAATCAGTATGACTGAGTTAAAAATGATAAACTAATTTAATTTTAGTATCCGAAACTTTAAGCCGAATTTTACTATTACGAAATAGTGGTATTAAAAAATACTTACTGAACATCGAGTGTCAGTTTATAGTCATTGTAGTAAGCAAAATAAGTTAAATAACTGCACTTGTGCGTGTCGTAGTATGTATTTTATTAGCCAACTAGTGTAAATGCCCGTCCTAGGACGGAGGGTAGAAATCGGGGTTTTCACTTAAAATTTGAAATAATTCCTAAAAAATATTCATATACTACTCATCGACAATAAGTAAAACTGACATGAAACGTTAAGTTCAAGGACTGATTAATGCATGAGTGTCTGGAGTTTTAGCAAAAATTTTTTAATTTTGTGTAAATAAGATGATAGAACACATGAGAAATTACAGATCTTTCTTAGTTAGAAAAAGGAAACAGATGTAGATATAGTTCTAATTTGTGTTTTATTATGAAATCCTAATTTTGTTATGGTATATTATCCGGAAACAAACGCTTAACTATTTATATTGTTTGTGTAAACGTGTTAATGTTCCGTAATCGTTTCAAGCTTTATTTTTACCGTAATACTACTCTTAATAATTTTATTTTCCCTGAAATCCTCTACTTTCTAAATTCTTTTTTAAAAATTTAATTCCTCTTACTTTTAATTTATTTTTTATAAAAGCAATCGTTAACATGTAAGCAATGTATACAATCAACATGAAATAATCAATAAAGGCTCCAATGGTAATTCTTATAATTGAAAATTGAAAAATCAGTGAAAATTACATCATCTTGGCATAAAAAAATATTGTATAATTCATAAAAAAAAATAAACCTAATAGGCGCTTTTCTAGTGACGTCACAGTATATATTAATTTTTATTCCCTTATAAAAACAAAGTACACGTGTAGAAATATTTTTACCGAAATTTTACCTGCAAATTGAAAAATAAAAATATCCATGAAACATATGTTTCATTATTTCTCTTCTCTCTGCAACTATGGAAAATAATCCATTGTGTTTTGTTATACTTAGATGTCAGCTACCGGTGTTTATAACTATTTTAAATCAAGGATTTCAATGACAGAAAATTATCTATTTCAGAAACTTTAATATTGAAGTATTTTAATAAGAGGGTAGAATATACGTTAGTGAAAACGGTAATTTAGGTTCGAAAAGTGAAAAATTATCAGTTAATATTTCTTCTGATTTGTGTTTGAGATTGCCGTATTTTTTCCGATTCAAATTCAGCTTATTATATAGGGTCATCGAAAAAGGTGTCCCAGAATTTAAATTGCACGAGAAATATGCAATGAATCTGTACGAATCCAACGTGAAATTGTAGAACATCTAAAAGAATTTTGGTAGTGGTGATTGCGTTGATCTTGACGTGACTGCGCGCATGCGCTACGCCACTTCGTGCCGCGATGCCATTTCACTTATCAGTCAGTTCATAGCAATCATGGACGAAAGATCTCAAAGCATTGATTATGCTGAAAATATTCTTGATCTGCAGCAATTAAGGAAAATAATTTACGCAGCAATAGCAACTATAACCCCTTAAACGATTGAACGCACCTAGAAGGAAATCGACTACCGCTTAGATGTTTGCCGAGCAAGAGTGGAAGCTCATATTGAAGTTTTACAAGTAATGTGAAAGTAAAACCTTATTTTCCCAATCTAACAGTGTAAAAATAAATGGTTTATTAAGGCCTTGGTTATTTTAATTCGAAATCGGGATACCTTTTTCGATGACCCCGTATTTAATATATGATTTTTTCTTCTTTTTTCTGTATTTTAAGGGGGTCCGGGACACAAAAATCTTCAAATTTTTGAAAAATATTTTACTGTATTAGAAAATTTTCTGTTTTTATCCGCTTAAAATGACGGTTAAATCATGTTTCTATCTTAAATAAAACAGGATTTATTAATTTTTTTTTTTCTAAAAATATAGCATTCAAGTAGTGGTTGTCATGGAAACGTTTTTGCATTTTTCTGCATGATGGGTTCTTTTACGCATTCTCGTCTTTAAATCGTTATAAGTACAAAAAAAAAAGTTAAAGATAAATGGTTCAAACTTGGAACATATATTTTTCAGTTATTTTACTTTAATTTTGATTCAGAAAATTTGAAAAAAAAATATTTACTTTTGAAAATATGACATTTAAAAAAAAAGTTACATCAAGTTTTTACTTTAAATATATAATTTTTTTTAATTAATATATTTTTAAATGCTGAATTAAAATTAAAATTTATATATTTCTGTTTATTTAAATGAAAAACAATTGAAATTCTACAAATAATATTTCGAGTTATAACGATTTTAAATTACCCCACTTTTTTAATAAATTAAATTTTTTTTTCAAGTTATGGGAAGTTTCATCATGTGATTTTGTTTACAAATGATATGGTTAACCATCACAAAAAGATTCAAAATTTTAACTCAATAAATATATATTTTTTAAATGTGTCCCGGCCCCCTTAAGCAGGGTACGCACACAAAATAGATATACTAGAGTAATATAAAGTAAAACTGTATTTGCTTTAAAAGGATAACAGTACACATAAAGGCTTATAAATACCTTTTCATAAATACATCAACAAGTTTCATACGCTCAGTCGGCGACATTTTCAATATGAATAATGATAAATGAACTAATTTCGCAAACACTTTTGAAAATGAACAAAAAGCACATTTTCAGTACACAATTTTAAGCGCCTGATTTCATTATGCATATGATATTGTGCTTTTTCAGTGTGCGCTGTACTATACAGATAATTCAAAATATTGCTTTTGCCAATCATATATATTATTTCTCCTGTCAACATCCCTTTTTCGCAGAACGAAAGGAGATACCACATGAAAGGGTTTTGAACAGGCTGCTGACATAGTACACTTACATTTCTTTAAAACATGTTTTTCGATTAAAAATTGCTGTTAATTAAAATTTAAATAGACATTGTTTTCATAAATGAAATGAAAGGTTTTCGCAAATCAGTGTTGTCACAAAAATAAAATACTGCATTATCGGATGACGTCATCCTCTAATGCAATTAAAATACGATTGTAATTTATTTCTTGCGCGTTCTTTTTGAAAAAACATCGAGCTTTTAATCGTGATTTTATTTAATTTTTACGCGTGTGTCACTTATTGTTTATTTGTTTAATCATGGCTGTGTATATGCGTACTGTATCGGAGCACCAGTAGATTATGTAATTTAAGGATTATCTTCCAATTAGATATACAGTTCATTAGGATTTACAAAATTTGTAAGTATTTATTTTTTAATATTTTATTAAGCTGTTAATATGCCAGCGAAGTCTGACGTCACTTAAATGGCTGCCGGACCGCAAAGTTTGGACATCCCAAAATTCCCATGTTTAAGTTCCCACAGGATTGAAAAAAATGTGGTGTACCAAATATGGATTTGTGTAATAAGACATTTTTGGAACAGTTTTGTAAAATCTGAGGAAATGCTTTCATATGAATTTACTAAAAGTCTGATTCAATGTTTCAATTTTTTTATAATTCATTTTTTTTTTCAGTATAGGGGTCTTGATAACCTAGAGAAATAACCTTGGCGAGAGAAGAAAATTTGGCAACAAATTTTCTGGCAATCTATTCCCATTTTCTTATACACAAACAATCATCATATACAGGGTGATTTTTTTTAAGTTGGGAAAGTAAAACCCTATAACGAAAGAACCACTGATCCAAATGACCGGAACTTTCACCAGTATGCTCCCAAAGCAATGGGGATTTTTTAGGCATGGTTAAAAAAAACTTAAAATCTCACCGACAGATGGCGCTGTATATGCAGTAAAGTCAGGAGAGGAGCTTTTGCAAGACACATGCACAGTGGATACTCTTCACTCTGTTGTGGAACATGCGGTTTCACGTTTCCAACTCGTAGCTGAAAACATTGGACAGCACTTTGAAAATCGTATGCGTTAGTTGCGCAGTTCTGTACGAATGTTTTACTCCATATTTTTATTTCGTTCTGTTTCTGCAGGTGCTTGCAGTTCCGTTTCCTGTATGTTTTTGATATACAGAATGTAGTAATTGGGAAAAGGAACTGCAAACACCTGCAGAAAGAGAACGAAATAAAAATATGGAGTAAAACATTCGTACAGAACTGCGCAACTAACGCATACGATTTTCAGTGTGCTGTCCAATATTTTCAGCTACGAGTTGGAAACGTGAAACCGCATGTTCCACAACAGAGTGAAGAGTATCCACTGTGCGTGTGTCTTGCACAAGCTCCTCTCCCGACTTTACTGCATATACAGTGCCATCTGTCGGTGATATTTTAAGTTTTTTTTAACCATGCCAAAAAAATTCCCATTGCTTTGGGAGCATACTGGTGAAATTTCCGGTCATTTGGATCAGTGGTTCTTTCGTTATAGGGTTTTACTTTCACAACTTAAAAAAAAATCACCCTGTATAAGATTTCTGTTGTCAATATCCCCTTTTCTATGCACATAAAAAACATACAACGATGAATCAGGTATCATGCGAAAAGTTTCTGAACAATTTCTGACACAGTACATTCTCATTTCATTAAAACGCGTTGTTTTATTTTTTTTTTAAATCAGTCATTTAAAAATTTATGTTAAAACGTACCAGGAAATAATCTCAATAATTGCAGTGCGAAAGTTTTGCATGGGTCCTTCTGGTTATCTCTTAAACCTACACTGCATTAATTATTTTTTGGGAGTATGCCATTTTATATTCATATTAGGTTAAAACACCAGAAATTTTAAAGGGTATTTTTTTCGCCTTATTTAATAACAGACATCTATAAACATCACAGACGTACATAGCAGACATCACAAACGTACGATGAATAGTTTTATTCCGCCCCTGAAGGGCAGTCGGGGATTTTTAAACCACTTAGTTTTAATCCCTAAATGTCAAATTGGCACCAGAATTTGAGAAAGAATATTTTCGTTTTAAAAAGTACGTAAAGAAAAGCATTAACTGTTATTCAAATAAATTTATTTGTAAATTCTGCTGTCAATCAATTAATTGAGAATTTTATGAATAGAAGTACTTTGCCCTGAAAGGGTGAAATATAGTTATTGCTCGAAACTGTATTTATTTATTAATGATTAAATTTTAGTTCATTCATGTGTGCATCACTGCGCAGTGTAAGTTTAAACAGCTGATAAGTGAAATATACTTTCGATTACAAAAAATATACATACCAAGTATAGCTTTTAGAAATACTAGGGAATCGAACCTGGGCTTCCCGGGTTACAGAACGCAGGCGAAAACCATTTTTTCCCTAAATCTAATAGATTTTTCATATTTTTATTTGTCAAAGTTGCTGCATTTAGTGATTTTTTTTTACTGGTTTCTTTGCGTGAAGCGCTCATACATGCGGTATCTATCCACTTTTTTTTTTTCTTTTTTTTTTTTTTTTTTTTTTTTGTACTAAGCGTTTATACATGCGATATACTGATCGCGACATTAACGAATTTTAAGGGTTTTGTTTATTTTTTATTTTTTTGGTATTATTAATACAGGAAGTTCGCTGCATCCAGTGATGCTTCTTTGTTAATTTATTATTCATCATCTTATGCATGCGATATAGTGATCGCGATATTAACGAATTTCATGTATATTCTTTTTTTCCAACTTCGTAATGACCGTTAACATTATTTGTAATACTGATGAAATATGAATTAAAACGTTGTTTCTTACTGCTCATATTAACTTTTTATATGCATTTTTATTAAATTTGTGAAATAATTTTTTTTATATTTTATTCATAAAAATGCAATATCTAAAACAATATCTTCTGTTTATATTATCTGTTAAAATATCTGATGTTTGTTTATGGTGTAAACAAATAATTTTCTTTTAAATTTTTAAATTATTGCAAAGCTTCCTTTTCTCCAAAATCGTCTGAACTAATCAAATTTTGTATCCGGCATAACGCTACTCTCATATTTCTTGTGACGTTTTTATTTCAAAATTCATTAATTTTACTACCTGTAACTATTTAAAAATTTATAATGGCAGCATTTTTCCATTTGTTTATTGGGCGTTTCAAAATTCATGCTTAAAAATTATTTTATAAGCCATAATATATAAGGCAATTAAGATATAGTTTTCAAACAAATTGCATTTAAAAGTAATTTTTTTTCCCTCTATAACGGTGTAAAAATTCAAAATGTGCTATGTTTAGAAATTTAAAAAATTGCAATAGCAAAAATCACAAAATCGAAATTTCATCGTCAGCTGTTGCCAATCGAAAAATGACGTATGCGTTACGCACGGACACGTTTGTCCTTTATAATATACACTGCTCAAAACAATTAAAGGATATTTGAAGTTTTATATAAAATAAAGATATAAACGAAATTTTTTTTTGCCGAAAATAGAAGAAGAGAATCACAAATGCAAATTTTTCTGGTTTTCAAACTGTGGAGTATGCAAATTTTGAGTTCGACGTCAAAAACGTCGCTTCAGCGGCAGCGAATGAAATTTGACTTTCAACTGGATAAAAGAGAATGAAGACAAGGATGATCGGCATTCAGTGATTGCTTTGTTTCGATGAGTACGATGTCTCAGCGAAGTCATTTGACAGATTCAGAAGCTTGGAGAATTGTTGATAGGTTAGAAGGGGGCCAATTTCAAGCCGAAGTAGCGCAAGCCATTGGAGTGTCACAAAGTGTCATTTCTAGGATCTGGAACCGTTTTTTGGAGAGTGGATGTGCAGGCCGAAGACCAGGGCAAGGTCGTAGACGGGCAACAACGCCCAATGAAGATCGGTATTTAGCGTTAACAGCTCGGAGACACCGAAACATGAACGCTACTCTTCTCCAACAACACCTTCGCTCGGCTACAGGCACCACGATTTCAACTCAGACTGTCCGAAACCGGCTCCATGCTGTAGGTCTGTATGCTCGCCGACCGATGGTATGTGTTAGATTAACATCAAGGCATCGTCGCGACCGCAGGGAGTGGGCAACCGAGCATGTCCACTGGAGGAGAAATGAATGGAGCAATATTCTGTTTTCTGACGAGTCCCGTTTTTCTGTGCATCCGGATAATAGGCTTATTTTCATCTGGAGGGACCGTGGCAGTAGGAATAATCCTGCGTTCGTGCACGAAAGTGTCAGATTTGGCGGTGGAGGAGTGTTGGTGTATGGTGGCATCTCCATTGACGGGCGCACTGACCTCTACATCATTCGAGATGGAGCTCTGACTGGTCGCCGATATAGGGATGAGATCCTCAGACCTATTGTAGTCCCTTACGCTGCAGCAATCGGAGATAACTTCATTTTAATGGACGATAACTGCAGGCCACATCGTGGAAACCTGGTGGAGGATTTCCTTTTCGAGGAAGGAATCGTTCGAATGGAATGGCCAGCGTGTTCTCCAGACATGAATCCAATCGAGCACGTTTGGGACGCTCTAGGAAGACGAGTTTCTGGCCGCCAACAACCCCCACAAACTCTCCAAGAACTGGAAAGAGCTCTTCTGGAAGAGTGGGGCAGAATACCCCAACTCGTCATTAATAGCCTCATTGAGTCCATGCCTCAAAGGTTTTCAACGTTGCTGGCCGCCCGTAGAAACCATACCCCCTACTGAAAATGATTTTCTTTGAAGAAAACACCTTTTCTTATTATTTTTTTCTCATATGCACAAATTGTGTTTTTTTCCTTTTGTACACAAATGCGCAATAAAATGCATTTTTTTCTGCCAAACATGTGCAATTTATTCTCATATAACCTACTATGTCTGTCGACCATGTATCAATCAGCTAAAAAGTTTGCCAGATACAAAATCCACCTAAAACTGCAATATCCTTTAATTGTTTTGAGCAGTGTAGATAAAACATTTGATTTTCAAATGTATTATATTAAAACCTGACTCATAATAAACATTCATTATCTAGTGTGTTCGAAAATAAATGGATAATTTATGAAATTATGAAAAACAAAACTAAGAAAAGTGGGTTTTTTATGTCACGTATTAATAACATGTTTCCGAAAGTTTTTTTCGTAGCATTGTTATTCCTAGAATTTTCCACAAAAGATAGATTGGACGTGGTGGTCCGATTCCTTGGCTATCTTGATCTCCAGATTTGAAGTCGGTGGATTTTTTTTATATGGGATAATTTGAAGGATTGTGTGTATCAGACGCCTTGTACTAATTTGCGGAAACTGAAGCAACATATCACAGCTGTTGCTCCATCCATAAATCTTGAGATGCTTTCAAATACATGGGATGAAATCGAGCATCGTTTGGATATAGATACTACACGTAACCAAAGGATCTCACATCGAGATTTATTAACTTTTGTACTTCTATTGTAAGTTAGTAAACAGATTTTGTTTCTATACTATCTAGTTTTTGTTTTACAAAATTTTGAAATACGTCCAATACTTTTCGGACACTATGTATAACAAAAGTTGCATAAGTGATGTTTTTTAAATTTTTTCAACGATACGTTAATTGAGAGAAATGGTAATGTGGATTAAAATAAATATATGATGACATTTACAGTGAATGACATTTCTGACAAAATGTTAATAAATAATATAGTTTTAAATTATTCAGGCGCGCCTTTTTGAGAGTTATTCTTCGAAGCATATTAAAATATTTATGCATGTCTATGACAAGCATCTTTAAGAAGAGTTTCTTTCTATGTTTCAAAATATAAAAAAAAAATCTACTTAAAACAAGAGACAGAAAAGTATGTTATAAAATTCCGCATGAATTGCTTTTCTTTAGCAAATATAAACGTTCATTGTAACTTTTTAAAATAGAAACGAGTATATATCTATATATAAAATTTCCATACGTCTGGAATGTCGAAGGATTTTCTTACGCAGATAAACATTCATTAAATAATAAAAGTTGTATAAGAGATGTTCTTTGAATTTTTTGAAAATATATTACGCGGTTGTCTTTTGTTACTTTATCAAAATAGAAGGAAAGAAGACTGAATAATAATATGTAAAGTAATTATTCTATCTCGATTTTCTTCTAGCAAGTAAAGCAAAACCCGTTACTGTAGCATTCAATATATATATATATATATATATATATATATACAGGAGGGCCGGTAATTAAGTTTTTAGAATCTGGCAACGAAATAACAACTGCTTTCAGCGCAGACAATTTTTATGAAAACAGTTACGTGAATGTCTGTGTTTACAGAACGTCAAAAGCTCTGAAATTCTATTTACTGTGATTTTTCAAAAATCTGAAGTGTTAAATAATTATGGGGTTATGTCAAAGGAACTTCCAAGCCATGATTTTTTTATGACTTTCGACAAAGTTTGACACAGAAACAGTGTAGCGATAGAGAGAAATCGATGTTTGGTAACGAAGAACGATCTAAGCCAACAGGCTAATTCTGTGCGTGAATGTAGTGTAAGTCACATAGCCACAAACGTTTACCGTTCTTGGTCACCGGTATTTTTTGTTTTAATTCGTCACTGTATTTAATTGTAGCTATATGGGATTAAATAAGTCAAATTTTCCTTTAATTTAATATTGGTAGTCAAATATAGCCATTTACATCTCTCTGACTGACACTACATCCACACATGGAACTAGAAAACAATTTATAACTGCTTTAAAGAATTACCTCTCAGTCGTAAGAATCTCAGTGACGATATTCGGGAGGGTCGACCGAAAAATGCTCTGACTCCCAAAAACATTGATGATGTGAGAAAACTAGTCGTTTCTGATCGTCATGTGACAAATGATGGAACAGAAACCTCTTTGAACCTTTCAAGGACCCGCGTGCATTCAAATTTACATGGTTATTTAAAAATGATAAAGGTATGTTCCCGATGGATCCCCTACAATTTATGTGAAGCTGAAAAGGACACTCGTGTGAAAGGATGCGAGGAAAAAAAATCAACTCCAGTGCCTCAAAACGTGTGTACGGCATCGTAATGTGTGACGAAACCTGGACAGAAAAGAGTGCATTGAAATTATGATTAGGAGTAATGAAGTTTGTAATGATAGCATTTCATTTAATATCCCTAAACTTTGGATGAGCATCTTGAAATAGTCAATTACGCTTTCATTTATTTTAAAATTCTTCATCGATAATACATTTACAGCTGTTAGATTTTTGTCCGTTAGGAGGTGCTTCTGCATGGTTTCTACTTGTGGTTGGTTGGTATGTTGGTTGAATGTTACGTTAGTTAATTTTTTAATTTGTGGACAGCAATAATAACGTGGCAACGGACGGATTGTTTTTCACATTTGAAACTTTGGAAGCAATATAAAGTTTTTTCCTGAGAATGACCATAGAAGGTGGTCGAAACGTCTATATTTTTAATTTTAATGTATGTATAAAATTTTTAATTTGTATACACCATTCAGTAAAATTTGTGATGTTTTATACTCACGTCTTTAATGTTGTAATATTTCATGGTGTAATCGTTAGTTGTTTCCAGATGACCCTAGGCCGACCAAAGTACTTCGTGCAAGAAGTGTTTCCAAAAAATTATTGCTGCGTTTTTCGGTAAATTGGCTATATTGGAACCATTCCTTTGGACGATCGTAAAACAGTCAATGCTCCTTGGTATGTCACAATTTGTTTGCTGAAACTAGTTAAAGAACTAAGGAAAACTATTTCAAAACTTCGCATCATTCTGCACCAGGACAATGGCAGCTTACACACTGCTTCGCTAACTACACCGTAAAAAATGACCAATGTTTCTTATTTTATGAAAATATGCTATAACCACGAACGAAAATATATAATCTTCTGAGTTACCCGAAATTCCGAATAGCATGTTACATTGTCTTTTGAATCCCCAGAAACGAATACATTTTCAAAATTTAAAGAATAATTTATAAAACTATTTTTAGCTGCCCGAATTTTTCAGAAACGTTTCCGAAGGGATTTTATAGTGCATTAATTAGTGTCCTCAGCCTGGAATACCTGTTTTTCGAATGCTATCAATTCTGAAGTAAACATTTTCATGCTCAAAAAAAATGTTTAACAGACAAACATGCAAAATTAACAGTGTTAACTATAACATTAAAATTAAGATTATTTCTTTACTCTTTCATGTATAAATTAACATATGCGGCTGAAAACGTGTACTTGAGAATGGATAATATTCGAAAAACAGGTATTCCAGCCTGAGGACACTAATTAATGCACTATAAAAACCCTACGGAAACGTTTCAGAAAAATTCGGGCAGCTAAAAATAATTTGTTTTTATAAATTATTCTTTAAATTTTGAAAATGTATTCGTTTCTGGGGATTCAAAAGACAATGTAACGTGCTATTTGAAATTTCGGGTAACTCAGAAGATTATATTATATTTTCGTTCGTGGTTATAGCATATTTTCATAAAATAAGAAACATTGGTCATTTTTTACAGTGTATGGATTATTTGAAGCATGAACTTGAACATATCGAATCGATGACTCATTGCCCGTATTCACCGGACATACCACGTAATGATTACATATATTTCCGTTCATAAAAAATAATATGCGTGGGCAACGTTTTAACAACTCGGAAGTATCCGTTGAAGCTTACAAATTCCATATTTTTACTATAAATGTTTTGATGATTATTTTATTCGATTAGTTTATTCGAGTGGCGTAGCCAAGGGGGAGGTCCAGGGCGTCCAGACCCCTCCCGAACGAAGGACTGGTTTACTGAATCATGGATACAAAACCAGTAAAAACTTCTAATACGGAATCGTAAAGAACCTATGAAAAATTTCGCTTTAGACAGGTGTCCGTCTTTGCAGCTATAATTTAAATGAATGTCTTTTGTCGGGGCTATATGTTTTCCGTTTCCGTTTATGACAGGTTTCTGTTTACCGAAGTGTAAGTAACTATACCTCTAAGGTACACTAGCTCAATAAGATGTATTGTTCGTTTCGTCGGGATACTGAAAACTTTTAAAACAGGATTCCGTTATTGAAAGGATTTGCATTTACAGATTTTACTGTAATATAATGTGTGTTTATAAGTGCAATAAAACTTACTAAGGCATAATCGCTGCGGTGGAAAATCTCGTTTCAGACATGTTTTAAGCGGATTTAATTGTATTGTAATCCATATCAGGACTATGTAACGCTTTCATTTAAGACAGAATTTTGTTATTGAGAGGTTCCGTTTTTACAGGTTTTATTATTCTTATAACATAAAAAGGTATATTTATATAATACAGCAAAACGTGGGAAAACGGCACCTACCTATAACGGAATGCTGACTTAAACGGAAACATTCCTTGGTCCCATGGAAAAGAATATCATACAATTACACTTGCTAAAACGAAAACCTGTCTAAAACAAATTTTTTTACCACTTTTTGCGATTTTATCTTATGTTTTACTTTATAGATAATCTGGAGGGAAATTCTGCACCCCCTCCGAAATGAAATCCTGGCTACGCCACTGATTCGAATGCAAAAATGTATCGATGCTGCAGGAGAGAATTTTGAGAAGCAATAAAACATATATTCTTGGTAAGAAATTATTTCTTGTAATACTTTCTAAAAACTTAAGTAAATGGAAAATAATGCCAATAACTCACAATAAATATCATGCCGTATTAATAAAGAAAATAAAATAAACATTTCTAGAATTGCTTCAAATATGAACTCTTAAGAATTATTCATGTATATATATGTTAAAATATTTATGCATCTTTACGAAAAGTTTTTGTATATGTTTGAAAATACGTACTTCGAAAATGAAACACAAGGAGATAAAAAAAAAGGTGTTCTAAGATTCCGCACGAATTCTTTTTCTTCGATAAATAAGGAACTGATCAAACAAACGTAAATATTTTTTAGAAAATATATAAATGGAAATTGTCTGTTTATTCCTCTTTTTAAAAAATATTGTTTAAAATGTTTTTTTTTTTTTTATATATGAAGAACATAGAACGATTTTGTTCTGCTATTTTATATTCTTTAAAGATTGAAAATTCTTTAAAAAAATGTTTTTTTAATTGCGTATTTTATTGAAAAAAATGTGTTAAAGTAAACAAAATGAAATACATTATATGAGGATATTTATAAAAGATATGAGAACATTCACAATAAATGTATTCCTGACAAAACTTAAATAAACTACTCAGGCGTGGATTTTTGAGAATTATTCTTGTTTTTAATGTTTATGCACCTTCCGACACGGTTCTTTACCAAAAATGTTTCTTATATGCCTCAAAATATCTCAAACATGCTTCTCCAGGAGTAAAAAATGTTACCTAAATTTCTGCTCTAATTGTTTTGATTTAATAAACACGAAACTGCCGAACAAATATAAAAATTTTTTTTAAACTATCGAAATGGAAATGATCGGGTTTTTTTTTGTTGTTGAATGGAAAATATTCCTTTTAAAATGTTTTTCATGCATGTTGAATGCCGAATAATTTTCTTATGCTAATAAATAATTCGGTAAATAACTACAATTTTAAAAGAGATAGTTTTTGCATTTTCCAATTTTACAGGGTGTCCCAAAAGTCTCCGTACAACTTCAAAAATTTATTACAAAAAAGAAATAATAGCCCTACAGCAAAAATAATTACAACAGTGCATAGAGTAACTAAAAATGTTTTTTTCTACTGCCTTAGTAAACTTCAACATGAGATCCTTTCGTAGCACGAAGAATATCAAGACGATATTCTAATTCAATCCACGAACGTTTTTCATGCTAACATCAACAGCTGTTTGGTTACTGCTGTTTGGATCGTTTGTTTCAATTCCATGAGACTATTTACTTTTGTTCAGATTTCATCAAACAGTTGTAACTACAGTTGATGTTAGCATGCTGAAACGCACGTGGATGGTATTGGAATATCGACTTGATATTCTTCGTTCAACGAAAGGATCTCATGTTCAAGTATACTAAGGTAGTAGAAAAAAATTTTTAAGTTACTGTATGTACTGTTGTAATTATTTTTGCTGTAGGCCTGTTATTTTTTTTTGTAATAAATTTTTGAAGTTGTACGGAGGAGAATTTTGGGACACCCTGTATATTCAGGGATCCAGGTTCACTAGTCCATATGTCGAATGTCAGTAACTTTATCTCGATAGGTTTCGGAATCGGTTGGAACAGGTTCTGAAAGTGAAAGTACTCTTATGTAAAAAAACTGGAACCAAAATCGAAAAAGTAAAACCTAACAACGTTAGAGATCGACCTCAGATATTCTATGCAAAAAAAACATTTAAAAATATTAAAATGCGAGCGAGAAATCGCGCAAGAATCTTCCCATAGACTTAACATTAGCTTGAGCGTTTTTTCGCGTGACTGATGTAGGCTCTTAATCACTGGCCCTGGAAAGATCTACCACTCATGTTGAAAATGTTTTTTTGGATTATATTCAACTGCCAATTCTCCTATCTTATATTAGTAATATTCGCCCTTTTGCTATACCGCTAACAAGGACTTTACCTGCCGGGCATGAGTACCTAGTTTAACGAGTTAGTACCTGGCAGCGGGGCGATATTCGCCTGATCACCGCATGGCTGTGATCCACCTGACAAAAGCCTTGTTGGCATCGCTGCGGTGCTCTTTATTGTTTTGCCGGTTTATGGTTCATGTTTAACTTTGTAGAATTGACAGTTAAAAAAAATTAAAGACGAGAAAATGGAAGAGGAACAATGGAGGGATTTCACTCTTGCACAGCACTGTCAAAAACCGCCGGGATCAGTCGGCCCATACATTTAACCCTTTCAAGGACGGTGGGATACTTAATTTTAATTCCAAATTGCCAAGTAGCATATAGAATATTTTAATAAAATTTTGCTTTTACAATGAAAGTGAAGAAAAGCAAATATCTATGCTCTAAGAAATTATTTTGTAAATTCTGGTGTCAATCAATCATTTAACCCCTTCAGGGGAAAAGTACTCTTGTAGCTAAAATATTGAAATGATTGATTGACACCAGGGTTACAGAACGAATTTATTTAAAAATAAGTAAAGGTTTTTCCTCACGGACTATATAAGTTCAAATTTGTTTTATAAAATTCTGGTGTCATTGTGGAATTTTGGGATTAAAATTAAGTGGTATATATAATATACCGGTGCCCTTCAAGGGGTTAAATATTTAACGAAGATAATAATTACTCTGCGCCTGAAAGGTGTTAATTCCGGGCCGTCTTTAACCCTGTATTGCCCATGGTAACATTGATGCTACCATCAGTGTTCCTTCAACTTTAGTGGATTTTTTAATTGAGATATTACGAATTCGCACCTAAAAATTTAAATAGTAATATTTGCTTTATTTAATAACAAACATACTTTCATTAAATTAAACGAAATTCATTATTTAAATTTTGTGGTACAAATTCGGATTCTCTGAATTAAAGAATTTCTAGAAGGTATTTTATTATGTGCAATATAGGGTGACCGCGCTTCTATTGCAAGCGACTGATTTATGCATTTACCAATTAGCCTTGTAAAGTTAAGGCCAAAAATTTCTTGAAATGATATCGAAATAGCGAAATACACATAGCAAGCCCTATTGCAATTTTTGACAAATAAATATTTCTGTGCATTTTTATTGGTATTAAAATTGATTATATTGCAATTTATATAATTATTCTGCAGTAATTTCATACCAAACGGAATAGTTTATTATTTTCATTGATGTGTGAGCATGGTTTACAATGTCAGCCGATGGATTAATGGAAGTCTGTTTATAATTGCATGTTTTTTCATTTAAATTTTTCGAAATTATGAAGATTTCAGGCATTTGAATTTAATCTGATAATTGTAATCGTTCTCGTTTATAAAATTGACTACATAAAAGGAAACTATTTCAAATTACCATATGTCTTGTTGCTACGTTATTAGTGCATCGTCCAATAAATTACCGTATATTTTGGTGTATAACTTAATCCTTTTCTTCAGAAAATGTAATAGATATTTTTTTAAGAAAAACATGAAAAAAAAATTGTGTTATTGTTTTTGAACATCTTTTACCTATTAGAAATTTGCGAAATGAATGTCACTGTCAACTGAATCTTATTCCCTACACATGTCTTCATCTTCATACAAAAAACAATCACCGCCCCCTGAATTCTAAGCCTGAACGCTGACTCAAAATGACGGCTTTCGTAGGCGGAATTTTTTCAGCGTGTGTACGGTCCCTTGAAATTTAATATCAATAATTTCCAAAAGTTTTTTTTTTCGCCTTATTTTTGTGAGATACAATAAGTTGCAGAAAACTTGTTGAAAATAACTAGCGGAGCTTGGCCCGCTGCGCTGGTTGGTTTATTGCAAACGGTTCTCGTATTAAACGAACTTAGGATTGGGCGTCTCATTGCCTTCGGATCCGATCAACTCGGATTTAAATAAAATACAAAAAAAAAAGAAAATTTCATTTAGAATCCTGCAGAAACTGTATCAACGTATTTTTTAAAACTGTGATTGTTTGATTTATTTTTTGTCCGAAGGGTGAAGAACGAGAATTGACACATTGAATGGATCTCCGGATGATCTTCAGTACCCTGTTGGATTTTTTCATGCGGGATTATGTGAAGGATTGTGCGTATCAAACGCCTTTTACTATTTTGCAGGAACTGAAGCAGAGTATCACAACTGTTGTTCCATCCATAACTCCTGAGATGCTTTTAAATACATGGAATGATATCGAGTATCGCTTGGACATAGCTACTAAACGTTTAAAAGAGATCTCACATCGATATGTATTAACATTTGTACTTCTATCGTAAGTTAGTAAATATATTTTGTGTCTATACTATCTACTTTTAGTTTTACAAACTTTTGAAATACGTCAAACAATTTTTGGACATCCTGTATAAGGAAATTTGCATAAGTAATGCATACCTGCCAACATCGCACTAAACGTCCGTACAAT
The DNA here is from genome assembly GCA_963931845.1 of Maratus michaelseni. Taxonomy (NCBI): domain Eukaryota; kingdom Metazoa; phylum Arthropoda; class Arachnida; order Araneae; family Salticidae; genus Maratus; species Maratus michaelseni. The sequence goes on from OZ007598.1 coordinate 80,397,029, forward strand.
GTAAATTAATTTAACCGAGGTTAAACACGTTTCAAACCAGAATTAAAAAAAAATTATTCAAGTATAGTCTGTTCAGGGAAAGGAGATAACGAAAGTAAACAAACGGGTTGCAGAAAAATCGCCAAGGAGCCACACATTTGGCACAAATCCCTAGGTTGGCGAATTTTATTGTTTATTTCGATTTTTTAATTTTTTAAACATTTATTTTGATAACTATATGAAAACAACACAAGTTGCTAACTGAGTTACATCGAGATTTTAAACAAAAATGTAAAAGTTTAAGACGTCAAAATATAAATTATTCTCTATTTATTTTAAACAGCGTTGACTTCAGACATATTTTTTCCTGGTGGGATTTCTGGATTTCTGTGCCTCCAGGCGAGACATTATATAGTTTCGGGGGGGGGGGGGGATTATACTTTTTGACCATTAAAAGTATAAAATCTGAAATATTCCGGGAGGGGACATTTTAATGCCCCGAATGGAATTTCCTCCCGGGGCAAACCTTCTGAATTCAACATTGTTATAAACCATCATCAGGAGTTAATTTTGTTAAATACAAAATAGTACAAAACTATTTATATCTTACATTATTGAAGCCCACTTACCTCATAAATCATTCAGAAGATGAAGTTGAAGTATCGGAACTATTAGAATCGAGATTGATTACCATGGAATCTTCTATATTATCTATAGCATTATCTAAATCCCACATTTGTTTTTCCACTGTATTTGTTGCATGTTGAATGCATCTTTTCCATTCTTCAGTGCCAATTTTGCTGATACTTTGAGAGAATATATCTTTTACATGAGGATTCGATTCAAGTTCCGTTTTATATACATTTAAAATCATATCTTTCTCTACCTTACTCAATGCTTTTCTTTTTACTCTCTTCTTAGGCGGGCTCAAAGAAGAATTTTCACACTCCATTTGTGTATATAAAATACCAAATCAATCGAAAAAAATCGTCAATTTTAAAAGTGAAAGACAAGAAACAAACAGCCATTTGGGAAAAAAAGCAGAAGCTAAAACAATTGGCGCTTCTAGCACAGCGCCAGGTCTAAGCATCGCCAATCCGCATGCGCACGGAGTATAGTTTCCACGTAACAACATGAAACTTTATATTTATTATTTTTTCAGATATATTTTCTGGTTAGAAACGTCTTTATCAGGATCAAATTAAATCATATTGTACGGAAGTTTAGTTCAAAGTTGGCAAGTATGGTAATGTTTTTTTTTTTTTTTTTTTTTAAATATTTTTAACAATACAGTAGCTTGTGAGAAGATTAAAAAATGTATATGATGGCATTTACAATGGAATGACATTTCTGACAAAATTTCAATAACTAACATATCTTCAAATTATTCTGGCGTGCCTTTTTGAGAGTTATTTTATGCAGGCATATTAAAATATTTATGCATGTCACTGACAAGCATCTTTAATAAAAGTTTTTTCTATGTTACAAAATATCCGAAAAAAGCTACACAAAACCCGAGACAGAACATCGTGCTATAAAATTCCGCACTAATTGCTTTTCTTTAACAAACATAAACGTTTTTTGTAACTTATCTAAATTGAAATGAGTATCTCTATAATAAAACCGTAAGTCATGTGACTGTCATCAACAGTTCCGGGATGCCCGCATCGCTTTTTCATATGCCAGGCGGCCATTTTTATTCAAAATTATTTTTCGAATAAAACTGTTTAAAAGTTACATTTTTAGAAAGATCGTTGAAAATAAATTAATATTTAAGAGATGACTTATGTGCAATTATGTATATATTCTGTAATAACTTCAGTTGAAATTAGTTTCGAAGTTCAAACTCTCTATCTATGAGAGAGAGAAAAAAAAAAAAGATTCATTCGTCGTGAAGGTTTAAATTATTAAACCATTAAACCAAAATTTTTTGAGCGCTGCCTGGTGTCAAAAAAATAATTTGCACCAGGATCTGTGAGACAGTTAAAGTTTACCAGAATTCCGTTTGATGAAGTGCTTATACAACTGAACTTCCTTCCGAATCTTTTCTTGACGTAAGTTGAATGTAAACAAATACAACTCATGTAATCATATTTAATGAATCAAATTTCGAAACGAATTGTCAGTTAATTTGGTATTTATGTATTATACGTGCCAGAAAGAGAGATCACCGAAAATGATTGTTAATCGCCAATCGTATTTTCCATTATTAATGACCAATCGCGTTCAAAACAGTAATTTAATATACATTTATAAAATACATAACATCATTATGTACTTTTATGTTATTTGGGCGCAAATCTCGCCAATAGCATTTTTATAATCGACAAAACCAGCTTTTATTTTTTGCGTGTGCATTAGAAACGATACTTTGATTTTAAAATCCAATGTGGAACAGCTGTCGCAAACGCACCGGGGTTGGCGCGATTTTTGTTTCGCGCCATTTTGGCGAGAAAACCCCATTTTCAGGTACCTGTTAGAGATTTCTGAAACAGCATGGTACTTTTATCTACCCTATATATATAAAATCCTAATGAAACGAATTTGTGAAACGATTTTATGAAACGAATTTATGAAACGATTTTATGAAACGACTGATTAAACGACTGATTATGTTTCAGGGCTATTTTTAATAAAATATTAAACGCTTGATGGTGAAATCAATACCAATTGTCCATAAAAATCCGCAGATGTCAAAACTGGTAATAGAATTTTGAAATTGGAATTACTTTTCGAGATATGAATTTTTTTCTAATTTTAATGACATTTCTGTAATGATGGCAACTAATTACTCAGTTTTTTTGTGACAAAAAAGGGAAAAAAAATAAAAAAGGATTACGATAGGGATTATTGATTTATTTTTATTCGTCATTTTCAAATTGAAATTGAATTTATCTTTTATTTCAATCGATAATGAAGACAAGATTGTGATTAAATTATGTTTTTCACGAAAATTTGAAAAAAAAAATCACATTTCTATCGTCAAGATTCAATTGTCTGTCAGCATTTAATTTAATTTATAAACTGAAAATATTTTGAATAAATTCGTCCCAATGACGTCATTTATGTAAATACGTCATTTATGTTTATACAATTTATTTAATATAAAGAAGCCATTTATCTATTTTTATGTACAAAAAGAGGTAAATTGAAAGACAATTATAAATAAATTGTATATATACCTATAAATACATGTATAAACAAGCATAAAAGTTCGGTGCTTTTCCAGTATATGGGGCCTTGAAGAAACAGAGAAAATAGCCTTGGCGGAAAAGGAAATTTGGCAACATACTTTCTGTCAACCGATTTACTTTGTCATTTCGTATACAGAAGCATTTTTTCAATATTTATACAATTTGTTTAGCGTAAAATGTCATTTATCCTATTTTATATATAATCAGAAGTAATTTGTATAGAAAAAACAATAATAATATACGTATAATTAAAATACGCATATAAACAAAAAAAAAATCGTCGAATTTGTTTCCATGGCTGTTTATGTCATTTGGCACCAAATCTCACTTTCTGATGCCCGAATTGCGCCAAGCTTTTTAAAAAAGCGTCAAGACCCCTATTATAGAAAATCACCAAAAGTTCATTGGGTTTGTTTTCATAATTTTTGGCAACAAATATATGTATATTAACGAATCTATTCGTTTTTGAAACTCGAATTACGACAAACCTAAAAGCAAAGGATCCTATACTGGAAAAGTACCCGATTTTCTTATGGACAATATTCAAGTGACATAACATGGTGTAAAATTATCGCGGATAGTAAATTTGTTTAAATATCTTATCAATTGATGCCGAATAAATGCAGGCATGCATGCACAAAATATTTAATTAATTTTGTATGATAAATAATTATTAGAAAATTCGTATATACATATTATTTAAATAATTTACATATTTAAAATAACATGAAAATATGCATGATGGTACACTAAAATACAGAGAAAATTAAAACCTGTTACTGAAAATGTCTATAACATAGTACTTTTCAATACCGTGGTTCTTAATGTTATTCACAAGCAGATGGAATTTTTCTCATCCTTAAACGTAAAGGAAGAATAGAATACAGATCGTTGTTATAAAAGTGCGAGAGGTAGCCACAATTTAAACCTAACCATTTTATACAAGTTGATTTTCAAGGTGTAATTGATTTTAGTTATCAATCCCTAAAACAGTCGTCAGTTGTCGCAACAGCTGTGTATGAGGCCATGATAATAAAAAAATGCCCCATTAAAACGTTAAAAGCATGGCAACCCAATTATAGATTTACCAATATTTTTAAAACGAAGCACGCTGTCATGTTTTTAGAGGCCTCGAAGTCTGAGCGGGGGTTGGCGAGCGTAGCTCGCAGGGGGTAGGCCCCCTAGTTTTATTATAAAATAGTTTATTTTATAGGTACTTTTCCGTTATACGGACACCATTATCGCCAAGCATACATTTACATACTCTAGGCATTAGCATACATTTTGGCATGGTGTCCGTATAACGGAAAAGAACCATTTTATATTAAAAAACACACAATTTTATTATAAAACACACACAATGATTAATTTATTATAAAACACACAATATTTAATCTACTATATATATAAAACACAAACAGAAAATTCGTTCCGTTCCTTTATAACTCGAGTTCCGCTGAATGGATTTTGATGGAACTTGCGTTGTTCGATAGATAATGTTTCAGGGAAGGTTTTAGTATATAACACAACGCTCTACGTAGATTAGTTATAGAATTATGATAGAAAGTTCAGTTATTTTGGCCGAAAAGGTTACCATTGCTAATTTTTTTGCAATCATTACTGTTGCAGAAAGAAATGAAAAGGCTATACATGTCGAAAAATAAAAGAAAAACTGTTACTAATTTTATTAAAAAAAAAGAAAGAAAGAAAGAAAAAATAAAGAGTTTTGATGAGAGAATATTATAAAACGAAAATATTTAATTTAAACATGATTGGGATGGTTCGTAATGCTTAAAAAATATTCAAGGGGCAAGATTTCTATATTGAAACAATATTTGGCGATGTATCTTTCGTTTTTGGCGATTTTGATTTTACTTTTGACCCCAAACAATTTTACTTTAAGCCGAAAGGTGTCTTTTTTTGTTGCAGAAAGAATTGAAATGGCTATACATCTGGAAAAATAAAAGGAAAAACTCTTACTAATTGTATTTAAAAAAAAGAAAGAAAAGAAAAAAAAGGAAAAACACAATTGAATCCATTTGGACATTACACTGTTAACTAGTATTTTAAAAACACAAATTGCACAAATTGTGCTTATTAGTTGCTAAAATCAGTGTAAAAATTGTTTTAAACTCATAAAAGAGCTAAAATCCTACATGTTTCGGCTTTAAACTTAAAGCCATCATCGGGGAAGAGGAACAACACAAACGACTACTGATCTTTTTTTTTTTTTTTTTTTTTTTTTTTTTTAAAAAAAAAAAGATCAGTAGTCGTTTGTGTTGTTCCTCTTCCCCGATGATGGCTTTAAGTTTAAAGCCGAAACATGTAGGATTTTAGCTCTTTTATGAGTTTAAAACAATTTTTACACTGATTTTAGCAACTAATAAGCACAATTTGTGCAATTTGTGTTTTTTTAAAAAAAAAAAGGAAAAACAGTTTTGATGAGAGATTTTAAGCCAAAAGGTGTTTTTTCAAGTGTACGACAGCATTTTTGCAGTATTATTATTATTTTTTTGGTACTTTTCGGTTAGCCGGGCGCAAGTGATAGATATATACATGTATATATACACATATATCTACACAAATATGTATGAATATATACATATATATATATATGTATATACATATATATTTATATATGTACATATATCACTGGCGCCTGGCTAACCGAAAAGTACCTTTTTTTATTCAAATGCAAACTATATTAAAGGCAATATACTTCTATTTATTTCTACATAAATGAAATTTCTTTCCGGCTGCTGATAACTCGAATTTTGCTGAATGGATTTTCGTAGAACTTAAACTGTAAGATAATTTTTCAGGGAAGGTTTTATTGTATAACATATCGTTTTACGTAGCTTAGTTATAGAATTATTATGGGAAGTTCTACAATCAGATCAATCCGATTATGAAAGATTTAACCTTTTTAAACGATTTTACCGTTTGGATTTCGATGGAACCTACACTGTTAGATAATTTTCTAGGGAAATTTTTATTATATAACATATCATTCTACGTTGCTTAGTTCTAGAATTATAGGGGAAAATTCGAAAATCGGGTAACCATTTTTTAATCAAATATTAGCCTTTTCAATATTTGATTCGGATTATGAAAGATTATCCTTCTGAAAAAGTTCTACTGGACGGATTTTGATGAGAATTATATAATGTAGTTAGTTAGAAGCTATTTCAGGAATGGTTATAGTGTACTACATATTGTTCTACGTTGCTTAGTCAAACAGTTATGTGTGAAGGTTATATAGTCAGGTGAACCCGATTCCGAAAGATTAGCTGTTTTGAAAGTTTTTACTGGGCGTATTTTTTGCGACTTGCATTGTTAAGTAGATAATTTGTAAGGATGGTTTTAGTATATTTCATATCGTTCTGTTAGTTTTAGAATTATCTGGAAAAGTTCTATAATCAGATGAACACGATTATCAAGGATTAGCATTTATGAAAACTTCTACTGAATGGATTTTGTTAGTTAATTTGTTTGCATTGTTAGTTCGATAATTTTTAGTGATGGTTTTAGTATATTGCATATAGTTGTATCCTTCTTTAGCAAACCCTAACTGTAAATGACCAAATAAAAGAGTTGGTCCTTAACAGCTAAAATTTTGACTGCACATTAGAAAATATAATAGCGCAATCGCGTCATTTTTCAGTAATGTGGAAGGATATTCCACGTAAATATACAGATTGCTTTCAAATACAAGGTCAAATTAAACGATATATTTCGTTTGATTCAAAGTTCATTTGTAGAAACCGACCAGCGCAACGGGCGCAGCTTGCTAGTATATATATAATATTTCCATACGTCTGGAATGTCGAAAGATTTCCTTACGCAAATAAACATTCGTTAAGTAACAAAAGTTGTATAAGAGATGTTTGAATTTTTTGAAAATATATTACACAGTTGTCTTTTGTTACTTTATCAAAATAGACGGAAAGAAGACTCAATAATAATATGTAAAATAATTATTCTAGCTCCATTTTCTTCTAGCGAGTAAAGCAAAACCCGTTACTGAAGCATTTAATATACCGGGTGATTATAATTAAAGTTACGATTTCAAAAATCGATAATTTTAAAACTACTGGTCAGAATGACTTGATATTTTAGCAGAACAATCGTGAGGCAATGGAATTTTGTTTGGCGAAGGAAAAAAAATAGTTCCAAATTGTGCCGATAGATGGCGTTGTCAGAGTAATGTCAGGGGAAAGACCAAAAATGTATTCTTGAACCCTTTCCGGCGCGGAGTAAATTTGTTTGCAAAATGATGAAATAATAGACTGACACCGGAATTTACAAACGAATCAATTAGTAAAAAGAAACTTGCTTATTTTTCTGGTTCTTATTGAAAGGAAAATTTTAATTAAATACCGAGTGATTATAAATAAAGTTACGATTTCAAAAATCGATAATTTTAATTAAAACTACTGGTCGGATTGACTTGATATTTTAGCAGAACAATCGTGAGGCAATGGAATTTTGTTTGGCGAAGGAAAAAAAAATTCAAAATGTGCCCATAGATGGCGCTGTCTGGGTTCACATTGTCTGAAGATATGCAAATTACTAATACGTGACATGCGCACCGCAGACATAGCAACCATAAAAATGCAGAGCAGCAGCTCTTTGCCTGAATGCTTCATCATGACTCTGACTATGAAGGATCGTGCTCTGCTCTTGAAGCTTTTTTATAAGAACGATGACTGTGCACTTACAGCTATTAGGAAGTTTAGGACATTAAAATCCATAAAAAAAGGTCCAATAACAACAAATGGTCTGCAAAAAATGATTGCTAAATTCGAAGAGACCGGTTCATTTGACGTTAAACGGGGTAGAGGAAGGAAACCAGTTTCAGCTGCGGCAGTGGAAGATGTGGCCACAGCATTACAGGAACATACTGACAGTGATGCTGGAATCAGCAGTGCAAGGGGGATTGGCCGAATGCTGGATATGCCGAACAGCACGGTGCGTAAAGTCCTACGGAACGTCTTACGCTGTTATCCGTACAAGATAACTCATGTGCAGGAGTTGCTACCTGCTGACCTGGAAGCAAGTCAATCTTTTGCACTACAATTTCTTGCCCGGGTGGAAGTGGACAACGGATGGCCATGGAACATTCTGTGGTCTGACGAAGCCCACTTTCATTTGCAAGGTTCTGTAAATACGCAAAATTGCAGGATATGGGCGACCGAGAATCCGTCCCAGCTACAGCCATTACCTCTTCAGTCTGAAAATGTCACTGTGTGGTGCGGAATAACGGCAGCGTTTATCGTCGGTCCATTTTTCTTCGAGGAGATCACACCTGCGGGTCCCGTTACCTGCACAGTTACTGGCAAACGGTATGAAGCACTTTTGCGTAACCATGTTCTTCCGGCACTTCAACAGCGTCAGTGTGTGGATCGCATAATATTCATGCAAGATGGCGCTCCTCCGCACATTGCTACTACTGTGAAGCAGCTACTGAGTGATAATTTCGGAGATGATAGGATCATAAGCCGCCATTTTCCAACAACGTGGCCGCCACGTTCCCCCGACTTAAACCCGTGTGATTTCTGGCTTTGGTGGTACCTGAAGAATGTTGTTTATAGCGGGCGGATTCAGAATCTAGCCGACTTGAATTCAAGCATCACACAACACACCCATTGCATTAGTACAGATACCCTCCGATCTGTTGTGGAGCATGCCGTTTTGCGCTTCCAATTAGTAGCGGAACAAGGCGGAGGGCATATTGAGCAACTTATGCCTTAATAATCAGTAAGGTGTTTGTTCCATGAAGCTCTTTTTTTTTTTCATTTTTTGTCATTATCGCTGTCGTCGCTGTAAACACGTAGTCTTGTCTTTTCGCTAATAAATTTTTAGTAAATCTCTTAACTCTATTTTTTTTCCTTTTGGCAACATCATTCCTATGTTTAACCCTTTAACGGGCGGTGGTCACAAAAAAGGACACCCAATTTTAATTCTAAAACTGACAAACGGCACCAAGAATATTTAATTAAAATTTTCCTTTCATTAAGAACCAGAAAAGTTAAGCAAGTTTCTTTTTACTAATGGATTCGTTTGTAAATTCCGGTGTCAGTCTATTATTTCATCATTTTGCAAACAAATTTACACCGCGCCGGAAAGGGTTCAAGAATACATTTTTGGTCTTTCCCCTGACATTACCCTGACATGCCATCTATCGGCACAATTTGGAACTATTTTTTTCCTTCGCCAAACAAAATTCCATTGCCTCACGATTGTTCTGTTAAAATATCAAGTCATTCTGACCAGTAGTTTTAAAATTATCGATTTTTGAAATCGTAACTTTAATTATAATCACCCGGTATATATATAGGACGGCCAGTAATTAAGTTTTTGGAATCTGGCAACGAAATAACAGCTGCTCTCAGCGCAGACAATTTTTATGAATATTTGAACAGTTAAGTGAATGGCTGTGTTTACAGAAAATCAAAAGCTCTGAAATTCTATTCACTGTGATTTTTCAAAAATCTGAAGTTGTAAATAATTATGGGGTTATGTCGAAGGAACTTCAGAGACATGATTTTTTTATGACTTTCGACAAAGTTTGACACAGAAACTGTGTAGCTAAAGAATGAAATCGACGTTTGGTAACAAAGAGCCATCTAAGGCAACAATTTATAACTGCTTTAAAGAATTATCTCGAAGTCGTAAGAATCTCAATTACGATGTTTGGGAGAGTCGACCAAGAAGTGCTCTGACTCCCGAAAACATTGATTCTGTGAGAAAACAAATCGTTTCTGATCGTCATGTGACAAATGATGAAATAGAAGCCTCTTTGAACATTTCAAGGACCAGCGTGCACTCAATTTTACATGGTCATTTAAAAGTGAGAAAGGTGTGTTCCCGATGAATCCCCTTCAATTTATCTCAAGCTGAAAAGGACACTCGTGTAAAAAGACGCGAAGGAAAAAATCAACTCCGGTGCCTCAAAACATGTGTACGACATCGTTAACGTGTGACGAAACCTGGATGTATTCTTATGAACCAGAAACAAAATAACAATCGACTGTTTAGGCGTTTTCAGAGGACACTAGACCGTCCGAAGTACTTCGTGCAAGAAGTGCTTCCAAAAAATGATTGCTGCGTTTTTCGGTTAATTGGCTATTATGGAACCGTGCCTTTGGAAGATCGTAAAACAGTCAATGCTCCTTGGTATTCCACAATTTGTTTGCCGAAACAATAGTTGAAGAACTAAGGAAAAAAATTTCAAAACTTCGCATCATTCTGCACCAGGACAAGGGCAGCTCACACAGTGCTTCGCTAACTATGGATTATTTGAAGAATGGAAATATCGAATCGATGACTCATTGCCCGTATTCACCGGACATAGCACCTAATGATTACTTTTTATTTCAGTTTATAGAAAATAATATGCGTGGACAACGTTTTAACAAATCGGAAGAATCCGTTGAAGCTTACAGATTCCATGTTTTTACTATAAATGTTTTGATGATTAGTGTATTCGAATGCAAAAATGCATCGATGCTGCAGGAGAGAATTTTGAGAAAAAATAAAACATATATTCTCGGTAAGAAATTATTTCTTGTAATACTTTCTAAAAACTTAAGTGAATGGAAAATAATGCAAATAACTCACAATAAATGTCATGCCTTATTAATAAATAAAAGAAAAGAAACATTTCTAGAAATGCTTCAAATATGAACTCTTAAAAATTTATTCATGTATATACATGTTAAAATATTTATGCATCTTTAGATACGCATCTTTACGAAAAGTTTTTGTATATGTTTGAAAATACTTCGAAAATGCAACACGAGGAGTTAAAAAAAGGGTGTTCTAAGATTCCGCATGAATTCTTTTTCTTCCATAAATAAGGAACTGATCAAACAACGTAAATATTTTTTAGAAACTATATAAATGGAAATTGTCTGTTTATTCGTCTTTTTAAATAATATTGTTTAAAATGTTTTTTATATATGAAGAACATAGAACGATTTTGTTCTGCTATTTTATATTCTTTAAGGATTGAAAGTTCTTTGAAAAAATGTTCATTTTTAATTACGTGTTAAAATTACGTATTTTATTGTAAAAAATGTGTTAAAGTAAACAAAATGAAATACATAATATGAGGATATTTATAAAAAATATGAGAACCTACACAATAAACGTATTCCTGTCAAAACTTAAATAAAGTACTCAGGCGTGGATTTTTGAGAAATATTCTTGTTTTTAATGTTTATGCACCTTTCTGACAGGGTTCTTTACCAAAAATGTTTCTTATATGCTTCAAAATATCTCAAACATGCTTCTCCAGGAGAAAAAAAATGTTACCTAAATTTCCGCACGAATTGTTTTAGTTTAGTAAACACGAAACTGCCGAACAAATATAAACATTTTTTTGTAAACTATCCAAATGGAAATGATCGGGTTTTCTGTTGTTGAATGAAAAATATTCCTTTTAAAATGTTTTTCATGCATTTTGAATGTCGAATAATTTTCTTATGCTAATAAATAATTCGTTAAATAAATACAACTTTAAAAGAGATAATTTTTGCATTTTCTAATTATATATTCAGGGATCTCACTAGTCCATAAGTTGAATGTGAGTATTTCAGAAGAAACTGTTTCTCGATAGGTTTTCATAACATTCGAAACAATTGTTGTTTTGGGGGTAGGTTTCTGTGTTTTCAAGAAAAATCGAAAAAGATTATTATAAAAGATTCTATATTTCTTTGAAAAAAGTTTTGTTTAAAAATCGGATCAAGTGGGAAGCCTGTGTATTTAATTATAAGAAATGGTAAAATGTACTGACAAAAAATTATAATTACGTTGTTATTTTTCTATACTTTTTCAAAATAGTAGATTAACCCATTTTAGGCCAAGCATAGAAATTTTATAAAATGTGCTATTATTTGTATTGAAATTAACTTAAATTACATTACACACCAAAAAAGTTTCGTGCATGAAAAATAATATTTTATTTAATTTGACGTTACCATTATTAATTTATTATTAATAATTTACCATTAAATTTTAAATAAAAAATTTTAAGTTTTCTTATGGCATTTGTTTTATTTTTATTTTATTTACAGAACTTGCAACTTTACTCCATTATAAAAACATATGATTAATCTCAATTGGAATAATTATACATTTTCAAAAAGTCGAATTTGTCAATAATGGTTTCAAGTAAAAAAACAGCGTACTTTGAAAATTTCTCAACAGAAAGTGATTACTTCACTTTAATTACTAATATTTCATAGATGTCTCCAGAACCCTTAAAAATAGCAGAAAAATAAAATTAGTAAAAAATATACGTCACAGTGTTAATACAAATATATTTATTGAAATGGTGCGTTTACGCACCTTTGGCCGAAAATGGGTTAAATTAATAAAAATGGAACGCAATTCTTACATCTGCTTTCCACTACCGCTTAAAAAATGCACGTTCTTTTAAAAATATGCATATATGATGCAGTGAACGCAATATAATGATAATAACTAGTAATAAATTACATTATTGGCAAAAAAAATTATAATTGTTTTGAACTCGCACTCTTTTCTGCATTGGTTAATCTTGACTAGCAATACCTAACACCGCGACCGTAACTGTCTGGACCATTAAAGTAAATCGAATACTATAGAACGTGATTTAAAATAAGATGGCTGACATCGTCCGGGCAAATAAGAACAACAGAACAGATAGTCGGACTTCTCGGTTTGAAATTTATCTAAAAGAAACCCCACTGCACGAGGAAAAAAAAAGTACTTTAATATTCCAAGCATATTTATTGCTTTTCTTTAACAAACAACAAGCTAATCAAATAAATATAATTTTCTTTGCGAGCTTCCTAAATGGAACTGAATATCCTTTTTTTATAAAAAATGTTCTTTAAGGTAGTTATTTTATTTGACCCATAATAGTGAATATAAATTCTCTTTCATGAATTGCATGAGTCAAAGAGATTAAGTTACGTACAAGCAGTTAAATACAGAAAAAATAAATGTGCCGTACTTAAGCGTGATTGTGAGTAACACAATGATGGTGTAAAAATCTCTGTAATAGACGATATAGTTGACAGATTTCGTTTCCAACAATTAACGCGTGGATAATAGATTAAACTTCAACATATGCTTTTACACTAATAAAATTGTAACAAATTTTAAAAATCTACCCACAATGTAGAGAAAAAACTCTATAAAATAATTTGAATACATTGCCGTCTATGGCAAATCTGTAATGTGTGAAAATGGATTCTCAGCTGAATTATGCGTTTTATAAACTGCTTACTCAAATATCCACTTTCATCTTTCAAAAAAATGAAATTTTTGTAAAAATATTCCAAAAATGTTGGAAAATGTTTCGTGATATATGCTTGACGTATGAGTTTTCTTTCTGCATATTTTAACAGAATGGATGATATGAATATAATTTGAGGAAAAAAGGGGTATTTTTTTTAATAGCATATATTGAGTAAATATTTAAACATGTTATATGGCAAAAATTATTTTCAAGATGCTTTTGAAGGCTTTTTGTAAGCCTGACCTATAAGAAATAGTTTCATATAAATATATCGAAAGAAAGGGGGAAACAGAATACCCTCTTAAATTAGTTATTCGCTGCTTCATTACTGCGTTCTATTTCAGTGTTGCCAGATAGTCAAAAGTCAATTTCCCCAAAAGTTCTAAAATTTTCCCCAAATCAGTGGGTTTTCCGAAAAATCCTCAATTCAGTTTCTAGTCAAAACTAGTCGTTGGGGGCCACCGTAATACTTACCCATCATGGATATGCATAATATAAAATATTAAAACAAAAATGTGTAAACTACTTATAAAATGCATAGCAATTCAAATAAAATCGTGGCTTGATGACGTCATAAATTTATAGGCTCCATTACTGAATTGCTTGAAAGAGGTTTTTCCTTATAACTCCAAAAATAATAATCCTATTAACTAGCGGTTTATTGCATCTGATTAAGCGTCCAATTTCCAATTAAAATATATCTTTGAAGTGAAATTTGGATGAAATACAGGGTCATGAAAAATCGAAGAGTGTGGAAAATAGGATTACAAATATCTCAGCAACTGATTATCCGATCGACTTCATGCTTTATGTAAAATTTATGTTTTTTTATTGTCTTTTATATTCATTACTTAAAATAAACAATTTCGAAAATTTTTATATACCTTTTATCAGAACGAATATTTCGAGAGTCCGAAAAAAATAGTTCCGGTTAATCGAGGTTATTGAAATGAAATAGGCTTCTTCCCATTATTACATACTAAGTACATACCAAATTGCAAGTGTCTATCTCAATTTTTTCGGGAGATAGAGCGTTTACAGACACACAGACACACACACAGACACACACACAGACACACACACAGACACACAGACGGACGGCAAAATTTTTTTTCTAAAAATATGTTTTTTGGAATCTCCAGTGTCTGAAACGTGTAAATCCGTCAAAAAAAAAATTTCGATTTTCAAAACGATTACAAGACTTACCCTATACTACGTATGATGGGTAAGTAAAAGTAAATTTTTATTTTTATTTAACTAGTTAAAGTTTAAAAAATTTCTCTAAACCATTGTTTAAAGAAAAATCCTATTTTTAAAAAATAAATTGAAAATAAATAACGAATTTGAAAATTTTCTTGAAGAAAATAACACGAATTACGCAAGTTAAATATATATTAGAATTAGATTCATAATATATTAGAACATTAATCACGTGTAAACGACGAGCATGAGGATAACACAGAGTTCAAAGAAAAATAGAGAGGGTATATGCTACTTTGGAGAGAATCCGAAAATGTAACCCTAAAATTCGGCCCAAACACTTGCGTCTCCCTTTGAAACGCCTCTCCCGTCTAATGAATTCAGCCCTCTCGTGATTGTACTTTTTCTTGTTTGGGCCGAATTATATGAACGATAACCTTCTTCATATGGTATAATGCTTCTACAGTTTAGGTGCATCTCTATTATACTTAGAACTCTGTGGAAGATAATACTTGATAATTAATTAATTTCTTCTTCCGAATCTAAGATTCCATATCCAGTATTGCTAGATGACTAAAAGTAAAGTTTAACCTGAAAACATGAAATAACGAAAAAAATTCCCCAAGTTTATCTCCCAAAAATGTTGATATTCCCCAAACATGTCCATACTAATAACTCGTCCTCAAAAAATTCTCTTGAAGGTTCAAAATCCCCAATCTGGCACTACTGTTCTATTTATTTCTTTTAACCCATTCAAGACGCGCGCCATTTAGTGACATTTAATTTTTATTACCAGTCTTTTTATACAGCATTTTTTGTCTTATTTAATGTAATAAATCTACAATTAGACAAGGCAAAGATTACGACTAAAATACTCTGATAGTACTAGAAAATAAAAAAACATATGCATCATAAATGGAACGAATACGTGACTTCCGTCCTAAAATGTTAAGAAGTAACACTAGTGTTGGCTATAATGAGATGTTTTTATCGTTTTTTTCTTTTGTATGGACATCTCGACTTTTTTCAATTTTGTTAAATGTTTCTCGGTGACTCGAGTCAGGCAATTGTTATTCTTATATGATAGCCGATCCGATATTATCAAGATTCTTCTGCGAGTGAACTGGAAATAGTCAGCGTTAATAAGTGTTTTGAGTTATTTTCAGCATTAATAAGTGAGTTATTGTGCTATAATATGTGGATTTCAT
The DNA here is from genome assembly GCA_963931845.1 of Maratus michaelseni. Taxonomy (NCBI): domain Eukaryota; kingdom Metazoa; phylum Arthropoda; class Arachnida; order Araneae; family Salticidae; genus Maratus; species Maratus michaelseni. The sequence goes on from OZ007598.1 coordinate 80,412,901, forward strand.
TTTTTATCTAGCCTAGTGGTGTATGTGACCCGGAAACATGAGTCTCGGATATAGGTTTTATAGGGGCTCCCCTCTCTATCGGTTTCAAAAGAGTATGTTTACGAGCGTTGCCAGATTAGAGAAATATTTTATTCAAACTATCTTCCACTTTTTCCAGCTATTAAGATTCACCTTATTTAATCGCAGATTTCTACGCTTAAATAAAGCGAAAATAACATTTTTGAAAAGGTGGTAAAAATTTTGAATAAAATATTTTTCTACTCTGTCAACACTTTTGCATGCGTGGTAATTCATCTAATTTTTTTCCTTTGTATTTGTCAAACAGCTGATTTTATTTAACGAGGTTTTTTTTAATGCCATATTGATGTGTATTACAATATTTGGTGTACAATAGAAGTAAAAATAATTGAAATTGTATGAAACTGGATCACTGATCTCGATTAACCTCTACAGCCATGGAAAAAAATTATAAGGACACGTTGAAAAAAGAGTAATCCATATATATTATTTCTCCTGTCAACATCCCTTTTTCTAAGAAAATAAGAAACGCAGAACGACGAATGAGATAGCATATGAAAGGATTTTGAACAGGCTTCTGACATAGCACACTTAACATTTCATTAAAACATGTTTTTGATTAAAATTTGCTGATAATTAAAAATAAAATCGGCATTGTTTTCATAAAAGAAATCCAATGTTTTCCTCAAAATATTGTAGTCAAAAAAAAAAAAAAAAAATACCACATTATATGATGCTCAGCGATTATTATAAAAAACACCGCTCGGGTTTATTTTATATTTATGATTAAAAAGCGAAATTGAAATTGTAATGTTTAGATTTATATTTCTATGTCCCATGTTTTCCCGAAGCGGATGACGTGATCCTCTAATGCAATAAAATACGATTGTTATTTTTTTTTCTCGCGCGTGCCTTTAGCAATCTTGGATCAGTTTTTCTCTAACTTTGATGGAATAAATTAGATGATATTCTGGCTTGACTAAGAACTAAATGTTGTTTGCAGATATTTTTATCTTTGCTTTTTCTTTAGAAGTTTAAACTTGCATCTAATAAATATTACATATTGATAAAATATTGTACTTCTCTATTATCCCACCGACCACTTTTCATAACAAAAAACTACCGCCGAATAAACGGGAGAACGTTGCCATTGGAATATCAAAATAAATAAATAAATAAAATATAAGAATTTAAGGACACAATTGTTATTTTAATGAATGAAATAACTGATAAATCAGTAAAACATAATGAAAAATACACGCAAATGTCGAATTAAAAACCACTTGATGACGTAACAAACACGTATAATGCTTCTGACATCAAGTAAATGGGACTGAATTTTTGGCGTTTAATCTTACAATTTGGCGATAGTTTTTTGTTATGAAAAGTGGTCGACGGGATAATAGAGAAGTACCTGAAAAATATTAGATTTCAGTGCGAAATCCTCGGTATGTATTAAAGCAATTATCAACTGAAAACAAAATCAAACATAATTTACTACTCGTAATTAGGAAGCATTAGGAACCTTACGATACGAAATTAATTTACAATAAAATTTATAAATCAAATATTAATAGAAATATGTGACGTGAAACATCGAAAAAATGATAAGGACATAAAGAAATATGTCTGGAAATAAATTAATATTCCACAAAATCACATTTTTTTAATGATCGTTATTAATCGTGCAGTCATTGATTCAGAAAGTCCAGCTAAAGTTTGTTTAAAAATGTTTTTCCACGTTAATTCAATGGAGAATCTCAAATCGCCTGTATTTGCACATTGTGTGCTGTGCTTATATACTTCTCTTGCTAAAATGTCCCACAGATTATCTGTGAGGTTTAAATCAGGGCTTCTTGTCGGCCAATCAAAAAAGTTGGACAGAATTGGCCTCGAACCATGAACGTGATGCACGAGACACATGGCAACTTGCATTGTCTTGTTGAAACAAATAATCACCACTTGTAATAAGGGGTGATTTAGGCAATAATTTTTCAGCTAGCATATCCACATATGATTCGGATTTCATTAGACCTCGAATGGACACGATTGGTGTTGTTCCATTCGCTGCAAAACCTGCCCTCTACATCACAGAACCTCCTCCGAATTGCCGTTTGGAAAAAACTGGTTTATCTTTTCGCAAGTCATACCAATAATGGCGAAAACCGTGTGGTCCCTCCACATATTTTTCTTGTCCGAAAGTACCACATCTTTCCAGCGTGATCCAAAAGAAACGCGTTTCTTAGCAACTTCCAATCAAAGCTTCTTATGTAGTTTTGTAAGTGGTGGACGTGCCCGTAGTTTAGCATATCGAACATTGGGATTCTTTTGCAGAAATTGTACGCACTGTTCGGCTAGTGCATGGTAGATTTATTTCTGTTATAATTTGAGCAGAACTCTGTTTTTTTAAGCAAGCTCGACGTGCAATTCCAGGTTATGGCGCATATTCAGAGAAACAGGCCTACCTGTATGCTTCTGCTTGCCATAATCTTTTGAATTTTTCAAAAAAATTATAAATTACTGTTTTAGATCTGTTTATATTCCTTGCAATTTCACGTCCAGTTATTCGGCATTTTCTGTAAGTTAAAAAAGTTTTTCGATATTACCAACCAAAATGTGACATCACAGACTAAATTTGTGAGCTTGCAGATCAGTTGCAATTGCATTTTATCATTTATTGGAGTCAGTTTCTTTATTTAAAACTCCTAAAATAAAATAAAAATAACACATTTATATTCCTTCTTTCGGATATGTTTCAGTATTTGTAGACGTTGCTTCATTAACAGATAATGAAAATTTTATAGAAATCAAAATAAATTCCGTTTTTTGACAATGAACCTTTATGAAATTAGCATGAATAATGTACAGAAATATAAAAGCTTTCTATCATGCGCAAAAACATAAATAGATAAAGACAAAGATACAAGAAAATCTTCTTCTGTAAATACACTGCTCAAAACAATTAAAGGATATTGCAGTTTTAGGTGGATTTTGTATCTGGGAAACTTTTTAGCTGATTGATACATGGTCGACAGACATAGTAGGTTATATGAGAATAAATTACACATGTTTGGCAGAAAAAAATGCATTTTATTGCGCATTTGTGTACAAAAGGAAAAAAACACAATTTGTGCGTATGAGAAAAAAAGAATAAGAAAAGGTGTTTTCTTCAAAGAAAATCATTTTCAGTAGGGGGTATGGTTTCCACGGGCGGCCAGCAACGTTGAACACCTTTGAGGCATGGACTCAATGAGGCTATTAATGACGAGTTGGGGTATTCTGCCCCACTCTTCCAGAAGAGCTTTTTCCAGTTCTTGGAGAGTTTGTGGGGGTTGTTGGCGGCCAGAAACTCGTCTTCCTAGAGCGTCCCAAACGTGCTCGATTGGATTCATGTCTGGAGAACACGCTGGCCATTCCATTCGAACGATTCCTTCCTCGAAAAGGAAATCCTCCACCAGGTTTGCACGATGTGGCCTGCAGTTATCGTCCATTAAAATGAAGTTATCTCCGATTGCTGCAGCGTAAGGGACTACAATAGGTCTGAGGATCTCATCCCTATATCGGCGACCAGTCAGAGCTCCATCTCGAATGATGTAGAGGTCAGTGCGCCCGTCAATGGAGATGCCACCATACACCAACACTCCTCCACCGCCAAATCTGACACTTTCCTGCACGAACGCAGGATTATTCCTACTGACACGGTCCCTCCAGATGAAAATACGCCTATTATCCGGATGCACAGAAAAACGGGACTCGTCAGAAAACAGAATATTGCTCCATTCATTTCTCCTCCAGTTGACATGCTCGGTTGCCCACTCCCTGCGGTCGCGACGATGCCTTCATGTTAATCTAACACATACCATCGGTTGGCGAGCATACAGACCTACAGCATGGAGCCGGTTTCGGACAGTCTGAGTTGAAATCGTGGTGCCTGTAGCCGAGCGAAGGTGTTGTTGGAGAAGAGTAGCGTTCATGTTTCGGTGTCTCCGAGCTGTTAACGCTAAATACCGATCTTCATTGGGCGTTGTTGCCCGTCTACGACCTTGCCCTGGTCTTCGGCCTGCACATCCACTCTCCAAAAAACGGTTCCAGATCCTGGAAATGACACTTTGTGACACTCCAATGGCTTGCGCTACTTCGGCTTGAGTTTGGCCCCCTTCTAACCTATCAACAATTCTCCAAGCTTCTGAATCTGTCAAATGACTTCGCTGAGACACCGTACTCATCGAAACAAAGCAATCACTGAATGCCGATCATCCTTGTCTTCATTCTCTTTTATCCAGTTGAAAGTCAAATTTCATTCGTTGCCGCTGAAGCGACGTTTTTGACGTCGAACTAAAAATTTGCATACTCCACAGTTTGAAAACCAGAAAAATTTGCATTTGTGATTCTCTTCTTCTATTTTCGGCAAAAAAAATTTCGTTTATATCTTTATTTTATATAAAACTTCAAATATCCTTTAATTGTTTTGAGCAGTGTATTTTCTGCAAACTATATGATAACGCGTCTCCTATTTTGATGGAAAAAGTTGACTTTTTGTTTTCAGAATTCTGGAAAAGATTATAGACAATACAACATACAAAATGCAGTACAGAAGACAAAACTTTGATTAAAAATGTTTTGTTTTGAAACAAAGCTGTATTCTGTTAACTTCTTTCGAAAATACAAAAATAATAAAGCTTTCTTTTGTTTAATAATTTTACTACTTATAATTATTATTAGTTTAATTTCTTTTTATTCAATGTCATTTAGTGACACTTTTTTAAAACATTTTCAGATAAATGTGTAACATGCTGAAAAAAATCTTAGAAAAACTAGTCGTTGGGGCCACCGTAATACTTACCCATCATGGATATGCATAATATAAAATGTGAAAATAAAACATGGTAAACTATTTATAAAATGCATTGCAATTTGAATAAAATTGTGGCTTCATGACGTCACAAACTTTAAATGCTCTATTAAAGAATTGCGTAAAATAAACATCCTTATAACTCCCAAATTTATAATCATATTAACTGACGGTTTACTACGTCGGATTAAGCGTCTGATTTCAATTAAAATATATCTTTGAATTGAAGTTTGAATGTAATACAGGGTCATAAAAAATCGAAGAGTGTGGAAAAATAGGGTAACAAATATCCCGGCAACTCATTATCCGATACACTTCATTCTTTATGCAAAATTTATGTTTTTCTTATTGTCTTTTATATTCACTCCTTAAAATAAACAATTTCGAAAAATTTTATGTACCTATTATCAGAACAAGTATTTCTAGAGTCCAAAAAAAATAGTTCTATATAATAGAGGTTACTGAAATGAGAGGTTACTAGGCTTCTTCTCATTATTACATACTAAGTACATACCAAATTTCAAGTCTCTATCTCAATTTGTTCGTGAGATAGAGCGTTTACAGACACACAGACAGATGGACGGCTTTTTTTTCTAAATGTTTTTTTTTCTAAAAATATGTTTTTCGGAATCTCCAGTGTCTAAAACGTGTAAATTCCTCTTTTTTTTTTTTTTTTTTTTTTTTTTTTTTTTTTTTTTGATTTTTAAAATGATTACAGGACTTACCCCATACTACAATGATGGGTAAGTAAAAATGCTGAAAAGAAGATACAAAGAGTTATTAAAAATTTTCAGTAATGGTACAGACAATGCAAACAATAATGATCGAACATTGTTTGGAACTGCATGGTCATCTTCAGTTTTTTTGTTCGAAAATAAAAGACAGTAAGAATATTCTTTCATGGTTTTCCAGGGTCTATACTTCTTTCAATGTAACTGTTAACCAACTCAGAATCAGACAGAATTCAGAATATAATTATACAAATGGTAATACCTTGAGGTTAGAGACAGCTTCTAAATATCAACTGTTTGTTTTTCCTTTTAAACGTAACCTTCCCAAAAAATTGGCTTGAATCGTTGTAGTTCAGGAGCACGAGTGAACCTTTTTCAAGAAAATGTTGACGTGGCGATTCCATTGATTAATATTTTAGATTCCATTTTCGAAAATGAATCATACAGGGAGAAAAAATATTTGTACGTGGATATTTAATCCTCTGATTACGGAGTTTAATATTAATTCTGTAAAAATCAAATAAAATATGCTACTAAATAAACTTAAAAATTTATCTTAAAATTTCTGGGATCTAATCCTTACTAATAGTATATATAATTCTAAAAGAAAATTTCATTCATTTAACGGTTAAGAGAGTTTTTGAAAGTAACAAAGATAGTAATTATTATTATTGTTTTTCGTCAATATGCTTTCTTAAACCTTTGATTACTGTTCAGTCCAGGACTGACGACTATTGTTATAGTCATAGTGAATCGTGCCGCAATTTAGAAAAAAGTTTCGACGTGGTAGATATCTCTTGAAAAAATCCTAGCGTAATTGTATAGCATAGAATATTTTTCTAAAGTGCTGCAAATAGAGCAAAAAATAGTCTTTGGTGAAAAATACGGTGTCTCATTCCCGTAATCAAAAGTTAAAGCAAAAATAAATTTACTGCAATAAGGGAAATAAAATCACTTGATACACAGTAGGTTCCGATTAAGTTGAATACATTAGTTTTAGTGACATTTGTTTCAATTAACCCATTTGCGCATATATGCGCCATTTCGAGAAATTATTTTTTAATCGGAAATTCCGAATTCATATCAGAAATTTGAATAATAGTTTTGCTGCATTTAATGGCAGACGTTTCGTGATTACATAAAGTAAAAATGTTTCTTTCGAAATTTCCGGTATGTATTCGGAAATTCTAAAAAAAAAAAAAAAACTGAAAAGTACGCATATATGTGCTAAAAAAGCAAATAGCTTTTAAGCTACCAATTATGATAAATAAAACTACAATAACTCTTTCTATTAAAATTCAAATGACAAAACATGCTAGTTCATAACCATTAAATATGAAACATTACATTTTTTTTTTAATTTTTTAATGAAATTCTGTTTTTGTTACGTTTTTTTCCCAATATTCTGAAAACATATCTTTCAACAACATCATAAGTACATAATATAATTAAATTCCTGTGACATATCTTATATTGTTAACTACTGCCCCTGGAAAGATCTACCACTCATGTCGAAAATGTTTTTCTGGATTATATTCAACTTCCTATTCTCCTAGCTCTATCTTATATTAGTAATATTCGCCCTTTTGTTATACCGCTAACTAGGACTTTACCTGCCGGGTATGAATGCCTAGCTTGACGAGTTAGTGCCTGGCAGCGGGGCGATTTTCGCCTGATCACAGCATGGCTATAATCTGACAAAAACGTTGTTGGCATTGCTGCAGTGCTCTTTATTGGTTTGCTACAGTTTTATTTGTTTGCCGGTTTATGGTTTCTGTTTAACTTTATAGAATTGGCAGATTAAAAAAATTTAAAGACACTGTCAAAAACCTCCTGGATCAGCCCATCCGTACATTTAACCGTTTCAAGGGCGGTGGGACACTTAATTTTAATTCCAAACTGCCAAGTAGCATCAAGAATATTTTAATAAAATTTTGCTTTTACAACGAACGTGAAGAAAAGCAAATATCTATGCTCTAATAAATTAGTTTGTAAATTCTGGTGTCAATCAATCATTTAACGAAGATAATAATTACTCTGCGCCTGAAAGGTGTTAATTCCAGGCCGTCTTTATCCCTATATTGCCCATGGTAGCATTTATGCTACCATCAGAGTTGCTCCCACTTTAGTAGATTTTTTAATTCAGATATTCCGAATTCGCACCAAAAAATATAAATAGTAATATTTGCTTTGTTTAATAATAAATATTGCGGCACTAAATTAAACGAAATTTATTATTTATCAAGCGTCTAGCCCCTGCACTTTTGCTTTTGGCTACGATTTCAAAAAACGGATCACTCTGCTGCGCGCATGCGCATTGCTCTAGACAGTTTCAACGAGAACCATATTAATTTTATTCCATTCCGCGGCAGTTTTTTTAAATTCGTAAAAGGATTTTGATTTAAAGCATTTAGCGTAATATAACTAAATATTTTCTTTCACAATTTTCATTATTTTTATTTTTTTTTATTTTTTTTTAAACATTCTTAAAGAATTTCAATTTCAGACTTTTACTAAAATACATTTTTTTCCCTCCGGATTTTTCAATTTTTAAGGATTTTGAACGATTTTATAGCGTTTTAAAGCCAATTTTTAACATCCAAAAAAACAATTTTTAACATTAAAAAAAACATCACTGCACACACGAAACTCGCTTTGCAGCAATCTCTAGAATGCACGAAATTCATTCAAGCCGCGGTCAATAACTTGTGTATGTACGTTTCGCGTACATTAACCGAAAAAAAAAAACAACACTGTACGCATGAAACTCGCTTTGCAGCAATCTCTAGAATGCACGAAATTCCTTCAAGCCGCGGTCAATATTCTGTGTCTGTACGCTTCGCGTACATTAACCGAAAAAAAACATCACTGGACGCATGAAACTCGCTGTACAGCATTCTCTAGAATGTACGAAATTCATTTATAACCAAATTTCACATTTATTTCCATTTTGTTTCAAACTTTCCATCGCTTATATGTTGAAAAATGGAAACTTTACATTTTTTTTTATTCAAATTATTTTTTATAACTCAGATAAATACTGAAAAATAAAACTTACATTTTTTTTATTCAAATTATTTTTTATAACTCAAATAAATACTGAAAAACAAAACTGTCCGCCGCTCGGATTCAAACTCAAGACCACAGAACGGAATATAAATGACATACCACAGAGCTATACGCACACATTTTGAAATGGCTTAAAACAAAATTTTTAAGTATCAGACAAGCACGCATGCGCGCAGCAGAGTGATCCCTTTTTTGAAATCGTAGCCAAAAGCAAAAGTGCAGGGGCTAGACGCTACTATATTTTTTGATATAAATTCGGATTCTCTGAACTAAGGAATTTCTAGAAGGTATCTTATCACGGGCAATCTAGGGTTAACGCGCTTCAATTGTAAGCGATAGGTGTATCCATCTACCAATTAGCCTTGTGAAGATACGGCCAAAAATTTCTTGAAAGGACGTTGAAAAATAACCAGTCACCAGCAAAGCCTATGGCAATTTTTGACAAATGAATATTTCTGTGCGTTTTTATTGGTATTAAAATTTTATTGCAATGTATATAATTATTCAGCCGTAATTTCATACCAAACAGTATGGTTTATTATTTTCATTGATGTGCGAGCATGGTTTACAATGTCAGCCGAAGGATTAATGAAAGTCTGTTTATAATTGCATGTTTTTATATTTAAATTTTTCGAAATTATGAAGATTTCAGGGGTTTGAATTTAATCTGATAATTGTAATCGTTCTCGTTTATAAAATTGACTAAAAAAAGGAAATTATTTCAAATTACCATAGGTCGTGTTATTATGTTATTAGTGCAACGTCCAATAATTACCGTATTTTGTGGTGTATAAGTCAATCCTTTCCTTCCGAAAATGTAATGGATATTTTTTTAAAGAAAAACATGAAAGTAAAAAAAAAAGATCAAAAATACTGTTATTGTTTTGAACATCACTTACCTATTAGCAATTTACGAAGTCAATGTCACTGTCAACTGAATTTTATTCCCTACACATGTCCTCATTTTCATAAAAAAATAATCACCGCCCCGTCATTTCTATGCCTGAACACTCACTCAAAATGGCGGCTGTCGTTGGCGGAATTTTTTCAGCGTGTGTACGGTCCCTTGAAATTGAATATCAATAATTTTCAAAAGTTTTTTTCCGAATTATTTTTTGAGATACAATAAGTTGAAGAAAACTTTTTGAAAATAACTAGCGGATCTTGGCCCACTACGCTGGTTAGTTTATAGCAAACGGATCTCGTATTAAACGAACTTAGGATTTTACGGCCCATTGTCTTCGGATCCGATGAACTCGGATTTAAATAATAAAATACAAAAAAAGAAAATTTCATTTAGAATCCGGCAGAAACTGTATCAACGTATTTTTTTAAATTGTAATTGTTGATTTATTTTTTGTCCGAAAGGTGAAGAACGAGAACTGACACAGCTGCCATTTTAAAGAAAGAGAGATTTTTGTCTTCCATATTAGAGGTGGGGAGAAGTATGAATGGGTTTCTCATTGTGTGGGTTTGAACACCTTCCTTTCTCTTTTGTTCAGACCAAGTCCGCTCTCAAAGTATAGATGGGGAGAATCCCTTTGGCATTCTATTCTTGCTTTCAAAAAACCATCTGTAACCTCTAGCGTTCTTTATTATTAGAATCCTGAAAAAACAATATGTTTTTGAGATTTAAAGAAACATTTACAAAAACAAAAGCTTTTTATATGTGTGTGTGCCTTTGATTTTCGGAAACTATTCCGAGTAGTTTTTAAAGTGTGTTAATCAGTTTTCTCTAACTCGAATATAGCTTTTTAGGATTTTACTAATTTTAAATTAAGCATTTTCACCTGCGTAATTGAATTTATACATGCAAGAGTAACAAAGTAATATTACTATTAACACTTTCCATTATAGTTGAAAAGTATTTATGAATTCGGTTTCTCTGTCTGTCTCTCGGTCTGTCCGTACTCTGACTCACGTAAATATATTCGGATTTTCAAGCAATCGATATATGTTATTGAAATTTACTATGGCATGTTCGGTATTGAAAATGAAATGTGTGCACTTATAGTTTTCTTCTCAAGGACACTCAAAAGAATTTCATGTATGGGGAAGAAATGTATCATGAATTCAATATTTTCAAATCTTATGAAAATCTCTATCCAAGTCAAAGGAAATAGGGTATATATTAATTATTTAAAATATTTACCAGCAGCTGAAACTTTTTCTCAGTTTGATTCTTTTACAATGTTTGCGTTGAAAAGAACTAGCAGATAGTGCCGTAGCCAGAAAGGGCGATTCAAATGCTCTGTAAACCAGTAATATTATAAAGTTTTCTTCGACTTCAATATCGCAGAAAATTCTCTAATTAGATAAGTCAAAAATATTTTTATAAAATTAGTGGTATCCAAACTATCTGGACCTCCACCCTGTCTATGCCACTGATAGAAGATGTCGCTGTGTCAACCAGTTATCTTTTCAGCATCGTTCTACATTTATCGGATTCAATTTTTTAGTACTATTTTGCAGCCGTTTTCCACACTATGTATTTTAGGCGCTGTAACTTAGTGGTGTATATGATCCGGGAATATGTATCTCGGAAGTAGGTTCTATAGGGGTCCCCTCCCTATCTATATCAAAAGCGTATGTTTACAAGTGTTACCAAATTGGGAAAATATTTTTGGTAAAAATGCACGAATCCTGGTATAATTTCTAATTTTACATTATAAGTATTCTTAATCATATTTTAGTAACGAAAATATTAACAATAATGTTTTGAAGGACCAATTACTGTTGCTTAACCCTTAAATGCATGGTGATGCAAATTTGCATCACTTTTTACTAATTAAATCAAGTTCTTCGCCACCACTATATTTATATATGAATATTAATTCTGTGTAAATAAGTTAATGTATGCTACTAAACAAACTGAAAAAATTATCTTAAAATGTCTGGTGTCTATTTCTTAATATAAGCGTAAAAACACAATTCTAAAAGAAAATTTTATGCATTTAAGGGTTAAGAGGGTTTTTGAAAGTAAAAAAAAAATATTATTATTATTGTTTTTCATGAATAGGCTGGCTTAAATCTTTGATTACGGGCCAGGACTGGCAACTTTTGTTTGAATCGTGCCACTAATTTGAAAATAATCTCGTCGTGGTAGATATCTCTTGAAAATAGCCTAGTATAATTGTATAGCATAGATTTTTTTTTCAAAAGTACTACAAATAGAACAAAAAAAGTCTTTGGGACATACCGTGTCCCAACCCTTAATCAAAAGTTAAAGTAAGAATGAATTTACTGAAATAAAAGAGAAAAATCACTTGATACACATTAGATTCCGGTTAACCCCTTGGAGGGCAAGCACGTGGTAAAATGCTACATTTTGCGATGTTTTGACACCAGTAAATTTAAATAATGAATTTTTACCTTTTCAATATGCAATAACCAATAATAAATATTTTTATTTAATAATACTGGTGGCAAAATTATATATTAAAAAGTGGTATATATTATATTCCGGTGCCCCTCAAGAGGTTAAATTAAATACATCAGTCTTACGGACATTTGTTTCAATTAACTCACTTGCGCATATATGCGTCATTTTGGGAAATTATTTTTGAATCCGAAATTCAAATCAGAAATTTTAAGAATAGTTTTCTGCTTTATTTAATGACAGACGATTCGTGATTACATAAAGTAAAAAAAATTCTTTCGGAATTTCCGATATTGGTTCAGAAATTCTAAGGAAAAAAAAAAGAATGTTCTGGAAAGAACTCATATATGCACTAAAAAAGCAAATAGCTTAAGCTACCAATTATGACCTTCAGAGTTCCAATTATGATAAATAAAACTAAAATAATTCTTTCTGTTAAAATGCAAAGGACAAAACATGCTAGTTCGTAACCATTAAATATGAAACATTAGAAAATTCATTTTTTTTATTTTAATAAATTTCGGTTTTTGTTACTTTTTCTTTTCCAATATTTTGAAAATATATCTTTCGACAACATCATAAGTACTGTATAATTAAATTCTTTAGACATATTTTCTCTTCTTAAGAGCCTACGCTAGTCACGCGAAGAAACGCTCAAGCTAATGTTAAGTCTATGGGAAGGTTCTTGCGCGATTTCTCGCTCGCTTTTTAATATTTTTAAATGATTTTTTTTTTGCATAGGATAGCTCAGGCCGATCCCTAACGTTGTTAGTTTTTACTTTTTCGATAGTGGTTCCAATTTTTTCTTTATAAGCGGACATTTCTAATTTCGGAACCGGCCCTGGAAAGATCTACCACTCATGTTGAAAATGTTTTTCTGGATTATATTCAACTACCAATTCTCCTATCTTATATTAGTAATATTCGCCCTTTTGCTATACCGCTAACTAGGAATTTACCTGCCGGGCATGAATGCCTTAGCTTGACGAGTTAGTACCTGGCAGCGGGGTGATATTCGCCTGATCACCGCATGGCTGTGATCCACCTGACAAAAGCCTTGTTGGCAACGCTGCAGTGCTCTTTATTTGTTTGCCGGTTTATGGTTCATGTTTAACTTTGTAGAATTGACAGTTAAAAAAAATTAAAGACGAGAAAATGGAAGAGGAACAATGGAGGGAACTCACTCTTGCACAGCACTGTCAAAAACCGCCGGGATCAGTCGGTCCATACATTTAACCCTTTCAAGGGTGGTGGGATACTTAATTTGAATTCCAAATTGGCAAGTAGCACGTAGAACATTTTAATAAAATTTTACTTTTACAATGAACGTGAAGAACAGCAAATATCTATGCTCTAAGAAATTATTTTGTAAATTCTGGTGTCAATCAATCATTTAACCCCTTCAGGGGAAAAGCACTCTTGTAGCTAAAATATTGAAATGATTGTTTGACACCAGGGTTAGAGAAATAATTTATTTAAAAATAAGTAAAGGTTTTTCCCCACGGACCATATAAGTTCAAATTTTTTTAATAAAATTCTGGTGTCATTGTGGCATTTTCGGATTAAAATTTTGTGGTATATACAGGGTTATTCATAATTCCCTCCGGGGTTTCGATACGTTATAGTAAAAAAACGAAGACGAATATGAAAAAAAGAAACATATGAAATTATTCCGAAACTATTCAAGTTTTACTTACATACATTACAGGTGTTCTATGTGTGAACCCTTGGTCACACGGCATACATCCATGCGATAGTCCAGTTCCTGCTATACTCCGTTTCTTTAAATCTGAATCAGTGGTGTCAGTTCAACGGGCCTTTCGTAATAAATATCGAAAACAGGGACCAACTGACAAAACAATTCATGTGTGGTACCGGAAATTTAAAGAAACGGAGTATGGCAGGAACTGGACTATCGCATGGATGTATGCCGTGTGACCAAGGGTTCACACATAGAACACCTGTAATGTATGTAAGTAAAACTTGAATAGTTTCGGAATAATTTCATATGTTTCTTTTTTTCATATTCGTCTTCGTTTTTTTACTATAATGTTTCGAAACCCCGGAGGGAATTATGAATGACCCTGTATAATATACCTGTACCCCTCAAGGGGTTAATTATTTTACGAAGATAATATTTACTCTGCGCCTGAAAGGAGTTAATTCCGGGTCGTCTTTAACCCTGTATTGCCCATGGTAGCATTTATGCTACCATCAGTGTTCCTTCCACTTTAGTGGATTTTTTAATTGAGATATTACGAATTCGCACCAAAAAAATTAAATAGTAATATTTGCTTTATTTAATAACAAACATTCTGTCATTAAATTAAACGAAATTCATTATTTAAATTTTGTGGTACAAATTCGGATTCTCTGAATTAAGCAATTTCTAGAAGGTATTTTATTATGTGCAATATAGGGTTACCGCGCTTCTATTGCAAGCGACTGATTTATGCATTTACCAATTAGCCTTGTAAAGTTAAGGCCAAAATTTTCTTGAAATGATATCGAAATAGCGAAATGCACATAGCAAGCCTTATTGCAATTTTTGAAAAATGAATATTTCTGCGCATTTTTATTGGTATTAAAATTGATTATATTTCAATTTATATAATTATTCTGCAGTAATTTCATACCAAACGGAATAGTTTATTATTTTCATTGATGTGTGAGCATGGTTTACAATGTCAGCCGATGGATTATTGGAAGTCTGTTTATAATTGCATGTTTTTTCATTTAAATTTTTCGAAATTATGAAGATTTCAGGCGTTTGAATTTAATCTGATAATTGTAATCGTTCTCGTTTATAAAATTGACTACATAAAAGGAAACTATTTCAAATTACCACATGTCTTGTTACTACGTTATTAGTGCATCGTCCAATAAATTACCGTATATTTTGGTGTATAACTTAATCCTTTCCTTCTAAAAATGTAATAGATGTTTTTTAAAGAAAAACATGAAAAAAATAGTGTAATTGTTTTTGAACATCTTTTACCTATTAGAAATTTGCGAAATCAATGTTACTGTCAACTGAATCTTATTCCCTACACATGTCTTCATCTTCATACAAAAAACAATCACCGCCCCCTGAATTCTAAGCCTGAACGCTGACTCAACATGACGGCTGTCGTCGGCGGAATTTTTTCAACGTGTGTACGGTCCCTTGAAATTGAATATCAATATTTTCCAAAAGTTTTTTTTTCGCCTTATTTTTGTGATACAATAAGTTGCAGAAAACTTTTTGAAAATAACTAGCGGAGCTTGGCCCGCTGCGCTGGTTGGTTTATTGCAAACGGTTCTCGTATTAAACGAACTTAGGATTGGGCGTCCCATTGCCTTCGGATCCGATCAACTCGGATTTAAATAAAATACAAAAAAAAGAAAATTTCATTTAGAATCCTGCAGAAACTATATCACCGTATTTTTTAAAACTGTGATTGTTGATTTATTTTTTGTCCGAAGGGTGAAGAACGAGAATTGACACAATGAATGGATCTCCGGATGAACTTCATTACCCTGTTGGATTATTTCATGCGGGATTATGTGAAGGATTGTGCGTATCAAACGCCTTTTACTATTTTGCAGGAACTGAAGCAGCGTATCACAACTGTTGTTCCATTCATAACTCCTGAGATGCTTTTAAATACATGGAATGAAATCTAGTATCGGTTGGACATAGCTACTAAACGTAAAAAAGAGATCTCACATCGATATGTATTAACATTTGTACTTCTATCGTAAGTTAGTAAACATAATTTTTGTCTATACTATCTAGTTTTAGTTTTACAAACTTTTGAAATACGTCAAATAATTTTTGGACATCCTGTATAAGGAAATTTGCATAAGTAATGCATACCTGCCAACATCGCACTAAACTTCCGTACAATGTAAGTTAATTTAACCAAGGTTAAACACGTTTTAAACCAGAATTTAAAAAAATTATTCAAGTAGTTTCCACGTAACAACATGAAACTTTATATTTATTATTTTTTCAGATATATTTTCTGGTTAGAAACGTCTTTACCAGGATAAAATTAAATCACATTGTCCGGAAGTTTAGTTCAAAGTTGGCAAGTATGGTAATGTTTTTTTTTTTTTTTTTTTTTTTTTTTTTATATATATATATATATATATTTTTAACAATACAGTAGCTTGTGAGAAGATTAAAAAAGGTATATGATGACATTTACAATGAATGACATTTCTGACAAAATTTCAATAAATAACATATCTTCAAATTATTCTGGCGTGCCTTTTTGAGAGTTATTTTATGCAGGCATATTAAAATATTTATGCATCTCTCTGACAAGCATCTTTAACAAAAGTTTCTTTCTATGTTACAAAATATCCAAAAAAAGCTACACAAAACCCGAGACAGAAAAGTATGTTATAAAATCCCGCACGAATTGTTTTTCTTTAACGAACATAAACGTATTTTGTATATTGTCTAAATAGAAATGAGTATATATATATATAATATTTCCATACGTCTGGAATGTCGAAAGATTTCCTTCCGCAAATAAACATTCGTTAAGTAACAAAAGTTGTATAAGAGATGTCCTTTGAATTTTTTGAAAATATATTACACGGTTGTCTTTTGTTACTTTATCAAAATAGACGGAAAGAAGACTCAATAATAATATGTAACATAATTATTCTAGCTCGATTTTCTTCTAGCGAGTAAAGCAAAACCCGTTACTGAATTATTTAATATATATATATATAGGACGGCCAGTAATTAAGTTTTTGGAATCTGGCAACGAAATAACAGCTGCTCTCAGCGCAGACAATTTTTATGAATATTTGAACAGTTAAGTGAATGGCTGTGTTTACAGAAAATCAAAAGCTCTAAAATTCTATTCACTGTGATTTTTCAAAAATCTGAAGTGGTAAATTATTATGGGGTTATGTCGAAGGAACTTCAGAGACATTATTTATTTATGACTTTCGACAAAGTTTGACACAGAAACTGTGTAGCTAAAGAATGAAATCGACGTTTGGTAACAAAGAGCCATCTAAGGCAACAATTTATAACTGCTTTAAAGAATTATCTCAAAGTCGTAAGAATCTCAATGACGATGTTTGGGAGAGTCGACCAAGAAGTGCTGTGACTCCCGAAAACATTGATGCTGTGAGAAAACTAATCGTTTCTGATCGTCATGTGACAAATGATGAAATAGAAGCCTCTTTGAAAATTTCAAGGACCGCGTGCACTCAATTTTACATGGTCATTTAAAAGTGAGAAAGCTGTTTTCCCGATGGACCCCCTACAATTTATCTCAAGCTCAAAAAGACACACGTGTAAAATGACGCGAGGGAAAAAATCAACTCCGGTGCCTCAAAACATGTGTACGACATCGTAACGTGTGACGAAACCTGGATGTATTCCTATGAACACGAAACAATACAAAAATCGACTGTTTAGGTGTTTCCAGATGACCCTAGACCGTCCAAAGTATTTCGTGCAAGAAGTTCTTCCAAAAAATGATTGCTGCGTTTTTTGGTGACGTGGCTATATTGGAACCGTTCCTTTGGACGATCGTAAAACAGTGAATGCTCCTTGGTATTCCACAATTTGTTTGCCGAAACTAGTTGAGGAACTAAGTAAAAATATTTCAAAAATTCGCATCATTCTGCACCAGAACAACGGCAGCTCGCACACTGCTTCGCTAACTATGGATTATTTGAAGCATGGGCATATCGAATCGATGCACAGTGGGGCAGGAAGCCTCCAAAGTTGGCAATAAATAGAATTTACTTTGAACAAAAAAAGCACATTACACATTATTTTATAGACTTTACGTAGTAAAACTTAAAATTTTACATAAGCTATAGAGTATTTTATTAATTAATTTACAAAGATTTTTCAAATATTTTCTGTACAAAAATATGATAAAAACAAGAAATTGAGATAGTTTTATACAAAATAGATATTTAAAAAAAAACATATCGAATTAAAAATTCAAAAAAAAATAATAATAATAATAATAATGGTGTTGCAAACACAATTAATAACTTTAACGATTCTGAAGTTCTGAAGCACACCTTAAAGTGAATATCAGCGCGACTCGTTTTGAAGGAGTAAATCCCTCTTTCTCAGGCAAAATGTAGGTACTACTATAAAGACAGCAAAAGCAGAACTCTTTCTGCTGTCTTAGTCTGAGAAAGAAGCGTTCAATTATTTTGAAATACGTCGTTAGTATTAATTTTATAGTGTGTTTTAAAATTTTTAGAATATTTAATCTATACTATCATCTGAGTCATCATCATTGTCACTATCCTGATCACCAGATACGTTGAGAGATGGAGTTTTAACAAATGTAGGGCTTCTCGTGGCAAATGTTCTAACTTTTTATTTCTTTTCATTTGTTTGCTAGTGATCACTGGATCCGAACTTAGAAGTAAAAAATATCTCTGTTAGTTTTTTCTCGGCTGCACTTTCTCGAATAGTACTCTCTGTATCTTTTAAAGTTTTTATTCCTGGCTTCTTGTGCTTCCTCAGTCATCTGTCTTATGGGCAACAGAGCCGAACTTATAATTTCTGGTCCATGAATCAAATACTTGTGTAATGTCGGGGGCATTCTGTACCATGAATACTTCAAGACAAAATATCTAGCTGTATCATGCGCAAATACACGATAGTTTTCTACATGTATCTCATATGTACTGGATATTACTATCAAGATAATATGTAGTTTTTTTTTTTTATCAAATCTACATCAATTCTTGTGATCTGAGCAGAAAGTTCTGGATTCTGAAAATATCGCCTGGCAGTGTTGCCATCATTTGAATTACCGAACCCTGGCTTAGGTTTGTCCACAATTAAACCACATCGGCTTCTAAATTCTTTTTGAATTCGAATTTTATTTTGAGCTACGATTTCTTTTTCTCTTTTTTCACGAACTTGCCATTTTTTAACAGGTAGCTTATAAGACATATGCAAAAGACATTCGAATATACGTATCCATCCATGGAGCACTGATAGGCCGAATTCTAAATTCTCATTTTTTATATCTCTGGATATCATTTTATCAATTTTATTAAATTGTTTTGACGTTGCGCCACATATGAAGCATGTCATAGTTGAACTTGTTTCTGTCAGAGCGTTACAAACTTTACCGTGGAAACCATGGAAAAAATTAACTTGTGATTTATTTTTACTTTTCTTGATTTCATTGCTACATCACTACCTTGAATATTTTTTATCTGTTCATCCATTTTATTTTTTTCCGCAACGCACAATTTGTTAGATTCCTTCAGGAATTCTATCTTAATAGGTCTGCAATATCTAGTTGACGCAGGTCGCGGTTTTTCCCATATAACTCTTTTTTCAGATGTAATTCGAAGTGGAACTAGAGACGTAATAAACACGGCTGAATCACTGGCTTCCGAGTCACAGAAAGCTTGTTTGTATGAGCTATGTCCCGAAGGCCCATCAAAACCCCACTTTGATATAAAGTATAACTGCTTTAATTCTTCATTTTCAAGTGATTCGATAATAGGTTCAAGTATTTGTAACAAGCGTTCTGAAGTATGCTCTAGAAGAGCCTGTAATGTAACTGATGCACTTATTTCTGTTACTGTGATGTTTTTAGGATAACATTCTTGTTTTGCCTCTTGCACAGTTTTGTACGAGGGAAATTTTTCTGGGGCACTTCTTCATATGACATTATACTGTTCGTGAGTTAATTTTGCGTCTATTAATACAGCCAGAGCATCTTCGCCTGACAAAAGCTGTTATTGTGATTTTACAGATTTTGTATAAGCATTTTGATATTTGATAGCTCGCTTTGGACTTGTAGTTATATTTTTTAAAACTTTTGAATCCTGAATCTGTCCTTCAGATCTTAAACTCATACATGTCGCGTGCACTAACGAAGATGTAGAACTACAATCGCGTAATAGTTTTGCTCTTAATCTTTTTGATCGTTCAGAACACCATTCAAACGGAATATGAAGCCGGCCACGTTTGTTTTTCGATGCCACTTCTGTTTGTTTTTCAAATCGAGGAAATGAAAGCGATTTGTTAAGCCACTCCTTATTAATTCTAAAAAACTTTTCCTTGTCTCGACAGGCTTTTGACCATCGGAATTTATATTGAAATTTAAAACAATTTAGCTTCTTTTTTATGTCTATAGAACTACTACGTTCGCAGTTTGTCCGATTCTGGAGCTCTTTTATCAAAAAATCATATTGCTTTTCAAACTTTTTTTCTTTCGAACGTTTCATGATATTCAGAAGTTCTCTTCTGGTAATATATAATGTATTTAAATTCATCCCCCCCCAAAAAAAATGTAATCATATTGTTAATGTGTTATTGTACGTACATTAACTAAAAATTCAGAACGATTAACTATAAAAATGACCATACAATTAAAAAAGGAGCAAAAAGGAGCAAAATTTTCTGAAATATTTACCCTCCTAAAACTCGAACCTAGTAAAAAAATTTATAGTTGACACTTAATTTGCTTTAATTCATAACTAAAACCTTCAATATTTGTAAACACTGTTAAAATTTTTAGTAAATTTCACTACTACATATTTTAAGCGTCACTTTATCTATAAAAATCATATTAAAAACAAATTAAAAGTAAATGTATTTTTGTTACATACCTGAAGTTGAAGGTTCCATAGTCAAAAACTATTATCTTTAAATTATTACAGCGTAATTAACAAACGAAAGTTGAAACAAAATTATCAATTTTTTTTTCATTTATTCTCATCATGCGATATGCAGTTTAACTTTAATAACAACCAAGGTAACTTTGCACACTTTTGAATACTAGGCAGATGTTTACTGACATCTCCTCTATTAAAGTGACGTATGTCGGTCGTTCAAAATAGAATTTCATTTTTTCAATTTTTTGCCAGATTTGAAGGTTTCTTGCCACACTGTGCGATGACTCATTGCCCGTATTCGCCGGACATAGCACCTAATGATTAATTTTTATTTCCGTTCATAAAAAATAATATGCGTGGGCAACGTTTTAACAACTGGGAAGAAGCCGTTGAAGATTACAAATTCCATGTTTCTACTATGCCACTTTTAGAGTGGCATAAATGTTTCGATAAAAAGTTTATTTACATTAAAAAATGTATCGATGCTGCAGGACAGTATTTTGAGAAGCAATAAAACATATATTCTTGGTAAGAAATTATTTCTTGTAATCCTTTCTAAAAATTTAAGTGAATGGAAAATAATGCAAATAACTCAAAATAAATGTCATGCCTTATTAATAAATAAAAGAAAAGAAACATTTCTAGAAATGCTTCAAATATGAAGTCTTAAGAATTATTCATGTATATATATGTTAAAATATTTATGCACCTTTAGATACGCATCTTAACGAAAGGTTTTTGTATATGTTTGAAAATACTTCGAAAATGCAACACGATGAGTTAAAAAAAGGGTGTTCTAAGATTCCGCACGAATTCTTTTTCTTCGATAAATAAGGAGCTGATCAAACAAACGTAAATATTTTTTTAGAAACTATATAAATGGAAATTGTCTGTTTATTTATCTTTAAAAAATATTGTTCAAAATGTTTTTTATATATGAAGAACATAGAACAATTTTGTTCTGGTATTTTATATTCTTTAAGGATTGAAAGTTCTTTGGAAAAATGTTCTTTTTTAATTAATTAAATTACGTATTTTATTGTAAAAATTGTGTTAAAGTAAACAAAATGAAATACATAATATGAGGATATTTATAAAAAATATGAGAACATTCACAATAAACGTATTCCTGTCAAAACTTAAATAAAGTACTCAGGCGTGGATTTTTGAGAATTATTCTTGTTTTTAATGTTTATGGACCTTCCGACAGGGTTCTTTACCAAAAATGTTTCTTATATGCTTCAAAATACCTCAAACATGCTTCTCCAGGAGGAAAAACTGTTACCTAAATTTCTGCACGAATTGTTTCAATTTAATAAACACGAAACTGCCGAACAATTATAAACATTTTTTGTAAACTATCGAAATGGAAATGATCGGGTTTTTTGTTGTTGAATGAAAAATATTCCTTTTAAAATGTTTTTCATGCATATTGAATGTCGAATAATTTTCTTATGCTAATAAATAATTCGGTAAATAACTACAATTTTAACCCTGTAAAAGGGGCGGTGGGATATATTATATCCCACCTAATTTTAATCCGATTCAAACCAGAATATTTTAGTTAAATTTTACTTTTTAAATTTTGTCGGAAGCTTTTGAAATATTGATTTTCCTTATTTTGAACTAAATTCTTTCGTAAATACCGGTGTGAATTCGACGTTACAGGTACACAATGGCTTTCCCCTGAAAGGGTGTAAAGAGATAGTTTTTGCATGTTTCAATTATATATTCAGAGATCTCACTGGTCCATATGTTGAATGTCAGTATTTCAGAAGAATCTTTTTCTCGATAGGTTTTCATAACATTTGAAGCAATTGTTGTTTTTGGGGTAGGTGTCTGTGTTTTCAAGAAAAATAGAAAAAAATCATTATAAAAGATTCTATATTTCTTTGAAAAAAGTTGTGTTCAAAAATCGGACCAAATGGGAAGCCTGTATATTTAATTATAAGAAATGGTAAAATGTACTGACAAAAAAAATATAATTACGTGGTTATTTTTCTATACTTTTTCAAAATAGTAGATTGATATACACAATGGAACGCAATTCTTACATCTGCTTTCTACTACCGCTTAAAAAATGCACGTTCTTTTAAAAATATGCATATATGATGCAGTGAACGCAATATAATGACAATAACTAGTAATAAATTTCATTATTGTCAAAAATATATATATAATTGTTTTGACCTCGCACTGTTTTCTGCATTGGTTAATCTTGACTAGCAACACCTAGAACCGCGACCGTAACTGTCTGAACCGATAAAGTAAATAGAATAGTACAGAACGTGATGAAAAATAAGATGTCTGACATCCAGGCATATAAGAACAACAGAACAGCGTATTGGACTTTTGAAACTTTCTTAGAAATTAATTTAACACAGAACGCCAAGAATAGAATTTTAAACAAGAACTTTAATGTAAATATTTTAGATGAGAAAGTACATCTAATCTATTTTTGTAAATAGTGTGAGCGTCCAAGTTAATGTGTATATTTCGTAATAAATGTTTATTATGTATCACAGAACAGTCCTATTAATGTCTTCATGAGCCATTATTTTGTTAAATTGAGAAGAATTGTGCAGGAAAAAAGAAGCCTACCGCCACCAGGACCTTTGCGAAGATACAGGCACAATTAGATCATTTTTGACTATTTTATGTAACTGAATCAGATTTATTCGAACTAATATTGTTTAAATGGCATCTCCATTAATAGTAATAATAAATGGCATGTGTTCATTCAAACGTGAACATTGACTAATTATTCATGTAGATATATTTTAATATTAATATATTTTCCGATAGTGTTCCGTATCAACATTTTCTTTCATACATCTAAAAAAAAAAAAAAAAAAAAAAAAAAAAAAAATTACTGCTTGAGAAAAAAACCGTAGTTTAACATCCACGCATTATTCATTGCTTTTCTTTAATAAACAACAAACTAATCAAATAAATGTAATTTTTTGTAAGCTTTCTAAATGGAAATGAATATGCTTTCTTTAATAAAAAATGTTCTTTAAGGTATTTTTTTTTACGTGTCACATAACAGTGAATACCCATAATAGTGAACATAAACACTTTTTCAAGAGTTGGATGCGTCAAAGATATTAAGTTACGTAAAAGCAGTTAAAACATAGAAAAAAATTAAATTTGCAGTACTTAAGCGCCATTGAGTATAACACAATGATGATGAAAAATCTTTGTAGTAGACGATTTCGTCGACAGATTTTGTTTCCAACAATTAACGCGTTGATAATAGATTAAACTTCAACGTATGCAATTAGACTAATCAAATTTTAGTAAAATTTAAAAATCTACAGATGGTGTACAGCAAGAATTCTACACAAAAATGTGAATACATTGCCGTCTATGGCAAATCTGTAATATGTGAAAAAGGATTCTCAGCTATATTATGCGTTTTATAAAATAATTACTCCAATATCCAATTTTATCTTCCGAAAAAGTTAAATTTCATACAAATAATCAGAAAACGTTCGAAAGTATTTCATGGACGTATGATTTTTCTTTTTCCATAGTTTAAAGAATGTGTAATGCGAATACAATTTGAGAAAATGAAAAAGGTATTTATTTTTTTAAAAATTAGCATATATTCTGTAAATATTTAAGCTTGTTACATGGCAAATATCTTTTTCATGATGACTTTGAAGATTTTTTGTCAGCCTGGCCTGTAAGAAATTGTTTCGTATGAATACAGGGTATCCCAAAAGCCCTTGACACATTTTAAAATACAATAAAAGATCAATCAATTGGCGTTCGAGAGTGTGGTTTGAACGAAAATGCTTCTTATGAACTGAAATTTTGTTTAAGCAAATAAAAAAATTTAGTTCAAAAATTTTCTCTTAGATGGCGCTGCTTCTGGAAAGTTATCTAATAGGTAACTTTATATATAATAATGGCGAAAGACGCACAATATGTATGCACAGCTTTTGTCCAAACTATGGCAACATACATTCCAGAACTTAACAATACTCGCCTTCCTGAGTTCGATTAGACGAGTGAGGATGGATAAATGAGTATTGTTAAATGTCAGCCAATTGCTATTCTTATACATTAGCCGATCCGATAATATCAAGAATCGTCTGCGAGTGAGCTGGAATGAGTCAGCGTTAATAAGGGTTTTGGGCACTGAGATATAGTGCTATAAAATGGGATAATAAATTTTTTATCTAGCCTAGTGGTGTATGTGACCCGGGAACATGCATCTCGGATGTAGGTTTTATAGTGGATCCCATCCCTATCGATATCAAAAGTGTATGTTTACGAGTGTTACCAGATTGGGGAAATATTTTATTCAAACTATCTACCACTTTTACCAACTAATAACCACTTAACAGTTTTTCCTGAGCGCCGCTCGGGCAAGAAAAGTTTGCTTGGTTCGTTACGAAAAGCTTTTGGACACCACTAATTTTTAACTTTAATCTTCGCTTTATTAATTGGCAGACATTTTTCGATTATTTAAGGAAAATATTTTAGTACGGAAAAAGTGGTGTTACATCCGTATTTTCTACTTTTTTGTGTGAAAAAAACAAAACTTTTAAGGGATTAAGTTTCACTTTATTTAATCGCAGATTTCTATGGTTAAATAAGGCGAAAATATCTTTTTTGAAAAAGTGGTAGATATTTTGGATGATATATTTTTGTACTCTGTCAACACTTTTGTATATATGTGTGCGTGGTAATTCATCTATATTTACCCTTTTCTATCTTTACAAGATAAAAGTATTGGATGCATTAAAATTTTCAACTTCCGGTTTTCGATGGATTTATACGTTTTAGAACCTCTTGAACACGATTTGACTGTTTTTAGAAAATGTCTGTCTGTGAGTCTGCCTGTCTGTCTGTATGTGACGAAAATTTTGTGGGCGCTCTATCTCAGGAACTAATGGACCGAATTTATTAAAACTTTATATTAAATTATATCTTGATATAAATTCGTGTCGCTCAGTTTTTGGTGTAAATTGCCCAACTGGTGGTGGTGCTATGCTACATTTTGCATGATATTCACGATAGCTATATCACAAGAACTAATGCACCGACATTCACCAAACTTTAGATTCTGTTAGACCATGAAGTAAATGGACACCTATTAAGTTTTTATGTAAATAGCTCAACAGATGGCGCTGCTATGGTACTTTTTTCATGATTTTCATGATAGCTGTATCTAAAAAACTAATGCACAGAAGTTCATCAAACATCAGATTCAGGTAGACGTTGACATAAATTGTTGTGCATTAGGTTTTGGTGGAAATCTCCCAACAGATGTCGCTGCTATGCTGTATTTTTCCGGATTTACACGATTTTAGATGTAGTCATATCTCAATAACTAATGAACGTAATTTAATAAAACTGTAGATTCAGTTAGACCTTGATATAAATTGGTGTTGATTCGTTTTTGGTGTATGTGAAACCTGTATGAGATAGAAGAGAGTTTTCAGATTGTCACATCCTACTAATTTTTCTTTGTATTTGTCTAACAGCTGGTTTACTTTAACGAAGTTTAATTAACGCCATATGAATCGGTATTACAATATTTGGTATACAATCAAAGTAAAAGAAATTGAAATTGTATGAAACTAAAAATTGTAATTACGATTAACCTCTATTGTTTCACGATATTCATGTAAAGATATTTACTTCTTGCAATTTTAATACAGACTATTATTGATAATTTAAATGCATTTAATATTTCATGAGGTACTTCATATTTTTTTTGTTTAAAAAGTTTGTTTATACAAATACTAGGATTTTTGCAATCAACGACATCACATAGCGGTATCACTTTTTTTACGAAATATTTTCTTACAGCGTTATTTCCAAAAAGTAATATTACTCTTATTCAATAACAGAAATTCTTCATATAAATTATGTAATGATTTCTCTTCAAACAAATGTGGTAACTCTGCTCCACGTGACCCACTTAAGAGCCTACGCTAGTCACGCGAAGAAACGCTCAAGTTAATGTTAAGTCTATGGGAAGGTTCTTGCGCGATTTCTCGCACGCAGTTTAATATTTTTAAATGATTTTTTTGCATAGGATAGCTGAGGTCGATCTTTAACGTTGTTAGTTTTTACTTTTTTGATTTTGGAACCGGTTCTGAAAGTGAAAGTACCCTTATATAAAAAAAAGTGGAACCAAAATCGAAAAAATAAAAACTAACAACGTTAGAGATCGACGTCGGCTATCATATGCAAAAAAATCATTTAAAAATATTAAAATGCGAGCGAGAAATCGCGCAAGAACCTTCCCATGGACTTAACATTAGCTTGCACGTTTTTTCGCATGACTGATGTAGGCTCTTAATGAGTTCCGCAACCACTGCAGTGTGACTACTGGTGACGGAATGTTTCATGAAATACTACTATTTTCTTACAGAAAATTTCGTTTTTTTTTAATCGCGCGATTAAAAAAAGGCGAAATTTTGTACAAGTAAATATGCTTCATGAAACATTTTCTAACCGGTGGCCAACCCGCACTGTGATATAGTAATCAGTGCAATAAACTTTCATTATTTGAAATATTTTGAAGTATTTTATTATAAGAGAAAATGGAATAGATTCTCTTCTTTTATACATAAGTTTTTGTTTCTGGATTTTGAAGTTGCATTACATTTTATACTGTATAGAATATTGCAATTTTTAGAAACTAATCAAATTCATCGTGTTTGGAATTCGCCATCTTTGCCGTTTTTCGAATACATATTTGTAGATTGAATGAAAAATATCAATTTTTTCAGCTGTCGCAAAATACAGTTTTTTTAAGGCATATTTTATAGAAATGTTTGTAAAATGAATTTCCATATATAGATATCTTAAAAAGAAGAGGAAAGAGAAAATAACATATTCTCATCATATATTATAATTATGTTTCGAAGTAGTTTGCGATTTTGGTAAATATCCTTTAAAAGAGGATAAAATATAGAAATAATAAATAATAAACTATATAGCAACCCAATGAAAATACTTATTTTTATAAAGAAACAAAAATAATCTTATATATGACTTAAATGATTTCAAAAGGGATCTCTAATACACGATTTTTCTTTCTATTTGGAAAGGATAAGATAGAAATGTATCAAATTTATATGCTATGAGTAACGTATTTTTATGTTTGGTCGTATGATTCGGTTTTATTTTTTATTGCCACAAATATCAAAGAAAGACATGCTTGCTAGACGAGAAAAAAAAAACACCCATTAAAATATTTACAGGTGAAACTTAGAAAATAAAAAATAAAATTCACACTCTAAAAACGACATTTTCAAAACTGAGCAAAAAATACTCAAATCTGAGTATGTCGCATAGTCCAAATGACTCCGAATCAAAACGACTCAAGTTTGAAACATGTATATATTGTCATTTCTGAAAACATGCACACATTCAAGAATAAATCATCATGTGTTCATATTTGAGTATGTACATATTTCAAAAATGAGTATGAATTGACTTCTGTGTGCACATTTTTGAGTATTTCCATGTTTCAAAAATGAGTTTAAATTGAGTATGTCCATGTTTCAATAATCTGAGTATTTCTGATATTTCAGAATTGACTTCATAACAAAATGAAAACCTCGATTTACTCAGATTTGAAAGTGTCATTTTCTCAGTGCACCAATTTAAAAAAAAAAAAAAAAAAACCTATATATCATAACTGCTTAAAAACCAAAGAACAACAACTTTTGGTTTAAATAACAGAGTTTCTTTTCTGAAACGTGTAGTTTATAAAATAAAATAAATACATAGTGGGCTCTCGTTAATGCGTTTGCGCTTAAGACGAATCTTCGGTTAATGAGGATGATACCGTTTTCCCCATCATTTTTTATTCGCAATTAACGTTAAAGATATCGTTTAAAGAGTACTACTCATCGGTAACGCGGTTGAATTTCAGAAACTGACAAGCAGAATCGAAACTACATCTGTACATTATGTTTTCAGAAGCAAATATGAAGGCAGGGTTGCCAGGTTGGCCTTTTTTTAAAATTCGGAATTTTGAATTCACACCAGAAATTAATAGCTATGAATTTTGTTTTATTTAATGAGAGACCATGTTTGAGATCGCGAGTTAGATTCTTGTTCAAGATTCTGAGCAAGACTCCCTTATCATAGATCAGACTTGACAATCCGGAGAAAGTCTATGGGAGAAAATGTCCGCGGTAATTGCCAACTTATTAATTGACTTTCTCCGGAAAGTATCGCCGCCTGGTGGATACTACCGCACAGTTGCCATGTTTCGGGCTTTTTGAACACCAGTATATTTTTAGAGAAAATGTTGTTCTTTTAAATCCCAGAATTCTCCGATCAAACAAAACAAAATTGTCTCTACTAAAAAACTGGTATCCAAAAATATAATAGAAAAATCTAGCTGGTCTGCTACCGCATAGCTGCCAACTCTTACGCTTTTTTCTTACCACTAAAATTTAATAGAATTTTTTTCCTCATGTAATCACACGATCTTGTCAATTTAATAGGATAAAATTTACTATAAAATTTTAGTGGTAGGAAAACTACTAGTTCATAAGCAAATGCATAGAACAAATGGAGCTGTGAAAAAATTTCGTGTGATTTCGTGTCGTAAATACTATTACTGACGATTGATGGCGCTAGTAGCAGGACAAGTATAGCGGTCAAAGGCAACTTGCTGATTGAGAGGTCTGATACTATGATAAGGAGGTCTTGATTCTGAGATTCTTCTTTCAAAATTATCGGTATGAATTTCGATATTCTGAATATAAAAAAGGCCAAACTGGCAACACTGATTTGAAAAGAATTTGGTGATTGAGGTACCAAGAAATTGTCAGTGCCAATAATGAAAAGGAAGAAAACTTTCTATCATCCAAACACCAAAGGTTAAAAAAAATTTCGATATTACCAACCGAAATGTGATATCACAGATTAAATTTGCGAGCGTGCAGAACAGTTGCAATTGCATTTTATCATTTATTGGAGTCAGTTTCTTTATTTAAAACTCCTAAAATAAAATAAAAATAACACATTTATATTCTTTCTTTCGGATATGTTTCAGTATTTGTAGAAGTTGCTTCATTAACAGATAATGAAAATTTTATAGTAATCAAAAGAATTTCCTTTATTCACAATGAACCTTTATGAAATTAGCATGAATAATGTACAGAAATATAAAAGCTTTCTGTCATGCGCAAAAAAAAAAAAAGAAATAGATAAAGACAAAGATACGAGAAAATTTTCTTCTTTAAACATTTTCTGCAAACAATACGATAACGCGTCTCCTATTTTGATGGAAAAAGTTGACTTTTTGTTTTCAGAATTCTGAAAAAGATTACAGAAAATACGACATACAAAATGCAGTACAGAAGACTAAACTTTCATTAAAAATGTTTTGTTTTGAAACAAAGCTATATTCTGTTAACTTCTTTCGAAAAATACAAAAATAAATAAAGTTTTCTTTTGTTTAATAATTATACTACTTTTAGTTATTAATAGTTTAATTCCTTTTTATTCAATGTCATTTAGTGACACTTTTTTAAAACATTTTCGGATAAATGTGTAACATGCTGAAAAAAATCTTAGAAAAACAAGGAAAACTAGTCGTTGGGGCCACCGTAATAGTTACCCATCATGGATATGCATAATATAAAATGTGAAAATAAAACATGGTAAACTATTTATAAAATGCATTGCAATTCAAATAAAATTGTGGCTTCATGACGTCACAAACTTTAAATGCTCTATTAAAGAATTGCGTAAAAGAAAAATCCTTATAACTCCAAAATTTATAATCATATTAACTGACGGTTTACTGCGTCGGATTAAGCGTCTGATTTCCAATTAAAATATATCTTTGAATTGAAATTTGAATGAAATGCAGGGTCATGAAAAATCGAAGAGTGTGGAAATACGATTACAAATATCTCGGCAACTAGTTATCCGATCACTTCATTCTTTATGCAAAATTTATGTTTTTTTATTGTCTTATATATTCATTCCTTAAAATAAACAATTTCGAAAATTTTATGTACCTTTTATCAGAACGAATATTTCTAGAGTCCAAAAAAATAGTTCCGTATAATAGAGGTTACTGAAATCCAATAGGCTTCTTCTCATTATTACATGCTAAGTACATACCAAATTTCAAGTCTCTATCTCAATTTGTTTGGGAGATAGAGCGTTTACAGACACACAGACACATGAACGGCTTTTTTTTCTAAATGTTTTTTTTTTCTAAAAATATGTTCTTCGGAATCACCAGTGTCTAAAACATGTAAATTCCTCAAAAGAATTTTTTTTCGATTTTCCAAATGATTGCAATATTTACCCCATACTACAATGATGGGTAAGTAAAAATGTCCGAAAGAAGATACAAAGAGTTATTAACCCTTTAAGCGTTTTGCTGGTATTTTTCCGTTTTCCAGAAACAACTTAAATTGGCTGTAGGCAAAAATATTTTTAACAGAATTGTATTTTAAGATATATGTATGATAAAGACATATGAAGTGTATTTTAGAAACAAACCTTGAATGGAAATTTCAATTAATATTAGTTTTAATGAGTGTTTATGTGAAAATGCAGGAAAGCCCTCAGACGCTCAGAGGGTTAAAAATTTTCAGTAATGGTACAGACAATGCAAACAATAATGGTCGAACATTGTTTGGAACTGCACGGTCATCTTCAGTTTTTTGTTAGAAAATAAAAGACAGTAAGAATGTTCTTTCATGGTTTTCCTAGTAAGGGTCTATACTTCTTTAAACGTAACTGTTAACCAACTCAGAATCAGAGAGAATTCAGAATATAATTATACAAATGAGAATAGCCTGAGGTTAGAGACAGCTTCTAAAGATCAACTGTTTGTTTTTCCTTTTAAACGTAACCTTCCCAAAGAATTTACTTTAATCGTTGGCAGTTCAGGAGGACGAGTGAACCTTTTTAAAGAAAATGTTGACGTGGCGATTCCGTTGATTAATATTTTAGATTCCATTTTCGGAGGTGAATAATGCCGGGAGATAAAATATTTGTACGTGGATATTTAATCCTATGAATAGGGAGTTGGGACATATGTCATCGCAGCGAATATCTCTTTATTGTGTTAGCGTCAGTCTTAAAAATAATCTCTGCCACACACTTGCAGTGGGGCATTTTCAAAAGAAACCTACCAGGAAGAATTTTTTATAAATTGTGGTACAAGTGAATATAAAAACAGAGGACAGTCCTAGCCTGTAATCAAAAGGTTGAATGGGGTTCTGTGTTCGTTTAAAATATTTCTTCCTAATGTTTCGTCAGAGTTGAATGTTTTCTTGTGTGAATGTAGCTATCGGATTTTGAAGCTCAAAATGTCATCAGTTTTCATTTCATGAATAGAGACGTGATCATTTCTGCTAGTCTCACGATACGTTGAGTGCGTTGCTGTAATCCACTGGTCTGTTTTTTGAATATGTGAAGAACTTCTTTTGTTCTAGGTTTTTACAACATTTGTAGAAAATTACGTTCCAGGTAGGTGTATGCAAAATTTGTAAGAAAAATGAAGAAAGAAGATTTCCTTCTATATATAAAAAAAGTAATGGTTTGGAAATGGACCAATGAAAATCTGCGTAGATATTCCGGGTTATTCTCATTGCTTTTTTACTAGGGACTTTTTTGAGGAGCGATTACTTTTTTTCTAGCCATCCTACGGATTCGAAAATCATACCACCAGACGCGACATATGTCAAGCTTTCAGAAATTTAAAAAATTATCACGGTCGGACAATAAAAACTCAAACAATCCTTAAAAATCGAGTGAAAAATCTTTTATTGAAAAAGTCATTTTTTTATATTTTTGCCAATTTCTAAATAAGCGCAAAGGATTATGTTTTATCTCAAATAAAAAATGTATTTGCACGAGACTATTAAAAACAATAATGAAAGTTTGAAATAATAATTAAATGATCACGGGTTGAAAGCAGGAAATAAAGAAAATTACGTCATAAAAATTGTGTTTACACATGAATATTAAAAATAAAATAGATGAATTAAATGAAAAAACATTATAACCAGTTAAATGAAAAAGCACTGTAACCTGATTACAGAAGATAGTCGCCGTTCATGATATCATCTTCATCATCTTTTTAAAATAGGATACATTACCAGGTTTTAAGAGACTGTGAAATCAGAACGGGGGTTGGTGAACGTAGCGAGCAGGGGGCAGAGTCCCCTAGTTTTATAAGAAAAAAAGGTGGTGTTAAAAAACCGGATCAAGTATGATGCCTGTGTAATGTATACTTACGATCTGTTCGCTTCAAAAGTATTTTTATAAAACCAAAATCCATGTCACGTGGCAGGAATGAGTGATGGTATCAAATTGTTAATCTATAATGCAGATTCGTGAGAAACCTTATATCAGGCACTAGATCAGTGTTTCCCAACGGGGGGCGTGCGCCCCACAGGGGGGGCAATTTGACTTTTCAGGGGGGCAATTTAACTTTTCAAGGGAAAAATTCAGAATTTCTGTGAACCCATACCTTCTGAATTGTTTTTCTAATAGTAATGTTGTAGACTGAAAATAAAAGTTATACATTCAAATTTCAAAAACAAAATTTAGAAAAATAGTTTTTTATTCAATTTTTAAAAAGTATTCATTCAAAAGTTTTAAATACAATCCCACCAGAATAATTATAGAAAAAAATATTTCAAGCTATTTAGATACTTTTATATATTTAAAAAATCTTTATAATTTTTCTGATGTAAAAGTATTTTAGAATTTTAAACAACTTTTTCGATTATTTATTGAATGAGTCGCACTGCAATATGTCACATGAAAATCAATTTTACACATGAAACTATTCTGTGATTAAATAAGACAAAAATGTTTTATTTAAAATTATTGATTTTCCTAATGAAGGATTCTGAGCACTCTATACATCACGCATACGTGGCGACCGTGTGCCAGTAAACTACGAGGAGTATCAGATGAGTATAAAAAATATTTGATTCATCCATTACCTTCGGAACGTTTCAGGATCAATGTTAAATGCTTTTTACACTGTCAGTAGTAAATTCTTTTAAAATTTTATGAGAATTATATGTTATAGGGGGAGGGGGGACATCATCATTTTAGAGATGTTTTGGTGGGGCGCGGTTAAAAAAAGGTTGGGAACCACTGCACTAGATATATGTTTTCTCTGCAGCCCCATCAATAATAAGCTGATTTCTCTGTTGCTCTTGGAACTTACTTATGAATGTAGTATAGGGGGAATTACACATTTCATCTTGTGACTTGTTTGTCTCTCCTTCGTATTACACATATATTTGGCTGTGCTTGTTTTGATTGGGTGGGAAGAAAATCATTTATCCATTTCTGACGCATTTAACCCTTAATTGCATGATGTTTTCTTTTACAATTGTGTTTTTTTTATACATATATTAAATATTAGACACCAGAAATTTTAAGATAGATTTTTAACTTTGTTCAGCAACATAGTTTATGGGAAATTTACTGTATTAATATTTCTATATAAATATAGTGGTGGCGAAGAAGTTGATTTATTTATTAAAAGTTAAATAAAAAGTGATGGAAATTTACATCACTATGCAATTAAGGGTTAAAACATTTCTTGAACAACTAACTATATGGGGCAAAGTTTAAATTTTGCATTTAATCTGAACGCAATGCAACGGCATTTTGTTCTTGTAATCTGTGACACTTTAGGATTCATTATGAAATTTCATGGTTCATCGCATGTGCACTGCAAGTTCAGTAGCTGTATTCCATGTTGCATTCTGGATTTTGCCATGATGTTGGCTTTGTCAGTTTCGTGATTAAGCTTTCTCGTTTGTTGCATGTATCCATTTGGGGGCATCCAAAGTCTTAATCTAAACGGCCTTTGACAGAGGCGTAGTACATATTGTATTTTACTTTACACTTCTAAATCAATATCGTCTCTCACAGATATCTGAAGCATTTTTACTAGATTATATCGTCCATCCTAATATTTTCTCGGTTTTGCTCCACTCTGAACATTATTTTATTTCGTAACGTTTTATTTGTTCATTAATATGAACGCAAATTTCAGTCGATATTACATTGACATCGGATTCTTTTGTGTTCGGTCTTTCGGTGTGCAGTAACGGCTCGTCGAGGAGGCGGGGGGGGGGGGACTTCACAATCACTTTACTACCAGTATTTTAATAAACGTAATTTATTTTTTTATAAACTTAGAACATTCCTCGATTAAAGTCAAATATTTTATACGAAAATTCTGGTAATAAAGTGATTGTGAAGACCCTGACGAACCACCACTGCTGGTGTGTGAAACTGTCAAAAAGAGGAAACAACGCGTGTATTCACAAAAACATTTTTGAAAACACATCAAAACACGCCACCGATCGCAAAACAATAAAAGTAGGAGTGGTTATGTTTGAAATGTTTTAGATTCTCGTCTTGAATAGTAAGAAAAAATCGTTGTCATCATCATCCAGTTTGTTTAAGATGATTTTCAATCGATATTGTAGGACCAAATTTGCTCGTATGATGAATCTCCTTTATTTTACTCAAGGTTTGAAGATACATTTCTTGTATGTTTCTGATTTTCATAGTATACATTATTCCAAGTTTCACTTAGCATTTCCTTGAGGACAAGTTTGAAACACCTGGCTGAGCAATTGCATTTTCTTTTTGAAAAAGGTGTTTTCTAAAGAATCTCTTACTTTATATTTCACATATTCTTCATCCCCGAGTCGTGTTGACTTTATTACATTACGTTTGTAAGTTTCACTATTAACAACACCTTTTCTTATTCTCTTTGGGCATTATATGTCACAGTAGGATTCATTGAATATTTTTTCAAACTTTGAAAAAAACGAAGATAAACAAAATCAATAGAAACTCTCAAAACAAACTCGTGAAACACAATCACTGGGTATTTTTTGAATCGTGATAAAAAAGGTAAAAATAATCACCAGAAACTCCCGAAACAAACTTATGAGACACACAAGTTCAAGCCTGGTACGAAATAATTTTATTATTAGTACCACTTTTCAACCTACAAAATAATCCGTATAATCAACAACTACCTTCGTTATTGTAAATGAAAACGGGGCTCACACTCGTTTTTCGACAGTCTCCAGCAACCTGCAATAAACAAAAATGCACGAATCATGGTCTAGTTTCTAAGTTTACATTATAAGTATTCTTAAATCACATTTTAGTAACGAAAATAATAACAATAATGTTTTGTAATTTTGAAGGACCAAACACTGTTGCTTAACCCTTAAATGCACAGTGGTGAAAATTTGCATCACTTTTTATTTAACTTTCTTCGCTATCACTATATTTATACAGGAATATTAATTCTCTAAAAATCAAATAAAATATACTACTAAATAAAGCTAAAAATTTATCTTAAAATTTCTGGTGTCTAATCCTTACTATAAGTATACATAATTCTAAAAGAAAATTTCATGCATTTAACGGTTAAGAGGGTTTTTGAAAGTAACAAAGATAGTAATTATTATTATTGTTCTCGTGAACCTCTTAAACCTTTAATTACTGTCCAGTCCATGACTGACTACTATTGTTATAGTGAATCGTGCCGCAATTTAGAAAAAAGTTTCGACGTGGTAGATATCTCTTGAAAATATCTTAGCGTAATTGTCTAGCACAGACTATTTTTCTAAAGTGCTGCAAATAGAACATAAAATAATCTTTGTTGTAAAATACGGTGTCCCAAAAGTAAGGTAAACAAACGTTAAAGTAAAAATAAATTTACTGCAATAAGTGAAAAAATCACTTGATACACAGTAGGTTCCGATTAAGTTGAATACATTAGTTTTAGTGAGATTTGTTTCAATTAACACGCATATATGCGTCATTTCGAGAAATTATTTTTTAATCGGAAATCCCGAATTCATATCAAAAATTTGAATAATAGTTTTTTTGCTTCATTTAATGACAGACGTTTCGTGATTACCTAAAGTAAAAATGTTTCTTTCGGAATTTCCGGTATGTATTCGAAAATTCTTAAAAAAAAAAAAAAAAAAAAGAATTTTCTGAAAAGTACGCATATATGTGCTAAAAAAATGGCTTTTAAGCTACCAATTATGACCATTAGAGATCCAATTATGATAATAAAAACTAAAATAATTCTTTCTGTTAAAATTCAAAGGACAAAACATGCTAGTTCATAACCATTAAATCTGAAACATTAGAATTTTTTTTTAAATTTTTTAATGGAATTCTGTGTTTGTTCCTTTTTTTTCAAATATTCTGAAAATATATCTTTCGACCACATCATAAGTACATAATATAATTAAATTCTTGAGACATATTTTATATTCTTAACCACTGGCCCTGGAAAGATCTACCACTCATGTTGAAAATGTTTTTCTGGATTATATTCAACTGCCGATTCTCCTAGCGCTATCTTATATTAGTAATATTTGCCCTTTTGTTATACCGCTAACTAGGACTTTATCTGCCGGGCATGAATGCCTGGCTAGCACCTGGCAGCGGGGCGATTTTTGCCTGATCACAGCATGGCTATGATCCGCCTGACAAGAACCTTGTTGGCATTGCTGCAGTGCTCTTTATTGGTTTGCTACAGTTTTATTTGTTTGCCGGTTTATGGTTTCTATTTAACTTTGTAGAATTGGCAGATTAAAAAAAAATTAA
Organism: Maratus michaelseni; assembly: GCA_963931845.1. NCBI lineage: Eukaryota > Metazoa > Arthropoda > Arachnida > Araneae > Salticidae > Maratus > Maratus michaelseni. The sequence goes on from OZ007598.1 coordinate 80,450,207, forward strand.
AGACACTGTCAAAAACCGCCTGGATCAACCCATCCGTACATTTAACCCTTTCAAGGGCGTTGGGCCACTTAATTTTAATTCTAAACTGCCAACCATCACCAAGAATATTTTAATAAAATTTTGATTTTACAATGAACGTGAAGAAAAGCAAGTATCTATGCTCTAAGAAATTAGTTTGTAAATTCTGGTGTCAATCAATCATTTCACTATTTTATGAACAGAATAATTACTCTGAGACTGAAAGGGGTTAATTCCAGGCCGTTTTTAAACTTGTATTGCCCATGGTAGCATTTATGCTACCATCAGTGTTCCTCCCACTTTAGTGGATTTTTTAATTGAGATATTACGAATTCGCACCAAAAAATTTAAATAGTAATATTTGCTTTATTTAGTAACAAACATTCTGTCATTAAATTAAACGAAATTCATTATTTATATTTTGTGGAAAAAATTCGGTTTCTCTGAATTAAGGAATATTTGGAAGGTATTTTATCATGTGCAATATAGGGTTGTCGGCTTCTATTGCAAGCGACTGATTTATCCATTTACCAATTAGCCTTGTAAAGTTAGGGCCAAAAATTTCTTGAAATGATTTCGAAATAATGAAACGGAGATAGCGAATCTTATTGCACTTTTTGACAAATAAATATTTTTGTGCATTTTTATTGGTTTTAAAATTATATTGCAATTTATATAATTATTCTGCCGTAATTTCACACCAAACGGAATAGTTTATTATTCTCATTGATGTGTTAGCAGGGTTTACAATGTCAGCCGATGGATTAATGAAAGTCCGTTTATATTTTCATGATTTTTTAATTAATATTTTTCGAAATTATGAAGATTTCAGGCGTTTGAATTTAATCTGATAATTGTAATCGTTCTCGTTTATAAAATTGACTATAAAAAAGGAAACTATTTCAAATTACCATATGTCGTGTTATTATGTTATTAGTGCCACGTCCAATAATTACTGTAATTTTTGGTGTATAACTCAATCCCTTCCTTCAGAAAATGTAATCGATATTTTTTTAGTTAAAACATGAAAGTAAAAAAAAGACCGAAAGTACTGTTATTGCTTTTGAACACCACTTACCTATTAGAAATTTGCGAAATCAATGTCACTGTCAACTGTATCTTATTCCCTACGCATGTCCTCATCTTAATACAAAATATAATCACCGCCCCCTGAATTCTAGGCCTGAACACCGACTCAAAATGGCAACTGTCGTAGGCGGAATTTTTTCAGCGTCTGTACGATCCCTTGAATTTGAATATCAATAATTTCCAAAAGATTTTCCCGCCTTATTTTTGTGAGATACAATAAGTCAAAGAAAACTTTCAGAAAATAACTAGCGGAGCTTCACCCGGTACGCTGGTTGGTTTATTCCAAACGGTCCTCGAATTAAACGAACTTAGGATTGGGCGTCCCATTGTCTTCGGATCCGATAAACTCGAATTTAAATAAAATAAAGAAAATTTCCTTTAGAATCCTGCAGAAACTGCATCAATGTATTTTTAAAAACTGTGATTGTTGGTTTATTTTTTGTCCGAAGGGTGAAGAACGAGAACTGACACAGCTGCCAATTTAAAGAAAGATAATTTTTTTTCTTACATTTGAGGTGGGTAGAAGGATGAATAGGTTTCTCATTGTGTGGGTTTGAACCCCTTCCTTTCCCTTTTGTTCAGACCCAGTCCACTCTCAAACTATAGAAGGGGAGAATCCCGTTGGTATTCTATTCTTGCTTTGAAAAATCCATCTGTAACCTGTAGCGTTCTTTATCATTAGAATCCTGAAAAACCAATATGTTTTCGAAATTTAAAGAAACATTTACAAAAACAAGGTTTTTTTTTTTTGTGTGTGTGTGTGTGTGTGTATGTGTGCTTTAATTTTCGGTAACTATTCCGAGTTGTTTTTAGAGTGTATTAATCAGTTTTCTATAACTCGAAAGTGGCATTTTAGGATTTTCTTACATTTAAATTCAACATTTTCACCTACATAATTGAACTTATACATGCAAGAGTAACAAAATAATATTACTATTAACACTTTCCAACATAGTTGAAAAGTGTTTATGAATTCGGTTTCTTGTTTGTCTCTCTGTCAGTCCGTACTCTAACTCGCGTAAATATATTCGGATTTTCATGCAATCGATGTATGTTATTGAGATATACTATGGCATGTTCGGTATTGAAAATGAAATGTGTGGCACTTATAGTTTTTAACACTTTCCAACCTAGTTGAAAAGTGTTTATGACTCCGGTTTGTCTGTCATCTGCCGTCAGGCCATCTCTCCTTGTTCTAACTCTCGTAAATATGTTCGGTTTGCCCTTAAATTTTTGTATGTTATTGTCGTTTACTATAGCATGTTCCCTATTTCAACTGAAGTGTGTAGCACTTATAGTTTTTTTTACAAGGACAGTCAAAAGTATTCCGTCACTTTACGGTCAATGGGAAATAATCGTTTCAAGTGCATTTTGAGGACGCTACATCATTAAACACATAATGTTATTGATATATAATTAGGAAGCACATTAAAACATGCTTTTTGTAGAATATGGGGTGCAAAGCATGTATTATTCATTTACAGGGTCAAACAAAAGAATTCTGATACACATCGTTCTATGGAGAATAATCTTTTGCAGTGTAATTTAGTGATATTTCACTATTTCAAAGATAATGAAAATTATATGCATTACTGAGGTGTACTATAAATTGTTCTCTTGTGTGCATTACGTTTATTTATAGAGACACACTATGTGTGATAAGTGCACTTTCAACTTTTGTTTGCGATTTAAGTTTAACTAAATTTTTTCATAGTACGTGCGTGTTTATAAACTAGGTAGTCATATACAGGGCTAAACAAGGGAATTCGTAAGCATTACAGGTGGAAGTAAATTTCTTAAGGGAATTTTTAATTGTGTTTACGCATTTTCCTGCTGAACTATATTTAGTAGACTAATAGAAGTTTGGGGAACATAAATAAATTCATATGCAGGGTTACACAAAGAAAAAGATAAATTGTTGTTTACGATTGGTAATTGCTGCGAGTGAGTTTAAAGTTGCCTTTTAGATTAATATGTGTTTTGTAAAAAAATCTTCAGATAATATGTGGTGTGTATAAAAATCTTCAGTAATATACAGGCTGTACAAAACATTTCAAGTGCATTTCCATCGATTGGCGAAAATTGCTAGATGTGAATATTCTAACTGAACTAAATTTTATCATATACACACCTATTGATCATATACAGGGCTGCACAAAATAATTCGACAACTTTTTTGACACTGGAAGGTAATTTCGAAAACTGTATTTTTCAATGTGTTATATGTTTCCTAAACTGTTTGCTTACATATCTTCTTTCACCTTATTTAACGGGGAAGTTTCGTTACAGTTTTCTGGCTGTGTCGGAAAGTGTTTCATAATCTATGCTTGTCGCATGATTTTTCGTTCTTGCTTTTTTTTCAGGGCCACTGAAAAGAATACCGTTACATTACAGTGTATGAGGAAAATTCATTTGCGGTTCATTTTAACGATGTTACACAATTTCAGACATATTGGAATTGGTATATATCACTGAAGTGCACTACAACAGGCTTATTATAATATATGATGTGCGTAGCACTTATAGTTCCTTTACAGGGCCACTCAAAAAAATTCCGTTACATTATGGTCTATGGAGAAAAATCTTTTGCGGTTTATTTTAATAATGTTTCACCATTTCAAACATATTGAAATTGATATATATCACTAAGGTGCATCACAAGGATCTTACTATAGTATATTGTGTGTCTTAAAGTTCATTTACAGAGACATACAAAATATTCGGTACTGTTCATTAATAATAATTGCTGGAAGTACATTTTCAGTTTCTGAACGCATTTTTAAATTTAACTCCTTTTTTGTCTAATACTTTGCGTGTATAAATTCGATAGATCATATACAGGGCAGCACAAAATTTCTGGAGTACATTACGTTTCTAGACGGAATTTTCAGAAGGGGAATTTTAAATTATGCTACGAGTTTCTTAACTGAATTCTATGTAATATATATGCAAATCTATATTTCATAAACAGGGCTGCACAAAATAATTCGGATATTTTTTCGAATAATGTTGTTAATTCCTGAAATTTGGTTTTGAGCTATATTATGCGTTTTCCAAATTGTTTACTTAGATATGTTTGATACAGTCTACCAAGTTTATTCAGATATCAATGTTCTTTCAGCTAATATTCTTCTTCAACAAGTTGCAGTGTAAATCATTATATGTAGTATCCTTCATTATTTACACATGTTAATGCGTACCAGGCTTAGTGTCAAAGTTTTTAAGACTATGGACATGGTTGACTTTACTTATTTACTTCCGCCATTTGACAGAATGAGCTTTTGTAATGCGTTGGACTGTTCTCTTTTATGCACCTGCTCTTCAGTTTTCCAAGACTAATTAGTTGTCATTGCTTTTCGGTAATACTTTTTTTTTTTTAAATCTTTGCAAGTTGCAGTGATATTGTTTCTACTTAGTTAAAGTCGTGCGACTACTCTTTAGTTTAAGTATTGCTGCTTTACTGAGTTGGCTCTTCTTCAGCTGTCACTGTTGCAATCGGTTCGCTGATATATTCTGGAACGTTAACTGTGAGTGATTCTTTTAATGCTTTTATTCACATTTCTTGTTTCATATTTTTCAGTGTGATTTTAATGCTGGAATTAATTCCTGCAATTGACTTTTGTGGCAAATCTGGACTTCACTTGTTAACCCTTTCCGGCGCGGAGTAAGTCTGTTTGCTAAATGATGAAATAATGGACTGACACCGGAATTTACAAACGCATTTATTAGAAAACAAAAACTTTGCTTGTTTTCCAGTACTGAATAAAAGGAAAATTTTAATTAAATATTCTTGGTGCCGTTTGTCAGTTTTGGAATTAAAATTAGGTGTCCTTTTTTGTGGACACTGCCCGTTATACGGTTAAATAACATTGACATTCAATTCTGGCTGCTATTTTAACTACAGTTATGGACTATTGTTGCTATCTTGTAAGCTGCGGTGCTTTCATTGGATCTTGGGCAGTAAATGACTGATCAGTGATTTTTAAAGAGACCTCATTTAATGGCTTGGTTTCTACACTAATGAACTCAACTGTATCAAACTGGATGCTGTAAATTCTGGTGATCTACATTGACTTTTGCATTTTCAGATGTGTATGTATATGGGTAGCAAGTTATCTGCTCACATCTCATGTTTCATTTGTAATATACTGTAACTCTCCGTGATGAGATGCTCTGTAATTTTATTGTTTTTGTTTCGCTGGAAATTTTGTGATTCCAGTAGCTATATAATTGGTAATTGTATTTTAGTGTAATTGCCTTGTATGGGAAGCTAAGTATTTCCATTTTTGGTTTATTTTAGCTTTAGAATTAGGTTTAGTGAGACAGATGTAACCAATCTGTCTTTAAAGTCTCTTATAATTCTTATTTTGTAATTTAGCTTTAGTAGAATTCTGTTTTCGATTCGCTTCGTTTCTGTTTCTAGTTCCCTGCGTGAAGCAGTGTTTTTTCACTAAGTTGGTGGGGTGTTGTTATTTTGTTTTGATTTAATTCCAACAACCCTTGTTTCGGGTTCGTCTTTGTGCTGTGATATTGCTGGGTGGTGAAGGGGAGACTACCGCCGGAGGTTTTACGCCGCAAACCCTCACAGGTTGGTGCTCCGGCTGGGTGATCTTGTTTACTTAGATATCATCTTTCACCTTATTAGACGGTAAAGATTTGTATATTATTTTAGAAGTGTTGGAAAGTGTTATATAATCTATGCTTAACACATGATTTTTAGCTCTTGTTTCTTTCTATAATGCATAATTTAAAAAAATACGCTTTTTGAAACACTAACACGAATGAGATAGAAAAAAGTTTTAGAGTTGGCACATCTGAGTAGTTTTAGTAAAATATCGCCTGTATTATTACTTATATATATTTATGTACCGTATGATAATATGTAAATGATTTATTGGTGTAATTATTTAATACTTTATTATAATTCTGTGCTTTTACACAAAAATGGAGAAATGTCAAAATCGCTATCACAACGTCCTCTTTCGGGGAATATCCCATTTTCAAATGACAAGGAAGATCTCCTTAAAGCGCATACTCAGAAAATTTAACAAAAAATGCTAATGAAGCTACACATGTATGTAATAAAGGAACAGTGAAATTTATCTGCGGAATCCCAGTAGAAAATCTGCAAAAAAAATAAAATACTTTCGAGTATTTGGGGCAAAAACACACAATTTGGCTAGCAACATTTTTCCTTCGCAAAACGCAAACGATTTTAATGCATTTTAAATTGCTTGTAAAATGATTATTCGAATGCGCAATATTTAATGAATTTAAACTGAAACGATGAAATATTTATTATTTTTTGTATAATATATACAAGCTGCTTGTTGTTGCAGTTATTTATTTTTGCCACTGAAAAAATATGTTCTTTGTTTTGGAAGCTGCAAATATCTATTTTATGTTGTAGCGAAGCTGACATTTAACTTATGTCTATTATTGAATTATTGAATCTGTATGTTTATTTTCACTTTTAGTTAACAATTGAAATTTTAAAAATATATGAATTTGAAAGGCATATTAAAGAAAGCGAAGAGTTTGAAGAAATTCTTTTTATGAGACCTGTCTATGAGATTTTTGTAAAATTTGAAAGCGTAAAAATGTCATAAACTTAAAAAATGATACGAATGGGTTAATACTATGGCTCATGACACCATACCCTCTTGTTCAGAATTGTTTGCATTTTGCGTTCAACATTTTCAACTCTCTGTACGTTTGCATTAATAATAATTAAAAATATTTTTTAAATCAGATTAAATAAATCACTCACGTTTTTATCTCTATTTATTACCGATTGAATGAAATTTTGCCTATTGTTTTATACTCCATTCCACGATTTTTTCTAATTGAAATGGCTTCAACGGTTGTACAAGTAATTTTTAAATGTATTTTAAAAGGAAAAGCCCGATGACAAACGGATTCGTTATACATATCTCTATCGAAAAAATCGTTGTTCCCATAGCAACAAAAGCTTTCTTGAATTGACAATGTTCAGAATCGGGCTTATTTGTGAACTTGAAACAATTTTAATCAATTTAAATTTTATTTTAAATCGTAAAATACAATCGTTAAATTCCATTATATATACATATAAATGTGTACACAAAATTATAGTTATAAAAATGTATTTATTATGTAAGTTAAACATTCATAAACAAGTTCAGTATGAAAAAGTTTTTCCTTAAAGAGTATTTGTCATAAAAGCGTATTTTTTTTAATTTCATTCCGATGCCAACCGGTGATAAATCGCCAAATAAACGAAATTTTATTATTTTTTTACCTATGTTATATCGAGGTTCAGCAGACAATTTTTTTATAGACATATATATCCTCATGAGAAGAACATTCTGTAATTTTTTCAAAAATTTCGGAGTATGCGCTTATGGAGACCTTCCTTGTGAGATTAAACGGCCATACTCAAAAATATATATTTGAAGTTTGGTTCAATTCTATCCATAACTTCATGTACTTTCACATGATACAAAAGGAAAAACGCTCAAAAATGGCTATGGCAGCGCCCCCTTCTGGGGTATATCCCTAGTTTTAACTGGGACGCGGCGGCCACAGTCGAAAACATATATTTGCAGTTTTGTTCAATTCTATGCCTAACTTCTCACGCTTTCCGATGACACAATATGGAAAATGGCCCAAACACTGCTATTACATCGTCCCCTTCTGGAGGAATATCCCCAATTTCAACTGGGACTTGCTGATCATAGCCAGAAACATATATATGAAGTTTCGTTAAATTCTATGCATAATTCCATACAATTTTTGATGATACAAAGAGGACATACATACAGACAGACAACGTAAAAACATGTTTTTCAGGATCCCTGACCCTTAAGACGTGTAAATCTGTTAAAAACCGTAAGTCGAAAAGAAATTAGATTAAAATACTTTTTTCTATCTAAACGTGTTGCGCTATTAAGCACGTCGAGCGCTGAAAAGTATAATATAGCTTTCGTGGATAAAAGTAAAATTCAAACAAGAAATGTTCCAAGACGCTTTATTAAAGATACTGTATTTCAGTATTTATATACGGGGTTCCCAAATCCTTCCTTTTTAATAACACTTTTTTTAAATAAAAACCTTCAGTGTATATTGTTTTTACGAAGTTTGGATGAACTATCCGATAGTTACTTATTTTGCAATTGCTTTATAAAACTACCACGAAATGTTTTCTTATGAAATTTTGCTACGCAAAAAGACAAACCGTTTGGGTATTATCTGTATAAATGTTCGACTGAATTCTGTTACACGAATATAAATTACTGTACGTGAGACTATAAGGATTTTATATTTCGATTACATAAAAAAGTAATAATATATCATAAAAATACAGATGATTTACTTTATTCAATTTTTAGGGTTTCGTTCATCTCACGAAACCCTATAACTCCCGCTCCGTTGTCTGTCTGTCACAGTGCCATTCTCAAAAACTATGTAACTTACAGAGTTGAAACTTTGTGTATAAATATGAATATCAGCTATGAAGAGCTCAAAATATTAAAATTTGAAAAATTCGTTTTATTTTAATAAATAGAGATAAAAAACCAAAATTCTAACAACCTTTTCCCATTAAATTGAAACATTTTTCGTTATAGCAGATGGCAAAAATTAAAAATCCACGATGAAATTCTTTCTACAATAATTAATTTTCTATCAGACGATTTCCACGTGAAAAAAAGATTAAGATGAAATGAAATTGATTGACGTCATAGTGGTAATAAAACGGAAAAATTTCTCAATAATACAAGGAGTATGAGTATGTGTATCTGTACACAAAACAGATTAATATCACGTCATTAGAGAATTAAAAAGACAATCTGACGTCATATCGGAAGTTTAACCCTTTAGTACACAAAAAGGACACCTAATATTTAATTAAAATATTCCTTTTATATAGCAGGGGAAAATAAGCAAGTTTTTATTTTCTAATGAAATTGTTTGTAAATTCTGGTATCAGTCCATTATTTCATCATTTTACAAACAGACTTACTCCGCACCGGAAAGGGTTAAAGTCTTTTTCAAATGTTTCAGAGTAATACAAAGCGAGTATCAATATGAGTCACAGAGAATAGTAAATATATGAGTTAGAGGAACGTATTGAATCATGATAAAAACTCGATTTTGGAAATATTCGCATATTTCAACATTTTGAAGGTGTACAACATGTTTAATTTTGAAATTATTTTTTTTTAAATATCGCATTTAGTCCACATGACAGATATTATTATGACAGAATATAATAGTGGGTTTCGCTCACTATCGGACTGGTTTAGATATTCGAAAAAACGAGAAAAATAGACCGGTAAATTTTTACTTTATAAAAAACATCACTTTTTTTTTGGGGGGGGGGGGGGTTTCTAAATGAAATTAATTTGGATTTATTAAGGAAAGGATAAATTGTTTTGAAAGGAATATTAAACGAAACCCTTTGAGCGATCTTCGATCACACTTACCCTCTTGTTTATTTATGTAGTCTATGTAGTTGCAATTAAGCGAGATTCACTCATTAAAATGAAGAAGTCTACATAACATATGAAAGCAAAACTGCTTTAAAATTAGTATTGCAATAAATTACCCCTCATGAAACTTTTATTTATTTTATTTTATTTTTTGTTTTGTTAACGTACAATGAATTTTATCATACAAATAGTTAATAAAATAAAAAAAGGATTTAAAAAAATATTTATTGCAATTCAAAAATAAAGTAAACATTTAAGATTTTTAAGTTTTTGAAATAAACAAACTTGACCGCTGTGACCAAAGCCATTAAATAATAAGCCCAGTCAGATAGTGTTAAATTTGTTAGCGACGCACTAGCGCCAAACCTCTGCTGCGGAAGGAGGACAAAACAGAAGTGGGTCGCAGAGAAACGATACGATTTATTTATATCGATATTTTATACGATTTTTATCGATGTTTTGTTTTTGCACTTCCTTTAAAAGCTTGCAATTATTGGGATCTTTTACATTAAAGCTAAAACTATAATGAAAAAAAAAAAATGTGGAAATTTACTGGATTAATATTTCTATATAAATATATTTGAATGCCTAAGAGGGACTGCTCAGACTGGGAACCAGATCTGTAGAGCATAGATGTCCCTCCCGGTCCCTTTATTAAGGTCTTAAAAAAAAAAAAAAAAAAAAAAAAAAAACATATTTCAGCTGGAGCTGAACCCGCCAGAAAACGCGACAAGCGGCGGGGTGGAAATAGATATGCTAAGGTGATACTATCTTAATGATAATAACTGATGGTGGTACATATTAAGGCCAGGAGGCCGGTCCTGCCGGGCCACAGCCCCACGCGACAGAGGGCAGGAACTTGGAGCAGTAAAAGAATGAAGGGGAGTGACATGAAGTATGTCCGTCGCTGTGACCAGTGTCACCTCGCGCCAGGCAGCGATAGACTGAAGCGACTGTGCCAAGTTGAACAGTTCATGATGCAGCTGTGGAAGAGGGACTGGAGCATTGAGTGTGAGGCTGTGAGGTGATTATGGCGTGAGAGGTGAGGAGCTCGAAGGTGAGAGACTGTTGGTGAGGAGGTGACTATAGGCGGGAATGGGTAGTTGCTAGTAGCTGGACATGGAGTACTGAGCATGAGGCCAGGAATGCTGTAACGAATTGTTGAGATTGAAAGGATGGTACCGGCTCGGGTTGAAGTAGGGGAACCATGAGTTTCCCCAGCTTGCTTGACTGGTGTTGGAGGAGGCCAAATCATCCTGCAATGTGTGTGCGTGTGTGTCTGAGAAGCTTAAGTTACGTTTGTGTAATGAATGGTTGTTTTGTGCATGTTGTGGTTGATGTGTGTGAGGCAAATGATGACTATAATTTGATAACTTCGCTGGTTGTGATTTGAGGCTAAAAACTATGTCTAGGGCGTTTCGGGTGTGTGTGTATAGTTTTCTGTATGTGGTGCATGAGGGGTCCGACGCCTGGTGACATGTGTCAAAGCGAGTGCTCCATCTTTTGTTGTACTGTATGCAGTTGATGCAGCATGGGCGTCTTTTGCATGTGGAGTCAATGTCTTGGTGCTCCCCTCCGCAGTTAACACAGTGAGGGGGCCGTTTGCAGTTTTTCTCTGTGTGGTTGAGGGCCTGGCACTTTCTGCATCTGGTGATGGTGGTGTGGGGTCTAAGAGGTGATGTGCGGAGGCCAATCGTAAGTCCTCCGTCTGCAATGATGGCATGTGCCAACTGTTTCGGCATCAGGAGGACGATATCTTTTGTTGTTGTATTCCTTTTGCTTTTAAGTACTTTGAGGATGGTAACTTCAGTGCTGGGGAGATCATACATGGCTGCGATGGAGTCATGTATCTTGTCTTTGTGTTGGTCGTCTACATTAAGGAGTATCATCTTCTGGAGTGGTGGTTGTTTAGGTGTGATTATTAGGTTGTTGCTGAGGTTGCTGTGTTGTTTAATGTCGTCTTGGAGCGTCTGTAGGTCTGCTTGTGTTTTGCATGTAACCTCGATATGATTTTGCTTGTGGAGGACGTGGCTGGGTTGAATGGGTGCATAGTAGGATGTTTGGTGTATCAGGTTGTCTATTTCTTTGCTGGTTTTCTTGCTAGTGCCTTTGATGATGAGGGTGTTCTTGACTGTGTTGGGGACTGTTGGCTTTGGTGTGGAATGTGTCAGGATATTACTGTATCTGGGTGCTGCGTTGGTGTCCTCATGGCCTATTGGAGATGTGCAACGGGAAGGTACAATGGATTCCAAGGCTTGCTGGGATGATGATTGTGCCTTTAGTGCTGCCGCAATATCTTCTGCACGTGGGATTGTCTTGGTGAGGATGGAAAAGCTCTGTTTAGATTGGTGGAGTTCTGCTTCCAGGCATTGGACCTGTGTGTGAAGTGTTTGTACTTTAACACGCGCTGCTTCTAGAATCTTGTGTGTTTCTGTGTTTGTGGTAATGATAGATTTAAGGTGAATGTCAATATCTAAAAGCTGGCTGATATAGCGTGAGTAATGGTTATTCCTATCTAAATCGTCCCGTAAGGCTCGGACAAGTGCTAAAATCGTCTCTGTGGTGCGTGAAATTTTGGCCGCCCTCCAAGAGGTGTTTACTATAGTTGTGCTGGAAGGTGGAGCTGGGGTGTAGTTCTGGGACTGCGAGACAGATTCGGCCTTTGCTGACTCCTCGGTCTGACCGAAGATTTCGTCAATGTCTAATTCACTATCAGATGAGTCCATGGCTAATACTTGTGAGTAGAAAAAGCGATATTAGTTGAAAAAAGATAATAAATTCACATACCTTTGGACCCAGGCCACATCCGACGACGACTGTGCACAGGATCTCACCCTGCCAGCAGCATGTTCTAGAAACACTATGAAGTGAAGATGAATGGGGTGTTGCCATGCATTGCAAAGGGGAAGAAGGTGAAAAATTGGCTGAAAGGGGCCACTGAGATGTTGAAAATATTACAGAGTTGTGATTATTTCTTAGATGTTACATAGTTAAATTACGACTAATAGTCTACGTTATTTGTGTGTGAAAATAACAGAGCCCCATCCTATGTGACAACCCGTCAAAGTTATTTTGTGTGAAGTTCTTCTAAGTTTTATTTTATGTGAAAATTTCTCAAAGTTTTTTTTTTTTTTTTTTTTTTTTTTTTTGTGTGTGTGTGTGTGTGTGTGAAATTTCTTCTAAGTTTTATTTTATGTGAAAATTTGTCTAAGTTTTATTTTATGTGAAAATTTGTCAGAGTTATTTTTTGTGTGAAATTTCTTCTAAGTTTTATTTTATGTGAAAATTTATCAGAGTTATTTTTTTTGTGTAATTTCTTCTAAGTTTTATTTTATGTGAAAATTCGTCAAAGATATTTTTTGTGTGAGATTTCTTCTAAGTTTTATTTTATGTGAGAATTTGTCAGAGTTATTTTTTGTGTGATATTTCTTCTATGTTTTATTTTATGTGAGAATTTGTCAGAGTTATTTTTTGTGTGAAATTTCTTCTAAGTTTTATTTTATGTGAAAATTTGTCAGAGTTATTTTTTGTGTGAAATTTCTTCTAAGTTTTATTTTATGTGAAAATTTATCAGAGTTATTTTTTTTGTGTAATTTCTTCTAAGTTTTATTTTATGTGAAAATTCGTCAAAGATATTTTTTGTGTGAGATTTCTTCTAAGTTTTATTTTATGTGAGAATTTGTCAGAGTTATTTTTTGTGTGATATTTCTTCTATGTTTTATTTTATGTGAGAATTTGTCAGAGTTATTTTTTGTGTGAAATTTCTTCTAAGTTTTATTTTATGTGAAAATTCGTCAAAGATATTTTTTGTGTGAGATTTCTTCTAAGTTTTATTTTATGTGAGAATTTGTCAGAGTTATTTTTTGTGTGATATTTCTTCTATGTTTTATTTTATGTGAGAATTTGTCAGAGTTATTTTTTGTGTGAAATTTCTTCTAAGTTTTATTTTATGTGAAAATTTGTCTGAGTTATTTTTTGTGTAAGATTTCTTCTAAGTTTGGTGTTCCCGTGTTCTGAGAAACTTGCAAAAATTAAAAAGGGGTTGGACATAGGCTAAAAACGGGCACATGAAAGACTTAGACAAAATTATGCAGTTTTAAAGAAATTAAAAATTGTGCAAAGAGAAAATCCTTCTGCTATAATGAAGAAGACATATAGAAAGATAGGAAAAAGTATAAATTATGTTGAATTAACTGTGTTTTGGCATTATTGTGACTCGATAAAATGTGCAAACATTGAATGTGAAAAGTGATAAATAACTGAAAATTAACGTAATAGAATTTTAAAAAATTTGTGTGTGTAGTGCAAAAAGCAAAGAGAATCTGAAATTCGGTTTGCGAGGGGATCGTGTGAGCGGAAAATGAAATTTTGGATAAATGTAAAAGTGTTAATGATTGCAAAAAACCGTAAAGAAAAAGAATAATGTTAAAATTAGTTTGAGTGGAGAAAATGATTGTATTATGTGTGAATGGAAAGAGGACCAAAATTTGTTAATATTGGATGAATAATTAAGTAATTATCGAAGATTAAAATGTTCCGGTGAAGTGACGGATCGACGGTGAGTGCGGCATAGTGTCCCCGAGTCCCGGTGAAATGACAATTGCCGTACTCGAAAAAAAAAATTGATTTTTAAGAAAATATTTTGTGAGGATGATTTTTATAGCTTAATTAAATGAATTCCAAGTTATGGGGTTTAAGTGAGAAAATAAATTAAAAGTTGAAAAAGTGAGAAAAATTCTGAGTTTTATTTCGTGTAAAAATTTTTCAGAGTTATTTTTTGTGTGAGACTTTTAAGTTTTATTTTAAGTGAAAATTCGTCAAAGTAATTTTTTATGTGAGATTTCTTCTAAGTTTTATTCTATGTGAAAATTTGTCAAAGTTATTTTTTGTGTGAAAATTTGTCAAAGTTATTTTTTGTGTGAAATTTCTTCTAAGTTTTATTTTATGTGATATTTCGTCAGAGTTATTTTTTGAGTGAGATTTCTTCTAAGTTTTATTTTATGTGATATTTCGTCAGAGTTATTTTTTGTGTGAGATTTCTTCTAAGTTTTATTTTGTGTGAAAATTTATCAGTTATTTTTTTGTGTAATTTCTTCTAAGTTTTATTTTATGTGAAAATTCGTCAAAGATATTTTTTGTGTGAGATTTCTTCTAAGTTTTATTTTATGTGAGAATTTGTCAGAGTTATTTTTTGTGTGATATTTCTTCTATGTTTTATTTTATGTGAGAATTTGTCAGAGTTATTTTTTGTGTGAGATTTCTTCTAAGTTTTATTTTATGTGAGAATTTGTCAGAGTTATTTTTTGTGTGATATTTCTTCTAAGTTTTATTTTATGTGAAAATTTGTCAGAGTTATTTTTTTTGTGTAATTTCTTCTAAGTTTTATTTTATGTGAAAATTCGTCAAAGATATTTTTTGTGTGAGATTTCTTCTAAGTTTTATTTTATGTGAGAATTTGTCAGAGTTATTTTTTGTGTGATATTTCTTCTATGTTTTATTTTATGTGAGAATTTGTTAGAGTTCCTTCATTAAAATTAATAGATGATTAAAAGAACAATGCCCTAATGAGCATGGCCGTACTGGCCCTTGCTGCCAGAAAAGCCGACCCCTTGGATAACTGGGTGATATTGCAGTAATATTTATCTTAATACTTATCCCCTAGGTCCCGAAAAAAAGGCATCTCCAGAGTATCCACGTGGTCCAAGTAATAATTAAAATGTTAAATTAAAGCTGATTAAATAATAGTAGGATGAATTTAGAAGGTAATTTGGAAAGAATAAAATTTATGCAATGTGAATTTAAACAGTAAGTAGACATTTAAATAATAATTGGGCTTTTAGAGAGTAGAAAACAAAAGATACGTTTAAAAATGCATGGCAAACAGATAATTGACTAATGAGCAATTTTAATAATTGCTCATAGAACATTAACTAAGAGGGCTAAAAACATGCTGCTTACCAAAAACAGTAGGTGAGATACTCATGCACGGAATTCCATCAGATGCGCCCGGCCCGCAGGTAGGGGGGGGGGGCTATTAGCCACACATTTGCGGGAGCCTAGAAAACACGTCCGCACTCTACGCGTCGTCCTGTCAGTCTTTGTAAAATCTCTATATAAATATAGTGGTGGCGAAGAAGTTGATTTATTTATTAAAAGTTAAATAAAAAGTGATGGAAATTTACATCACTATGCAATTAACCCTTTCCGGCACAGACAAATTATGTTCGTAAAATGTGAAATTACTGACTGACACCGGAATTTACAAACGACTTTCTTAGAAAATATGAACTCCTTATTTTAAGCTTTAATTTTAAAAGCAAAATTTTATTAAAATATTCTTGGTGGCGAATGCAGCACTCCCAACCGCTAGATGGCGCTATTTTCAACTTGCGAAAAGTTTCCCATTTATCTGACTGGGCTTATTATTTAATGGCTTTGGCTGTGACGAAGCAGATTACCTCTATTTCGAGTTACATTTTATTTGCAACATCATACCTTCTAAGCCGACGATAGCAGCTTAGACACCCCGACTAAGAAAATAGAAAAATACAAACAGACATGCGTTCAACGTACCTACATAGTTGTTATTTTATAAATTAATGTTTCTAGATATACTTTCTGGTGTCCGTAGATTTTTTTAAACATTTAACTTTTTTTGCAATAAAACAATGTGAGAGAAAAATTCCAGAAAAACGTATTCCCTATTTCAAACTTATAAAAATATTTATTGTTTTTACGACAATGTATAATCTTCAAATATGTTTATATCTCATAAAATATTATGTGTAAGTATTCAAACATTTTTGTTTTATTGATATTAAATATACAGGGTGAGTTTGATCTAATCTGCCAAACGAAATGGACTGCTATAACAGCCCATGCCGATCATAAAACATCATAGAAACCCTGTCCTATCTCTAACTGTTTTACAGTTATGTTTGATAGAAGAAAATGCGCCAAAAATACGTTAAGTCTGAAAAATTTCAAATTTGTTATGCTTCTGATAAACCTACATGCAAAAAAAGGACATATTTGGAAAGAGTGAACAAATTCATATGAGATGACATCATTTCCAGATTTAACGGCGAGTTACAGGTACCCCTTAAAAAATGATCCGACTGGCAACACTACTGTGAATGATGAGTTCGAAATTGAGCCATATAAAAGAAATTTTGAAAATTTATCTTAGCTCTCTTTAATTATGGAACAATGGAACAATGTAGTGAGCATCATGGAATACCTAGTTGCAGTCAACTGAACTTCTAGGCTACTGGTAGTTTGACTTGCGTGGCAAAAATGAGCCGTGAGAAGTTTAAGAGTTAAAAATTAAATAAATAAAAATAAAAATAAATGATTTTTTAAGTGTAGTAAAGAAATAATATAGTATAACAAGAAAAGTTAAAAAAATATATAAAAAATAAAGAATGAATTCCATTAGTTCCAAAAAATGGCAGACGAAACCTACCGAGGGTGCAACCCATCTCATAAAAAGAAAAAAAAAGATTTTTTTCAGAGACCATACATTAAGTTTAAGTTTAGAAAAGTATTAACATTAAAAGAAGAAAGGTAAATATATATATATATATTTTTAAGACAAAAGACAAGAAAGATTAAGCATAAAAGGAGAAAGAGGAAAACTCAATCTTCATTATCAAGCAAAGTAACATATTTAGGGCGCTTATGGTTAATGGGGTCGGAGACCTCATAGTCTGGTAATTCTGCAATGATTTCGTTAGGTAAGTTATAGTTACTTTTATAAAAATTTTTGAAAAGTTGACAAATGCGGTGTTTTAAAGAGGTAGTACAGAGATTCCTGCAGATAGTAGTGTTTCTGAAATAGTGGTGGCCATTCCTGATGATACGAATACTTTTGTTATGTGCTTTATAAATATATTTCATATTGGTGTTACTAGCGAAGCCCCATATTGGACAAGCACAAGTGAGGATAGAGCGAATGCATGCGTTACATAAAATAACTTTATTTTTGATAGAGAGTCTGTTACTTTTAAGGATGGGAGAAAGTGAGACAGCTATACTAGCGACTTTGGCTCTAGACAAATTTGATGCTCAACAATACGCCAACCACTTGTTTTTTTTAATGAAAAACATACTTTGACCCAGAATATTTTTTTAATTATATGTCTCTTGCTTCGGTGATTTTCCAATAAAAAGACTTTGGCGCTCTTTTTTTTTTTTTTTTTTTTTTAAGACTTGGCTCAATTTGGGCTGATGCAAACAGTTATCAAAGTAAATCTGATGCACTTTTATGTTTATTTATGTAAGTATATACATAAACAATGTTTTAATATTTATTATTGTTATTGTTTTATGTACAATCTACTTCTGTTTGTGTAAAAATATATAAATAACGCATTTATATTAAACAAATTTTGTAAATGGTGTAAAATTTACTTGTGTATATCAAAAAGTGAATAGGTTGCCAGAAAATATGCATTTTCTCTATCTCCGCAAGGCTTTTATACTGGAAAGGCACTCTTTTTTTCTTCTTTGTGGTAATCATTTGAAAACTATTTGATTTAATTCGTTAAATAAAAAATCTGGTTCAAAATATCTTTTCTTGATTCAGAAAAAACGGGAGTTTGGTAAGTATGGTTAAGAGAATCGAAGTTCAGATATACTTCGATATATTAGTTTTTCAAAAACCAAAATAAAGAATACTTCTTATAAAACAGTATTTGTCTAACGAGTATCATACAAGATCAGATGAACATAATAAAATATTGTTAAAGCCAAGATATTTTATGCATGTTAATTTTAAGTGTTGTGTTTGAATTGTACGATATCGGTTATTCAAAATACAGATTTTGCCAATTATCTCATAAACATACATGTCGGATTCTCTCTAAGTCCACCCAACTTCGAAGAATAATCCGGTATTTTTAGTATGCTGCCACCATCGATATGACTACGTGATATCGGTCACGTTTTGAGAGGTATGTTGAGAAAAAGACGAACTCTTTCAATTGAACTTAAACTAACACTTTATTTACAATATTTACACTTAAAAACTCGGATATAGCTTATCCGGTTCAACATTAAATAAAAATACAGAAAATACTTTCTGTGTACTGCTAAGCTACGTTAATTAACTCAGATCAGAGATTTCTATTAATCTCACACACACTTTATCTCTTCACTCCAAAAAAATCTCTCTCGATACACGTGTCACAGAGCTCAATCTCTGAACAACCTCCACGCTTCACTCCCACGTTAAAAACTAACTACTTCTCTCCGGTGAACACCAGAGCATTCTTTGTAAACGGGGTTGCTCCCCTCTTTGCAAGGGTTCCTTGACAGAACGCAATCCCCTTATGATGGATCTGTCTTCTCAGGGAATGGGTGAAATCTGTCTCATCTATGGTCTTGCAATGACAATAGAAACATTTCTTCCACTACACTAAACACTCCATCAACCCACATCATGTCACTCATCCACTTGGATTAAGATTTCAGATAGGAAAAGATTTACAGTACACAGTAGATACGCACACAAAAAGATAATATCCCAGAACAATAGTTCTAAGCCTGCAGCTGACAGGGAAAACCTGACAATATACTTCAATAATTTTTCTTTTGGAAGTATGTATTTTTTATATTCATATTCGGGTTAGACACCATAAAATTTAGAAGTAATTCTCCACCTTATTTAATAGCAGACTTTTACGTTTACATCAGGTGAAGAATACAAAATATTACTTTTATTAAACCCCCTTGAAGGGTAGTCGATGATTTTTAGACCACTTAATTTTAATCTCTAAATGCCACATTTACACCAGAATTTCTGAATGAATATATTAATTTTATTAAGTATGAAAAGGAAAGCTTTTACAGATATTCAAATAAATTTGTTTGTAAGTTCTGGTTTCATTCTATAATTTCAGAGTTTCACGAATAGACGTGTTTTGCCCCTGAGAGAGTTAGTGCTTGCTTGGAACTGTATTTATTTATTAGTAGTTAAAATTTAATTGATTCATACAGGGTGTTTCACGAAGGACCCCTAACTTTGAAAATAAATAACTCGAAACGGTGATAGATAGAAGATTATTAAGTATTGGCTGTCCATATAATAAATTTAAGTAGTTATCGCCATTTTTAGATTTATATACTTTGGAATAAATATTATTAAGTGGATTAGGATAAGATGGCTTTACATACGGATAGTGAAGGACTACTTTAAGAATAAGAATTATTTTAATAGGCCGGGGAATATTACTAACTGGAAAAATGTTATAGCATAACTTAGCAGATTGCGGAAAAATTTAAATTTTGTAATACATATATATACATAATTCATATGTCTGGAATGTCGAAATATTTCCTGACGCAAATAAATATTCGTTAAATAAGGAAAGTTGTATAAAAGATGTTTTTGAATTTTTTCAAAATATATTATGTGGTTGTTTTTTGTTACTTTATCGAAATAGCCGGAAAGAAGAATAAATAAATTATGTAATTCGATTTTTCCATCTCGATTTTCTACTAGCGAGTAAAAAACAAATACACGTTACTGTAACATTTATTTTTTAAAAAAAATATGTAATATATGATGCAGAAAATGCAAGATGAATCAAATAACTCACAAACGACAAATAATAATCCTGACAAGTCGACATTCCTGACAAATAAATAAAATGAAATATACAACTGTACAAATTCTTTTAAGAATAAGATTTAAGAATAATTCATGTAGGTATATTAAAATATTTACGTATCTTTTGACGCGCATCTTTTCAAAAAAATTATTCGTTTCAAAATACTTCGAAAATGCTACATGTGGAGCGAAAAAAGTGGCCTTATATGCCGCACATAATTGCTTTTCTTAGATAACAAGGTACTGATCAAACAAACGTAAATATTTTTTGTAAACTAAATAAATGGAAATTTTTTGTTTATTTTTCTTTAAAAAAATATTGTATAAAATGTTTTTCATATGTCAAGAATATAGACCGATTTTGTTCTGCTAGTAAGTATTCTTTAAATAAAGAAACTTGTATAACTTTTTTTTCGCATTTTGTCAATGACATTTTACTTGAAAATTTTGTCAAAGTGCATTTATAAAAAAATATGAAGACATTCATAATGAACCCTACAAAACTAAAATAAATAATTCAGGCGTGAAGTTTTGAGAATTTTTCGTATATTTTAATTAGAGATCGACCGAAATTTCGGTTTCGTTTTCGGTTTCGGCGCAAAAACGGAGTTTCGCAGTTTCGCCGAATATTCGGTTTCGGCGAAACTGCTGCCAAAATTTCGGCCTGACCGAAACTCGACCGAAGCTATCTGTATTTCAAAATCTCGTTCCTTCTTTCGGAAATTTTCAACTTCACTCATTGATATGAGTTGTATCAGTTCAAATGGGACACTGTTTGCTGTCCAATGTCTATCATTATCCGTCATGACTGATTAATGATGCAAGTGTAAATTATAAAGCAAGCAATGCATATATGACTAAACTTAAAAGACGCTTATCACGTGATCTTTAAATG
Source organism: Maratus michaelseni (assembly GCA_963931845.1). NCBI lineage: Eukaryota > Metazoa > Arthropoda > Arachnida > Araneae > Salticidae > Maratus > Maratus michaelseni. The sequence continues at coordinate 80,471,292 of OZ007598.1, forward strand.
CAGCAAACTTAACAGTAATAGAATTTTTTTACTTTGAAACCCCAGATTGTTTCGAATGCTATATGAGAAGGGTATTGTTAAAACATGAAGATTTACGAAATTTATTACAAAAGATATATCGATGTATGTATACTTAAAATATTTTTTATTAGATGAAATTCGTATAATTGGAAACTATTTCTGTCTTATTGATAAATTAATTACGTTTTATTTTATACGAAAATAAACAGTTTTGGATAAAGGCACAGAGAGTCAACTTGGCACCGGATATAAAATTTTTAAACGGGGGGGGGGCATTTTAATACTTTCTTAGGGAGGCAGGGAGTGGCAAAGTTTTTTGGGGGGGGGAAGCGGTGTGTGAGCAAAGATTTATTTTGATTTTATTGTGCATATCCTAAAACAAAATTGTCAACTGTTGCATTTTTATCCTTATATATATATTTAAAATTAGCTAAAGTACAAAATAATGCTAAACTTATCTCACTTTGATAATATTGAAGTGGAATAATAAAGTTTATAATTAATAATTTTTAGGCTTAAAATGTTGTCTTAATGCTAATTTTCCTTTTTTAGTCAAATTGAATAAATTATTTTAGCTTTTGTGCCCTTTACTTAAAGTAACCTATAATGACTCATACTTTCTTATCACATTCTTTGAGGGGGAAACTTCCTCCCCCCCTAACTTTCCCAAATGACACTCCTGTTTGTAAAAAAACTCACATATGGGTGCATAAAAGGTATTAATAATATTGATTAAATGCATTATTTTAAATTACATTATTTTATATTATTTTTATATGTTTATAACAACTTATATTTAATTAATTAATTTCAATAAATAATTTTTATTTAAATTCATTTTTAATAAAATTAACGCTTAATTAATAATTATGTATTCTGCCGTTTCTATGCAAAATATTGTTCAGGTAACATGCATAGCAAAGTAAATGCTATATCCCGCATCAATTTAGACAAAAGTTCTACATTCATGAATGTTTTCTTGAGAGGTCTATATAAAACATAAATCTTAAGAGAGATCGTTTTAAATTAAAACAAATTTATAAATTCTTTTGAGCGGTGTAAATTTCAAAAGTTAGTTGTTATTAGAATTTTAAATTTCAGAAGTTGGTTGTTATAAAATGATAAAATATAAAAGTTGTATTATTTATGTTTCATTTTTGTTTGAAACTTATACACACACATATATATATATATATATGTACGTTTGTTTGTTAGAAATGTGGTTCAATACAAGTTTAATTAATAAATTAATTAGTAACGTAATTAGTTGTTATTAAGTAATTAATAATTATTTGTTAATAATTAATTAATAATTATATGCAGTTATGTATGTATTAATCAGTTTTTTAATTTTTTTGACACCTTCGGTTTCTGTTTCGGTTTCGGTTTCGGCCGAAAGTCAGAAGATCACCGAAATTCGGTTTGGGTTTAGGTTTCGGTCTTAAAACCTGTTTCGGTCGATTCCTACTTTTAATGTTTGTGTTTTTTTTTTTTAAACACGTTTCTTTACGATAAATATCTTTATATTCTTCAAAATACTTCAAACATGCTTCACTAACAGGGAAATATGTGTTCTAAAATTCCGCATGAACTGTTTTTCTTTAATAAACACTAAACTGAAAAAACAAACCTAAAATTGTTTGTAAACTATCAAAATGGAATTGATCAGTGAATTGATCAGTTTTTTGTGTTTTGATAAAAAAATTATGCAGTTCACGAACATGTGACCCAGCCCAATAGTCCTTTCGTGCCCGAAAATGGTAGAATACAAGCTTTAGTCAAAATCGTTTTAGCTATTTTTTAGATACAATTAGCTTGACCTGGACCCATGGTGACCCAAAATGACACACCTATCGAATTTTCTCGAACATGTGATGTGACCTAGCTCAATGGTTTTCTGGTGCCCCGAAACGGTAGAATACAAAATTTCGTCAAAATCGTTAGAGCCGTTCTTAAGATAAAATTTGCATATTTGTATAACCACACACACAAGATTTGCTCGTATTAGAATATATGATATGAAGACATTCACAGTATTCCCTACAAAACTAAAATAAATTATTCAAGCGTGAAGTTTGGAGAATTATTCGTGTTTTTGAATGTTTGTGCATTTTGTTTAAGACGGTTCTTTACGATAAATGTCTTTATTACATGTTTCAAAATACCTCAAACATGCTTCACGACAGGAAAAAATGTGTTCTAAAATTCCGCACAAACTGTTTCTCTTTAATAAAGACTTAGCTCAAAAAACAAACATAAAATTGTTTATAAACTATCAAAATAGAAATGATAATTTTTTTGTTGTCGCTGTTCTGATTAAAAAAATATACTTTGTAAGTTGTTTTTCATATGCATTGAACGTCGAACGATACTCTTACACTAATAAACTTTCGTAAAATAATGAAAATTTTAAAAGAAATATTTTTTGCATTTTTTAATTATATATTCAGAGCTTCCACCGATACACTTTTTGAAAAAAGAAACAAAAACAATTCGTGGTCATGTTTTACAACATTTGCAACAAAAATAGTATTTGTGGTAGGTTTTTATAAAATTGGGCGGAAAAAATCTAAAAAAGATTATTATAAAAAATTCCATATTTCTTTGAAAAAATGGTGTTCAAATTCGGACAAAGTGGGAACACTGTACGTTTAATTATAAGAAATGGTAAAGTGTACTCACAAAAAATTATAATTATGTGGTTGTTTTTGTATATTTCTTCACAATAATAGTTGCCAACCTCCCGATTTTTTGAATACCAGTAAAATCTTGCAGAAAAATTCGCTTTATTAAATTGAAGAAATTGTACGATTACATAAAACAAATGTTTTTACATAAAAATACTGGTATGGAAAAAATCGGGAGGTTGGCATCTATGAAACAAGTACAGCGTAATTACCGCCGGGGAAACTTACACTAGTAAAGGATTAGGGTCCATAAGCCGTTTTTTGGCCTATGAAATAGAACTAAAATTCTATTTTGTTATACTGAATTAATTATTTCATTTTTACTATTAGAATGTTTATCATGTACGATTTCAACAATAGTTTTTGTATTTTGTTCGGATTTATATAACGCACAAGCTTAAAGTTCGTATTATTTGATGAAAAATACACAATTTTTCCTAATTTTGACTCAATTATTTATATGAGCGCAATCGTGAAACACTTTCTTCTTTACATATATTATAAAATAACATCAAAATGTACAATATATGTAAAAATAAAAGTGTTGCAATTTGCGCTCAAAGTAAAATACTGAAAATAGAGAGTTAAGTAACTGCATTCCTTCACGTCAGTAAGAGACTTTAGGATGCAGCAACGTGTTTAAACGTGCCAAAATGAACGTAACTATTGCTAATAATTGCATATATTCACATTTGCAGAACAAATCTTCTAATATTAAAAAGTGAAATAATTAAGTCAGTATAATAAAATCGATTTTTAGTCATATTTCATAGGCCAAAAACACGGCTTATGTACCCTGATCCTTTTAATAGAAATCGTCGCCTTATTTAAAAGTATTATTCATGCAGAATTTTAGCCATGGATAAGGGGAAATTTTCTACTTATTTTTATTGGTGGAAGTTTTCCCATGCGGTAATCAGGACAATATATAAGACTAAATGAAAAATATGGAATGCATTTATTACATCTCCTTTCTACAACCGCGTAAAACAATGCATGTTATTTTAGCATTTATTAAAAATATATATGTGTGATGCAGTCAACGCAATATAATGACAATGACAAGCAATAAATTACATGTCTGGCAAATAATAATAATAATAATAATGAATGATATGTGTTATTATTCAGACGTGAACTTTGAATAATTATTCGTGTAAGTATATTTTTAATATTAATACATTTTCTGATACAGTCCTTTATCACCATTTTTTTAAAACGTAAAAGATCTAAAAAGAAAAAACGTTCCACGAGAAAAACAAATACTCTAATACAGGGGTGTAAAACTTGGGCGCCAATGGGCCGATTCTCACCACTAAATTTTATAAGTATTCTTTAGGGGTAATTCGATTACATGTCTGTTAAATTTGTGTTTTATTTATGTTATTTCATTATTTATTAAATTATTGATGATTGATTGATGAAATTTTAGTAAACTATTTATAATGTTTTAGATGCAAACGTCTTTAAATTCCGTAATCAGGTTGCATGCGATAAATTAAAAAAACAGCTCGAGAATTATTTTTAAAAACATAAAAATCAGTAAATTGAGATACAGTTTTTAAACAGATTGCGTTTGTAAGAACATTTTCCCCCTATTCGACGGTGTAGAAATTAAAGTTGTGCGATATTTAGAAAAAAAATGACAATAAAAGCGACATTTGTTGGTCAGGTGTTGCCTCCGTCAATATGACGTCAGCTATAATCACGGACATGTTTTTATTTTCTAATATAGAAGCGTTGTATTTAATGGAAGATTTCGTATTTAAATAAAATGAATATTTCTATTTGGTAATTGTGGTACTGGAACGGCTGGGAATGCGTCAGTCGTGCTGCGTGCAAGTTGTATTTAGAATTTAGTATAGTCAAAGTGCACAGTCAGTACAGTCAGTATATTCAAAGACTCCCCGGAATTTCCAAAGAGCCTGACACCAGTACTGCAAATTAGAAAATCTGTATTTAATACTAAAATTGCAGAATTCGATAACATCACGGTTAATTACAGATTTTGTAACGTATCTTTTCAATTAAATATGGAGAAATATTCTCTTATAAAATTGCAAAATTCGCTGACATCGCGGTTAATTGTAGATTTTGTAATGTATCTTTTCAATTAAATATGGGGAAATATTCTCTTATAAAATTGCAAAATTTGCTAACATCGTGGTTAATTATAGATTTTGTAATGTATCTTTTCAATTAAATATGGGGAAATATTCTCTTATAAAACTGCAAAATTCGCTAGCATCGCGGTTAATTATAGATTTTGTAATGCATCTTTTCAATAAAATATGGGGAATTATTCTCTTATAAAATTGTGGTAAAAATGCACGAACCCTGGTATAGCTTCTAAGTTTACATTTATTCCTAAACCACATTTTAGTAACGAAAATATTAACAATATTGTTTTGTAATATTGAAGGACCAAATAATGTTGCTTAATCCTTAAATGTGCATAGTGATGCAAATTTGCATCACTTTTTATTTAACTTTTAACAAATAAATCAAGTTCTTCTTCACCTCTATATTTATATAAAAATATTAATACTGCAAGAATCACATGAAATATGCCACTAAACAAACTTAAAAAACTACCTTAAAATTTCTGGTTTTAATCCTTAATATAAGTTTAAAAAATACTATTCTAAAAGAAAATTTCATGCATTTAAGGGTTGAGAGGGTTTTGAAAGTAATTAAAATAGTAATTATTATTGTTGTTTTTCGTGAATATGCTTTCTTAAACCTTTGATTACGGGCCAGGACTGACGACAATTGTTATATTGAATCGTGCCACAATTTAAAAAAAGTCTCGTCGTGGTATATATCTCTTGAAAATAACCTAGTATAATTGAATAGCAGAGACTATTTTTTCAAAACTGCTTCGAACAGAACAAAAAAATAGTCTTTGGGACATACGGTGTCCCACCCCCGGAATCAAAAGTTAAAGTAAGAATAAATTTACTGCAATAAAAGAAAAAAATCACTTGATACACAATAGATTCCGGTTAAATTGCATACAATAGTTTTAGTGACATTTGTTTCAATTAACCCACTTGCGCATATATGCGTCATTTCAAGAAATTATTTTTTAATTGGCAATACCGAATTCATAAAATAAATTTGAAGAACAGTTTTTTTTGCTTTATTTAATGAAAAGTTGTTTCGTGATTACGTAAAGTAAAAATATTTCTTTCGAAAGTACCGGTATAGATTCGGAAAATCTAAGAAAAAAAAAAGAATTTGCTGAAAAGCACGCATATATGCACTAACAAAGAAAATAGCTTAAGCTACCAATTATGACCATTACAGTTCCAATTATGATAAATAAATCTAAAATCTTGCTGTTAAAATTCAAAGGATGAAACATGTTACTTCGTAACCATTAAATATGAAACATTAGAAAATTGATTTTTTTTAAATGAAATTCTGTTTCTGTTATGCTTTCGTTTTCAATATTCTGAAAATATATCTTTCGACAACATCATAAGTACATAATATAATTAAATTCTTTAGACATATTTTCTATTCTTAATCACTGGCCCTGGAAAGATCTACCACTCATGTTGAAAATGTTTTTCTGGATTATATTCTACTGCCAATTATCCAATCTTATATTAGTAATATTCGCCCTTTTGCTATACTGCTAACTAGGACTTTACCTGCCGGGCATGAATGACTAGCTTGACGAGTTAGTACCTGGCAGCGGAATGATATTCGCCTGATCACCGCATGGCTGTGTTCCACCTCACAAAAGCCTTGTTGGCATCGCTGCAGTGCTCTTTATTGGTTTGCTACAGTTTTATTTGTTTGCAGATTTATGGTTCCTATTTAACTTTGTAGAATTGACAGTTAAAAAAAAATTAAAGACGAGAAAATGGAAGAGGAACAATGGAGGAAACTCACTCTTGCACAGCACTGTCAAAAACCGCCGGGATCAGTCTGTCCGTACATTTAACCCTTTCAAGGGTGGTGGGACATTTAATTTTAATTCCAAACTGCCAAGTAGCATCAAGAATATTTGAATAAAATTTTGCTTTTACAATGAACGTGAAGAAAAGCAAGTATCTATGCTCTAAGAAATTAGTTTATAAATTTTGGTGTCAATCAATCATTTAATTATTTTACGAAGATAATAATTACTCTGCGACTGAAATGTGTTAATTCCGGGAAGTCTTTAACCCTGTATTGCCCATGGTAGCATTTATGCTACCATCAGTGTTCCTCTCACTTTAGTGGATTTTTTAATTGAGATATTACGAAATCGCACCAAAAATTTTAAATAGTAATATTTGCTTTGTTTAATAACAAACATTCTGTCATTAAATTATGCGAAATTTATAATTTATATTTTCTGGTATAAATTCAGATTATCTGAATTAAGGAATTTCTAGAAGGTATTTTATCATGGGCAATACAGGGTTAACGCGCTTCTATTGCAAGCGAGTGACGTATTCGTTTATCAATTAGCCTTGTAAAGTTAGGCCCAAAAATTTCTTGAATGGATATTGAAATATACAATACAGATAGCATGTCCTATTGCAATTTTTGACAAATAAATATTTCTGTGCGTTTTTATTGGTATTAAAATTTTATTGCAATTCATATAATTATTCATCCGTAATTTCATACTAAACAGAATGGTTTATTATTTTCATTGATGTGTGAGCATGGTTTACAATGTCAGCCGATGGATTAATGAAAGTCTGTTTATAATTGCATGTTTTTATATTTAAATTTTTCGAAATTATGAAGATTTCAGGCGTTTGAATTTAATCTGATAATTGTAATCGTTCTCGTTTATAAAATTGACTATAAAAAATGAAACTATTTCAAATTACCATATGTCGTGTTATTATGTTATTAGTACATCGTCCAATAATTACCGTATTTCTTGGTGTATAACTTAATCCTTTCCTTCATAAAATGTAATAGATATATTTTTTAAACATTAAAAAAAGAAAATAGTGTTATTGCTTTTGAACATCACTTACCTATTAGAAATTTACGAAATCAATGTCACTGTCAGCTGAATCTTATTCTCTACACATGTCTTCATCTTCATACAAACATAATCACCGCCCCCTGAATTCTAAGCCTGAACGCTGACTCAAAATGATGGCTGTCGTCGGCGGAATTTTTTCAACGTGTGTACGGTCCCTTGAAATTGAATATCAATAATTTTCAAAAGTGTTTTTTTCAGCTTTATTTTTGTGGGATACAATAAGTTGAAGAAAACTTTTAGAAAATAAGTAGCGGAGCTTGGTCCGCTACGTTGGTTGGTTTATTGCAAACGGTTCTCGTATTAAACGAACTTACTATTGGGCGTCTCATTTTCTTCAGATCCAATCAACTCGCATTTAAATAAAAGACAAAAAAAGAAAATTTCATTTAGAATCCTGCAAAAACTGTATCAACGTATTTTTTAAAACTGTGATTGTAGATTTATTTTTTGTCCGAAGGGTAAACAACGAGAATTGACACAGCTGCCATTTTAAAGAAAGAGAAATTTTTTTCTTGTATGTTAGAGGTGGTAAGAAGAATGAAAGTGTTTCTCATTGTGTGGGTTTGAACCCCCTTCCATTCCTTTTTGTTCAGACCCAGTCCACTCTCAAACTATAGAAAGGGAGAATCCTTTTGGTTTTCTATTCTTTCTTTCAAACAACCATCTGTAACCTCTAGCATAGCTGCCAACATTTACGCTTTTATCATACCACTAAAATTTTATAGTAAAGTGTAACTTATTAAATCTTCGAAATCACATGTTTCAATAAAACAAAAATTTCTATTAATTTTTAATGGTAACAAAAAAGCGTAAAAGTTGGCAGCTATGCCTCTAGCATTCTTTATTATTAGAATCCTGAAAAACCAATATATTTTCGAGATTTAAAAAAACATTTGCAAAAACATTTTGTGTGTGTGTGTCTTTGATTTTCGGAAACTATTCCGAGTAGTTTTTAAAGTGTATTAATAAGTTTTCTTTTACTCGAATATAGCGTTTTAGGATTGATTTTACTAATTTTAAATTAAACATTTTCACATGCATAATTGAATTTATACATGCAAGAGTAACAAAGTAATATTACTATTGACACTTTCCAACATAGTTGAAAAGTGTTTATGAATTCGGTTTCTCGGTCTGTCTCTCTGTCTCCCTGTCTGTCCGTACTCTGACTCGCGTAAATATATTCGGCTTTTCAAGCAATCGATATATGTTATTGAAATTTACTATGGCATGTTCGATATTGAAAATGAAACGTCACTTATAGTTTTCTTTTCAAGGACACTCAAAATAATGCCATGTATGGGGAAGAAATGTATGATAAAAAATCATTTGCGGTTTATTTTAACGATGTTACACAATTTCAGACATATTGAAATTGATATATATCACTGAAGTGCACTACAAAAGGCTTATTATAATATTTGTTGTGCGTAACGCTTATAGTTCCTTTACAGGGCCACTCAAAAAAATTCCGTTACATTATGGTTTATGGAGAAAAATCTTTTGCGGTTTATTTTAATAATGTTTCACCATTTCAAACATATTGAAATTGATATGTATCATTAAGGTGCATCACAAGCGTCTTACTTTAGTATATTGTGTGTCTTATCGTTCATTTACAGGGACATACAAAAAATTCGGTACTGTCTATTAACAATAATTGCTGGAAGTGCATTTTCAGTTTCTGAACGCATTTATAAATTTAACTGATTTTTTGTCTAATACTTCGTGTGTATAAATTCGATAGATCATATACAGGGCAGCACAAAACTTTTCGAGGACATTGCCGTTTCTTGAAGGAAATTTTATCAGGGGAATTTTAAACTATGCTACGCGTTTCTTAACTGAATTCTATGTAGTACATATACAAATCTATATTTCATATACAGGATTGCACAAAAGAATTTGGATATTTTTCGGAATATTGTTGTTAATTCCGGAAATTTGGTTTTGAAATATGTCATGCGTTTTCCAAATTGTTTTTTAGATATCATCTTTCACCTTATTGGACAGTAAAGATTTGTAAAATTATTTTAAAATTGTTGGAAAGTGTTACATAACCTATGCTTAACGCATGATTTTTCTTTCTTGTTGGTTTCTCTGATGCATAATTTAAAAAAATACGCTTTTTGAAGTATTAACATGAATGAGTTAGAAGGAAGTTTTGAGGTTGGCACATCTGAGTAGTTTTAGTAAAATATCGCCTGTATTATTACTTATATATATTTATGTACCGTATGATAATATGTTAATGATTTATTGGTGTAATTTGTTTAATACTTTATTATAATTTTGTGCTTTTACACAAAAATGGAGAAATTCCAAAATCGCTATCACAACGTCCTCTTTCGGGGATTATCCCATTTTTTAACTGAGATCAAACGGCCATACTCAAAAAAATGTACATGAAGTTTAGTCAATCCATAACTTCATCAACTTTCACATGATACAAAAGGAAAAACGCTCAAAAATGACTATGGCAGCTCCCCCTTCTGAGGTATATCCCTAGTTTTAACTGGGACGCGGCGGCCACAGTCGAAAACATATATTTGCAGTTTTGTTCAATTCTATGCATAACTTCTCACGCTTTCCGATGATACAATATGGAAAATAGCCCAAACACTGCTATTACATCGTCCCCTTCTGGAGGAATATCCCCAATTTCAACTGGGACTTGCTGATCATAGCCAGAAACATATAGATGAAGTTTCGTTAAATTCTATGCATAATTTCATACACTCTTCGATGATACAAAGAGGACAGACAGGCAGACAGAAAACATAAAAACATTTTTTTTAGGATCCCTGACCCTTAAAACGTGTCAATCTGTTAAAAACCGTAAGTCGGAAAGAAATTAGATTAACACATTGACGGACAGTAGGAACAAGTGAAATTCGAAAATTGACACTATATGTTTTTGTAATTTTTATAATATTAGAATTATAGTTTTACTCTTTCTGCTTAAATAAACTTAATTTTGATTAATTCAGTACCTTTAATTAGGTTGCACTACTCCCTTCACAACCACGTCAGGGGGGGGGGGGGGAGATTGTGGTCAGGGAAAAATACAGTCAAAAAAAGTGTTAAACACCAGTATTTTCTTATAGAAAAATGTATGTTCATTATTCGATCAAATAATCAATTTGAATTTTTCTATAAGAATGTACTGGTAATTACAATTTTTTTTCACTGTATTTTTTCCTGACCACTAGCCACCCTGCACGTGCATACTAAAGGTGCAACTCGTATAACAGGTGAAAAACGAACTTCAACCTAAAAAATTGTTTCCAAAACATGACACTGGGCTTCTGCTTGTACGCCACTAAATACGCATTTGTGCTGCTATAGCCATAGTGTCTAAAAACGACTGTTTCGTTTTGGGAGGCTATAGCCGTCATGCCACATTGTGGACTTCGCTTTGACGACTATAGCCGCAAGTGTCCTTCAGCGTGTTAAAATACTTTTTTCTATCTAAACGTTTTGTGCGCGTCGAGCGCTGAAAAGTATAATATAGCTTTCGTGGATAAATGTAAACTTCAAATAAGAAATGTTTCAAGACGCTTTATTAAAGATACTGTATTTCAGTATCTATATTCGGGGTTCCCAAATCCTTCCTTTTTAAATAACATTTATTTTTAAATAAAAACCTTCTGTGTTATATTGTTTTTACGAAGTTTGGATGAACTATCCGATAGTTACTTATTTTGCAATTGTTTTATAAAACTACTACGAAATATTTTCTTATGAAATTTTGCTACGTAAAAAGACAAACCATTTGGGAGCTCTGTATAAATGTTCGCTTGAACTCTGTTACACGATTATAAATTACTGTACATGAGACTATAAGGATTTTATATTTCGATTACAGAAAAAAGTAATAATATAACATAAAAAATACACATGATTTACTTTATTCAATTTTTTATTTATTTAGTCTCTGTAGTTGCAATTAAGCGAAATTCTCTCATTAAAATAAAGAAGTCTACATAACATATGAAAGTAAAACTGCTTTAAAATTAGTATTGTAATAAATTACCCCTCATGAAACTTTTATTTTGTTTTTGTTAACGTACAATGAATTTAATGATACAAATAATTAATAAAATAAAAACAGTATTTAAAAAAAAATATTTATTGCAATTCAAAAATAAGGTTAAAATTCAAGATTTTTAAGTTTTTGAAATAAACAAACTTGACCGCTGTGACGAAGCAGATTACCTCTATTTTAAGTTACATTTTATTTGCAACATCATTCCTTCTAGGCCAAAGCCATTAAATAATAAGCCCAGTCAGATAGTGTTAAATTTGTTAGCGACACACTAGCGCCAAACCTCTGCTGCGGAAGGAGGACAAAACAGAAGTGGGTGGCAGAGAAACGATACGATTTATTTATATCGATATTTTATACGATTTTTATCGATGTTTTGTTTTTGCACTTCCTTTAAAAGCTTGCTAATTATTGGGATATTTTACATTAAACCTAAAACTATAATGAAAAAAAAATGGTGGAAATTTATTGGAAAAATATTTCTATATAAATATAGCGGTGGCCAAGAAGTTGATTTATTTATTAAAAGTTAAATAAAAAGTGATGGAAATTTACATCATTATGCAATTAACCCTTTCCGGCACAGACAAATTATGTTCGTAAAATGTGAAATTACTGACTGACACCGGAATTTACAAACGACTTTCTTAGAAAATATGAACTCCTTATATTAAGCTTTAATTTTAGAAGCAAAATTTTATTAAAATATTCTTGGTGCCGAATGCAGCACTCCCAACCGCTAGATGGCGCTATTTTCAACTTGCGAAAAGTTTCCCATTTATCTGACTGGGCTTATTATTTAATGGCTTTGTTCTAGGCCGACGATAGCAGCTTAGACACCCTGACTAGGAGAATAGAAAAATACAAACAAGCGTACAAGCGTGTTCAACGCACCAATTTAGTTGTAATTTTATAAATTAATGTTTTTAGATATACACTCTTGTGTCCGTAGATTATCAACTGACATTTTTTATTTTGGAACCGGTTGGAACCGGTATTGAAAGGGAAAGTAACCTTATATAAAATAATTGGATCCAACTGGAAAACCAACATAAAAAAAAAAAAAAAAAAAAACTAACAACGTTAGAGATTGACATCAGCTATCCTATGCAAAACACATCATTTAAAAATATTAAAATGCGAGCGAGAAATATACCAAGAATCTTCCCATAGACTTAACATTAGCTTGCGCGTTTTTTCGCAAGACTGATGTAGGCTCTTAAGTCTGAAAAAGACCAAATTTGGTATCTTTCTGATAAACCTACATCCAAAATAAGCACATATTTGGAAAGAGAGAACAAATAGCATGATAAATGTAGATGACATCATTTCCATCATATCTAGATTTAACGGCGAGTTACAGGTACCCCTAAAAAATGAGCCGACTGGCAATACTGCTGTGAATGATGAGTTCGAAATTGAGCCATATAAACGAAATTTCGAAAATTAATCTTAGCTCTCTTTAAGTATGGAGTGTAAGTCATTAAATATAAAACACATATCTGTTCGAAAGTTCTGGTAGTTATTTTTATTTAAATAAACGGGCTAAATAGGCAAATTTTGCTGTTCAACAATACGCCAACCACTCGCTTTTTTAAATGAAAAAACATACTTTGATCCAGAATATTTTTTTAATTGTGTCTCTTGCTTCGGTGTTTTTCCAGTAAAGAGACCTTGGTGCTTTTTTTTCTTTTGTTTTTTTGTAAGACTTGGCGCAATTTGGGCTGATACAAACAGTTATCAAAGCAAATCTGATGCACTTTTATGTTTATTTATGTAACTATATATATATAAACATTGTTTTAATATTTGTTATTATTATTGTTTTACGTACAATCTACTTCAGTTTGTATGTAAAAATATATAAATGACGTATTTATATTAAGTAAATTTTGCAAATGGTGTAAAATTTACTTGTGTATATGAAACAGTGAACAGGTTGCCAGAAAATATGCATTTTCTTTATCTCGACAAGACCTTTATACTGGAAAGGTACTCTTTTTTTTTTCTTTGTGATAATCATTTGAAAACTATTTGATTTAATTCGTTAAATAAAAAATCTGGTTCAAAATATCTTTTCTTGATTCAGAAAAAAAACGGGAGTTTGGTAAGTATGGTTAAGAGAATCGAAGTTCAGATATACTTCGATATATTAGTTTTATAAAATTATCTCATAAACATACACTTCAATAATTTTTCTTTTGGAAGTATGTATTTTTTATATTCATATTCGGGTTAGACACCCTAAAATTTAAAAGTATTTCTTCACCTTATTTACCGCAATTTCCAGTGTATAATGCCGCGCGTAAAATAAGTCTGTTTTACACCAGAATTATTTTTAAAGAAATAAATTCAAAATTCAAGTGCCAAGATGTAAGCGGTTACATTTCATTATTAACAATTTCCGGTCCTAAACAGATTTATTTGAGCCGCGGCTTATACTCCGGAAATTACGGTAATAGCAGACTTTTACGTTTACATGAGGTGAAGAATACAAAATATTACTTTTATTAAACCCCCTTGAAGGGTAGTCGATGATTTTTAGACCACTTAATTTTAATCTCTAAATGCCACATTTACACCAGAATTTCTGAATGAATATATTCATTTTAGTAAGTATGAAAAGAAAAGCTTTTACAGATATTCAAATAAATTTGTTTGTAAATTCTGGTATCATTCTATCATTTCAGAGTTTTACGAATAGACGTATTTTGCCCCTGACAGAGTTAGTGCTTGCTTGGAACTGTATTTATTTATTAGTAGTTAAAATTTAATTGATTCATACAGGGTGTTTCACGAAGGACCCCTAACTTTGAAAAAAAAAACAACAACTCGGAAACGGTGATAGATAGAAGCAGTTGTATGTTTATTAAGTATAGGCTGTCCATATATTAAATTTAAGTAGTTATCGCCATTTTTAGATTTAAATACTTTGGAATAAGTATTATTAAGTGGATTAGGATAAAATGGCTTTACATATGGATAGTGATGGATTTTTTTAAGAATAAGAATTATTTTAATAAGCCGGGGAACATTACTTATTGGAAAAATGTTATAGCATAATTTAGCAGATTGCGGAAAAATTTAAATTTTGTAATACATATATATATATATATATATATATGAAATGAATGTGAAAAAGTATGAAAGAATATTGAATGTGAACGAATGTGGATTGATATGGAAGGATAGTTAGTTAAACCCATTCCAAATCAGAAACTAAAATATAAAAATTCAAAGTTTAAAATCCCTAAATCCTGTGTCAAAATTTTAAAGTCTTGCTTCATTTCTAGTTGCCCCTGTAACTTAACTTTCCTTACGATACATTTATTACGAACAGATATCAGTTTTGAATCCTAGTTAAGATTAAAAGTGCTGACGTTAGCGCATCTATCTTCTCCCGGTGGTTAGATCTTGCATGAATAATTATCTAGGCTGCTTACCCAGATATGAGTCAAAAGCTAATTAGCCAATTAAATTACATTATTTCATGATTTGCAAAGCGGTCTCTAGCGGTAGTTTCGATGTATATAATGTGGGGAGCACGTTTTTTGCGTGGCCTTTGACGCTAATTACTCTCCCCAAAAACTACGGCCAGTTATTCTTCGAAGTGAGACGGCAGCCTTGCCGTTGTAAGTCCGGAAATTCGCCAAATTACGGCATATAAGACGATGTTTTCCCGGTGAAAGACTCTTCAAACTGTTCCCTGGGCCTAGCTTAAGGAGAGACTTGTAATACCAAGGAATAAAAGCTAGTTCCCAGAAAAATGCCTGCTGATTTCTCTTACATTCGCACGACTACAGACTTTTATCTTCTAGCCTATGAATTACACGGTGATTCGACGAACGAGTGCCAAGAAACTAACTTAACGGCGTGAAATATGGTCCTTCAAACATCTTGATACCTAATACTGGGATGTGTGATAGCGGCGATCGACCGTTCGTTACAGAGGGATCCGAGGTGCGCTCGTTATAAAGAGGCGGTATCTTACATATATATATACATAATTCATATGTCTGGAATGTCGAAATATTTCCTTACGCAAATATATATTCGTTAAATAAGGAAAGTTGTATAAAAGATGTTTTTGAATTTTTTTCAAAATATATTATGTGGTTGTATTTTGTTATTTTATCAAAATAGCCGGAAAGAAGACTAAATAAATTATTTAATTCGATTTTTCCATCGCGATTTTCTACTAGCGAGTAAAAAACAAATACACGTTACTGTGGCATTTATTTAAAAAATATATATATATATGTAATATTTGACACAGAAAATGCAAGATGATCCAAATAACTCACAATAAATGACATTCCTGACAAATAATTAAAATAAAATAAACAACTGTACAAATTCTTCAAATGTGAACTTTTAAGAATAATTCCTGTAGGTATATTAAAATATTTATGTATCTTTTGACGCGAATCTTTTCAAAAAAATTATTCGTTTCAAAATACTTCGAAAATGCTACATGTGCAGCGGAAAAAGTGGCCTTATATGCCGCACGAATTGCTTTTCTTAGATAACAAGGTACTGATCAAACAAACGTAAATATTTTTTGTAAACTAAATAAATGGAAAATTTGTGTTTATTTTTCTTTTAAAAAATATTGTATAAAATGTTTTTCATATGTCAAGAATATAGAACAATTTTGTTCTGCTAGTAAGTATTCTTTAAATAAAGAAACTTGCATATATTTTTTTTCGTATTTGGTCAATGACATTTTAGTGTAAAAATTAGTGTAAGTGCATTTATAAAAAAATATGAAGACATTCATAATGCAGGGCTCCACTGGTCCGTTTTTTAAAAACCAGTATTTTTTTAGAAAGAAAAATGTGGTAGGTATTTGCAACAATTGCAACTAAAACGCGTTTCGAAGTTAGTTTCTACAAAATTTATAAAGAAGATTTTTCTTTAGAAAAAAGTGGTGTTCAAAAAACGGACCGAGTGGGAGCCCTGTCATAATGAACCCTACAAAACTAAAATAAATAATTCAGGCGTGAAGTTTTGAGAATTTTTGTGTCTTTTAATGTTTGTGCATTTTTTAACACGGTTCTTTACACGATAAATGTCTTTATATTCTTCAAAATACTTCAAACATGCTTCACTAACTGGAAAATAAATGTGTTCTAAAACTCCGTATGAACTGTTTTTCTTTAATAAACAGTAAACTGAAAAAACAAACCTAAAATTGTTTGTAAACTATCAAAATAGAACTGATATATATATATATATATATATATATATATATATATTGATTAAAAAATTATGCTTTATGAGTTGTTTTTTATATACATTGAACGTTGAATTATTTTCTTACACTGATAAATTTTCGTGAAATAACGAAAATTTTAAAAGAAATATTTTTTTACCTTTTTCATTTACATATTCATGGCTCCCACCGGTCCGTTAAAAAAAAATCTATAAAATTGGGTAAAAAATCTAAAAAGATTATTATAAAAGATTCTATATTTCTGTGAAAAATGTGGTGTTCAAAAAATAGGACAAAGTGGAAA
This sequence comes from Maratus michaelseni, assembly GCA_963931845.1. Lineage (NCBI taxonomy): Eukaryota > Metazoa > Arthropoda > Arachnida > Araneae > Salticidae > Maratus > Maratus michaelseni. The sequence continues at coordinate 80,488,569 of OZ007598.1, forward strand.
CATTGTATGTTTAATTATAAGAGATGGTAAAGTGTATTGATAAAAAATTGTAATTATGTGGGTGTTTTTTTATACTTCTTCAAAATAGCATAAATAAACTTCTAGTACAGCCTAATTACCGTCGGTCAAACTTACAATAGTAAATTTTAATAGAAATCGTCGCCTTATTTAAAAGTCTTATTCATACAGAATTTCATTCATGGATAAGAGGAAATTTTCTATTCATTTTTACTGGTGGAAGTTTTTCCATGCAGTTAATCTAGACATTATATAAGACTAAAAGAAAAATATGCAATACAATTATTGCATCTCCTTTCTACTACCGCGTAAAACAATGCATGTTATTTTAGTATTTAATTCAAAAATATATATGTGATGCTGTGAACGCAATATAATGACAATGACAAGCAATTAATTACATTTCTGGCAAATAATAATAATAATAATAATAATAATAAATGACATGTGTTATTATTCAGACGTGAACTTTGAATAATTATTCCTGTAAGTATATTTTAATATTAATACATTTTTCGATACAGTTCTTTATCAACGTTTCTTTTCTTAAAACATCTGAAAAAAAACCTTTCCATGAGAAAAAAAAAATATTCTTCTAATATTCCACTCATATTTTTTTCGTTAATGAACAATAAACTAATCAAGTAAACATAATTATTTTTGTAAGTTGTCTAAATAGAAGTGAATATGCTTTCTTTACTAAGAAATGTCCAGAGTTGCCAAGTGTCCGGATTTTTTAACACCAGTAATTTTTTAGAGAAAATGTTGTTCTTTTAAATAGCAAAATGCTCCGATTAAAGAAAACTACATTTTCTGTACTAAATTACTGGTATCCAAAAAGCCGGAGACTTGGCAGTCTGAATGTTCTTTAAGCTTTTCATTTACGTAATTTCCGGCGTATAATCCGCAGCTCAAAGAGTCGTTTTTCGACCCAGAAATTTTATTCAATAATTGTAGTTAAATATTTACAGCGATCTTTTAAGTTACATTTTATAAAATAATATTTCTGGGTCGAAAAACGACTCTTTGAGCTGCGGATTATACGCCGGAAATTACGGTACATGTCACATGTATATGACCCATAATAGTATGTATAAATACACTTTCATGATTTCAATGGCTCAAAGACATTAAGTTAGGAAAAATACTTAAAAAAACAGAAGAAAATAATTTTGTCTTTTATACACGCCATTGTGCACAAGAGCAAAGGTAATAAAACAATCTCTGTAACCACCGCTATCATAATAGTAGGCCTACTGACACAAAATGGCGACTGCCGTAGGCGGATTGTTTTAAGCGTTTGTACGGACAACACGTTTCCCAGTTTGACCAATTTAAGCGCCTGCTAGCCTTGGACATGCGATGTCGTGGTTTATGTTTACCATTTTCAAAAATATGCGAGAATATTGTATTTATCATTTAGATCTGAAGATGTCACCGATAGAGTGAACGAAACATATGTAATCCACATTAAAAAGGTATTTTTAAATATTCCGTGTTATATTTTTATCACTTTAAGCATTATTAGCTTTTTATTTAAAGTTAACAAGTGATTGTATTATAATATTTGTAAAGTCAAATGGTGAAAAGAAACAACGTTTTCGGACATCTCTAAACGTTAACCCTTTAACTGTGTTGTCCGAACCAAGTTCAGGCAATAAGAGTTTGCTTGTTTTGTTACTAAAAGCTTTTGGACACCACTAATTTTTAATTGCAATTTTCGTTTTATTAATTGGCAGACATTTTTTTTGATTATATAAAACAAATATTTTAGTACGGAAAAAGTGGTGTATCGTTCCAATTTTTAGTTTATGGTGTCGAAAAAGCCCCACAGTTAAGGGGTTAAACATGCCAAGTAAACTGATAAAAAAAATGAAAGGAGTATTTTTTTATAGTGAAAAAATCCAGATCAATGAAAATTGTTATAAACACATGAAATCTTTTCTAAAATACAGATTCAAACAATCTAAACAGTCTTGAGTGTTTGGGAGAAAATGAAGAAAATAAGAATATTCTTTCATGGTTTTCCTAATCCGGGTCCAATCTCCTACAAATTTCACAGGCGGCCGACTCAGAATATGACTATAAAATTCAGAATTCAGAATAGAATTCTAGAATTCGGAATTGCTGAGGTTTCAAACAGCTTCTGAAGATCAGCTATTTTTCTCTGTTGATCGGGACTTTCCCAAAAGGATAGGCTTTTATCACTGGTATTTCAGAAGAGCGTGTGGTCCCTTTTAAAGAAAATTTTGACGTGGTGATTCCATTGGTGCAAATTACCCAAACATCCGAGCTTCCACTTTCGCAGGTGAACGTACCTGAAGATAAAATATTTATACGTCGGTATTGTAAATGGATTTCTGTGTTCCTTTTGAATGTTTCTTCCTAATGTTTCATCACAATTGACAGTTTTCTTGTATGAGTGTAGTCAACAGATTTTAAAACTAAAAATTTCATTAGTTTGCACTACATTAATGGAGATATAATCACTTCTGATAATCTCTACGATTCGATGAGCATATCGCTGTAATCAGGACTATCACTGGTACGGTTTTGAATTCCAGTATTTATGAAGGATTTTTTTCGTACGAGGTTTTTACAATATTTGCCGCAAAAATTACGCTTTCGGGTAGGTGTCTACAAAATTTGTAAGAAAAGTCTAGAAAGAAGATTTCTCTAAGACAATGTTGGTTTTCAAAAAACGGACCCAGTGGGAGGCCTGTGTAATGTCTACAGACGATAGCTTCACCTCAAAAAAGTAGTTTTATAAAACCAAAATCGTTTTCATGTGGCAGGAATAAGTGACCACAAAATGGAAAATAATGTGTGATGGTTTCAAACTTTTCCTCTAACACACACTTTCATGAGAATATTTAACAGTGTTTGATATCTGATTTTCTCTGCTTCTAAACCACTAAAACGCAAAAGATTTTTTTTGTACTAGGACGCAGTTATGAATGTAGTGGATGCGGAATGAACATACTGCATATGGTGATTTGTTTGTCTCTCCTTCGTCGACAAAATATATTTTGGCTTTGTTTGTTTTGATGTTGTGAAAAGTAAACACATATACCAAAAGTTGCCGCATGTAAAATATTTCTTGAACAGATGTGACGGAAGTCAAATTTGTCTGTAATCAAAACACAATACAACTTTTTTGTCTTTGGAATACTTGGCAGTTTTGAGTTCATTGAAGAATTTCACAATTCTTCGTTTGTTAAATATAAATTCAGTAGCTGCCTTTTATGTAGCATATTGGATTCTGCAATTGTGCTGGATCTCTGATCTGTATGATTAAGCTTTCTCATTTGTTTCATACGTCCATTTGGGGCGTCCGAAAACATAATCAAAACCTCCTTTTAAATACACGTAGTAGAAATTGTATTTCACTTTACCCTTCAAAATCAGTAGTATCACACATAAACATCTGATGCCTTTTTTCAATATTCAACATTTTACCAAGATTCAAACTAAATAGTTCTTTCTCTGTTTTCCTCCACAGTGAGCGTCTTTACTTCATAACACTTAATTCTTCCTAGTAAACAGAAGTAATGTAGCCAGAGTGAAAAAACTGTTTAAATTGTCCCTCAAGAAATCTCGTTACTCGTATCATCTATAACAGGGGTTCCCAAACTATGGTACTCGTACCAGTACTGGTATGCGAAGCTCTGGCTACTGGTACGCAAAAGTCTGATACTGGTATGTGAAATGAAATACAGCATAGTATTATTAAATCCAAAATGCCTTAAGTTTATAACCCAGGAAAATTTCAAAAATTTTCGAATTCAGTTTAAGGACTTTAAACGCTATTTTCTTTTTCGTTACTAGATTTTAGTGCAACATATCTATGTGAATGTACTTTTTCTTCAATTGTTTGTATGAAAACAAATATAGGATAAAACTAATCATCGAATCGCACTTGCAACTAAACCTAACTAATATTGAACCAGGCATAAGGAAGCTTGATAGAGCAAGACCTTCCTTCTCATGAACGATACTAGAGAATAACTGCAATAAAGCTACTATGTATGAATCAGTAGGCCAATATTTCACTAAGCATTGTGGCTGTTTTTCAAACAAAACACCGTATTTTGATATGGTACGTATTATTAAAATATAATCTTGATAATACTTTTTATTTGAATGTTAATATAAAGCAGTCAATCTAAGTATCACTATAGTAATGTAATCATGCATTTTGAAGTACTGTTAAAGCTGATTAAGACTGAAGAATAGAAGACCTGGAAATATACCGTTTTAGTCAGGTTTTGTTATTCCTGTGTTTTTTTATATTAGTTTTATGTTTGTTAACTGGTGGTACGCGCAAGTGTGAATTTCGATTTAGTGGTACGTCAGTCTAAAAAAATGAGAAACCCTGATCTATACTATCACAGAGCTTGATTATCAGGGGCGAATCCTCCTATTCCAACTGGACATGCTCCTTTCTACGAATATATTCTAGCAAATTTTTCTAAAAAGTTTTCTACGAATTTTGTACAAATAGATAAAGCGATGACAACTCTGCGAAAAAATTGTGGGGAAGAACATTGCCAGATTGGGTAGAAAATATGCCTCTCATGAAAATAAAAAAGAAAATAATATGACAGTCTAAATGTAGGATTTGTACGTTATTCATAGTTATCAGGGTTCGTACGATTCAAGAAAATCAGGGGATTTAAGGGGTTAGAAAAGTAAATAGTCATAGAGTAACTGTCGCCACATCTAAACACAGAATTGATTTCATTATGTTAGGTAAATATTTATTTACGAAATTTCTGGTATTATTTTCCTGAGGCGTATGAGGCTCTACGAAATTATATATTAATAAAAAGAAAACTACCCAGTTAAACTGAGGGCATTGAGCTCACAGGCTATTCACATTAATTGTATATTATACTCTTATTTCAAAGAATTTGAAATAAGCCCATCGAAAAATAAAGAAATAGACAATATATTAAGGGGGATCATCCCCCCTAATAATTAACCAATGGACCCCCAAAACTAATCAGGAAAGCTCCTTTCCACAATGAACCTATATACAAAATTTAAAGGAAATTGGAAAATTCTGCATGAAAAACCCATTTATCTAAAATAAAGGGGAGTTACCCTCGTTTCCCACCTTTATTCTTAACCAGTGAACCCCCCAAGCTAATCGTTGAAGCGCCTTACCACAATGAACCTATATACTAAATTTGAAGAAAATAGGATAATTCTGCAGGAAAAACCCATTATCTAAATTAAGGAGGCGTTACCCTCCGTTTTCCCTTTTTATACTTAACCAGTGAACCCTCCAAGCTAATAATTGAAGCTCCTTACCACAATGAACCTATATACTAAATTTGAAGAAAATCGGATAATTCTGCAGGAAAAACCCATTTATCTAAATTAAGGGGGCGTTACCCTCCGTTTTCCCTTTTTATACTTAACCAGTGAACCCCCCAAACTAATCAGGGAATTTCCTTACCACAATGAACCTATATACAAAATTTGAAGAAAATCGGATAATTCTGCATGAAAACCCCATTTATCTAAATTGAGGGAAGTTAGCCCCCGTTTCCCATCTTTATACTTAACCAATGGACCCCCAAAACTAATCAGGAAAGCTCCTTATCACAATGAACCTATATACAAACTATAAAGGAAATCGGATATTTCTGCATGAAAAACCCATTTATCTAAATTAAGGGGGCGTTACCCTCCGTTTTCCCTTTTTATACTTAACCAGTGAACCCTCCAAGCTAATAATTGAAGCGCCTTACCACAATGAACCTATATACTAAATTTGAAGAAAATCGGATAATTCTGCATGAAAACCCCATTTATCTAAATTGAGGGAAGTTAGCCCCCGTTTCCCATCTTTATACTTAACCAATGGACCCCCAAAACTAATCAGGAAAGCTCCTTATCACAATGAACCTATATACAAACTATAAAGGAAATCGGATATTTCTGCATGAAAAACCCATTTATCTAAATTAAGGGGGCGTTACCCTCCGTTTTCCCTTTTTATACTTAACCAGTGAACCCTCCAAGCTAATAATTGAAGCGCCTTACCACAATGAACCTATATACTAAATTTGAAGAAAATCGGATAATTCTGCATGAAAACCCCATTTATCTAAATTGAGGGAAGTTAGCCCCCGTTTCCCATCTTTATACTTAACCAATGGACCCCCAAAACTAATCAGGAAAGCTCCTTATCACAATGAACCTATATACAAACTATAAAGGAAATCGGATATTTCTGCATGAAAAACCCATTTATCTAAATTAAGGGGGCGTTACCCTCCGTTTTCCCTTTTTATACTTAACCAGTGAACCCTCCAAGCTAATAATTGAAGCGCCTTACCACAATGAACCTATATACTAAATTTGAAGAAAATCGGATAATTCTGCATGAAAACCCCATTTATCTAAATTGAGGGAGGTAAGCCCCCGTTTCCCCTCTTTATACTTAACCAATGGACCCCCAAAACTAATCAGGAAAGCTCCTTATCACAATGAACCTATATACAAAATATAAAGGAAATCGGATAATTCTGCATGAAAAACCCATTTATTTAAAGTAAGGGGGCGTTACCCTCCGTTTTCCCTTTTTATTCTTAACCCGTGAACCCCGCAATCTAATCAGGGAAGCGCCTTACCACAATGAATCTATGTACAAAATTTGAAGAAAATCGGATAATTCTGCATGAAAATCCCATTTATCTAAATTGAGGGGGGAGGGATTGCCACCCGTTTCCCCCTTTATACTTAACCAATGAACCCCCAAATCTAATCAGGGAAGCGCCCTATCACAATGAAACAAAACAAAATTTGAAACAAAACGGTTATTTCTATCAAGAGTTATCGCGTTACGTACATACGTCCGTACATACATACGTACATACAGAACGGGCGGGCACATTAGCTCTCAGGCTTTGATAGCCTGTGAGCTAAAAATAAAATTTTAACATGATTGTTTTCTTCACATATTTCAGATTGCATAATAATCACGTAATAAGCCGAATAGTGCATTTAGATAATAGTGGTATTCAATTTCAAGTAACCGTGCAAATGCTGAGCATGATATAAGCACTCTTAGCAACCTGATAATCAAGCTCTGAGACATTATATATGACACGAATAATGTGATCGACTGGAAGAATTATTTTATAACTTTTATGAAACACTATATCTTAAATACTATCCTAAATAGCTTATACACTTACTATATCTAAATAAGTTTAATATAAAGGCCCATGATAATGGGCATCAGAAATGAAGATGTTAATTGAATGGAATCGAATTGATGAATGAAAGAAGACGTATGCATTCATAAATGCTTAACATTCGATTGTATACTTCTTCATAGAACAAGAAATCGAATAATGATTTCCATTTAAAGACAAAGAATCTTTCAGAAAACTCTTTAAAAATTAGCGTTTTAATATGTATATAAACATCATGATGAATATTAGATAAAATCAACAATAACGATTATAATAACTAATTATAAAAGCAACATAGCTGTATTTGTACTGGCAGCATAGATGCCAGCATGTTGGTATTTTCCCAGAGTTTGATTTAATTCAAATGTGTTTTGAACCAGACATTTTATTTAATGAGATAATATAAAATAACACCGAATAAGTAAGACAGAGATAAAAAACACACTTTTTAAGTACATTTTCTGTTTCAAAACATGTTTGGCTTGGGTCAGATTCCGAATGATTACTTAGACGTTGGTATCTATGTAATAGTAGTAGTGATGGGAGTGGACTTAATTGTAGATATTTAATCGGTATAAAAAATAACAATAACTTTTCTTATTAGTAGTACAATAGAGTCCCGATTATCCCTATAGTTAAATATGGACAAAGGTCACATCAGATAAGTAAAAAAATCCGGATAAACGGGACTTGTTTCGTCACGAACGAAGAAGATGAAATATAAATGTACTCTTAATTTATTATTTTTTATAGAATTACTTATGAAGTCTTTGATAGTTTTTCGTTTTCTAGATGATAAACGTTTATTTTCTGCATTGTTATGCCATTGAATGAGTGTTATCAGAATTTCGGTGTGATCAAAGTTAAATTTTAATGTGATTATTTTCTGTAATTATTTCAGATTAACTCACGTATAGTAATTATGATTATTAGATAAAAACAACAATAACAATTCTAAGAAGTTATAATAATAGCCACATAGCTGTAGTAAAGAGATTAACCCAGAGATTAACCCAGGGGTGATTGTGTTCCGATATTTTGTAAACCACTAAATTTATATAGCAATATTCTTAGTATGTCATCGCAGAATTCAACGATTAAAGAAGAAAAAGATTGCTATATAAATTTAGTGGTGTACGGAATACCGGAACGCAATCACCCCGGGTTAACCTCTACTTGATGCTCGATGTTTTCCATATAGGGTTTTTCAGTCGAACTTAGACTGGCGGAATGCGCCATTTTCTTCTGATTTACGTTGTTTTCATCATCACAACTCTTTTGATAGCAACCATTTCTGCATCCATGTCACATGTAACTTCTTTTTGCTGTTCATGAATCCAACAATATCTTCTTCAGCAAATGGACATACAATATTACTAAAGGTGAAATCTCCGAACATAGGATTATTAAACTGCCATACTCAATAATGTACAATGCCAGGGGTGACAAACTGTGGGCTGTGGGCAACATGATACCACTAAATTTTAAAAGAAATATTCGACTTCTTGAATCTCAGAAATTCGATGATTAGATAAGGAAAAAATTACTATAAGATTTTAGTGGTATCTGGCGGGCCACTGTTTAACACCCCTGTACTGGGCGCAGATGACAGATAAGTCGCAAAATTTTACAAGTCTGCTTTTCTGATCCGAATGGAACTGCATAATATAATTTTTAATAATAATAATAAAATAATAATAATTCCTTACTGTTTTCTCTAGTAATGATATTTATAAAAAAATAATTTTCTAAAAAATCTTCTACAAATATTAGACAACTCTTACAGAGGTCTTTAAAATTACACAAATTTGCAACGCAAAAACAGAATCAATGTAATAGAAGTAATATTTCGACAAGCTCAGGAAATTTTCAGAAGACCTAAAAAGCATTTACATACAAATTTACAAGTAAATAATAAAAGAGAAAAACTCGCAAAGGAAAATTGTTATGGGAAATAAAATATTCTTCAGATTTATAGAATTCCAGAAGAAATGACGGCTTTTTATATAGACTTGGTAAAAAGGTTTAGGTATTGATATGGCAAAATACGCAGCTTTTTCAAAGCTTGTCGAAAATCTGATTTGGACGTGAAAGACATTGAATTGAAATCCCCTCAAGTGTATGTTGGGTCTATAAAAAATGTAAAAGAAACATGTTATTTTTATGTGACTATATCTGAAACTTAGAAAAGTTCATTTAAAAACTTTAAAGTTTATTTTATATTTATTTATGAATCAGCTTTTATTAACAGATTTTATTATCAGATTTTATAAAATAATAATGTTTTGTAATATTGAAGGACCAAATATTGTTTCTTAAGAGGATTTTTGAAAGTAAAAAAAAAAAAAAAAAAAAAAAAAAAACAGTAATTACTGTTCTTTTTCTTGGATATTCTTTCTCCACCCTTTGATTTCCGGCCAGTACTGGCGACTGTTTTTATATTCAATTGTACCACAAATTACAGAAAAATTTCTTTGTTTGTTATGTTACGCCAAAATACCCTTTTTCAAAACAACTCAGGCCTCTGATTTAGAAGTGAAAGATATTGGATAAAAAAACCTTCAACTGAAAATCTGAATCTGTAAAAGAAGAAAACCAAAATGTAAATATTTATGGGAATTTTTTTGCAACTTTAGAAATGGTCATAAAAATAAATACATTGTTTTAACTTTTGAATTAAAAAAAAAAAAAGATGACGACGAGTATAAAGTTGGATTTGGTGGAAAGTTATCATCAGAGACTGATATGCAGGAATTAATTCTTTTTCTAAACTAGTTGTGTGAAATACGTTTAAAAATGAAATATATTGGAGTGAATTCTTTTCAACACTAAAAAATAAAAATAAAAAATGCAATAGTTATGTTAATAACATTTTTAAAAAACTGGATTTCTTTTGTTTTCGAAATTGTGTAACTATTATATATATATATTGTTTTAATTTCTTTCCGAACAAGAAATTTATAATTTAGCTACTGCAAAAACTATTTATCATTAAATATAATGTTACCGGTATAAATTTCAAATTTGCTACCGGTCATTTGACAGGTACCAAATGAAAATATTTCGATTTAAACCAGAAGTATTTTCATAAATTAAAAAATAAATAAAAATTACACAGAAAAAAGTTAATTAAAAAAGCTAAATTTTTTTATTAAAGTATATGATATTTATTTTACATAAATTTATATTTATATTTATTAATAAATTATAAATTATATTTATATATTTAACATTTATTTTATATCAATTAATAATTATCAGTTATAATTAATCAATTAATATTTATATTAATTAATTAATTATATTTACGTTAATTATTTTATAAAATTCTGGTGTAAAATATTTTTATAAAACTTGAGTAAAATTCGCGGCATCTCTCGCGTTAAGAAAGTACTGAAATCACTGAGCAGTTTTCCAGGAAAAGGCACGTTATTCTATTTTACACGTGATTTATTTAATTATTTATATATATATATATATATATATATTTAAATCGCTTAACAACTGCATTTATATTTGTTGTTCTTGTGGAACGATCAATTTATAGTTTAACTACTTCCAAATCCATTTTTTTTAAATATTAAAATCATTTTAAATGTTCCAGAGGAAAACGTACACAAACGTCAGCTATTTTTCTTGTGGGTTCGCAGCTACTGTCGCGTTCTTAATACAACATTTAAGGGAAGGTGGCCTAAAATTTCTGTAACTTTTACGATTTTTTTTCTTACAAAAAAACTGATACTCCCGTTGTAGTTTTGAAATATAATTATTGACATTTCACTTATATATTTAAATTTTTGTTTGTAACAAAAATAAATATTGCGCCTTGTGCGGCGGAAAATTCCTACAGGTTCGCGCCGTGAACTTCGAATCGAGCGCTGCTTTTCTCCGGCCACGCCAACAAAATTTACGCCCCACCAGTGGCTGAGAGGTTGTGCTCTCGAAGCTGGTAGACGGGAGGTGCTGGGTTCGATCCCAATCGCGCCCGTCGGCCTAATCGTTCGGAGTTTTCGTGGTTTTCTTCGAGCCGTGGATTTATCCATGCGTAAATACGGGTTAGGTTCCCTTAGAAAGACCCCCACGAAGGGCACTCCCCCCCGGGCCTATATCCCATATATAATTAATAATAATATAATTAGATAATTGGCCGTCAATAATCAACCCAACCCAACAAAATTTACCCGCCAACTTTTCTTATTGGCGTTAAATTCTCTGGAGCTTAAACCAACATTTAGTTCAAATAGTTGATTTTTCGCTAAATCTAGATCATTTGAACAAAAAAGGACTTTTTTTCCACTTTTGCGAGCTCGAAAAAATGATTAATCCATGAAAGTGATAATCTTTGGTAGTATAAGCTTTAGCAAAATTGATTCCTTTTGTTTTTGATAAAAAAAAATTGAAATAAAAGAAATCGGTCTAATAGTTCTCGAGAAAACAAGTCGCCTACTTTGAAAAGCATGATTTTAAGAATAAAACGTTTAACGCTTTACAATAGCATTAAGTTCGAGCTGCATTAAGCTCAATGAGCAAAAAAAAAAAAAAAAAAAAAAAAATGTAATATCATTGTAATATTACGAAACCGCTTTAGGACGACAATCTACACACTTAAAGGTTGCTAAAAAAAAAAAAAAAAAAAAAAAAAAAAAAAAAAAAAAAAAAAATTTAACCAAAGAAGTATAATCTCCCCTTAATGAAATTTAATATGACAATTAGAAAAAAACAGAACCAAGGCAAAAGCATTGCGAGGTTAAATAAAACAAGAAAGAAAAATCATGCGTCAAGCATAGATTATGAAACAGTTGTTTCCAACCCGTCCAGGAAAAGAATAACAAACAAAACTTCACCGTTTAATAAGGTGAAAGATAATGTCTAAGTAAACAAGAGATGACATGAGTTGATTGCCCCGAGAATCCAGCTTTCCTTTTAGAGCTGTCTAAGTAAACAATTAAGTAAACAAGGTCAAAATCAAACTGGGCGGGGAGGCCTAACTTTCGGCTTATGCTCAACTAGCCCCGCACAGCAGGTTTGTTTACTATGCTGCAAAGCCCAGCCCAGGGAGCGATGTTCGGAAGGACCACCCGGGAAGGAGACCCTCACTATTGAAAATTAACTGTCAAAGATTACAGGGTCAATCACAAAGGCTATCCAGTTGTACTGAACGAGCCAAGTTAGATACAATAATGGGTTGAATGAATAATTGTGATTGTAAAAAAAAATGTAAGGAGATGTAGTTTGGAAAACTCATAACACATTTGAAAATCAAAATTTTAGGAATTATCATCAATATTAGGAAAAATATCCGAATTATTTTGTGCAGCCCTGTCTATTATCTCTAGATTTGCATACATACTGCATAGAATGCAAAAATTGAGTTCAGATAGGATGCGCAAAGCACATTTGAAAATTCCTCTTCAGCAATATCCGTCAGTAAACGCAAATGCCCTCGAGCTATTTTGTGCTGCCCTGTGTATATGATCTATGGAATTTATACACACCAAGTAATATGCAAAAAAATTAGGTAAATTTAAAAATCCCTACCAAAACTTAAAACGCACGTCCAGCAATTATTATTAACAGACAGTAATTTAACCGAATACTTTTGTGTGTGTCTGTAAATGAACGATGAATGCTATACACAAAATATTCTATAGTAAGGTTTTGTAATGCACCTCAGTGATATTGATCACTTTCAATGTGTTTGAGATATTGAAACATTATTTTAAAAAAACGCAAACGATTCTTCCCCGATAGACAGTAATGTAACGGAATTCTTTTGCGCGTTCCTGTAAAGGAAATATAAGTGCTATACACACTATATTCTATAATAAGCTTCTTGTAGTGCACCTTAGTGATATGTATCAATTTCAATATGTTTGAAATAATGTAACATCAATAAAATAAAACGAAAATGATTTTTCTCCATAGACCGTAATGTAAAGGAATTCTTTCGAGTGTCCTTGTAAAGGAACTAACTATAAGCGCTGTGCACTTCAGTTTGAATACCGAACATGCTATAGAAAACCTCAATAACATATATCAATTGCATGACAATCCGAGTATATTTATACGAAGTAAAGTACGGACACATACACAAAATGAATTCATAAACGATTTTTAACTATACTGGAAAGTGTTAATAAAAGGGCCAGCTATATATGTAAAATTAAAACTGGCTGAAAACAAATAAAACCACGGGCGCATTGGTAGCTTTTATAATGTCGTTGGCTACAATAAACGCCAGCCATGTTCTGGTCGCTGCCAAAACTGTAATCATAGCTGAAAAAAGACTATATTTTTGTTTTCTCTTATTTTGAGCAGTATTTGTTGAAAGTGTTTAAAAAAAGGCAAAGGAAGAAAATAAAATAAATTAAATTCTCTGAAAGACAAAAATATTACATTTTATCAAAGGTGTCAAGAATAAACTTTTTAATACTTTCTATTATACTTGAAAAGTGTTCAAGACTCCAGTTTGTCTGGCCGTCTGTCTGTCATCTGGCCGTGCTCTAACTGGCATAATTGTACTCGGATTGTCATGAAATTGATATACGCTCTTGAGGTTTACTATGGTATGTTTGATATCGAAAATCAAGTATTTCGAATTTATCGTTTGTTTACAGGGACACACAAAACGATTACATTATGGTCTATACGAAGACATCGTTTCAAACACATTGAAATTGATATATTGGGTCATTAGGGGGTTCTGTGGTTTTTCACAAAGCAAAGCGCGGTTTCGTCTAGATATTTTGATACAGCTGATAAATAGCGACCTTGAATGACCCAGATATGTAAATTCGGCCTTTTCTGGTCTGTTCAATTCTCGCTTATGTTGTGGCATAATTTTTGTTTCTCTGTAGTGCTGAGAATGGAGAACCAAAAAGTTTATTTTCGTCATTTTATGTTGTTTTATTTCAAGGAAGGTAAAAATGCTAGTCAGACTTCTCGTAAAAGTTGTGCGGTATATGGACAAAGTGCTGTTTCAGACGACACAGCTAGAAGGTGGTTTGATAATGTTAAGTGCGGAAATTTCATCTCCTAAGATGATACCCGCTCTGGCACCATCATTTCTAAAGGAGGGCCTCTTATAAAAGAAGCTATAAAATGATCATGCACCGTAGTTTTTGGAATATTTAGTCTGTGTTTGTGTTATAGTTCTTGAACTGCATAACGCGGATTTTCAGCGATAGCTTCATTTAAACGGTTCTCCTTTACAGATGACGGTCTTTCAGAGCGGACATCATCTTAGGTGCTCAAACTTTCGCGCTGAAACTTCTCAAACCACCTGCTAACTATGCCATCTGAAACAACACTTTGTCCCTATACAGCACAAATTTTACGAGAAGTCTGACTAGCATTTTTACCTTCCTTGAAATTAAAAAAAAACATATGATGACGAAAATAAACCTTTTGGTTCTCCATTCTTAGTACTGCCCTGAAACAAATATTACTCCACAACACAAGCTAAAATTATGATGTGCAAGCAGAAAAAAAAAATGTTTGGCTCTTTCAAGGTCAATCCTTATCAGCTGTAGAAAAATAGCTTGTCGAAACCGCGCTTCGCTTTGAAAAACCGCAGAACTTTCCGAATGACTCAATGCAACATGAGGTGCACTATAACATGTTTGTTGTAGAATACGGTAGGAAAAGCATTTATGTTTCAGTTAGAAGTAGAGAGAAAATGGGGATCCGGCCCCAGGAGGAGGTGTGAGGTGCTGGTGCAAGGTGCAGCACCTGCACCTCACACCTCCTCCCAAAGTGCACGTCACACCTCCTCCCAAAGTGCACCTCCTCCTCCTCCCAAAGTGCGCACCTCCTCCCAAAGTGCCCTCCTCCTCCCGAAGTGCCCACATCCACCACCTAAGATAAGGGGATTAATTAAGGATTAGTGTTAATTAATTTTAATTAGGGAACTTAGAAATTTTTTGAAGCAAAAATTTTTTTTTCGCGGAGAATTTCCTACTAGAGTACGAGGTGTGTTTCAAGGGATTTATTTTAGCGAATTAGAAATTTAATTAATTTTAATTTTAATTAATTTTAATTGGGGAACTTAGAAATTTTTCGTAGCAAATTTTTTTTTTCAACGAGAGTATGCAGTTTGATTATGAGTATATGCAGTAGAAGTGAATGATTAATTAATTAAAAATATTAATTAAACATAGTAATTAATTAATTTTAATTGCAGAACTTAAGAATTTTCGCGAGATTTTTTTTTTTTCAACGAGAGTAGGGTATTCGATATACACGTTAGTGGAGAATTTTAAAAGTCAATAATGGTTTAATTAAAAAGGGTCATTCATTAATTTTAATTAGGGAACTTAGAAATTTTTTTGCGATTTTTTTTTCAACTAGAGTATGCTATTCAATATATATGTTAGAAATAATGATTCATGCATTAAAAAAGGTATTAAGATTTTTTTTTTCTTTTAAACCAAAAATAGAATTTAGAGTTAAAATAGAATTTTTACTTTAAAAAATTGCCAAAAGTAGGATTTTCAACTGAAAGTAATCTAAGATATAAACTCTCAACTGAAATGAATTTTGCCTTAAGGTGTGAGCTTTTAGCTAGAAATGACCTAGAGTCAAAACTTCCTGGTCCCAGGAATCACCACGGGAGGGTTATAGTAAAAAATACAGGGTCCCGTATGAATTATACTGCACTCAATTCTAATAGCTCGCCCCCTCCCTTTTTTTTTTTTTTTTACTCAGAGGGGTCCTTCGATGGACTAACAATACGCACTTCAAAAATACAGAGTGATATCAAAAGAAGAATTTTAACGTATACATAAAATAATAAATAAACAAGAATGAAAAATCATGCATAGCGTCATAATTCATAAATCACTTTCCACAAAAAATACAGATTGGTACCAAAAGAATTTTAACGTATATATAAAATAAACAAGAATGAAAAATCATGTGTAGCGGTTTAGTTTATGAATCACTTTCCAACATTATTGAAATGTTGTGTGAACAAAATATAATTTTACCATATAGTGCATAGTTAATTAAAATAGTGAACAGATCCCCTTTTTAATAAAAAGGCACCCTTCACAATAATCCATTTATGCATAAGGACCCTTCATAAAATCAGATAATTTACACTTTACCCTGTTTTTTTTTTCAATTCAAGTTAGGGTAAAAGTACAGTTTACGCATCGATAGATTCAAAATACAGGGACCCTTCGAAGTGTGAACTCGCATTAGACTATAGGGTCCCTTCATAAAATAAATGAGATACATGCCCTATTCGAATAAAAAAAAAAGCCCTTCACAAAAACTGTAGGGGTTCCCTTTTGGAATAAAAAGGGCCCTTCACAAAAATCCAATTATGCATAAGAACCCTTCCTAAAATCAGATAATTTACACTTTACCCCGTTTTCAATTCAAGTTAGGCTAAAAGTACAGCTTGCGCGTCGATATGTTCAAAACACATAGTTATAGATATTAAGCTACCTTCACAAAATAAATTCAATAGATTCATGTTATATTATGGCGTCAGAAATACAAGGGATATTGACCTTTCATAAAAATGCAAGGTCCGCTGTTTGAATGAAAAGGCCTCCCTTCACAATATACCCTGTAAAAATATTATGATTCCACAGATATTTTAAGAAATAGAGTACTAATCTCAAATGAATACGAATTCATGCAATGTAAAAAATAGGTTTTACACGAATACATTTTTAGTATAACGTTCAAAATATAGATTTTAGAAAAAAAAAAGTACATTTTTCACCAAATTTATCATACAAGTCTGTAAAATAGGGTAGATCGTTTCATGAAAAATAATTGAATTTTCGAATGATTATGCTTTAAAATACATATTTATAACTGCGACTAAGATTTGAGTGTTACCCCCTCAACATACATATCGCTGAATTATAATGAGTCATATTATCAGATAAGCGAAGATCTTGCTTTGACACGGTGAATCACTCGCGATAAGAAATGCGGCTATTGGGCTTTTTCTCAAATTTAAACAGTTCTGACACATTTTTTGTAGGTAAATGAACTATTTAAAATCGTCAATGTATACGAATTATTTCGTGTAGTCCTATATAATTATTAATCTGTTAAGTTTTAAAATGCTTCAATGAAAAATAAGGACTAGTCATTAAGCGATACCCTTAAGAATTTTGAGGCAAACAGATGTTTAAATGAATTTGTACCTGTTTAAATGTACCTGTGTTTAAATGAATTTGATACAGCTTAGGATAAAAAATATACACGGTCCCCTATAAGATATATGAATTAAACTTTAAATATTTTAAAATTACATTAGTCTATGCTTTTTTTGTATAGAAAAATTATACTAAATTGTGTTTTTAGTATTTTAACTTAAAAATTTCTTTTGAGGAATGAATATAATAACTAAGCTTTGTTTTCATAAAATATATATTTTACTAAATAGTTAGGGTATTATTTAAAAAAAAATTTGTTTTTAATATTGAAAAAAAAAAGTTATCTTACCTAAATATTTAAACCATAATGTACTGTGGACTTCATCCAAATTCGACTGCATGCATGCCTTACAACAACTAAACGGGTTCGCTTATCTCTTAAAATTACGGGATATCGTGACGTCATGGATAAAGCATAGGGTAGAATACAGAATGAATAGGTATTATAAAGCAGAATCATAAATTTTGCATACTTTACACTTGTAGTATGTAAAATGATTGCTACTATTGCCTATATGAGAAAATGAATCATCATCAACGAATCTTATTAGTGTATGTTATATTTAACCAACAGGCTTGAAATGCGTGAATTTTGACTAGAATTAATCATTGAATGTAAAAATGATTTATTTTTAGATCTAATATGTATATCGTTTAACATTTAAAAATATATACATAAATTAATCTTACCTTATTCACAAACTTGCAATCCCGTCTTCAATATATGACTACAGCATGAAAAAACATGCGTGCTACTTGTATAGCAACTAGACCAGAAATGATTTCAGTACAAGTCCATTATCTTATTGTTAATCTATAGATTAGTAACATCACGTGACTGATTGCGATAACATTCTATACAAGATTTACTGATAAGAATACATTTCAATTCATTTCTCCCAAAAGCAAGTGTATGAGTTGGTTGTAAGATCTAGGTAAGTATCCTTACTTTATTTGTTTAAAGTTATAATATATGAATAGATATAATATTAATGTATTTTTTCAATATGTATGGTAGGCAAAAAGGAATAGGTAAGCAAAAAAGAATAGGTATTATTGCATGTTTCCTCTAATTTATTTTAAAAATAATTATTTTAAAAATACATACTAACAATTTATGCGATGAGTCACAAGGCATGATGAGACGATATATGAAATTTATTTTTATATTATACAAGCTCCTATATACAATTCATATGCGTGAGCAAGATTATTTTTAGACTAGAATTATTCACTGAATGTAAAAAAAAAATGATTTATATTTAGATCTAATATTTATATCGTTTAACATTTTAAAATCCTATTAAAAGTATATACATTAGTATGCTTGTGAAAGGCCTATTGTTAATACGAAACGTTGTGTGAAGTGTCCTGTTTTAGGGTTAAAAGTTTCGTGAAGGGGTCTGTTTGAAGGAGTCTGTTTCGAAATGACTTAAGAACGCACAATTTATTCCTAAACATTCAACTCGATTCGTTATATATGCTTTATTAAGTATTCAATAAAAAATAATAACTAAGAAATAAAATTAAAAATAGTAATTAAGAGATACCCTTAAGAATTATTGCGATATCTAATTCGATACAAGTCTTGTTAAAACAGAGATTATAGTTAAAATACACATTAATTATACAATATTACACTGTATTACACAATACGCTACATCACCTATATTATCACAGAGATACCTTCGATAAAATTTAGACTAACAATACACACCTAAAAAAATATATACAGAGTACCCAAAACATGATAGGAATGAATGAAAAATTTTAACGTAAATTATAAAATAGGATCTACAATAAGTGACAATAAATAAATATGAAGGAAAAATCATGAGTCATGGTATACTTTATGAAACACTTTTCAATGCTATGTGACTATCGTTAAGAATTTGAAATAAGTGAATTAGATTTAATAATTCATACTGGAAATGTGTTTAAAAAAAAATTAGTAGCTTCGCCTACTTTTAAATCATTCAAGACATATGATGAAGGCTTGGCTGCTGTAGAAAAGCTTAATACTTGTATCTTAATGAATCGACCTATTTATGTCGGATTCACAATTTTAGAATTATCTAAATTAGTTATGTATGATTTTCATTACAATTTTATAAAGAAAACATACAAAGATCGTGCAGTTATACTCTTTACGGATATAGATTCCTTAACTTATCATATTCAAACACATAATATTTCTAAGGATATGGAGCACCATCATGATTTTTTCGACTTTTCTGAATACTCGAAATCCCATCGTCTAAACCGCACAAGTTTCGAACCCACAAACATATAATCAGACTTGTCATTTTATAACCAGGACGCTAACCACAGGGCTAAGTGAGCCCCCGCTTATTTTATAGTCACCACGCTGACTATTGGGCTTAGTAAGCCCTAGGCTAATTTATATCCACCACGCTAACTATTGGGCTTAGTGAGCCCCAGGCTAACTTATACCCACCACGCTAACTTTTGGGCCTAGTGAACCCCCGCTTATTTTATAGCCACCATACTAACCACAGGGCTAAGTAAGCCCCCGCTTATTTTATAGTCACCATGCTAAGTATTAGGCTGAGTGAGCCCCAGGCTATTTTATAGCTACTACGATAACCCCAGGGCTAGGTGAGCCTCCCGCTTATTTTATAGTCACCACGTTTACTACTGGGCTGAGTGAGCCCCAGGCTATTTTATACCCACTATGCTAACTAATGGGCTGAGTGAGCCCCAGGCTATTTTCTAACCACCACGTTTACTGGGCTTAGTGTGCCCCCGCTTATTTTATAGCTACCACGATAACCACAGGGCTAAGTGAACCCCCACTTATTATATAGTCAACACGCTAACTACTGGGCTGATTAAGCACCAGGTATTTTATAACCATCACGCTAACTACTGGGATGAGTGAGCCCCAGGTTATTTAGTCGCATGAATATGATTTCCAAGGTATATGTCCTAACTTGATTTAGACCATTGCCTATGGTAAGATAAAGCTAGGAAGTAAATTGGTAAACTATGTACCTCGAAAACTCACTTGTATTTTATTAAATATCTGCAGAAATTAGCATAGTTTATTAAAATTATATACATTCTCATCAGTTTATGAATCTACTAACTTATAATATCTATATAGTAACTTGGATTATCAGTATTCCCACTTAAAAATTTCTTTTGTAGATTTAATATAATAAACACTAACATGAGACTGACTAAACCTTTACCATTTTCATTTCAACATAGTTTTAGGAAATTTATCTACACAGCTTTAAATTTTACTGTTTAGTAAGTCTATTATTTCAAAGTATTATTTTTTAGTTCTAATATTCAAAACATATTCATATCGTTTTACATAGTAGGTATCAAATTAATTTAAAGTCATATTAAAAAAATATATATACAAATACTATTCTTACCTAACACGCCAGCTAGCTAAGCACCCAACCGTCTCACACCAAGGCTCTGAGAAAAGTGAATGCTTGTTCAGGGCCTTATCAGCTAATATAATCACTGATAAGACTTGATCACGTGACATGTGACGTCACTGTTTAAGTGATATCACGTGACCATGTGGTATCATTCAATACGTCACCAATGACGATAATTTAATACATGATTTTTCTATGTATTATTTCGTAATACATAGCACATGTACCTTGTTTTACGAAATAATAGAAAAATCATGTATTAATTTATCTATATATATATTATACAAATCAATTAAAGGTAAATTGTTAATTGCAATTAGCAATTGTTTCTTTATGACCCAGTCACGTGATCTCTGACGTCATTGATGACGTATTGAATGATACCATATGGTCACGCGATATCACTTAAACAGTGACGTCACATGTCACGTGATCAAGTCTTATCAGTGATTATATTAGCTGATAAGGCCCTGAACAAGCATTCACTTTTCTCAGAGCCTTGGTGTGAGACGGTTGGGTGCTTAGCTAGCTGGCGTGTTAGGTAAGAATAGTATTTGTATATATATATTTTTAATATGACTTTAAATTAATTTGATACCTACTATGTAAAACGATATGAATATGTTTTGAATATTAGAACTAAAAAATAATACTTTGAAATAATAGACTTACTAAACAGTAAAATTTAAAGCTGTGTAGATAAATTTCCTAAAACTATGTTGAAATGAAAATGGTAAAGGTTTAGTCAGTCTCATGTTAGTGTTTATTATATTAAATCTACAAAAGAAATTTTTAAGTGGGAATACTAATAATCCAAGTTACTATATAGATATTATAAGTTAGTAGATTCATAAACTGATGAGAATGTATATAATTTTAATAAACTATGCTAATTTCTGCAGATATTTAATAAAATACAAGTGAGTTTTCGAGGTACATAGTTTACCAATTTACTTCCTAGCTTTATCTTACCATAGGCAATGGTCTAAATCAAGTTAGGACATATACCTTGGAAATCATATTCATGCGACTAAATAACCTGGGGCTCACTCATCCCAGTAGTTAGCGTGATGGTTATAAAATACCTGGTGCTTAATCAGCCCAGTAGTTAGCGTGTTGACTATATAATAAGTGGGGGCTCACTTAGCCCTGTGGTTATCGTGGTAGCTATAAAATAAGCGGGGGCACACTAAGCCCAGTAAACGTGGTGGTTAGAAAATAGCCTGGGGCTCACTCAGCCCATTAGTTAGCATAGTGGGTATAAAATAGCCTGGTGCTCACTCAGCCCAGTAGTAAACGTGGTGACTATAAAATAAGCGGGAGGCTCACCTAGCCCTGGGGTTATCGTAGTAGCTATAAAATAGCCTGGGGCTCACTCAGCCTAATACTTAGCATGGTGACTATAAAATAAGCGGGGGCTCACTTAGCCCATGGTTAGTATGGTGGCTATAAAATAAGCGGGGGTTCACTAGGCCCAAAAGTTAGCGTGGTGGGTATAAGTTAGCCTGGGGCTCACTAAGCCCAATAGTTAGCGTGGTGGATATAAATTAGCCTGGGGCTTACTAAGCCCAATAGTCAGCGTGGTGACTATAAAATAAGCGGGGGCTCACTTAACCCTGTGGTTAGCGTCCTGGTTATAAAATGACAAGTCTGATTATATGTTTGTGGGTTCGAAACTTGTGCGGTTTAGACGATGGGATTTCGAGTATTCAGAAAAGTCGAAAAAATCATGATGGTGCTCCATATCCTTAGAAATATTATGTGTTTGAATATGATAAGTTAAGGAATCTATATCCGTAAAGAGTATAACTGCACGATCTTTGTATGTTTTCTTTATAAAATTGTAATGAAAATCATACATAACTAATTTAGATAATTCTAAAATTGTGAATCCGACATAAATAGGTCGATTCATTAAGATACAAGTATTAAGCTTTTCTACAGCAGCCAAGCCTTCATCATATGTCTTGAATGATTTAAAAGTAGGCGAAGCTACTAATTTTTTTTTAAACACATTTCCAGTATGAATTATTAAATCTAATTCACTTATTTCAAATTCTTAACGATAGTCACATAGCATTGAAAAGTGTTTCATAAAGTATACCATGACTCATGATTTTTCCTTCATATTTATTTATTGTCACTTATTGTAGATCCTATTTTATAATTTACGTTAAAATTTTTCATTCATTCCTATCATGTTTTGGGTACTCTGTATATATTTTTTTAGGTGTGTATTGTTAGTCTAAATTTTATCGAAGGTATCTCTGTGATAATATAGGTGATGTAGCGTATTGTGTAATACAGTGTAATATTGTATAATTAATGTGTATTTTAACTATAATCTCTGTTTTAACAAGACTTGTATCGAATTAGATATCGCAATAATTCTTAAGGGTATCTCTTAATTACTATTTTTAATTTTATTTCTTAGTTATTATTTTTTATTGAATACTTAATAAAGCATATATAACGAATCGAGTTGAATGTTTAGGAATAAATTGTGCGTTCTTAAGTCATTTCGAAACAGACTCCTTCAAACAGACCCCTTCACGAAACTTTTAACCCTAAAACAGGACACTTCACACAACGTTTCGTATTAACAATAGGCCTTTCACAAGCATACTAATGTATATACTTTTAATAGGATTTTAAAATGTTAAACGATATAAATATTAGATCTAAATATAAATCATTTTTTTTACATTCAGTGAATAATTCTAGTCTAAAAATAATCTTGCTCACGCATATGAATTGTATATAGGAGCTTGTATAATATAAAAATAAATTTCATATATCGTCTCATCATGCCTTGTGACTCATCGCATAAATTGTTAGTATGTATTTTTAAAATAATTATTTTTAAAATAAATTAGAGGAAACATGCAATAATACCTATTATTTTTTGCTTACCTATTCCTTTTTGCCTACCATACATATTGAAAAAATACATTAATATTATATCTATTCATATATTATAACTTTAAACAAATAAAGTAAGGATACTTACCTAGATCTTACAACCAACTCATACACTTGCTTTTGGGAGAAATGAATTGAAATGTATTCTTATCAGTAAATTTTGTATAGAATGTTATCGCAATCAGTCACGTGATGTTACTAATCTATAGATTAACAATAAGATAATGGACTTGTACTGAAATCATTTCTGGTCTAGTTGCTATACAAGTAGCACGCATGTTTTTTCATGCTGTAGTCATATATTGAAGACGGGATTGCAAGATTGTGAATAAAGTAAGATTAATTTATGTATATATTTTTAAATGTTAAACGATATACATATTAGATCTAAAAATAAATCATTTTTACATTCAATGATTAATTCTAGTCAAAATTCACGCATTTCAAGCCTGTTGGTTAAATATAACATACACTAATAAGATTCGTTGATGATGATTCATTTTCTCATATAGGCAATAGTAGCAATCATTTTACATACTACAAGTGTAAAGTATGCAAAATTTATGATTCTGCTTTATAATACCTATTCATTCTGTATTCTACCCTATGCTTTATCCATGACGTCACGATATCCCGTAATTTTAAGAGATAAGCGAACACGTTTAGTTGTTGTAAGGCATGCATGCAGTCGAATTTGGATGAAGTCCACAGTACATTATGGTTTAAATATTTAGGTAAGATAACTTTTTTTTTCAATATTAAAAACAAAATTTTTTTAAATAATACCCTAACTATTTAGTATAATATATATATTTTATAAAAACAAAGCTTAGTTATTATATTCATTCCTCAAAAGAAGTTTTTAAGTTAAAATACTAAAAACTCAATTTAGTATAATTTTTCTATACAAAAAAAAAGCATAGCCTAATGTAATTTTAAAATATTTAAAATTTAATTCCTATATCTTATAGGGGACCGTGTATATTTTTTATCCTAAGCTGTATCAAATTCATTTAAACACAGGTACATTTAAACAGGTACAAATTCATTTAAACATCTGTTTGCCTCAAAATTCTTAAGGGTATCGCTTAATGACTAGTCCTTATTTTTCATTGAAGCATTTTAAAACTTAACAGATTAATAATTATATAGGACTACACGAAATAATTCGTATACATTGACGATTTTAAATAGTTCATTTACCTACAAAAAATGTGTCAGAACTGTTTAAATTTGAGAAAAAGCCCAATAGCCGCATTTCTTATCGCGAGTGATTCACCGTGTCAAAGCAAGATCTTCGCTTATCTGATAATATGACTCATTATAATTCAGCGATATGTATGTTGAGGGGGTAACACTCAAATCTTAGTCGCAGTTATAAATATGTATTTTAAAGCATAATCATTCGAAAATTCAATTATTTTTCATGAAACGATCTACCCTATTTTACAGACTTGTATGATAAATTTGGTGAAAAATGTACTTTTTTTTTTCTAAAATCTATATTTTGAACGTTATACTAAAAATGTATTCGTGTAAAACCTATTTTTTACATTGCATGAATTCGTATTCATTTGAGATTAGTACTCTATTTCTTAAAATATCTGTGGAATCATAATATTTTTACAGGGTATATTGTGAAGGGAGGCCTTTTCATTCAAACAGCGGACCTTGCATTTTTATGAAAGGTCAATATCCCTTGTATTTCTGACGCCATAATATAACATGAATCTATTGAATTTATTTTGTGAAGGTAGCTTAATATCTATAACTATGTGTTTTGAACATATCGACGCGCAAGCTGTACTTTTAGCCTAACTTGAATTGAAAACGGGGTAAAGTGTAAATTATCTGATTTTAGGAAGGGTTCTTATGCATAATTGGATTTTTGTGAAGGGCCCTTTTTATTCCAAAGGGGAACCCCTACAGTTTTTGTGAAGGGCTTTTTTTTATTCGAATAGGGCATGTATCTCATTTATTTTATGAAGGGGCCCTATAGTCTAATGCGAGTTCACACTTCGAAGGGTCCCTGTATTTTGAATCTATCGATGCGTAAACTGTACTTTTACCCTAACTTGAATTGAAAAAAAAACAGGGTAAAGTGTAAATTATCTGATTTTATGAAGGGTCCTTATGCATAAATGGATTATTGTGAAGGGTGCCTTTTTATTAAAAAGGGGATCTGTTCACTATTTTAATTAACTATGCACTATATGGTAAAATTATATTTTGTTCACACAACATTTCAATAATGTTGGAAAGTGATTCATAAACTAAACCGCTACACATGATTTTTCATTCTTGTTTATTTTATATATACGTTAAAATTCTTTTGGTACCAATCTGTATTTTTTGTGGAAAGTGATTTATGAATTATGACGCTATGCATGATTTTTCATTCTTGTTTATTTATTATTTTATGTATACGTTAAAATTCTTCTTTTGATATCACTCTGTATTTTTGAAGTGCGTATTGTTAGTCCATCGAAGGACCCCTCTGAGTAAAAAAAAAAAAAAAGGGAGGGGGCGAGCTATTAGAATTGAGTGCAGTATAATTCATACGGGACCCTGTATTTTTTACTATAACCCTCCCGTGGTGATTCCTGGGACCAGGAAGTTTTGACTCTAGGTCACTTCTAGCTAAAAGCTCACACCTTAAGGCAAAATTCATTTCAGTTGAGAGTTTATATCTTAGATTACTTTCAGTTGAAAATCCTACTTTTGGCAATTTTTTAAAGTAAAAATTCTATTTTAACTCTAAATTCTATTTTTGGTTTAAAAGAAAAAAAAAATCTTAATACCTTTTTTAATGCATGAATCATTATTTCTAACATATATATTGAATAGCATACTCTAGTTGAAAAAAAAATCGCAAAAAAATTTCTAAGTTCCCTAATTAAAATTAATGAATGACCCTTTTTAATTAAACCATTATTGACTTTTAAAATTCTCCACTAACGTGTATATCGAATACCCTACTCTCGTTGAAAAAAAAAATCTCGCGAAAATTCTTAAGTTCTGCAATTAAAATTAATTAATTACTATGTTTAATTAATATTTTTAATTAATTAATCATTCACTTCTACTGCATATACTCATAATCAAACTGCATACTCTCGTTGAAAAAAAAAATTTGCTACGAAAAATTTCTAAGTTCCCCAATTAAAATTAATTAAAATTAAAATTAATTAAATTTCTAATTCGCTAAAATAAATCCCTTGAAACACACCTCGTACTCTAGTAGGAAATTCTCCGCGAAAAAAAAAATTTTGCTTCAAAAAATTTCTAAGTTCCCTAATTAAAATTAATTAACACTAATCCTTAATTAATCCCCTTATCTTAGGTGGTGGAGGTGGGCACTTCGGGAGGAGGAGGGCACTTTGGGAGGAGGTGCGCACTTTGGGAGGAGGAGGAGGTGCACTTTGGGAGGAGGTGTGACGTGCACTTTGGGAGGAGGTCTGAGGTGCAGGTGCTGCACCTTGCACCAGCACCTCACACCTCCTCCTGGGGCCGGATCCCCATTTTCTCTCTACTGTTAGAGAGACACACAAAATAATTTTTTACAGTATTGTCTATGAGCAATTATTGCTAGAAACGCGTTTTCAACTGTGGTACGCGTTTTTAAATGTAACTAAATTTTTTGCATATTACCTCGCGTGTATAAATTTTACACATTATAAACAGTGCTGCACAAAGCAATTCTAGTACATTCCTGTTTATCGAGGAAAATTGCTGAAGAAGAATTTTCTCCTAATTAGCCAAATTTTAGCATATTATGTAGTATGTATATACAAATCTATGTATCATATACAGAGTAGCATAAAAGAATTCAAATAATTTTCTGATTATAGAGGGCAATCGCTGCAATTGAGTTTTCAAATGTGTTATGTGTTTCCAAATTATTTACTTAAATATCATATTTCACATTATTAAGCCCTAAAATTTCGTTACAGTATTCTGAATGTCTTGGAAAGTGTTTCATAATTTATTCTTGATGCATGAGTTTTCTTTCTTGTTAAAATTGAAAAACAGTATTACATCGTAATCCTGAAACGTTGATAACGGACGCCATTGACGTTCTGATGATTCGAACATTCACAACGACGATGACGACATGACGTTCACAAAAAATTTAAATAAATGTTTAAATTGTGTAATTAATGTATCAATTGAATGATTGAATGTAATTGTTAATTCGATAAGTTAAATTGTAAACATTAAATATTTGTCAATAAATTTTTCTTCCGTTTTTTATTTAAATATTTAAATATTTATTTTCATTAAATTGCCAAATAAGCGAAAAACGGGAATTCTCTATCGTAAATTAGCAACCCACATGTTTATTCCGTGTCTTACTTAATCGTGAATAAACTAACTATAGCTGCATTTAAATTTCGAAAAATGCATTTTTGTTAATTGTAGATATTGTCTGGTTTAAGAAGTTTGTTATTGGTTCTTTTTTTTAAGATTTCTAAAGATTTCTGAAGATAAGGGAACTGCTTTCAGAATAATGGGTAATTACGCAAAAATTCCCTTCTGAAGTTACTGTATATTTTCCTTAACTTTTTTTCTAATTTTTGGAAACAATTCTGAATTCTTCCCGATGGAAAAATGATTTTTCATTCATTAAATAATAAACATTGCTAAAACTTCCAAAACATTTAAATTATTTCATAAAATGTGATATTTATATATCATTGTTCTCATATACATAAAGCAAATCGATCGAAAGATAAGTTATGCGCAGAATTAAACATTTCTCATTTTTTATAGTCTGAGAGAAGATTTTTATTACTTTAAACCCGCAGTGCAGTTTCAATAAATTCACATCCCTCAAATTTTCCGAATGAAAAATCCGCCAAAGATAAAAAATATTAAGGGGAATAAAATAATAAATATTCTTCAGGTTTAAAGTATTGTGAAAAGAATTATGAGTATTCGAATAGACTTGGTAAGAAGTTATTGGATATTGATACACCAAAATACGCAGTCTTTTCAAATCTTGACAGAAATCCGATTTACACATGAAATATATTAGATTAAAATCTTTTCAACTGTGCGTAAAAAATAAAACTTTTTTTGTAACTTTATATAAAGTAATAAAAAAATATGTATTTATTTTATTTGTTTAATATTTTTCTAAATCAAACATTTACAGGGAACTCAGCCCATTTTTATTCTCTTTTAACTGAATTTGGTTTTTGCATATAAATTTAAATTTTGCAATCGATTTTTGAAAATATTATCTTTCGAAAGAAAAATCTTCTGTTTAGATTCTAAATTTTCTGAATACTTCGAAGGTTAATGTTGTTGCAAATGTTGTAAAAATCTACCAATAAAAATTTCTTCGCAAATACTGGTATTCGGAAAATTAACCAATGGGAGCATTGGTTAAATGAAAAAATTAACCAATGGGAAACTGTAGTCATGAAAATACAAAATCTGATACTTTCAAAGTTCAACTTTTATATACGATGGAGGTAATACTTTTTAGACATAATAAAAGATAAATTAAGTATTTCATTATAAAGTTTGTTTATTTTAAAGAGATTTTTAAACTCTTTTCTGAAAGATGACAAAATAGAAATATTTTTGGCCATCATATATAACGTAGGGCTCCTTCTGGTCCATATTTTGAATACAATTAATTCAATAAACAAAATGTGGTATTTATTTTTAAACATTTGCAATATAAATAACGTTTTGGTAAAATTTCTACCAGATTTGAAAGATAAATCTAAAAAAAAGTTTATTGTTTGAAAGTGGTATTTCAAAAAGAGACCCTGAGGGAGCCAGATAATGCAAGCAAAATTGTAAAGCTCTCGACATGAAAATCTTAATTAAAAGTTATTTAACCTTATATGCGATTATTTGGGGGTATTAAGGTGATAACTGAGTGCTTTATAAATAAATGAACGCTGTGAAAATATCACAAAAGAATTGCATATGAAAAAGGCATACAGCTTTGAGATAACTCAGAAATGCTCATTGATTTAAGATTTTGCTTTTGGGAAGTTTATCATACATGGAAGAATTATACACCAAATTTTTAGTACACAAAATTTTTCAAACATCTGGCTAACTTTCTTTAAATTCACTCTTTTCGCTTAACTCTCCCCTTTTTCTCCTCCTTGCTTAAATTCATCCAGACGAGTTGAGCCCTTCTCACTGGTCTATTCCGTCACACTGAGACTTCTGATTCCGCTGTTTATTTTTCAACACTCATCGCTCTTCCTCCTTGGCTGCGAGCGGAGACAATTGCATACTGACATGTTTTAAACACTTCGCTGTTTTCAATCTTGGTCTTTATGATTGAGCTTTAGAAGTTCCAAAACAGCTGTAAGCTATTTTCACATGTATTTTGTTTGTGCTATTTTCATGTTGTTAATTTATTTTTAATATAACGGCACAAAGTTCAATCATCCCATTTTAAATTTTTAGATAGTTGGGTGCATCTAAATTTTCTTGCATTTTAAAACCATTTAAAATATTTCTTAGACTGATATACGAGGGTCACACTGAAAAAAAAATCAGAGATGACTAAATAGTCAAGGTGAACTTGCCAACTATTAGGAGTGTTCAAGGGAACTATCAATACAGTTTTGTATGCGAATTTTTTAAAGAATAAATGTCTCAAGTCCAAAGATTAAATGTCTCAATCCATTTCGCACACGTTTCGCTATTTGGTGTTTTGTTAACTTATGGTGGAGCCAACTACAAACAATTTTTTTTTCATATGAAGTTCTTCATTATTAATTTCATGTATAACGGCAGGTGTAATATTAAGTTCTTTCTGTATCATTTGGTTGGTGCTGCAATTATCATGGAATCAATTTTTTTTATATGGGCAACAAATTAACTAGAACTACATCTAGCAAATGTATTAATGTATGTACCTTCTCCAGACGAGGATTTTCACCTCTTCTAAATTCTGTAAACTATCTGACCCGATTGGCATGAGATGGCGCTTCATTTTCATATGTTAATTGTAGACGTTGGAGATATTCTTCTTTATTTAACCCCACATTAAAATCGTAGAAAATCATAGCTGGATAATGCTTTTGCGTCAACTCCATTTTTTCTTGTTTCAAAACTTATTCCACTAATAGTTAAATTGCAATTTTTTGCAAAAACTTTCGTCTGCGGACATAAAATAGTTGAAATTTAAATATAAGAATAATAATGTTTCTTTTTTCTTTTAGATGACGGATACCGTCTGCTCTTGTCTCAATAATTTCATTGTTACTCTTGTATTTACATATCATTGTTCTTGCATACGAAAAACAAATAAAAAATTAAATTAGAAGCATTTTCATGGTGTTTAAATTTATAAGAAATGAAAGAAAAATGTCATACGGTTGAAAAAAATCGCGTTCTATGGAAATGTAACAGAAAAGTATTTTAATCAGACTGAGCTATACATTTTTTGAATACGCACAAAATGAGAAACTCGAATTTAATATCGCTCAGAAATAACCGTACTTTTTAATAATGAAAACGTGAAAAGATACAAGAGTAACATTATGAATTGAAAATGCTTGTTTAATATTTTTATGGTAATAGCTAGACGGAAGCAATTATATTTCATGGGCTCGTTAAGTGCATTGCCTAAATAGGCAATTAAAATTTCATTCCGAATTTTAATGTCCAGACATAAAACGCAATTTAAAGAGGGAGAACTAACACGAAAATGAAATTATTTTTTCGTTTGCGAAATACACATCAACTTAATACACAATGTCTTTAAATTATTTTTAAACAAGAAATGTATTTTTCAGAAAACAGATATCAATTAAAAGAAGAGAAATATCGAAGAACTGATAATTAATCAGAAAAAAAAGTGTTGTGATATTACTGTGATATCAGGAATGATAGTACTTTTTATGCCGAAAATAAAATCAAATAAATGTAACAATGTTATGAGATGTAAATATATGAATTGAAGTTTTAACTTAGGTTTTGCACAAAACATTTAATGTTTGGTAGTTAATAATTATGTGTCAGAATTTCTATTATGTTAACACTATATATCGGGATACCCAGGTCTGTAATGAATGCGTCAAGGCGGAAAATCGAAAACTTTCTTTTTATATTCTGATTTTAAATAGTTTATTTTAAACTTATAGATTCCATAATACAATTGTTAAAAATATTGTTGCCAGGTAATACGAATCTATTATTTAAAGAATGCAGTTTTCATTCAGTGTATTTTCTATATTGCACTGAGAAAATAAGACTTTACAGCAACCCCTATCTGTCAAAAGTTTGGAGAACAGTTCCTACACATGATTTCGAATGCATGCATACTGTAAGATGATGTAAACTAAACAATTTGGAAAACATCTAACATTGGAAAAACGAATTTCAGTAATTACCATCGTTATTCCAAAAAAATATCACAATTCTTTTGTACAGTCCGGTATATTATCTATATACTTGTAGATATACTCCATACTATGCAAACATTTAGTTCGGTTAGGAAACGCATAACATATTTTAAAAATCCCCTCCTTCAGTAATCAGAAATGTACTCGAATTATTTTGTGCAGCCCTGTATATGATCTATACAAGGTATACACATTCGACAATATGAAAAAAAGTACATAAATTTAAAAATGCATGCCACAATTCAAAACGCATTTCTAGCAGTTATAGCTCATACAATAGTCTAACCGAATTATTTTGTGCAGCCCTGTATATGATATATACAAGGTATACACATTCGACAATATGGAAAAAAGTACATAAATTTAAAAATGCATACCACAATTCAAACGCATTTCTAGCAGTTATAGCTGATACAATAGTCTAACCGAATTCTTTTGATTGTCTGTGTAAATTAACGATAAACGCTATGCACGCGAAATTCTAAAGTATGCATCTCATAGAGAATCTCAGTAATTTATATAGTTTTTATTATGTTTGATATAGTGTATCATAATTAAAATGCACCTTAAACGATTTTTATTCTAGACCATAATAAAAAAGAATTCCTTTGAGTGTCGCTATAAATGAGCAATACAGGCTACATACTTGATTTTTAATACCGAACATGCCATGGTAAGATAAACCTCAATAAGATATACCAATAATTACATGGAAACCCGAGTATATTTACGTGAATTAGGGCACGGACAAACAGACAGATGGCCATTTGGTCAGACAAATTGAATTCATAAACACTTTTAACTATTTCTTTTCACTTTGCTAAACAGCGTACAATCAACAGAATGAAAAATGTGTCCAGACCGGGGATTGAACCCAGATACCCTGGTATCGCGCACCAAGTGCTTTACTATTTAAGCCATCTGGACAACATCCAGTCTGGCATTTTTCACATTTGTATGTTGGCAAGGCTGCAACTTCGCAATGCAAGATGGTATATCATACATGAGCACACTTTCCAGTGGCATACATGAGACGAATAAGTTCCCAGCATCGTCTAATATGTCTAAATTTTCAATTAAATTTCAGCAGGACTGAAACTACGCCATATATAAAAGAAATTTCACATCCTTTGTAGTTTCATTTAGAGATTTATAGCGTAGTTTCAGTCCTGCTAAAATTTAATTGGAAATTTAGACTTCTTTAACTATGCTGGAAAGTTTTAAAAATGTACAAACGTAAAAAATTTGTATTTAAAAGAGTTTAATGGATATTTATTTGACTACGCTCGGAGACTGGCGAAACAGGCCAACTGTGAGTGATGGGTTAAAATAACATTTTATCATTTACCAATAAGTCAGGTGTTACACTTGTATCATGATTTCACTTACCTCATTTCACCTTATGTCTTTTTTTTCAAAAAATTATCAATAGTCTTTATATAATATTGAAAAACAATGTAGTGCTAAAATGTAAATTTCTGTGAAATAAGAATGTGATTGATGGAACAAAATTATTAAAGGCTTGGGAGAGGAAGGGGGGGGGGATTAACACTAAATATACTGGGAATTTTACTCAAGTTGTTTAAAAATATTTTACACCAGAATTTTTTACAAACTAGTTAACTTATTTTTGTGTGATTTATAATTTACTTTGTTCAAACATAAATTTCTGTTTCGAATCGAAATACACTGCTCAAAACAATTAAAGGATATTTGAAGTTTTATATAAAATAAAGATATAACCGAAATTTT
Source organism: Maratus michaelseni (assembly GCA_963931845.1). NCBI lineage: Eukaryota > Metazoa > Arthropoda > Arachnida > Araneae > Salticidae > Maratus > Maratus michaelseni. Next base: position 80,522,459 of record OZ007598.1, read on the forward strand.
TTTTGCCGAAAATAGAAGAAGAGAATCACAAATGCAAATTTTTCTGGTTTTCAAACTGTGGAGTATGCAAATTTTGAGTTCGACGTCAAAAACGTCGCTTCAGCGGCAGCGAATGAAATTTGACTTTCAACTGGATAAAAGAGAATGAAGACAAGGATGATCGGCATTCAGTGATTGCTTTGTTTCGATGAGTACGATGTCTCAACGAAGTCATTTGACAGATTCCGAAGCTTGGAGAATTGTTGGTAGGTTAGAAGGGGGCCAAACTCTAGCCGAAGTAGCGCAAGCCATTGGAGTGTCACATAGTGTCATTTCCAGGATCTGGAACCGTTTTTTGGAGAGTGGATGTGCAGGCCGAAGACCAGGGCAAGGTCGTAGACGGGCAACAACGCCCAATGAAGATCGGTATTTAGCGTTAACAGCTCGGAGACACCGAAAAAAGAACGCTACTCTTCTCCAACAACACCTTCGCTCGGCTACAGGCACCACGATTTCAACTCAGACTGTCCGAAACCGGCTCCATGCTGTAGGTCTGTATGCTCGCCGACCGATGGTATGTGTTAGATTAACATCAAGGCATCGTCGCGACCGCAGGAAGTGGGCAACCGAGCATGTCAACTGGAGGCGAAATGAATGGAGCAATATTCTGTTTTCTGACGAGTCCCGTTTTTCTGTGCATCCGGATAATAGGCGTATTTTCATCTGGAGGGACCGTGGCAGTAGGAATAATCCTGCGTTCGTGCACGAAAGTGTCAGATTTGGCGGTGGAGGAGTGTTGGTGTATGGTGGAATCTCCATTGACGGGCGCACTGACCTCTACATCATTCGAGATGGAGCTCTGACTGGTCGCCGATATAGGGATGAGATCCTCAGACCTATTGTATTCCCTTACGCTGCAGCAATCGGAGATAACTTCATTTTAATGGACGATAACTGCAGGCCACATCGTGCAAACCTGGTGGAGGATTTCCTTTTCGAGGAAGGAATCGTTCGAATGGAATGGCCAGCGTGTTCTCCAGATATGAATCCAATCGAGCACGTTTGGGACGCTCTAGGAAGACGAGTTTCTGTCCGCCAACAACCCCCACAAACTCTCCAAGAACTGGAAAGAGCTCTTCTGGAAGAGTGGGGCAGAATACCCCAACTCGTCATTAATAGCCTCATTGAGTCCATGCCTCAAAGGTGTTCAACGTTGCTGGCCGCCCGTGGAAACCATACCCCCTACTGAAAATGATTTTCTTTGAAGAAAACCCCTTTTCTTATTCTTTTTTTCTCATATGCACAATTTGTGTTTTTTCCTTTTGTACACAATTGCGCAATAAAATGCATTTTTTCTGCCAAACATGTGTAATTTATTCTCATATAACCTACTATGTCTGTCGACCATGTATCAATCAGCTAAAAAGTTTCCCAGATACAAAATCCACCTAAAACTGCAATATCCTTTAATTGTTTTGAGCAGTGTATTTTCATTTAGTACCACTCAAATGACCGGTTTTTGATATATTTAGTATTTCTTAAAGGTAAAGAAAAATTGTGTTGCTTACATTTTAACATAATTGTGGTACCGCTTTTATGTCTATGGAAAGACACAAAATATAATTTTCTTTCTGAATATAATGTTTCTAATGTTATTCCTTCTCTTTTGTACATATTTTCTCTTTGTTAGATTTTTTTCCATTACATAATCTAAAAGTGGTATTAAAATAGTGAAATATTATTATATGACATTGATTGAGAAAAGACAATTAAAATGCTAGTAAAGAAAGAAGAATAATTAAATTAATTAAATAAAGGCACGTTTTGTTTGTTATTTTATCATAATGCGATTCCACACTGTGATATTTTTTTCATCCTAACAAAAGAAGTTCACAGAATAAAACCTAGTATAAAACGAAATATTTATAATTAAAAATTTATCTTCTGTATTGGCCTTTATATTCCTTTGCACTCTCGTCTTTTTGAGAATTCCGAAATAAAATTAAATATTTTTTACCTAAAAGAAAAAGACGCTATACCACATTTATTATAGAAAATTTTTATGTCTTAATTTTTGGTACATATGCATTTTCTAAACGCAGTTAAGAAATAAATCTTCTATATTTCTGTTTATATTTTGTAATGCATAATTTGAATAGTGTTATTTTTGAGTAAGAAAAAATAATTTGATTTATATGAAATTTTCATTACTGGTAAATGAAAGTACCTTGTTTCAACAAATACCAGAATTTTTTCCCAAAGAATTAATTTAAAAGGGACTTTTGTCAGTTTTTCTAAATTTGTAAATGAAGATTTTAGAAAATACGAGAATAATATAGAATTTTCTGCTTTTATTTAATAATAATTTTTTTTTTTGACAAATTACTAAACGTCTTAAAATGATGTTAAAAATAGTGCAGTGTTAAAATGTGAATTTTTGTTAAATAAAAGAGCCTCCCCTTAAATACTAGGATTACGCGCTGACACAAAAATGGTGGCTGTCGAAGGCGGATTTCTTTCAGGGTTTGTGCAGTCCCTTGAATTTAAATACCCGTATTTTCTAAAAGTATTTTTTGCCTTCTTTTTCTGAGATTGAATAAGGCGAAACAAAAATGATAAATTACATGTTTTAAAATTCAAAGGCCCACACAAACGATGTGAAAAATTCGCCTACAACAGCAGCCATTTTTCAGTCAGAGAAATAATTAAACATTGTACACAGAAGATATCCAATAGAAGACAATGTAAAAAAATCATCGTTACTGTTTCTGTAAAATGAATTATATGGTCTGTTATTATGATATGATTAATTACCGTAATAAAATAAGTACATTTTAAGTTGGCAAAATTTTATATTTTTTTGACATTTACTGAAAATTGCAATGGAAAACTTAAGCCTAGCTTTGAAAATTTCAGAGCTTGAAATCCATATTTAGACTATTTTTCCATTTAATGTCTATTTCGCTGGAAACATCTATCCAAAAAACTGTCGGTAGATTATATGACTGCTATAATTAAAAAAGTTTAGTATTCAAATTCCGTTTTTTCAAGTCAGTAATACGGAAATAAGATGAATCCATCTTAAATAGGACGTAATCACCATGGCAACCCAGAATCATTACCTATCATGGGATATCATTGAATTAATTACGTATGATAGGATTTAATAGAATGAAGAAAACTTTTATTAATATATTTTTAAGTTTTGATTCGATTTTTTAAAAAAATTAAATACCTCAACAAAATTCTGAAACGATTATATATATTAAATTTCAAACCATTCTGTTGGGTAGTTGTTGCGGGGTTATATGCGGACAGACGGACGGACCAGACGAAGACTATAGGTGCAACATATTTATATAATTACAAACGCACCTAGACAGTGATATTTTTAATTATATTTTGTCTTGTGTTTGGCACGCATTATTTATCTATCTGTTTGGTTTCTCATAAATCTAAATCCAAAGCAATTATACAGGGTGTCCACGTATAACCTGACCGACCTTTCTTTTTGCAACCGTTGGTCCTAGATGCGTACTTCCAATTACAACAATTGGTTTAAATAAGGTAAAGAATTATTTCTAAAGCGATTTGGGTCAAGAAAAACATTTATTAAAAAATTACGTAATTTAAATTTTTATACGGTCCCCCGGTCCTATAAGTGATACTTAGTAAAAATATACTGTGACACTAAGAAGTAAGATAAAAAAAGTTCCACTCATCTAACATTAAAATTGACCGAATTATGAAACTTGGAAATGCCTTATAACACTTTTTTTGCATCTCAAAACAGATGGTTTCGGCCCTGCTTTCAGGGGTTGTATATAAAGTATTTAAACTTATTTCAAGGTATCTGCGCTTTGAAAGAAATCATACAACTATTACGATTGACTTAATTTTTGTTAGTTAAGTTTCAGATTAGTTGAAATAATTGTATTTTAACATATGTTTTATTTTGTAAGGCTTTGAGGTTATGATTTATTTTAACAAATGTTATATTATTTTCATAAGGTTTTATTCAACTTGCAACGATCGTCTTTCCAGTTTAAAATTTGTACTCGAACTTTAACTGACTTTCAAATGTCCGATCGAAGTTAAATTTTACATACTGACTTAGATCCGATGACAATGTAATATTATTATGATTTTCGACGCTTACCATCTTAATAATACTCATATTAGAGGATAACACAAAAAAATTCGGATAGATTACCGTCAACAAATTTAAGAAAAAGATTTAGATTAGATAACATAAACCTGCGATTATTGTGTTTCTTACCTTTTATAATTAAGTTTTATGTATTTTTAACGCTGAATAAAAAAAATTACCTTCACTTTTAACCATCCAGGGTTCGTACGGGTCCTGGAATTATAAGACTACGGAATTCTTCGGTACCAGTATTTTCTTACAGATAATCTCTTCTGAAATAAGGGGGAATTTCGCACGTTTGAACTTGATGTATTTTTTTAGAAAAATATACTGGTATGTCACCTTGAAAATAACGGTACCCATACGAACCCTGCCATCATGTCAAGATTTTTCGCAAATCGTAAATTTCAAGGTTTAAAAAATAGAGAAAAATCTGATACTATAAAATAGATGTAAGACTTTTTTATTCAGTTTAATTTTATTTAATTCAATAATTTATTCAATTTTTTGGCTTATACTAGGTTTTTTACAACTAAATAGCTCAGGGAGGTTGGGAGGGGAGGGGAGGGGGGATCACTTTTAACTTTGAGCTTTTTAACTTTGAAATTATCGATTTGAGAAATATCCTGACGTGATGGTTTAAAATGAAGGTCATTTTCCGATTCAGCGCTAAAAAATACTTTGGAATCAATTTTCAAAAGCTAAAAAACATGGCACAACCCAAAATTTGAAAGACAGTGTAATCTAACAGCATTTTAAAATCTTAATTGAGGCTGTTTTTTTCATTCTTTTATTTAACAAAAATTCTGTTATTTTTATCCTCTTATATGTTCAGTACGAATTGTAAATTATGTATTAATATGGCAGAAGGATTATAGATTTCACATTTACATTACATCGCAATGTTAATTTTGCTCTCAGCTATTTTTTTTATACATCTGATGATTATTTATATTTCTACTACATTTGTGAATGACCCCTATTTCGCAACAAAAAATATACTCAAACTTTAAACAGCTGTTACTCGATCAGTTTTTATCGTAGATGAATGGGACTTTTTTTTCTTACTTGTTAGTGCCACAATAAATTTTCACTAAATATCACTTATAGGACCGGGGGACCGTATAAAGATTTAAATTTCGTAATTTTTTAATAAATGTTTTTCTTGACCGAAATCGCTTTAAAAATAATTCTTTACCTTATTTAAACCATTTTTGTTATTGGAAGTATGCATCTAGGACCAACGGTTGCGAAAATAAAGGTCGGTCAGGTTATACGTGGACACCCTGTATATTAAGCCTGCGAAGATTGATGAAAGAAATTTAACGAAAATAGAGCCCTCTTACGAATGCTTGTGTTTTTGCATGCTAGAAAAGGAAAATTTTAAACTAGAAAACTCACAAAGTAAATTTGCAAAATATTAATCGAGACCAATGCATATCTTTCAGTTAAATTTGCACCCTGGTTTAAAAACCCAGGATCTATAAATTCAGTGGGACAAATGCCCATAAACGACGGATAATGGAACCTATTAATTGCTGTTATCTGTTTTTTTTCGACAAGTAGCTAGCTGGTTATGAAACTTAACAGCAGGAGAGAGAAGTGGCGCTCATGTATATAAACAACATTTATATGTAATGCGATCTTTAATATAAAAGCGCTTTGACATAAACCTTTTGATTTGGGGCCTCGACTGATGGCTATTTTTTATATTTATTCGTCGTACAATTTTCAAAAAAATTACCTTGGGACAGAGTTCTTTTAAAAATGCCATGTATAAGTGTATGACAGATATTATTTTTCAAAAAGTGGTACGTATCAGAATAAAAAAATTTCCATTGCGATGTGTATGTCTCGACCTGCAGTCAAAAGGGTTAGAATATTTTTCACAGTAGCAAAGGAAGTTTAGAGACTATAATTTTTTTTAGTTTTCAAAAACCTAATATTTTTAATTAAAGTTTTATCTTCTGCATTGCATTTTTTACTCCTTTGTTTCACGTATTTTTAAGAAATCTGAAATAAAATTAAATGAATATTTCCATGAAAGAAAGAGACGGGCAATCCTAAAATGAAAGCTTTTATAATTCTGTTTAGTTTTTCTAATGCTTATTTAAAAAAAAATAATTAAATGAGTGACATTAATTTAAATTCCATAACATTTTAATTATCTCTGAATGAAATTAAAGTCATTCAAGAAACAAGATAACTTAATCATGACAAATTAATAAAATTCAAAATTGAAGGGGCCAAAATAATTTTTTTCTACTTCGTATTTGGGTTTCTGCATTAACCCTTTGTATCGCCGCTTTGCATAGCTACAACATATCAAATTATCAATGTTACATATACAGTGGAATTTAAAATACGATTTTATTTATTGCTGCTATCTCCAAACACATCAGTTGTTATAAATCGCTCATAGAATTCTCAACAGACGGTGATACTGAGTTGATTTTTCATGACAAAGTTTTATTTACCATATGAGCAGTTTCGCAACATTATTGCTCAAATGAACTTCGTAAATCTTGTAAAAATAAAAAGGCTGGAGACGCCTAAAAATATATTTTTTACAAAAGTAATTTCTTATACTTTACGATTTTGTCTCAACAGACGGCGATACTGAGTTGATTTTTCATGCCAAAGTTTCATTTACCATTAAAGCTAATTGTTATTAATTATCAGAATATAGGGTTTCTAATGACAAAGTTTGAGAATTTCTATCACTTAACTAAAGTTCCACATGTATATAGGTACATACATACATATATATATATATGTATTCATAGACACAATTTATTAAAATTAAGTATTTTAAAACATTTATAAAATAATTTTGATAACTTTTCATTTTTGTTAATTTATTTTAATTAAAAAAAATTATTTTGTTTACTTATAATTTTTTAATTTAATTAAGTTAGTTTGTAATTTTTTTAAAAACTTTTACAATAATATAACATGTTTAAATTATTTTTATAAGTATATGTAGTAACATAACAACTATATAGTATGTTACCATTATATAATATTAACATACAAGACGAATCAACATTGATAAAGTATGACATACTTTTATTAAGTTTTAAATTTAAAATTGTAAATTTATAAAACTTTTTTAACTGAAAAATAATTTTGCTATCTTGTAAAATTTTAAAAACTTTTATAATAGTTCAAAAATACATTTACTAACATGTGTAGTATGGTACTAACATTTAGTATACATACTATGTTATCATGTTTCTGTTATAAACATATAAGAGAAATTATTAATCTTAAATTGCAAGTTAAACAATATTAATAAACCCACACACATTTTGTTTAAATAAACCCACAGATTTAAAGCAAAATATTTTATTTTCAGGACTTAAATAATACATTTCGAATAAATTCCACATTAATGTTACGTAAAAAGTTTTCACTGATACATTCAACTCCGTTTAAAAACCTTGACATAACATAATCAAAATTTACAAGCATTAAAATCATATCCCCTAAGTGATTAAATCTTTCACGTTTATTAAAGGTGAAACATGTATGTAGACTTTGGGATTGGTGTCTAAATATACATCCTACACATTCATAAATTTGGTTTAATATTGTCAGTACATTATCCTCAATAGAAGAGATAAGTTTCGTTATTAAAACACGCTCGATTTCAGAAGGTAAATTAACGAGTGTGCATTTTTGCTTAATTAACTGCGGTAGATGAACTGTATACAAGTGTTTAATAAGATTGCTATTAAAATCAATAGCTTTTTCTTTTAAATTTTCTATCTGAAAATCGTTTAAAACACAATGTGTATAATTCTTTAAATTTTTTATTTGCATAATAGAATTATTATAATTTAACACTAATACTGCATTGTTAGCAATAAACGATGAACTTTTATATTTTAAATTAAATCCAAAAATTTTATACTGGAATTCATACCATGTTGAAATATCCATAAAAATTCTATTTGTTGATGAAATTTCTTCATTTGTAAATACATTGTGTTTGATCTCTTCAATATGTACATAAAACTGTTTATAATGTCGTTTTAAAGTTAAAAATATAAAATCAGCAAGTTTAATCCGAAACATGACAAAAATGCGAGATTTACCATGTTTGGTTTTGGAAATGTTATTCACATATGCGATGGGAGGGGATATGTTATATAATTGTTCACTACTATGTGTAATGCTAGTTGATGGTTCATTTGAAGAAATTAAACCACTTGTAGGCTGTGAGGTAAGATATGTTTCCAAATTTTTAAAATCTAGATCCTTAAACATTGTATCCAAAAAGCTTTTAGCAGAGGTAGACTCACAACAGGTGTCGGGGAAAGACGTTTCGTCATTATCACAGTTAGTAAATATTGGGGTTGTAGAATCCTTGGTAATCTTAGGCTCTGCTGCATACAAGTCCATGGTAGGTGATAGTGTTTCATAGTTCTCCTGTATATTAGATTTGGGTAAAATTTCATTTTTATAAAAATCAGAATTTTCCATAGGTTTATCTAAACGTTGAAACTTTGTTGAAGAAGCCATTTCTTCACACGACCGTTTAATCCCATCTAATTCACAAGCCATTTTTTAAATAACAAACAGTAAAAGGTTCAGTCACGACAAAAGTCAGCAGTAAACTGATTATATTATATCTAAACAGTTACTAACATAGGTTAAAAAAGAGTGATGGTTACAGTTAAAAGCAAGTTTAAAAGTAAATATGACGTTATAGCTTAAAGATTCAAATTGTTCATTTAATGAATATTGCTTGTTTATGTGAAATCCGTATGCTTTATAATATCTAATTATTTATAAAAGCGGGTATGGAAACTCTTATTAAATGTATAAATAGTTAATCGCGTACGATAAAAAGTATAATCATGTGTATGTAAGTAATAAAAATTTATTATCAATACGTATATTTAGTAAAATAAGTTTGTTTAATTACACAAATGTATAATTAGTTAAATCGATTTATTGTAAAAAAGTAATATGTGTTAAAGAAAATTAATAATATAGATTATACAAAATTATATGTTTAATAGCATATTAATTTAACTATCATATGTGAATCAATAATATATTTTAAAAATCTGAAATATATTTGTATTAAATTTTTACTTCTTGTAAAAGTCCAAGAAATTTATTTTTATACATAGTGTTTAAATTTACAAGTCCATTCATTCACATAATAGTGATATAATATAATCATATTGAAAAATAAAACACAAAAGCTTTTTCACTTATCTATTATTTATTTAATTATTTAAACACATACATTAGTATATACAAGAAGTTGTATAGTTGAAATAAATTGGTAAAGTCAATATTTCAAAAAGGAATAGTTTCATTTTTTATAGCATTTTGTAAAGTGTCTATACGTAGTAATAAATTCTGTAAATGGTTTAAAAGTTCAGTACGCTGTTCAGATATATGTTCTTTGGGCGAGAGATGAATTTTTCTATGCTTCACTAAGTCAAATCTGTGATTAAATATTTCAGAACAATCGACACATTTATAGTGTCTGGTAAACGGTTCAATATTCCTTTGCTTTTGCTGAGGGGTGTTATGAATCATAGTATGATTTATTAAATTTTTTTCCCGCGAAAACTTTTTATCACATTGATTACATTTATGCATAACTCCTTGTTTAGAATGTACTAAGTTATGCTTTTGTAAGTCGCTTTTCTGCACCAAAGATTTCGAACATATTTCACAATTAAAAGGTTTCTTTTCTAAGTGAAATTTCATGTGTCTAACTAACACATTTTTTCGTGAGAAAGTCTTACTGCATTTCTCACGTTTATATGTGGCAGATGTCTTGGGATTAATTAGCATATTATCCTGTAAAGCGCTCTTTGTAGTAAACAGATTATCACACTTAGAGGGGTTTTTTTCTAAATGTAATTTCATATGTCTTAATAACATTTATTTTTTTAGTAAATACTTTTTTACACGTATCACATGTAAAAGGTAACTTTTGATCGACTTGATCTGATGAAGAGGCCATCGGTTCCTTATTCAAAACAGGTTTCATTAAAATAGTAGAGTCGATTTGCTCCTTAAACTCCGATGTCAAGGCTTTTCTTATCTTGGTTGGTTCGTCTAACACCATGTCTTGCATTGTACTTATTTAATTTAAATCAATTAAAATCAGAGATCACTTAAACGGAGAAAAAATTAGAACGTCTTAACGGCACAGAAACAGTATGAATATTATTTCAAATAAAACTTTTCAAGAATATTTATTTAATTGTAGAGGGCGCGCATGCTTAAAATAATTAAAAATAGCGTCACGTGTTACATATCTTATACAGAAATTAGTCTGTATGTTAAACATAAGTAATTAGGTAAAGTATCTTTTACTATACAGTAAGTGATTTAATAAGTTAAGTACAAATTTATTTTCCATATTTTATGTAAAAGTATACAAGTAATGTTTTATTATGTATTCATCATGGCTTAAAATGCAAATTTAAATGTGTAAAAATACTCGTTCATTATATGGTATTGCTAATTAAGTTACATATCACGAAAAATAAAAACATAATATTCAATTTAGTGAAAGAATTTTTATACCTTTAACTATACAAGAAGTACCGTTATCAGTAAGAAAACAGGGATGTTATCCGCAAATAAGTAGTTTCCTGTTTTTGCTCTGGTAGACAACAGATCTATTTTCAAACTCGATAATCGTTATAATATTCGCTCAGTTTTGGTTTAAAATCTTAAATAATTTATCAAGTAAAGGGTAGTATTTTGTATACAATATGTAAGTTATATTATAATAGTGGTACACATGTTTAATGAAATAGTATAAAATCCTTAATTTTTGTAGAAAAATAAAACAAGTTTCTACATTTTCTGAATAAAAATTGTAAAACTTTCTGAAAACTAAACTTATTTATTCCTTATACATAAATAGAAACATACACATGATGAAAAACTAAACAAATATTTATTAAATAATTATGTTAATTTATAAAGACATTGTTCAAATGCATATTATAAAAGTCTACATTCATAGATTCAAAAAATAAATAAGTATAATTACATGTACATTTCTCTAGCAGGTTTTTCACAAATTCCTTAATGTTGAAATTTAACAAAGCACTGTCTGTGCACCAGTTAAACTGTTTTCTTAAATTATATCTCATACATTCATGATCCATTTCAACTGGTTGGCCGATTGAACATAAATAACAGTCAAACGTGCGATATACTGATCTCTTTAATTCATGATCGAAGCATTCTAAAAAATAGTCCATCGCCTCTTCCTCTGTAAAGTGAGAACATTTACATATTTTTAAGTTTTTTAAAACATAAACAGGTAAAAGCTTTGTTAAAAAAGTTTGAATAAGACATTCTCTAATTTGAATGCAGTTTTCCTCTAGTTTGAGAAATTGTTCTTTTGTAAGTAGTAAATAATCAGGTTTCAATAGTTTTTGCAGTATGCATGATTCCTTATCCACATAAATTGTTAGTAAGTCGTTGTTACATACGAATGTTTCTTCTTCTGCAGAGTTAAAATTAAATTTAGCCATTCTCGTTTCAAATTTATCAAAGGTTGCGCACGATATTGTAATTCCTTCATTTGTAGGGTACATTTTACCACTATTCTCAAATTCATTATATTTTTGAATGTGAACGTTTAACTCACAGTCCTTATTCATTTGAATTCGACAATCGTATCCTCCCCTAAGTCCCAATGGTATGGGGTAAAAACATCAAAATACTGAAATATTCTACTAAATTCGTTCTGAAATTTCATAGTAAGATGTGTTAAGCGAAGTAGTCATTTTCAGGTTTAGAAGTATCCAAAAAGCAGGGTAAACAGATAGGTGATCAAGCAAATATACAGCAAGGTTTTAGGTAATTAGAAGAACAATCGTATAAGTTAGGTTACAGAACTTTAAACAGTAAATTCATTATGGTGTACAAGCTTCTTATATTGCTATTCTTATCGTTCTAAAACAGGATGTTATTCTACAAATGTCGTCATATCCTGTTTTATTAACTTATAAATTTTTCAAAAATCTTTAAAAGAAGTAATATTAGCTTTCATTATTTATATTAATTGTACGGAGCCTTCGTAGCGTAACTGGGAGCGCATTGGAAAGCTAGCCAAAAGGTTGACAGTTCGAATCCGAGCATAAACATAATGGTAAGTTAAACTTTCTTTTTTAAAGTATATAATTAAAAATTCTATTACAGTATCCTTAAACCCCACTTGGTAAGTTAAAATTTGCTGTATTATGTTATATAATTTATGTTACAAAATCTCTTGTATGCAAATTGGTAAGATACGCTTTGCTTTGCAAGTTTATAAAAACAACAAACCAACCAACCTTTTACAAGGTTATTTTATATGTTATAAATACATTCCAATGCGTTTGTAAGTTTAAACATTAAAGTTTATCGTAAAGCTTAAATTATTTTTCAAAATTTATAATATCATTAGTACTGTATAGTAATAATCCAATATGTTCAATCATGTGACACCTTTTCTTATATATCTTAAATCGCGTTTAAGAAACATGATCTCATGGCGTGTTCGTTTAAACCTACTACAAATCAACACATCATGAGATCAGTTTGTTAGGTTCGAGGTTCGAACCTCGCTTCATTTAAATGTATGTTAAAAGCTAATGATTTTTTAAAAAGGGACTACGCTATTTCAAAGTGAAAGTTGTAGTCGAAATTTAATATTTTCTTAGTTTCTGTGAAGAAAAAAAAATGTTTTAAAACGTATGCACGTCATGTATTTTATGACAATTTGTTCACTTCGTATATGCATGCTTGTGTGTGTGTACGTAACATATAGTTCACTGTGTGTCTGTCTGTCTGCCTACCTGCCTGCCTGCTTGTCTGTGTGCCTGCCTATCTGCCTATATGTCGGTTTATAACTATAATTATTTACATGTGTCACTTTAAAATTTTTGTTAAGTGCTACGCTATAACTAAATATTTCCATTGTAAGCAGTTTGGTAAGAAAGTTTAAAATATTTTATTATTTAGCGTTATGCTAGAACTTAAATTTCTATTTCATATTCCTTTGCGAGCACTATGGTAACACATTTTAAAATTATTTATTAAGTGCTATGCTATAACTATATATTTCTATTGTAAGCAGTGGTAAGTTACTTTATTTTACACCATGCTATAACTTAAATTTCCATTGTAAGCAGTATGGTTAGATACTTTAGAATATTTTATTTTATACTATGCTATAATAAAATTCTTTTACAAATTCCTTTGCGAAAAGTTTGCTAAGACATTTAATTTAGTGCATGCTATAGCTTAAATTTCGGAAAGTCTCTTTCGAATTCCATAACTATTTAACCTTACGATAGAGGGCGATACCACCTTAAACTTTCTCTCCCCTAAAATTAAAAAAAAATGGGGGGGGGGCATGGGGTAGGGGGTTGAGGGATAGTGGTCGTACTCTACCATCACCGATACCTCGTACTATAAGACATTTTTAAAATTTTAAAATTAAGCCCCCCTTAAAAAAATACCCCCTACTATAACATGCTGTCTCCCTCCTAAAAAAAAATGGGGGGTGGAAGGGGGGGGGGAGATCGTACTCTAAAAGAACAATTCCGCTCCACAGCTCCACCACCCGGGGCAAAACTGTCTTTTCCCACCTACTGACACCTAAAAATTGATTTTTTACAAAAGTAAGTTCGTATACTTTACAATTTTGTATGAAAAAATTGACAATATTTATGAGAAGTATGTAATTTTCTGTTTATTGTAGATATGAAAAAAATACCTTTTAGTCATATATTTTTTTATATTATTTTTTACATGATTAAATTGCGTATTCTAAAGTGTGAGTAAATATTTTTGAAGTCGGAGTTGCTGAATCAAAAATGATTAAAAAACCATAAATAATCATACTATATACACTTTTATAAAAATAATAAGCATCTGCTAGTCCAGTGGCTACGGCGCTGTCTACTGGACACGCGGATCGATTCCCAACTCAGTTATGAATGTTTGTAGTGGATCAGATTCTAATTTAAACCCGCGTCTCTTTATCCCTGGTGTGCAAAAGATGACCGTATGACCGTACAGTAGCAAACAGTATTCGACCGTTATTTTCTGAATTGTGTATACCACAGCTAAATATTTTAAATAAATCTTTGTATCTTTTTTTGGACATTTTTTTTCCTTTGTTCTTTCAGATTTTTTCCGCATATTACACATTCTTATGAAAATGTCTTTAAAAAAAATTTAAGTTTAATTAAATGGCATTGACTAAAAAGAAATTAAAATATCATTAACTAAATGTAGATGGGTAATTAAAATTATTAAACACAAGAAAGCTTTGTTTATTTTTGTACCATCAAAAGAAGTTCAGATAATATAACTTTCTTTCAAAACAAAACATTTCTAATTAAAGTTTTATCTACTGTACTGCATTTTGTAAGCATTTTTTCTCTAGTCTTTTTGAGAATTCTGAAGAAAAAAAAAAGGTCAATTTTTTCCATCAAAATTGGAGACGCGTTATCGTATTGTTTGCAGAAAATGTTTAAAGAAGAAGATTTTGTTGTACCTTTGTCTTTATGTATTTATTCTTTTGTGCAATAAGCTTTTATATTTCTGTACATTGTTAATGTTAATTTCAAAAAGGCTCTTTGTGAATAAATGTAATTATGTTGATTTCTGTAACATTTTCTTTATCTCTAAATTAAGTAACTTTTCTCTACAAATACTAAAACATATCGCATAGAATGAATTTAAAAGCGCTATTTTATTATTTTTTTTATTTATTTTTATTTTATGAGCTTAAAGTAAAGGAATTGATTCAAAACAACGGTAGATCAAAATTATAACTGATCTGTATTTATTGTTTTAACTCAGAGGAAAAGTTAATGCATAATATCAATTTTCTTAAAACTTGTAACAACAATAAATATTGTTTTATCGTCAGTATGACCTCTTTAAAAACCAATTTCTACCATAATTTCAGATTGAGCAAGTAACATTAAAAGTATCGTCCCTTTCTGAAAAAACTTTTTTTTAAAGCAAAATTTTCCCTTCATTTCCGTAAAATGACGGTCTCATCAGCAGCTGAAAGATTCTATTCTCAAAGGTGGTAGATGCGAGTTGATGGATTCGAACACATGTCACCAGTGGCGAATCGTGACTGGCTATTTTTGGACCAATAAATACATGGCTGTAAAATTTATTCTTTTCATACCGTTATTTTTTTAAAGAAATATTTTACTTGTTTAATGGCAGAACTTTATGGCAATAAATAAAACAAACTTTTCTTTTTAAAAAAGTGGTACGAAAATAATAAATTTGGCAGCCAGGCATTTAGTGCTCCGAATAAATCCAGTTACGAGCTCCCACTGTATGTAACCCTCGCCGGCCTAACAGTTCAGAGTTTTCCATGGTTTTCTCTGATTTCCGCATAGAGGGCACCTCCACCCCCTTTTTGGAATGTAACTATGAATAAAGAGGACTTGACATATCCTCAAAATGGTAAAACTTCATTTGTAACCGGTTCCGCAGAGGCTGATTACCACCAGGGTAAAATTCACCAATTAATTTATATAGAAAATTTCTCTTTATTTAAACACCTTATTCATGCATAATTTCTGTCATAAGTAAGTTCAAAATATCTATTCGTTTATAAAGGTGAGAAATTTGCTCTATTGGTAGTCAGGCCCTGCGGTACCGCCATATTGTGACAATATAAACATAAATTTAGCACGAAAAAGGCGTTTAAATAAGGGGAACTTTTCAATTGAAATTTTCTGTTTTCTCAGGCCATGTTGACCCAATGTAAATAAACGATAGCCGACATCTTGCGACAAGATCCTAAGTTACTTCACTTGCAATTTGTAGACACTATATGTTTCCTCCTATTTATTCATAGCTCCATTCTCATTGGCCTATGTCAGAACTTCCCAACCTTTTTTTCTCTCACGTACTGCTTGTTTAAGCTTTTCAATTCGGAGTACCCCCTTTTCTCATATACATTCCCCTTCCTCTTTTCTCACCCACATAACGCAGACATGCTTGCTTTTTTTTTAAATTAGAAATCATCTTAGAATAGCTAAATAATAAATCGACACAAATTACATTGACATTTCTAACCTGTTACATTTTATCTTGCAATTTAATGTTAATATTAGTTTTTATAATATTAGCTAAACATAAAAAGAAATCAATATAGCATTTAAATATTTTTTAAGTAACTTATGATGAGAGTTTATAACAATTTTGCATCATGATAAACAAGTAGTCAAACACTGCTTTTAATATTCTCAATGGGATCTTTGAGCTTGTTTCATGGAGCTGAGTTTCTTAAAGTCAGGTTCCAACGGAGACATAGTATATAAATAATCGTAAATCAAGAGCACATCAAGCTTATTGCAATATTTGTTCTTAATATATGCATAAGACGATAATTGAGTTCTTGATAATGTTCTTTTATTGGAATCCAAAAGTGATATATGTTTTTTTAAAAAATTAGATTGTAAAGAAAAATCAGTCAAGTTCAATCAATTTTACTTTTTTAGAAACTGATTAATTTTCGGCCTCTTGAAGGAACAAATCGTTAAATGAGTTTGAAACCCAATTATGTTCTTTGTTTCGGAAAATATTGACTGAACGACATTTTAAGTCATTGTAAGTGAGCTGTTATACTAGATTTTACTTCTTAAAATTTTAAGTATTTTCAGATAAAAAAGTGTAAAGTGTCTCAAAAAGTTATGGCTGGTATTTTGTGATACAAGTTTCGCAAAAATCAAATTTCTTAATCATATATTTGATTTTGCCAGCCGCCTTGAAAATGGTTATGGGACTGTTACGTAATGGTAAATTCAGTTTATTTGATTCGGAAAGAAAATCATATACAAGAATATGCAAGAATATGCAAGCATTTAAAGTCATTCCCTTTCATGAAATTTATAGATCAGCTGAAAAGGATGATCTTAAAAACATTGAACTTCATGCCTCAATTCAAACAATCTTTCAAATTATTTTCCTCGTGAAAGCCACCTGACTTCTATGTGCAAAAGCAATGTAGTATGGAGATTGCCCATCTGTTCACACAAAGATTGGAAAAATCTGGATTTTTTTAAATAGGCCTTAATAAAATAGCACTTATTTCAATTAATCGGGAAAGGTTTGATCGCTAGCCTGTCTCTGTGACCTGTAGCAATGGTTTCAAGCTACATGCGGTGCATTTTTTTTTATGAGAGTTCCGGATTTCAAACAGTTATCCATTTTAATCACAAAACAAAATCATTTAAATAACAAGTAAACACTTCAAATTAAATATACATTAAAACATTAAGCTTTCCTACTAACATACGTTAATGACAAAACTCTGTCTATTCGAAAAGTAAATTATGGGTTTCTTCGCAACCCATTTTAAAAATAAAATATTAAGTGTTCCAAAAGAATATTGTACAGTATACTGATCAATGCAGTTTTCGTGAAGATGGCGGAAAATATATAAGTGCTCATGCAATATGATTAGCAGTGGGAGGAGCTAGTGATTTTGAATTATCAATGAATTACTATGTCTAGTGCGTCTTTTCCCTCATTTTGAGTGTAACATATTGGAGTTGTACATGAGACTAACTTTGTAATCAAAACTAGCAGGTTTCTTTGTGTGTTTTCAGTTAAACCATTTTTGTGATTTCCGCCATTATAGATATTATTTTCACGTACCCCCAGCAGGCCCGCCACGTACCCCAGGTTGGGAACCACTGGCCTATGTTGATCGCGCAAATAATCGCCAATAATAACCCTCCCCCCTACACACGCCACCACCACCACCTCTGCAAAACCAGAAATACTTATAAATGTTTTAAAAACAGAAATTGCACAAGTTGTTGCTAAAATCAGTGTAAATTGTTTTAAACTCATAAAAAAGTTAAAATCCTACATGTTTCGGTTTTAAACCCAAAGCCATCCTCGGGGACGAAAACAACACAAACGACTACTGACCTTAAATTTCGACACGAGAATATTAAAATCAACAGCTTGGAAAAAAATAAAAATAAAATAAGCTGGCGCACTCTGTTGATCACAGCGCTAAAAAACTTAAACTATGGATTAACTATGGGGGGGTGGAGGGGGGAGGGTTAAAAATGTATTCCATAAACTAGGTATGTTGAAAGAAAAGTTATCATTACAACTATAATCCTTCCTAATTTTAATCTCTAATGATTCTCTAATAGCGGCTTTAAATGGGTTATTGAACCTATAGATAATTCTTGCTTTCTCGAAATTAATTACAGTATCATTATTTTTAGCGTAAAACCGGGAGAGTGCAGTGGATAACTTTCCAAATTTTATGTCGTTTTTATGCTCTTTTAACCTTTCCAAAAACTTTCTTTTAGTCATACCAATGTAAAAAATTATACTATTATTATTTAAGAAGCTAATGGGGATTTCATAAACACTTGTGAATTGATCAGGGGGGATAGGATCTAATTCACATGAAACTAAGTCAACCAATTTTCTGGGGGGGGGGGGGACAGCAATAAGATGGATATTGTATTTAATGAGGGCATTTTTAATCCTTTCAAATAAAATAGGTATATATTGGAATTTCCGATAGTTGGGTTTATTATTACTAAGGACAGGATGCTGAATTAAATGGCCATTGAACAGAGGGTCATTCAACAGAGGGCGCCAGCTTATTTTATTTTTATTTTTTTTCCGAGCTGTTGATTTCAATATTCTCGTGTCGAAATTTAAGGTCAGTAGTCGTTTGTGTTGTTTCCGTCCCCGAGGATGAATTTGGGTTTGAAGCCGAAACATGTAGAATTTTAACTTTTTTATGAGTTTAAAACAATTTACACTGATTTTAGCAACAACTTGTGCAATTTCTGTTTTTAAAATAACTATTCAACAGTGTAGTGTCCAAGTGGATTTATATTTTTATTATTACTTATAAATGTTTATACAAACACTGAACATTGCAGTAATTATAATAATTTCCATCCTGCTTATTCACGTTACCGTCCTAAATGGTTAGTATAAAAAAAAATGAATCCCGAATTTAAAAATTACTCAAAATATTTCATATCCCGCCATATATTCATATATTTGCGACCTATTCAAGAATAGGTTGCAAACGTATACAGTCAAACCCCGTTCTGTGATCGTTTCGTTTTCATGTGTGAGAGCAGTTCTATCACAGTTTTAATAGAATTTTTTTGCATTATTTAATGGCAGAAAAATATTGCAATTTCTACAATTAAGTAAAATGCTTAAAAATGCTGCAATATAGATACTAAACAGGAAATTTCTTATCTGAAATAATTTTGCAATACTTCTTGAAAATATGAAGGAGCATAAACACCCTGCATATTAAGGTGTTCGAAAATACAGTAACAATGTGAATAACCAAACTCACTTTCCTTCATTCTGAACTGATATACCTATATTTTTTCATAAATAAACTGTTAAGAAGAAATACCGTAATGGATCATCTTATTTTAGGCCTGTAACTATGAGTCTATAGAAATTGTTAGCGACCGTTACAGAGTCTGTTACTGTAAAATATTCTGATTTATTTAAAAATCTTCAATTGAAACATGTGCAGTCTAATAATGTGCCTATCAAAATTAAGTCTCCAAAGCATTCTTATTCTTAATTATGACACACATGTAATCGGTGCCTTTTTCGACTTAATTTATGTGAGCATTCTTTTGTCGTAGCACAAGAGAATGAGATGATAATGGAGGAGGGTGGATTCCTGGAATGTTTACCACCTCCCCTGGGAAAGATTTATTTTGTTGATTTTCTGTACTATGATTCCAAACTGTTGAAGAGCAATAAAAAAGGTTACAACTGACCAAAGATCCTTTGGAAAAGATAGCCCAAAGAAATAATTTATGATTCTCGTCACATAATTTTATCTATACGGGGTATTAATCCAAAAACCAAGCCAGAGAAAAACGAAAAACTCTCAATAGTCAAGTAATTAATGAGCATCATAAGCTTTAATCCTACAAAAGTCTGTAATGAAAAACGGCAAAAGATATTATTTTACCTCTCCCTTCGCAAACTTCGGAAACTCACAGCTTCTGTGAAAAACGCTATGGAGTCGGATTCACGCGGTCACAATTCAGATATGTCAAACGAAAGTAATGCTATATTTTGAGAATCCCCACCAAATTTATACTTATAAACACAAAGAATTAGAGTGAACTCCAATTAGTGAAGATTTCCACGGAAGGCCACATTTTTTTCCGCACTAAACAAAGTCATCCGTAAATGATATAAATATTTGAATTGTATAAAAATACTATCTTGCGTTGATTTAATTCAATCCAGTATTTGACATATATTCAAAATTTTGCCATCTTCATACTAAAAAAAAAAAAAAAAAACTTTTTCTTTGATTTAGTATTTTTAGTTAAAACCAGGGATGGGATTTCTCCGACTTTTTACATACCAGCATAATCTTAGAGAAAGTGTTGTTCTGTTAAATCGCAGAAAGTTCCGATTAAATAAAAAAAAAAAACATTTTCTATAAGATTATACTGGTATGTTTAAAGTCGGAGAAACCTCATCCCGGTAAAAAGCAAATTAGAAACAATTTATTAATACAAAATAATAAATTACTAAGGGCAAACAAACTTTGCCGTTCAAAAAAATTCCCGTACTTATATAACTTAACTTTAATGAAAGCAATCTCTCACTTTTATTTGCATTACTTGAGCAAATATATATATATATATATATATATATATACATAAATATTTTCGTCACACCATTTTTCAGTTTTGCGACCACATTAAAAAAATTGGCCTGTGAATGGTTTGAAAAATGTTGTCCACATTTGATTGGTAGTACCGGCGAACACCCATTAGCAATTTTTGAACCTGTGACTTTTTTGATGATTGAAAGTATCTTATATCATTAATGCTTTAACGAAATTCCAGTGTATATCTATTTTTTTTATAAACTGAAAAATAAAATAAACTTGGTTATTGAAGCCGAATGTTGTTATTGGTCGGTTTAAAGCAGTTACCATAAACTAGGGTTTTTTTAATTAAGGGTTTAATAAGTGTTTAAAGATTTTAAATTTTTTTTATGTTTTATCTCGAATAGCGAGCATGTCTTTTTTTAACTTTTGGCAATAGAAGAGAAAATTGAATCATTCAACCGAACATAAAACTACATTGGAAATAGCATACAAATTTGATATATTCGTATTTTCTGGCTGTTTCAAATGGAAACCAAAAATTTCGTATTAGAGATTTCTTTGAATACCATTTGAATTTGAGGCATATGTAAAAGTATTTTTACATATGCATTTCCTTATAATAAATAAATATTTACATTGGTGTGATAGCTACTTTTTGATTCGTAACTTCTCTATAGGTTGTTCTTCTTCTTGTAAAGGCTGTTTTAAAAAATCGCAAACTATTTTGAAGCCGAAATATTGCAAGTGAAGAAAGAGCATCTGTTATTTTCTTATTCCCTTTCTTTTCAAGATATCTATTGAAAGAAATTCGTTTTGAACATATTTCTATAACACATGTCTTTAAAAAATCTGACCGTATTTTGTAACAACTGAAAAATTTGATATTTTTCATTCAATCTAAAAATATGTATTCGAAAAATGGCAAAGAAAGCGAATTTCAAACACGATGAATTTGATTAGATTTTAAAAATTGTAATATTCTATGGTGAGTAAAATGTAATGCAACTGCAATATACAGAAATAAAAATCTATGAATAAAACAGGAGAATCTATTCCATTTTCTCTTATACTAAATATACTTAAAAATATTTAAAGTAATGCAAGTTTATTGCACCCATTACTATATGACAATGCAAAGCGGTCCACCAGTCAGAGAATTTTGCAGGGGAATCACCCTTATTTTCTTATACAAAAATTTGTCTTTTAGGTAGCTTTCAATACAAAAAAGTATAAAGCTACCTATTGCAGCCGTTCGGAGGAAAGCAGTTCCGGAAAATTTCGATATATTTTCACCGATCATGACCCCCAGACCCCAAAACCACCCTCCGTTCAAATGTTGATTTATATATATAGATATATCCATATATATATATATATATATATATATATATATATCTGACCTATGTCATACGATAACGCTCGTACTTATAAATCGATTTTGATGAAACTAATTGTGTGCATTAAGGTCACCAATGTCTCGACCGAGTCCGTTGGCCATCTTGGTCCGCCATTTTGTTTCAAGATGGCGGCCATTTAAAAATTTAAAACTAAAATAAATATACAAAAAAGTTAAAAATTCAAATTTATTTTCTAATTACGTGTTAGGCGTTGATACAAGGATTCCAGAGCATTTTTTGGTTTACCTCTATCTTAAAAAATGGCTGAGATAGAGCAGTTTGAAATTCTAGGGTGGCTGACATTTTGAAACAAAACAGCACATTAACGCGATTACTCGCAAATTATTTTCTTTCATTGTTGTAATAATTTTCCCAATCATACGCATAAATCTATATATTCATATCCGTTAGCGCCAAAATTGGCGACATTGGCGACAAAATGGCAAAATTGGCAAAATTTGTGACATTTGGCGAAATATCGCCAAATTTGGCGACCAAAATAAGCCAATTTGTCTATTGCTCAATAATTTGGCGAAATTCTTTTTCAAATTCAGTATTAACGAATCTTTTGTAAACGTTTCTTTGCATTTTAACTTGGTGTTTTCGTGTAACATTAGCTAAAATTTTAAAACGAAGATATAGGAAAGTTACCTTTTCCTCCCGGTACAGGCCGGAAGGACTTTTTTTATTCACGTGATTAAATAAAGTGGAATTTTCTGTAAGATAATACCGGTACTTACATTAACAATTCCTTCGCCGGTGGTCACCCTGCAGTGCAGGGCCTAATTACAGACCGGAAAAACTTCCAATAGTAAAAATGAATAGACCAATTTCTGCTATTAAATAAGTGAAATATTATTTTGTGAAACTAGCGGTGTGAGAATACTTTCCGCAAAAAAAAGTGAGTTCCACTTTTGTATGGTGTATTTGATTGCAAAAATCTTAGCATTTTTACAAAGAAAGTTTAAACAAGGAAAAAACAAATCATGCGTCAAGCATAGATTATGGAATAGTTTCCAACACATTTAGAAAACTGTAACGAAATCTTCACCGTTAAATAAGGTGAAACAATATATAGTAAGTAGTTTAGGAAGCATATAACACATTTAAAAATCTAGTTTTAGCAATTACCTTCCATAGTAAAATTAATCTAATTATTTTTTGCAAGCCTAGATATTATCTATAGACTTTCATTTATACTACATACCATGCTAAAATTTAGTTCAGTTAGAAAATTTAAGTTTAGCGATTTTCGTTAATAGGTGGATATGCACTCGGATTCTGTTGTACACCTCTGTATATTATCTAAAGACTTTTGTACACAAGAAATATTAAGCTAAAATTTAATGCAGGTGAAAAACGCATAACACAACTTGAACCGCAGTTTCAACAACGTCGTAAAACCATCAACGGAAATATATCTTATTATTTGCGTTGTCCTGTATATGAATTTATTTATTTATATTTCACAAAATTCTATTAGTCTACTAAATATAGTTCAGCCAGAAATCGCATAAAACTATTAAAAACTACCCTCAAGAAATTCACTCCCATAGATAGTAATAGTGATGTTTTTCTTTGTGTAACCCTGTATATGATCAACAGAATTTATACACACCACGTACTAAGCAAAAAATTAGTTAAACTTAAAAACGCAAACAAAAACTGAAAACGCACTTACCACAATTATGGCTTATAGACAGTACTCTAACCGAATTCTTTTGTGCGTCCCTGGAAATGAATGATAAACGCAATGAACACCATACTATTCAGTGAGAATTTTATAGTATACCTCAGTAATGCATATAAATTTTATTATGTTTGAAATTTCGAACAAAATTCAAATTTACTGCAAAAAAAATTACCTTAAGTGATTATAAAGCAATTTTTTTTTTTTTTTTTTTTTTTTTTTTTGTGTGTGTGTGTGTGTGACCTTGCAAATGAGCTGGACTCCATATTCTAGAGAAAGCATGTTTTAGTGCACTTCGTAAATGCATATCCATTTCATTATGCTTGAAATTTTTTAACAACATTAAATGCACCACAAATGATTTTCCCCGTAGACCATAATATAACGGAATACTTTTGACTATCGCTGTAAACGAATTATAAATGCTACACATTTCATTTTCAATAGCGATCGTGTTATTGAGAACTTTAATAAATAGGAACATTTCAGAGAAATCCCAATTTATTTACAAGAGTTAGAGACAGACAGACAAAATGAAGTCATAAACACTTTTAAACTATTTTGGAAAGTATTAAAAATTCTTATTCTCATATATAAAATATCTCATGAAATAGAAAATTCGTTTAAATTGTAAACAATAATCTGCACTAAATGTGAAATAAGTAAATATCTTCACAATCGTGAAACAATAGATATTAATTCAGATTACTATTTTCAGTTTCATACAATTTCACTCTTTTTTACTTTGATTGTACACCAAATATTGTATTGAGTTTTTCAGAAAGTTCTCCCATTTAGGAAAACCAATTCGTACCGGAAAATTCTGCCCGTGAATTTTTAGACGTTAGATATCGGAATTAAAATAATTAAATTATAGAATTTTCCGGTGCGAACCAACATTCCCAAACGGAAGAAACTTTCCGAACAACCCCAATAATTCCGATCAGTATGGCTTTAACCCTTCTTTGCATGAGTTTTTCTTTTACAATTGTCTTTTTTATACATATATTAGACACCAGAAATTTTAAGATAGATTTTTAACTTTGTTCAGCAACATAGTTCACGGGGAAATTTACTGGATTAATATTTCTATATAAATATAGTGGTGGCGAAGAAGTTCATTTATTTATTAAAAGTTAAATAAACAGTGATGGAAATTTACATCATTATGCAATTAAGGGTTAATAAATCTTTGTTAACAAAAATCAGCTGTTTCACAAATAGAAATAAAAAGAAAACTGCCCAGTTAAACTGAGGGCATTGAGCTCACAGGCTATTCACACTAATTGTATATTATACCCTTATTTCAAAGAATTTGAATTATGCCCCTCGAAAAATAAAAAAATCAACAATATATTAAAGGGGGGGGGGTCATCCCCCGTTACCCCCTCATAGTTAACTAATGAACCCCTTAAACTAACCAGGGAAGTCTCTAATTACAATGAATATATACACAATTTGAAGAAAATCGGATAATTCTGCATGAAGAACCCATTTATCTAAATTAAGGGGGGATTAGCCCCCCTTTCCCCCTTTATACTTAACCAATGCACCTCCAAAACTATTCAGAGAAACGCATCGTCACAATGAACCTATATACAAAATTTAAAGAAAATCGGATAATTCTGCATGAAAAACTCATTTATCTAAAATAGGGGGGGTTCCCCCCTTTATACTTAACCAATGAACCCCCAAAACTATTGACAGAAGCGCATTATCAAAATGAACCTATATACAAAATTTGAAGAAAATGGGATAATTCTGCATGAAAAACCCATTTATCTAAATTAAGGGGGGATTAGACCCTCCTTTACCCCTTTATACTTAACCACTGAACCCCCAAAACTATTCAGAGAAGCGCATTATCACAATGAACCTATATACAAAATTTTAAGAAAATCAGATAATTCTGCATGAAAAACTCATTTATCTAAATTAGGTGGGGTTATCGCCCCCCTTTCCCCCTTTTTACTTAACCAATGAACCCCCAAAACAATTGACAGAAGCGCATTATCAAAATGAACCTATATACAAAATTTGAAGAAAATGGGACTATTCTGCATGAAAAACCCATTTATCTAAATTATGGGGGGTTAGCCCCCCGTTTCCCCCCTTTTATGCTGAACGAATGAACCTCCAAAACTAATCAGGGAAGCGCATTATCACAATGAACCTATATACAAAATTTGAAGAAAATCGGATAATTCTGCATGAAAAACTCATTTATATAAATTAAGGGGGGGGTTATCCCCCCTTTCCCCCTTTATACTTAACCAATGAACCCCCAAAACTATTGACAGAAGCGCATTATCAAAATGAACCTATATACAAAATTTGAAGAAAATGGGATAATTCTGCATGAAAAACCCATTTATCTAAATTAAGGGGGGGATTACCCCCCCCTTTCCCCCTCTATACTTAACCAATGAACCCCCAAAACTATTCAGAGAAGCGCATTATGACAATGAACCTATATACAAAATTTGAAGAAAATCGGTTAATTCTGCATGAAAAACTCATTTATCTAAATTAGGGGAGGGTATCCCCCCCTTTCTCCCTTTATACTTAACCAATGAACCCCCAAAACTATTGACAGAAGCGCATTATCAAAATGAACCAATATACAAAATTTGAAGAAAATGGGATAATTCTGCATGAAAAACCCATTTATCTAAATTATGGGGGGTTAGCCCCCCGTTTCCCCCCTTTATACTGAACCCATGAACCTCCAAAACTAATCAGGGAAGCGCCTTATCACAAGGAACCTATAAACAAAATTTAAAGTAAAACGGTTTGTTCTATCAAGAGTTATCGCGTTACGTACATACATACATACATACATACATACATACATACGTACGTACATACAGAACCGGCGGGCACATAAACTCTCAGGCTTTGATAGCCTGTGAGCTAAAAAAAGAAGACGAATTAACATGCATACACACACAGACATAAAAAAGTTTTAACAGAGTTCAAAATTTGTCCATTTAAAATATCTACCACTTTTTCAGACATGTTATCTTCGCTTATTTAACCGTAGAAATTTGCGATTGCGCAGAGATCCATATATAGATCCCTTAAAATTCAACCGTTAATAAACAAATTCAGTTTCATTCAAACACTATATTTAAATTATGATTATAGACTTATGCAAACACAGTAGCTTGCTATTAAATAAGGACAAAATTTTCTCTTTAAAATTTCATTCTAGTATGTATCATTAAATATGAGTATATATATAAAAAAAAGTGCAGCAAAGAGTTTAAATGAATCGATATGAATTAATACTGCAGTAAAATAATTTATTTATGTTAAAATTGGCGTTATTTACCGTATTAGAATAAATAACACTGTTATTGTTTTATAGTTTATTATTTAATAACAGATTAACGGAAAGTCCCTGTTAAATTTGAAAGCATTACCTGCAAATTATTTAACAAATAATTTAATTAATTAATTAAATAATTAATTAATTAAGCTGAAAGAATACTTTTTTAAGTTATAATACAAATAAAATTTTCGATATTTGTTTTCTATCTTAATACAAAAAAAATCTTTAAAAATGTCCTATTTTATACGTTTATGAAAGTGTCAAATCAAATGAATGATCAAAATTATAAACAACGGAAGACACAGTCAAAAATCTATTATTTCAAGTTATTAAATGACTAGAAAGTGCTATTAGCTGTCATGAGAGACAGACTGGAAGAGAGAAATATAAAAAGCTTAGCAGGTAAAAGCTTGGCTTACGAGCAACCAATCAGAGTCCGTTAATAGTAAAGCTTTGTTTTTGTTTCTCGTCACCTTTGCGCACGTTCACTGCGATTGGTTGCTTTTGAACCAAATTCCGCAGCTACTAACGTCTGATGAAAAATCGGCTGATCTTCGCTCACCCATTAAACGATGTGCATCGGGCACTGCAAGTCCCCAGGAATACATCTGCTTGCAGGGGCGTAGCTTGAAATTTTTATTGGGGGGGAGGACCTGACTTTGGCGCCCCTTATATAATTTTCATTTTCCACTCCCTCCCTCCACCCCCCTCTCGCCACATTCTCATCAGCCGCGCTAGAGGTCTGCAGCTGCCAAAATTTCCAGGCCCAGGCCCGGCCCGGCCCGACCCGTTCAAAATTATTTTGGCCCGGCCTGGTATAAAACCAAAAAGTTCGGCCCGAGCCCGGATCGACCTGCCCCGACTGAATGTCTTCAAAGTATACCGATATTTCTGAAGCAACATTAACCTAAACTTAAAATTACACTTACTTATTCAAAAAGCACGCTTATGCATAGATTTTATTTTCAGATTATGATCAAAATGCATGGAATGCAAAATATCAACAATATTTATGATCACTTAGACAATTAAACACTGATTAAAAAATTGACTTAGACTATTACATTCAAATCAAGATTCAGTAAGAGAAGAAAAATCCGTTATAGGCAGGTTCCATTCTTAGCAGGTACATCGTCTGTTGTATGTATTATATTCTTTTTGTACGGATCAAGACATTTTTCCATGTAAGAAAGGTTTTCGTCATAGATTGATCTATAGATCTGATAGATCTATTTCACAGGTTTTGCTGTATTTTAATTTTTTTTTTTTGCTTAGGATGTACTAACGAATTTTAATTGTAAAATAATATCCATTTAAAAATATATTCATTTTTCGCAAAAATTGTTGTACCAGGCCTAATTTTATGATTTTTACGCTGGCCTGCAAATTTTGGTCCAATTTTCGTCCTTTAGGAAGAATGACGTCCAAGCAGGGCTTGGCCCAGAAAAAAAGAAGTCTGGTTCGTCTCGGCCCAAGTCTGCAGAAAAAAGGTTAAGCCGGACCGTGCAGATCTCTAACTCTAAAGCCTGTTTAAAATACCAGTTTTAATTTTTACAGAAAAATTACAATACTATTTGATTGATTAAAATTGATATCCTGATCCCATTTTGGTTGACCTGATTAAAAATATATGAAATTTTATATGCAAACAGGTCATAATGGTTTTATGAATGTGTCAAACGTACTGTTTTGAAATGGATTTGAACCTTAACTAAAGCAAACAATTAGTACATGCTCTTACATTCTGCTCCATCATCAACAATTTGAAACCTCTCATTCATAAATGAAGTTACATAATCTGCTTTCTTCTTAAATTCATTTATTGTTTTTATTTTTGTAAAAGGTACCTAGTTTATTACTTTTATTTACTTACTTAGAAGAATTCGTGCCTGGGATATAAGTTTTCAAAAAAAAATATACAGTACACTCACTTCAAGAAATACATGCCTCTAAACCTCCAAATGAACGGAATATCAATGTCTGTTGTCTCGTTTTGCACGACAGCGGATTTCAAAGAGTTGAAATGTCAGGGTGGAGGAAATTTTTTGTTCAGAGGATTCTTTCAGGAAAAATGTCATATGACCACCTTAGAGTAGATGTCTGCACGGGATCGTACCCGGACCAGCAAAATGAAGGTCAATTTTCAAACGGACCTGTCTGGCAGAATGAAAACAGTTTTTTAACGAGTCTGGGCAGGCCGATGAAGAATAATAAACGGGTCGGGTCGATAAAAATTTTAAGTGAGCCGACTGGCCTGATATAAGAAATTTAAAAGGATCAAACTAAGCTGATAAAATATGAACAATTTTTAATGGATTTGTCTGGGACGAGAATAGGTAAATGTACTGCATGAGCCGATGCTAGCTCCACAACATCAATACAGAAATATGTCAAGCGTAGAAATCGGCATTGGACAGTTGCATCATATCTGAGCCTGGGCTTAATTTATTAAGCATACTCGGGCATGCTGGGATCAGGCTTACATTATTTTCTGTGTTCTCAGGCCGGCTGGAAACTGGGCTAAATTGTTCCTAGGACGTGTCGAGTTGTTTTGTAACAATAGTAATAGCGATAATGAACTTCTGTTAACCCTTTCCGGCACAGGCAAATTCTGTTTGTAAAATGAGAAATTGCTGACTGACATCGGAATTTACAAACAACATTTTTAGAAAATAAGAACTCCTTATTTTAAGCTTTCGTTTTAGAAACAAAATTTTATTAAAATATTCTTTGTGCCGTATGCAAGTTTGGAATTAAAATTAGGTGTGCTTGGAGTGGGACCACTGCGCCAGAAAGGGTTAACGGAATCTTTGGAAGTATACTTTAATAAATTGCAGAGAAACATTTTTTTTTATTATTATACAGCAACAAAGGTTAGGATGATTTTAACCATTTTTTTCTTTTATTCTTACATTACTTTTTTTAATGTCTTTATTTGAATGTAATACTCTAAGAATTTAAGTGATCATTAATAATACTATTCTGTATTCTATGGCATGCATAAAATATTCTAAAATATACTGTAAATTTTTCCCATAAACATGCATGCAGTGTTCATTAAAAGAACCTTAATCGTAAGTTAGTAAAATTGGAATTATTTGGTAGAAATCGAGTTGGTCGGGCCGGGCCTGATTTCATTGTTTTTTCAACGGTTGGGCCTGCTTTCACTGAATTTTCAACGGGCCGGTCCGAGCCCGTGCCAAACTTTTAGCTTTTAGACCAGACTGGGCTTGCCCAAGATAGGTTTCGTTCGGGCCGGGCCTGTAAATTCTGGCCCATGCAGACCTCCACTCTAGAGATCACGATCTGCACGACCCGATTCCCACACCCGGCCAAATGAAGTCAAGCGTTCAAACGGACTGGGCTGATAAAGAAAAAATAAACGGTCTAAGCGGCTGTTTAAAAAAAATTAAGAGGGACTACCGGCACCGATATACCAAATTTAAAAGTATCGGACTAAGCCGATGAAATATGAATAATTTTCAATGGACCTGGCTATGCCAGAATACGTTATAAATGTGTTGCACAATCCGATACTAGTTTGACAACATCAATACAGAAATTTAATATGCCTAACATAGATTTTCATCAGACAGTTACATTGTGTCTGAGCCTGTGCCTAATTTTTCCTGTCGACTCCGGCTGTGTTCAGGCGTACATTTTTTCTATATACGCGGGCCGGGCTGGACCTGAACTTAATTATTCCTAAGACATGTAGGGCAAACTTTTTATTAAACTAAAATTGATAATGGATTTTTGGTAACAAAATCTTTCGAAATAAACTTTAATGAAATCCGAAGAAATATTTGTTTTAATCTAATTTTTTAAGTATAAAGCTTCAAAATTTATGATGTTTTTAAACATTATTATTTTTATTTTTATTCTAAAGTACATTATTTTTTTATGAATCTTTACTTGAATGTAGAAGTCTAGCAGTCTAAGCATTCATTAATGTTGATATTCTGTATTCTATGGATTGCCCACATATAGTCTGAATTATACTTTAAAATTTTCGCAAAAAAAAAGGAGTATTCTTTAAAAGAATCTTAATTATATGTTATGAAAAATCGGTTTTCTTTAGTAGAAATTGAACCGTTCCGGGCCGGTCCGAACTTTTGCTGTTTAAAACTGACTGGGCAGGACCAAGATAGCTTTCGTTTGTACCCGGGTGGGTCCGATCCTAGAAATTTCAGCCCGTGCAGACCTCTAGACCATCCCCACCCTCTCTGAGCCGTTCTGTAACCTCTCTCCAGTCACTTCCATTTCTTTGCACTTTCTTTCGATCAGTGGCGCACCCAGGATTTTATCATGGAGGGGGCCGAGCACTGGCGGCGAAACAAAATAAAATTAGTGGGTGCAAAATTTCTCTAGTTGTGATTGCAGTAGGACATTACAAGGAGACACTAATTAATCATCAAATTACCGTAATTAATTCAGTATTTAATAATTAATTATTTATTTTTAATGAAAATAAAAATTATTATAATTAAAATTTAATTTAATTAATAATTTTAAAAACTGCTAATTTTTTAAAGTGTAGAAGTTAAATATTTAAAGAGCTCCTAAACAAACATTTATAGAATTTCCTATTTCTATCTATCTAACTGTCAGACATATTGTAGTTCAAGGAAAATATCCAAAATATTCTTAACGAGATGAATTAGTGGATGCAAATTTTTGGACTGATTCATTTAAATTTAACTCGTCAGTCAGAATGTTATGGGTATTAATAAATTAATAAAGAATTTAATCTATTTTAGGACATCATAGTTAATTCTTGTAAAGGCATTGCCTCTAGTCTTGGAAAGGGCAGATGCCCCTACTGCTTCCGCCAACTTCGACATTATTTTCTGAAAGATCTTCTGCCTTTACGGACAAATGTCTGCCAATTTCATTCGTTTCCGAACAAAAATGAATTTAAAAATGTGTCTGAAAGTAGCCTTTTTGGATTTGAGAACAGCCTTAAGCGGGTTCGCCATAATGATGTTTCAATGTACAGGGATTTTTTTTTAACTGACGCTATTCAGAGCCGCCGGTAGCTCATTCTAATAACTGGATTGACACAAAATTTTATAAATGGACTAAGAAAACCATGGGAAAAAAAGATTCCAACAAAAAAAAATTAGTTCCAATCACCGCCGATAGGGGGAAATGTGGCGCTGTGGTAATTTATGCAACTGAGAATTAGCATAAAATACGGGCAATAAATGAAAATGCAAATTTTTGCTTACGCAAGCGACAGTAGCGCCAATAGTTTAAACTATAAATGCATGCGAAAACTCCGAGAAACAATTTCAGCTCAGGTTGAAAATGAATCTCACGTTACCGCAGCGCGCATTACTTGTGAAGTTCTATTACTGTAACCAGTGCAATGCCCCAGCCGCTCTTCGTTTATTTAGAACACGCCATAAACTGCCGAAAGGACCTTTATCCGTTAATGCATTGAAAGCGATAATTCTGAAATTCGAAGAAACAGGCTCGCTAGCAGTTCGGCCAGGCAGAGGACGTAAACCGGTGTCAGAAAAGTGATAATGGATGTTGCAATTGCGATCAACGATAGGTCACAGAGTACCTCTGCTGTTTGTAGTAGCAGCGCATGGGGTGTTGCGTGAGAACTGGATTTAAATGTTTCGACTGTATGGAAAGTCTTGCGGCGAATTCTCCACTACTATCCATACAAGATTAGCTGCTTGCAACAACTTCAACCCAATGATTACGATAAACGACTGACATTTCTTGCAAGAATGGAAGTCGATGATGCTTTCCCGTGGATAATTTTATGGGGAGATGAGGCCCATTTTCATCTAAATGGGTCTGTTAATACTCATAACTGTAGAATTTGGGCCACTGAGCAACCTCATACAGTTCTAGAAACTCCATTACATTCATCAAAGCTCACTGTTTGGTGTGGCTTTACAGCTGAATTCATCCTTGGACCATTCCTTTTTTGAGAACATAACTGCGACAGGACCAGTGACGTGTACCGTTAACGCAGAAAGATATCATAATATGCTGACTAGTTTTGTCATTCCACAACTTCAATAGAGACAATGTCTGGATTAGATCATTTTTATGCAGGATGGTGCACCACCACATATTGGTGTAAAAGTACAGCAGCTGTTGCGCCATCACTTCACTGACCAAAGAGTTATCAGTCGTTGTTTTCAATATGTCTGGCCGCCCCGGTCTCCGGATTTAACTTCATGCGATTTTTGGCTCTTGGGTTATTTGAAATCGAAAGTCTATCTTGGGGGAGTAACAAATCTGAGTATCTTAAAAGACAACATAATACATGCAGTAAGGGCTATTCCATGTGACATGTTATTCTCGGCCGTCGAAAATGTTGTACAAAGAATGCAAGGTGTGGTGCAAGAGAACGGTGGTCACATTGAATGTGGTCGAATTCCTCATCGGGAAAGTGTATATGATGAATAAAACATGGCATTTTATCCAAATTATTAATTTTGTCTGTTTCTGATGTTTTCTTTCAATGTACAGCACCAAATTTCCCCCTATCGGCGGTGATTGGAACTAATTTTTTGTTTTTGTTGGAATCTTTTTTTCCCGTGGTTTTCTTACTCCATTTATAAAATTTTGTGCCAATCCAGTTATTAGAACGAGCTACCGGCGGCTTTGAACAGCGTCAGTTAAAAAAAAAACACCCTGTATATCTTAATTACTTACATATTCTACAAACAAATGCTTGTTTCAACACATGATTATAATCGTTCATTCAAGATATTAAAACAAATTTGAAATTTTAACAATATGAAATATAACTTACAAGAGAACTTTTGTATACTCGTGTATAGCTCTGTGTAGTATTCTAAGTTCAAGCAAAATGAAAAATAATTGGTAAGGATGCAACCGAACCAAGTGAGGATTTCGTATTATAATGATCCAAACTGAAACTATATTACATCTGAATCGTTTCGAATTTAGACGCCGGACTCCATTGTTCAATCGAGTAAAAATTGAAACAAACATGTTTCAGCTTTCAAAGTCAGGGACCGATTTACAAATTTTTGGGCCCTGGGCACCTATGCTTACGGTGGTCTTGAATAAAAGAAAATATTATTGAAACCCCTACTTATTAAGATAACCACTACTGACTTTAAAAATTTTGGGATATTTAATGATGTTTTTATAAATTTTCTTCTCAGTCTTTTATCAGTAAAAGTTTTTATAACATCTTCATAATCTTTAGTATCTCGTTGACGATTTTTCGATCTTTTGAAATCTGTTTCGAAAGTGAAAGTATTTGAATAAAAAACCTGTAAACAAAAACGAAAAATTAAAAAAACGGCTTTTGTAGAGATCAACCTCAACTATCCAATGGAAAAAATAGTAAAAAGATATTGAAATGCAAACGAGATATTTAAAAAAATTCTCTCATAGAATTAACATGAGCAGGAGGACTATTGAACGTGAGTGATGTAATCCTTACAAAGTGATAATATTAACAATATAATAACGTTTTTTAATAAAAAAAAAATAAAATAGAGTTTTCTATATTAATTTTGTTTTTTAATAGTTAAAACTTCATCAGATTTTGGCAAATAATTGAAAAATCTTCAGTAGCATTTGGGCCCCCTAAAATTCGAGGGCCCTGTGCCCGTTCCCCGAATGCCCTGTCATAAATAAGGCACTGGAAAAAGTGTCGCTTTTTTGGCAAATTTCTGTTTTCATTCTGGCGATAAAATAAAAGTTTTCTAAAGCAGCATGCATTAATGAAAGGGGGGGGGGGGGGCTCTTAAAAATCTTTTTTTTTTAACTGAATGCTAACACGGGGAGACCCGTGTATTTTAGGGGCTTTTTATGGAACTTTTTACACACACACACACACAAAAAAGAACTTTGATCCCGTAAATATTTTAGGTATTTTTATAGGTTTTTCTCCCTTTTCCTTTGGAGGGGGCCAGGGCCCCTTCGGCCCCCCTTTGGGTGCGCCACTGCTTTCGATTACCAAAGGTGACCAGAAACTACTGAGATAAGGAAATAATTGTATTTTTAAGAATTGAATTACATTACTGCTCTGAAATTGATTGCAATTCTTGTTTTCAGAATTTTCTATTCTGTAGGCATAAATTGTTTTTGTTAGGGAATAGACGTAGTAACAGTTCTAAAATTAAATGTCTTATACAAATGTTGTATGTTAAAAGTAACTTACATTGTAATTTAACATTTAAAGTAATGTTCTTGTATAATTACTTGCAACTAGTATTTAAACACTTTCTTTATGAGTGCCTGACGGCGCCCTTAAACCTTCTTTGACCCCTTACATGAACGTATTGGAGAACCGTTCTAACCCCACAAATCAGTTCCACATCTTCACACTTTCTTTCTACTACAAAGGGTGGCCAACAACTACTCAGATAAGAAGGGAATAGTTGTACTTCTAAGGATCGAATTACACTTACCGTCCCACAATTGATTACAATTCCTATTTTCAGAATTTTCCTTTTTGCATGTATATATATATATATATATATTTTTTTTTTGCAGGCCGTGGAGGGGGGGGGAAGGAAGGATAGAAGTAGTTACAAATCTAAAATTAAACACCTTATGCAAATTTTGTATGTTAAAAGTAACTTACTTTCTAATTTAAGATTTAAAATAAAGGGTTTGTACAATCACTTATTACTACTAATATACCCTTTCTTTATGGGCGCCTGACGGCGCCCTTAAACCTTCTGTGGCGCCCACTACTTGAACTTATTGGGTGGGAGGCTCCCCCCTCCCCCCCTAAAGCTACGTCCTTGTCTGCTTGATTATTTATTTCTCTACAGTCTGCAGCTGTTGCAGTTCCGAGCAACCCTATATAACATGACACTTATTTTATTGTTAATAATCATTATTGTTGTTCATAATAATGCAACTTTTTTCGTTCAGTGCGAATAAACAAAAAATAACACTCATAAAGATATAACTAAAAATTGCAATTTGTTGCGTGAAGACCTAAAGTTGCGTGAAATCATTTGAATCGGTATATTTTTTTGTACTGGACAGTAAAAGATCATCTTTTGTAAACGATATGCGAGAACGGGGTGGGAAGATAATTTTTAATGTTAATCGAGTTACATTCTGGTAGAAATACTGCGGCAGACCTTGTTTGGCAGGTGGCGGTTTCTTTGAATTTCAATGTTTAAAAGGGATATTGCTATATACTAATGGAATTTAAGGGGATTTTCTTTTTATTCAGTCGCTTTTGTTTAAGCAGGGGCCATGTGTTTCTATTTTTATTTTTATTTTTACTTTGTCATTGCTGCGTTTTTAGAAAATGAGAGCTGGAAAACATTTTTATTTCTGTGACTTTATTTTACTGTAAAAAATAAAATAGCATCTGTGTAACATTTATTATTTGTGCGGGCACGTAAGTTTAAAACAATTGTAATTACGTAACTTGAAAAAAAAATTCTCTATAAATTTTATTTAGAGAAAGTTTCTCCATGTTCTAAAAAGTAAAAGAGTAAAAATTTATTTTTCTCTAATCAAAAGGTACCGAGTTATGATACTTATGAATTTTATGAATTTTATGAATTTTCAGCATTTTAATCACCAAAAATAGAAAAATGTGTTTTAAGTGTTAGAAAATACTTAAAATGCATGAAATTCAAAGTATCATAACTAGGCAAAATTTTGTTGCACAAAAATTGTGTTTTAACCATGAAACTGATCTTAATTGTCTGGATTCATCTCAACAGAAAACAGCATCTATACTTACTGCCCATAATTATTTCGGACATTCTGTTTAAAGGCCTTATACTTAAAACGCCCTTTGGCAGCATACATAGCGATTATTTATATATTACAAAAATAACAGGTTGTTGGAACCTGTCGCCTAGGCAACTGTGGAACGATACAATTTGTTAATCAAAATTAACTCCGTTTCCTATCGCTAATTTATGTAGAAAACAGAAATATAGTATTTTTATTGATATTACAGAAAAATAATTTATAAAAATATATAAAAATTATACAATAATAATTTTAAAAGATATGATAAGCTATTTTTTCTTTGTAAATGAAAAAGTTTTATTTTCAGATATGAGCGAAATCCGGTTTAATTATTATATTTTTTAATATTTTGTAAACCCTTATACCCCTAAAATAAAATATATGAAAATCAAAATGGACCATCATTCGCTCTGTGTGAATTAAATATGAATTAAAATATTACATAAAAATGTACAAATTTGACCCCGAAAATTCATCTGTTTGACCCTTTGTTTACGTGTCAGAACATATACGTTAGGATGAAACGAAAATAATGGTTAATTATTTTTCTCTCCCGTAGAAATTTGCTATAGTCTGCAAAAGTTGCCTTTTGGGATTAGAATGAAGAATATGAAATTTTTTTGCTGTACTAAAATATTTCCAGGTGCCGCAAAGGGCTCCAAAATTGACGTTTCTATGAAAAAATGATAAAATTTTCATTTGAAAAAAAAATTATTTTCTTGATCATTAAAATAATATGCACATATATACTAGGCTGGATCGAAAAATCGAAATGTGGATAATCGAATCGGCGGGGGGTACAGAAGTTGCCTTTGATGTATATTAGTATACATCTGTTTTTTTTTTTATTGAAATACATTCATATCTTCCGGTGCCCCAAGCGCCCCAAATATAGTTAAAAAATGAATATGAAAATTTATATATTTTATCATTTTTATTATTTTTTTAATTACTTTTGGCGCGGGGTGCAAAAGTTGTCTTTTATGCATATTAGTTTACATATTTTTTTTAATTGAAATCCATTCATATCTTCCGGTGCCCCAAACGCCCGAAAAATAGTTAAAAATTGAAAGTTTTATGAAAATTTATATATATACTAGGGGGCCTACCCCCTGCGAGCTACGCTCGCCAACCCCCGCTCAGACTTCGAAGCCTCTAAAAACATGACAGCGTGCTTTGTTTTAAAAATATTGGTAAATCTGTAATTGGGTTGCCATGCTTTTAACGTTTTAATGGGGCATTTTTTGATTACCATGGCCTCATACACAGCTGTTGCGACAACTGACGACTGTTTTCGGGATTGATAAGTAAAATCAATTACAACTTGAAAACCAGCTTGTATAAAATGGTTTAAATTGTGGCTACCTCTCGGACTTTTATAACAACGATCTGTATTCTATTCTTCCTTTGCGTTTAAGGATGAGAAAAATTCCATCTGCTTGTGAATAACATTAAGAACTACGGTATTGAAAAGTACTGTTAAAGACATTTTCAGCTACAGGTTTTAATTTTCTCTCTATTTTAGTGCACCATCATGCACATTTTCATGTTATTTTAAATATGTAAATTATTTATTTTAATTAATATGTATATACAAATTTTCTAATAATTATTTATCATACAAAATTACCTAAATATTTTGTGCATGCATTCATGCATTTATTCGGCATCAATTGATGACATATTTAAACAAATTTGCTATCCGCGATAATTTTACACCTTGTTATGTCACTTGAATATT
Organism: Maratus michaelseni; assembly: GCA_963931845.1. NCBI lineage: Eukaryota > Metazoa > Arthropoda > Arachnida > Araneae > Salticidae > Maratus > Maratus michaelseni. The sequence continues at coordinate 80,561,166 of OZ007598.1, forward strand.
GTCCATAAGAAAATCGGGTACTTTTCCAGTATAGGATCCTTTGCTTTTAGGTTTGGCGTAATTCGAGCTTCGAAAAGGGATAGATTCGTTAATATACATAGATTTGTTGCCAAAAGTAATGAAAACAAACCCAATGAGCTTTTGGTGCTTTTCTACTATAGGGGTCTTGACGCTTTTTTAAAAAGCTTGGCGCAATTCGGGCATCAGAAAGTGAGATTTGGTGCCAAATGACATAACTTAGTAGCATGCCATGGAAACAAATTCGATGATTTTTTTGTTTATATGCGTATTTTAATTATACGTATATTATTATTGTTTTTCTACACAAATTACTTCTGATTATATATAAAATAGGACAAATGACATTTTACGCTAAACAAATTGTATAAATATTTTTTGCTCCTTTCTTTTGCGTTTACATAAATGACGTCATTTGGACGAATTTATTCAAAATATTTTCAGTTTATAAATTAAATTAAATGCTGACAGACGATTGAATCCTAACGATAGAAATGTGATTTTTTTTTTTTTCAAATTTTCCTGAAAAACATAATTTAATCACGATCTTGTCTTCATTATCGATTGAAATAAAAGATAAATTCAATTTCAATTTGAAAATGACAAATAAAAAGAAATCAATAATCCCTATCGGGATCCTTTTCATTTTTTTTCCTTTTTTGTCCCAAAAAACAAAGTAATTAGTTGCCATCATTACAGAAATGTCATTAAAATTAGAAAAAAATTAATATCTCGAAAACTAAATCCAATTTCAAAATTCTATTACCAGTTTTGACATCCGCGGATTTTTATGGACAATTGGTATTAATTTCACCATCAAGTGTTTAATATTTTATTAAAAATAGCCTTGAAACATAATCAGTCGTTTAATCAGTCGTTTCATAAAATCGTTTCATAAATTCGTTTCATAAAATCATTTCACAAATTTGTTTCATTAGGATTTTACAAGACTTACCCTATACTACGTATGATGGGTAAGTAATAATTACTATTAATCACTTCCCCCCCCCTTTCTTTTGCGTTTACACAAATGACGTCATTTGGACGAATTTATTCAAAATATTTTCAGTTTATAAATTAAATTAAATGCTGACAGACGATTGAATCCTGACGATAGAAAAGTGATTTTTTTTATAATTTTCCTGAAAAACATAATTTAATCACAATCTTGTCTTCATTATCAATTGAAATAAAAGATAAATTCAATTTCAATTTGAAAATGACGAATAAAAAGAAATCAATAATCCCTATCGGGATCCTGTTCAATTTTTCCCCTTTTTTGTCACAAAAAAACTGTCTAATTAGTTGCCATCATTACAGAAATGTCATTAAAATTAGAAAAAAATTAATATCTCGAAAACTAAATCCAATTTCAAAATTCTATTACCAGTTTTGACATCCGCGGATTTTTATGGACAATTGGTATTAATTTCACCATCAAGCGTTTAATATTTTATTAAAAATAGCCCTGAAACATAATCAGTCGTTTAATCAGCCGTTTCATAAAATCGTTTCATAAATACGTTTCATAAAATCGTTTCACAAATTCGTTTCATTAGGATTTTATATATATAGGGTAGATATATACATTTATTTATTCTTTATTTATTTCTTTAATTACTTTTAGCGCGGGGTGCGAAAGTTGTCTTTTAAGCATACTAGCACATATGCAAAACATTTTTAACTTCGACAAATGCCTTCCGGTTGTCCCAAAACACTTAAATATTTGCCGAAAATCGATTTTTATGCAAAATTTGAACTTAAAATTATAAGTAAAAATAAGAGTTAAATAATCATTTTTGTATAGCGTAATTATTAGATCCAGGGGATGACAAATCGTTTATCGTTGATATTAAATGTATAAAATTATTTTTTATACTATATTGTTATATACGAAATTTTGAATAGAGCAGCTGCTTCAATTTGCCAGTGCCGTTTTACAAGATATTGGAATTGTACACAAAAAAGGGACTTCGAATTTAGCAGATCGTAACAAAATTCGTCGATAACGTACAAATGTTTCAAATTTAGTTGCAGAGACGAGCAATTTAGCCTTGTCTCTGTCTATTTTAACCGGATTATTTTCCGATGGGAAAAAGACAAAATAAAAATGCTAGCGATTAAGAGCACAATGTCCTACACAAAGATCAGAAAGGAGGATCATTATACTCTTGTAAAGGAACCTGACTCTCTGCATATTAAACACATTGCATTTGCAACAGGAGAAGCTAAAGGCCTTTACGACATTTACTACATTCTTTAGATGTGCTACAATTGGTACTAAAACCTTTTGTGGGCCAATTGGTACAGGAATCAAAACCTGCGAGAAGCTACCTGTAGCTTCCTTTTCTTCAATAAGTGTGGAGAATATGCCAGATAACATAGGTAGAATGGTTCTCAGCAATGATTAGCAATATTTATATGATATTTGCGTAGTAATATCAAGTGGTGAAAGTGGTTCTGACCTGGCATTTAAAACCCCTGTTTCAGTTGTTTATTCAAGATGGCTAACGACTGCACGTAGAACGTAAAGGTTGTAGGTGGCCACAGATAATCCATCTGAGAATCTCATTATTCTTACAACATATATTATCAAAGTATGGACCTATTTTGTTCCATATCGAAACAAAGCCCTCCATAACAGAAGGACAGCGGTATATTTGGAAACTTATCACATTTTCCCTATCTTAGAAAGTTCGTAGACGCTGTTGCTCAAATAGATAGCTTATTTTGTCATACTGAAAATTTGTTAATATCTATGATATGCGATAACACAGAGCCTATCAGGTCTTTAACAATACGAAAACTAATTTGTGCTAAAAATAAAAATAGAGGATCACCAGAAGTAAGAATTTTTCAAGTACCAAAAATACACTTCAAAGCAAAGTATTATTGTGAACTTATTGACTGGCAATGCTTTGAACGTTTTTAACCACCTCTTTTGATGAATGTGCCTTACGAAGAAATTGAGGCCATGGTAAAAGTAGGAAAAACGGAGGAATGGTCAAAATATCAATGCCATACACAAAATGATAAAAGGTGCATTCGCCTAGTGCCCCAGGCATCAGAAAGTGTATCTGGACAAGAAAAAAGACTCGGTTTCATGTTGAATAGAATAAAATCAAGACGCCATATCAAACATTTTAATCCCAAAAAGGATTGCAAACTTTAGAAATATGTAAATCTCTAATTAAAAGAAGTAAACAATTTGCTACGCAAGTTCAATTTTTATAATTTTTATGATTAGTGCTTTGATTTTTAACCCTTCTTTGCATGAGTTTTTCTTTTACAATTGTGTTTTTTTATACATATATTAAATATTAAACACCAGAAATTTTAAGATAGATTTTTAACTTTGTTCAGCAACATAGTTCACGGGAAATTTACTGGATTAATATTTCTATATAAATATAGTGGTGGCGAAGAAGCTGATTTATTTGTTAAAAGTTAAATAAACAGTGATGGAAATTTACATCACTATGCAATTAAGGGTTAAATTTATACTTCATGTATTATTATAAAATTATTATTATTTATAAATTTATACTTTATTAATTAAACACTTTGCCAAAATTGTAAACAATTTTCGTAAATTTAAAAATTTTAATACACTTTCTTAAAAAAAATTCTATATTTAACTATACTTGGGTCACCGGAAGATATGAATAGATTTCGATAAAAAAAAAATATGTAAACTACACAATTATGTAATACACCCAATACACAATTTTCTCACACGACGCCAAATGGAATTTATTTTAAATATTAAAAAACAAAAAAATATATACATTTTCATAAAACTTTCAATTTTTCACTATTTTTGAGACGCTTGGGGCACCTAAAGATATGAGTGGATTTCGATTAAAAAAACATGCAAACTAATATAAATAAAAGACAACTTTCACATCCCACGCCAAAAGTAATTTAAAACAAATAAATAAATATGTATATATATATATATATATATATTACAAAATTTAAATTTTTTCCGCAATTATTCTATGAAATTTGTCCATTCAATAATATTCGGTATATAACCCAGCTTATTAAAATAATTCTTATTCTTAAAATAGCCTTTTACTATCCATATGTAAAGCCAATTATTCCTAATCCACTTAATAATATTTATTCGAATGTAGTTATTCTAAAAATGGCGATAGCTTTTTTAATTTATTCTTTAAATAGAACATCTTTATTTTAATCCATTATTAAAATTCATTAGTATTATTCCCGTGTGGTCAAATTGCTATAACTTCTTTATTTAAATGCTAAAATATCGTATCTCTTAAAATATTCCGCTCAAAAAACCTTATTTCATAAAGTTATCCTATTATTAAATATCAAATGTCTATTAAATTAAATTAAATCTATAATATATAATAATTAAATCTATTGATAAAGTTTCCGAAAAACTTTAATTCTTTCTTTTTTTTTCCCTTTTATAAAGATTCATTTTCTTTTCTTCTTATTATTTTTATTACGTATTAAATTCGAAGTTTAGCTACAGCCTCAAAAACAGATAAGCTCGTTTGTTGATATGACAGGCATCTGGTACGAGATTATGGAATATTCTGGAAGGGCGTAGAACGTTTTTACATTTTACAACAAAATAAATCCACCGGAAATATTGATAAAGTTCCAAAAGAGACCTTTTGATTCGATAGAAGTGGGTCACGTGACGTATTCTGTATTATTACGCAGTTTAGTTTAAAAACACGATCATCCTGATTTGGAGAGGATTTTTTGACGCTGGGGTTTTGCTAAAAGAATCGGGACGGATTCTAGCAAATAATGGAACGTTGTATTTTTTTTTTTTGTTTAGCGTTGGCTAATGAGCATTTTCCCTGAAGAGATGTCTTAAACTGGAAATAAAAGGTTCTTCGACAAAAATATGGACTGACATTTCTTGTTGTTGATGATACCACCCGGCCGCCTGATGCGAACTAAAAGGGAAACCAATAACATAGCTAACCCTATTTATCACGAGCACGACTGCCTTCTTCCCGGATTTGAACTTGGAAACACGAGATATATATATAAGTTTTCGTAAAAATATCAATTTTTAGCCATTTTTGGGGCGTTTGGGGCACCGGAAGATATAAATGGATTTCAATTAAAAAAAAACGTGTAAACTAATATACATAAAAGGCAACCTTTGCACTCCGCGCCAAAAGTAATTTCAAAAAAAAAAAATTCGTATACTTTTCGATCCACCCTAATATATATTGTAAACAGAATATTTAAAATATGATACTTTAGCAGAAAACCTATACATTCTATGTATTACTAATATTTAGATGCCATTACAGAAAAAAATATTTTGTAGAATTTAGCGATTTTCATCATATTAATTTTTATTAATTTTACAGTAACATATTCTTGTAGTACTACGAGGAAATGAAAGAAATACAATTTCTAATTATCGTACCTTAGTTAAACAAATGACCTCATTTAGAAAAACATTAAAAGAGTGAAACCCCCAATTAATGGACACCTAAGGGACCAAAAAAAAAAGTGAGGTGACTGCAGGAGAGGGGTTGTTATTTATAACGAGAGGTTAATTTTTGCTGGAAAATTTTAATTCGGCCGCAAGAGAGGGGTGACTGTATATAAGAGTGCCGTTAAGGGAGTTTTGAATGAATAATGTTTTTAAAGGCAAAACGTTATTTTTGAGAAACATTAATTTTTTTCAAAAGTCCATAATCATAGCTGCCAACTTTTAAGCTTTTTTGCTACCACTAAAAATTAATAGAAAATGTTGCATTATTGAATGACATGATTTCGTCGGTTTAATAAGCTGAAATTTACTATAAAACTTTAGTGGTAGGAAAAAAGCGTAAAGGCTGACAGCTATGCCACAGTAATCACTCATAATCCATAATAATCACATTGACAAAGTGAACTGTTTTTTTTTTTTTTTTTCAAATTTTGGCATTATCTTTTGAAAATGTATTTTGGTTTTTATTAGTGCATCTCTTGGAGAAATGAACGGACAAGGATAATTAGATAACTAATTTAACAATCCTTGCAACTGCTTGTGTGCGACATAGGGAAATACTGAAGTCAATACGTCGATTCTCGTGATCAGATTATTTTGCTTGCTTTATTTACTGATTTAGTTTGTCATCAGAAATAGACATCGTCATAGGAGATTCTGTTACTTTAACATCATGCCATTGAAACTTATCAGTAAAATCCGTGATACCAAAGTTTATATAGGAATTAAAAATTTTCTAATGCCAACTTAATTTCAAGCCCCTGCTTTTACAATCCGGCGTAATTCAAACTCTCTTACATGACTTCTGTCGCCTAATAGCATACAAAGGAGGACATTTTCAAGTGCAGCAAAGTATGCATTTCTTCTACTGATTGGATCAATTGTACTTTTAAGAGTCTAATTAAGGTAATGTAAATAGCTGACAAGTTTTCACAAGCACTTCGATCTATAGATGCAAGATGGTTTCAACTTTATGTTAAACGAAACAGTTGCACACACTTTCAAAATGTATTTAATCAGTATTTGGAGATTTTGTGATGGTTATTCTGTTCCCACGTGCAAGCGAAGTATTCTGTTTGCTAAGGTAAGCCATCATCGTGAATGACAAAGTTTTTCTGGTTTCTTCATAGACAAACCAGAGGAACAACTTCCAACGGAGATTGTGTTACACATTTCTAACAAAGTTTGGTCCATACTTTCCTTAATTTTTAGCAATGGAATGTTATTTTCAATAGGTGAAAACTCAATCACTGGAAGTTCATAATACTTTTCTAATTGTTTCCTTATTTTTCCTCCAAATTCATTTGGATCTTTAGCTTTTCCAGCTAGAAAACAAAATAGATGACTTATGGGCAGTCCATTTACATGAAATAGACAAATCAAGCAGTGCAGTGGCTTTCATAATTCTTTTTCCAATAAAGCAATCGCACCATTATTCATTCCCGTGTTCGGGGCAGTTTCATCATATCCAATTGCAGTAATGTTTAATTATTGGTTGTCGCCATTGAAAAATGTCATTATGCTGTCTCTCATACCTTTTTTAGTGCCACAAATTGGTTTTACGTGAGTTCCATTCTTCTCTTGCACAATAGTCTTGTATTTTCTTACATCAAAAAACAATTATATACTGTTGTAACTAGTTTTACAGTTTCTTCTACATACATTTTTGGTTCTTTATTCGTTGTCGCCTAATTGTCATTCTGTCAATTTCAGTACTTCTTTCTTCATCACTAATCAGACCAATATACTGCAGAGCAGCGCTTGCAATTGTTTTAGAAATTTTGTCTGATACTGAAGTTCGATCGCAAATATAAGCCCCCATCACAATTTCATGCGCATTTGACTATGGTTTTGATTACTTGAGGTTTCAGAGACATTTGAAGTAGAGGCAATAGCAAAATTGGGATCTGATATTGTGTCCTCTACAGAACTTTGTTCTGTTTCAACCTCATTGTATACTATTTATGTTTAATTATTGTTTCAGTAAAATGTATTACGTAGTCAGTTTAGCATATTTTCTGATTAAAAGCAACGTGTAAATGTTTTTTTTTTCACTTTTTTATACTACAAGTGTATTCAGTACTCAGTTGTGAATTTGAACATAATTGCGTAATTTGTCAAAATTTTAACCCCTTAATCGTCGTGCCCGAGACATTCACGGGCAGTGTAGGCGACGTCTGTTTTATTCAGAATGTTTCATTCCCACCAGTTTTTTAAAATAGTATAATTGGGTTTATTCTCGCATTGCTTTATCTGGCTATTAAATAAGCCGAATATTTCTACTTAAAAAAACTGGTGGTAATCAAGCAATATTAATTATTAAAAAGTAGCTTACACTTAAAGAGCGCGACGATTAAGGGGTTAATACAAATCCTTCTTGAGACACCTCTAAACATAATCCAATTACGCTGATATTTAATTTCTGTCTTTATTTTGATCAAAGGCAACTTTAATAAAGTATAGCATATTGAAATTCAAAAGAAAACTTTTTCGTTCCACCCTAATATACGTCCCAGTGGACTATTTGTTTTTCCCTATTCGTATCTCTTTTTGAAAAATAATCTTTTCCATATACTTGTAGCATATTTTGAAGAGAAATATATCACGAAGAAGAAATTTTGTAAATTGTGGTATGGTCGGATATAAAAAAAACTCCTTCCGGTTTGTATTGGAAGGTAGCTTTTCTATATCTTCGTTTTAAAATTTTAGCTAATGTTACTCGAAAGCAGCAAGCTAAATTGCAAAGAACCCGATTACAGAAGATTGGTTAACACTGAATTAGAATAAGAAATTCGCCAAATTAATCAGCTGTAGCCAAGTTGACTTCATTTAGGGAGACTTATTTTTGGTTGCCAAGTTTGGCGATACTTCGCAAATTATCGCCAAGCTTGGCGAGAATTCGACGCTAACGAATATGAATATAGGTTTATGCGTATGATTGGGAAAATGATTACAACAATGAAAGATAATAATTTGCGAGAAATCCAGCTCACTAAAACTCATAAATTAATCCCAGATTTGTTTTAATCGTCTGTCTTGTTTCAAAATGTCAGCCACCCTAGAATTTTTAACTGTTATACCTCAGCCATTTAAAAAAAAATAAGGCACAACAAAAAATGCTCCGGAATCCTTTTACCAAAGCCTAACAATTAAGCAAAAAATAAATTTTAATTTCGAAATCTTTTTATATCTTTTTTAGTTTCAAATTTTTTAGTGGCCCCTGTTTTGAAAAAAGATGGGGGACCAAGCTGGATAACGAACTTACAAAAATACTAGTTAACATAACGACAAAATACTAGTTAACCTAATACACACGCTTAGTTTTACCCAAATCTGTTTATAAATACGAGTGCGAGTGCTATCGTATGACAAAGATCAGATATATATACACAAATACACACACACAGACATATATACATATCTATAATCAACATTTGAACGGAGGGTGGTTTTAGGGTCTGAGGGTTATGATCGGTGAAAATATACTGATATTTTCCGGAATTGCTTTCACGCCGAACGGTAGCTTTTTACTTCTTGTAATGAAAGCTAATTGATAGTCGCATATAACAGCCTGTAATCAAAGAGTTAACAAGTAGGGTGAACCTAAATATACAGGGTTCGTACGGACCCTGGAATTTTAAGACCAGGAAATTATTCGGTACCAGTATTTTCTTATAGATAATCTTTTCTTAAATAAGGTGAAATTTCGTACGTTTGAGCTTGATGTATTTTTTTTAGAAAAATATACTGGTACGTCACCTGGAAAAGTAACGGTACCCGTACGAACCCTGATATAATACGATATTGAATAGGCATTATACACAATTAAAAAAGTATAATACAATAGTTTTCAGAAGAAATATTCACCATTAAGTGGAACTACTTTCATAGTCATTTCGACATAGTGCTCTATAACCTTTAAATATTGAAAGGATATTTGGGATATTCTTAAATGTATTTATTAAAAAATCAATTTTTAATAAGAATGGTGGAGAAATTCAAAAGATTCGAGAAATTCCATTACAAAAGTTTCAAAGAATAGAGATATAATGTTGTTTTGTGGGTTCTAAATAAAAAGAATGAGGAGCACATGAAAGAAGTTCGAAGATTCTGAAGATTAAGTCGGCGAAATTTCCGCTTTTCTAAACTTTTAGTTAGAAAACGGATTGAGAGGCGGAAAAATAAACAGGATTTCAATTTCACTGAAAGATTTAGGGGTGGGACTAAAGAAAAGAAATATATGACTTTTAAAGTGATATTTTTGCATGGCTACTTGCTGAATTTATAAATTTTAAAAAATTTACGTTTTTTTTTTTTTTTTTTTTTTTTTTAATGTGGTTTGAATTATACTGCTCTGTATATGTTTGAAACATTTGTGATTGTCGAATTGTTTGAAAATTTTCTCTATTGGATAATACCAAAAAAAAATGTTTACAAATGACGTGAAATGGTACAGTTTAAAACTGAGAAATTATTTGTAATTTTAACCCATTTGCATTATCAGCGCTTAAAAGAGTGTCCGAAAAGTGTGGAAACGGTCGAATAACTCGAGAAATATACATCGGATTGAAAAACGGAAAAATGCATGTTTAATATTTTTGAAAAATCTATTTAGTGATATTAAAGTTGTACCCCCAACTCTGCCCCCTGGGCTGGAAAGGGGGAGACAACTTTGAAATCTTAACCGTTTTAATGCTGAAAATTTGGCCTAAAATCCACGGAACAAACAATTGTGTTTCAACCCAGAAATTTTATCTTATAAAATGTAACTCACTAGATCGCTGTAAATACTTCAGCTGTTGAATAAAAATTAAATGATTTCAATTATTGAATAAAATTTCTGAGTCGAAACAAAATTTGTTTGATCCGCAAATACATTGCGGTGCTATCGCGCTCCATAGCACTCAAACGGTTAAATGATAACCCCCCCCCCTTTTTTTTTTTACAGATTCGGATTATACGGGAGAAATTGCGTAGCTTTTATATTGAACACTGTCTTCGGAAAATCGTAGATAGCGCTGTAATCGAGTAAACTGCAGTGAGAATCGTTTCCATTAAAAAGTCTGGAAACATTCGAATAACTCGAGAAATATACATCTGAGTGAAAAATTGAAAAATGCATGTTCAATAGTTTTGAAAAATCTATTTAAGGATATCAAAGTCACCCCTTAACTCTTCCCCACTGGGGGGAAAAGGGGGCAACTTTGAAATTTTAAATGATAATTCCCCTTTTTAACACTTTCCAACCTAGTTGAAAAGTGTTTATGACTTCGGTTTGTCTGGCCGTCTGTCCATACTCTAACTCCCGTAAATAAGCTCGGATTGCCCTGCAATTTTTATATGTTATTATCGTTATCTGTAACATGTTCCTTATTTCAACTGAAGTGTGTAGCACTTATGGTTTTTTTACAGGGACACTCAAAAGAATTCCGTTACATGACGGTCTATGGAGAAAAATCATTTGCGGTTTATTTTAATGATGTTACACAATTTCAAATACATTGTAATTGATATATATCACTAAGGTGCATTACAAGAAGCTTAATATGGAATAGGGGTTGCTAGCACTTATAGTTACTTTACAGGGACAGTCAAAAGAATTCCGTTACATTACGTCTATGTAGAAAAATCGTTTGCGGTTTAATTAAATAATGTTTCACTATTTTAAACGCATTGAAATTTATATAGATCACTAAGGTGCATTACAAGAGGCTTACTACAGAATATTGTGTGTATAGCAGTCATCGTTCATTTACAGGGAAACACAAAAGAATTCTCTACTGTCTGTTAACAATAATTCCTGGAAGTGCGGTTTAAGTTGCTGAACGCGATTTAAAATTTAACTCACTTTTTGTTTATTACTTGGTGTGTATAAATTCTGTATTTCATATTCAGGGCAGCACAAAAGTTCGCGAACACATTTCCGTTTATTGACAGAAACTCCAGAAGTAGAATTTTAAACTGTGCTACAAGTTTCCTAACTAAACTAAAATTTAACATCCTATGTAGTACATATACAAATCTATAGATCCTACACAAGGCTGAATAAAATTATTGGGATATTTTTCCTAATATTGTATACGTTGGAAATATATGCTGGAAATTCTGGAAAATTAATTTTTTAAATATGTTATGTGTTTTCCAAATTGTTTACTTAGATGTTATCGTTCAGCTTATTAAACGGTAATGATTTGTAAAATTATTTTGGAAGCGTTGGAAAGTGTTACATGATCTATGCTTGACGCATGATTTTTCGTTCTTGTTTATTACAAATTAGGATTCTACGGGGAAAAATACGCAACTTTATTATTTAACATTTTCTTCAGAAAATCGCAGATGGCGCTGTATTCGTTTAAAATGCGGTGAGAATCGTTTCCATTGAAAAGTCTGGAAACAGCCGATTAACTTGAGAAATATACATCGGATTGAAAACGGAAAAATACATGTTCAATAGTTTAGAAAAATGGCAACTTTTATATCCCTAAATAGATTTTTCTAAAATATTGAACACTTTTTTCCCGTTTTTAATTTGATGTATACTTCTCGAGTTATATTTTAAGAATTTATTTAATATATATTTTATTCTAACTGTAATATGGTGTTTCTACGGTACGTTTTCAACTTTGTTGAAAGTGACGTTAAATTTTGCTGAAAATCCTGCATTACTAAGAACAAAAAACATGCCAAAATGTCTTGAATTTTAAAAGAAACATTTTCATTTCAATGAATGTGTGTGTTATTCTTGCACAAATTAACACAAATCATGCACATGATATACATAGCCATGTGCTACAGCTACAGATCAATTCAATACTTTTGTTTTACTTCATGAACTTTGAACTTTGAAGGGAGGTGGGCTTTGAGACCTATAGCTACAAGGCTGTCGTCTCGAATGATCCATATACATTTATTTTTAATTACAGAAACACATACACGACTTCAACAATCACATAAATCTGGACGAGAAAGTACAATGAAATTTTACAACACCAAGAGTTACATCCGGAAGCTTCACAAAGTGTGTGCAATGGAGCTGGCGGGAGTCGAACACCGCCGGCCTTGCTTCTTACGCTATGAAGCGATTAGCGGAGTGGTGCCTTAACCACTCGGCCACGGAGGCCCCGTTTTACAGCATGTTTCCAAATATTATTATTCTTATTCACTTTGTTGTTGATTTTCTAATTGCCCTCGTGATTAAACCTTCGAGTAAAAAGCGAGGTAAAATATTTACGTTACATTCCTGAAGTACCAGAAAAATTTATCAAGTATTTCTTTAGATATTCTACAAAACGTCAAAATCGAAAGTGTCCGGCGACATTTGGACATACACTATATGGCCATTAATGACCGGCAACTTTCAATTTTAGACATTTTGTCGAATATTAAAAAATATACTTGTTAGATTCTTCTGGAATTTTAGGATTATAAAGAACAGGTTTGACTTCATATTTATCAATGTCGATTTGATAAGGAGGACAATTAGGGGGCTAAAAAAATATTACTTTGGTTCACCCTGTAAAATAAAATGCACGAAATGATCTATCGCTACAGAATATACATAGGCAGACATTGTACAATATGTGTATTCATTTGTGTAAGAATAGCATGTATATTAATAGAGATATAGCGATTTTTTTACAAATTAAAAAAAAATTCTTGCATGTTTTTTGCTTATAACATACAGGGTTTTTAACCAAATTTAACGACAGTTTCAGAAAAATTGACACAATGTAGTAGAAACAATTTAGTGCAATTGGAATATAAATATATTAAATATTTAAGGAAATATGGGCAGTTGTATAAAATAATTTTTATCTGCGCATGCGCGAACAAGGAATTTTTTGCATAATTTAATAGTCAACTCTATCGAGCAACTTATTAAAAAAAATCAGTCAAATATCGTAAAAATTTAGAGAGATATCGGCGTTAGAGTGAGCTGTTTTTTAGCTTCTCACTAAAACTTGTTGAATGATAAGTGATTGTTCACAAACTGTCATGTTTAATTTTTATACTATATTTCATTTTTTATTGATACTTTAGTTTGCCTTGGAAAACATCATTTCACCAAGTTATAATAGTTTTGGAACGGCTCCTTTGATTTTGATTATTCTTTTTTAGTTCGAATAAGCTCATTAGGGTAGTTTTTCAAAGAGAACTAAAGTATCATTAAAAATTGGAAAATAGTATGAAAATAAAAAATGACAATTAGTTGAAAATAACCTTATCATTCAGCGAGTTTTAGTGAGAAAGTAAAAAACAGCTCACTGTAACGCCGATATCTCTCTGAATTTTTATGATAATTGACTGCATTTTTTTAATAAATTGCTCCACAGAGTTGACTATTAAATTATGCAAAAAGTTCCTTGTTATCTTTCGCGCATGCGCAGATAAAAATTATTTTATACAACTGCCCATATTTCTTTAACTATTTAATATATTTATATTCCAATTGCACTATATTGTTTCTACTACATTTTGTCAATTTTTCTGAAACTGGCGTTAAATTTGGTTAAAACCCTGTATGTTATAAGCATAAAACATGCAAGAATTTTTTTAAATTTGTAAAAAAATCGCTATATCTCTATTAATATACATGCTATTCTTACACAAATGAGTACACATATTGTACAATGTCTGCCTCTGTACACTCTGTAGCGATAGATCATTTCGTGCATTTTATTTTACAGGGTGAACCAAAGTATTCTTTTTTCTTTAATATTTTTTTAGCCTCCTAATTGTCCTCCTTATCAAATCGACGTTGATAAATATGAAGTCAAACCTGTTCTTTTTAATCCTAAAATTCCAAAAGAATCTGATAAGTATATTTTTAAATATTCGACAAAATGTCCAAAATTGAAAGTTGCCGATCATTAATGGCCATATAGCGTATTGTGTAAGGGCAAAATACAGGAGTGTTCTTAAATTTTCGAAAACCAATATTTAAAAATAGCTTTTATCTCCTTACTTAATTGCACTTTTCCATTATTAAATAAAACTATTATTACTTTTCGAAATTAGTGGAACGAAACCTAAAAATATAAGTTCACATGATTTCTTGCCAAGGAGAATAAATATGTTAACTCAAAATATTTCATTGAGCTGTCTATTCTCTTGTTTACTAGAATTGTCTAGAAATAACCTATTATAAAAGAAAAACCGTCTAAAAGTTGCACATTTATTCCGTTGGAAATCAAATTGCATCATGATACAATTTTCTAGCAGAAATAATCACAATTGTCAGACATAATATATGAGAGCCATTTAATTAGATTGAAGATAATATTTGATTAAAATTAAAATTTTTGGTTCTTTGAAAACTGTGAGACATGTATAGAAACTTTTAATTATTTCTAACTGATAGGAATACTTTTTCAGATTTGTTTTTATTGCTCAGTTCTATTACTTTTACATCTTATTTTAGTTTACCAATCATCAGGCATTACTACTGATTTTGGAGAGTAATAGTAGCATAAATGTGACATTTCATATTACTATTATTCTTTAAAAAAATCGCATCCTTTTAAAAAATGTATTTATATATTGTCAGTAAAATACATCCATTAATAGTTATCATTAAAAATACCGGGTGTTTATAATATAAGGAGCTGTCTGTAGCTTGAAGGAATAACCCGAATGAATCCAAAATCGGTACACTTACTATTCGAGAAGGGGGAAGGAGAATGGAACAATAAAAAAAAAATTGCAATAATCGCCAGCAGAGGACACTTTTGAGTGTGAAATGTAAGTGTAATACAAGAACAAAGAATTAAGGATTAAAACCGGATGACAAACCTCATTTATTGGAAAATATCACAGTGAATGTGGTTACGCTTTCGCATGGCGGTGCCGATCAGAATCAGGTTTCACATGGCCACTGTGCAGGAGGACACAATACAGGCGGTACACAATGTGCTGAACTGAGGAATGTAACGGATCAGGAGTGATGTTTCCCACATGTTGGGATAAGTGATCTTTTAAGTCATTGAGGTTTGCGACACCTCCATGGCAGTGGCGTAGCCAGGGTGGGGGTCCAGATGCTCTTGATACCACTCATTTTGTAATGTTTTCTTTGCTTCTTGTAATTCGAAAACTTTCTGCGATAATCAAGGCTAAGAAAACTTTACAATTTTTCTGGTATCCAGTACGTTTGGACCCCCCTCCCTGGCTACGCCACTGCTCCATGGTACACAACGGCGTTTGAACCGACAGGCCCCGTAGCGCCATCTGTTTTCGATTATTGCATTTTTTATTGTTCCATTCTTCTTCCCCCTTCTCGAATAGCAAGTGTACCGATTTTGGTATCATTCGGGTTATTTCTTCAAGCTACAGACAGCTCTAAATAGAGATAGTTATATTACAACCACCCTTTATATTTACATTACATTCTATTAAAAAAAAATAATTATTTTGTCAGTAAAATACATATATCAGCCGTTATCATTAAAAAGTTATTTATCAGTAAAAATACATACATTAACAGTTATCATTAAAAAATTTTATCAAGAAAAATATATACATTAATAGTTATCATTAAAAATATATGTATTATATGCATAAAAACATATATATGTTTTTAATGATAACTGTTAAAGTATGTATTTTACTGACAATATAAACGAATTTTGTAAGAGGGTATAATGTTTTTTAAGGATAATAATAATATGAAATGCTACCATTGCTCTCCAAAATCAATACTAATGCCTGATGATTGGTAAACTAAAATAAGATTTTAATATGTAAATATTATTTTAGAATACAGTGAGATTTGAGCTATATTTGTTTCACGTTCGTTTCATCAGCGCATGTTAGTAATTATCTTCGTAACAAACTAATCTGTCTGTTAAACTGGACTTAAATATACAATTTTAAAATGTACAATTTTTATTTGTTTAAAAATGAATCAGCGCAGATAGATGTTTAAACTTTTTTAATTAACTCTAATTGATAGAAACACTTATCTACATAGCTTTGTTATTTAAAGCAGTGTAACAGATATTCAATTTTGAATAAAGTTTTTAGGATTACTTGAAATCAAATAATATTTGAGCCATATGTTATTTTGCGTTGATCTGTTGAACCCGTCTGATTAGTGCTTATTTAGTGCTGGATTACTTATCAACATATCGGTCAAATTTGATATATTTTTTATAAATATCGCAATAACGATATCTAAACTCTGACTTAGCCGATATATCCCAATAACAATAATATTGTTTTACGATCACCGCGATTTTGATCCCCGAAAAACAGCGACAAATATCCCGTACCAATATGTCCTTCAATCCTTTTTTCATCCGATCCATCTATTTATTCACCGCCCTGCTTTATCTAAAACGGAAAACTATCTCTTCTGATTATCTCTCTATCATATCTCAAAGTAAGGAATATTCCAATATATCCCAATACGTTCAATCTTTGAAAACGACAAATTCTACTGTTCGTTACAGATAAATACTGAATAACATACTTTCGCTACTGAATAATAATAATCGCGCATTCCTTGTTTGACTGCTGTGATTGTTCCAGACATATTGCGATATCTCTGGGCTTTTGATATGTCATGTCCAAAAAGGTGAGCGTTGGTTATTGCGTAGCATTGATATTGCTTTATAGAGTACGGTTTCTTGGATTCGAAAGGAATTTATATCTAAGCTTAAAATGAGTGTACCGAATTGGGAAATTTTTTACACTGAATTTCAGTAGATTATCGAAATTTAACTTTTTGCTTATTCTAGTGGATTTTATTAGGAAATTAAATTTCTGAACGAATATCTATCAGTTATTCATCAAAGAAGACTTTTTGTTTTCAATGAGAGATATATTAAATAATTTAAACAATGCTAGATGATAATTAACGCAAAAAAATGAAAAAAATTACATGATTGCCTTGATTAAATTTTGTAGTAAATCGTAAGTTTCTCAAAATACGCGATATTTTTGAAAATTTTTAAATTCATATTTTTAGTCGTCCAAGGTAATCCTTTGCTAAATTAAAAATAAGAAACGATAATGATCATTGATAAAATGAAGTTTTTCAGGATTTAGTGATTTCTTTATGCCAAGATTAAACGAAGTATATATGACGAAAGGATCGTAATGTATCGGTTGTTTGGCCCGGATGCATTTCAAGTACAGAATAAACGTAATCTGACTCGGTCCTTTCAAAATGTAATTGAACCAAGTAAAACAAAGTTTGGTATTTTTAAACAAATAATTAAATTCTATGAAACGAAAGTTGCATACATTTTTATGTGGACAACTTTGAATTTCATTTTATTAATTGTGCTTTTAATCATATATTAATCTTATCATAGCGGTGAAAATGAGATTTAAAAAAAATGTTAGTAGAATAAAATGAGAAGAAGAGGAGATATACTATTTTTAAAAAAATCTTTATGAAAGTAATGGAAATGCAAATAGTTATTAAACAATTAGTTTATTTTCTTTTAAATACTTGGTTTTAAAAATATAAAATACTAGCAAGCTACGCCCGCTACGCTGGTCAATTTCTCTTAACGAACCTTTAATCAAACAAAATATTGACATTTCATAATTCACTTTTATATTTTAACAGAATAATAAGGCTACTATAATTTGTGACTCGTGCTATAGTCAATATACACGTCAGGACACGTCGCCCTTATCATTATCTTTTTACGCGTGAAGGTTTCGCTATGGTACTCTATTGTGAAATTTGGTAATTTTAGAAATTCAATAGTTGAAAAATCGCAGAATCATTAGATCATTTTTCTTTAGAAATTGTTCTTAGAGCGCATTTAGATCTTATAAATAACAATCATGCCGAACTTGAAGTTTCTAGCTCCTTCAGCCTCGCAAAAATCGCAATTTTAGAACGTTTTTCGCTTCTGCACCCTCCTCGGGGTGGTGGCACCGACATAAAATATAGCCTATGTTGGAGCAGGGATTGTCACCATCCATTTGCCACCATCACTTTTGAAATCGCTTTAGTAGTTCATGACATTCCATACAAATTGTAATTTAGAATGTTTTTAGAAAATTTTTTGCTTATTTCAACCTTTTAAATTTCGAAGGTTTTTAGATTTTGTTCTTATAGAGCATTTAAATCTTGTAAGTAACGACCATACAAAATGTCAAGTTCCTAACTCCTTCATTATTGAAAATATCATAATTTTGGAACGTTTTTCGCTCCTGCACCCTCTGCGGGCAGTGGCACCGACAAAAAATTTAGCATATGTTGGAGCAGGGACTGTCACCATCCATTTGCCACCATCACTTTTGAAATCGGTTCTGTAGTTTCAGAGATTCCATAGAAATTGTAATTTAGAATGTTTTTATAACGCTTCTTCCTCATCTCACTCTTTTAAATTGCGAATGTTTTTATAATTTGTTCTTAGAGAGCATTTATATCTTATAAGTAACTACCATACCAAATTTGATACTTCTATCTCCTTCAGTACACAAAAAATCGAAATTTTAGAACGTTTTTCGCTCCTGCACCCCCCTGGCGGGGGTGGCACCGACATAAAATATAGCCTATGTTGGTGCAGGGATTCTCACCATTAATTTGCCACCATCACTTTTAAAATCGCTTCAGTGGTTCCAGAGATTACCCCCTACAAACAAACAAACAAACAAACAAACAATCTTTACTACTTTATATATTAGTATAGATAAGGGGGAATTAGCCCCTTGTTCCCTCCCTTTATACTTAACCAATCAATCCCGAAAACTAATCAGAGATGCGCCTTAACACAGTGAACCTATAAATAAAATTTGAAGGAAATGGGATAATTCTGCATGAAAAACCCATTTACATAAATTAAGGGGGGTATTAGCCCCCCCCCTTCCCCCCCTTTATACTTAATCAATCAATCCCGAAAACTAATAAGGGAAGCGTCTTAACCCAATGAATCTATAAACAAATTTTGAAGCAAATAGAATAATTCTGCATGAAAAACCCATTTATATAAATTAAGGGGGGGGATTATCCCCCCGTTCCCCCCCTTTATACTTAACCAATCAATCCCGAAAACTAATCAGGGAAGCGCCTTAACACAGTGAACCTATAAACAAAATTTGAAGGAAAACGGAATAATTCTGCATGAAAAACCCATTTATATAAATTAAGGGAGGGATTAGCCCCCCCCCGTTCCCCCCTTTATACTCAGCCAATCAATCCCGAAAATTATCATGCAAGCGCCTTAACACAGTGAACCTATAAACAAAATTTGAAGGAAAACGGAATAATTCTGCATGAAAAACCCATTTATATAAATTAAGGGGGGGATTAGCCCCCCGTTCCCCCCCCCTTTATACTTAACCAATCAATCCCGAAAACTAATCAGGGAAGCGCCTTAACACAGTGAACCTATAAACAAAATTTGAAGGAAAACGGAATAATTCTGCATGAAAAACCCATTTATATAAATTAAGGGGGGGATTAGCCCCCCCCCGTTCCCCCCTTTATACTCAGCCAATCAATCCCGAAAATTATCATGCAAGCGCCTTAACACAGTGAACCTATAAACAAAATTTGAAGGAAAACGGAATAATTCTGCATGAAAAACCCATTTATATAAATTAAGGGGGGGATTAGCCCCCCCGATACCCCCCCTTTATACTTAACCAATCAATCCCGAAAAGTAATCAGGGAAGCGTCTTAACCCAATGAACCTATAAACAAAATTTGAAGGAAAACGGAATAATTCTGCATGAAAAACCCATTTATATAAATTAAGGGGGGGAATTAGCCCCCCGATCCCTCCCCCCTTTATATTAACTAATCAATCCCGAAAACTAATCAGGGAAGCGCCTTAACACAGTGAACCTATAAACAAAATTTGAAGGAAAACGGAATAATTCTGCATGAAAAACCCATTTATATAAATTAAGGGGGGGATTAGCCCCCCCGATACCCCCCCTTTATACTTGACCAATCAATCCCGTAAACTAATCAGGGAAGCGCCTTAACTCAGTGAACCTATAAACAAAATTTGAAGGAAAACGGAATAATTCTGCATTAAAAACCCATTTATATAAATTAAGGGGGGGGGGGAATTAGCCCCTTGTTCCCCCCCTTTTATACTTAACCAATCAATCCCGAAAACTAATCAGGGAAGCGCCTTAACACAGTGAACCTATAAACAAAATTTGAAGGAAAACGGATATTTCTATGAAGAGTTATCGCATTACGTACGTACATACATACATACAGAACCGGCTGCCAAGCTCTCAGGTCTTGACAGCCAGTGTGATAACTGAAAAATCGCAATTTTAGAACGTTTTTTGCTCCTGCACCCCCTGGGGTTAGTGGCACCGACATAAAATATTTCCTATGTTGGAGCAGGGGTTGTCACCATCAATTTGCCACCATCACTTTTGAAATCGGTTCGGTAGTTCCAGAGATTACCCCCTACAAACAAACAAACAAGATTTACTCCTTTATAATATTAGTATAGATATAAATTATGTTCTATGAGCAAATATGTATAAAAATTTTAATTCATTGCATTCAACTAGGTTTTGTGTTTAAATTGTTGATACTATATCATTAATCTTAAAATAGCACACGCTCTTACTTTCACCCCTCCCTTTAAATTAGTATCACGATATATCAACAATATCAATATTAACTTGTTGATATATTACGATATTAAATTTCTGATATCGTCCAGCCCTAGTGGTTATCATGCTGCTCCCAAAATGAGGAACATGAACCGATGTTAGCAGGTTAAAAATCAGCGCGGACTGGGCGATGTTACTGTGGACTGTTTTTAGGGTTTTCATTGTACGGGAACAATAATTATGGTACATTTTCCTTCTTCCCATTGGTCACAGACTATGGAAATTTTAAAGTTTTCATTAAAAAAAATCAGTTTTTCCATTGTCGATATTTTTGTGGTAGTGACTTTTAACTAACTGCTGTATTAACTGTTGTATGATAGTCTTTCGTGCTTCAAAAAAGAAACAAATAATAATTTAAACCTAATTTTTGGTTGAAATCGATCAAAACTAAGAACGCACATCAAAAGTTAAAACCTCGTCTAGGAGGTTTAAACACTATTTCGAGAAAACCGCATTTAAAATTTTGCAACCAAAATAAGAATAAGACCAAGTTTGTTTTTACTTACATGTAATGATCAATGTAACTCACTTGTAATTGGGTTTATATTCTGAAATCGAAAAACGCCCATGTCCCTTAAAATAAATCGGCGGTTATTGTGTTTCATATAAAATAGTTTATTAATATGTCTACTCTAATATTTCTTATAAATCCCCCGAACTATTCCTTCAATAATATGATTGTTTCCTATTTCTTCGCAACATTTGTATTAAAACTTGAATTATAAATACATTCTGGTAGCAAGTATTATAAGAAATAATGCAAATATGTGAACAAATTTTGCAATATTGTTTATTTGATTAGATTTGGAATAAAACTGATAATATCAAATATAAAGATCATATCTAAAAGAAAAACACCCATTGCAATAATTATCAATTTTGTTCATTATATTAAATTAGTTTAAAAAATTTATACTAGACTTGAAATAAAACTGAGAAGTGTTTAGTTTGTCCACTTATTCTACTTATTAAACAACGCTTTTGACAGATGGCACGAAACAAACTAAAATAAGTTTTCAATCTATGAATTCAAATTATTCTCTTTTAAAACATAGAATTACTTTAAATATATTGATGTTTATTGCATTTTGTGTAAAATAGTTTCTCGGATTTTCTATTCTAATATTTATTTAACAGATTAACTGCTGGTACTCTTTTGTAATTTAAATGGAATTTGCCAAGCGACGGTATTCGTAATGTAAATTTTGGAATCTTAGCTTTATTGTCGCCTTATATATGTATATATTGCATTGCACTCTTTATCACCTGCGTGTGTTTTCCATGTAATGATGACATTGGTGGCTGAAAGGGATAATATACAGGTACAGATAATGTGTTAATTTGTAAGGCCTACGAAATATTCCCGCAATAAAATGATAGTTTCCACGATTCCTTATTATATTTCTGTTACAAATAGAGTTGTAAATCCTGGCAATATTTAAAATAAGTGTAGATATTCGATTGAATTTTGCCGGATTATTCGCCATATTTGGTGTAAAACTGAAGGTATCACATTAATGAGTATACATTAAAAACCGATCATTGCCACACTTTTTGAAGCACCTATTAACGTCATTCAATATAAATAATTATGGTAAAGTTTTAAGTTAAAGTTTAAGCTTTAAAAGATATATTAAAATTAGTAGAGATGAGTTTGCAGTAGATAAACGTAATATGGCTGAACGTCCTTAAACCGATATTGGAAAAACAAAGTCAGTGTAAAGAAAAAACCTTGTATTAATTAACTTATAAATATAAACTATAATGATATATAATGATAAAAAGAATGACCAAAGTTTAAAACCAAACATATTTATTAAAGCGTTAAACACAAATTAAATAAATCAAAGATAACTGAAAGATAATTATAACAATGATTACTTGCGGATATAAATAAACATCTATTGCTAAAACGATATATTACTTCATAACATAGAATGGCTTAAAACGGCTTCACAACTAGTAATGTGTTAAAACTATAAATGACAACTATTGTAAAACAAGTTTAGTTATATTTTGATGGCCCAAACCAGAACAATTAAAGTAATGAAACTGATTTAATAGATGGAAAAGATAACTGGTGAATACGTTAAATATCTGATGACGATACAGCGATAAGCAGTGGCGTAGCCAGGGAGGGGTCCAAATTAGTGCTCGCGATTATACGTATAATACGTAGAAAACGTATTGTAACCGGTAACGAATTTGGATAGGAATCATATGGAAAAAAGGCTTAACTACGTATACGTTTAAACGTATATAAACGTATATTCGCGAGCACTAGTCCAAATGCTCTGGATACCAGTAATATCGTAAAGTTTTTCGTCCTTTGATTATCGCAGAAAGTTCTCTGATTTGATAAGGCAAAGAACATTTTATTATTAGTGGTATCCCACTGGTGCGATAAGTAAAGCTATAATGCCGGATACCAATTGAAAGGAACTTTGCTGAGTGAAAGTTTTGCAAACAGATGAACGACTGTATGAGCATATAAATTAGAAACACCACCGACGAGAACTTTTAATGAATAAGATGACACATGGCTAATCCCTCCAGAGTTACGATATCTCAAAGATAACCAGTTCCGATGGACTTCCCTAAATGCCGTGAGACGGTGGAATCCATCATAGAAATGTAGATAAGTTCGCCGGAGGTCAAACAGAAGACAGCTTACTTAAGAGACAGTTATAGGTTTATGCATAAATTATAGAATACTATTTCAGGATATTTCAGGTAGTATAGATGAATTAAAACATATTCAACATCATTTTCCATGGACAACATCATTAGGCTTGTTATTTACAAGGACAGCACAACACAAAGACATAACACAGACGATACAAGGCAGAAATCGAAGCGAAGCTGCTGATTGAGGGTGAAAGATCGCCTTTTACCCAAACCAGTCAAACGAAAACGTGCCTACTACGCAAGATCTCACGCAACAGGTTGAACTCTCCCGGAAGAGTCGACATCGCTGCAAGAGAACGCAGGAACGATGTGCAGCAGTTGAGGATGACCGACGCCATTTAGTGGCGGACACAGGAACTGTATAATCCGCAGATCAAACAATTCGGTTTCAACCCAGAAATTTTATTCAATAATAGAAAGCAAATATTTAGAGCGATCTGAGAAGTAACACTTTATAAAATAAAATTTCTGGATTCAAACGTGATTGTTTCAGCTGCGGATTATACACCGGAAATTACTGTGCATAATTTTTCCAAAAATTTATGTTTTATAAAGTAAATTTAAAGTATTTTACTATATAAAATTTCTGATGCGAAACATATTTATTTGATCTGGCAACAAGTTAAAGTTAACATTTCTTAATATGTTAATATCTTACACTAACAATTTTACAAATTAATGCATAGAGTCTTATAGCCAGGGACGTCAAATATCATTTTTAAAGTTACTTTTTAAAACTATAATTGGTGATGGGACATGGTAGCTTAAGGAGAACAACAGAAGAAATTAACGCAATCTCTTTAAAACAAGCTGTGAAATATGTATATTATGTACGAAATATAGATTTAACACTAAATATAAAAACAACGGGTCATTTGACCAGGACCAAGTGAAAATATTTCAATTTGAACCAGAAATGTATTTATAAAATGTATACAATATAATGTACAGTAAACAGTAAACAGTTTATCAATTCATGGGATTACCAGTTGCGAGCAACTCCACTCCCTGTATATGAGTAATTGTGTATCGCATCGTAAAGGAGCCACGTAAAAAAGTAGAAAAGTAGAAAAATGCACTTTAAAAGGAAAAAGAAGCTGTGGATTAAACTGTCAACTTCAACAGCCAATACGAAATTAGTAAGCTAGCCAATCAAGATTAGCTTGCGCAGTGGCGTAGCGTCAGGGGGGGCACGATCATTTTACTACCAGTATAATTATATACTACATTTAGCCTTATTTAATCTTTGAACGGTATGAATTAAATAAGACCAAGTATAGTGTATAAAAATACTGGTAGTAAAGTGATCCCTGCCCCCCTTGACGCTACGCCTCTGAGCTTGCGTAGAGCAGCCAGTCAGAAATTACTTGTGATTTAAGAACGAAAAAGTATTATAATAATGAGTAGGCTGAGCGAAATGAATTAAAAAAGGATAATTTCGAATAGAAATAAGTGAGAAGATGAAAAGAAAGTATGTTTAACTGTTACCAAAGGAGATTCGTTCGCTTATAAGTAAAGTGAAGCAGTAAGAACGTCATTGAAGGCATTAAGTGAGGTTATTATCATGTAGAGAGTGAAATGGAAAAGAAATCTCAAAAATACTTTTATTGGTCGAGGAAACACACTTCTTAGTGGAAATTACTAATGGGTCTGATTTGACCTATAAATTAATTCAAATGTTACAATTATGTATTTTGTACAATAATTAACCCATAAGTAATAAGATTACCAAAAGCAACAAGTATCAAGCTCTTTCTCATGTCTGCCCAACCTCCTGCAGTAAGAACTATAGTCCTTTTGTTAATTATCAATTTTAGTTGTTTTCTCATGAATCTATGATTTCCATTTCTCTGTCCCAAAGATATTTCTTCATAAATTTCTCTCAGCTCCATTAAAAGATCATTCATTTCATCTGGTATTTTTGATGCTAGGTAAACGGTGCTTATAATATAGAAAATTTCAACTACAATGAATAAAATAATACCCTTCGCTCCGCCATCAAATTTCTTTCTTTCATATACAACAACATAGAGTAAAAATACAATGACAATGTTCTTTACAATTAAATAAAATAAAAATTTTGAAAAAGTGTTTTTAATGATTTTAGTGCCGTTCCATAATAAACGACAATTCTGTAGTAAATTAATACCAATATATGTTCGATTAGGATCAATAAAACATGCATTTGATTTTAGCAAAACATTTTTCAAATAAGAAATTACTTCTTTCCATTGATAACATATCGCACAAAACAAACTCGTTAAAATTGTTGGTATTACAAGGGCTAATAAATAATAAACAAGTAAATAAATAATGGAAAATGATATTTTAAAATTTAAATTACCAAATCTGAGATTGGCGTGGGCAAGTAATATATCCAAATCAATTAAATAAACATAAAATGGCAAAAATAACATGATAAATATCGATAATATTATCAAAACATGCATTAAAATCAAACATAAATTAGATTTTCTTTGGGATGGAAAAGAGTTTACTAACTTTCGTACAATCGACAACTTTGATGATGATTTCAAAGTTTCGAAATACATGAACTGCACAGCTACAGTTAGTATAATAATAGATGCTTTGTAAGCAGAAAACGGTGGATAGCATAAGTCTGCTACAACAAATATTGGTATTAATGATAATATCATTATAATAACCATAACACATTTGTAGATCTTCATTCCAATAGACACAGTTTTTTCCTTGTCTGTCGGTACATGTATTCCCAATAGTTGAAGATAATTCCAAAAAGTGATTAAATTGTCATTCATTTGGGTATACATCATGGATATAGAATTATATACTAAAACTCTAAAAAGAATATGTGGATAAAAATGAATTCAATTGTCAACTTTTAGCCACTTTTGAAAAACAAAAATAGCACATTATATAAATACTTTGCTTTAACGTTGCAAATATGCTTGGTTTTAGACATTCACAAATAGAGTATGGCAAATGTAGGTGACTAAATTTGAGTTGAAGCTTGCTCTGTGATACTGTGATAGTAAGAATTCGATGTAACACGAAACATATATTTATTTCAATTAAAAATAAGAAAACCGTTCACATACCATGGTTTATAAAGAATATTTTTCTTATACGAAATTATTATTCTTAATTTTATAATATGTTTCCTTTATCGATGATTCCTCCTTTACAGCTCTGCTTTACGGCTTATCTTTATATATAAGCGTACTATATCCCACAGTAGTTTTCTGTTAAATACCGTTCAGTTGGTTACAGTCGAATCTTTAACACTTAACCCTTTCCGGTACAATGGTCCCCCTCCGGGCACACCTAATTTTAATTCCAAACTTGCATTCGGCACCAAGAATATTTTAATAAAATTTTGCGTTTATAATGAAAGCTTAAAATAAGGAGTTCTTATCTTCTAAAAAAATCGTTTGTAAATTACAGTGTCAGTCAGTAATTTCGCATTTTACGATCGGAATTTGTCTGTGCCGGAGAGGGTTAAATGCATAGTGCATTAAATTTGAACACTTTTATTTAACTTTTAACAAGTTCACTCCCGGGTTAAAATTACCGGAATTTTATTTTATTTAGATTGTTCGAATTCACACCAGAAAATACTAACAGCAATATTTACTTTATTTAATTACAGGCATTTCGTGATTACAATAAATAAAAATTCTTCTTTCGAAATTTCTGGTACGAATTCGTAATTTTAGATTGAAAAACTACGAGTATACTCGTGGTTGGCAGAAAATGACTTAATAAATAAATCAAGTTCTTCGCAACATCTATATTTTTATAGAAATATTAAGCCTATAAAACTCATATTAATCATATGAAATGCTACTAAATATAGTTAAAAATCTATCTTAATATTTCTGGTGTCCATTCCTTAATATAAGTATTGAATCATTTCAATTATCCATTACCATTATCGAAAGTTAACGGACTAGATAGAATAGTGCATTGTGTACTTGCAACCATTTTTAACGTTGCTTTTCAACAATACTTATACACACACTGGATATTCGAAAAAAGTTAATATAACTTTACTGCGTATTTATAGCACAGTACTGATAATTTACTTTGTATACATATTTTATAAAATCTCTCGAAAATGATATATTAAACATACAATGTCTTACATATTAAATCTAATGTCTTATTTTATGATTTTCGGAAGATTTAATATAATGTAGAGAAAAATTAATATACCTTGAGTAACTAACTATTTTTGCTGCTTTGACACTCTTCCACAAAAGCGGGAAAAGATCAATATGTAATTTCTTTGCCATCTTTTTTTAGATATTATCTTAGCTGACAGGATACGTAAAATAAAATTCCAATCAAATATCAATTTTTACTGACAATGCAAAGAACGACAAGAAAATATTTGTCCACTACCGACATCAAATGCGATGATGTTTACAAAATAGATGGTAGTTCATCTTTAAAAACCCTTTTATTGTAGTAAAATGTGTATTTTTGAAATTAAAATAATCCATTATATGGACCTACATTAAATCTTCTATATAATCTTCTATCGTATTTGAATCTATTTATAATTTCAAAACTTTACCCTCTTGACTAATTAGCTCATTTTCCAAATACCGTAATTTCCGGCGTATAATCCGCAGCTCAAAGAGTCGTTTTTCGACCCAGAAATATTATTTTATAAAATGTAACTTAAAAGATCGCTGTAAATATTTAACTACAATTATTGAATAAAATTTCTGGGTCGAAAAACGACTCTTTGAGCTGCGGATTATACGCCGGAAATTACGGTAAGTCATTTTAATATTCTTAATGTATTTTTACTTCATAAAAATTGAATTCTTGTTTTTTCAAAATACAAAATTAAGCTTTATATACAAGAGATCGCTGGATCAGCTTCAAGCTCAATGAACGTGTGAATGTGTGTTTTCACATGCGTATATTTTTATACATGGTATATGTTAGTACATTTCTTTCTTAATCTAATAAGTTTCAAAGAAGTAAGGCATATGAATTAATTCAGAAAAATTACTATGTTAATTTATGACGGGAGGCAATGATGAAATTTCAGTATCTTAAATATCTGCACTGTGGAGCTATATAAGTTTAACCATGCAGTTCCCAAAAAATCCTCCAAACTGTAAAAAAAAAAAAAAAAAAAAAAAAAAAAAAAAAAAAGTATCTGAAAATAATACGAATATTAATACGGTTTCCGAAAATATAATATAACTCCTTCCAAGTTAACTGCGAATCCAGAAAGCTTTCCTTTATCTTTGAAACATCAGAAACGAATAGATCTCTGAGGTTTAAAAAAAGTATTTCAGAAACATGAGATTTATTTTGGTGCCAATAATTTTCAGAAGCGTTTCTGAGTACTTTTTGCAGTGTATTAATCAATTTTCTCAGCACGAAATATTGGGTTTTCAGATACAATCAATTCTCAGGTAAACATTTTCAGCTGATTAAAAGATTTTTTCTGGAAGATTTACAAAATAGAGGTTAATATTAATGTTAATGTTGTTAATTTAGCATGTTTGTCTGTTGAATATGTTAGTTGAACATAAAAATGTTTACTTGAGAATTCACAGCATCCATAACATCAAAATTTCACGTTTAAAAAAACTTCTTAATACACTGTAAAACCTACTCTGAAACATTTCCGAAAATTACGGGCAGCAAAAGAAACATTTGTTTCACAAACGTTTCAATAACTCTGGTATTTTCTATGTTTCAGAGAATGAAAGAACGCTTTTCGGAATTGTGGCTATCTCGGAAGAGAGTATCTGTTATATTTTCGTAAGCCGTATTTTCTTAACATTTTTGGAAGCATCTGCCTCATTTTACAGTGCAGGGTGCGCTTCTCTTTTTCTCCGTAATTCTTGGGAAAATTGCCACAGGCAGGTTCAGACCAACTTATTGTTGTATTCTTAGAGACTAAATGAAGATGTTTGGATCTAATACATTACGTTTTGAAAGAAAGAAACAATCTTCTTATTAGATGCCAAAAGACTTTATACCATTAAGAGAATAGAAGAAGGTATTTCTTCGTCTTTCGTAATGGTACTACAGTTAATACATATGCACAAATTGTGCCACTTTGTAAGGAAAGTTAACGATCTATTCCAGAGACATCAAAATGGTTTTTTTTGACGATCAGCGGATTTAAAAATTAGACTATATTAGATCCCGGTGGTATGAAATAGAGTGTCTGTATAAGAAAATGGCGGCAAACTTACAGAGCGCATACTGAGACGGAAGTTTTTGTTTAAACTATGGCAAACCTATATTCTAGAAGCTGGCGATATACGCCTGGACGAGTTCGAATCGATGAGTAAGACAAGTAAAAAAAAATTAGCTTGACTTCAATGGCAGGTTCTCCACGATGCGTGACAATTCATTTTTGTCCATCATCGTCACAACCAATCAAAATTTATTGCCTGTTTGTCTCCACTCTCTCATCTCGTAGTATGGAAAATAAGTAGAGATGTTTGGATAAACACACGTGCACAAAAGAACGAATAAGACTCGTTCAATGATTCTGCTGGGATATAATGAAGCTGTCATATTACAGAATGTTGGCTGTTAAATGGATTTAAGATAAAAGTGAATTTTTCAAACTTGACGGCAACTACGAAGTTTTACTGATTTTTTGTAAGTTAAAAAAAAAAAAAAATCAGAGTTTTTTACGTGGGAAAAAGGAAAAAAGAAGTACAAAATTGACAATATTTTTGAATAGGATTAATAAATAAATATTTTTTTTGCATTTTTTTCAGCCCTTTTTTTAAATAGAAGAATATATTTTCTTTGGCTCTTTCTCCCATTACTAACCATATTTTAACAATATCTTAATTGAAAAAATTTTTAGAAGTGCGATATAATGTCATAAATTGTTATTGATTAATAAGATAGGACATTTAAATTATCAACAAAATGAAACTATTAAGAAAAGTAATTTATCGGCTACAATGGTCTTAATATCTCATGCTAGCTTACTTTGATATGAAACAGTTTTCTAAATATAGAAAAATTTTGAGCAAAATTTAATCCGACACCAGTTAACCAGATGTAAATGAAGCTTTATCTTTTTAGTTTTTTGTTCTAATATTGCAATAACATTTATTGTAACAATATATTGTATAACTAATAATAAATTTGAAAGTCTACTCTTTATTATTCTATTAAATTTTATATACAGTGATCTCTCACTTATACGCGATACACGGAAATCATTTTTCAGCACCAGTTTTTTTTAGGATAATTTTCGTCCTTGTTAAATCGCAGAATTTATAAATCCAATTTTACTGTTTTAAAAGAGTGGTATGAAAAAGTAATTACTGAACATCGCGTATAAGTGAAAGATCACTGTATAACTTATTCTTCCGTTGAATTAATTCCATCTAAACTTAATATCTTATGATTATAGCTGCCAACTTTTACGCTTTTTTCCTACCACTAAAATTTTATAGTAAATTTTACCTTATTAAATCACTGAAATCATGTAATTCAATAACACAAAAATTTCTATTAATTTTTAGTGGTAGCAAAAAAACGTAAAAGTTGGCAGCTGTGTTATGATATATTTATTGCGAATCTTAATATTTCATATATAAATTGTTTATACAAATTTTAATTTTAATTTGTAGGTTTAAACGACTATTTGGTTTCGGCTCTGCTCGATTTCGTGTTGGATTTTGACTTTTGAGAATCTGCTATACTCGATTTTGTCAATCATAAACCCGAATATTGATTTAGAAGAAACAATGTATATTTAATTTTGAATAAGAATATATTCATTTATTTTTTCATAAAATGTTAAATTAAAACTATTGATACTTCAATATTATCGAAATACCAGTGATAGCTTGATACTAGTTAAAGTTTTTCACATTTTCATAAAAATACAGAATATTTTCTTCATTTTAGGTTTCGGTTCAGGTTATGCTTCTCCGTACAATACTATAATTGAAATGATGAAATTGGCAATAATACATTTTACAACCGATGTTCTCTAAAATTAAAAAAAAATTTCCCAAGTCAAAAGAATAATTAAAGTAACGTATGCGATCTTTTGATATATCATACAGAGATATATTGTTAAATAATTCCGTCAAGTAATATTAGCTACAATTTAATAGTAAAATCGATGTCGTTATGCGTTATCGGTTAGCATAACGGCTAAACATCTTTAGCATACAATAATGTAATGAGTAATTGAACTTGAAATCATTAGAAGGCTGTCACTGTATGCATTTCTGCCACGTCAAATGAGCATAACATGGTAATGTAATATTCGCTCTTCATTTCAAATTTGTCGGATAGCAATGATAGATTGGATGCAAGTTAATTTGAAATTAGAGATATCCACTTATGCTTAAAAGGGGAGGGTCAACTAACTTAAAAATAATCAACTGTGTGTTATTTCAACGAAATTTTGATAATTGTAAATATGTCAAAAAGAAAAAAATAATCAAAAACAACAAACGGCTATAATTTAGTTATAATTGATGCAAGAATAAATTAAAAGTGCTGATTTGATTTGTATAAACTTTTTAATATTGTATGTAATTTATTTTGTAATAAGGAGTCGGCTGCATATTACAAATTTTATTAACTTTCAATTTTGTAATGATAATACCTTCTTTCATCGAAGTTAAAAGTTTAGAGCGTTTTGATTTTTTCAAATCCTGGAAAATTCACTTAATGTGTAGTATTTTTTTTTAATCCAAAGCTTACAAAATCGATTTAACAAATATCAATTAAACCTAAAAAGCGAACAGTAATTTTTGGCGTATAAGCCGTGAAAGAAATGAGAACGACGAGCAGCAACGACGTAAGCAGAACGCAAAGAAGAACGACGTAGAAATGAGTTACATTTTATAAAATAAAATTTCTGGTTGATTACAGATTTATTTGAATCTCTGCTTATACGCCGGAAATTATGGTAGATTTAAAACCTGTCTTTCACTGAAAATGTGTACAAATTTGAATTAAAAAAGAATGAAAAAAATTAACTATATGCAAGTTGTATGGTTTCATTAACATCTACGCATTGTGCGTTAGATATATTTTGTGATAGTCTTGCAGTGTCTTTAAAATAAATAGTTTTTGAGATTCATCTTCAGTAAACTGAAAACTAATTTTTTCCAATATTTATCTCCCCTTTCAGCTACATGACTATAAACTTTTGATTTTGTTACTTCATATCCATTTAGTAGTCTTTCTTCATTTTTCCAGTGTGTTCAATCCTGTTGCAAAAAACTATTTTTAAACAGTGTTGACTATCATGTTTAATCATTACATTATATATACAATATAGTATCCACCAATAGTTATACAGTTATTCCATCATTTTATCAGTGCTCCAATACCAGTGGCATAAAATTCTTTGTGTTGCAGTCTGAGCCCAATTTTGACTTCATATTGAACCTCTTCATCATCTGAAAACATCATCTTTCCTACAAACTGATTTCAGTGGACTAAACAGACGAAAATCTCTTGGGGCTAAGTCGAGGCTGTAATCTGGATGTTGAAGAAGATGTCAATCAAACTTTTGAATTGTCCCCTGTGCTAGGACTGCCAATAGGCCTGGACGCATCCTCAAGCCCATCATCATTTTGAAACTGATTTAAGCAGGGGTGCCATTTCTACCTAGTCAATATGAAATGAACATTATAAAGCTGGATGATGCTTCCACGTATTAACATTTTTGGAAACACTTGTTACTACTTAAAAATATATCATATCAATTTATGACTTACTTAATGACTCTACTTCGTATATACACCTGTGAGAGTATATAATTGCTAGAAGCATTTTTATATGCATTATAACCGACAGTTACAGTACGAAATTTAATCAGATTTTCATGAAATTTTGGTCTGAAAACAAAAAAGATATATATATATATATATATATATATATATATATATATATATATATTTACACTTAAATTTTAATAATTTATAATAATTTAATAATTTTGTTATTAATTTCAATTTTCAGTGATGTCATTTACAAATGTAGTTAAAGCAAACTTTAAGATATTTAGACACATTATTAAATTTCCATTCATTATCTTTTTTTTTTTTTTTTTTTTTTTTTGTACAAATTGAATCGAAATATGATAGCCAAATCTGAATTTACATACCCGAATCTAGGTTAAAAAGGGTCCAGATCATGGTTCGAACCAGGGACATTTTGACTTAAGCTGACAATACTGTGTCAACTAAGCTATCCTGGACAAATCTGGAATGATATCTGTCAGGTTTCTGACTTTAGCAAGACTCATATTTTATATTTCTGATTAATTTAAGTAATTATTTTTATTCATTATTATATTACTGTATTTCAATATATAAATATTCTTTTGCTGTAAAACTGCGGTATGTGATTGACAGTGGAATTTTCCCTGATCCTATTATCTATTTGAGGGAGGTTATCAATTTCTTTGTAAAGTATTAATCCGGCTTTGAAAAGAAATACAATGACAGAAATAGAATGGACACCACATTCCTAGGGAGCTGGATTTCACAGAAGAATGCAAGAGGACAATGATCGAGAGGCAAGCTGGGGTGGAAATATCGAGAAGAAACACTGCCACGTGAAGGGAAGCTCCGTGAATGAATAATGACAGCCCCGTCGTTCTGGAGTGTGAGCAGAGCAGTGAGAGACTCGTGACGCGTGGAAGGGCAGCCGAGAGGGTAGGAAGCCAGAGAGTGGTTGGTGTGCCGTGAAGAGGGGAGGAGGTGTATGGTTGATGTATAGCAGATAGCGTAAGACGCAAGGGTTGTCAGTGCACACCGTTGGATATAGACATGTTAAGAGCGTAGAGAATTGTGTTTAATTACAGATGTAATGTGTATTGGACAGTTTGGTCCAGAGTAAAACTAATTACTTAGGCGGAATTATATGTACGAGTAGTACATTTGAGATATATATTAAGACGGGTGAGCAGGGAGATTGCCATATGACATTCACATACGGCTAGTGACAATATAATAAATATCACTGTAACATTTTTCTTGCATAATAATTTTAATCAATAAATTATTAATTGGTTATTTTATGAGAACTTCTTTTTCCCAACGTGTCCGGTATCACTTTAATACCGGTGGTGGCAGCAAAAATACCATAGAACTAAGGTATCCATTCTAGGAGTATAATTATGATGACCGAACAAGGCAACGTAACCATTACAATATCTGAATCAGCTCAACACAATAAATCACAGGTAATGGAACTCTAAGAAACGTTAGCTTAAGCCAAAAGGTCCATGGTTCGAATCCTGATTTAGACACTTTTTCACTAAGTTGGAAAATTACAATTCGTTTACTTATTTACCAGTTAGAATAATTGAGTTAAAATTAATCCGGCTTAATTACGTATCCATTGTTTCTTGGAGTTCCATTATCTGCTGCTATAATAGTAATTTATTCTGTTCAGCTAATTCAGATATCAGACCAGATGTTATTATCCATGTGGTTTTATGGGCGAATTATGTCTGCCATATTTGTCCGGGATAGCTCATTTGGCACAACATTCGCAGCTTAAGACAGACGGTCCCTGGAACGAATCCTGGTCTGGACAATTTTCACTCCGTTGTAAAATTACAATTCGTGTGATTTATTTAACAATGAGAATAATTGTGTTAAGATTAATCAAGTGAATTTTTCATTAACTTTCTTTATTACAAAAATTAAATATAAAACAGAAATGTTTGTCTTTTAAAATAATGTTGGTGACTTATTTCCTTTCTGTTAAAAACTGAATTCAATGTATTCAACGTAAAGGATTATTTTACTTCACTCAGATATTTACATCTTTTAATGCGAGCTTGGGTTAGTGCAGATGAAAAATAGCTTGACTTGAAAGGGCGTTTGTTTGGGTGAAAAGGTCTTGAAAGGGTCATTGTTTTCACCTCTTTTTTCTCTCAAATTTGGGAATTATACGTGGGTACATGCGGTATAATAATCAGGGTTCGTATGATTCTACCACAGTTTTTAATGGAATTTTTCTATTTCATATTTAACCCTTAATTGCATAGTGATGTAAATATCCATCACTTTTTATTTAACTTTTAATAAATAAATCAACTTCTTCGCCACCACTATATTTATATAGAAATATTAATCCAGTAAATTTCCAGTGAACTATGTTGTTTAACAAAGTTAAAAATCTTTCTTAAAATTTCTGGTTTCTAATATTTAATATATGTATAAAAAAACACAATTGTAAAAGAAAAACTCATGCAATTAAGGGTTAAATAGCAGAAATTGCAGACGCCTTTTCTGATTATAAATAAATTGAAAAATTCTGTTAAAATATAGTGGTAAAAGCGTACGAGCTCTGATAATGAAAACGTATTGTCTGCCTAATGAATTTATGCGGGAGAGATAGAAAAATGTGTAAATTATTTTAAGCGAAAAACAAACAGCTTACCGAAATAAAATTTAGATATGGAATTACTGTTCATTTATTAAAGTCTTGCAAAGTATGAAATAATCCATATAAATACCAGTCTACATTTGTGTGTGTAACTATACTTAAAATGGTAGCTGCACTGATTACGTACTATAGAACAAAAAACAAGTTGTTTCTTTTTATATCTCAGCGCTTTCAAGAAAATGTTAAATACAACGACCTCTAGAAATCGTAATGAAAATTTCTCTACTTCGTGACGAAAGAATGTCGCCTTATTCGCAACAACTAATTTTTGCTGATGAAATGTGTTGTTTCTAATCGGATATCAACATTTTTCCATAGAAAGTTTCGCATACGTAATCTCACAATTCTATCAACTAAGTAATGCAGAAAACATTTTGATACAAAATTGGTGCCAGAATGATAATAACTAAATGAAACCTGTCAAAACTTGACGGTAAACAACTCGATGACACCATAGAAATTCAATTCTTGAATCAATACAGGTGTGTATTAAAACATTTCAATCGTATTAATCGATAAAACAAGTCTACACAGCATCATCCTCTAGCAATAAAAGATATCTTACTATAAAACAGTTTCCATCCAGAAACATCGCGAACATTATAAGGTGCTGTAGCGATCTTAACTGACTTGAACAGTATAAAGCGAGATAAATAACTAAATCCAAATAAAAGTACGACATGAGTACGTAATAAACCAGAATAAATAAAGAAAGAATGAAAAAATACCTAATATTTTAATCAAAACCCACCAAAACAGCATGTATGCCTACAATCAACGTGCAAGACAATAATGGTAATTTGAATAAATCCTAAGAATCCTCGTTTAATATCTGCAAAGGAAATGCCCACCCTAAAAATGTCTTCTGCGCAAGCGCTAGCCATGAACATCCAAACGGATTATTTCTACATTAGTGTTGAATTCAGGTACTTTTTTCCGGGAGGGATTTCTGTGACTCCGGGAAGGGGCACATTGTAGAATTCCGGGGGGGAAATTGCACTTTTTAACCATTTAAACCATAAAATCTCAAATCTTCCGGTGGGGAGAGTTCAATGCTCCGGGGGGAATGTTCTGCCCAAACCATCCCCTGAATTCAACACTGTCTACAGTGAATATCATTCACTTTAATAGGAGCTGGTCGCTCCGGAATGCTTGACGCATGTGCAATTAGGTCGAATTTGCGAAGATCTTACAGAAATCCTTAGTGTTTTAATATATAGGATTGGGAACAACACATTTGGACAGTAAAAATCGGTTGTCGCAAAGATGGCGGTATTCGTTAGTTAACCTTTTGACTACAAGCCTGGACTGGCGACTATTTTTATGCTCAGTCGTACCACAATTTACAAACAATTTTCTTTGTGTTAGTTTTTCTTTAGAAAATATTCTAGTGTAAATGTACGTCAGAGATTTTTTTAATAAGTGGTACGAACAGAATTATAAACAAGAACGAAAAATCATGCGTCAAGCATAGATTATGTAACACTTTCCAACGCTTCCAAAATAATTTTACAAATCATTACCGTTTAATAAGCTGAAAGATAACATCTAAGTAAACAATTTGGAAAACGCATAACATATTTAAAAACGTAATTTCTGGAATTTCCAACCTATACAATATTCGGAAAAATATCAGAATACTTTTATTCAGCCCTGTATATGATCTATAGATTTGTATATGTACTACATAGGATGCTAAATTTTAGTTTAGTTAGGAAACGCTTAGCACAGTTTTAAATTCTCTTCTGGAGTTTCTGTCAATAAACGAAAATGTGTTCGCGAACTTTTGTGCTGCCCTTTGCATGATCTACAGAATTTATACACACCAAGTAATAGACAAAAAGTGAGTTAAACTTAAAATCGCATTTACTAACTTAAAACGCACTTCCAGGAATTTTTGTTAACAGACAGTAGATAATTCTTTTGTGTGTCCCTGTAAATGAACGATGACTGCTATACACACAATATTCTGTAAAAAGCCTCTTGTAATGCACCTTAGTGGTAAATATAAATTTCAATGCGTCTAAAATAATGAAACATTATTTAAATAAACCGCAGACGATTTTTCTCCATAGACGTAATGTAACGGAATTCTTTTGACTGTCTCTGTAAAGTAACTATAAGTGCTATGCACACCCTATTCCATATTAAGTTTCTTGTAATGCACCTTAGTGATATATATCAGTTACAATGTGTTTGAAATTGTGTAACATCATTAAAATAAACCGCAAATGATTTTTCCCCATAGACCGTAATGTCACGGAATTCTTTTGAGTGTCCCTGTAAAAAAACTATAAGTGCTACACACTTCAGTTGAAATAGGGAACATGCTATAGATGTCGACAATAACACATAAGAATTGCAGGGCAATCCGAGCATATTTAGGTTAGTTAGAGCACGGACAGACGGCAGACGGCCAGACGGCAGAAAACCCGAAATCATAAACGCTTTTCAACTAGGTTGGAAAGTGTTAAAAAGAAAGAAAAAAAGTGGTACGAATAGAAGTATTAAAAAAAAAAACAGTTGTTCTGACGATTTATGTCCCAACCACGTGATCAAAGTGTTAAGGGTTAAGACACAGGGACTGTAATGTAGAATGGAAATTGATTAATATTTTCCGTCTAATCTTGCAATTCAACATATATTTTTAAAAACGCTGACAACGGCTAACTGTAGTTGCTAAATTTCATCTGAAATTAAATTTTGCTTATTAGACCAAATTTAAAATAACGTTCTCTGCAAAAAAAAAGAGCAACATAAATATATGAATTGAGCAGGAAAATTGTTCTCTTTTAATTTTCTTTGAAAAAATGTTTATAGCAATCTAAATTGTTTGACTTGATTAATGCATAATCATAAAAGACGAGAAAATATTTTTAAAATTGTAATAGCTGATACGTTAAAAAGAAAAAAAGAAGGAAAGGAAAAGAAAAGAAAAGAAAAAATAATATATTTTTTTATTAATCATAATTTGAAATATTTTATCTATGCATTTCAAATTTATAGTTGAATTTTCGATAAATTCGAAACTGAAAAAAAATAAAACTTAAATCAAAATGAAATGCAATAAATAAATAAATAAATAAATAATAAAATAAAAAATATATATAATTTAACAAATTACAATAACCATTGGAAAAATGTTCCAAAAGCTTTAAAAAAAATAATAATAATTACCGTACTTTTGTGTAATAGCGGCCCCCACAATAATGATTATGCCAAGGTTGCAATTATGATTTCGCCAAGATCATCGCAAAGCTGATATATGCATCCTATATACGCATATATATATATTCCAAACATATGTACCATATACGTCATTATACACATATTAATTACGTCTTATATGTCGTATATACATCGTATACACATGTCATATATATACATCATATATGACTATAACTTGGTCACATACGTCAAGAAATGTTATATATATATATCATATATTATTATAATGTCATACATGCTTTATAATTTGGGGATAAATCTTGTTCGCTTGGCGATTCATCCTTGGGGGCCGCTATGACACGAAAGTCCAAATTTACAATATATTAATGAAAACAGAAACAAAACAAAAATACTTTATCGGGTCCTTCCTACAATAACTTTAACTCTTGTTTAGACTGATGTCTGAGATAAAGGTATTTTGAGGAAATTAAAGTTGAAGACCACGTTTTTTTGCTTTATAAGACGATTTCTCATCCGACGTCAATTTTTGAATTCGGCTTTTTTTCATATCTGATAATTTGCATCTATCCTTTTTGTAACTTTGACATTTTTGTAACGATTTTTGCATTTCTATTGCCTATTCAAAGAAAAATTCTTCTAAAGTTACAAAATTAAAAAA
This sequence comes from Maratus michaelseni, assembly GCA_963931845.1. Classification (NCBI taxonomy): domain Eukaryota; kingdom Metazoa; phylum Arthropoda; class Arachnida; order Araneae; family Salticidae; genus Maratus; species Maratus michaelseni. The sequence goes on from OZ007598.1 coordinate 80,601,242, forward strand.
AAAAATTCTTATAAAGTTACAGAATTTCGTTAAAAATTCTTCTAAAGTGACAGAATTTCGTTAAAAATTCTTCTAAAGTTACAGGATTTCGTCAAAAAAGCTTAAAAACTCTTTAAAAAAATAAAGTGACGACGTCAATAAAATGACGACGTCAAGAGGTCCATTCTCGACCATAAACAACAACCATTTTCCCAAATGTTAATAAATAAAAAAATAAAAATAATGTCAAAAATCAACCCTAAGGAAACAAATAATATTCATGCAAAATAACGATCGATTTTTCTTTAGATGCCAACTTTTGCGTTTTGTTGTTGCATTTTCTTCAAATAGAAATCTTTTTCTGAAAAAGATTTTTCATTAAAAAAGTGGTAATTATTTCCAAATAAAACATAAATAAAAGCCGTGTTGATAAAACTTAATAAAATGATGTATGTTTGTATTGTATTGCGAAACAAATAAAAACGTAAATTACCGGGAAAAAATTTAATAATATAATAATATATAACAATATATTAATTTGCACTCGATTTTTCTAATTCGTAATTAAATCACACGAGTTGTAATTTTCCAACCGACTTTAAAAAGTATAAAGGCTAGAATTGGAAACAGGCACTTTTGGCGTAAGATACCATTGCTCTGCCAAATGAACTATATTGGACAAATCTGGCAGACACAATTAAGAACAGACCAAAGAACTTCATTGATTATGACATCTGGTCTGATATATGTATCAGCTCAACAGAATAAATCGTAGGCAGTGTTGCCAAGTCTCCGAATTTTTGCACACCAGTAATTTTTTACAGACAATGTTGTCTTAAATCGCAAAATGCTCTGATTAAATAAAACAACATTTTCTGGACTAAATTACTGGTATCCAAAAAGCCGGAGACTTGGCAGGTCTGATCGTAGGTAATGAATCGCCAAGAAAACGTTGGATATGAAATTTCACCATATTACTTTCAACACAATTTTTTCGGTACAAATTGAAATGACGTTAATAATTAGCTGAATGAATACGTTCAATAGTTTTAAATAAAAATGTTGGCGTCAAATATTTTTATATACCTTGAATAAAATTTCTGGACGTCCTAGTGTTAATTACTCAAGCCACAGATCGAATTTCAAAAATCGGACTACATTATAACATCAGTTTTATTATGATCTATATTTACAGAAAAATACATTGTGATTACAATATAGATATTTCAATTACAGGAAAATAATAATAGTCTTCTAATTATTGTATCAATTTCGATGAAAGTAAGAATGCATAATCAAATTATGATCCACTCTAAGTAGAAAAAATAAAAAGCAGTTGACGTAATTTGTATGTATTCGTCATAGATTTAATTTTTAAGAGTGAAAATATAAATTTCCATTTAAAAAATATGTTTTTTCATCAGTGAAGGGCAGATGTTCTGCTAAAATCAGCGTTCATTATCAATAAAGTAAAGGATTTATTTTTAAGCCATAATTTCTAATATTTTGTAATTTTGATGCTTTTTTTAATTCGCTTTTCCTCTGTTGTCAGAGAAACCGTACATTTTTCTGTTATACATTCCATAAATAAACGGGCATTCTCATTTATAAAGCTAAGAGATTTTACTAAGTAACATCAAAATAACGTTACTTTTCTCCGAATGTCGTTTTAATAATTTATGGGCGAAAATGTGTGTAGCTCAATTATTGTGATCGTCATATTTTTTAGAATATTACATTTTTCTTTATTTTATACAGAAGATCTCATGGTTAGGTAGTGAAAAGCTGAGCTCTGTTACAGTGTTGCCAGTGGGCTACTTTTTTAAAAATCAGATTGCTTGATTGGCACCACTTTTTTTAAATGGTATAATTCGCCTTGTTTTCGCCTTATTTAGTCCGCCATTAAATTAGGCGAATTTTACTCTTTCAAAAAATAGGTGGCAATCAGGAAAATTGAATTAAAAAAAAGTAGTCCACTGGCAGCACTGCTCTGTTAGACTACAATAAAAGTAATATTTATCAAAATTTAACCCAGAAAAAAATACAGAAAAATAGAAAATGATTTTAAACTTTTCACGGAACCTTGCGATTTGAATTTTACAAAATTTGATCAAGTCATGAGATATCTTCGTTGATAGTCTTTGAAAAAAAAAGTAGATAGATGTCCTTCAAATTTCTGTGTATGGCTAAATTATAGAAGAGGCGCGATGTAACGGAAAGTGCTAGAAAATTTAAAAGTTGATAACTATTAAATATACTACTTTTGCCTCAAAGGCGTTAATATAAAAAGTTAAGTATACTCGTTAGAATTCCAAAGACTGTTCCACCGCTACTTAAGAAAAAATATGCTTTTTATTATTTAATTTGAAAAAAAAGTAATCATTTCTTTTATTCATTGAATTTGTAATATTTTTCATCGGTTAAATAAAGAGAAAATTTCTTTTAGAAAATTGTGGTAACACAGAGCGCACCTTGATATACATTATTGAACGACCGAAATAAGTTTTGGATCGAAATTAGAGTTTTGGCTCTAATTCAAATTTCGGTCGAAAACGAAATTGTCTCAGATGGAAACTTTAAGCTATTAATGAATGCGTACGTGTAAAGATAATATTAATTATTCACAAACCCATATACCTCTATAGAAGCACATTTATTGATGTTTTTATTTCTTTTTGAAAAACCAAAACAACATTAGTCAACAGTTAGTTTTAAAAATCAATAATTAAAAGCATTTATATTATTAACTAAGCAGTTATTCATATAGTAAAAAAAATGTATTAAAAAATTACTGTAAAGTTCTATCAAATAAATAATGCAGAAAACATTTTGATACAGAAATTGGTGCCAGAATGATAATAACTAAATGAAACCCGTCAAAACCTGACGGTAAACAACTCAATGATAACATAGAAATACAATTCTTGAATCAATACTGGTGTGTATTGAAACATTTCAATCCTATTAATCGATAAAACAGGTGTACAGAGCATCTTCTGATAACAATAACAAACATCGTACTATTAAACAGTTTTCATCCAGTAACATCGCGAACATTATAAGATTCTGTAACGATCTTAACTGATTTGAACAGTATAAGGCGAAGTTAATAACTAAATCAAAATATAAGTACAACATGGATACGAAATAAACCAGAAAAAATACCTAATATTTTAATCAAAAGTTACCAAAACAGCATGTATACCTACAATTAACGTGCAAAACAGTAACGGCAATTTACATGAATCCTAAAAATCCTCTCTTCATATCTGCGCAGAAAACACACTAAAAATGCCCTCTACGCATGCGCTAGCCATGAACATTCAAAAGGATTCTTTCTACAGTGAATATCATTCAATTTAATAGGAGCTGTTCACCCCGGAAAGCTTAACGAAGACCTTACAGAAATTGTCAGCGTTTAAATATATAGGATTGGGAACAACATATTTGGACAATAAGAATTTGTGGTCGCGAATATGGCGGCATTCGTTTGTTAACATTTTGATTACAAGTCTAGACTGGCGACTATTTTTATGTTAAATAGCACCGTAATTTACGAACAATTTTCTTTGTGTTAGTTTTTTTTAGAATATTATAGTATACAGGGTCTGTCAGGAGGAATCAAACACGGGTTTTCATGAATAACTTTATTTTTACTCCGTTCATATTCGAAATTTTAATGTCAACTGAAGCATGTAATATACAGGGTGATTCATAATGAATGGGACAAAAAGAAAACATGATTGTGAACGTTGTAATTAATATATTTAGAAAATTCAAATTTACCTCAAAACTACATTTATTCAAGTTTCTACAGGTGTTCAATATGTGCCCCTCCGGTGACACGACAAATGTCTACACGGTAATCAAACTCCTGCCACACTCGTGATAGCATATCCCCTGTGATGGAGTTCAACACTGCAGTTATCCGCTGCTTCAGTTCCTCTAAGTCCTGAGGAAGTGGAAGCACAAACACCTTGTCTTTAACGAAACCCCAGAGAAAAAAAAAACACAGGGCGTTAGATCTGGTGGGTTTTGTTTCTTTTCGTCTTGGGCTTTTGTTCTTGCATAAGCAGCCGGTATCCTGGAACTGCTTCGCCCACCTGCTTATGTTATGCCGATGTGGTGGTTCTTTACGAAATTTCGTGCGAAAATGTCTTTGCACAACAATTACCGAAGAGGTTTTGACATATTCGAAAACGCAGTACGCTTTCTCCTGTATGGACGACATTTAGTTTAACAGCGCCTCTAGCGGCGAGTTCGTCATTCGATGATTTTTCCTTGTTGCCAAATAAAACTTGTATAATTGTGGTTGCAGAATAAATTTGTTTCGGCTGAATAAATCTATTACGTCAGTCACACTGCGCTATTCTTTTTGTCCCATTCATTATGAATCACCCGGTACATAACATTATGAAAATGGTTCGATATGTTGACATCTCATTTCAAAAACCATATCAAGCCTTCTCTCGAAACCCCTAATAACCTCAAGAAAAGTGGCTGACTGATTGTTTTCTAGCATTTATTGAATTGTTTGTCCTAATTCCTCCAGATTTGATGGTGCATTTTGATAGCATTTATCCTTCAGATATCCTCAGAGGAAATAATCACATGGAATAAAGTCAGGGGAATATTTTGGCCACTGAACATCACGTCCATATCGGCTTTCGAAACTAAGACCAAATAACTCTGCCACGAAAGTGTTCCTCAATGATGTCATGGCTTTCGTGAGAGCGGTGAGAAGCTGCTTCATCTTTCATAAACAATGGATCACCTTTTTCGGTTATGGTGAGTAATGAAAGGGATGCCATGTTCTTGAAGTATTGAACAGTACTTTCTGAATTAACTGTGTTTCTGAAAGAGTATGCAGCCAATGCTCCTTTTGAGCAGATGGCTATCCAGACAGTCATTTTTTGTGGATATAAGGGCTTTTCAAGAGACTCATAATGATTTTCTCAGCCCTAGAATCAGTAATTTTGCTTATAATGTTCCCGTTGAGATACAATTGAGCCTCATAACTAAAACAAATGTTTGGAAGCGGCATTTTGTTGCCTTACAATAGCCGAGGAACGCTTTCAGAGAAAACAAATCTATTTTCTTTAGCATTTGCAGTCAAATTGTACACAAATTCAATTTTTCATGTGTAAAGATGCAATTCACCTCTTGAGATGCGACAAACACTTGTCTCAGAAATGTCGATTTCTTGACCAGTATCGAACTTGACAGATATGGATCTTCATTAAGACTTTCATCCAGATGCTGGATATTTTCAGCAGTACTCAAAGATCGTGGTCTTCCGGTTAAATTTTCTTTATGATCGGCAACACTTCCTGTCTCCTTAAAGTTGGCTATTAAATTGTTTATCGTTTTTTTATTGGTGCACTGTGTCTTCCATAAGTGTTTTCATAAAGAGTACACAATGAAGGAAGTGATCCACCTCTAAAATCGTATTTTATGACGATAATCATTTGTTGCTCGAGCGTCAAAACTTGTTTAGGCATTTTTGGTCAATTTCGGTCCGATTGACTGAAATTTCAAAATTGAATAATAATTTAACTCTACCTTTAACCTTACAAACTATAACATTTTCTGATAGCCGAATATATCAGCTTTAATTTTCATCAAATAACAAACAATCAAACTTACGATACAGAATGTAGGATGGTTCTATTGAAAAAAAAAACTATTTTTGACACAAAATTTAAAAAAAAATCACAACTGAAAAGCAACAACGCTTTTTTCCTCAAGCTTTTGCTTTCTTTACGAATGCATACTTAGAATTTCCGTTTAATCCTTTCCAGCACAGTGATGCCACTCCGCGTACACCTAATTTTAATTCCAAACTTGCATGCGACACAAAGAATATTTTAATAAAATTTTGTTTCTATAATGAAAGCTGAAAATAAGGAGTTGTTATTTTCTTAAAAAGTCGTTTGTAAATTCCGGTGTCAGTCAGTAATTTCTCATTTTTCGAACAGAATTTTTCTGTGCCGGAAAGGGTTAAAAGGAACACTGCCTCTCACATAGTTTTAGTTTCCAGGAATGCACGCAAAGATCGGGCATATTTTATTTTGACGGCCTGTGTAAATGAACGCCAGATATATATATATTTTTAAATGGTACCAATAGAATAATAATAATAAAAAGTCTTTCGGGTTAACACACAGTGACTCTAAAGTTGAATGGCAATTTCTTAATATTTTTCGTCTAATCTTGCAGTTTAACATACATTTAAAAAAACGCTTACAACGGCTCATTGCAGTTTCGAAATTTCATCTAAAATCAAATTTTGCTTGTTTGAACTAACATAAAATTCAATATTCTGCAAAAATAGTAACAGAAAAATATGAATTGAGCAGGAAAATTGTTTATGGTAACGTAAATTGTTGGACTTGATTAATGCATAATCATAAAATATGAGAAAATATTTAAGAAATTGTATTGACTGAGAAAAGGCAAAAAATTATTAATCTTAATTTGAAATATTTTATCTATACATTTTCAATTTATAGTTGAATCTTCGATAAATTCCAGGGTTCATAAGATTTTATAATTTTTTTAAATAGAATTTGGAAGAGATGTGTTACATTCACGCACCAATGTTTTGCGATTTTTGATTGGGGCGATTTCCAAGCCCGCGCTAAACCAATAAACTTAATACAATAGCCAGGTTACCGTTAAAGGGAAAAATCCCCAAAATTAGGAGACTGTTTTATTTATTATAACCGATTAGAAGAAAAAAAAAGTGCGTGAGTTGACATTACAAGCGTATAATTTTTCTATTTAATATTTAAATTGCAGAAATTGTAGACACCTCGTTAAATTGCACGATTTGTAACACTTTTGTGCATTTTAAAGTGGCAAAATATTCAATTAAAAAATAGTGATAAAAACGTACGATCCCCCTGAATTCAAAACTGAAAATAATAAAAAACGTTAGGCAAAATTAAGTGAAATATATATATGTGAACATTTAACGAAGATGGTTTTATATTCCACGAGAAAATGGCTGTTTGTTACAGATGTAGAATGATTGCGGTTGGTATCAAGAATCATGGCGAGGAGGTTAGGCAATGATGAGACACCACAAGAGTTTCTTCAATAAGGAGCAGCCAATTTCCAGATAAATCGTTTATTAATGAACAGGAGCGATGTCAGTAACAGTTCCCACAGTATCTGGTATAAACTTATAGCCCTCAGGCTTGACGATGGCTCACTACATCATTTAACAGATCTTAAAGAGCTGTTATGAAACTTCTACGTTACTTCAACACCAGATAACCATTTGGTCAGCACTTCCAAACACGACAAAAAATCTGTTCTCCAAAAGCTTGCAAGTCAGTTTTGTTCACGACGCGTAGAGTTACTGAAAAAGACGTAACGAGCGCGCGATCCAATGAGTGAGAGGCGAATTTAAGCTAAGCGACTGAGGTACGAGGGAGAAGATTTAACACGAAAAAATTCCCATCGTAGCTGCGCATTGATTTTTACGTGAAAAATACCCAGCGCGCGAAGCAAAGCATGGAATTTAAAAAAAAATGGCTTTTAAAAACATTCGAAATGACACAAGCGTCTCTCAGAATTTTATAGATTGGGGAGAATTAATAAAAGCTACGAATGAACTTAAAGTTTTAGATTAAGATTTGGAATAAGATAATTATTAATATACGTGTTATTACTTTTAAAATACATTAAATAGGAATAAATATTATTAAGAATTAAGGAAATAAGGACTATGTCAGAAGTTAGATTACTTTAAAGGAATAATGCAAAATAAATGCGAAGGAAATAAAATTTTATGTAACATATATATTTATATATATTTTAAATGTTAAAAATCAAACCTAAGGACACAAATAATATTCATGCTAAATGATTATTCACTTCTTTTAAATGCCAAAGTTTGCACTTTTTTCCTACCTTTTTCTGCAAATTGAAATAGTCCTGTAAAAAAAGATTACTCTTTAAACTAGTCGTTGGGGGCCACCGTAATACTTACCCATCATGGATATGCATAATATAAAATATGAAAATAAAACATGTGTAAAGTACTTCTTTCTACTCACTAATAATGTAACAGTTAGTAAAAACTAGTCGTAAAAAGTAGGTAAAAAATGTGTAAACTACTTATAAAATGCATTGCAATTCGAATGAAAGCGTGGCTTGATGACGTCATAAACTTTAAATGCTCTTTTACTGAATTGCGTAAAAGAAACATCCTTATAACTCCAAAATTGATAATCATATTATCTAACGGTTTACTGCGTTTTATTAAGCGTCTCATTTCCAATTAAAATGTATCTTTGAATTGAAATTTGAATGAAATACAGGGTCATGAAAATTCGAAGATTACAGAAAATAGGATTACAAATATCTCGGCAACTAATTAACCGATCGACTTCATTCTTTATGAATAATTTATGTTTTTTTATTGTCTTTTATATTTACACCTTAAAATAAACAATTTCGAAAATTTTTATATGCTTTTTATCAGAATGAATAATTTGAGAGTCCGAAAAATATAGTTCCGGATAGTCGAGGTTACGGAAATTCAATAAACTTTTTCCCATTATTACGTACTAAGTGCATACCAGATTTGAAGTCTCTATCTCAATTTATTCGGGTGATAGAGCGTTTACAGACACACACACAGACAGACGGACGGCAAATGTTTTTTTCTAAAAATATATTTTTCGGAATCTCCAGTCTCTAAAACGTGTAAATCCGTCAAATTTATTTTTTGATTTTCAAAACGAGTACAAGACTTACCCTATACTACGTATGATGGGTAAGTAAAAAGTGGTAATTATTTCCAGATAACTCATAAATAAAAGCTATGTTGAAAGAACTTAATAAAATGATGTATGTTCGTATTGTATTGTATTGTGAGGCAAATAAAAGCGTAAATTACCCGAAGAAATTTTTTAAAGTACATAAAAGAGCCATATTAATTTGTACAAAATTATTCTAATACGTAAATATATCACAAGAGTTGTAATTTTCTCACTGAGTGAAAAAGTATCCATGCCAGAATTCGGAACATGCACCTTTGGCGTAAGCTACCAATTCTCTACCAACTGAGCTATCTTGGACAAATTCGGCTGACACAATTCACGCAGAGAACGTCAATGATTATGACATCTGGTCTGATATCTGAATCAGCTCAATTGAATATATCGCAGGTAATTAAACCCCAAGGAAATGTTGGGCATGAAATTTAACTGTATTAATTTCAACATACCGTAATTGCGCGCGTATACGCCGCACTTCAGGCAATTCGATTTCCTACCAGAATTGATTTTAAATAAAATGTGGCTTACTTCTGCTTAGGACTTATTTGACTTCTTATTTTCAATAAAATTTCCGGCTTGAAAAAGACTTAACAAAGACGCGGCGCATACGCCCGCAATTACGGTACAGGAAAATATAATAATAATCTCCTAAGTATGGCGGCACTTTCTATGGAAGTAACAATGCATATTCAAATTATGATCCGCACTAAGTAGAAACAAATAAAAAGCAGCTGGCTTGTTATTTATCTAATCATTATAACTTTAATTTTTAAGAGTGAAATGTAAGTTTCCATTTAAAAATTATGTTTTTTTCATTAGTGGAGACAAGATGTTCTAAAATAAAGGTTCCTAATCTATAAAGTAAAGGCTTTAGTTTTAAGCCATAATTTCTAATATTTTGTCAATTGGATGTTTTTTTTTTTCATTTTTTTTTCTTTCTTTTTTTTTCATTTGTTTTTCCTCTGTTGTCAGAGAAACCGTATATTTTCCTCTTACACATGTCACTGAAAACGGGCATACTCATTTATAAAGTTAAGAGATTTCACTAAAATAACATCAAAATAACGTCATTTTTCTCCGATTGTCGTTTTAATGATTTACTAGATGGAACCCGTCAAAACTTGACGCAAAAATATACTATAACAATATCAGTAAAATAAGCTTCTTTATTATTTATGAAGGGACGCGTATAAAACAGTCTTTCAAATATTTTTTTTTCCCCAGTGAAATACAGTACTATTTCCGATGCAAACTCCAAACAAACAATCCGTAAATAACTGTGTAATGCAAATCAGTTTGACATTACCACCATATTCCCCACGGCAAGAAAAAAAATTCATGGACCTATGAAGTATATACAAATAGTATATTCCTACGTTCATATCATATTCAGTAAATAACAGAACATAGTAAATAAAGCACACATCCCCCCCCCCCTGTGATAATGCAACCAAATGAGCTCCTATGCATCTGCCCAAAAGCACCGTCGAAATTCGACGTTAAAAAAGTTTTAAAATGATTAAATAAAAAGTTTTAAAATGTCCTCTTTAATCATTATTCGTTTCAAATCCATATCTTCTAAAACGCATCCATTGTTTTAAGCTAATCAATTTTTATGCAAAGATTAAGAAGTTTTTTACAGTAATAAATGTATCTGCAGATGAGGGAGATTTTTAATGTTTTCAAGTGTAATTTATTTGTATAGTTTCTTCGGTTCCTTGACATAATCAGGATGATTATCCCTTTTCCATCACAGTCGGGGATATTTTTCCTCTTATACAGTTGGCAAATGTAAAAAAATAAAAAAATGCAATTCCTAGCACATCCTGATATCTGATGGGACATATTCATCAACGAATTCAACATATCAATTATGTTCAACATAAACTAAAAATAGTCTTTTTTTCTTTTTTTTTTTCCTGACAGATTTTTGTTTAGCGCCAAAATGTTCTATCTTATGGATAATCTGATCTTATGATTTATCAATTTTTTTTAAAATTATTATTCACTTTTTATGATGGTTAGGGAAATCTATTTTCAATTGTGGCAACTTTCCCAGGGGCTATTTTACATTATTGAAGTAAACTGGTGGTCATTGATAAGATAGAATTGAAAAACTTTTCATGCTTGAAAATTATTTAAAAAGTCGTTAAATTAATTTCAAATAGTTTCAGTTTTCAAATAAATTTCAATCGAAAGCTAATTTTTTTTCTAATTGATGATGTAAGAATTAAAATTGTAAAATGTAGTAAAAAATAGAAATTTGTAGTATTTCGAAGTGATGTAAGCGCGATGACAGCTAAAGCGATAGCGCCTTTGTTGTCACAACTGTTGTACATTTCTAAAAATTACCACTGTATTTTGGCTGGCGTCCAAAAGTGGAAAACATTTTTTGACATCGAAAGAGAAATTCACAGTGAAAGAAATAGGACTTTGCGCTAATAAGGAACTGTTAAATGAACTTATAATAAATCTACCTAAATAATTCCTATTTAATATTAGTCTTACATTGTTTATTCTAGCTAAAAATACAATAATTATTTCAAGATTTTTTTTCTGCCATAACACTATTTTTAATAACTTTAAATTTCCTGAAATCCTTTACTTTTGTGATTTTTTTTATTAAAAAAGGAAATCTTCTATCCTATAATTAAAAAAAAAAAAAAAAGCAATTGGTAACATGTAATCAAGGTATGCAATCAAGATGAAGAAATCAATGACGGCTCCAATTCTAATCTTTATAATTATGAATGCAAAAATCAGTAAAATTATGTCATGTTAACACAATCATATACATTTTTCTCTTTAGTTTGATCAATGTTAAAATGCACTTCAAGCTAAGCATAACGTCATTTTCACCGGTGCAAACTTTTCACACGTACTTCATATACTTTACATTAATGCTTAAACACCATGCACACAAATATAAGTATATTTTGTATTTAATTGTAATGAAAAAAATGGCATCAACAAAGTTATAATGCATAATGATAAAATAAACCCAATGGACAATATTCCTGTGACGTCACAATAAATATGAATTTTTATTCGCTTATAAAACACGGGGATAAGCATTTTTACCGAAATTTAACTTGTAAATTAACAAATTCGGCCTTAAAACCGCGTGCTTTTAATATTTATTATTTCTCTTTTATTCAACCGCAGAGTTTAGAAAATAAACTCTGTGCTTCGGAACAGTAGGCGTTATCCAATTATGACGTCATTAGCAGACGTAAAAGTTTAATTGAAAATTACGGTTAATTAATTAAATTTTCGAACAAACGAATGCACGATAACAAATCTGTGTTCAAATATCTTTCATTTAAAAAAAGAATGATATATTTGATGCAGTAGTTTGTTCTCACGGATTGTCGAAAGAAATCGCTTAGCGTTTTAAATATATAGATGGGCAAAAATGTGCAGAGCTCCGTTATTGTGATCGTCGTATTTTTAGAATGCTATATTTTTGTTTATTTTATACAAAATATCCTATGGTTAACTCGGGAAAAGCAAAGTGATCTGCTAGCCAGCGGTTCCCAACCTGGGGTACGTAAAAATAATATCGGTAATGGCGGAAATCACAAAAATGGTTTAACTGAAAACACATAAAGAAAGTTGACAGTTTTGGATTACAAAGTTAGCCTCATGTGTAACTATAATATGTTACACTCAAAGTGAGGTTAAAAGCCACTAGATCTAATTAGGGCTCCTGTAATAGGAGCTGACGCATATCCATTTTGTTTCGCATTATTCGGGTCTCAGTTCAGCATCTCAATCTCCCGCTGCCGGAGCTGGGGTTGCCTAAGGCCTCGTTCCTCCACCTTCTGAAAGAGGTTGGATGTTAAATGGCGGAAAATTAGCTTGGTTTTTCGACTTTGAGACACATATCTGCGAGGATGCGTCAGCCTGTATTATAGGAACTCTAGTTCTAATAATTCATTGATAATTCAGCGTCATTAGCTCTGCCCACTGCTAATCATATTGCACGGGTACTTATTTATTTTCCCCAAACTTCGTGAAAACTTCCATTGAACATTATACAATGTTCTTTTCCCACCTCTTTTTTTTATTGTTTCTTTTTCATAATAATTGCAAAACGCATAGATTACACCAGAGCTGTTGGTTTCAGATTGTAATTTTAAAACATGTTGAAAAGCAGTCCCTTATTTTCGTTTTTGAATAGGCGGAGTTATATCATTAACGTATATTAATTGGAAAGCTTCCTGCCCTTTAATGAGTATTTAACTTGAAATCTATATATTTAAAACGCTAAGCGTTTTGTTTTGACAATCCGTGAGAACAAACTACTACATCAAATTACATCATTCTTTTTTTAAATGAAAGATATTTTGTCACAGATTTGTTATCGTACATTCGTTTGTTCGAAAATTTAATTAATTAGCCGTAATCTTAAATTAAAATTTTACTTCTGCTTATGACGTCATAAAGTCGGCAATCGGATTAACGCCCCCTGTTGCGACGTACAGAGTTTATTTTCTGAACTCAATGATTGCGAGCATAAAAAATAAATATTAAATATTAAAAGCACGTGACTTTTAGCCCGAATTTTTTAATTTGTAAGTTAAAATATAGTTAAAATGTTTAAGTATTTCGGTAAAAATATTTATCCGTGTGTTTTATAAGCAAATAAAAATTCATATTTACTGTCATTTTACGTCACGGAAATATTATCCATTGGGTTCATTTTATCATTAAGCATTATAACTTTGTTGATGCCATTTTTTTCATTACAATTAAATGCAAAATACATTTTTATTTGTATGCATGGTGCTTAATCATAAATGTACGTGTGAAAAGTTTGTACCGGTGAAAATGACGTTATGCTTAGCTTGAAATGCATTTTAACATTGATAAAACTAAAAAGAAAATTTATATGATTGTGTCAACATGGCGTAATATTAACTGATATTTCAATTTTTAATTTTAAAGATTAGAACTGGGCCTTTATTGGTTGCTTCATCTTGATTGCATACCTTGATTACATGTTACCAATTACTTTTTTTAAATTATAGGATTAAGTTATAGGAATTATAGGATTTAAATTATTAAGATTTCCTTTTTTAATAAAAAAAATCACAAAAGTAAAGAATTTCAGGAAAAAAACTTGAAATAATGATTGTATTTTTAGCTAGAATAAACAATAACTAATATTTTATAGGAATTATTTTGGTAGGTTTGTTGGAAGTTCATTTAACAGTTCCTTATTAGCGGCAAAGTCTTATTTCTTTCGCTGTGAATTTTTCTTTCGATGTCAAAAAATGGTAGTCTACTTTTGGACGCTAACTAAAACACAGTGGCAATATTTAGAAATGTATAACGGTTGTGACAACAAACGGCACTATCGCCTTAGCTATCATCGCGCTTACATCACTTCTAAATACTAAAAATTAATTTTTTTTTACTACATTTTACAATTTCAATTCTTACATCCTCAATTAGAAAAAAAAAATTAGCTTTCGATTGAAATTTATTTGAAATCTACCTCTTAATTTAACGACTTTTTAAATAATTTTCAAGCATGAAATATTTTTCAATTCTATCTCAACAATGACCATCCGTTTGTTTTAATAATGTAAAATAGCCCCTTGGAAAGTTGCAACAATTGAAAATAGGTATCCCTAACCTTCATGAAAAGTGAAAAAAAAAAAATAATAATAAAAACCTGATAAATCATAAGATCAGATTATCCATAAGATAGAGTATTTTGGCGCTAATATAAAATCTGTCAAAAGAAAAAAAACTATTTTTAGTTTATGATTAACATAAAATTGATATGTTGAATTCGTTGATGTATATGTTGAATCAGAATATGCTAGGAACTGTTATTTATTATTTTTTTTAAAGATCCATTGGATATTTAACTGTATAAGAGACCGACTGTGATGGAAAAGGAATAATCATCCTGATTATGTAAAGGGATAGAAGAAACCATACAAATAAATTACAATTGAAAACATTAAAATTCTCCCTCATCTGCATATTAATTTATTATTTTTAACAAAAATTCTTCATTTTTACATAAAAATTGATTAGCTTAAAACAATGGATGCGTTTTAGAAGATATGGATTTGAAACGGACAATGATTAAAGAGGACATTTTAAAACTTTTAATTTAAACATTTTAAAACTTTTTTTAACGTCGAATTTCAACGGTGCCTTTGGGCAGATGCGATACATATGCGCATAGGAGCTCATTTGATTGCATCACCGGGGGAGGGGTGTTTATACTATGTTCTTTTATTTACTGAATATGAGATGAAAGTAGGAAATTTGTATGATACTTTATGATAGGACTATTTGTATGATACTTTATAGTTCCATGACCTTTTTTTTTTGTGTGTCGTGGAGAATATGGTGGTAATGTCAAACTGATTTGCATTACACATTTGTTTACGGAGTGTTCATTTGGAGTTTGCATCGGAAATATCATTTCTCTGGGGGGGGGGGGGAATTTTTAAAATAAAATATTTGAAAGACTGTTTCATACGAAGCCCTACTTAAATAATAAAGAAGCTTATTTTACTGATATTGTTATAGTATTTTTTTCCGTCACGTTCTGACGGGTTCCATCTAGTGTTTACTTATTATTTGAATGATTTGGTTTTGTGTTTAAAATGGATAACTCGTTGCAATCAGGAATTCTTAAGAGTACTGCAACTGCGATAGAAATTAAACCTGATGATTCGGGAACTAAAAGTTCTTCAAAACAATCAGATTATTTAGAAATGCAAGACAAACTGGGCGTAGCTGTTATAGTAGGCTTTTTCTTATATCTAATAAACTTAATTCTTTAAATAAAACTGAAATCATCAGTGATCCTTTTATGAACAGGAAATATAATAATGCATAGTTCCTGAAATCTGGATTTTCATTCATGGGAGATGAAGATTTTAATAATATGTGGGAGAAGATAGGGGGTGCTGGGTGTTAATGATAAATAGAGGGTACTCCGAAATGAGAAGCCTAAGCAAGGGGTACGTGAAAGAAAAAAGGTTGGGAAGCGCTGTGCTAGTCTACAATAAGAGTAATATTTATCAAAATCTAAACCCAGAAAAAATTTACAGAAAAATAGCAAAGTATTTTAAACATTTTTTTTGAAATGTACATGTAAATTAAAAATATCTCATCAAGAAATGAGACTATCATCAATGGTAGTCTTTGTAAAAATAGATAAATGACTTTCTAAATGTAATGTATGGCAAAAACATTTGAAAGGCGCGATATTACCGAAATTGCTGGAAAATTAAAAAGTTGGAAATAGTGCGTTAAACGTGACAAATGAGGTGCGTTCGTTTAGTGCTATAACTAGTTTTACAATGTAAAAAAATCATCGTTATTATTTCAGTGAAATGAATTATATCGTCTGCTATGAGCGAAATTATCATATCTGTTTTTTTTCTTATTTCGTATGCCATATTTACAGATGCGAATTATTTTTTCGGCAATGGACAGCACTGCAAAATTCACCATGGAGATCTTGCTATGCGAATGATAACATCCATGGTTTAATATATTTATGAATCATAATGAACGTATTTCATGTGTTTATTTACTTTAATGGATTGAGATATTTGGCTTTCAATCTAATTTCAGTTGAAGTTATCTCAGAATCTATACATATTTGAATGTAACTCATCCGTCAAACAAACAATTTTTTTGAATGATCTTTCTAAAAATGTGACTTTTATGCTATTTTATTCGAAAAAATAATTTTTAATAAAAATAGCCTCCTGGCATATAAAAAAAATGTTCAGTCAAAAAATGATGCTTTCCTCAGTCACATGAATTGCGTTTTTAGGTGCGTTCGTAATTATATAAATACGTAGCCCTATAGTCGTCGTCTGGTCCGTCCGTCCGCATATAACAACCGCAAAAACTACCCAACCGAATGGTTTGAAAGTTAATATATATAATCGTTGCAGAATTTTGTCGAGTCATTTTAAATTTTATGAAAATCGAATCAAAACTTAAAAAGATATTAATAAGCGTTTTCTTCATTCTATTAACTCCTAGAATACGTAATCTATATAATAAAAGCGCAAGTCATATGACTATTTCTTCTTTCGTATGCCAAGCGGCAATTTTTATAAAAAAAAATGTTTTTTTGAATAAAATTGCATAAAAGTTGCAAAAAAAGAAAGTAAACAATTTAAAAAAAATGTTTGTTTGAGAGACAAGTCACATTAAAAATGTATAGATTCTGAGATAACTTCAGTTAAAATTAGGTTAACAGCCAGGGTTCTTCCAGAGGTCCATTTATCCAGGGTTCGTCCAGAGGTCCATTTATCCAGGGTTCGTACGGGTCCTGGAATTTTAAGACCAGTAAATTCTTCGGTACCAGTATTTACTTATAGATAATCTCTTCTTAAATAAGGTGAAACTTCGCACGTTTGAAGGTAATGTATTTTAAAAAATATATATACTGGTACATCACCTGGAAAAATAACGGTACCCGTACGAACCCTGTTATCCTAATATCTATTAAAGTAAATAAGCAGAAGAGGTTCCTTCATCTTTAATCATAGATTTATTAAACCATGGAGGTAATCACTCTCAAAGCTAGATCAACATCGTGGATTTTGCAGCGCTATCTGTTGTCGAAAAAAAATTTCGTATCTGTAAATGTGGCATACGTAATAAAAGAAAATAAAGGATGCTCATTCGCTCATAACAGACGATATAATTCGTTTCACTGAAATAATCACGAAGGTTTTTTTATATTGTAAAACTAGTTATATTAAAAACGCACCTCATTTAAAATTTAAACCTACGTATGGGTAGATTTTACACTGTTATATGCGGACAGACGTATGGACGGACGGACGGATGGACCAAAATGACGACTATAGGTGTTCTTCATTCTATTAACTTTTAGAATACGTAATGTATATAATAAAAGCGCAAGTCATTTGACGGAGGAAAACAAATACGGACTGACCGTTTTCTTTTTCGTATGCACAGCGGCCAAAAATTATTTTTTTGAATAAAATTGAATAAAAGTTACATTTTTAGAAAGTAAACTATATTTTTAGAAAGTAATCAATTAAAAAAAATTGATTACTTATATGAACCTATATTGAACGTATATTGAACGTGTTTATATAATTACGAATGCACCTAAAAATAAAAAGCAGCTGGTGTAATTTTATGTAATTGTTAGAGATTTAATTGTTAAAAGTGAAAATATAATTTTCCATTTATTTATTTTTTTTATCAGTGGAAGCCAGATGTTCTTCTGAAATCAACGTTCATTATCTATAAAGTAAAGGCTTTATTTTTAAACCATAATTTCTAATATTTTGCCAATTGGATGCTTATTTTGCATTTGTTTTTCCTCTGTTGTCAGAGAAACTGTATATTTTCCTGTTACACATGCCACAGAAAACGGGCATTTTCATTTAAAAAGCTGAGAGATTTTACTTAGATAACATCAAAATATTGTTATTTTTCTCCAATTGTCGTTTTTATGATCGCAAAAACTCCGATTGTCAATTTATGAGGCGAAAATGTGCAGAGCTCCGTTATTGTGATCGTCGTATTTTTAGATAATGAATTTTTGTTTGTTTTATACAGAAGATACTATGGTTAATTTGGGAAAAAGCAATGTGATCTGCAAGTCTACAATAAAAGTAACATTTATCAAAATCTAAACCCAGAAAAAATTAGTAGAAAATTAGAAAATTATTTTAAACATTTCACGAAATTTTGTAGTTTCACTTCAAATGCTTTTGATCAAGTTTTGAGACTAATGTCGATGGTAGTCATTGTGAAAACTAGTATATATACATATCAGAGGTCTCAACGTCGGCTCTATATAAATCATTGTTAATTATTCTCAATAATAATTTTTAACATTATCTGCATAATATTTGTATCTTAAAATTATATTTTTTAAAGTTATTTATACATTTTTCAGAATATAAAATTTATCGAAATTTCCGAAAATTTTAGAAGTATCGCATAAAACATAATGTTATGCAATGATAGGGTAAACTACTTATTACTGTATTTTTTCAGAATAACAATATATTACTTCAGGGGGAGTAGCCCCCATGAACCCCCCGTTGTTGCTTTAATTTTATATTCTCAATTTCCAGTAATTGTGCTATTTCATTTCTTGAGTTTATGTCTGAATATATTTACTATTATAATATCATTAGAATAACCTGTACAAGAGATTTTATCTATCCTTAACCCCTTGAAGGGCGCCGGTATATTATACAGGGTGTTCCGTTAAAGGGGTCCAATATTAATAGGGGTAATAGAGGAGATCACACGGAGCATAAATCAGTATATAATGCCTGGCCGGATCTCAATAATTTTCAAGTTACAGCAAATAGAATGAAAAATCGGAAATTTGTAAAAAAAACCCTCATTGCTAAACTATCGATAATGCTACATAAAAACGAAGCACATATTTAGAAAGAGCAGAAAAAATCCTACGAAATGACATAAGTTGTTTTAGAATATTGAGAATTAATGGCGAGTTACAAGCTCTGAAACAGTGAAAAAATACAAAATCAAATATTTAGCAAAATAGTTAATCGTTAATTCCAAACATGCAACTCTACCTACATCAAGGAAAATGTTATAAAATTTGGTCCATTCCGAAAGCTTTCGAAGAAGCTGACAATAAACCATATCAGTTTAATTGTATGGGAGAAATCAAGCAGTTCCCTAGTTACAACTCTGTACTGTTGCACGCTCGGAAAGAGCGAAACTCCACCCATGACGATTGTAAACACCCCGTTTTAATATCTTTCAATTATACATTTCTGATCAACCTCTATCAATACCCTTTCATTATTCAGTCTGGTCAAGTGAATGACATATTGTGCAGCTCTCGCCTTGTCTTAAAGCAAACTCCGTGACTGCTGCGTTTCCTCCATGAACTTTCAGGATGATGAAGAAGAAGTACTTTTTATGCAAATTTTCTATGTGTATAGGAAGAAAAGTGTAATAAAACAGCAGTCATCAGTGGGCGTTATGTTAAAGGGAGGCTGTTGTAAGTGGGATTGTAGTAAGTTGATGTATAATAATTATGCCGGAATACTCTAACGAAGAATATGCGGACATGCATCTGATGTACGGGCAAGCTCATGGAAATGCATGTCTAGCACAGCGCATGTACCGTGAGCAATTTCCAAGGAGACGTTGCCCAAGTTCGAAATTCTTCATAAAAATCGATAGACGATTACGGGAGACTGGATCGTTTAATACAGCAAGCATTGATGCAGGGAAACCTCGACATGTACGAACACCTGCAATGGAAGAAGATGTACTGAATATTTTTAAAGATAACCCCTCCACGAGTACACGAGCTGCTGCGTCTGAAGTCGGTGTTTCCCACCAAAGTGTGTGGCGTGTTCTGCGTGCAGAAAACATGCACCCCTTTCATGTGCAGCGGGTACAACTGTTATCAGTAACAGATTGTGCTCAGCGGACAGAATTCGTACGCTGGTTGCTTAATGTAACAGAAAATAATCCACAATTTCTGGAAAATATTTTATTTACTGATGAAGCAACATTTACGAGAGAGGGCGTGGTAAACACGCACAATATGCACACATGGTCATATACAAATCCGCACACTGTTTTCCCGTCGAACGCACAACAAAAGTTCAGTGTGAACATATGGGCAGGTGTCCTCGGCGATTATCTCATAGGACCATATTTACTCCCAGATGTACTCAATGGCAGTACGTACTTGGTTTTCCTACGGGATATCTTACCGCAGTTACTGCAAAATGTGCCAGCAACATTGCGCCACAATATGTGGTTTATGCACGATGGCGCACCGGCACATTTTTTCATAGGTGTTCGCAATCACCTCAATTCAACATATCCTGGGAAATGGATTGGACGCAGTGGACCTGTTGCTTGGCCTGCACGCTCTCCAGACCTCAATCCGTTAGACCTTTTTGTTTGGGGACACCTTAAATCGCTGGTGTATGAAACGCCTGTGGATACACCGGAGGATTTACTAGCGAGAATCGTTGTCGCTGCAGGAGACATTCCCAACTCCGTCGGAGTTTTTCGGCGTGTTCGCCAATCTTTACGACGTCGCTGTCGGCTGTGCGATTCTGTTAATGGGCGCAACTTCGAACACCTATTATAATAATGTCCGTTCGTCTGCCTTCCGACATTGAACTGTGCAGCGCAGGCCAGAAGACTATGCTTCACATATGTCATAAAGTACGTGGAATGTAATTCTTTATTTGTCATTTTTCTTTTATTTTCAACACTTTTTGGCACAGTATTTTGTAAGTCACAGACTGTGGTGTACTCAAATTGTAAATTACAAAGTTTGTATGAATTAATTTAAAATTTAGTGTCTTTTTTAAATTTATAATTAATAAAATTATTATGCTATTTGTTATTATTATTTCCTATCATAAATTATGATGCACATATACATACAATAATTGTCCATGTAAAACATGTACTGAAACTTCTTGCATAGTTACAAATCGCAATATTTTTAATTATTTTCGAATTTTCACCACCAGTTTAATTTTAAGGAATTTAACTTAAGCTTTATATCAATAAAAGACCACTTTAAAATGTAGACTATTATTGTAAAGTTATTTTGGTTCATTCAACTCTTGAATAATTAAAAATGTTGCATCTCAGAAGAAGCATGATCGAAAATGTATAGTTGAGAGTAATTAAAAAGGCGGTGTTTCCAATCGTGATGGGCGGAGTTTAACCTTTGCTAGTGTCAAAGAAAGCGGAGTTGTAAGTAAGAAACTGATTAATTTCTCTCACACAATTAAACCGATATGGTTCATTGTAAGCTTTTTCGAAAGTTTTCGGAATGGACCAAATTTTACTACATTTTCCTTGTTGTAGCTAGAGTTGTCTTTTTGGAATTAACGATTAACTATTTTGATGTATATTGGATTTCGTACTTTTTTCACTGTTTCAGGGCTTGTAACTCGTCAATAAATATTGCTATTTTAATACAATTGATGTCATTTTGTAGGTTTTTTTCTGCTCTTTCTAAATATGTGCTTCGTTATTATCTAGCATTATCGATAGTTTAGCAATGAGGGTTCTTTTACAATTTTCCGAATTTTCATTCTATTTGCTGTAACTTGAAAACTATTGAGATCCGACCAGGCTTTATATACTGATTTATGCTCCATGTGATCTCCTCTATTACCCCTATTAATATTGGACCCCTTTAACGGAACACCCTGTATATACCACTTAATTTTAATCCCAAAATGCCACAATGACACCAGAATTTTATAATCAAATTTTGAATTTATACTGTACATGAAGGAAAGCTCTTACATATTTTAAAAATAAATTTGTTCGTGAATCTTGGTGTTCAATCTTGGAATCATTTCAATATTGCAGCACCAAGAGTACTTTGCCCCTAAAAGGGTTAAAATAATACTTATATTTCAACCACTAAACATCATATGTTTCTGAAATTGAATAAAATTTCGTGTATAAAATATACTTACACAAATGTAAATTCCTCTTATGTGACCTATATTCAATTTACACATTCAACGTTTTTATTACTTTCATTTGGAAAACTGATTTGGTAATCTTTCTTTAGTAGTTAAAATAAATTCTCATCTATTTAATTAAAAAAAAGCATATTAAAAACTTAAATCACCCGAAAATTAGCCATTTTGTTAATAAAATTTCGCGTCAAATAATGCATTCACTTGAATTTTCCTTTGTTGATATTCTTTGAACTAAAGTTGCTTAGCAGCCATTTAATGAAAGAAAAAAAATGCATTGGAAATTTTAGTAAAAAAATAAGAAATTAAAATGTTTCATATCTTTTAAATTAATGCATAAATTTCCCAATAGTTTATACAATTAATTTCGAAATTCTAATAAATATATTGGCAAATTTGCAAAGCGATTCGATTAAATTAAGATCTCCATCTCTTAAATTTAGCATCCATAATTTAGCATTTACAATTATCCCAATGCGACATTTTCTTTTCAGTGAATGTTAAAATTAAAAAATTCGCATGACTTCCATTGAAAATAATTATGACATAAAAAGAAATGTTCTATATTTTTATAACGAACTAGTAAGCTACACCCGATACGCTGGTCAATTTCTCTTAACGGACTTTTAACCAAACAAAATATTGACATTTCATAATTCACTTTTCTATTTTAACAGAATAATAAGGCTACTATAATTTGTGACTCGTGCAAGGATGAGATTTCTCCGCTTTTTTGCATACCAGTATAATCTTAGGGAAAACTTTGTCCTGTTAAACCGCAGAATTCTGATTGTTCCGATTAAATAAAATTACATTTTCTGTAAGATTATAGTGGTATGCAAAAAAGCGGAGAAATCTCATCCCTGGACTCGTACTATAGCCAATATACACGTCAGGACTCGTAGCCCTGATCATTATCTTTTTACGCATGAAGGTTTCGCTATAGTACTCCATTGTGAAATTTGGTAATTTTTGAAATTCAATATTTGAAAAATAGCATAATCATTAGATTTGAAATTTATATCAAGAAATATACAATTTTTTACGTTTCAAACGCAGTTTGTCTAACAATTTTCTGACAAATACTTTTCGAGCTATTACTTTTTTCAATAACTTCAAATGTTTCATTTTCCGAGATTAATCTGTGGCAAAGATTAGCGAAAAACCCAGTCGTCAGCAACGCATAGCTTTATATTAGAGAGAATGTTGGAGCAG
Organism: Maratus michaelseni; assembly: GCA_963931845.1. Classification (NCBI taxonomy): domain Eukaryota; kingdom Metazoa; phylum Arthropoda; class Arachnida; order Araneae; family Salticidae; genus Maratus; species Maratus michaelseni. The sequence goes on from OZ007598.1 coordinate 80,624,730, forward strand.
GGATTGTCACCATCACTTTTGAAATCGGTTCTGTAGAGTTCCAGAGATTCCATTGAAATTGTAATTTAGAATGTTTTTAGAACGCTTTTCGCTCATCTCACCCTTTTAAATTTCGAATTTTTTTAGAATTTGTTCTTAGAGAGCATTTACATGTTACAAGTAACTACCATGCTAAATTTCATGTTTCTAACACCTTCAGTGTAAAAAAAAAATCGAAATTTTAGAACGTTTTGCACTCCTGCACCCCCCTGGGAGTAGTGGCACCAATATAAAATTTAGCCTATTTTGGAGCAGGGACTGTCATCATCAATTTGCCACCATCACTTTTGAAAAGGGTTCGGTAGTTCCAGAGATTCCATAGAAATTGTAATTTAGAATGTTTTTAGAACGCTTTTCGCTCATCTCACAGTTTTAAATTTCAATTTTTTTTTAGAATTTGTTCTTAGAGAGCAATTACATCTTACAAGTAACTACCATGCCAAATTTCAAGTTTCTAGCTCCTTCAGTATAAAAAAAGTCGCATTTTTCGAACATTTTTCACTCCTGCACCCCATTGGGGTTAGTGGCACGGACGTGAAATATAGCCTATGTTGGAGTAGGGATTGTCACCATCAATTTGCCACTATTACTTTTAAAATCGGTTCTATGGTTCCAGAGATTCCATAGAAATTGTAAATTAGAATTATTTTAGAACGCTTTTCTCTCATTTCCCCCTTTTAAATTTCATTTTTTTTAAATTTGTTCTTAGAGAGCATTACATCTTATAAGTAACTACCATGCCAAATTTCAAGTTTCTAGCTCCTTCAGTATAAAAAAAGTCGCATTTTTCGAACATTTTTCACTCCTGCACCCCATTGGGGTTAGTGGCACGGACGTGAAATATAGCCTATGTTGGAGTAGGGATTGTCACCATCAATTTGCCACTATTACTTTTAAAATCGGTTCTATGGTTCCAGAGATTCCATAGAAATTGTAAATTAGAATGTTTTTAGAACGCTTTTCTCTCATTTCACTTTTTAAAATTTCAATTTTTTTCAAATTTGTTCTTAGAGAGCATTACATCTTATAAGTAACTACAATGCCAAACTTTTTTAGCTCCTTCAGTATAAAAAATAAATAAATTTTAGAACGTTTTCGCTCTTACAGACCCTGGGATTAGTGGCACCGACGTAAAATATAGCGTATGTTGGAGCAGGGATTGTCATAAAAAATTTGCCACCATCACTTTTGAAAAGGGTTCGGTAGTTCCAGAGATTCCATAGAAATTGTAATTTAGAATGTTTTTAGAACGCTTTTCGCTCATCTCACAGTTTTAAAGTTCTAATTTTTTTAGAATTTGTTCGTAGCATTTACATCTTATAAGTAACTACCATGCTAAATTTCATGTTTCTAGATCCTTCAATATAAAAAAAAAATGAAATTTTAGAACGTTTTTCGCTCTTGCACCCCTCCCCCTGTGGTAGTGGCACCGACATAAAATATAGCCTATGTTAGAGCAGAGACTGTTACCATCAATTTGCCATCATTACTTTTGAAAATGGTTCTGTAGAGTTCCAGAGATTCCATTGAAATTGTAATTTAGAATGTTTTTAGAAGGCTTTTAGCTCATCTCACCCTTTTAAATTTCGAATGTTTTTAGAATTTGTTCTTAGAGAGCATTTACATATTATAAGTAACTACCATGCCAAATTCCATGTTTCTAGCTCCTTCAGTATAAAAAAAATCGAAATTTTAGAACGTTTTTCGCTTCTGCACCCCCTTGGGGGTAGTGGCACCGACATAAAATATAGCCTATGTTGGAGCAGGGATTGTCACCATCAATTTGCTACCATCACTTTTGAAATCGCTTCAGTAGTTCCAGAGATCACCCCCTACAAACAAACAATCTTTACTACTTTATAATATTAGTATAGATGATCCAAATGTAACTAAAAACTATACAGCAAATTCCGGGTACTTCGCCAACATACCTGCCAAAAATCAACCTATTCGGATCATTTTTGTGGCAGTTATCACGGAACAGACAGACAGACAGACAAACAGACGGAAACCAACAACTTTTCGGATCTCCATAGTGAGCCTGAACTGACGTTTCGGCTAAGATAGGAGTCCTTCAAAATGCAGTGTAAGGCAAAAACATTAAAGAGGCGAGATATTTCCGAAAGTTCTAGAAAATTAAAAAGTTGATAACTATTAAATATACGACTTTAGCATCAAAAACGTAAATATATATATGAGGATGCGTATACTCCAAGGAATTCCAAAGAGTATTCTGCTGCTATTTAAGAAAAACAAAATTCCTTTTATTTTTTAATTTGAAGTATACGCGATCATTTCTTTTATTCACTGAATTTGTAATATTTTTCACCGCTTAAATAAAGCAAAAAGTTATTTTAGGAAATTGTGGTAAAATTTTGCGCACGACTGAAATAATTTTTTGGGGTCGAAATAATAGTTTCGGTCCTTATCCAAATTTCGGCTGAAAACGAAATTATTTCAGATTGAAATTTTAAAGCAATTAATGTATACATACATGTAAAGATATTAATTATGTAAACATGTAAATATATTAATTATTCACAAACCCACATACCTCTCTAGGAGCACATTTATGCATATGTCTGCGTGTGGATGTTTATATTTCTCTTTGGAAAACTTAAACAACATTATTCAACAACTACTTTTAAAAACCAATAATGCAAAATTTTTATTACTAATTTTGTAATTTCCTCGAAAAAAGTATTTAAAAACTTATACAAATATTGAGTAGTAGCGTATTCATTCTCGGAGATCGGGAGAATAAAAAAGTCAATTTTGTATTATTAATTAATATTAACAGAAATTAGATTTAGTACACTTTTGAACTAAAATGATGAAGACATATATTATCCATGTTTTATACTATTTTTAATACAGTGACATCTCATTAATACGCGGTAGACAGAATCTATTTAAACAGTGCATAACCGAGCGCAACGCCAAAACATAAAGGAGAAAGTTATATCTTAATTTATTAAACACATTTATTTTATGTAGGATTTCAATAATAATAATATTTTACTTCTAACCATAAAATTATGCATATAGCATCTACTAAGTGATAAAACTCTTACAGTAATAGAAAAAATTGACTTATAGATATTTAATTTATTTTAACAGTTTATTTTACAAAACTACTATAAATTTGGCTTGAAGAAATATTATTTGATGTACTTCACGTAAGAATATGTCACCGACCCCTGAATAACAGGCTTAAGCACTGATACAAAAATGGGGGCTATCGTAGGTGGATTTTTGTAAACATTTGTATGGTCCTCTGAATTGCAGCACCAGTATTTTCCAAAAATTTTCCCTGACTTAATTTGACTTATTTAATCTAAATGAAATAAAGCGGAGATTACTTTTAAAAATTATTGGTATCCAAATTCAAGGGATCGTGCAAACGGTGAAAAAAATCTGCCTGCGATAACCGCCGTTTTTGTGCCAGCGCATAGATACTAAGCCTACGCACTGAAACCAAAAATGGCGGCTGTCGTAGGCGGATGTTTTCATCGTTTGTACGTTCCGTTGAATATACATACCACTATTGTTTCAAAGTATTTTTTCTGAGATTAAGTTAAGTCCAAGAATGCTTTTAAAATACAGTGATAATAAAATTCAAGAGACCTTATAAACGCTGAAAATAATCCGCCTCCGACTGCCGGTATTTTTGTGTCAACGGGTAGACCAATTAGTCATGGTTCAGTGTAAAACACTATTTTCTCATTACACATGGTGGGACATTAAAAAATGGCATAAGAATGACTGACGCATACAGTTTAGAGGCATGTTTGTGAGAGGTTAAGGAAGTGTAAAAATTACAATTTATATAATGAAATTTGTAAAACAAAAAATGTTAATTTATCTTTTATATAAACAACATTATTGAAAACATAAAAATATATAACTCATAATAAATAAGGACTTTGTGTTGTATACTCAAATATGAAAACAAAACGACAAGTTGCTAACCAACATTAATTTTATTTGGAGATTTCAAATAAGGATGCAAAAATTAAAATCACAAAAATAAAATTACTGAGCTTATTTTAAATATTTTTATGAAATTTCCGGTGCTTGTTGTTTCCACTTAATTTGAAAATAGCTTCGATAATGCAACATGTACATGATTTTTCGCCGTTTTGTATTTAAGAAAATTAACTCCTGGCGATGGTTTTTAAAGATAAACCGAAACGTCGAGAATAATTTTTATTTTTGTAGTTTTAATTTTTACATTTTTATTAAAATCTCGTATTTCTGCTGTATAACCCTAAATATGAACACAAAAAAATACTCCAAAAAAGCAGTGTAGGTGTAATATTTGAAAAAAAATAAACACATCATTAAAAAATACCACCTAACAGTGGCGAATTCTTCTACTCAATCTGGACATGCTCCTTCCAAACAGTTTTTTAAATAGTGTTTATCGCCTGTTTAATTGTAAAACAGTGAAACAGTTGATTGTTTCGATGGGATTTCTAGTTAAATATAACTCCACTCCCTGTATATGAGTAATAGTATAACACATCTTAAGAGAGCCATGTGAAGATAGTTTATAATAAATTAAAGTAACAAAAATATGTAAAAGAAGCATACAGGACAGTCTTATGCATTCTAGGATATTCAGTCTATTGTATTCTAGGTTAATAAAACTTCCTACAAAATTAATTAGAAAAAAGTACTAAAAATTACTGGTAGAAAAAAACATGCCCTGTTTGAATAGTAGTAATTCGTCCTTTATACCCAACAACTTAACTCCTAAAATGTCCTTAATGATGTATCGAAAAAAAAATATTTAAATATATTTGTTTATGTATTTCCATCAATAATTCACAAAATATTTGTTTTCCAGTAAATACTATTTTATAAATTGTAAAGGAACATACTTTAGCAAGTGTGATTTGCACAATACTGTGGATTTTGTGGAAGTTCTTTTCGACAGTATCTACTTTTTTAAAACTGTATTGTTGCTAGAATCATACATGTTTGAAGCTGACCTTGTTCGTTGATCCGATTACGACAGATTAGCAATTTCATATTTAATTTAAATTTTTTTCCAAATCTTTACTAATCGGGAATAAATGAATATTTTAATACATTTTACTTCTTCTGACATGTTATGAAATAGAGTTTCTAGACAAACGTCAAAGTAAACAAGTTGGAAATTGTACGCCAAACGTGACAAATGAGGTGCGTCTGTACTATAGCTAGTTATATAAATATTCAGATCTTGATGTTTTTTAATTCTGTGAAATGAATTCGATCGTCTGCAGATTAATTTCTGTAAGAAAATAAGTATCTCGGTCGCTTGACGATTAAACCTCGGAAACTCCTATAACAAGAAAGCACCGATTTAAAAAAAAATCAAATTTCTTAATAAATATTTTTATTAATATCTTCTAAAGTTTTGATTCGATTGTCATAAAATTTAAAATGTCTCGACAAAATTCTGCAAAGATAATATATCTTCAATTTCAAACAATTCGGTTGGGTAGATTTTGCGTTGTTATATGCCGACGGACAGCCAGACAGACGGACGGACCAGACGACGACAATAGGTGTTACGTATTTATATAATTACGAACGCACCTAAAAAGAGACAATATTTACTGATCGTGCGAAAAACATAAAATTGAAAAGTTAAAATAATTTATATTTTTTGAACCGATGCACAAAATTACATAAAATATGAGATAATTTAGAATGTGTGACATATATATTGGCAAAATTTTAAACAATCAGGTTAATTTATGATCCCGATTGGGAAATTTTAGCGTCCATAACTTAACATTAAATAAATTATCTAAATTTTTCGCAAACGGGAAAGACCAAAATAATTAATTATCTGAATAAATTTTCCATTCCTGACATGTTATGATAAGAGTTGTTAAGAAACTGGTAGATAAAAAGGGAAAAATGTAACAAAAATATAAAAATTAACTGTTAAAATGCTTTATATTTTTCGAACACATGCACAAAATTTCACTAATAAATATACAGAAAATTTTAAATCTCTGTCATATGTATTGATAAAATATTAAACTACCGTAATTTCTGGTGTATAAGCCGCGGGTAAATTAAGTCTGTTTCAAACCAGAATTTTTTTTTATAGAAATACATGCAAATAAGTACCAAGATGTAAAATCTTACATTTCATTAAAAAAAAATTCCACTCCGAAACCGATTTATTTGAGCCGCGGCTTATACACCGGAAATTACGGTAATTGCAGTAATCTAACCAGGAAACCACGCCATTAATGTAATAATGAATAAAATGCAAATAATCAACAATCGAAAGAGCATAGTGAAAAGTAATTGTTGACGCATGCCCTCGTCTCCCAGTTATCAAGATATAAAGTCTTAAAATTTGCCAATTTATTTATTTAATAAGATGGGAGAAGGAGTGGTTACGTTTTCAACGTAACAATTTACTCAAACTACAGTCGCTTGACCATTCCCAGTTTAGTTCACAGCAATACTCCGACATGATTCGCTATGCTTGCTACAAGTCTGGTTTAGTGCAAAGTCGGTCACTTCCATTTGAAACGCCTTTGCAATTTTGTTTTTCGCAGGAGATTGATCATTGTAAACGCTGCACTAGATTTAAGTTCACAAAATGTTCTTGTTGCCTCGATTTTGTATGCTTCAATCATTTTTTTGTTCAGCACTATATTTGTCAATATAATTTTCTTTTTGGCATTTTCTTTCATTTTTATATTACTATATATAAATATGGTTTCTATTTTCTATTAATCTGAATATTAAAATTTCTGAATCATAAACACGCCGTTTCTCCCTAAATAAATAAATAAATTAGCAAACTTCAAGAACGGTCAAACGAGGTCAAACGATTTATGTGTTAAAAAACACGTTTCACTGTGCTCTTTCGATTGCTGCTTATTTAGATTTTTTTTTCATTATTACACTAATGCACGGTTTCTTGGTAAGATTCCTACTGGATAATGCTAGCAGGAATAATTTAACATTTGAGATAATTATCCAAATGCGTCATTTTCTTTATAATAATGGTAAAATTATAAAACCGTTTGAATTTTCACTGACAAGCATTGACGTAAAAGAAAATGTTCTATATTTTTCGAACGAATGAACAAAATATAACCAAAACCTGTACAGCTAATTCCGGTTACCTCACCAGTATACCTGCTTAATTACACACTAAATGGATTCTTTTTAAGGCATTATCGCAAGACATACACACAAACACATAGGCAAATAAACACACATAACTTTCCATTACCATTGTCATCATCATCATTGTGATTACAAAAATTTTAATATATATTTTATAAAATTAAAAAAACAATGTTAGGTGAAAATGCATGTTAAAATACGCAAGTGAAGTATAGAAAGATTTATAAAAAGTTAGCATGCGCAGGTGTAAAATGAATTTTCTACGATGCAAAACAAGAAAATGACGAACATAAAAATTACTTGCTGACGGCAAAAACATTTATTTCAGAAGATATTTTCACTGCTGTAAAGTATAAAATATTCCTTTATTCAATATTTAAATTCCATGAAAAGCAAAGTACACACATGTTGTGTCATGTTTTGTACATATTTTTTTCACGCTTTTATTAACTTTAAAAAATGTAAACAAATTTCTATGCATATAAATTTATTAGAAAAATAATACAGCTTACCTTTGAAAATAAATTTGTAAAAGAAATGCTTCAGCATTATTCGCTAAAAGAGTTTAATATTCTGAAAGAGAACTTAATCTATAAAGAGATGACTCGCAAAAAAGTTTTCGAAGAAGATTAATGGATCAATATTTATAGGTTAGCATGCCGGAAACGTGTTTAATGTTAATTCATCAAGTAAACCAAATTTCTTCCAGCGTAAAGAATATTTATTTAATCATTCAGTTTTTCCCTACTTTTCTTCATTCCATTAAAATAAAATTATGTAAAACTGAAAGACTTATACGAAAGTAAAAATAAAAGTGACTGTTTTGTTATGTATTAGTTTTTATTGTGTTATTTCCCCAACTCCAAAAATCGGTAATATATATATATACAGGGTGTTACCAAACTCATGGTACAAACGCTAGGGGGTGATAGAACACATCAAAACGAGTAATAGTAAATAGGAAACCAAGGGTCGCAAACGTATTCCAAAGGAGATAGGCGCCATCAAAGTTTACGGTCCCAAATTGTAAATGATGATAAAATGTTTTAAAGACAAAGTTATAAAAATGCTGGTAGAGAGCGCTCTAGACTTTGGAGTACCGAATAACTACTTTTTACCGTTTTTTTTAACACTGTGAAATGTTTTCTAAAGCTTAGACCTTAACTTAAATTTTGTGTGCACAAGTGAAATCATCGGGAGTGGTTAAGTGGAGCAAATTTAACTGTGTTCAGGGGGTTTATTTTTGAACGATCGTATGTAATGAGCAAAATAATAACAAAATGATGGAAAACAGGACAGACAGAGATGGAATGAAAATAAACCAACAAAAGGAAGAAAAACATTTTATTCAACCAAATGAAAATAAACAACACGAAGTACTCCATCACAGGAATTGTTCAAAATTGCGGCCTCCAACACGAACGCAGGCTTGAAGCCGTCGATGGATTGACTGCCGTACATTGGCGAAAACACCAGGCATATCTCTTATGATGGCCGAAGCAACGGATATCCGGGCAACAAGGTCTTCAGCAGAATCTACGGGACCATCTTCGTATATCAGGCTCTTCATATGACCCCACAAGAAGAAGTCCAGACAGGATAAATCGGGTGAACGAGCCGGCCAGCTGATTGGACCGCCACGACCTATCCATCGCCCCGGATACATGATATTCAGGGCGTTACGGGCATCCAGGCTGTAATAGGCCGGTGCTGTGTTGGAACCACATACGTCGTCTGATGGGTGCTGGAACATGGTTTAATAGTTCTGGCAACACCTCTTGCAGAAACACAAGATATGAATCTCCATCCAGTCGCGTTGGCAGTAAGTATGACACAATTAGATAATCGTCTACGATTCCGGACCAAATATTGACCGCGAAACGTCGCTGGAACGAACGTTGACGTATTATGTATGGGTTTCCGTTTGATCACACATGATAATTGTGGATATTCAAAATACCCTCGCGTGTGAATGTGCATTCGTCCGTGAACAACACATGTGCACAAAAAGCAGTGTCCACAGCCGTTTGTTGGAGCAACCACGTGCCTGGTAATCCGCTGGTTTTAGGCCTTGAACTCTCTGCGCATGGTACGGATGCATTCCTTCATCTCGCAGAACTCGCCACACCGTATTACGGGAAACGTTCACTTCTTCGGACAGTTCCCGCGTGCTAGATTCAGGCCTCTCGCTGATACGATCCAAAATGTTATCCGTAACGGATGGCGTTCTTACACTCCTGGAACTTCCGGTATCCTGCATGCAACTTGCAAAGGAACCCCTTTCGCACAGTTGTTGATGCAGTCGTTGAAATATCCTCGCATCAGGAACACGTCTAGTTGGAAAACGCTCTCGGTGCAATCTTTGAGCTTCTGTTGCAGTGCCGTGTGCAGCTCCGAACATGTAATGCATCTCGGCCTTCTCCTGGTTAGAGTACGAAACCGTATTATCGGCTATCCACAGAGCAAATGAAGACAGCTGCTGTGAACAGTTCCCAGTTTTACAATTACGCACTTGAATAAGTAACTTTTATGTTAGCGAAAATTTGCATACGCGTTCTTCTTCTTTCCCATATCACATTTTCATATTCTTCTTCCGGAAACTTACCGCATAATGGTAGCTATAGCGCTTGCATGTATCTAGTTTGAACATGCTCTAACACGTTTGCGTTTGAATTCAAATGATGCATTACTTAGTGAATGTTGTTTGTTTTGATGTGTACTATCACCTCTTAAAGTTTGCTTCATCACTTATTATTTTGCTCATTATATACGATCGTTCAAAAATCAACCCCCTGAACACAGTTAAATTTTCTCCACTTAACAACTCCCGATGATTTCACTTGTGCATACAAAATTTAACTTAAGGTCTAAGCTTTAGAAAACATTTAACAGTGTTAAAAAAAACCGGTAAAAAGTAGTTATTCGGTACTCCAAAGTCTAGAGCGCCCTCTACCGGCATTTTTATAACTTTCTCTTTAAAACTTTTTTTAAGAAAATACTAATTCAAAGAATGATTTTAGCGAAAACTGCAAATAAATTGACCCATTTTTCCCTTTTATATCATCATTTGCAATTTGGGACCCTAAACTTTGATGCCGCCTATCTCCTTTGGAATACGTTTGGGACCCTTGGTTTCCTATTTACTATTACTCGTCTTGATGTGTTCTATCACCCACTAGCGTATGTACCATGAGTTTAGGGACACCCTGTATATACAGGGTGTAACTGAAATGCTTCAACAAACTTTGAGGGATGATAATACTCATGAAGACGAACAAAAAATGCAATGGAACATGGGGTCGCAAATGACGTTTAACCCCTTCAGGGGCAGTGGTATGTTTATGAAAGCGCTTAATTTTAATTCCAAAACGCCATAATGGCACCAGAATTTTGCTAAAATCTTTTCCATTTAATATGTATGTGAAATATAGTCTTTTTCTTATTTACAAACAAATTTTTTTATAAATTCCGGTGCCAGTCATTTATTTCAACATTTTAGTACTAAAAGTAGTTTGCCCCTAAAAGGCTTAAAGGATACAAATAGAGAAAATTCGTCTGAAAATGGACTGGCACCGGAATTTACAAAAAAAATTGTTTGTAAATAAGAAAAAGGCTATATTTCACATAAATATTAAATGGAAAAGATTTTAGCAAAATTCTGGTGCCATTGTGGCGTTTTGGAATAAAATTAAGTGGTAGTAAAATAAAGAGTGGAAATAATTAATTAAGATTCAAAAATGTTATCCATGTGCTATTCCATAGTGTTAAATCATTGGCAAAACAGAGAAGAGTAATAATTTAAAAAAGTCTGATGTACCATCCAGCGTTAAATGAAGAAAGGAAATGATGGGGCTACCATCTATCTTTGAAAAGAGGAGCATTTAGCTTAAGATAAATTATAGACAATGTAGTTATTAATATCAAGATATAAATAGATATGAGGATTAAAGGGGAATAGCACGGTACTCAACTATAAATAGAATTAGAAAGTACGTAGTTAATAGTATTTAAAGATATGAAAGTATACATGTAGGTAATAACTTAAAAATGGAATAGATAAAGAAAATAATATTAATTAAAACTATATAAATACAAAATATTAAAAAGAGATGAATGTATAAATGATAAATTAATATTAAAAAGTAATACTTTAAGGGGGTGAAACCATATAGGCAAGTATGAGGAGACATTCTGTAAATGATAAATGATTATATGATTACGTTAATGATAGAATGATAAATAATTGTGTTAAATGCATGAAACTCATTTTTTTAGCAGTAGTACCTCAACTTTCAGTAATGGCATTTGGATTTAATAATTTTTGGGGGAGAAATTTTATTATTTTTTTTATAATTTTTATAAAGTTTTTTTTATAATATATATATATGTGTGTGTGTGTGTGTACAGGGTGGCTAGAATTAAAACACCCCTAATTCGACCTCTCTATATATCGAACTGCTCAGTGTTGCAGCTTCAAATTTTGTAGACATAACTTTCGACAAGAGAAAACGGATTAAGGCCAAAAATTATTTCAGAAATCACCGTCAGGTGACACTGTACCACTGGACATATGCTGAAAATATACAAAAACACGTTTAATTTTTTTTTTTTTTTTTTTTTTTTTGAACGTACCAAACATGTATGTGACAGGGACTTTATCGATGCAGGAAATTCGGCTCAATATGGTCCTCTTCTTGGTAATGTAAAATATGCAAGTAATAATCTGCAGTTACCTTATAGATAGCTTTTTCAACTGCGAATCGCAACTAGTCGTTTGAGACGCTTTTCACCTGCAGAGTGATATCTTCTTTCAAGTCTTTCAACGGTACCAGACATCCTCGATAAACAAGATTTTTTAAGTGTCGCCACAGCCAAAAATCCCATGGATTAAGATTCGGAAAATGAGATGGCCAGGATGTCGGGAGTGCACGACGGATAACTCTGTCATTAGTGAAACGTTGTCGAAGGAACTGCTGTACGCAGAGTCCAATGTTTGGAGGCATCTTGTATAAATATAATTGAGTCAAGACATTGTCAATGTTGTAAATGGGGACAAATAAAAGTTTCGTGCATTCTTTTGTACAGGTGGCCGTCATTGTTCATCCCACAGACTGATTGCGAGTAGCCTCTTGGAAAAGAAACGTCCAAGAATGAATTTAGCTTTTAATCCACACCAGACTGTAACTTTCGGTGAGTGGATTGGAATTTCTTGGAAGGTAACGGTTTTCCGTTCCCAAATGCGACAGATGTGGGTGTTCACTGTTCCACTGAGATGGAAATGAGCATCATCGCTTCACAGTATCTGCTATGGCCATGATGCCTCCACTTCAAATGTAGCAAGAAATGTAAATGCGAAGGTCAGTCCCTTCTCCCTGTCGGTAGCAAGCAAATCTTGATTATGGCTGATTTTGTACGGGAAACAATGCACTGTGTTTCTCAATGCGTTCCACACTGTGCTATAGGGAACATCAAAATTCATAACAATGCTCGTGCATTACTGCAGCCTACATCATTATTCATTGTCTGTTCAGCAATAGCGGTTGCAACAACTTCAACGACATCTGAACTAATCGGGAGTGCATGACGAATTACTCTGTCATTAGTGAAACGTTGTCGAAGGAACTGCTGTACGCAGAGTCCAATGTTTGGAGTCATCTTGCATAAATGTAAATTTTAGTGCCTGATTTTTAGCGCCTGGCGATAAAAATCTTTTTCACGTAATCCATTTCCCCATGAATAGTATGTGTACAGAATGTAAAGCCTTTACACTGAGTAGTTCGATATTCAAAGAGGTCACATTAGGGGTGTTCTTGCCACCCGGTATATATATCAGTCCTCGACCTGGCTGAACTCGATGAATCCAGTTTTCTCGAATCTAGCGGTCATTCTCCCGAGAAGTTGTGGCCAGGGACTGATTACCAGCGGGGCAAACTTCCACCAGTAAAATTAAATAGAAAATTTTGGTTTATAAAAAAGTCATTTTTAAAAAGAATTTCATGGAGGCCCTCTCAGAAAAACTGTGCATTTTTGGGGTGATCCAGTCATAAAGCCTGTTTTCGATGTCTCCGTAATTGTTGAAGTATTTCATTTCGAGTACGTGAGACATAGATGAAAACAAGTAGTAGTCGGAAGGGGCCACTTCTGTAAGTACGACGGGTTGGCAAAAGTTCCCAGCCAAGTAAAGAAATTGTGTCTCTATCTTCCTTCGCTGAGTGAGATGAGGCGATGCGTGCTTAAAATCACTTTTCCGTATCTCACACCTTATTCTGGTCACTTTTCGATGGATTCATTTTTCAAATTGGTCATTTGTTGACGGTAGCAAACGGTATTAACTATTGCACCTGGTTTCGGAAGCTCATGGTGCTGACCCCACCAAATGCAGAGCATTGTACATTTTTCAAAAGCGATTCGGCCTTGCGGTCGATACTGATAGTTGTCCTGAGTTAATACATGGTTTTCTGCGTTTTGAGTTCTAGAAATATATGCGTTTTTCGTCTCCAGTCACGATCGATTCAAAAATGTATTTCTTTCATGCCGAGAAAGACATACTTCGCACACCGTTTTCCGCTTTTCCTACTGTCTGTCGTTCAACTGATGTAGTATCAAGACTCCGGTCTTCTCAATCTTTCCCATGGCATGCAGACGATCCGGAAATTGTTTGGCAACAAACATTTAACCTCTCTGCCATTTGTTGTTGAGTTTGCGTATCGTCTCGTCCAACAATGCTTGCAAATCGGGCAGTTCAGATTTTGTCAGTTGACCTGGGCTTTCTTTTTATTTCAAGTTGCCTTGCGTTGGGACATTGTCACCGTAAATTTCCACAACTATACGACTGCTTTCATTCGCGTATTTCTTGTGATTGAAAAGAAAAGCATCACACGCTCTTTAACCTCTTGAAGGGCACCTGTATATTATATATACCACTTAATTTTAATCACAAAAGGCCACAATGACACCAGAATTTTATAATCAAACTTTGAATTTATAAGGTACATGAGGACAAGCTTTTACTTAGTTTATAATAAATTCATTCATGATTCCTGGTGTCAATCAATCATTTCCATAATTTAGCTACAAGAGTACTTTGCCCCTGAAGGTGTTATTTGGCTCGTGACTCCACATATTTATCTCACGAAAAGAATGTGACGCTATCTCCAAATCGCTTAAAAATCAATGACCTTCTGAAAGATACTGTCATAGCTTACCGCCTCCTGATTGCTCGACCTGCGCGCTGACACAATAAATGGCGGCCGTCGTAAGCGCATATTTTTCAGCGTGTGTATGGTCCTTTCAATTTGAATAACAATGATTTCTAAAAGTCGCCTTGGAACAATGGAACAATGTAGTTAGCAGCATGGAATACCTAGATGCGCACCAACTGAACTTCCAGGTTAGAGGGGATCGACTTGCGAGGCAAAAGGGAGCCGTCAGAATTTTAAAAGTTAAAAATTAGGTAAATAAAAATATTGAGAAATATAATAATGAAATAGAAGTATAACAAAAATATGAAAAAAGTAAATAAAAAAAATTCCATTAGATCTAAAAAATGACAGGCGAAACCTACCGAGGGTCGAACCATCTCAACAAAGAAAAAAAAAGATTCCTTTCAGAGACCATACATTTAGTATAAAAGTCACAAAATAATAACATTAAAGCCGCTTTACCTTTCTGACATTAAATAAGACAAAGAAAACTTTTATAAAATATTGGTGTCTAAATTCATAAGAACGCACAAATGCTTAAAACAATCCGCCTACGACAGCCACAATTTTTATATCAGGAAGTAGGCCTTGTATTCAGGAGGTGATACACAGTTATAAAATGACATAAAAGGTTAAAATGTGAACCAACATTTTTTTTCAGTGCCATCTCTTCAAAACATTAAGATTTATTACCCCCACACCTAGTAAAATATTAAAACACCTTGGAAACAAAACTTCAAGTGCACTTATTGTGATGTCTTTCCATAATGAAAAAAATCTTTATAAAAAAAATACAATTTTAAATGACGTAATCAAATATAAATTTATTTAAAATCAAGCTTGGTGTATTTAATGAAATAAGGTAATAAATTTTGATCTATTTTGTTCATTGTTTGGAAAAGAAGATATAAAAATACCCAGGGTAAAATAAAATAAATAATTCAATCTGATAAATGTAAATATTATTTTCTTAAGCTTTTTAGACTATGATTTTGTGATCTTTTTCCCCAAAAAGCAATCCAATTATGCTAAGGGTTCTTACATTTTTAGATAAAGTATTTTACCTGCCATTGTGTTGTTGTACTTTGACTGACTTGAAGTTATTAGATTGATAGCTTTTCAGTAATGCACTTATATAATATTAATGCGACATTACTACATCTCAATAGATTTACTTAGATGGTTTAAAATTAAATTAGATTTAATACGACAGCATGTATTTTATTGAATGTATGTGGCGTATGTTTACGAAACATATGTTAACTAAAAATGGAAATACCCTATTTTAGTGAAGAAAAGTAATGAAAACTCTTGAAATTAAAAGTATCACAACTCAGTAAGTTTTATCCTTATAATAATGGATTGTGTTTATGTCCTTCTTAGTGTCAGGAAAGATTTTTCTTAATATGGTTAGAGCGAAAAAAAGTTGTATAAAAAGAGAAAAAAAAAGAAAGAAAAACTTATTATATTATGTATACAGCTGCATGTAAAACAAAAGTCATATCTAAAAGCCGCAGTTAATTTGTATATTTTTTGTAAATGAAGGTATATTTCTATCATCAGTGGTTAATTAAATAATCGGCATTAACTCTAATTTCCGCCACCTTTTATAACCAAATGAACAAAACAAATTCTTTATTACCGACACGTTAGATGCGGCTTTTGTAGAGACCAGAAACGTTTTTGGTATCTGTCTGTTTGTTTGTATGGCTCCGATAACTGCGAGATATAAAAACAATCGCTCTGCAAAATGCATCCAATTAGCTTATCATTTTTATCTTTGCATTTTTAGTTAACATATGTTTCGTAAACATATGCCACATTAAAAAAAATACCTGTTGTCCTATAAAATCTAATTTAATTTGAAATCATCCAATATAATTTATTCTGATGTAGAAATTCTGTATAGACAGGTATGTTGGTAAGATACCCGAAGTTCTCTGTGCTTTATAGTTTTGAGTCATATTTGGCTCATTCGGCCAAAAATATGGAATACCATGACCTCTCACTTATACGCGATGCACGATAATTATTATTTTTAAGCACTAGTTTCTTTGTAAAGTAATTTTCTCTTAATTCAATCGCAGAGTTTATAAATAGAATTTTACTGTTTTAAAATAGTGGTACGAAAAAGTAATTACTGAACATCACGTATAAGTGAGAGGTCACTGTATTTTCTTTTATGTCATAATGCTTTTCTATGGGAATTTATACGATTACCATATTTTTGCTTTTTTATGGGAATTCATACGATTTTCATATTGTATCATTCACTGAATGAAAAATGGCACATTTCTGTAGTTGATTTAAATGTTACATTATGGATGCTATATTTGCGCCATGCGTTGTCTTAAAACGTTCACTACCAGGTTAAAATTAGCGGAACTTTATTTTATTCAGAAATTCCAAACTCACACCAGAAAATATTAATAGAAATTTTTGATTGATTTAATGACAGACATTTTGTAATTACTGTTCTCCCAAATGGTCCGCCAACTAAATATCAATATTTTTTAACAGAAAATTTCATCGCAGGTTTCTACAATATTTCCGCGAAACTGCACCTCCGAAGGCAGTTTCTGCGAAATTTAGAAGGAAAATCTAAAAATAAAAAATTTCTAAGAAAATACCGGTGTTCAAAAAGCGGATCATTTGAACAGTTGCCGAACAGTTGATGTCGGTCAAGGGGCTTCCGAGTTGCAATCAACTTTACGCCCAGGCTATAAGTGAGTATAGAGTCTGGTAAAAAAATTGAGCCGTTGGAAAAAGTTAAGAAAGAAAAAATTATGAAGTATTAACTACATGAAAAATGAACATACATTTCTAAGCATATACGAAATATTTCCCAAAGATTCAGAAATCTAACTTTTAAGAATGTCAAATTAGCCTGATTTTATTTAATTTTATCTTCTTGATATGCAATGAAATTCAGTTGCTAGGCAACTGTTTTACAAAAACGATGTGAAAACAGAAAAGTACATACGTATTATTTGAAAATTGTAAAAAAAAGATATAGAAAAATGTTTTATATTTTTTAAACACATGTACAAATTTCCATAAAAATTATACAGGGAATTGCGAATTGCCGAGAAAAATATCGATAACATTTCATAACGATTTGATTAACACTAAACATGCCGAGAATTTTACTCGAATGTTATAAAAATATTTCATACCAGAATTTTTATTTAATACTATTAAAATTTCTCATTTTACTTACATATCTATATGATTTATATCTTATTTATTTTATGAAGAAATTTCTGGTTCAAATCAAAATATTTTCATTTGGTACCGGTCAAATGACCGGTTTTTCGTATATTTAGTGTTAAGGAGTTCCGAGACGCAAAAATATTCAAAATTTTGAAAATATTTTATTGAATTACAAAATTTTCTGTTTTTCGCAATGTAAAGGATAGATGAAAAATTAAGGAAGAGATGAAAACAAACTTGGAATAAAAAAGTAAAGCGAAGGAAATAAAGGATGGAGTCTAATAGATGGAGGGACCATTTGAGAGCCCTATGATTATATAATATAATATTTCTTCTTTAGAAATTTTCGGTATGAATTAATATTTTTGGATTAATAATGGAATTGAAATCAAGCGACGCCACGTATGCGTACTGGGTAGAGAACGTGTTAAATTAAGGGGATCCGAGAAACTTAAAAAAAAAA
Organism: Maratus michaelseni; assembly: GCA_963931845.1. Lineage (NCBI taxonomy): Eukaryota > Metazoa > Arthropoda > Arachnida > Araneae > Salticidae > Maratus > Maratus michaelseni. The sequence continues at coordinate 80,642,799 of OZ007598.1, forward strand.
ACCTTTTTATTTATTGAATTAGAATTTTGAGTTATTTTGTGATGGTCAACCATATAATTTGTAAACAAGATCAAATCATAAAACTTCTCATAAAGTTAAAAAATAAATAAATAGTTATAACTCGAAATATTATTTGTCAAATTTAAAAAAAAAAATCACCAAGTTTTAATTTTGATTCAGCATTTTTTAAAATATTAATTTAAAAAGAAATAAAAATACTTAAAGTAAAAAAAAAATAATAATAATAATTAAAAAAAAATGATGTAACGTATTTTAAAAAATCATATTTTCAAAAGTTTTTTTTTTTTTTTTTCCAAATTTGCTGAATCAAAAATAAAGTAAAATAATTGAAAAAGACATGTTCGAAGTTTGAAGCTATTATCTTGACTTATAACATTTTAAAGACGAGAATTATTGTAAAAACCCGTCATGCAGAAAAATGCAAAAACGTTTCCATGACAACCATTATTTGAATGCTAGATTTTGAAAACAAAAATTGATATATCCTGTTCTAAATAAGTTAGAAACATGATTTAAACGTCATTTTAAGGGGGGGGGGCAGAGCCTTTTGTAATACAATAAAATATTTTTCAAAAAGTTGAAGACTTTTGTGTCCCGGACCAGTGGCGTAGCCAGGCAGGGGGTCCAAATGCTCTAGATACCAGTGATATTGTAAAGTTTTCTTTTCCTTGATTATCGCAGAAAGTTCTGCCATTGGATAAGGCAAAAAAAAAAAAAAAAAAAAAAAAAAAAAAACAATATTAGTGGTATCCAGAGCATCAATATTAGTGGTATCCAGAGCATCTGGACACCCCCCCTTCCCACCTTGGCTGCGCTACTGTCCCGGACCCCCTTAACACTAAATATAAGAAATACCGGTCATTTGACCGGTACCAAATGAAAATTATTTCGATATGAACAAGAAATTGCTTCATAAAATAAATAACTTATAAATCATTTAGATATAAATTAATTAAGAAAGTTTAATAGTTTTAAATAAAAATTCTGGTATGATATATTTTTATAACATTCGGGTAAAATTTCCGGCATGTTTAATGTTAATCAAATCGGTATGAAATATTATCGATATTGTTCTCGGAGATTCTCAGTTTCCAGTATAATTTTTATGGAATTTTTTACATGTGTTTAAAAAATATAAAACATTTTTCTTAATCAATTTTTTACAATTTTTAAATAATACGTATGTATTTTTCTTTTTTGCTATTGTTTTTGTAAAACAGCTGCTTAGCAGCTGAATTTCAGTGCATATCTAGAAGAGAAAATTAAATTAAATCACGCTAATTTGACATTCTTAAACGTTAGATTTCTGAATAATCTCTGGGGAAACTTTCGCGTACGCTTAGAAATATACAAATTATCTAACATCATTAACTGTGGGTTTTAGGATATTAGATATTACATAAACTAATATGAAAATTGAAATTTCTGGCAAATTTGACTTTGAGGCCCCTGATCTGAAGATTTTCTAGTTTTCTAATCAGAAGTAAATGTATCTAAAATCCTGTTTAGTGTATTTAAACAAAATAACAAATGTAATAACGGATTATGAAGAGTAATATGAGTTGGCTCTGAAGAATGATAAAAATCGTCAGAATAAAACAAGGAAATGTGACATTTTTTCTTCAGCTTTTCTGGATCTGATTTCGTTAATCTATTCCCCAAAAAGAAATCCAATTATGATTTGCTTTCATATAGTTTTGGATAACAGATTTTGTGTTCTTGTGATTTGTATGATTTGATGTTATTAGATAGAAAAATTTCCCATAATATTTTTTTATAACAATAATGTAGACCTGTTACATCAGAATAGCTTTACTTTGATGGTTTAATTTATCGATTAAATTTCAGACCCATTAGATTAGCACTAAACATTCTGGGTATTTTACTCAAGTTTTATAAAAAAAAATCTTATCAGAATTTTTATTTTAATCTATATTTACTTTTTAAATATCTTAATTCTGTGTGATTATATCTTATTTATTTAAAGAAAGAAATTCTGTGTTGAATTGACATATTTTCCTTTGGCAACGTTTAAATGACCGGTTCTTGGTGCATTTAGTGTTAACTCCTTGAGGGGCGGTAGTTCACTTTTGGATCACTAAATTTTAATCCCTTAGTGCCACATTGTCACCAGAATATTGGAATGAAAAAATTGTCCTTCACTTCAAGAGAAAATTTAATTTATTTTCAAATAAAGTTGTCTGTAAATTCAGGTGTCATTCAATTATATCTGTATTTTACGAATAGTTGCACTTTGCCCTTGAAAGGGTTAAATACAACAACGTGTACTTTATCCAATTTGGCATATTTTTATAAATTCTAAATGTTGCACATTTTGTATGTTTATTTAAATTAAAAAGTAAGATTCGAAACATTTTAACATACAGTATAGTTAATATAATAATTTTTCCTGTATTAAAGAATTTGGAATATATTAATAATCAGAAATAATTTAAAATCGTGTTATTGTATTTGTAGGACTAGAAACTTACATTCTTTTGTGATATCTTGTTATACAATAGCATATAACATTAAGTGGTCGCATAAAGTAAGTTTACAAAATTATAAGACAAGTTTTCTGTGCAATTTAAGCCTTTTAACCCTTCTTTGCATGAGTTTTTCTTTTACATTTGTGTTTTTTTATACATATATTAAATATTAGACACCAGAAATTTTAAGATAGATTTTTAACTTTGTTCAGCGACATAGTTCACGGGAAATTTACTGGATTAATATTTCTACATAAATATAGTTTTGGCGAAGAAATTGATTTATTTATTAAAAGTTAAATAAAAAGTGATGGAAATTTACTTCACTGTGCAATTAAGGATTAATATGTATATGTAAAACATTAAAACATACAAGATAGAAATGGATAATTAAATTGTATTGAATAATATTTTTTATTTATTCTGTTTTTATCAGATTCATTACATATTATAAAACAGTCAAAATGTACAGTATTTTTTATGTTTAAAGATTCGTACGCTTTTTCCACATTTTTTAATGGATTTTTTTGCGTTATTGCTTTGCGTACACCCCATGGAATTTCCAAATAGTCTGAAAATTTCTATTCAATTTTTAAATATCAGACGTTACAGACGTCTCGTTTTATGGCTGGATTTATAATATTTTTGAGCATTTAAATAAGGCGAAACATTCTATTAAAAATTGTGGTAAAAGCGTACGTACTCTGGTATACTTAAATTTAAAGAAGAAAAAAATATTTTTTAACATAGTAGTACATAATTAGCATGGTATTTTTAAATTAAAAATACAATTTTTGGACAGATTAATGATCAGAAATAAATGTATTTAAGATTGTATTTAGTGTGTTTATAGAACTAGAAATTTACATTATTATTATTTGTTAGACAAGTTTTTCAGTTTTTTAACACTTTCTAAGTTAAAAAGGGTTTAAGACTTCGGTTTGTCTGACGTCTGTCCGTGCTCTAACTCGTGTAAATATCCTCGGATTGCCTTGAAATTTTTGCATGTTATTGGCGTTTACTATAGCATGTTCCCTATTTTAGCTGCAGTGTATAGCACTTATAGGTTTTTTACAGGGGCAGTCAAAAGTATTACGTTACATTACAGTCAATGGAAAATAATCGTTTCAAGTGCATTTTTATGATGCTAAGTCATTTAAAACATGATGAAAATGATATATAATTATGAAGCGCATTAAAACATGCCTTTTGTAAAATTTGGGGTGCAAACCATTCATTATTCATTTACAGGGTCAAACAAAAGAATTTTGTTACACATTCTGCTATGGGGAAAAATCGTTTGCAATGTAATTTAGTGATATTTCACTATTTCAAACATAATGAAAATTATATGCATTATTGAGGTGCACTATAAATTGCTCTCTTGAAAGTGTGGTGTGCATTGCGTTTGTTTACAGGGACACGCAAAAGATATCGGTTACAGTACATGTGCGATACTTATAGTCTATGTGTGATAAGTGCGTTTTCAACTTTGGTATGCGTTTTTCAGTTTAACTAACTTTTTTATAGTACGTGTGTGTTTATAAACTCGGTTGTTCATATACAGAGCTACACAAGGGATTATGGGAATGAATTGCTTAAGGGTAGTTTTTAATTGTTTTTACGCATTTTTCTGCTGAACTACATTTAGTAGACTAATAAAAGTTTGTGGAATATGAATAAATTCATATACAGGGCTACGCAAAGAAAATATACACTGTCGCTTACGGTTGGTAATTGCTGCGAGTGAGTTTTATGTAGCCTTTTAGCTTAATATGTGGTGTGTACAAAGTCTTCAGATAATATACAGGGCTGTAAAAAAGATTTCGAGTGCATTTCCATCGATTGGCGAAAATTGCTAAATGTGAATATTCTAACTGAACTAAATTTTATCAGGATATATAACCATAACTATTGATCATGTACAGGGCTGCACAAAATAATTCGACTACTGTTTTGACACTGGAAGGCCATTTCTAAAATTGTATTTTTCAGTGTGTTATATGTTTTCTAAACTGTTTACTTACATATCTTCTTTCACCTTATTTAACTGTGAAGTTTCATTACAGTTTTCTGGCTGTGTTGGAAAGTGTTTCATAATCTAAGCTTGACGAATGATTTTTCGTTCTTGTAATATTGTGGCATGACTCACTATTTACTTTATTAAAACTAACTAATACTGTTTTCAAGACTTTTATTTTAATGACATAATTTTAACACTTGGAAAAGTCTCCACCCCTTCTTTAAGAGAAACAAAACAAATATTCAAATAAATTAAACTTTTAAATTCAAAACAAATATACATATAAAAATAAATCAATATTGTTTATCGTTAAAATCTTAGACCTAACCAGGCACAAACTTAGAGATTTGGGGGCCTGGGCGCAAACATAACAGACGCCTCCTATAACATTTTACGTGCAAAACATGCATTAAATCCATATAATCTGTTATTGTAATTTGATATTCAAACAATATATTATATCACTATCTTACACCTTAATTTATAAAATAAAATTACTATGAGCCATAGACGTTTTATAAACATATTTTTAACAGTCGGATGTGCCATTTCCAAAACATTCTTCTATCTCACACAGGTTTCGCACACACTAAAAATGAATCAGCACCAATTTATATCAAGGTTTAACTAAATCTAAAGTTTATTAAATTCCGTGCAATAGTTCTTCAGGTATGACTATCGCTAAAATCGTGTAAATCCTGAAAAATGCAGCATAGCAGTGCCAACTGTTGGGAAATTTACATCAAAACCTAATCAACAACAACTTATATCAACATCTAACTCAATCTGAAGTTTGATAAAATTCCGTGCATTAGTTCTTGAGATACAGCTCTCGTGAAAATTATGAAAAAGTAGCATAGCAGCGCCACCTGTTGGGCTATTTACACCAAAACATAACAAAAATTTACTTATGTCAAGGTCTAACAGAATCTAAAGTTTGATGAAATTCCGAGCAATAGTTCTTGAGATACAGCTATCGTAAAAATCATGGAAAAAGTTGTATAGCAGCTCCATCTATTGGGATATCTACACCAAAACGCAATCAGCATCTATTTGTGTCAAGGTCTAACTAAATCTGAATTTTCATGAAAATAAGTGCAATAGTTTTTGAGATAGAGCTATTGCAGAAATCGCTAAACTTGCATTATAGCAGCCCCACCTGCCATGCGATTTTTACCAAAAACTTATCAGCACCAATTTATATCTGGGACTAACTGAATATACAGTCTTATTAAATTCCGAGCATTAGTTCTTGAGATAGAGCGCCCACAATTTTTCACATACATACATACAGACAGACAGACAGGGTCACAGACTCATAGACAGACAGACATTTTCAAAAAACAGTGAAATCGTGCTCAGGACCTTCTAAAACGTATAAACCCGTCGAATACCGGAAGTCAAATATTTTCATGAATTCAATACTTTCTTGTTCAGATAGCGGAAAGTAAATATCAATTAAAACTTCTAAATATATAAAATAATTATATATCTGTATATCTATTTATCTATCTATCTATATATATATATATGATTCAAGATTTTAATAAACATCGCTTATAATGCTTCAATCAATAAAAAGGATTTTAATGAAAATATCTAAAGTTCCTATGAGTTATTTTATTTAAATATATTTTACAATTGCTAGAACCATGTGCACAAATTACATTATTTATAAAATATCTCCACGTGAAAAATCTGAAAATTTCACGCACACACTAATTTAACTAATAATAAATGTATATAACAAAATAATTTATGAATGCATTTATTAAAATTATTATTCATTTATAAACTTAATCGTAGAAAGGAAAAAAATCTAGTTTGCAAATTAATTCAACTTATTTTTTTAATGATGTATTAATTTGCAAAGCAAGAATTGATTTTCTTATTTTATTTATAAATAATAAATTATTAAAATTAAAATAAAATTATTTTACAAGCTATAAAAATATAAACAGTTCCCTCACATTTTTAAAATAAAACAGAAAAAACTAGTTCACAAATTAATTCAACTTATTTTTAAAAAAAATTTCGTATTCACTTAAATAGGAACAACTAATTTTCTTATTTTATTTAAAATTTACTAATCATTAAAATTAAATTAAAATTGTTGTACAAGCTATAAAATATAAACAGACCCCTTCAGAAAAAATTACTAATGAAACAAGACCCTTAACAAAATTCCTATTGTTAAAACAGGCGCCTTCACAAAATTATCTTAATAAAATAGGGCTCTTCATAAAAACATATTCTTTATTAATAATTTATATTCTTTTATACTCTTTATTAATCAATTATTATTTATTATTTTTTTAAGTTAAAAAATGTACAAAAATTAATATATTTAATTAATATATATTTCCCAAATTAATGCTTTATCTAAATAATATCCGCTAAGGTATTTATTCCACAAACTTAAATAACAAATTAATTTCGAAGTACACACGCACAAAGCATTTGTATATATTCACCTCAAAATCCCATCTTTTACACCACTGCTTATTTAATCACCTTCCCCTTCATTACTGCTTATCTAATCACCTTCCTCGTATGACTCCATGCAATCCACTTGTCACAACGATTCAGTGACTGAATGGATAAGACATGGGACTTCTAAACCTGAGAGTGTCAGTTCGAATCCGATCTCGGCAAACAAGGAAAAAACTTTTTTTTTAAACATTAACAAAAAATATGCTAAGCTGTCTTATAGATGGCGCCACTAAAAGAAACAAAAATACAATAAAATATTTGCGGAAATACTGCAGTTTATAAACTACAGTAATTTTAAAGTTGTACCGATCTAAAAAATTCTGGCGTAGAATCGGCCAAATCACTACAGTTTTCCAACTGCATTTTTTTTTTGCACACTTTCTGCAGTTCAATTTTAGCTGGGATGTTATGACAGCAAAAATGTATTAAAAAAATTTTTGTGCCACTTGCAGTTGGAAATTAAAATTAGGTATTCGCGCCATCCAAACACCGCTGACCGCCCCCGAAAATCTAGGCCTACACTTTGACACAAAAATGGTGGCTGTCATAGGCTGATTTTTTCAGCGTTTGTACGGTCCCTTGAGTTTGAAAACCAATAATTTTTTTAAGATTTCTCCGCCTTACTTTTTCTTAACAGGAAACCTCGCAATTAGTGAAATAATGAAAAAAATCTAAATAAACAGCAATTGAAAGGGAATTATGAAACGTGTTTTTTAACGCATAAATCATTTTCCCTCGTCTCCACGTTACCGAGATACAATGCCTTAAAATTTGCTAATTTATTGATTTAATAGGATGGAAGAAGGAGTCGGTGGGATTGAAGGAGCAGTCTTTAACGTTTGCAACGTTTGTAAGAACATCATCAAACTCCAGTCACTTGTCCATTTCCGGTTTAGTACGCCGCAATACTCCGAAATGATTAGCTATGCTTGTTACAAGTCTGGGTTACTGCAAACTCGGCAACTTGCATTTGAAATACCCTTGCAATTTTATTTTTCGCAGGAGGTTTGTCATTGTAATCATTGCACCAGATTTAAATTCATGAAATTTTCTTGGTGCTACGATTTTCAACGCTTCAATCATTTTTTGGTTGAGTCAGTGAAATATTTGTAAATAGCATTTTTTTACGGGCTTCTTTCATTTTTATATTACTAGATCTTAATATGTTTTGTATTTCATATTAATCTGATTATTAAATTTTCTCAATCAAATCCACGTCTTTTCCCCTTAATTAAATAAATGAATTAGCAAACTTTATGACTTTCTATCTCGATAACGAGGAGACGAGGGCAAATGATTTATGTGTCAACAAACACGTTTCATAATTTTCTTTATCATTGCTGCTTACTTAGATTTTTTAATTACTACACTATGGCGTGGTTTCCTGGTTAGATTTAATAAGTCAAAGAAAACTTTGGGAAAATACTGGTGTCTAAATTCAGGGGACCGTACAAGCATTAAAAAAAATCCGTATTCGACAGCCACCATTTTTGTGTCAGCTTTCAGGGTTAGTATTGAGGGGGCAGTGCACCGCCTTTGAAAGGGTTAACACTAAAATTGCCATAACGGTCAATTTGACGATTACAAAATGAATAATTTCCGACTGTAGACAGAAAAACTTTCATGAAATAAGATAAATATATCCCATACGAACAATTGATGTCGGTTAAGGGGCTTCCGAGTTGCGATCAACTTTACTCCCAGTCTATTTGTGAATAAAGTGTCTTGTAAATATTGAGCCGTTGGGGAAATTTAAATGTATAGTCTGTTCAGGGAAAGGAGAAAACGACAGTAAACAAACGGGTTGCAGAAAAATCGCCAAGGAGCCACACATTTGGCACAAATCCCTAGGTTGGCGAGTTTTATTTTTTATTTCGATTTGTTAATTTTTTAAACATTTATTTTGATAACTATATGAAAACAACACAAGTTGCTAACTGACTTACATCGAGATTTTAAACAAAAATGTAAAAGTTTAAGACGTCAAAATATAAATTATTCTCTATTTATTTTAAACAGCGTTGAATTCAGACATATTTTTTCCTGGTGGGATTTCCGTGCCTCCAGGCGAGACATTATATAGTTTCGGGGGGGGGGGGGGATTATACTTTTTGACCATTAAAAGTATAAAATCTGAAATATTCCGGGAGGGGACATTTTAATGCCCCGAACGGAATTTCCTCCCGGGGCAAACCTTCTGAATTCAACATTGTTATAAATCATCATCAGGAGTTAATTTTATTAAATACAAAATAGTACAAAACTATTTATATCTTACATTATTGAAGCCCACTTACCTCATAAATCATTCAGAAGATGAAGTTGAAGTATCGGAACTATTAGAATCTAGATTGATTGCCATGGAATCTACTATATTATCTATAGCATTATCTAAATCCCACATTTGTTTTTCCACTGTATTTGTTACATGTTGAATGCATCTTTTCCATTCTTCAGTGCCAATTTTGCTGATACTTTGAGAGAATATATCTTTTACATGAGGCATTTTGAATGTTTTGTTTTCTTTCGCAGCGAAGTTCTTTATTTGTGCCCAAATCAGTTCAATAGGATTAAGCTCGCAATGATAAGGGGGTAATCGTAAGACAGTTTTATTTTGTGCTTTTGCCATTTCATCGACAGTGTACTTGTCATATTTATTTTTATTTTGCTTCACTAACTGCAACAGTTCCGCTTTGAACATTCCGTCCTCAAAAGGGATATTTTTTGTTAAAAGCCAATCAGCAATTTTTTGTTTTCTCCACGAAGTATTCGGTATTTTTTCTGATTTTCGGGAATGATAAGGAGCATTGTCCATTACTATCACGCAGTTATCTTCCAGTCGAATTAAGATATTACCAAACCACTTTTCAAAACGTTCTGAATTCATGTCTTCGTGATAATCTTTATTTTTATTTGATTCGAATAAGTCAAGCCCTCCATCCACTAAACCAGAATTGCTACCAATATGGGTAATTATCACACGTTTTCCTTTTCCGGAAGAAGATTTTAATGCGAAAGAAAGACCAGACAAAAATGCTTGTTTTGATGATTTTACTGAGGTATCTTTCCAAACTTTACTAACTGTATGGCCTGCATTCAACCAAGTTTCATCCATATAATATATTTTGCGCCCTTCTTCTCTGAAAGATTTGATTTGCCTTAAATATTTTCTTCGCCACACAGTTATTTCGTTTTTATCAATGAGAGTACTGTCTCGTCCTCTCCGTAAATGTCTAAAGTTTAATTCTTTCAGGAGATGATAAAATGTTGTCCTTTTAAAGGTTGGCAAATCAGGATCATCATTTACAACTTCCAAAACTTTATTTATAGTGGGCAATTCATTCCTCAAAAAGAACTCGTGGATTTTTCTCCTAATAGCATTCCTATCAAAATCATCTATATTTTCTAAAACACGTTTACGTAATTTTATTTTCTTCGGCGAGTTTAACACACCACATTTTTTATACTCTCTTAACAATCGAAAAACAGAAGCTTTACCTACGCCTGTTATACGAGCAACATTATCTCCTATATGAGAAATCGGAAGTTCAGGATTCGATTCAAGTTCCGTTTTATATACATTTAAAATCATATCTTTCTCCACCTTACTCAAAGCTTTTCTTTTTATTCTCTTCTTTGGCGGGCTCAAAGAAGAATTTTCACACTCCGTTTGTGTATATAAAATACCAAATCAATCGAAAAAAATCGTCAATTTTAAAAGTGAAAGACAAGAAACAAACAGCCGTTTGGGGAAAAAGCAGAAGCTCAAACAATTGGCGTTTCTGGCACAGCGCCAGGTTTAAGCATCTCCAAACCGCATGCGCATTTGTTTACTTTCGTTATCTCGTTTTAGCGAACGGAGTATAGTATTAACTACATAAGAAAGATCAGTTAAAAATAAGTTGAAAAATTAAGTTAAATAGTTTTAAATAAAAATTCTGGTTTGAAACATTTTTATAAAACTTGAATAAAATAGTTAGCCATTCTGAGAATCTATTATAAATATTCTCCCAAGTTCTTAAAACTCTCAAGATTTAGATGTTATACCTTCTTTAATCTCAATATTGGAAAATTTATTTTCTATAGGCCATTAATAGCACCTAACGCTTACTTAAATACACACTTCCCAGTTCAGAACTGAAACACAAACAGCTATAACTACATTCCCAATGATCATATGAAGAGTACTAAAATATTTCGGATAGCTAATTGTACGGTATTTCAAATTCAAGTTTTAAAAGAATTTATGATATTTGCCAAAAATTGGTTATGCAAACCTGGTGTGATGCCTTAAATAGTTTAATATTTTTGTTAATTAATTGTATATATATATATATATATATTAAAAATTTCATTTTTTTTCATTTGATGACTGATATAAAGAAAATAATGATACAAATCGGCACAATTATGAAAATATTATGAAATATGAAATACATTTACATGCGATAAGTAGAAAGTATTAATTAAAACACAGATTACATTGCACGAAAATTTTATGATACATTTATGTAATGTACTCAGGGTACGATTCCACCAGTATTTTAATAAAGAAAATTCACGGAATTTTCATGGAATTAAAGAAGCACGGAATTTTTGTCTATAATAATTAGAAGAATACTCTTATAAAATACTTGAAATTTGCCCAGCGTTAATTGTACTCTGAATGTATTCATGCAATTTCTAAAATATTTCATTTTGCCTAATATAAAGGCGGTATACATTGACTATTGGGTCCATTCAATGAAAAATATATTTCTGTCTGTATTTTTTTAACTTCTAAGTGACACTTAATCTGTTTTCATTTACTTTCTGACAGCTGAAAAATCTGAGAAATATAAAAAGAAAGGACAGTAAATTTATCAAAAACTGTCATGTTTTCAGTAACAGATTTTCAGACCAATCATAAAATAATAAAAACATTTTAAATGAATTTCTTTTATTCTTATTCCTTCGGTTGTAAAAAAAAAAACATATGAATGAAATGAAAGATGAAACTGAAAGATTTCTTCAACCAATTCATTTTTGTTACTTTTAAACATCTGTCTGTTTTTTCCTTTATTTCTTAAAGAATTTTCAAAATATCTCAGTACTTAACAGCACAACATTTAACACTTCATATATTTTCTTCACTATTGTCATATCACTTCATATCTGAATAAAAACCAATTCATCATTTCATATCTGAACAAATCAGTATATTAATCTGTGAATTAATTGTAAAAGTTATTTTTAAGAATTATTTTCGACAAAAACAGGGTTTGTACGTGTGTACCACAATTTTTTAATAGAATTTTCCTATTTAATGTTTAAATAGAACACATTATAGAAAACCTCGTTTATTTGCTGGATTTGTAATACATTTCTGCATTTAAATAAGGCGAAACATTCTATTAAAAAATTGTGGTAAAGGCGTACGACACAGGTGAGCTCTGTTAAATCCATAAAGTTTGGTACAAATCTTTGTTGAATAAATAACAAAGAGATTATTTCATCAAAACATTTATAACAGATTTTGATACACATCACAATAAGATAAATGAGATGAATATCGCTACTGGTGAATGCATCCTCGGGAGCAGTGGCGTAGCCAGGAGAGGGGAGGGGGGTCCAAATGCTCTGGATACCACTAATTTCTTAAAGTTTTCTTTGCCTTATGTAATCGAAGAACTTTCTGCGATAATCAAGGCGAAGAAAGCTTTACAATATTACTGGTGTCTGGAACATTTGGACACTCCCTCCTGGCTACGCCACTGCTCGGGAGTGGATGTATTGACAGGGTGCGTACAGTTTTAACATCATTTTCGTATAGAAGTTTTCGCTTATTGTGATGTGTATCAAAATCTGTTATAACTGTTTTTATGAAATAATATCTTGTTTTCTATTAAAAAAAGATCTATCGGCTGTATATACAGGGTGATTCAAAACTTATCGTTCAAATTTAATAGGGAGGAAGGGAATACGTCAAGAAACCAATTTAACATAGAAAAGTATGTCCGCAAATGTACGCATGCGTATGTAGAGGGCGCTGTGTGTACCCAACATTCCATTGCGTCCAATCATTGTTTTGACTTTCCTAAAGCTAGTATTACAGTCGAACCCCGTTATAGCGAACCCGGTATATAACGAACACACGGATATAAAGAACGAAATTTTTTGTCCCATCGTTTTCCTATTGTATTTAATGTTAATTTATTCTTTTATACCGAACCTCTGAAATCTTAAGAATCGTCTATAACGAACATTTTCTCCAGTCGACCACTTTTTTTTTTTTTTTCACAGTTGTGAAAACAGGACTTCGACTCCAGTTTCACAAGAAAATGTATGCCGGCTAAAACATGGTGCAAGTCAGCGATAAGTCTTTTTATTAAAGGGTAGGACCAACTGCATTCTTTCTCTTTTACGATAGCCACTCTACAGGTGTGAACCCGCCCAACCGTCAGTCATTTCTCCTTATTCCTGATCACAGCTGTGTGCAAAAACTGGAGACAGAGCCGAAAATGAGTGGGGGGGGGGGGGGGAGAGAAAAAGCGGTAAAACAGCCAACAGATTGAGAGGGGGAATGCTCGAGCAGAACAAGTAAAAGCATGAACAGTAAGCACATACGCACCTGTGCTAGGTGAGAGGGGAGGGAGAAGTAAAAAATCAAATCACGAGAACAAGGGAAAAGGTCGTCTCAGAGTAGCGCCAGAACAAGTATTCCAGTCGTTTCATCTCGTTCAATCTTTTTAATGTTTCTCTCTAGAGAGCCTGTGTGTCATAATCTCTGGTTCCAGACTTCAAAGTTAAAAATTCGCTTTTAAGAAATCATTAAGTCCATCATGTCTAGCAAGCGTAAAGCATTCTACATTGAAGAAAAATTAAGCATCATAAGAGAAATACAAAATGGAGGTAGCTGACATTTGCCGAAACAAACATTCGAAATCTACAGTTGGAACAATATGGAAAAACAGAGAAAGCATACTTTCTGCTTTCGAAAAAAATTTGAACTCTCAAACAAAATTGAGAAAAGCTGAACATCAAGAAGTGGAAGATGCTTTATTAAAATGGTTTAGTGTTCAAAGAAGCCGAAATGTACCAGTTTCTAGACAAATGCTTCATTCAAAAGCTGATGAATTTGCCAGTAAATGTGGAAATCAATTTTCGTGTTCTGATGGATGGTTAGACAGATTTAAAAAGCGGAACAACACATCTTCCAGAAAAATTGTCGGAGAATCGGGAGGTGTTTCAACATCCGACATCGATACGTGGAAAAAAAAGTTTGGAATGAAATCTATCGTGAATACGACGAGAATGACATATATAATGCTGATGAAGCTGCACTATTTTACAAGATGACACCAAACCAGACATTAAAATTTAATGGAGAGAAATGTAATGTTGGAAAATTGTCAAAAGACAGAATCACATTTCTTGTGTGTGCCAATATGAGTGGTACTGATCGTTGTAAGCTTCTAGTGATAGGAAAATCTAAGCACCCCAGATGCTTTAAAAATATCAAACGGCTTCCTGTTGCTTATGAAGCAAACCGCAAGGTATGGATGACTAAGGAACTGTTTGAAAAAGAGCTTCGAATATCGAATCGTGAACTGTCAGTTAAAGCGGAATATTCTACTTCTGCTTGACAATTGTAGTGCACACAAAATAGATAAACAGTTTCAATCGATTAGAATTGTACTCTTTCCCCCAAATGCAACATCTGTAGTACAGCCTATGGACCAAGGTGTCATCAAACGTCTTAAATTATATTACAGGAAGCAGCTCATTTTAAGAATTTTAGAAGAATATGAAAAAAATGTGAAATTTGACGTCTTTCTCTTCTTGATGCACTTATAATGCTCGAAAAATCTTGGCGGTTTGTTACAGATTCTACAATTAGAAAATGTTTTCGACATGCAGGCCCAGGAAAAAATATTGAACATACAACAAATGTTGAAGAAGCAAATAATGTTGAGGAAGAGCATGATTAAAATTTACCTATCGCGAAGTGGATAGAAAAGCACAAAATTTCATCATTCTCAGTTTGTGACATGCAATTGTTTGAAACATGTGATGACGAAGTCATGACATGTGAAGATCCGACTGATGCAGGGCTTGTGGAAGAAGTTAAAATTCGAAAATCGAAGATTCTGCATCTGATGCTGCTGAAGAGGAGCACATAAATGACGAAATTCCCACAATCTCAAATATTACATTAGCGATTCTTGTAATTAATAAGTTTTTGTCTACACAAACAGTCGAAGAAAGAGTGTTGGAGTCATTTTGATGTACTATACAAAGAAATTCATAACATGTTTTTACCATCGGCATCACGTCAGCAAAAGATTACCGATTATTTCTGTATCAAAACATGGAGCAACAATTAAAAGTAAAATTAATTTATTTCTGTTTGACTTAATTACGTATTAGTTAATTTAATTAGTATTGTGTCAGTTTAATATAATCGATTTTAGTCTATTTAATTCTTTAATGATCATATTTAATAGATTTTACCTTTTTTAATACATCATTATTGAATATACACGCAGCAACTACGTTATACATGAACTCTAACATTTGTCTTTACGGTTCGGATATAGCGAACTGCCGGATATAGCGAACAAAACATTCGGTCCCTTGAAGTTCGCTATAACGGGGTTCGACTGTATTTCTTCTTCTATTTCCACTTCTCATTTGGACTTCCAAAAATACTTTTAACATTTTTAAAAACTCCAAAAATCTCGTTAATGACCTTTATTTAACGCCTTCATTATCTGACACCTGAAAACCTCTCGTTTAACTTTGTTCTTTCCGGTTCTTTTAACCTTTATTATTATTATTTTTAAATTGATTTGTTTTTTACTTTTTATTTTAATTTATTTTTTGTTAGTTTATTTTATTTTTTGTTTTTAACTTTCTTCGATCATAATTTTTTTAATTTTGGTTTCACACAATAATTCTTTAGAAATCTTTTTAATTGACATTTCTGCTGCAATTATGAGCTATCTTGTACGTTTTACAGCATTTACTGCACCCGTGCTTACCAGGTTTGTTCGTTATTTTGACCCGAAAACCGGAAATAACAAAATTAAATGAGAAGTTTCCAGGCGTCAGATAATGAAGGCGTTTAATAAAGGTCATTAACGAGATTTTTGGAGCTTTTAAAGATGTAAAAGGCTTTGTGGAAGTCTAAATGAGAAGTGGAAATAGGAGAAGAAATAATACTAGCTTTAGGAAAGTCAAAACAATGATTGGGACGCAATGGAAGGTTGGGTACACACAGCGCCCTCTACATACGCATGTGTACATTTGCGGACATATTTTCCTATGTGATAGAGGTTTCATAACGTATTCCCTATCTCCCCACACAATTTGAACGATAAGTTTTGAATCACCTTGTATGCTACCATGGGCATTTGAGTACAGGTTCGTCACGTGATAATATTATTTCGATACAAGTTATGCTTTGAATTATAATTGAATCGTACTGTACAGAATTACTAAATAGCAAACATTATTAAGAACGCAGGCGCCAAATACACAGTGGCGAAAGAGACAATCATGCTGAATTCCACTACTAATTTTGAAATGTGTTCTAATCACTGTAATTAATTAAGGCAAAAATAACATTTTAAAATTAGTGATGAAAGTTTGCCTGATTGTTTCCGTCTACCCCGTTAAGTCGGCGCCTATGATTAAGATATGTAAATCTGGAATAAAATATTTAAAAACTATATTTGTTACATATTTAACAATACTGTAGAATCTCGGTTCTCGGACGAACTAGTTGTCGAATAGTTGGGAAATAAGAAAATCAAGCAATATTTGATTTTATTCACGACTAGTGACCTTAATCCGACTAGCCTTCAATCCCCTGAATCAACTGAGACGTAGGAACCCTGTTTTAATATAAAATGTTATTCGATTCTCGAACAATTTTTGTAGAAGTTTGAATTCGAGTTCAGAGCTAATAATTTGTTTCTTAACCCCTTGAAGGGCACCGGTATATTATATATACCACTTAATTTTAATCCCAAAATGCCACAATGACACCAGAATTTTATAATCCAATTTTGAATTTATAAGGTACATGAGGGAAAGCTTTTACTTATTTAAAAAAAAATTCGTTCGTGAATCCTGGTGTCAATCAATCGTTTCAATATTTTAGCTTCAAGAGTACTTTGCCCCTGAAGGGGTTAAACAAGATTAAATAAAAAAAAGCCATAAGTTTGACTGTAACTACGTCGGTTTTATAAAACTATATTATTCATTTCTCCCCTTCATAATACAGGGTTCGCACGCCTTTTACCACAATTTTTTTAATAGAATTTTTCGACTAATTTAAATGCAGAAAAGTATAACAAATCCCGCAATTAAACAAAGCCTCTACAATTTCTGCTATGTAAATATTAAATAGAAAAATTTTATTAAACATATGTAGTAAAAGCGTTCGAACCCTGTACTATACATCATACGTGGTTAAAGCTATGCAGCTGTTGTACAATTTTTTAATCAGTGTACCACTATTTCTGTATAGTAATAACAACAATAATTCTGTTTTTAAATAACACGCTTGTACAGAAATAGTGGTATTATTACATGAAAAACAAGTAAATTACATTACGCGATTCTGATAGGGACCTAGTAAAGGGTTCAGTAAATAATCTTTATATTTATTAAACCTTGTATGTATAAACGTATTTTTCGATGAAATAATTTTTGTATTCTCTATTTTAGGACAATCTTTATGATGCTGAGAAAAAAAATGAAAAAAGGATTTAATTTCTGTTAGACAGTTACAAAGATATAAGAAAAAATCCCTTCTCACTGATTGAACCTATTGATTACTGAATGTCACTTTTATTTTCAGCAAGAAATGTGGGGTTATAAATAATATTAAGATATAATTCTCGTACCATACAGAAACATGTCACGAGGTATTTTTCGATGAAATAGTTTTTATATTCTGTATTTTAAGACAATAAGATGTCAAGAAAAAAAAAAGAATTTAATTTCTGTTAGAAAGTTACAAAGATCTGAGAAAAAATCCCTTCCCACTGATTGAACCTATTCATTACTGAATGTCACTTTTATTTCCGGCAAGAATTACGAGGTTATAAATAATATTAAGGTATAACTCTCGTAACATACAGTAACATGTCACGAGATATGATTCAAGCAATAAAATTTGTGATTTGATATTTAATTCCATGTTCAAACGACTGTTCTTTATTAATATATTCAATAGTAAACATTAATAAGAAATGTAAAACTAAAAAGCACTATTATTTTTTTATAGTTATTTAACGGTTCCATTTTAAATAAAAATAATAATGCTTTCTAGTTTTATGGTTCTTATAAATGTTTGCTATTGAATATATATGAACTCATGTAATGCATTTTCCGGTGTAAGATAACAAAAAAAAGGAGGGTTAAATGTCTGTTACAAAGTATAAGAAATAGATAAAAATAAATCTTGCTTCACTGATGAAGCTATTTACTTCGGAATGACACTTTTCTTTCGGACAAGAAGTATGGGATTATGAATTCTATCAAAATATTATTCTCATAAAATACAGAAACATATCACAAGATTAGTTTTATATAATACAATTTATATTTACTCTCACTATATAAAATCCTAATGAAACGACTAATTGGGATACATGAAACAAATATATGAAATAATAATTGTGAAACTAAATGGAAACAAGATGAAACATTCTGCTCGGATTTCTTTTCAATTTTAATGAGAAAATGACATCAATAAAAAATATATCTCTAAATATTAATTTATTTCTCTCACTCATCCACAGCAATGAAAAAAATGTTTGGCGGGTATTATAGAAATGCCATTAAAATTTAAAACAAATAAATATTTCATTAATATTACTTTTTTTAATATTTAAAAAATAAAAATAAAAATAAGAGTTATTATGACACATTTGGTTCCATACGAATACGTCATCAAAACGTCACAGTAGATGTACAGACGTAGAAGTGAGGTTTGCTGAAACCTTTATTTCAGAGTAAAATTGAAGAAATTTTGAAGTGATACACGGAGATTAAATATTTTGTAAATAAAAAGATTGAATATTTTTTAAATAAAAAAAGAATTTGCCGCAAGAGAAAATGGTATTATATTCAAGAGCGATTTTTTAAAATCAAAAGCTAAGATTGCGTCGAAACAAGATGTGTTTTATTTTATTTTGTTAAACCTTTTATAAAAAAAAAAAAGACCAGTGTAACGGGAGTAGCCTGCTAGTTGTGATATAAATTTTAAATGTGCTGTGCCAATTTATTCAAAACTAGACACTTTTAGAAAATATAAAAGCTGGAAAATGTATTTGTTGAAACACGGTGAGTATACTCTTTCGAATTTGAAAGGGGGTCTAGCATCACTAATTCAGATAAGAAATTATCTATTTAATATTAGACTACAGAGTGCGTAATATCTTTGCTTAATCGCAGAATTTTTAATTCTTTTCTTCCATTAACTATTGCGAACAAATATATATTCATTTAGAAATAAGCAATATTTAGAAATCAAGTTTTGTGTGATCAAAACTAAAGCAATGGCGCATGTCAGGGCATCAGTTGTCACGCTTGTGCTAAGCGTTAATAACGGGCATGTTTATGTTTTATAATATAAATAAAGTTTCATACAAATCAAAAGAAAAGTAAATACAGTCAAGTTCAGTAATTCCAATTCATTCTTGTCTAAAAGAAAGTCATACAAGATTAAAATAAATTTAAAACAATAACGAAAAATAATGTGTCAAACATACATTATGAAACATTTTCAAACATGCCCAGAATACGTTAACAAAACTTCATCGTTTAATAAGGTGAATTGGTAAGTATTACAGACTATGGGAGTGAATTGCTTAACCCTTTCTGGCACAGTGGTCCCACTCCGGGCACACGTAATTTTAATTCCAAACTTGCATTCGGCACGAAGAATATTTTAATAAAATTTTGTTTCTACAATAAAAGCTTAATATAAAGAGTTCTTATTTTCTAAAAAAATCGTTTGAAAATTCCGGTGTCAGTCAGTAATTTCTCATTTTACGAACAGAATTTGTCTGTGCCGGAAAGGGTTAACCCCTTAATTCTCGCTCCCGTCAATATCAAAGGCTGAGGTGTCGTTTGTTATTTCTCGTGCCCGTCATATTTCCGGGCTCAAGATTTATCTGCTGGAAATAGCTTCTGAAACCAGAAAAATTTAACCCCTTAATTCTCGCGCCCGTGATTTTCACGGGCAGTGTAAACTACTTTTTTTTAATTCAGATTGTTTGACTCCCACCAGTTTAATAAAAAAAAGTGTAATTGTCTTTATTTTCGCATCATTTTATCTGACGTAAACTAGGGTGAATATTTCTACATAAAAAAAAGGTGGGAATCAAATAATCTGAATTATAAAAAAAAGTATACTAAACTTATCGGGGGGGGGGGGGGGGGGGGACGGCGCTTAAGGTGTTAAGACAAAGAATTTTCGCATGGTGGCTTTTCTACAAATATGAATTTGTTCTATAACATATTGCTTTTTTGTCCTAAAGAAAAAAAAACTAATTGCATATTTTTTTAGAAACCTTATAATTCTTCAATTTCAGTAATAAAAAATATAGGTACTTTTCAAATATTGTTTTTTTTTTAAATATTAAACGACTCTGAAGGGGATAACGGTAGTTTTTACCGCAATTTCGCGCGTATACGGCGCACCTCAGACAATTCGATTTCCTACCAGATTTTATTTTAAATAAAATGTGATTTACTTCTGCTTAGCACTTATTTGACTTCTTATTTTCAATAAAATTTCCGGTTTGAAAAAGACTTAACTAGGGTGCGGAGCATACGCGCGAAATTACGGTAATTGTGTTTACGCATTTTCCTGCTGAACTAAATTTAGATAGAAGTAGTAACTAATAGAAGTAGCAGTATAGTAGTATAACTAATAGAAGTAGCAGTATAGTAGTATAACTAATAGAAGTAGCAGTATAGTAGTATAACTAATAGAAGTTTGTGGAATATAAATCAATCCATATACATGGCTACGATAAAAAAGATACATTGTTGTTTACGGTTGGTAATTGATGCGAATGAGTTTTAGCTTAATATGTGGTGTGTACAAAAGTCTTCAGATAATATACAGGGCTGTACAAAAGATTTCGAGTGCACTTCCATCGATTGGCGAAAATTGCTAAATGTGGATATTCCAACTAAACTAAATTTTATCATGCTTTATATCCACATCTATTGAACATATACACGGCTGCATATAATAATTCGACTACTCTTTTGACACTGGAAGGTAATTTCAAAAACTGCATTTTTCAATGCGTTATATGTTTACTAAACTTTTTACTTGCATATCTCCTTCACCTTATTTAACGGTGAAGTTTTGTTACAGTTTTCTGATTGTGTTGGAAAGTGTTTCATAATCTATGTTTGACGCATGATTTTTCGTTCTTGTTTAAAATTCTATTCGTACCCCTTTTTCGTAGTGTAATTTCTGTCATACACTTATACCAGAATATTTAAAGAGATATCTACCAAAATGAATTTTTCTTTTTAAATTGTGGTACGATTGAATACAAAAAATCCCTGACGGCTCGGCCTACAGGCACAGGTAGATTTCGAAGACGCAGACCGTGGGGTGCCTGTTTGTCGGGAATTGCGACATCGAAACCAAACTTGTTTGCAGGCGGAGCCAGCAAGGATTTTTTTTTTTTTTTTTTTTTTTTTTTTTGCTATAAGAGTTGGTCCTATAAAAAACATGCCAATATAAAAGTTTTAGATAATATTAAGAGGATTTATAATAAATTTAAGCGGATTTGAAATCTTGGGAATTGACGAAGTTATGAATTTTTTTCTTCAAAAACCTCCCCCCCCCCCTTAAGGCAATTTTTAATTATATCAAAAATCTGTCATACATAAATTTTCGGCCCTTCTCCTAGAAGTAATAATAACTTCAAACGGATTCGATACGTATCATAATTAAGAAATTATGGTGTTTTTTCTGTTTTCACAAAAAGTCCCCCCCCCCCCCCATGGTTCGATTTTGCCCATTAACGAACTTGACCGAGATTTTATGCCCCTTGATTTTATGTATCAGATTCGAAAAGAAGCGGGAGTTGGAACCGCCTACTTCGAAAAATAACTTGTTTGCAGGCGGAGCCGGTAGGGATTTTTTGTTGTTTTTAATTTTTTTTTTTTTGCTAAAACGGTTGGTCCTATAAAAGACTTGTCAATATAAAAGTTTTAGATAATATTAAGAGGATTTATAATAAATTTAAGTGGATTTGAAATCTTGGGAATGGACGAAGTTCTGATTTTTTTTCTTCTAAAACCCCCCTTCCCTCCCCTCCTTAAGGCAATTTTTAATTATATCAAAAATCTGTCATACATAAATTTTTGCCCCTGTTCCTAGAAGTAATAATAACTTTAAACGGATTCGATACGTATCATAATTAAGAAATTATGTTTTTTTTCTGTTTTCACAAAAAGCCCCCCCCATCCCCCCCCCTTGGTTCGATTTTGCCCATTAACAAACTTGACCGAGATTTTATGCCCCTTGATTTTATGTATCAGTTTCGAAAAGATGCGGGAGTTGGAACCGCCTACTTTGAAAAATAACTTGTTTGCAGGCGGAGCCGGCAGGGATTTTTTTTGTTTTTAATTTTTTTTTTGCTATAACGGTTGGTCCTATAAAAAACTTGTCAATATAAAAGTTTTAGATAATACTAAGAGGATTAATAATAAATTTACGCGGATTTGATATCTTGTGAATTGACGAAGCTATGATTTTTTTTCTTCTAAAACCCCCTTTCACCCCCCCCCCCCCTTGGGGCCATTTTTAATTATATCAAAAATCTGTCATGCATAAATTTTCGGCCCTTTTCCTAGAAGTAATAATAACTTTAAACGGATTCGATACGTATCATAATTCAGAAATTATGTTTTTTTTTTGTTTTCACAAAAAGCCCCCCCATCCCCCCCCCCCCTTGGTTCGATTTTGTCCATTAACAAACTTGACCGAGATTTTATGCCCTTTGATTTTATGTATCAGTTTCGAAAAGATGCGGGAGTTGGAACCGCCTACTTCGAAAAATAACTTGTTTGCAGGCGAAGACGGCAGGGATTTTTTGTGTTTTTAATTTTTTTTGGCTATAACGGTTGGTCCTATAAAAAACTTGTCAATATAAAAGTTTTAGATAATACTAAGAGGATTAATAATAAATTTACGCGGATTTGATATCTTGTGAATTGACGAAGCTGTGATTTTTTTCTTCTAAAACCCCCCTTTTTCTCCCTCTTGGGGCCATTTTTAATTATATCAAAAATCTGTCATACATAAATTTTCGGCCCTTTTCCTAGAAGTAATAATAACTTTAAACGGATTCGATACGTATAAAAATAAAGAAATTACGAGGGTTTTTCTGTTTTCACAAAAAGCCCCCCCATTTCCCCCCCCCCCTTGGTTCGATTTTGCCAATTAACGAACTTGACCGAGATTTTATGACCCTTGATTTTATGTATCAGATTGGAAGAGATTTATGCAGAATTTTTCCAGTTATCGTGGTCAGAAAAAAGTGACATAGATAGATAGATAGATAGATAGATAGATAGATAAAGTTTTGAACTGGGGGTGGTTTTGGGTTCTGGGAGTCATAATCGGCGTAGATCTGCAAAAATTTTTCAAAATTTCCAACTTAGGTGAGAATGTAATAGGTAGTATTTCTTACGAAATCTACCTAAAAAGTTGCAGGCCCTGGTACGTAATCAAGAAGTTAATAATTGTAAGCTCCAGTATTTTATTGCTGATTTCGTAATTGACGTTCTATTTTAACACTTTAAAACATTGTTGAAAAGTGTTTATGAATTCGGTTTGTCTGTTTGTGTGAAGTCTGCCTACCGTTCGTGCTTCAACTCGTGTAAATATAAACGGATTGCCTTGAAAATTTTATACGTTATATTAAAGATTACTAAAAAATGTTTGGTATTGAAAATGAAGTGTGTAACATATATACGTAGTTAGTTTAGAGTGACGCACAAAATATTTCCGTTATATTATGGTAGGGGGAAATCAGTTGTGGTGCATTTTATTGATGTTACGACATTTGAAACATATTGAGATTGATATACATCACTGAAATGGACTAAAACATGCTTTTTCAGGTGTATAAAATAAGTAGCATTTATTGTTCGTTTACAGGGACAGACAAAAGGCTTCCTTTACATTATGATCTACGAGGAAAATTCGTTTGCGGTGCATTTTAATGATGTTATGATACTTTAAACATCATGAAATTTAAAAAGCATCAAATAAAGTGTACTAACAGATATTTTCTATAGATTGCGGAGTGCATACCATTTATCGTTCAGTTACAGAGACACACAAAAGGATTCAGTTACAGCACTAATATCGATAACTGCTGGAAAAGCGTTTTACTGTGTGGTATGCATTTTTAAAGCTATCTAATTTTGAGTATATTAGTATATTAGGTGGTGTGTTTAAATTCAATAAATCGCATACAGGGATACTCGAAATAATTTGCACACATTTATGGATATAGATAGCAATTGCTAAAATGGATTTTTTTTTAATTATGTGTTTTATAAATTGTTTATTTAGATAAACAGAGATGCCAAAATCTCACTAATCTTCCGTAATATATGGGTTAATTTAACCTAGGTTTAATACGTTTCGCACCGGATTTTTTTTAAAGAAATGAAAAAAAAAATATATTCCATGTAATATCTTGAAATTAACTAAATAAATATTCGTCAAATAATTTTTCTCGTTCGAAACATTGTTAAATTGGGTCAAATTAATCCACATATAATGGACGATTAATGAGGGCTTAGCACCCTGGATATATCATTTCATTGTATGAAAGAAAAAAATAATATATCTTAATAATATTCTATTAGTGTTGTAAGGTGTTTCATAATCTATGCGTGATGCATGATTTTTTGTGCTTGTTTCATTTATCGGAAAGAAATGGGTTTCTTAATTAGGAGTATTTGTATCTTTTCCAAAACCCGCGAGAACAATATCACGATTAACAACTAAAATATAAATAAAAGTTATTATCTGATGAAATAATTCATCGATGAAATATTTTAAGGAATATATCATCACTCAGATTTCAAGTGTTAATGTGTTTTTAATCATAACCACAAAACCACAAGGCGGAATGAGTTCAAATTTTGTATTCGCAAATTAGAATATGAAGAAATTGATTTCGGTAAAAATGTTTAGAATTTATAACTCATAAGGTTTTCGAATTTTAATTAAAAAGTCATATTTTATCTCATAAAACTATGGGAATTTCAAGATGAAGATACTTATGTTTGATTTATTCAGTTCATAAAAAAAATATTTAATATTTACTTAATATTTTAGAATAAATATAAATATATAAAACTAGTTTTAAATTAGGCGTGAAAATTTCGAATAACTTTCACTACAAAACTTTTCGTGCATGACACAAATTTTTATATATGGGCGTAAATTTAATCGTAGAAGAAAGCATATTTTGTCACAATGAGGCTTGAGACTTTGCTATTGAAAATTCAAAAGTTAGTTTAATTTTAAACATTGTAGATAATCATTAAATTTCGAATAACTTTCACTACAAAACTTTTCGCGCAAGACAATAAAATTTTATATATGCCTGTAAATTTATCCGTAGAAGAAATAAAAATATATTTTGTCACACTAAGGTTTTGTCATTAAACATTTCAAATTTAATTATTTAATTTTAAATATTTTGCAGATATCTTCGAAACAATAATCTAAGTATACTATTTAATAGTGAACATAATATTTGATACCGATATCATTTCTACACGATGTGTGTGGGGAAAATGTATACTTCTTTCTCCACGTCAGTACAGGTTTTATATGAACGTTACATAAAATATAATATCATATGCAAGTTGCGAAACTGGCATTCCGAAAAAAAAAATGCACCGAATATGACGTCATAATTTTTCTTCGGCATTTTTCTCGAAAATTGTCCGATATAAAAAAATATGATTATTTGTTTGAAGTAGGGCTCTCAAATCGCCAGTATTTTGAACAGCATTTTTTTCAAAAGATAAACTTCTTTTAAATTTTTGTAGACCTCAAAAGCTATTTCTGTTGCGCGTTTTGATGCACGCATATCACGTATAGTCTTTCCTGTTACGCTGCCGAACGCAGTAAGGCCCCCTGACAATAGATATGTTTGGAAAGATTTTCGTCTAAAAGAAATCACCATCAAGCGGGCAAAGTCCTATAAGGTGTACGTTGCTGAAGGCAATGATTCTTCCAACCTAGGTTTGTTTGGAAAGCGGTTCGTTTGGACCAGCGTAGAAAGATATATTTGAAGCAATCGCGGGTGTATTTTCAAGGTGTACCACTTTGAAAATATGAAAATGTTTATGATTTATGTGATACCTGCATTATATATTATTTGCAAGTAGACGCGTATAGAATCTATTTAAATTAATGCTTTTTAAAAGTTATCAGTCACTATTAAACATTAAAGTACACCGTACAAAAGCCTACAATAGATTATGCAAATACATTTTATAATTTTCTGAAGACATTCAGTTAAAAATTCAAGCTAAAATAACTTGAGTGAGAAGTCACTTAGATTTT
Organism: Maratus michaelseni; assembly: GCA_963931845.1. NCBI lineage: Eukaryota > Metazoa > Arthropoda > Arachnida > Araneae > Salticidae > Maratus > Maratus michaelseni. The sequence continues at coordinate 80,669,455 of OZ007598.1, forward strand.
CAGCATAGATTTTTTAAATAATTTCTAATTATAATTTTATGCTTGACTGGCAAGAAGACACGTTAAAAATTGCTGCAGTAGAGTAGTTTTTATGACATTTCATCTACTGTTGGAAATGATTGGTTAAATGTGATAAATGCTTTACTTTCATTCTCCCAGAAGTAATAAAAAACTTGTTTTTGTTTTCTGTTGTTTAATATTCAACTGATTTTTTTTTTACTGTCTTATTAAAATGACGATACTCTAGATATTTCTAAAATAAACAATTTTTTGGGATACTTTGCCCATTGTTAAAAACGAAAAATTAAAAAATAGCGTCAAATTTTCAGAAATATATATATTTTTTCGAAATCTATATGTCATGGCATCGATATATTAAGAATGCGTAAGAGTTGAAAGAAGTATTACTAATTCTGCTGCTATCTAATTACATACTACTTTTTAATAAATGGATAGGTTTAAAGGATAGGTGATTGATTTTAAGATCGGGTTTTATGCGTAGCAGCGACCATATTTTTAATCTATTTGTACCACTTAAAAAAAAAAAAACCTCTGTCATATCATGGATGCGATTTCTCCGACTTTTGCATACCAGTATAATCTTACAGGAAATGTTTTATTATTTAATCGGAACATTCTGCGATTTAGAAAAACAATTTTTGTAAGATTTTACTGGTATGCAAAAAGTCGGATAAATCTCATCCCTGATTTATATTAGGATATTTTCAAGAGAAATCTACCACACATAGAATCTTTGGTAAATTGTGGCGCGACTGAATATAAAAATAGTCGTTAGTCCTGGCCCGTAATAAAAATGTTAATTACAATCATAGCTTATGAAAACTTGCACTGGCAGGATTCGTACGCTTTTACCACAATTTTTAATAGAATTTTTCTATTTAATATTTAAACATCAGAAATCGTAGATGCATCGTTTAATTTCAGGATTTGTAACACTTTTCTGTAGTTAAAAAAGGCAAAAATTCTATTAAAAAATTGTGGTAAAAGCGTACGAACCCTGACCGGAATCTGAATAAAACATTTCAATACGTCAAAAGTTAAATTATACGCCACTTTGTAATTGACATAGCTACCGCATTTTATGATTTTATTTTTACCACTATTCTTGAGTTAAAAATTTGGTATATTTAATCATATGTTTTCTATGTTTAAATAAAACAAATTTTACAATTAAAAAATAAAGTTAACAAAAACGTGTAAAAGTTAGCAGTTGTGTATTTCATATCCTTTAGTGGAAAACGTTCGATAGAATTTTTACTTTAAGTTGGATCTTGGTCTGTTTAGTTTTAACATGTTTAAAATTGTCGTAATACCACCAAGTCAAATAAATAAATCACTTTGTACGTATTTTGTACTTTAATAATACATTTAACTGATCAACGCAACGATATCATAGGATAAAAAAAATTAAGTATTGCATTACATTTTGAATCATGGTGTGTTTAATTAGTAGTGTAGATTTACAGGAGTAATTTAATGTGTTCTGTCTTAATGATAATTATGTTGTTCATAAATAAGAGTTATTTTAGTTCAATGTTTCATTGATATTGCATTTAAAACAGCTTTGTTTTACTTATGTAAGTTCACTTCATGCAAGCCCAGGAGCTTAGTGGTGAGCGCGTCGCGCTAGCTTGCTACAGGCCCACAGATCGATTCAGGACTGCGGACTGGGCAATGTTTACTCAACCCTTCAGATTCGACAAAATGAATACCAAGCTTGCTTGGAAACTAAAAACTGAGGGTTCCATATTAGGCTGACTACCTGACTGAGACATACACTGTACAGCACCACAGGGCAGTGTTGCCAGATTGGGAACTTTTTTAATTCAGATTATTTGATTGTCACCACTTTTTAAAAAAAGTATAGTTCGCCTTATTTTTCAGAAATTTTAATCTATTTTTAAATACGCCGAATATTTCTATTTCAAGAAAGCGGTGACAATCTAACAATCTGAATTAAAAAAGTCCCCAATCTGGCAACACTGCCCCGAGGTCTTTTCATTGACCCGTTCAGATGCTATTCGTGTATTTTAATTTAATTACTACAGTTTACTTAAAACATGTCAAATCTGCTGTGAGAAATTATTCATAAAACCATATCGTTAATTGCATATCTAAAACTAAACATACCAACAACTGGTCAAATGACCAGTACCAAATGAAATAATGAAATTTTAACCAGAAATTCCTTCCTAAAATAAATAAAATATAATTCACACCAAAATAAGTTAAATAGCTTTAAATTAAAATTTTAGTGTGAAATATTTTTTATAAAGCTTCAGTAAAAAAATTCTCAATTCGTCTGGAAGCAAAATTCGATTATATCCCTAGTTTTAGAAAGGTTAATTTCTGATCTGAAACTTAATGCGAAAAAGGAACTTTTATTGTGTTATCATTCTAAGCAACTGCGTCTAAATTACAACCGAAAGTGATATCCATCTTCTAATCTATCATAGTCTTTATGTTCAAAGCACTCTGGGTATTTTATCATATAAATCATTCTAATATTTCATTCTTACTATTCTTTTAGTTGTGATCTTGTAATTGCTGTTATTATAGAAATATAACTCGAGGAAATGGCTATCGTTTATCATACAAATAGTCGCAATTTATTTTCATAGATATTTGTTTATTTCCAACGTTTTAAATACTTACGTTAATAAGATAGTGATATCTTACTTGCATTTTGAATGTTTAGTGGAAGATAAAGAATGATTTTACGTAAGGCATATTTTTGCCCCAAACAAATTTAATGTCCTGAACTAGCGTATACGTGAGAAAATGTCATAAAAAATATACAAATAAATTAGTTTAAAATATTTTATTTGAAATCATTTTTATTAAGCGAAATAACAACAAATATGTACATTGTAAAATCAAGTTTATAGATATTTATTTAACTTTATCTAAATGTTTAGAAAGAAATATCAAAACAATTTTAAATCATTTTTATTAAGTGAAATAACAAGAAATATGTAGATTGTAAAATCAAGTTTATATACATTTATTTAACTTTATCTAAACGTTTAGAAAGAAATAACAAAACAACTTAATATATCTTTATCAGACTTCTTTCTGTTTTTAATCGCTTTCTGACCAGTTAGAGGTGGTGGTAGCTATGATAAAATCACTGAAATTAGTATTATGATGTTTCACTTCATATATGTGTGTCTGGTGATAAGTACAATGAAACGGAAGCACATGTGAACAATATATTATTATATGTGTTTTTTTTTTTTTTTTTGCATTCATTAGACCAAGAAGAAATCAATGGTGAACAACTTTGGTTATACTTTATGCAAGTATTATATGTTTGTGAAAGTATATACCACGATTTCAATTAAAAATCCTTCGAACACTTGTTGAAACTCTATGTCGATAATTAATTCATTTATTATTTGCATACTGAACAAAGTAAGGGTTTGTCACATGTCTGGGATTTACTAATTTAACTCATTGTAAACAACAACCAGAAAAAAGTATTATTTTTTTATTCAATAGTTATATTTTTGCATCCATTACGAATATCACTATCGTAAATATTATGCCAGACTTGTTATATAATATGTGTTAAGTTATACATTATATGTTTTGAAAGTACATGTTAAAAAATGTACAATTGAAGAAGGATGATACGTTGTAACATATTCTTAAAACCTGCCCCCTCTCGTACCTAGCGTCCCATATTTAACACGTTTACATTTTATCAAATAAATACAAAATATTTTTTTAGTATATTTTATAGTATTTTTCCAATTCATTTTGCAATATTTTAAAGTGGTTTTATCAACATTTAAAACTGATATAATAGCAAATTGGAGAAAACAAAAAGTCAGGAATAAATGGGTTAGCCCAATTTATTCCTATTATGGATTTGAGTATATTTTTGACCACCTGATCGACGACGTAAAGTCGTTATTTTTTAATCATCCTCCTTACCAGATTAGAGTTTAGATTGTCGTCAACCCTATTTCGGACAACGGGAAAGAATGAGACATGAGTTATTCTTATTGTGGTCTTCGAGACCTTTCATATGATCTATGATTTGATCATGGACTCCATGACGTTCGGTCGTAAACATTTTCATTTCGCTCTCAACAGCGAATGGACTTAATTGATATCAACCCTGGTTTAGGACCATGATAATGAAGATAACCCATTTTCATTCGCCCATTTTACTCATATCATGGGCTTCGAGAGCTTTTACATGAGCTATGGTGCGATTATGTACTCGTTTACGTAAAGTCTTAAGGTCAATATTATTTTTTAAACTCTTTCTCAAAAGTGTAGAATTTTAATTGATAGAAAACCTAGTTTTGGACAACTTGAGCAAAACCAGAATAAATTATTCGTATTGCGGGCTTCAAAAGCGTCTTCGACATAAAGTCGTAATCATTTTCAATTCTCTCTCAACTGTGATTGATTAATGACAACGATACTTTGGTGAACTTAAATGAAGGCAACATAAGTTATTTATGTTATGGGCTTCAAGAGCTGTCATATGATGGTGCGGTTATATGCTTTATATGACACAAAGTCTTAATCTTTTTCAATTCTCTCGCAATAGACGTGGTATATGATTGACTGGAACCGTAGTTTTGATCAACTTCAACGATGGCGATCCTAGTTATTCGTACTGTGGGCTTTGAGTTATAATGCTTCGAAACGTAAACGTTTCTTGTTCCAATGGTCTATCAATAGTAAACGTATTTAAATGCCTGCATCTCGAGTTTTGGTCAACCTGAGCAAGGTAATTTATTTTTTACATATTGTGGGCTTTAACAGCTTTGGTATGAGTTACGGTGCGATCATGTTCTCCTTCACGTAACGTCGAATCAATTTTATCACTATTTGATTGCGAAGGGATTTGATTGACGGCAACCCTACTTTTGATTCACTTGATCACACAGGATATTCGTATTGTGCGCTTTGATAGCTTTCGTATGAGCTATCTTACCAGTATATGCTCTGTGAGGTAAAGTCATGATGTCAAATTTACATTTTTACTCCGTTTGTGCTGGGTAGATTTAAAATTGGCGGCTGGTCTAATTGAGCGAAGGCATCCCAACTTATTCATATATTGGATTTCACGAACTTTCATATACAGTCCGGAACGAACATGTGCTTCATGACGCAGGTTGTATTAATTTTTGACAATAAGTTAAAGTGGGTGACCCTTTTTAATATCAATCTGGGAGCAGGCAACCTTGCAGATTACCTCACATCTGATCATCATTTTTTTTTTTCGCTATCATTTTAGCTCATGTGTCTTTTCACGTAAGTATATACCTCAAAACGTCAACCGAAAGGGGTTATCTCATTTCAAAATGTACACGCACTGCACAGGCATGCCTGTCGGTACAATTTAGTCTTAACTATGACTTTCGCTTAGGATAACTTTTGTTCATTTGTTCATAACGTAAAGTTTTCTTTCACGGGATTCCGAACTTTACCGCCTTGCCCGAAATAGCTCAAATGTAGACCTGTAGCTCAGCTAGCAAAACGTCAGTGATTCGAGTTTGAACACGTTCGTCTCTTCACTTTTAAAATATGTGATAATCGTGTATGCTTTCACTTGCACAATTTAACGGTTGTGTTATTAAACACTTTGGCACTATCATCGACTTTTCGACAGCCATCCGAAGAATTCATGAAGTCGATTGTTAGCTTTTGTTGACAGGATGACTTCTAAACTGTCCGATTTTAAATTGTCAGTATTTCTGAATAGTATTTTTTGTCTTTTCTAATTGTGAATTTCTGTCATTAAATAAAGCGAATACTGGTAATCGGAAATAGTGGTAATAAAGTGCTTGCTAAAGTAAAGCCCGAGGAAATCTTAACACAGAGCGTGAGCGGCAGACAGACGTTTTAAAGTTAAATATGTCATATATTATGTAATTATAATCGTGATAATCGTGTATGCTTTCACTTGCACAATTTAACGGTTGTGTTATTAAACACTTTGGCACTATCATCGACTTTTCGACAGCCATCCGAAGAATTCATGAAGTCGATTGTTAGCTTTTGTTGACAGGATGACTTCTAAACTGTCCGATTTTAAATTGTCAGTATTTCTGAATAGTATTTTTTGTCTTTTTTAATTGTGAATTTCTGTCATTAAATAAAGCGAATACTGGTAATCGGAAATAGTGGTAATAAAGTGCTTGCTAAAGTAAAGCCCGAGGAAATCTTAACACAGAGCGTGAGCGGCAGACAGACGTTTTAACGTTAAATATGTCATATATTATGTAATTATATATGGACTTGTAATGGTTTAGTCAAGAAATCCAGTTTTTATTAATAACTCGCTGCGTAGCAATCCTTCGTGTTCCATTTAAATTGTATGAAGTCTTTCAATTGTTTGGAGGGGAAAATAAAACTTGTTTTATCATAGAAACTCGACAGAGTTTCTCGCCAAGCATAAGAAACAGCAATGCATTGAACCATAAATGAAAGGAATTTCCGCCAATGGATGCCAAACGATTTTACAAAAAAAAAATTTGAACTCTGTCTAGTTTATATTTTGCGGACGGGACAAAACGGATTTTTGACACATCTATATCTCGCGTTCTATTTATGATAGAAACAAAATTCTTGATTCTATGGAATGGGGCGTGCCAAGGGACGAAGAATTCAAAAGTAAAGCAAAATCCGACGAATAGGTTTTCAGTAAATGTGATTTTAAAATTGCTGTTTTTTGCATTTTTTAAATCTTGTACAGACCAAAAACTGTTGACAGGGCTACAGCAATGTGTAATTATCGGATTTTTACGCGGTTTACGTTATTTTAATTGTTTTTATAAGTAGTTCGGACCTTTGTAAGTTTCATGTAAAAATATTAATTAGTTTTTGATTTATATCAGTTTAAAGTTATTGATTCCTATACTTAACATAGAGCAAAAAACTGTTGACAGGGCTACAGCAATGTGTAACTATCGGATTTTTACGCGGTTTTCGTTATTTGAATCTTTTTATGAGTAGTTTGGACCTTTGTAAATTTCATGTAAAAATATTAGTTTTTGATTTATATAAGTTTAAAGTTATTGATTCCTATACTTAACATAGAGCAAAAAACTGTTGACAGGACTACAGCAATGTGTAACTATCGGCTTTTTACGCGGTTTACGTTATTTGAATCGTTTTTATGAGTAGTTCAAACCTTTGTAAGTTTCATGTAAAAATATTAATTAGTTTTTGATTTATATCAGTTTAAAGTTATTGATTCCTATACTTAACATACATAAAAAAAAATAATAAATGACCCAACTCTTTTAGGAATGGCCGTATGAACATGATATTAAGATATGTTATTACACTCGACCCAAGTAAGCTTCCTATTGTAAAATATCGTAACATTTAAGGTTCGTTTACAGGGTCTCACAAAAGATCTTTTGATATAGGGCTAAAGAGTTGTGTAATTATCCGATTTTTACGCGGTTTGCAGCATTTGAATTGTTTTTATGAATAGTTCAAATATTTAATATTTCGTGTAAAAATATTAGTTTTTTATGTTAGTTTTTTTTCGTGTAAAAATATTAGTTATGTTTTTAGTTTTCACTTTAAAATGATTTATTCCTATACTTAAGATGAAGCAAAAAAAATATTAAATCGTCTAACTCTTTTCAAAAGAACGTATGCGCATGATGTTAAAATATGTTACTACGAACGACCTAAGTTAGCTTCCTATTGTAAAACAGAATTGTAGAATTTACTGTTCGTTTACAGGGTAACTCAAAAGATTTTTTAATAAGACTAAAAAGTTGTGTAATTAGCGAATTTTTACGTTGAAGTACATGATTCCTGTACTTAACACAGAGGAAAAACAATAGTAAATTGCATAACTTTTGTCAAATTGGCTATCACAAGATATTCAAATATGTTACTACATCGTCTCTATTGTAAAGCGGCATTGAAGCATATACGTTTCGTTTACAGAGTCTCTTAGAAGATCTCGATTACATTACAACCGATGTATATTTACTGAGTGAGATGTATTTTAATGATTTTACAATGTTTCAATCTCTGTAAGGTCTTGCTTTAAAATTTAATATGAGTTCATTTTGTCCGTCTGAAATCTTGTCGATGTTAAGCTCTAAATCTATTAAAATATAGTATTTTCATCGATTAAAAAAACTATGTTTATTTATAAATATATAATTCTAGCGTATCAGGAATTGATTGAAATAGCGATTACAAAATTCCAACTTTACGTTCATGCGCTGAGTAATATAATGTAAAAATGTTGCTACCCCAAGATTACAAGTTTTGCGTTTAAATATTTGCCGTTCATCGAATCTCCGGCTATGACGAACTTAAAATGCTAAATTTCGTATACAATAGGTGATCGGTAACGAACTGTTCGATTTACGAACAAATCGGTTAACGAACACTTTCGCGTGAGATTTTTATGTTCGGAGAACAAACACCTCACGAAACAAAGCCATGATGAAGCAATGCCGTGTTTCATATTTGCCGAGCTATACGTATTGCCTCTATTGTCAACTTTGAGAACATTTTAACAGTTGCATACATATGTCCTAATTAATTCATGGACTGCCGTAGATTTGGGACCTATATCTTAGGATCACCGAATTGGAATGAACAGATTATATGAACAGAAATCACTTTAATAGTTTTCATACTTTTGCAAACGTTGCGAATTTTATGTATTTCAAATTCTCGAAACGTTGAGTTAAAAAACTTCTAAGGTGCTCAGTAATTTTCAAAAATAATATATTTAATATGTTAGTATAAAAATCCCTGTAAATAATAGGTTCGTAGAAAAAAAAAATGTTGATTATTCTCGGTAAAGTATGGTCCATAAACTTATCGTTGTAGTTGACCGAAAAAAAGTGCTTCTTATTTTTCCACATTTTTCTGAAACTATAGTATTTTAATTAGTTTGTAAACTACTGTAAAATTGTGTAATTTTTTGTTTTTGAATGTATATAAACGGAAGAGTGATATAAATAAAAGAAAAAGGAAAATAAATATGTCATAAATAATCTGATGGATACAATGTAAGGAAATTAATATAAAAGTTTTCCCGTTGTTATGGTAGCGACATGTACATTGTAATAAGTCACTCAATAAATTGTATAAGTCTGATGTATAATTCTGTATATAGCATCACTATTATTTTTTTGCCCCTTTCATCTTTTCTTTTCTGAATAAAAATGGAATCCGCATAATTGAAATTAAATACCTTACAAAAAGGAGTGATATCTCATTAAAAAAAAACTCGTTGTAAATGATCCCGCCAAGCCACAAACCTAAAACGTCACTCACAAAAAGAAGTGATATCACATAAAAAGAAGCGATATAGAAGTGCATACTCCGAGTCCCATGTAAAAATCTACGACCACTCATAATGTTTCCAAAGGACTCGGAGTGAGGTACAGTATGTGAAAACTGCTTGGCGACCTGCAGGCTTTTATAATGTTTGCGTTTCCTGCAATTACATATGGCTATATTATTTTTATTTTATTTTATTTTATTTTATTTTATTTTATTTATTTATTTATTTTGCTCCCATAAAATTGTAAAAGTTGAAGCTTCTGTGTTTGCATGTCCTTTCTTACTTATGAGCTTGAAAAATCAATTTATTGATCAAGCAGGGCGGTCGCTCTGCCAAGCCAAGCTTAAAAAAAAAAAAAAAAACGCCACACAAACAACGCCAAGAACTGAACTAGACCGCTACTGCTTATTTACAGGAATCAACTTCGCAATGTTAAATCGACAAAACATGCCAGATTAAAATATCAGATATATAATAAACCAAGCGTCGCCGAAATAAAAAACGAAAACTAGAAGAATCTAATGAAGAATTTCTTCAATTTAAGACCAAACTCATCTTCATAAGTGATTTATAAACAGAGATATAGATTTTTTTTTAAAACGTCGAGTTACTTAAAATGATCACTTTTTTCTTCGTCAAACTTTTTTTTTCAAACAACCTACAGACCTTAATATTCGGCAGAATAAAAAAAGGATTGCATTTTTGGACAAGTAATTACGTAATCTATGTGCTTTTATAAAATTCAGTGTAAAAAAAATATTATTTTCTATCCTTAATTAGCAAAAAACTGTTAATTAACTTGGCGATTAAAAAATTATGCGAAAACAGAGATAAAACCCGCCAACGACCATGTACCATCTGTATTAAAATAGCACAAATCAGTTACAGGTTATAATATAACCACATCAAATTTCATCTGCAAGTCAGCCATTTTCTTCTGAAGATATATTTTTTTTAAAATAAAACTTCACAATTATAAGAACACATATTTTATCAAATAATTAAATATGACTGCAAACTGTGGCAGATGATTGTTTCTAACATGGATAAGTATGAGAAATTGCCGGTTACGAATATGGATCTGGGTAGCTCAGTCGCAGAGCGTCGGCATGGTACGCATAAGGTCCCAGGTTCGAGTCCAGGCCCAGGTCAATTTTTCGCTCATGTTTGTTTAGTGTATTTAATTGTCTGATAAAATGCGTGTTCTTTTAAATATTGTAAAATAAAGTAATCAGACGTAGTGTTTATGCTTTAAAAATATTTTAAATATATAATTTACGTTTTTAGAAAGATCTTTAAAAATAAATTAGTTTTTGAGGGAAGATGTACCTTCTAAAATGTATACATTAAGAGTTATCGCCATTTAAAATTTCTTTCCAAACGTAAACAAAAATTTTGAAATGAATTAAATGTGATTCATTTATTTCTAAAAATAAAAAAACACGGTAAAGGACAGGCATTTCGTTCGCAGGAATACCTTTCACGTCATCTACTGTATATACGAGGCTAGCGAAAAAGAAAGGCTACCGCGGTGCTTTACGCGTATCTTTTTTTACAGACCGCGGGATTCACGTGAGGCTCGAATCCACCAATGCAGGTGTACGAAAAGAGCATCACGTCACTCTAGCGGTCTGTAAAAAAAAGATAAGTGGAACGCACCGCGGTAGCCTGTCTTTTTCGTTAGCCTCGCTATATATATAAAACACAAACGGAAATTTCGTTCCGTTCCTTTATAACTCGAGATCTGCTGAATGGAATTTGATGGAACTTGCACTGTTCGAGAGATAATTTTTCAGGGAAGGTTTTAGTATGTAACACAACGTTCTACGTATAATAGCTATCGAATTATGATAGAAAGTTCTGTTATTTTGGCCGAAAAGGTTACCATTGCTAATTTTTTGGCGATCATTACTGTTGCAGAAAGAAATGAAAAGGCTATACATCTCGAAAAATAAAAGAAAAACTGTTACTAATTTTATTTAAAAAAAAAAAAAAGAAAGAAAGAAAGAAAGAAAGAAAGAAAAAGAGTTTTGATGAGAGAATATTATAAAACGAAAATATTTAATTTAAACATGATTAGAAATGTTCATAATGCTTAAAACATTATTCAAGGGGCAAGATTTCTATTGAAACAAATTTGGCGATTTATCTTTTGTTTTTGACGATTTTGATTTTACTTTTGACCCCAAACAATTTGATTTTAAGCCAAAAAGTGTCTTTTTTTGTTGCAGAAAGAATTGAAATGGCTATACATCTGGAAAAATAAAAGAAAAAACTCTTACTAATTTTATTTTTTTTTAAAAGAAAGAAAAGAAAAAAAAGAAAAACAGTTTTGATGAGAGATTTTAGGCCAAAAGGTGTTTTTTTTTCAAGTGTACGACTGCATTTTCGCAGTATTTTTTTTTTTTGGTACTTTTTGGTTAGCCGGGCGCCAGTGATATATATATATATACACACACATATATACACATATGTCTACACAAATACATGTATATACATATATATATATATATATATATATATATATATATATATATATATATATATATATATATATGTGTGTGTGTGTGTGTGTGTGTGTGTGTGTGTGTGTGTGTGTTCATATATCACTGGTGCCCGGCTAACCGAAAAGTACCTTTTTTTATTCAAATGCAAACTATATTAATGGCAATATACTTCTATTTACTTCTACATATATGAAATTTCGTTCCGGCTGCTTATAACTCGAGTTCTGCTGAATGCATTTTCGTAGAACTTAAACTAAGATAATTTTTAAGGGAAGGTTTTAATGTATAACATATCGTTCTACGTAGCTTAGTTATATAATTATTCTGGGAAGTTCTATAATCAGATCAATCCGATTATGAAAGATTAGCCTTTTTAAAAGATTTTGCCGAATGTATTTCGATGGATCCTATACTGTTAAATAATTTTCTAGGGAACGTTTTATTATATAACGTTGCTTAGTTCTAGAATTATAGGGGGAAATTCAAAAATCGGGTGACCATTTTTTTTATCAAATATTAGCCTTTTCAATATTTGATTCCGATTATGAAAGATTAGCCTTCTAAAAAAGTTCTACTGAACGAATTTTGATGAGAATTGTATTGTTAGTTAGATGCTATTTCAGAAATGGTGTTAATGTACTATATATTGTCCTGCGTTGCTTAGTCCAACAGTTATGTGTGAAGGTTATATAGTCAAGTGAACCCGACTCCGAAATATTAGCCTTTTTGATAGTTTTTACTGGGCGTATTTTTTGCGACTTGCATTGTTAAGTAGATAAGGATTGTAAGGATTGTTTTAGTATATTTTATATCGTTTTGTTGTTTTAGAATTATGTGGAAAAGTTCAATAATCAGATTATCAAAGATTAGACTTTATAAAAACTTCTTCTGAATGGATTTTGTTTGTTAATTTGTTTGCATTGTTATTTCGATAACTTTTAGTGATGGTTTCAGTATATTGCATATAGTTTTATCATTGTTTAGCAAACCCTAACTGTAAATGACCAAATAAAAGAGTTTGTCCTTAACAGCTAAAATTTTGACTGCACATTAGAAAATATAATAGCGCAATCGCGTCATTTTTCAGTAATGTGGAAGGATATTCCACGTAAATATACAGATTGCTTTCAAATACAAGGTCAAATTAAACGATATATTTCGTTTGATTCAGGGTTCATTTGTAGAAGCCGACCAGCGCAGTGGGCGCAGCGGGCGTAGCTTGCTAGTTTTCCTATAAATTAATGAAATCCAGTTGTTAAATTATTTTTGTTTTAGAAGTGAAGTTTCCATTTAAATTTATTGTAACAGTACAATGTTTAATTAAATAAAATAAGGTAAATCTAAGAAATTGCTAAGAAATTTCAAACATGCACAGGGCAACGCAAAAAAAAATAAAATAATAATAAACAAAAAATAAAAAATAGATAAATAAATAAATAAATAAATAAAAATCAGCTTTCAGAAATTCTAAAAATTGTTCCGCTATTCATATTATGTATCTTCGGGGTCCATCCTCCCACTTTCAGCCCTCCCACCCAAAGGGGGCACTTTTCTAAATTTTGCCGACACCTCTCATGTGATATATCGTTGGAAAAGTCTGTGAACGCTTAATCATAATATGCAGGGGGGGGGGGGTATTTTCTAAACTTTGCACATACCCCTCATGTGATACATCGTTGGAAAGGTCTGTGACCGCTTAATCCTATTATGCGTCTCCGGTGTTCATCCCCTCTTTTGCCCCCCAAGCGCGATTAGCTTTCACCACCAGGGGATGCTTTCCTATATCTGTTCCTACGAGTCGGATCACGACGGGGTATGGCTCATTCGACTCGACATCAATAGAGCTTTCCGATTTTAGTTCGTTTTTTCACCACCAGGGGGCACTTTTCTATCTCTGGTTCTATGGGCTAGATCACGACGGGGTACAGTTCATTCCACTCGACATCTATAGCCTTAACGATTTCAGTGCCCGAGGTTCATACAGAACAGATTGCGCTACCTGGTGGTGGAAGATGGAACTTGAGCGTGCGCAGCACGACTGCTATACGGTGCCGAAGGCAGCGGGGACCCGTGTCGGAAGTTAGTTTGGTTAGAGGTTTATACTATTCGATGTGCAAATTAAGGGATAATCCGGTGCCGAAGACAGCGGAGAACCAGGTCGGAGGTTCGTTCGGTTCGAGGTTTATCTTATTCGAGGTTTTACAAGATTCGAGGCCCCGATATAAATTAGGGGTCCACTAGCGGGCGAAGCCAGCCAGTGCTAATAATAAAAGAGTGTGATATCACGTTTGATTTCAAATGCAGCGCTGACACGCTATGTACGTATTGCATTTTTATTCATTTCATCGATAAGTCAGTGATATTTTTTAACGGGGGATAACAAGTATTATAACAAGCCACATTTAGTATGTTGTTATTAGTTTAATTTAAAAATCTACTGGTATTTCTAGTTAACCTTTTAAACAATGTCTGAAAGTAAAATGTAATTTTAAATTATTTCTCATGTTTAGATTATTTAAATTATGTTTATTCTGTTTCAAAAAAAAGAAATGATATCTACAAAAACAACTTTTCAAAAGTAAAAAAAAAGCCAAGCGTAAAAAAAAAAAAAAAGTTGTGGCTAAAAAATGGTGTGATATCAAATTTCCAAGCTATTATATTACTTTTTAAACTTTTTTCCATTAAATAAGTTATCATATATATAAGTCGAGTGCCTACGTATATGTTAATAGAAATCGTTTTCTCCTGTACTAAATACATCCTAACGAGTTTCTGAAAATTCAATTTTTTTCAAATTATGCATGATGGGCTTGGCGGCCATCTTTTCATATTTCTAAGCACCCAAATTTCTAAAGTAAAAGCGTAATATGTTTGCAATGTAATATGTTTATAACAATTTCGAACTTCAGATTTTAACTACGGACAGATAAATTAGATAAGACTGATATTTTGAGAAATTGATTTTTACTAGTTTGAAATTATTAATTACTGTAAAAAATAAATCAAAAGATGAATCTTTAAGATAAGTCATCATTATCTTAAGACACAATTTTCAGATCATACAAATCTATAAATGAAACGCTTAAAATATTTGCTTAAATAATAATTTTGAACTTCGGATTTTAACTACGGATTTGGATGCTTAGAATTTTGTGAATAATATGCAAAGATGGCCGCCAAGCCCATCATGCATAATTTGAAAAAAATTGAATTTTCAGAAACTCGTTAGGATGTATTTAGTACAGGAGAAAACGATTTCTATTAACATATACGTAGGCACTCGACTTATATATATGATAACTTATTTAATGGAAAAAAGTTTAAAAAGTAATATAATAGCTTGGAAATTTGATATCACACCATTTTTTAGCCACAACTTTTTTTTTTTTTTTTACGCTTGGCTTTTTTTTTACTTTTGAAAAGTTGTTTTTGTAGATTTTATTTACCGTTATTTAAACTAAAAACACCACTCTTATGAAGAGGATTTTTTAAGTAAACGTATAAAGATTTTGAGTTTGTAATATATATATATATATATATATATATATATATATATATATATACATATATATATATATATATATAAACCTTATAATAAACGTTAACTAAATTGAGAAATATTGCAGTAATTCTAGCGTAAGGGATTGACATAGATCTGGGGGAAAATCCGTTCTGTCAGTTCTTTCGCATACAAAAATATTTATAAAAGTGGTATAACAAAAATATAAAATTTATTTTTCGATTTTCGAAATTGATATTCTACATATAGTATAAAAGCCTGCAGGTCGCCAAGCAGTTTTCACATACTGTACCTCACTCCGAGTCTTTTGGAAACATTATGAGTGGTGATAGATTTTTACACGGGACTCGGAGTATGCACTTCTATATCGCTTCTTTTTATGTGATATCACTTCTTTTTGTGACTGACGTTTTAGGTTTGTGGCTTGGCGGGATCATTTACAACGAGTTGTTTTTGATGAGATTATACATTAGCTGACGCACCCGGCGTTGTCCAGGAATTTAAGAATCTTTGTGTAGAAAATTCAATTTCAAAATTAAGCATGTTGTACAGAGAAATTCAAAATGTTAAAATATGTCAAAACTTCCATAATCTATTTTCATCATGATTCAATACGTTCCTCAAACTCCTATGACGTTATATTCACGTGCTGATGTCATATCTACTTGCTTTCTCGATTTCTCATATTAATGCTCTCTCTGTATGATTCTCAAACATTTGAAAATTTCAGTTAAACTTTCGATATAACGTCAGATTATTTTTTTGTTTTAATTCTCTAATGACGTCATATTAACCTGCTTTCTGTACTTACACATACTCATACTCCTTGCGTTATGGAGAAATGTTTGAAAATTTCCGTTATATTACCAATATGATGTCCTATTATTCTTTATTTCAATTGGTGAAACTTTTTATTTAATTTTCATTTTTCACGTGTAAATCTTTCAACAGAAAATTAGTTTTTGTGGGAAGAATTTTATTGTGGATTTTTAATTGTTGGCAACTGCTATAACGAAAAATGTTTAAATTTGATAGAAAAAGCCTTTTGTTTTTTTATTAATTAGAAATAAACTGTACATTATTTTGATACCGGATTACTTTAGTTGCCTCAGTGCCAACAGATCCAAATAAATCGTTATTTAGAAAAATTTTAGAAAGTTTTTCGCGCATTTCACGTTTATAAATTATGAATTTTTTAGAAACCATTCCTAGAGATCATTTACATCTTACAAGTAGCCAAAAAGCGATATTTCAAGTTTTTAGCCCCAGCAATATAACAGAAATCACCATTTTAGAATATTTTTTGTTCATATACGCTTTTAGATTTGAAATTTTTTAGAAATTGTTCTGTTGCGAGTATTTACGTTTTAAAAATAGCAGCATGTCAAGTTTCTAGTCTTAACACTCTCAAATAAATTGTAATATAGAATGTTTTAAAAACATTTTTAGCTCATTTCACCCTTTCTCAATTTTTTTAGACACCGTTCTTTAGAAATATTTAAAACATAATAGTATCTACCATGCAAAATTTCATGATTTTAGCTCCCACAGTGTCACAGAAATTGCAGTTTTAGAGAGTTTTTGCTCCTACATTTTTCTTTTTAAATTTCGAAATTTTTAGAAAGTAGTCTACGCAATCATTTACGTCTTAACCCCTTCAGGGTCAAATTACTCTTGTAGCTAAAATGTTAAAATGATTGATTGACACCGGGATTCACGAACGAATTTATTTTAAAATAAGTAAAATCTTTTCCTCATGTACCTTATAAATTCAAAATTTGATTATAAAATTCTGGTGTCATTGTGGCATTTTGGGATTAAAATTAAGTGGTACCGGTGCCCTTCAAGGGGTTAAAAGTAACAGCCATGCCAAGTTTCAAGTTTCAAACCCTATCTTTTCCTCTCATTTCACCCTTTTAAATTCGAACATTTTTTAAACCGTTCATAAGGATTATTACCATCTTAAAAGTGACCACCACTCCAAATTTCAAGTTTCTAGCAACAAAAATATCACCGATATCGTACGTTTAGAACGATTTTTTGCTCTTGCACTCCCTTGGCGTTTTACCAACATAAAACATAGCCTATGTTGGAGCATGGACGATCATCAACATTTTACAACCATTATTTTTGAAATCGCATCGCTAGTTCCAGAGAACATCCCTTTCAAACAAACACACAAAGGTCACTTCTTTATAATATTAGTATAGATAGGCTGATATTAATAAAAACCGATAAATATAAGGCATATATATATATATATATATATAGATAGATAGATATTTTCTTCCGTTTTTCCGATCGATTAAGTGAAACAGAATAAAGAAAGTCTGCTGCTATCATTATTTTGTCTTTAAATAATAAATGAAGGGAAAATTTTTCTTTGATTATATATCGCTATAAATGCATTCTAACATGAAATGCGCTTTTATTTTTTGTTTGTGCCTTGAAATTCTAAAGAGAATTTTCTCTTTGAAAAGGAATTACTGAAGTAGATA
Organism: Maratus michaelseni; assembly: GCA_963931845.1. Taxonomy (NCBI): domain Eukaryota; kingdom Metazoa; phylum Arthropoda; class Arachnida; order Araneae; family Salticidae; genus Maratus; species Maratus michaelseni. The sequence goes on from OZ007598.1 coordinate 80,687,299, forward strand.
TAAATAAAATGAAAATAATTTTATATTAACTAATTCAGAATTTTTTTATATAAAATTTCTTACAGGAAATATCGCATACAAAATAAAGGATTGTTTAATATATTATGAAAGAATAACAATAGATAAATGAAAGGGAAAAAATCAGTACAACATGCATTAACATACAGGTGATTATAATTAAAGTTTCACTTTCAAAAGGCTGTAAAAATAGAACCACTTGTCAGAATGACCTGATATTTCAACTGAGTATACGTGAAGAAAGGAGAATATGTTTAGCGAAAGAAAAAAATTCAAAAGTTGACCGATAGATGGCGCAGTATTTTTCATAAGATGCTAATTAAAAGACGTGACATGCTGTTGTGGCACTCTTTGTTCAAAGCCTATCCACAACGACGAAGGTGGCCCAGCGAATTGGGGAAAAATCGGTTTTTAATTGTCCCTAGGTCAAAATCCGTAGAAAAAACACAAACGAAATCGGTTTTCATCTGTCCCTAGGTCAAAAACCGTAGAAAAAGCAAAAACTAAATCGGTTTGTTATTGTTCCTAGGCCAAAAACCGTAGAAAATGCAAAAACTGATCAAACCATCAAGAAAAGGAAATCGGTTGCGAATTTCTTAAGAAATGTTCAATATGCTGTCCACTATCTTCTCCTACGAGCTGAAAGCGCAAAACGACATGTTCCACAACGGAGTGTTTCAGAAGTGAAATTGTGAATTTGTTGCGTAATGCGTGTTTTCAATTCACCTAAGTTAGCAATTGGACCCGCATACACAACATGGTTTAGGTAACCCCACAGCCAGAAGTCGCAAGGGTTCAGGTCAGGAGATCTTGGCGGTCAGGCTGTTGAGAATTTGCGGCTGATAATTCTGTCATTTCCAAAATGCAGATTCAACAGCTGCTTCACTGATGTGGCAATGTGCGGAGGAGCGCCATCTTGCATAAAAATTTTGCTATCGACGCATTTACGCTGTTGCAGTGCTGGAATGAACTGGTTGCGCAAATCAGATTCATAACGTGTCCCATTGACTATACAGGTGATAGGACCCGAAGAACCAATCACCTTGAAAGAAAAAAGGGCCGACGATAAATGCTGACGTTAACCCGCCCCACACAGTGACTTTTGAAGAATGAAGAGGCAATTGTTGAATTTGGAAATGATTCTCACTTGTCCATATTCTGCAATTTTGAGTATTGATAGATTCTTCGAGATGAAAATGGGCTTCTTCCGTTCACAAAATGTTTCATGGCCATACATTGTCCACTTCCATTCTATCAAGAAATTGCAGGACGAAACCTTCTCGTTTTGGCAGGCCAGCAGGAAGCAACTCCTGAACATACGTAATTTTGTGTGGATAGCATTGCAGGATGTTTCGTAAAATTTTACGAACCGTGCTGACATGCATGTCTAAAGTTCGGGACGTTCCCCATACACTGCACGTTCCCCAGACACTCCTTGACGCTTCCTGCAATGTTGTAGCCGCATCCTCTACTGACGTCAAAGCAATTGCTTTCCACCCTCTGCTACATTTCACGTCAAATGAACCCGTGTCTTCGAATTTATCAATCATCTTCTTCAGAACGAATGTAGTCATCGGGACAGAGCCGCTTCCTAAATATTTTAATGTACGGAAATTCTTCAATGCCATTGCATCACAGTAATCGTTCTTATAAAAAAGGTTTACAAGCAGAGCCCGATCCTTCAATGATAGAGTCATGACTACATTCTCACACGCAGAATAACAGAGACTGCATGTTACCTGCCTTTTTATCACAAGTGTAATATCCGGTGTGCATGTCACGTATTTTAATTAGGATCTGATAACGAATACAGCGCCATCTATAGGTCCACTTTTGAACTTTTCTTTTCTTTCGCAAAACAAATTCCCATTGCTTCACATATACTCAGATCAGGAATGAGATTTCTCCGCTTCATTGCATACCATTATAATCTTAAAGAAAACGCCGTTCTCTTAAATCGCAGAATGTTCCGATTAAATAAAATAACAATTTCTGTAAAATTATACTGGTATGACAAAAAGCGGAGAAATCTCATCCCTGACTCAGATGAAATATCAAGTTGTTCTGACCAGTGGTTCTTTTTTCACAGCCTTTTGAAAGTCCAACTTTAATTATAATCCCCCTGTGCTAAAATTTAAGAAAGTTACAATTAAAAAACCTTACATAAAATAAAATAATGTTTAACATAATATAAAAAATTGTAATAAGTAATATTTAATATAAAATATAAAAATAAAGCTTAAATTGTTTTAATATTGGGGCGAAATGCAAGAAATTGCTTTCCTGTATTGCTATACACAGAAAAGTATGTTTCAGAAAAAGCCTGTTGACGTACGGTTGTGTCCATTTCTGATCGCAAGTTGTAATTGGCAATCCGGGTAACTCGAAAGATCCAGTTTCATTGTAGATGATTTCTTTATGTATGAAAATTGTAATGGATTCAATGCTAACAGACCGAAAATAAAATTTCGAGGTATAAATAATTCTGCTGATGGATAAAATTAATTTGTAAGGACTGTTAATTACTCAGAATGGTCAATGCAATAATTTTGCTATTATATTTAAATAAGCTAAATGCTCAATCTTTTTTAGATAAGAATTCTCTGTTTGTCACACCTATGTTAGTAATATTAAACAGAACCATCTGAGTTATATTTTTCCAAATGAGTGAAAAGGTGTTCAGGCAGGCAGTCGAATTCAGAAACTCTAGTTTAAATTGCCAATGATCTACTTATTGAGTTACCCAGGTGACACTCAGATCGACACAATTCACTTAGGCAAACTTTGGCCAAGTCGTTTACTGGAGTTTCTTTACCTGCGATTTACTCTGACATGGTGTTATTGCCAAAATGTCAATATACAGTTTAAGCCGGAAGTTCTGGGTCCGATTCCCGCCTGGACGTTTTTTAAATCAGTTTGTAACTTTACGACTGGGAAAATGTCTTTAAAAAGTAGTAAGATTGTATCAAAAATGATACAGTAGAATTATCTGCCTTGAAATATAATAAAAATAAAAATAAAAATTAGAATCATAAAGGTGCTGATTAGTCTAGGCCTCGCGCCGGCCCTGGTTGGTATTGAAACTAATCAGTTGTGATAATGTTTTTCTATCACTTTTTAGCATTTGTGACCTTTGTTTAATAGTACCAAATAAATAGATTTAGATATTATTTTTAAAACAAGCTATAATTCTGTAAATCAGGGTTGTCAGTTTGGCTTTTTTTTAATTCCAAATTTCAAAATTCGCATCGAAAATTTCGAAAAAAAAATTATTACTTTGAGACGTCAGAAAATGTTCTCTCATTAAATAAAGCAAAATTTACACCTATTAATTTCTGGTGTGAATTTAAAATTTAAAATTACAAAAAAGCCAACCTGGCAACCTTGCTGTAAATTTTCGATTTTAAATGCAATGAATTTACTTATTATTTTCATTTCCCAGTTTATCAATTTTATTTAATATGGTATGAAAATATATGATTTAAACATATTAATTTTTTTTCTGTCGGAAATACTTTATATATTGCATAAGAAATTATTTCTAATCACACACACACACAATATATATATATATATATATATATATATATATATATATATATATATATATATATATATATATATATATATATAATAAACATATACATGAAATTTTAAATCGATTCCTTAACAATGAAGGTCCCTCACAATAAAGTTCTCCAAATATGAAGGAAATACTTTTTAATACTTAATACCTAATATGTAAGAAAATATTTGTAAGAAAATATATAAATTACTTCTACCATAAATTAGTCTATTTTAAATTCAGTAAAATGCTTTTTCCATTGAATACGTATTATATTGTATAGAAATCGCATTTCTAATTTCACACACGTAAATAATGAACTAAAAAATAAACAGATTACGGAAAGTTTGAAATCGACACCCTAACAATTAATTTCTTAGAAGTATTTTTAGAATTCTTAGTCTTCTTAGTGTTAGAATTTTGTGTAAGTCTTAGACAAAAATTTAGTCTTAGACTACGTCTTAGTCACACACATAAATAATGAACTAAAAAATAAGCAGATTATGGAAAGTTTGAAATCGACACCCATAATAATTAATTTCTCGAAATATGAAGGAAATACTTTTTAATACTTTCAAAACTATGGGAATGAATAAATGAATAAATTACATAAAATCATTTGTTTCCCTAACCGTTTAGATTTATCATCATTCCATAAAAACTGTATAAATTTTAAATGTACAGTATTTGAAGATGCCGAAATTAATAGGACAGAATGGTGTAACAGTGCCCATTTTTTAAACAACTGGCTGCACTTGAATAAATAATGAATATACCAAAATTATTTGCATTTGTTTTTTAAGAGTTCCCGGTAGTAAAGCGAAGACCCTCGAACGTTAATGTTAAACCAATGGGAGCGCTCTTTTCAAATTTATCGTTTGCATTTCAATATTTTTAAATGAATTGTTCTTGCATAGGATAGCTGAGGTGGATCTCTAACTGAGTACTGTAGTCTTTTTCGATTCCGGTTAAAGATTGTTTAAGAGGATATTTTCATTTTCGGAACCGTTTCCGAAACAGAAAATGATGTCTTAAAAACATCTGCAATCAAAATCGAAAAATAAAAATGTACCTGGTTAGGGATCGATCTTAGTAATCCTACGTAAAAAAAATATTAATTTAAATTTATTGAAATGCAAACTAGAAATGATAAAATAATGCTGTCATTAGTTTAACATTAGCTTGCAAGTGTCTAGCGTGAACTGCAAAAAAATGGGTCGAACTACTAAAAAAATTTCAGTTTTTTCTCATTGATCCTTGCAATTACTAAAAAAAATTTGTATTCTTACTCAATTGCAAGAAAGTCTGTAAGAATTATTAGAAAACATCTAGCAACGATTCCGGTTTATAATACCGGTTACTAAAAATTCTGTGGAATACAAATTTACTAAAAAATATTTAGTATCTTCTGGAATTTTTTTTTACAGTGTCCTTCGGGTGACTAGTGTAGCTCTTAACCTCTATAATCAAGTGAAAAATTTCCACAAACTTTTGAGATCAGTACTAAAACTATTTGGAATAATCAACAAAAATCCACAAGGTGGTAAATGCGCACTTTTACCCATATTTTGTGTAAGAGAACGCATACTTTTATAATTTTTAATTTTGTTCGAAATTTAAGTTTTCCACGCCGTTTCTTAATACACCAAGGAGCTTTCGCATTTGTTACGAACACTTTAATAATTTTGTTTTTCAAAACAGTGACGAAATTATTAGAAGTATGTAAACTTATTAAACAGTAATATGTTTGAATAGAAATATATATATATACTAGCAGGCTATGCCCGCTGCGCTGGTCCATTTTCCAAATGAACTTTGAATCAAACGAAATGGTGAATTCGACCATGTATTTTCAAATAATATGGATCTTCACCTGGAAAGTAATTCCGCATTGCTAAATACAATACGAATGCCATTGCATCTTATTTTATGCTTTTTACAAAATTCGTCCTGTTAAAAAGCAACTCTTTAATTTGATGATTTATATTAGAGTTTGGTAGAGAAATGTGGCCGTTGTGCTCAACAGAAATTAAAATGTTCTCTGAGTCGCCACACTACTAAAAATGAGAGCATTACAATCATTGCAGAGATTAGCCATTGAACATAAATAATGTTCGGTTATTCGTTTTCGTTTGCTAGTTCTTGAACTCCGATCCTCTCAGTTTGGTTCTATGTGTGGTTCTGATAGCTTAAATACAATCTCACTCTACGTTACATTATATTTCGTAATATACTCACCTTCTGGCCGGTCTACTTACAGTTTTCCATCTTTGGATTCCAGCGATAAATACAGTGAAAAATGTAATAAATTATTTGGACACAAAGAACAGTGTTTAACTTTCATATTTAAAAGACATGTGAATAACAAGAAAGTAGATTTTTAAAGTAGAATTGTTTGAATAAAATTTAAATAACGCTATTTTCACTGCCTTAACATTTTATATACCAATCGCAATCATGTAACTATTAACCTGGAAAAACCCCCTCGATAACTGATTCTGATAAAAAAAAAAGTAATCCTGTACTATGCATCAAGTAAAATATTTCTAATTTTCCTTAATGGGGTTCACAGCCAAGTTTCAAGTCAAACATTAGAAGTTTTTGCAACGATAGAAGTTACAAATGTACCAGAATTAGCTGCAAAACGAAGTTAATTACGTGCCAAACTACGTTGCATTAAATAAAAATTGCTGTCTACTGAATTATAGATCTTTCACAAATAAAACTCCTTGAGAATGATCAATTAATTAGTTATACAAAATGTTTAGTAATAATATTTTTTGTGAAGTCTTGAACCGAAGATTTTTGCGCCTTTCTCTAATGAGCATAATAACTCGGGAAAATAAACAAGCTTGCTATTTCTTTTATTTTCAAGATTACATTATTCTCCAGTCTGGATTCTAAATAAACTCCATAATGTATATAATCAGTTAATGTGTCACTAAGTTAGCGGCTAGGGCTGTGCGTTAGCCGAAATTGCTTTCTAATAATCAAAATTGTATCTAATCTGAATTTCAGGTACTTTTTTTCTTATCTAGGTTAAAATGTTAAATCATCAAATATTGTTCCTTGGTCACCATCGGCATTTCAAAGTATTTTTCGTACATTGCAAGTATTGCTTTTTTGGTGATAGTAAAGTAACTCTAGATGGGAAATATGTAATGTAAATATTCTTTTGTCCGTTTGCTTCACAAGGAAAAGACCATAAATTTACTAATCGCTGAGTACAAATTCGCTGCAATCAGATTCACCACCAAATATAAAAGAAACTTCCAACAATATAATAAATACATCAATTGGCGGGTGGCTTGATTACAGAAGATTAGTGCAATATGTTTAAAAACCTTCAAAAAGAAGAAACGATATGCAAAGAAAACTAAAATTAAATGAAAGGTGATTTTTTTTAATGTGTGGTAGTAATTAGTGTGTCGTAGAGATTTACACTAAAATTTAAATATTTGACTTTTTTTATAATATTATCTGTTATTTATATAATTTACATTTAAATATAAAAAATACCCCACAAATATTGTCGTACACTTGAAAAAACACCATTATTATAAACATGCATTATTGTGACCGAAGTCATGCTTATGCCTTTTTTGGCTTAAAATCAAGTTGTTTTGCGACAAAAGTAAAATGCAACTCGTAAATAAACAAATAACATGTGACTCAAAATTTCAGTCATTTTTATAATTACATCTGCTAGTTTCTTCTGTAAGTCACATGACGCAGAAGTTAGATAAAAATAAAAAATAAGTTAAAAAATAAAGAACAACTCAAAAATAAAATTGTTACTCAGAATTTATCTAATAAAATTTTCAAATGCATTTTTCTTAACTTGACGCAAACGATAAGTCGCCAAATATAGTTTCAGTTGCAATATTTCACAATGAATAAATTTTTAAGCATTGCGAACATTCCCTTTCACGTATAAATTAAATATTTTCGTTTTATAACACTATTTTTCATGAAAACTATTTTGCTTATTTTATTTTAAATAAAATTAGTAAGTTTTTTTTTTTTTTTTTTTTTTTTGAGGTGTTTGTATTATTTTCTAAATGATGTAGCCGTTTCAATTCTTTCACCAACGATAATGGTCGCCAAACAATAACCAGTGGTATCCTTTTCGTCAAAAATAACAGATCATAATTCTATAACTAATCTACGTAGACCGTTGTGTTATATACTAAAACCTTTCCTGAAATATTATCTATCGAACAGCACAAGTTCCATCAAAATCCATTCAGCGGAGCTTGAGCTATAAAGGAACGGAAGGAAATTTCCATTTGTGTTATATATATATAGTAGATATACAAATTGGTTAGCAAATTTGTACTCACCTGTTATATCGCTTTTTAAAGCAATCACATTATTTTTTTTTTCGGGATCACAAAACAGCCTCGACCACGCTTGAAACATAATTGTATTTACCGTAGTGCTTCATACCAGTATGTATTTATGACGAATGTGCACTTTTATACCACATTACCCTAGTCTGATATCGGATTTTAGATCACTGTGTGCCACTACTTGAAATATTAAGTCTAGATATAATCAACAATTCATAGATATATTCGTAGATATATTCGTAGAACATATTCAGCGGTAAAATTTTTTTTGGATTTTGCATCATTTGACGTTTGTTTTAATTTTTTTCAACTGAGTGAAAAGTGTTCATGTCGGGAATCGAACCCAGAACTTTTGGCTTAAATTGTCAATGCTCTTCAAATTGCGCTACCTGGAGTGACAACAGATCGAAACAATTCACTCACAAAAACTTTTAGTAAAAACTGGTCTACCATGTAGACAGCTCATCAGAATAAGCCCCAGGTAAAAGAACTCGATTATGTCGTTCCCATTATTTAACACCATTAAACGATACTCCATTATTAACAGAGTTTTTTATATGATATATATGACAATCAGCATGGTTTTGTTAAACAATAAAGTATTGGGTTGTTCGGAACGTTCCTTCCGTTTGGAAAAATCAACTGATACCGGAAAATTCTGCCCGTCAATTATTAGATATTAAATATCGTAATAAATATCAAAGAATTAAATGACAGAATATTCCGGTGCGAGCCAACTTCCCCAAACAGAAGATGTGTGATCAATCAGTATGATTGTGTTAAAATTAAAAAAAAAAACACACACACACATCATTTGGCTACTAAACTGCCTGCTTAAATAATAGCACAGCAATGTTAGAATTTTCTTTTCTGAAAGTATACTTAAATTTTAAACCAAAAGTAAAATCTTTTAATGAATGTATTTATAAAATGAAACACTTTTACACAAGTTGTTAAATAGATAGTACAAGTTTGAAGACACTTTTTTCCGGAGAATATAAATTTTCAGTATGACTTCATAACAGAACATAATCCGTAAAAATGCTGACGCGAAAGTGCTTTAAGACTGAATTTATGAATTAATATTTTCTTGCGAAGACAGCTATGGAACTTTTTTCAGTAGTTTCACGTTGTGTAATAAAAGGTTTTTGTACTCAAAATAAATTTTGTTTACCGCTATCACAGAACAAAAAATTAATAAAAAATGTAACAGTCTTAATCATAAATTCTACAATAATTACATAGTTTGAAGATTTATGATAGCCAAGTAAATTTAAACACATATGGAAGGAAATAATTCTTAAATAACTTTATTCCTTTGGGAATCCTACAAAAATAAACCAAGACGAATGATAGTACAACCTTTTAAAATAATACTAAAATTCTGTATATTAATATAAATGACCAATTAACTATTTTTGGGCAAGAAATTGTGTTTCTGGAATGTTTAATTCCCACCAGATTTCACGAAAAATGTTATTCGAAAAAATAAGGAAATGCAATATATTGTAATTAATATACACAGCTTTTTTTTAAACCAAAATTATAAAACTAAACTTTTATTTAAAAACTTCTGTGCAAATCTCAATTAAGACTATGAGATATAAAAATAACCTCTTTCTTTTATACTGCTTACGTTTGAAAACTTATATCAATTACAATATATGTGAATGACGAAGAAAAATGTATGTATTCTAAAATGTAAGAATTCTAACTGAAATCGATTTCAAAAAGCTTCAAACATGCGAATTCAAAATTACGGCTCGTTCGGTTTTTGAGATATGCTCAAATATTTATACTCGCATTGCAATAGGTTCTGAAAAGAATAAAAATGAATTTAATATTAGGAATTCTAAAGTTTGCGTCTGCATTCCTAAACTAATTTAGCGAAAGACATGCTGCTTAGTATCCCAATGTAGATTTTACCTAAGAAATCAAATATGATGTCAAAATTAGGAATTATTGAAAATTTCAAAGTTCCAATATGTAAACGACCCCCAAAGAATAATTTGAATATAATATTAGTTAGTAGATCTTATTACTAATTGGCTAATATCAATCACCCATTTTTTACAATGATTTGCGGCAGAGTAAGTAGGCGGAAGTGCCTTTTATTTTCCACAACTGTGCGTATCCTATCACGTACCATATATTCAGTGACTGGCATTTTTGGGTCTCTAATTGCATGACTGCAAAATTAACACTTTTTTGTGTGTTATCACTGTATTTAAAAGAAAATCATAAACCTGTTTTATGATAAAGTTCTACCATTAAATAAGACAAAAATTTCTGTTAAAGTAAATTGGTAACAAAATGTGTAAATATGGCAGATGTAAATTTAGTGCTCCGAAAAAGCCAGTCACGAGCGTCCATTGCATTTAATATACAGGGTGGTTCAGAACTATGTGTCAAAAATGTAAAGACAGGTAGAGGGGACCTAAATAAGCAGATTTCGCATAGAAATGTTGGTGCGGAAATCCAACGTTGAGGGAAAAGAGGGCGCTGTTGAGTTCGGCGGATGAAAGCGAATCGCTGGCTTGAATTGTCATTCCCGCACGGATTTCCAGTAACATGCATCGTTGCACCAATGCGGAGCTTGCCGACATGTATTTCATGTATGGGGCTGCGCAAGGAAATGGAGCGGCTGCTCAATGGATGCGCACGTTCAACGGCTCTCGAGCTTGTCGAAGGACTGGCTATCCTCTTACTGTGCGTAATACTTCTTCTTCCACTGCTGGAATTCTGTGATATCTTCCAGTGACCGTATAACGCCTGGAAGCATAAAACGATCCAATCGCGCTCCCGATGAAGACGCTTAAATGCTCGGCGATTCGGCAGATTCCTACCCAGGAAGCGTTCCATGGACATTCTTTGAGCAGCCGCTCCATTTCCTTGCGCAGCCCCATACATGAAATGCATGTCGACAACTTCCGCATTGATTTAGCGATGCACGTTGCTGCATGGATACGTCCGTAGCGATACTGATCATAGTTAAGACGTCTTATTAAAACAATTATTTCATCTGAGAAAATACATTCATCTCCTGAATAAAATGTAAAATCATCCGTTTCTTTCTTTCTTTTTGTTTCTTTCGAATTACATAATTACACGATTACAAGAACTTACATGAATTTTTCATTTTTTACACTGCTGTCCAAAAATTAAGGGGCACTGACCGGACGCTTTCGCTTTTTACACGGTTTATGGGATTCCTCCTCGAACTTGCCAATTAGCTCACTGTATTGCTGGTATCTTTCTCAGTTTTCACGATATTTGACCGGTCTTTTCATATGAGTTACTCTACAGCATCGACTACCAAATCATAAAAAAACAATCTTTGGTATAGTTCGCGCATGCTCAGTTATACATTATTTCATATAAATGCCCATATCGCATCAAATATTCAATATATTAATTTTTTAATTGGAGTATATTGTTTTTTCTGTTCTTGAAGTCAAACCTGTGCTTTACATCCTCGAATTTTACGAACAATTTGTCAAGCATTTCAGTTGATATTCGACAAACCGTGTAAAAAGCGAAAGCATCCGGTCACTGCCCCTTAATTTTGGACAGCAGTGTATAATAAGATAATCCAAAATCATATTTTAGAATATTTTTCTAGGTGTATTGAATTCCTGCGCTAATTTTCTCAACGATCTTTGCCAACATCGGTTAAAGTTCGCACTAACTTTTTTGAAGACCTCAGTAGTACAAAGTTATTATTCTGAACAGATCATGTTTGTTCATTCATCATTCCAATTTCCAGTTCCTCCTTATGGCAGTGGTGCAAGAATCTATGGGCCAATGGGCCGATTCCCACCACTAAATTTTTAGTATTATTCGCCTAATAAGTATACTGATAAAATTTAGGCGAAGTATACTAATACAATTTAGTGGTGGGAATCGGCTCATTGGCGCCTTGATTTTTGCGCCCCTGCCGTATGGTATTACAATAAACGAAATTTCATTTTATTTCTAAATGTTTCGTTTTTCTTAAATTTGAGTTGGCGTTTCTTCGATTACAATTTTTTTTACAGTTTTTATATACAGGGTGATATTTTTTAAAGTTGTGAAAGTAAAACACTATAACCAAAGAACTAGTAAACCAAATGACCTAAAATTTCACCAGTATGCTCCCAAAGCAATGGGATTTTTTTGGCATGGTTAAAAAAAACTTAAAATTGCACCGACAGATGGCGCTGTAAGGAAGCAGAAACAAAGACTATCGTCTGTGGGAGGAAAACAATCGACGGTACTTTAAGAAACCATCTTCCGTAGACCCTCTGTCGTCAGTGGACCTTTTCTTAAATTCTTAAGTGTCCTAAATCTCCTAAGAGCAGTTGCTGCGCTGTCATTATTCTGATAATAAGAGTTTCACTAACAACGCACGGTCCGTCAATGGCGCAGTCATTGCGAGGATTTCTGTAGAATAATGAACACGAGATGTGCGTACTTCACGTTTTTATTGCCAATGTGCGTGTGCCGGGCGCAAGTTCGTCTCCCGACTTTACTGCATGTACAGCGCCATCTGTCGGTGCGATTTTAAGTTTTTTTAAACACGCCTAAAAAATTCCCATTGCTTTGGGAGTATACTGGTGAAATTTTAGGTCATTTGGATCAGTGGTTCTTCTGTCATAGGCTTTTACTTTCACAACTTTAAAAAAAATCACCCTGTACTATTAGATTCGTGCAAAAATTTTGTCCTATTTTAAGACCTAATTTAATGCATTTAACACCGGTAAAAATGTAATACCTAATAATTTCATGATAACTAGTTGTTTTGAACTACTATTATTTAAAATGATCAGGTATTAAAATTTTACCTGTATTAAAGATATTAGAATTAGATAATAAAATACGAGAAAACTTTTGCATCAACCTAACATTTCGTTAGTCCTGAAACAGAAAACATATATTGGCATATATATATAAAACATATATATAAAACATACTAACCGCGGTCGAAGTCAAATTCAGGTTAATATTAAATAACGTTTAAGAGTCCAACCGAGGTTTTGCACTTAACATATATATGCTCCAGTTGAAACAGTTGAGGCTTATGGGGAATACGAGCAGTTCCCATAAATTGGAACGTATGAAGACAAATTTATGCAGATAGTTTCCGGATAATCAGACGAATGGGAACGACGAAATATTTTGCGAAAACTTTTTTACATTGCTTTTGCCATTATGATTTTAAATATTCTCTTTTCCTATTTGCAAATGCAATGTGTTTCCTAAAAAGGTTTTTCTGAATTACAGATATTCAATCAAACTATTGAGACATTTTATTACCTTTTCACAATATTAATAAAATCTTTCTTAATAAATTCTTATTATCTTAATACACTGAAAAAAAGAAGATTAACTACCCTCATCTGACGTAATATGAACATGAAAATATATCTGAGGGCAATTTAAAGAGAAGTATACATGTTATAGCTACAGAATGATGTATGATATTGTGGGATAAAATTTATGTGCATTACTATTATCGTTCTGATCATTAATATTTTATTTCTGATATTGTAAGAAATGATAAATTCAGTTGCGATATCAAAATTATTTAAATTTAATTCAACTGCAAATGTTTATTTTATGTTATGAAAAACTAAGAAATTAACAGTAAAAAGTCCTTGACTTAAGTAAAAGTCTTTTACCATTTTTCCAACAGGATATAAATCTATTTTTTCCTGTTTTATACAACCAGAAAAAACGTAACTCTTTATTCAAATACTATTTTTTATAACTGTGTTAGCTTACTCTATAGTACAATTCTTTAAAATCTTAAAATGGAAGCGTGAAAGCATGCGTTTCTTTAATAAAAATATGATTTTAAAGTAACTGTCGTTTTACGCTTCCATTTTACAATATTTTAAAGAAATAGTAAAGTTTGTTCTTGAAATTTAAATACATTTTACAGTAGCATTTTCTGAGACTTATTTAAACCCTCTGGCATGTTATTAAAAATGCATTTATGGCGGAAAAGATATATTTCGTGAAAGAAGAACATTCTAAATAAATAACAAGAAACTATTTTTTGAGTGTTGCAATGTATTTTGGAATTCTGCATTAATACAAAAAACGTATTCCGAAAGTAAATACTGTAGATTCCGAATATTTGTAAGATATTGGATCATCAGAATTATTTTCCGATAAAGCGGCTATTGCGATTATATATTATATATCATAAATAATACTAATGGTATTTTTCGATTTTGTTTTGCACATTTTGTTCCAATTAAGTGTTCAAGAAAAGTTTGAAATGACGAAAATAATGTATTTGTTTGTATTATTAGTTTAATAATGTTTGAACATTTAGCCCTTTTTGAGACAAGGCCCTAATTTCTGTAATGTTGAATCCACATCAGAATTTTTGAAAAAAATTGATCCCATTAAAAATATCACATGTAAAAATGTAGCCATGTCTCGTAACTCTTTTACCGTAAAATGTTCTGAGATCATATACAACCAAATTAGTTATTAACTTTGAAATTTTCATTCACAGATCCCTCTTAGTCTCTACATCTTTAGTTAATGATTATTTCGTGACTTGGCAATTACGTAGCACTAGACTGTGACGGCTGTATATAATTAGCCCTATTCAAATAATCCCATCCTATAACATAGTAAGGTGTAATAATTTCCCAGTGTTTCGTAATTGCCAAGTCACAAAATAATCATTAACTAAAGACGTAGGGACTAAGAGTGATTTGTGAATGAAAAATTCAGAGTTAATAAGATAACTAAACGTGGCTCAACATGATCTCACAACTTTTTACGGTAAAGGAATTACAAGACTTGACTAAATTTTTTACATGTAATGTGTTTGATGGGATTCCACTTATTTTTGTAAGCGATCCGCCTTTTATTGACTTTGGGTTCTTTTTGGACATCGTCTACTGTTTTTCGTCAAGTCCACATCCTGTCCCTATTACTTGAATGTACCAAAATTTGCATATTTAGTTACGTTTGCAAAGTGCTCCATATAAAAATAAGTTTCAGGTTCCATGAAATCACTGAATTATGGGGGGAGGGGATTCAAAAATACTCTCAGTTGCTTCCAGGAAAAGTGCTATTGATCTGAGATATTACTCGCAGTCCTAGGTACTTGATATTTGGCATAAAAGTATTATTAAGGATACAAAGAAAGACAAAATTAAAATTTCGGAAAATTCTAACAAATCGAACTGTTTTCAGTTTTTGTTTTTCGAATTTTTCGATCCTTTTTTCGAAATATCCGGATTTTAAAATTTTTTTTCTCTGTTTCCTAAACCCTACCTTTATGACAAACTTCAAGTTTCTAGGACAAAAAAATCAAATTATTTTCAAATTTTCGAGTTTTTTATTTTATTTCCGAATTTTCCGATTTTTTAAATTTTCTCTTAAAAAAAAAAAAAAATCTAAACACTACTTTTACACCAAGTTTTAATTTTCTAAGACTACAAGATCGAATAATTTTCAAATTTTCATTTTTTTTTTCGAATTTTCCGGATTTTTTAGTTTTTAGTTATTTTGTATCCTAAACACTACCGTTATTCCAAATTTCAAGTTGTTAGGGATATGCCATGTATCTAAAATGTTTGATGATTGTTCAGTGAGTGAATGTCAAAAAAGGGAAACTTTGAGTTCATATACCTTCTGAACTGAAAAAGATAGAAACGAGAAATTTGAAAAATTGGCCACATTTGCAACGTACTCTGGATAAACGAAATTTCAGGTTTTTTTGGAAACTGCAGCACAAAGATATGGGAGGGGCGGTTCAAAAGTGTCCTTAGTTGCTTCCAGAAAAAGATGCTTACGCGCTTACGGCTGTGCTTTCTTTAGATAAAAGAAAATTAAATTTTCTAGAAACGACACCTGAAAAGCAAAGAAACAATTATAAGAAAATATATTATAATTTTTATGGAATTTGCATATTTTATTGTATATTTTTGAATGTTTTACAAATTTGTCTTTGAGAAGATATGATGACTCAGTGATAAAGAAGAAATGACGACTCAAAATTTGGAACCTGGGCTTCAAATCGTGGCAAATCTAGATTTGCAAAATTAATCTTGCCATAAAACATTAAAATTTTGCTCTTTTTTTATTTAACAGATATTTGTTATTTCTATAATATTTAAGTAAATAAATGAAAAAAGAAGTAATCATTTAATTTCATTAAAAGTTTCCTAATCCACCATCAAAGAACAGTCAATTCTCGTGGATATATTTGTCATGTCATTCATTTGATATTATAATTCTAAGTAGAGTATACAAAAAATAAATACTGTTATAAATCCAATTATAGAAATAGAATAAGAGTAATATGCTTACTGAAAATAACATCTTTGATTGAAATAGAAAGAATGGCCTTTTATATATGTTAGAAACTTAAAATATCTTAAAATCAAATTTTCGTTTTATTTTTTATACTGTTTTGTAAAGTATATTAGTTAAATTCATTCAACATTTTTCATTAAATGCACAATGATTTTTACACTTTTATACTCTTTAATTATCTATATTTTATGAGTTCTTAATTTCTTGAGTTTTATATATTACGCATTATTTTTCTTTATGGGTATGTACAGTTTCGTAAATAAATCAGCGGTTTAGACTGGTACACCTATCAGACCACTCTTTTACGTACTTTTTAAAATTTATTTATTTCATAGCTTTTTTACCATTTAAAAATTGTTAGTTGATCAAACGTATATTATTTATTTTAAATCAAATTGAATTGTATACAAAATCATTATTAAAAATAACAAAAGAAAAGTATTTTTATTCCATTTTATTTATTTTATTCATTTGAAGAGACGTGTGAATCGCAAATACATTTTGATGTACCTTTTTTTGCTATTTTTAATATTGATTTTGTATACAATTCAATTTGATTTAAAATAAATAATATACGTTTGGCAAGTTGTAAATTTCCAACTGGACGAAAAATGTCCGGGCCAGGATTCGAACCTGGGATCGCTTGGCTGAAGCCGCCACGCTCTACCACTGAGCTATCCCGGTCGAATCTGGAGGGCATAATTCATCCAGTTAACCTTATTGGTTAACTGGATGAATTATGCCCTCCAGATTCGACCGGGATAGCTCAGAGGTTAACTGGATGAATTATGCCCTCCAGATTCGACCGGGATAGCTCAGTGGTAGAGCGTGGCGGCTTCAGCCAAGCGATCCCAGGTTCGAATCCTGGCCCGGACATTTTTCGTCCAGTTGGAAATTTACAACTTGTCTGATTACTTTACCAATTTGAAATAATTGTGTTAATAAAAAATAATCTAGAATATACGTTTGATCAACTAACAAATAATTACATGGTAAAAAAGCTATGAAACAAAGAAATTTTAAAAAGTACGTAAAAGAGTGGTACGATAGATGTACCAATCTAAAACGCTGATTTATTTACCAATCTGTACATGCCCATAAAGAAAAATAATGCGTAATATATAAAACTCGAGAAATTAAGAACTCATAAAATGATGATAGTTAAAGAGTGTAAAAGTATAAAAATCATCGTGCATTTAACCCTTTCACAGTGGTCCCACTCCGGGCACGCCTAATTTTAATTCCAAACTTACATTCGACACCAAGAATATTTTAATAAAATTTTGTTTCTACAATGAAAGCTAAAAATAAAGAGTTCTTATTTTCTAAAAAAGTCTATTGTAAATTCCGATGTCAGTCAGTAATTTCTCATTTTACGAACAGAATTTGTCTGTGCCCGAAAGGATTAATGAAAAATGTTGAATGAATTTAACTAATATACTTTGCAGAACAGTATAAAAAATAAAAGGTAATTTTGATTTTAAGATATTTTAGGTTTCTAACATATCGTCGCTACCATTTCAAACTATCGAATATGTAAAAATGCATTTTTCATTACTTTTAAAAATGAGCCGAATGCCACCTCTAAATTTTGTTTATACACAGTTAAAAATTTCGTTCTCGTTTGAAAACTAGAGCTATGGATAAAGAGGGGGGAAGCAGATAATGCAGTGTCTACCGATGGCGAGTGATGTTGCTGAGGATGTAATCGCAAGATGACAGATATTGTTTGTTTGCATCTGATCAGGGCATGAATTACGCGGAGAAAAACTTCCACCAGTAAAAACACATAAAAATATTTGCCTTATTTATAACAGAAAATCTGTAATACAAAGTCCTTTAACCCTAGGAACTAACCTGCATAAATTTTACTCACACACCCGGGAAATGCGCGCACAAATTATATTACAAGGATATGTTTAATGAATATTTTTCTGAATAAAATTTAAATGTATGAGTGTATATATAAGAATTTTTTTTTAAATATACCTTAAATGTACTTTAAATATGGAATGAGTAAATTTTACTCATGGTTAGTATTTAAGTACTAAATATAAAGGTTAGTATTCTAGGGTTAAATAAGACGAAAATTTTTATTCAAATCTACTGTTTTGAGTTTTCCTCCTCGATAATCAAATTCACTTACATTGACAGGAGAATCATTCGAGCAGTTACAACGTGGCGAAACCGCTGGCCTGGCTCCCACCGGGGAAAACTTCCACCAGTAAAAACGAAAAGATAGATTTGCTCTAATTATTAGAGAAATTTTGCATGATTAAATAAGGTGGAAATTTATATTCAAATTTACTGGTGGGAGTTTGCCTTGGCTTCAATCATGCCCTGCAGAAATGGTTACATTTGAAGCTTAACCATTTTGAGGATTTTTCAATTTTTTATTATTCGTAGTTCCACGGGTTGAAATTTTTTTTTTGTTTTAATACAATAGTGAGAAAATTAAAAGAAAAAACATACAAACTGGTGTAACTTGATTGATTTAGAAGCTAAAACATGAAACTTGCAAAAAATCTTTACTTTGATATGCCTGACATAGCTTCAAAATGCAGAATATTTAGCATTTTAACTCCTGTGCAGGATGGATATGCTAAAGTAGCATTTTAAGGAAGCACGCAACAAATTATTCTTATTAGCTGTTCAATATATCAACTTATTGGTGATATATGGAATCATTTTCGACGCAGAACCATGAGGATTTTTTTATTTAACCCTTTCCGGCACAGTGGTCCCGCTCCGGGCACACCTAATTTTAATTCTAAACTTGCATTCGGCACCATGAATATTTAATAAAATTTTGTTTCTAAAATGAAAGCTTAAAATAAGGAGTTCTAATTTTCAAAAAAGTCGTTTGTAAATTCCGGTGTCAGTCAGTATTTTCTCATTTTACGAACAGACTTTGTCTGTGCCGGAAAGGGTTAAGAAAAGTGATATTTAGTTCATGCAATTGCTTTACAGAATTAAATGGTTTAACTTTAAAATACAATTTTTAACGGTATACATGAATTAAAATTTTATATATTATCAAGTGCATTATCCGACCTCTTTGTCTAGTGGTTGGGGCGTTGTGGACAAAGGGTGAGAGTTTGAATCCCGACTCGGGCATGAATGTTTTTAGACAGTAGGGTTGCACTTTAAAAGCAGTTCCCGCTCTGTTTAGTTCACATGAGCAAAATATGACGTAGCGCCCCCAACAAACCAAACAAACAACACCTGAAATGCATTATACAGAATAAAGGTGTTAAATATTTTTTTATTGACATTTAAATTTTTAAATGCACTTTTATTAGTAATTGATCAGATATATATTATTTAGTAAAATCTATGTTTTATATAAATTTATTGAGAAGCATGTTCAATACAGTTAAATGAAAAGCAATTACAATAATTACACTTTGTTTTATTTTCTTCTGTAAAGAATAAGAAAAACCCCCAGAGGGAAGATAACAAAAACAATATAATGGGTCAAAAGTAATTCAATTTTCTTGTGTGATAATATAATTCCCAAAAGTTGTTTTCTATTGAGACCTCATAATTTATTTCCAAAATAGTAATTTCATTATGCAATATTATTTTAATTTAGCTGCAAACTTTTACGCTTTTTTCCTACCACTAAAGTTTTATAGTAAATGTTAATTTATTAAATCGACGAATTCCTGTGATTCAATAAGGCAAAATTTTCTATTAATTTTTAGTGGTAGGAAAAAAGCGTAAGTTGGCAGCTATGTCATATGTAAAATTCAACAAATGAAATCGAAGAGTTAATACAAAGGGCATTCCATAGAAACTGATAGGTATTTTTACGTAGTGACAACACCTCGAAACTAAACAATAAAACTTCAGGTTGTTTTTTCAAACTGTTAACTGTACGTTTATAAATATTCTAAACGAAGCAGAAGATTTTATTTTCCTAGTTTCGTGCTTGTTTAAAGAACTGTGTTTGTTTGCCCTACAGAAATGGAGGTGAGTGATTCAGAGTTAAAAAACGAAATGCTTTGTGCCATAAAATTTTGCTATCGTATGGGCAAAGCAGCTCCAGAAGCAGTTAAGTTAATGGAAGAAGCTTACAAACACAAACGTTTTGGTGAGTCTACGATTTTTAGATGGCATGATGATTTAAAAAAAAAAAAAAAAAAAAAAAAAAAAATTGTTTGCAGAACTGGCTTCTAAGCCTGGCCGACTAGAAAGTGTTGTGAATGATCGAAATGTTAACACTGTGCGGGCAATCTTGCAAGAACATCGGCAAATGATATGTGAGGAGATAGCGGCATCAACTAACATTTCGAAAACTTCTGCATTTTCCATTCTACGCAACAATTTACAGCTTCGCCATGTTTGTTCCAGATGGGTCCCTCATCACCTTACCAAAGAACAAATGCAAACAAGAATTCTTTAATATTGTGAGTGGAAACAGATGCTTCAAAGTTATCCGAATTTCCTAAAGACTGTAACAACAGGTGAGGAAACTTGGGTGCATCATTTCTGGCTTTTTCCGACGTGGAAGGAAAAGATCCATGGCAGAAAATTTAATACAGATTCTGAAGTTATTTCAGCTGTGCAGTTATTTGAAGCAGCTTCCAGAAAAGGCTTCTCTACTTCTTTTGAAAAGTGGTTGAACGATGGGACCGTTGCATATCATCTGAGGGAAGGTATTTCGAAAAATAATGATGCATCTTTCGCTGTAAATATATTTTTTGATTTTTTATGATTTTACTCTTAGTTTTTATGTAACGCCCTTTTGCACTTTCATATTGAATAGCGCCGTCTTCAGGAGGTAGATTGGCACATCGTCAAAGATGTTGTCATGCGTCCAGTGCTCCACTGCTACATGCACTCTAATTTTTCATAGATTTTACACAGTATTTACTTTGTGCCCCTGTGGTGAATCATGACGTTCACATTAATATCATAAAATTATGATGTCAGAAGACCAACACTTCTATAATAAGCACCTAACGAGAATTTATACAATTCTGACTCGAGCGTTATTTATACTTAACGCCACCAGTCCTTAAGTCTTCGTGGCTGCATATCTGCCGAAATGTACACTACACAGTTCGTCCCAAAATTTCAAAGACTGGTTAAATTACCGGCCAATAGATGTCGCTGAGTGTCCACAGATGATATCGAAAGCACGACTACACTTCATCTTGTAAAGCGGTACAATTCACGTTACTATTTGTTGTGTGATGTTAAGTCACAGCTGCCAGCTTTTACGCTTTTTTGTTACCACTAAAAATTAATAGAATTTTTTATCTTATTCAATTACATGGTTTCGACGATTTAATAAGGTTAAATTTACAATAAAATTTTAGTGGTAAGAAGAAAGTGTAAAAGTTGGCAGCTGTGGTTAAGTACATCCGGTTTGTTTTAACAGAGTAACGTGATCATGCCGGTACTCAAGAAGGTCGAACAACGAAAGAACCTTAAATTGAAATTAATACTGTTACGTTTCTATTTGGAAGTGTTGAAGTGTTTCACGGCCAAGTACGCAGAGTTTGTCCTCGGTACCCACAGGAAGGAAGTTGGTCGTGCTTGCACGACATAACACTAGCATACACTTCAATCATTGTGCGGAAGTTTCTGGCTTCTAAAGGAGTCGTCGTACCCATCCATCTATTTTACTACCTTTACTACCTTTTTACCTATTTTACTACCTTTATCCCCCGGTGATAATTCATGTTCTCAAGTTTAAATTGTACCTGAAGCGACTGAGACCGACTATTTGACGCACATTGCAAAGGCAGTCTTCCGGAAATTGTTTGATGACTATTATATTCGTTGTAAAAAGTGTGTTGAGTCCAGCGGGGATTATTTCGAATAAACATAGGTAAAAACTTTCGTTTCATTTTTTAATTTTTTGTTTATAGGATCAGTCCGGGAAATTTTGTGTAGATGCATCACGATATAAAAATCAAATGAAGCAAAGGATGCGACTACTGCGAATGCTAATATTCATAAGATTATATCTCATCGTGCTGTACTCTGGTTTATTATTTATCAAGAACGCTGCAAAATGCCTGGGATAAATGCAGGCAGCCTTATCCAGCCTCTTTCTTTTGGCTGGTGGAGTGGATAGTTCATCACACCTCTTTATTGGTTAGAACTGCTTCCCACGTGACTACTACAGTTGTACATTTAACGTTGTAAAAGTGTCTCGAAGTATTGTACTATTCCAATGCATTCCAGACGCTACGACACAGTGGAAAATAAAATAGATTTCCTCCTACATTGTGGTCCCATAGAAACACAATTAAAATGGAAACCCTACTATGCAATTACACAAACAATATACAATTATATATATATATATATATATATAATATTCATAATTCTTAATAATATATGAAAGAAACATTCTTCCATCTGCTTTCTGCTAAAATACCGGGTGTTTCACGAACGCCCCCTAACTTTGAAAATAAATAACTCGGAAGCGGTGATAGATAGAACCATGAAACCAGTAGCAGGTTTTTTTTTAAATAAATCCGTAAAAATATGTTACAATAGTCGCAACATTTTAGTAACAAATTGCGCCGATAGATGGCGCTTCAGGTGGCATAACGATACGTAGGCTGTATCACATCAAAAGCGATTCAAAATGTGCACCTTTTACACAACACGCATGTCGCAAACGAAGAATGAAATTGTTAGTGACTCTCTGTAGTATGTCACCGGAAATGAACACACACACTTGACAAATAGCCCTCCAACTTGTCGAGTGTTAAAGGATTCATGTGGTAAACATTTTTGTTCACTGTAAGCTAATAGCGATCCCGTTTCAATGGCGAATTCTTCGACGACCAAAGCCATTAAATAATAAGCCCAGTCAGATAGTGTTAAATTTGTTAGCGACACACTAGCGCCAAACCTCTGCTGCGGAAGGAGGACAAAACAGAAGTGGGTCGCAGAGAAACGATACGATTTATTTATATCGATATTTTATACGATTTTTATCGATGTTTTGTTTTTGCACTTCCTTTAAAAGCTTGCTAATTATTGGGATCTTTTACATTAAAGCTAAAACTATAATGAAAAAAAAATGTGGAAATTTACTGGATTAATATTTCTATATAAATATAGTGGTGGCGAAGAAGTTGATTTATTTATTAAAAGTTAAATAAAAAGTGATGGAAATTTACATCACTATGCAATTAACCCTTTCCGACACAGACAAATTATGTTCGTAAAATGTGGAATTACTGACTGACACCGGAATTTACAAACAACTTTCTTAGAAAATATGAACTCCTTATTTTAAGCTTTAATTTTAGAAGCAAAATTTTATTAAAATATTCTTGGCGCCGAATGCAGCACTCCCAACCGCTAGATGGCGCTATTTTCAACTTGCGAAAAGTTTCCCATTTATCTGACTGGGCTTATTATTTAATGGCTTTGTCGACGACTGATCGTTCTTGGCCTCTGAGTTCTCTTTATAGGATCTCGTAATGCTGCCTGAAGCGCCATCTATCGACGCTATTTTTAACTAAAATTTTGAAGTTTCTGAATCAGATTCTTACGAGTTTTTTTTTAATAAACATACCCCTGGTTTCAAGCTTCTATCATCATCTTTTCCGAGTTATTTATTTTCAAAGTTAGGGGTCCTTCGTGAAAAACCGGTATATTTAATACCAAATGTCTTAATTCGTTAATCGAGAATGTAAATAGAAAAAAAGAGAATCAATTTTCTGTTCAGCATTCCCCCCCCCCCATGCACACGAAATAAAAGGGGTGAACCATGGGATAAGGATTTCAAATGTAGTTCTGCCCACTGTGCAGTCAGTGAGAAAATTATTTTTTGTTGTTGTCCATGAGTGTTGAAAAAACCCTTGGATAGCTATTGTAGTATTGCAGTACAAATTATAGAGCAACAATTTTCAAAATTAATTGGGCAATAATTTTTAAAATTATTCAGGAGTATATGGAATACCACTTATTAAAGAAGACGGATCAAAGAATTACTATATTGGCATAACAAGCGGAAATTTTAGTTATAGAAAAAGAAGCATATAACTGATATTAAGTATACCAGAAAAACCACAGCTCTGGCCAGATTATATCAAGAAGAAACCCTCCAAATAAATTTCAATGAAAGTAAGATAATGTCTCCCTCCAATCCTTAGTATCCATCCAATATGAGAAAAAGCATAGAGTTTGTAACACATAAAAATACAAAGTGTAACGATGCAGCATTATATAACTCACCAAATTTGTGGCTCGAGTTACTCCATGGTAACAAATATGGAAATAAACATCCAAGTAAAAATTAAAAAATAACATGCGTAATTCGAAAAAATAGATGGTAGCGTTTCAAATAATAACTTCATAGACCGTGCAGTTACAGAACATTCTTATATGTTTTGATAATGGTTCCGATGGAGCCAAAACATGTCAACAGTCTAATAAAACTTATTTTATTGTTTATAATGTTTTTAGATTTCGCCCTTTAGTAATTAAAATAAGTATATTATTGCAAGATGTTATAATTTGTTATGTTTTTATATAAATAGCGTAACTAAAGTTGAAAAAAATTCGCTATGCGTCTGGTCGTGCAAAAAATTTAGGCGTACAAGTTGATAGGCTAATGGAAATTGATAAATTAGTCGAATCAATAACAAACAAACACAATAAAAAGATATTTATCAAAAAAGTGTTAAGTAGAAAATATCAAAAATAATCCAAACATTTCATTTCGTTTTACTCTGTATATTTTATTTAGACTGTCTTCCAAGAATATTCTTATTGTATTTAAAAGTGTAAGAGCAGTTAAAGAGTCCATTCGGTACACAGCACATAACCAGGGGTGCAAAATTCTAGGCGCCAATGGACCGATTCCCACCACTAAATTTTTAGTATTCTTCGCCTAATAAAAATACTGATAAAATTTACGCGAAGTATAGTAATAAAATTTGACGAAGAATACTAATAAAATTTAATGGTGGGGATCAGCTCATTGGCGCCTAGATTTTTGCTCCCCTGCACATAACATTAAAAAAACACAACGTATCATAAAGCATGCCTGCCAACCTTCCGGATTTTAAAAGTCAAATAATCATAACACTGCACCATAAGATATATTTAATTAAATACCTCTTATTTCTATGTCGTAGTCACTAATTTCTGGTTAAAAGTAGCTGTACAGTCACAGACATTCACAGCGTAAATAGAAAATATATTCTATTATTTTTTATTTATATTCTCGTTTAACCAATTAACCGTTTTCTCGTTTAACCATTTTATATTAAATATACCGAGTTTTTTACGACGGACCCCTAAATTTGAAAATAAATAACTTGGAAACGGATATGATAGAAGCATGAAACCAGTGGTATGTTTATTAAAAAAAAAACCCGTCAAAATCTGATGCAGAAACCTCAAAATTGCTGCGCTGCAGGCAGCATTACTGGCCTCTATAAAGAGGGCTCAGACGACAAGAACGATCAGTCGTCGAAGATTTCGCCTTTGAAACATCATCGCTATTAGCGTACAGTGAAATAAATTGTTTAACACATCCATCCTTTAACACTCGACGAGCTGGAAAGCTATTTGTCAAGTTTGTGTGTTGATTTCCGGTGACATGCTACAGAAATACACTGACAATTTCATTCTTCGTTTGCGACTTGTATGTTGTGTAAAATGTGCACATTTTGAATCGCTTTTAATGTGATACAGCCTACGTATCGTTATGCCACCTACAGCGCCATCTATCGGCGCAATTTGTTACTGAAATGTTGAGGCTATTGTAACAGAATTTTATGGTTTTCATACGATTATTTGACTTTAAAAAATAAACCAGAAAGTAGGCAGCTGCGAGAAAATACCAGAATATTTATTTTTTGTAGATTGGTGTCGCGAATACTGAACATTAATTTAGCACGTATTTTTTTTTTAATTCAAAATATGCACCAGGAAATTTTAGTAGTAATATTTCGTATATGTAACAGCCGAAAGTCTGTCATTAAATAAAATAAATCTCACTATTACAAATATCTGATACCATTTTGAATAAGAAACGCACTAATTTGGCAACACTGTTTTAAAACAGGGGCCTTCAATCCTTTTTCTCAGAAAATCACCACAAATTTTAAAAGGTTATTCTTCCTATTATTTTATCGGAAAGTTTCTGCCAATAATTGGAATTATACTGCACGAAATTATTGGTAGCATGGTGGTTTGAGTGGAAACCCCTTTGTTAAAAAGATGATAATTATAAGGAAAAGTACTACGTTTGCTTCAAAAATTGAATGTACGCCCATGTTATAAGTTTCTTAATAAAATTAACTGTAGAGAATAGATTCTTTTGTGATTGGCAGATAGATACAGTTCTTTGAAAAGTACTGAGAGAATAGAATTTACTTTATCTGGAGATTTGAAGAAAGGCAACATATCCAAGAAAGCACTATAAGATCCCTTCAAAGTGTAAATATCATGGAAAGGGGGGTGTTTGTAATTTAAGGGACCCGTTATATATACAAAGCGAATTAAGAAATTAATAATATCTTAACTGTCTGACATTGTATATCATGATAACAGTTCCGAAATTTCGTTTATGACGTCAGAAAACCATTGGTCCCGTGCGAAGATTTCGCACTGCAGTCTAATATTTTTTAGATGCAGGTTTAAACTTATAAATAAAATAATGACTAAAAATATCTGCAAACAACATTATTTAAGCCCAAATATCATCTCATTTATTCCATCAAATTTACAGTAAAAACTGATCGCAGATAGAATAAGCTAAAAAAATATATATATGTATATCAATCTTATTTTAACTTTATTAGGGGATGACATCATATGTTTTGGAAATAAATCCATGGGACAAAGAAAAATAAACAAAGTATTTGAATTTATATTTTGCTTTTTAATCATAAATAAAAAAAAACCCTGCAGCAACAATGTCCCACTTTATCTTTATTTTACAATTTTTTTATAATCATTGTTGAGCACGATATAATGCATTGTTTTATTTTTGTGTCAAGATTGATTTGAGAAGAATCTTTAAATTCATTTTTGAACACAATACTGATTTTATTTATTAAGTAACTGCAATTTTTAATCAAAAAACATGTTTTCACGAAATGTAAGTGTACTATGTCAGAAGCCGGTTCAAAATTCTTTCATATAGTATCTCATTTATCGTTCTGCGTTTTTTATTTGTTTAGAAAAAGGGATGTTGACAACAGAAATGATATATAAGATTGAAGTTTGTTGTATAACAAAGTTAAATCTACAAGAAAATGATTTTTTTATTTTAAATATTGAACCCAGAAAAAGTTTAGACTAAGGTAAATGATTATTTTAAACACATTATGCTTCCACGTTAATGCTAAATATTATTTTACAAATCAAGTTATAAGGCTTTTCTCTTGTGATAGCCTTTAGAAAGACTGATACGTACCGAAAGTGGGCATTCGGTTATATGAGGGTAGTGTAAAATGTACCCTAACTGAAAAATTCAGCTCCTTGTAAGGAGACAGGCTCATATTTTTCAGGCATATTGCAAAGAGCCTATGTTGCTTTAGGCTAATTGGAATCAATCAGAGGCTAATTAGAAAATGGCCAGCTGTTTGTCCAAACATCCAAGCTTTTTCCAAAAAGTCCAAGGAAGTGAATGATTATGCATAATTTTAATATAAAACTAGCCGGATGTGCCAATCCCAAAACTTTCTTCTATCTCACACAGGTTTCGCATACACTAAAAAGAATCAGCACCAATTTATATCAAGGACCAACTGAATCTAAAAGTTTTATTAAATTCCGTGCAACAGTTATTGAGATATGACTATTGCTAAAATCGTATAAAGCCTGCAAAATGTATTATAGCAGCGCCACCTGTTGGGAGATTTAGACCAAAACATAATCAACAACAACTTATGTCAATCTGTAACTGAATCTGAAGTTTGATGAAAATCCGTGCATTAGTTCTTGAGATATAGTTATCGTAACAATAATGAAAAAAGTAGCATAGCAGCGCCACCTGTTGTGCTATTTACACCAAAACGTAAGCAGCATCTATTTATGTCATGGTCTAACAGAATCTGTAGTTTGATGAAATTTCGTGCATTAGTTCTTAAGATATAGATACTGTAAAAATCATGAAAAAAGTGGTATAGCAGCGCCACCTGTTGTGATATCTACACCATAACGTAATCAGCGTCTATTTATGTCTAGGTCTAACTCAGAGGTTCCCAAAGTGTGCTCCGCGGAGTTCCAGTGAAATAAACAAAGCATGAAAGAAATTAGCATATTGCAAGGGAAAATCTTGCGAAATTGTGTAGAAATTTTGTGTGCGTGTGTCAAAAATAAAAATACATCTATCGCTGGGTTGAAAAAAATACTATAATATATATTTTTAAATCATATAAGAGTTTGCATTATACATGTATCCATTTTCTATATAATATTTTTGGTTTGAACTACTTTATGTTTCTGTTTATTTTATTTTTATTAAATTTTAGTTATTTGAATCTTCTATCCTTTTTTTCATAATTATATTTAATTTTTAAAATAATGTTTGTCTCTTAAAATGTCTTTTTTATAAGATCTTGTATCATTTAAAGCCCATCACTAGATTCATTTTATATTTGTGTAAATTGTGTAAATATATTTATTTTCTTTCTATAACTGTGATTTCTTTAATACGTTTGTTATTAGTATTAATTTTTAGCTATTTAAATTTTCTATACTCTTGTTTCGTAGTAAAACAATGTTTGTCGCTTAAAAGATCTTTTTTATTACATATTTTATCATTTAAAGCCCCTTATTAGATTCATTTTACATTTGTGTATATTGTGTATATATATTACGTTGAGTAAAAAGTTTTCCGCCGAATTTTTTTTAAATGTAAAATGATAAATACAGACGAAATCATCAAAGCTAATGAGGATTTTAATCTCCGTTTAAATCTGCAATTGTTTTCCAAAGATTTGGCAACTTTTCCATCCCTTCTGCGAAAAAATGGGGCGTGCGCGAGTCCAGAAAGAGATCAACCTCATTTATGACCGCCTCATTTGAATGGAAGAATGTGCTATCAAGATGCAGCAGCAGATGTGAAAAGAGTTAGAAATCTGAAGGGGCCATGTTGGGGCTGTACGGTGGATGTTGCATCAAATCCCACTCCAGCTTGTATAGTGTCCAGCCGGTCATCGTACTAACGTGTGGCCGGATGTTATCTTGATGAAAGATAACCACCTTCCTTCTGAACTCGTTTCTTCGTTTTTCGTGAATGGCATCGCGAACTTTGATTAGCATGTTGCTGTATATTGCACTGTTGATAGCCTGTCCGCTTTTCAAGTACTCTTTGTACAGAATTCCACGACAATCCCACCGGATGCAGAGGAGCACCTTCTTGTTAGTTAAGGCACGTCTTGCAACCGAGCCAGCTGATTCCCCAGGTGCTGACCAACCTCCTTTATGGCTTGTATTGTTGTAGTACACCCATTTTTCATCAAAGGTCACAATTATGTCCAGAATGTTCTCTTTCCTTTGATCTCTGAGCGGAGCCAAACAACAGTTTTTTCTCCTGCGATTGTCTTCAGCAGTCAATTCGTGAGGCACCCAGCGGTTGAACTTAAACGTTATGTTTATGCGTTTTAGAGCGTTAACAGTGACGGATCTAAGGGGGGGTTAGCCGGGGCAGCTGCCCCGGGTGCAAGACTTGGAAGGGCGCAAAAATGAGGAATCATAAAAGATTAAAAATAAAGGAAAATTAAAAATTCACATGAAAAAATATTCAATTTTATTTTGTTCAACGGCGGTTTACTTTCGTTGCATAAGGATCAGAAATAAAAAATAAATTAATTTATATTACATTATATAAAATATCACATTGCCACCAGTATTTTTAAGAAATTTGTATTTATTTAAAATTTAAAGATTTTACTTAATTTCTTTCATGGCACCGTTCTACAAGGTGGCCATAATTAAAACTGCAAGTGTTCAAGGGGTGTTGGAGAGAAAACTACAGGGAATATTCCAGTGAAATTTGGTATCTACACGTTTCAGAACATGCGCAAGTCAAATATGCAAAAAAATTGCCATTTTTACCCGATAGATGGCGCTATACCGTCTTTCAATGCTCATCGACGGCATATATGCAAATTTTAAGCCCATCGAAACATAAAACATCATAAAAACATCAATACATTAAGTAAAGGCCAGTCATAACCCTGAATAAGCAGGAACGTGCATTGTTAGAGAAGATATTCTATCAGAATGGTAGCAATTATTCAGCTACTCTGAAAGAATACCGGCGTATGAAACGATTAAGAAGAGGTCCAATGAGTGTCAATAAATTGAAAAATATGATTTTGAAATTTGAAGAATCAGGAAAATTGGGCGTTATCCCAGGCACAAGAGGGCGACGGCCCGTAAACCCGGAAAAAGTGCAACAAATTGATGACGCATTGCGACTACGAGTAGCAGTTCAGGAGCCAGTATGCTGCAACATGTGAGTGCAAGAAGTGTGGCTCTGACATTATCTCTACCCTGGTCAACTGTGCATAAAGTGTTGCGCCACATTCTTCGGCGTTATCCGTATAAAATTAAAATTCTTCAAGAATTGAAACCTCATGATGACACCCTAAGATTTGATTTTGCAAACCTTGTCCTGTCGAAAATCAGTGAAGATGACACTTGGATACAGAGAATATTGTGGACAGACGAGGAGCATTTTACACTATCAGGTAGTGCAAATGCGCATAACTGCAGGATATGGGGAACGAACAAACAATACGCTAAACGTGAAAAACCCCTCCATTCCGATTATGTAACTGTATGGTGTGGAATGACTTGTGATTTTCTTGTGGGCCCATATTTCTTTGAGACCCCAACTCCAAGTGGTTCCAAACGCTCTAGTGTTACAGGGACTAGCTACGGTGCGATGTTGAGACAACAATTGATTCCAGCATTGCAAGAGAGACATTGTTTAGAAACCACGGTATTTATTCAGGACGGAGCACCCCCTCACATCGCTAAAAATGTTAAAAAATTGCTGCATGATACCTTTGATGCGGACCAAGTCATAAGCAAAGGTTTCGACAACGCTTGGCCCCCACGTTCACCGGACCTTAACCCTTGCGATTTTTATCTGTGGGGACATCTGAAAGATATGGTTTTAAGAGAATGACATGCTTCTGTTGCTGAATTGAAATCTAGCATAACGAGACACGTTAGGTGTGTTACACCACAGATTTTAAATGCGACGGTGGACCATGCTGTTTTACGTTTTCAGCATGTGGTTGCATCTGGTGGTTCACACATTGAGAACATCATGTAATAATTTCATTGAATAAATAATGGCTTGTTTTCCAAAGCGTCTTTATGGATTGTTTAATTTGTGATCTTATTTGCGCCAATTTTTATTACATGTTACTGTAAAAATTTAATTACTGAAGAGAATTGTATGGAATTTTGATAGACTGTAAATGTTATTTTATATTGTTTATATGCCTCTTAGAATGTCATTATGCTCTGTCTATCGATTTTGGAGGTTGTATATGCCACCGGTGAACGTTTAAATACGGTACAGCGCCATCTATCGGGTGAAAATGGTGATTTTTTTTTTTTGCATATTTGACTTGCGCATGTTCTGAAACGTGTAGATACCAAATTTCACTGGAATATACCCGGTAGTTTTCTCTCCAGCACCCCTTGAACACTTGCAGTTTAATTATGGCCACCCTGTATGTTGCTTCACAGCGTATGCAGTATTTTATTTCAGTTATGTCTAAAAGACATTCGTGAGATTATTACAGAAAGAAGGCTAAAAAAAGAAAAGAGTAGGCTTCACAGCTACCATCTAGTATGTCCTCATGGCTTAAGCCAAGCGATATTCATGAAGGTAAGCAACCAAGTTACTTGTTTTTTTATACCTGCTACACCATATAACAATTTATATGTATTATTTATGTTCTAAAAATCTCCTTTTCTATGCAATAACTGAGTTGATATGTAAGAAAATAATTATAAATCGCTTTTTTATTAACCCTAGAATGCTACCCTTTCGTCTCCTGGACGAAGATCATAACAAATAATTCTTCAGAAATTCTTCGGCTCCAGTATTTTATTACAGAAAATCTCTGCTTAAAAGGAAAAAAAGTCCTTTTTTTCCAAGTAGAGATTATTTTCTGTAATAAAATACTGGTACCGAAGAATTTCTGAAAAATTATTTGTTATGAGCTTCGTCCAGGAGACGAATGGGTAGCATTCTAGGGTTAAATTCTTCTAAATTTAGATATTCTTGTAATTAACAGACATTTTCGTCTAAAAAATGAAAACGAAACTTACTCTGTTGAGAATTCAACGCGTTCTGGTCCTTTGAAGACATTTTATTTATGTAGTTAAAAAGGTTTTCTATCCATGGGAATCAGTTTTATGTTTTTATTTATGTATATCAGTTGTTAATAAGCCTTTTAAATTTTAATTTCCGAAATATCGCACCTATACTTTTTAAAAATTAATTAAATCTTTCATTAGAAGTGTTTATCTAATAAAACATGTTAACTAAAGTTGTGCTTCACAGTCACGCCACTTGTACTAATTTTGAAGCAAAAAAGTACATTAATTAAATTTAAACGGCATAGGTTAACATAGCAATAAATTTAAAAGTTACTTTTAATCGAGATCGTCATGATTGTTTACATTTCTTGCAATGCTTGTATTTTCGCTTCAAATCTCCTGTTTCTTTTTACGTACAATAACGAATAAAGTTTATAACAGTTCTACTATAATTTTTAAAAAGTTATAGTTATTTGAAAAAATGTTTCCCGCTTAAAAAAAATGCTTGCTTCTTTATTTCTAATGTAGGTCAATTGTAGGTTTTATTGACTTCTTCAATGTGAGCCAGAAAACTGGAGAAGCCCTTACAGAACTCATTTTACAGAAATTAGAAAACGATGATCTAGCTTTTAATAACTGTAGGGGCCAATCCTACGACAATGGCTCCAATATGTCCGGAAAATATAAAGGAGTCCAAACCCAAATATTGCAAGCAAATGATTTAGCATTTTTTGTTCCTTGTTCTGCTCATACCCTCAACCTTGTTGGTGTAAATGCTGCCAAAATTTTACCAGAAGCCGAGACTTTTTTTGGTATCTTAAATTGTCTTTACAAATATTTTAGTGTCTCAACTAGTAGATGGGACATTCTAAGAAAACATGTGCCTCTTTCACTAAAATTACAAAGTACTACTCAGTGGTCATCAAAACGTGAATCTGTAATAACAATTTATAAACATATTGGAAAGATCATAAATGTTCTAAAGGAATTACAAACTGACCCATTAGCAACTCCTGAAACAAAAACAGAAGCTTCTTCACTGCTCTTTAATATTACCAAATTTGAATTCATAGTGATGACATGCTTCTGGCATAAAGTGCTGACTCAACTCGATATAGTGAACAAACTTTCTCAAAGGGAAGACATGACGATTGATAGGTCTGTAAAACACTCAGATGGTCTCATTAACCCCTTCGGTACCGGCGGCTTTTACACAAATTTTATTCGGTTGGCACCACTTTTTTCAAAAAAGCTACCTTTACTTAAACTATCACAACAATGCTCTAATTAGAGAAAGCAAATATTACTTTTATTTTTTACTGGGGCCTAAAACAAATTCTGTATTCTCTTTTTGAGGGTGCATATATGGACCCATGGTCTCGAACGGGTTAATATGGTAGATTCAGAAAGGGCAAGTATTGCAACTAATGCAACACAGGATGTGAATGGTATTGCTATTGATATTGGTGTTGAGGGAAAATTTAGGGAAACGAGGAAGAAAGAAAAAGAAGAGGTTTTTTGATGAGCTTTGTTAAGATTAAAGTAATGATCGTGAGAAATTGAAACTAAAGATCGTTGAAGTAGTGGACAGAATCCTAACTGAATTAAGAAACAGATTTGAAGCTATTCAAATTCTCTATGGTATGTTTAGTTTTCTTCATGGAAAGCATTTCCTAAAAGAATCATAACAAGCGCAAACTGAGCAGTTGGCAAATAGGTATAAAAACGATATAGATAAAGAGGAACTTCTTCTGGAAGTCGAAAGCTTCAAATATCATGCACTGGAGTTCGACCAAAAGATGAAGTAAAGTTCGGCTATTCAACTGCTAAGAATTATAAATTTATATGGACTTCAGGATGCTTATCCAAATCTAACTACTTGTCTAAAAATATTACTAACACTACCTGTATCCGTCGCTTCTAATGAAAAAAGTTTCAGTAAATTAAAATTGATTAAAAGATATCCAAGAAATTTAACAAAAGAACAACGATTATCCAGTTTATGTATAATAAATTTAGAAAATGAGATAGCTTACAAATTACTTTATGCCGACATAATAAAAAATTTTGCATCAAAGAAAACACGCAAAGTAAATCTTTAATAGAGGGTATTGTAGATGTTAAAACCGGTATATTTTCTGTAATTTTTGTATTGTGTAATATTGTACTTTTTATATAGGAAAAATACATAGTAAAGATACAGATTTTGAGTATTGAGTATTAATATTACTTCCTTAAGCAATTGTTTACGCAGATTTTATTCTGATATTCTTGGGAGCAAAGGGGGGGGGGGCGCAAATTTACAATCTTGCCCCGGCTAAAATTTAGTCTAGATCCGTCTCTGAGCGTTAACTATTGTTTTTTGCCAAACGTTAAGCTCTAACGCAATAGTCCGTGTTGACAAATTTCTGTCTTGATCAATGATTTGCTTTAACTGCTCACAATCAACTTCAATAGAGCGGCCGGAACGTGGTTCATATTCACTGTCAAAATTTCCAGATTTATATTCCGAAACTAAACTTTGACTGAATCATAAGAAAGAGTATTGATTCCTAAACTTTCACACATCTTTCTGTGGTATTCAGTCGCACTGAGTTTATTACGGAATTCATAGTAAATAATTGTTCTGATCTGCTGACGTGATAGATCCATTTTAAACACTTTTTTGAAGCACAAGATAATAAATTTTTAACAAACAAATTACACAGTCATGTAGCTCCTGTGCTCTACTTTCGAATGCAAAAATTGGTTAGCTGAAAAGCTAACAATCGCACAAATGAAAACTGTTTGCGCGAAGGTATCTCCCCTTGGCGGAAAACTTTTTACTCAACGTAATATTTCTTTTTTTTTATAATTTTAATTTCTTTAATCTGTTTGTTATTTGTATATTTAAATTTTCTATACTTCTTTTCATAGTAAAACAATGTTTGTCGATTAAAACGACGCTTTTTTGTAACATCTTGTACTTTTTAATAAATCTCTCACTAGATTCCTTTAATATTTGTATACCTTCTGTATATAGTTTTCTTTTTTCTTTTTGTAACTTTAATTCCTTTAGTCTGTTTATTTTATTTTTATTAATTCTTAGTTATTTAAATTCTCTATGCTGTTTTTCATATTTGCACTTAATTTTTAAAACGATGTATGTTGCTTAAAACTCATGTTTTTTAACAACTTGTACCACTTAACAACCCCTTTTTAAAATTTTATTTTAATTACTTTCGGCATTGGATAAAATTCTTGTGTTATGATGCCACATTTTCCTATCAGATATAAGGTTGTAGTAATTAAAAAAATATATATTGGTTCTTTACATTTGTCGTCACACTAACAATCTAAACTTTTGCTCAGCACACCTTGTTTAGACTTGTGCATGAGTACCCGCTGTGATATAAATTTAACCCTACCATATATCCCGTTTGTTAGCAAAGTTTTTCTAATAGTTGCAGTTCTTTTAAACTGTGTAGTTTTTAACCGTATATCTACTTTGATGCAAAAACAATAGTGAAAGAAAGTTTCTTTCAAAACTATAATAAATAGCTAAATACTTCAAATAAAAGATCCAAAAAAGTGAACGATGCTGCACCTAACAATACAGGTTATAGATTTTACCCGTCCACTTAAACACTAGAACAATGACCTGCTTCTAAATGTATTTTTTCAAAAATGGTTCAAAAGATGAAGCTCAGATGCGATTCGTTTTCGTTGCATGTTTAGAAGTACTAGAAACGTGAAGAAGAACGAAAAAAGAATCCATAATCGCATGATTCTATTACGAGTGCTCGGGACTAGCAAAAACGTGTTATATAATTACTCATAGGTGACTTGGCCTACGCATTTTCTTTCTTTTCGCGAGTAGCCTATTGGGATTATACAAATATTTCTCTTTGTAAACGAAAACAGTACAATTTACCTTTTTTCTCTGTGTTTGTTGTTTTCGCCATAAATAATAATAGTTTCACGTAAGCACCAATGCAATGCATGACCCAGCAGTGTTACCATTTTTATCTTTAAATCAGAGTTCATACTGGAAATCCCGACAGAATATATTTAAAAAAATCATGTCATTAACCCTTTAACAGTATTGTTCGAACGTCGCTCGAGTACAAAAAGTTTGTTTTCTTCGTTACTAAAAGCTTTCAGAAACCACACATTTTTAACTACAATTTTTGCTGAATTTGGCGGAGATCTGAATTATACAAGACAGATATTTTAATTTAAAAAAGTGGTTTCCAGTCCTTATTTTGAATTTACTGTGTCCAATAATAGTAATATTTAAAAAAAAAAACACTGTTAAGGAGTTAAATAATAGAAAACTTGATTTTCAAAATTTCCAGTATGAATTCAGAATTTCTGTATCAAGAAAAGGGCCAAACCGAAAACTTTGGCCCCATATTGGAAACTTGTTCGGACTCTTATCCAGCAGAATTTTCTCTGCTCCATAGGCATAAAAAACATTAATTTGTAAACCAAAGAATAACTTGGGGTTAAGGGGCTCCGCCTTAGAAATTCTTCCCAAAAAGGGCTCCGCGATCCCAAAAGTTTGGGAACCACTGGTCTAACTGAATCTGAAGTTTGATGAAAATAAGTTGATTAGTTCTAGGGAGAGACTATTGCGGAAATCGCGAAAAATGCAGCATAGCAGCGTGACTTGTTGGGCTATTTACACCAAAATGTAAGCAGCATCTATGTATGTCATGGTCTAACAGAATCTGAAATTTGATGAAATTTCGTGGTTTAGTTCTTGAGATATAGCTGTGGTAAAAATCATGAAAAAGGTGGTACAGCAACGCCGTCGTTTAGGATATCTACACCAAAACGTAATCAGCGTCTATTTAGTCAAGGTCTAACTGAATCTGAAGTTTGATGAAAATAAATGCATTAGTTCTTGAGATATAGCTATTGCGAAAATCGCGAAAAATGCAGCATTGAGCGCCATCTATTGGGCGATTTTCATCAAAAACTAATCAGCAACAATTTATATCAGGGAATAACTGAATATAAAGTTTTATTAAATTTCGTGCATTAGTTCTTGAGATAGAGTGCCCAAATATTTCTTTTCACATACAGACAGACAGACAGAGTTACAGACAGACATTTTCTAAAAACAGTCAAATCGTGTTCAGGACCTTCTAAAATGTATAAATCCGTCTAAAACCGGAAGTCAAAATTTTCATGAATCCAATACTTTCTTCTTGTAAAGATAGAAGAAAATAAAAATAGGAGAAGGAAATTAAAATGTTTGGAAAAATAAGTGTAAGAAAACTGTCGTTTTGACAGATCTGATTAACACGACTGAGAGTCCAGGTTAAGTGAATACTTCATTTTTACTTCTACCCTTCTACCCTTACTAGAAGGAAGTATTAGATTCATAAAAATTTTCGACTTCAGGTTTTCGACGGATTTATACGTTTTAGAAGGTCCTGAACATGATTTGACAGTTTTTAAAAAGAATCCGTCTGTATGTGACAAAAATTTTGTGCTCACTCTATCTCAAGAACTAATGAACGGACTTTAATAAAAATTTAGATTAAGTTAGACCTTAATATAAATTGGTGCTGATTAGTTTTTGGTGAAAATAGCCTTACAGGTGGCGCTGTTATGCTGCATTTTTCACTATTTTTATGATAGCTATATCTCAAGGACTGATGGACATAATTTCACCAACCAAACTTCAGATTCTGTTAGACCTTGACATAAATAGACGCTAATTACGTTTTGGTGTAAATAGCCCAAAAAGTGGCGCTGCTATGCTTCTTTTATCATGATTTTCACGATAGCTACATCTCAAGAATTTCATCAAACTTCAGATTCTGTTAGATTTTGACACAAATAGAAGTTGATTAGGTTTTAGTGTGAATCTCCCAACAGGTGGTGCTGCTACGCTGCATTTGTTTAGGGTTTACACGATTTTAGCGATAGTCATATCTCAAGAACTAATGTACGGAATTTAGTAAAACTTTAGATTAAGTTAGACCTTGATATGAATTGGTGCTGATTTGTTTTTGGTGTATGCGAAACCTGTATGAAGTAGAAGGGCTCCCAAATGGTCCGCCAAATAAATACCGGTATTTTCTTAGAATTTTTTTTTCCTCTCAAATTTTGCAGAAACCACCTTCGGAGCTACATGTTTGCGGTAATGTTGTAGAAATACCTACTACGAAATTTTCTGTTAAAAAATATTAGTATTCAGTTGGCGAGCCATTTGGAGAGCCCTGAAATAGAAGAAAGTTTGGGATTGGCACATCCGATTAGTTAGTTTAATGGTATATTTTTCGTAAAAATTTCTTGCAGATGTACCGATATAATCTATCTACGATATAATCTATCGATTTATCCAATTAGATCAGCGTGAAACATGGGAATTACGCCCCATATAGGCACACTTAACCCTATCCTTGATCCTTGATATAATCTACAGATGAGTCATATTTTTAAAGTTTTCCCAGCATTAAGTAGAGAAGATGGGATGCTGATCGAAAATATTTATACAAAATAAATGACATTTCTGTATTAACCCTGTATACACGAACGGAATATGACATACCCAGTACCTACGGTATTTACATTTGTCACCACTATTTTTCTAAAAGTTACCTTCGAATTATATTATCGAAGAATTTTCGCTAAGCGTATGTAGTAAGATATTATTACGGTTTTTATTTTAATTTATCTGTCGAAAAATACAAACTACGTACGAAAGCACTTCTCTATCAGGCGGAGTACGCCGCTCTTATATTTGAGTGTGATATTTAGTGTTTTTTCATAATTACGTGGGGAAGATAAGTTGGTAAATAAAAATTGTTACAAAACATTTATAGGAAAATTTCTGGAATAATGAAATCTGCAGATGCGACAGATTTTTCCCGTTTTCCAAGCATTACTTGAAGAAGATGGGTTGTTGAATGAAAATTATTATACATTTTAAAATAAATTTTACATTTTATAATTTTATCCTACCATAAAAAAAATCAATTTATCATTAAAAGAATTTATAACTAACTTAGGATAAAACTTTACAACAGTTTTGCATCGTGATAGTTAAATACGGAAACAATAAGAAAAAAATGTGTGGGAAAATATTTTTGTATAACGATCAATGGCAGTTTTCGCATAGATGAGGAAAAACCAGGGATGATTGTGTTCCGTTATTTTGTAATTTATATAGCAATATTCTTAGTATGTCATCGCAAAATTTATTGATTAAAGAAGAAAAAGATTGCTATGTAAATTTAGTGGTGTACAAATACCAGAACACAATCACCCCTGGGAAAAACCTGTATGTACGTAATCATGTAATATGATTAGGGGTAGGCCGAGCTAGTGACATTAAATTATGAATGTATTACATGGGTCTAGTGGGCCTTTTCGCCTCATTTTGAGAGTAACAAATTGAAGTTACAAATGAGATTAAGTTTGTAATCCGATATTAACAACATTGTTTATCCCTTTTCAGTTGAACCATTTTTATGATTTCCGCATTAGGTACCCCCAAAAGACTCTCAGGGCTCGGAGCGTTCCACCGGTAATTTTTCAGTTAGTTTGGCGGTAGATTTCTGCAACAGTTTCAAGAAAAAGCTCTTCATAAGTGAGTTTCTACGACATACGCAAGATAAATATAAAACGAAAATTTTCGTAAGGAAATAGTGATTGACAAAATTTTGATTTAGTCTCTTTTAATAGAGACCGCTCCCAGGCCTGGACTCTCCACGTACCCCAGATTGGGAACCGCTGACTCTAAATATATTGTTTCTAATTGCGTTACAGTATTTTTACACAGAAAATGTTGCCTTATGTAATCTCAAAATTTCAGCAATTAAATAATGCAAAAAAGTTTGTGACATGCAGTGGTACCAAAACAACAATAATTGGAAGCAATACATTTAAAAAACAAAAATTGGTCGTCCCAAATACGGCGCGATTCGTTCGTTAAAAGTTAAAAATGAAATTCATTACATAAAAAGTTTCAATAACTCCTAGGTACAGATGTCATACGTTTCATAAATCGATTTGACATCCTATGAAATTTTCGTTAACATAAATAATAGAAATCCATAATTCATATATCATTACTAGAAAAAGATATAAAACTCAACATATTTTTTCTTTCGGGTCCTTTTAAAGAAACTCTTAGAAAAATTCATCGTGATGTAAATTAATGAACCCTGAAGTAGTTTTTGATTAATTGCACGAAGTTCGACGTGTCTTTTCCTTTTACTTAAAAAAATACAAATGATGAATTACGATATACTTTAAATTAAATTTAAATATCTTATTACCTCTTAAAAACATTCTGTTTTCCCTATGATTAGATTTTTAATCTCTTATGAACTTTTTATCTTTAACAATCTTAGATTACTCCATGTAATGTGTAGGTGAATTAATCATTTTGATAGCTTAATGAGATTCAAATATGGACAAGAACGAAAAATCATGCGTCAAGCATACATTATGTAACACTTTCCAAAACTTCAAAAATAATTATACAAATCTTTACCATTTAATAAAGTGAAAGATGATATCAAAGTAAACAAAGTCAAACTCAAACAGAGCGGGGAGACCTACTTTTCGGCTTAAGCTCAACTAGCCCTGCAAAATCAAAGTAAACAAGTTCAAGGTCAAACCGGGCGGAGTGGCCTACGTTTCGGTTAAGATCAAAGTAAACAATTTAAAAAACGCATAACATATTTAAAAATCTAATTTCAGGAATTACCAACAGTATTCGAAGAAATATCCGAAACTTTTTGTGCAGCCCTATGTATGATTTTTAGATTTGTATATATACTACATAGAATGCTAAATTTTAGTTCAGTTAAGAAACGTGTAGTAAACTTTAAAATTCCCCGTCTGGAATTTCCGTCAATAAACGGAAATGTACTTGACAACTTTTGTGCTTCCCTGTATATGATCTATATAGAATTTATATAGACCAAGTAACAAAAAAAATTGATTTTAAGAATACTAAAATAATTTATCCATCAAGATTTTATTTCTCATTTATTATCCGTGAATCAATAGAAATTTATATGCGTAATAAAAATATATGCAATGAATCAGTCCCTTTTGAATTACCTAAAATTTGGCACGAGGTGTTTTTCAATTTTTAATGCAATACGGAAATATTAATTTTCACGTTTACAGTTGACTATTTTTAAGCACCTGCTTTTATTACGCGTATGATTTCTTGGTTTATGTTTTTCCAGTTTATTTTTTAGAAAATTGCGAGAATAGTTTGTTTATCGTGTAGATCTTGATAACGGCGCCGTTTGTGCGTTCGAAACATGTCGATAATTATATTAAAAGCTTTTTTAAAGCTTTTTTTGCGTTATCTTTCTTATCGTTTAAGCATTAATATCTGTCGAGTGGGAGGACTGAGTTTTCTCAAAGCAATAATCTTTTTCGCAGTCATCATTAAAAAGTGTCATGCATTTTAATTTTTGCACTAGATTACTTTTAACACAATTATTCCAATTGGTAAAGAAATCGTATGATAATATCGTATGATTTCTTTAGCACTTTCAATAATTGTGTTAAAATTAATCTAGTGTAATCACGTATCCAACGTTTACTGGAGTTCCATTACCAGCGATCTCTTCTGTTGAACTGATTAAAATATCAGATCAGATGCTATGATCAATAAGGTTAACTGGATAATTTATGCCCTCCAGATTCGAGCGCGATAGCTCAGTTGGTAGAGCATGGCAGCTTCAGCCAAGAGATTCCAGGTTCGAATCCTGGCCCGTATATTTTTCGTCCAGTTAGAAAATTACAACTCGTATTTTAATTTTTGGTCACAATTCTAAATATGTTTAAGATGAAATCTCAATAAACACTACAACAAAACTTTGCATCGGTTTTAGAATGTTGATTTTTTAAAGTTTTAAAATATATAGTACTGTTGTACCACCGATTAGATGGAAAGGTGAACATCCGGTTTAAACGCGGAAATGGAAGAATCGACTAGTTATTAGGGGTGACAACTAAAGCTTGATTACCGCAAGGGTAAACTCTCACCAGTTAAACGGAATAGAAATTTTCTGGATAGAAATTCTGCAGGATTAAGGCGCTAAAATCTGCCGAATAATTCTATTAAAAGTTACTGGTGGAAGTTTGCTTCTCCAGTAATTATATTTCTTATTTCTCCCTGCGAGGCGTCTGTATTTGGAATCGTCCTTATTTTACCCTTGATAATATTCCACACAATACGTGGTCGGACAGTACCTTATAGCAGGGGTGCAAAAATCTAGGCGATAATGGGCCGATTCCCACCACTAAATTTTTAGTATTCTTCGCCTAATAACAATACTGATAAAGTTTAGGCGAAGTACACTAATAAAATTTGACGGAGAATACTAATATAATTTAATGATGGG
This sequence comes from Maratus michaelseni, assembly GCA_963931845.1. Classification (NCBI taxonomy): domain Eukaryota; kingdom Metazoa; phylum Arthropoda; class Arachnida; order Araneae; family Salticidae; genus Maratus; species Maratus michaelseni. The sequence continues at coordinate 80,730,222 of OZ007598.1, forward strand.
AATCAGCTCATTGGGTGCCTAGGTTTTTGCAACCCTGCTTTATAGTACTTTATTAGTATTTTAAATTGTAAATTTTCTATGAAAGTTCAATTTCGTGCTAGATTCTTAAATAAATGTTTGTCGCATTAAAAAATTAATGCACAATTTTTAATGAACTTATTTTAAGTGAGAAAATGAAGAATACGGAGAAAATGTTTTGAAATTGCAACGTATGAAGCTTTTATTATTATAACTAATTAATAGTTTTATTTTGATTTTGTTTAGTAAATTGATTTTCTTTTTTCGAATATTTATTGAAATCATGATACAGAATACTTTTTTAAGAAATTTTGGTTGACCCCCGTCCCTTTTAGGAAATCAAATATCTTAAGGAATCTAAAATAGATTTAATTGTAATTCCGTTATCGAAGTTAGTATTTCGGGAGAACAATTGAACATTCTATAATTACAATTCAATTTCAGAATTTAATTTTTATTTTTAAATTAAATTGTGAGAATATTTTATTAGCAAAATTCTAAATTTCTTTTAAATAATATACCCATAATCAGTTTCTTATCTACAATCGTCCATAATGTAATTTTTAACATAATAATTATTTGTACTACCGATTACAACAGACATTAATGTATTTAAAAAACACATAAAACTGAAGTGCATGTGTTTAAAAGCTTTAAACAGCTTTTAGACATGTGCGCTGCTCTTTGATGTGTTTTCAAAATATATTAATGTGTGTTGTAATAGATAGTGCAGTTAATTATTATTATTATACTCATAAACTTTTTAATTACTGTTTTTATTAAAATTTATTAAGATATATGTATTGCATTTTCGCTTACTTCGTCTAGTTTTCAGTTTTCATTAAAAACGGTTGAATATTCATCGTTCAAATTTGTCAGAGACGATGTTATTTCTAATATAGTCCTTGTCTCTAAAAACATAGCATTGTAAGCGGAAAACGTGAAATACGTTTTAAATAGATTTGTAGTAGAAATTTGTGTTCGTACCGGAAATTTTGTATAGAAAAAAATATATAAGGATGTATCTGAGTGTGTGCGTAGTAGTTTATGTTTATTATCATGAATAAAATGCTGGAAACACGAAGCAAACTAGTAAACGTGAAATTTGGCGTTAAACTGTTAAAAAGAGCCGAAAGAACTTGAAAATATTTGTGCCTCGGAAAGAACCTGATTTTCCTTAACATAGTTACCAAATCTTCAGATACCACTATTGTCGAAGAGTTTTATTTCAATACATAAATTTGTGATTAAATAAGAAGTAGATTGTTATCTAGAAATTGCAGTATTAAAAAACCGGGATGCTTGGCAGATATGTTCACAACTACAATGCACCCTTTCGTAAACACTCGTCCACGACCTTCTAGTCTAATGCAATATCTTTCGTTCCGTACTCATCGGATTGAGCTCCGACCGACTTTTTCCTTTTTCCCGATAAGACAGATGTAGTAGAAGAATTGTCATTTTCATACCGCTGTCAAGATCAACCACGATTCGGAAAAGATTATAGCCTGGCTAGCAGACTGTATGTCTTATACAGGGTGTAACTGAAATGCTTCAACAAACTTTGAGGGATGATAGTACTCATGAAGACGAACAAAAAATGCAATGGGACATGGGGTCGCAAATGACGTTTAACCCCTTCAGAGGCAGTGGTATGTTTATGAAAGCGCTTAATTTTAATTCCAAAACGCCATAATGGCACCAGAATTTTGTTAAAATCTTTTCCATTTAATATTTATGTGAAATATAGCCTTTTTCTTATTTACAAACAAATTTTTTTATGAATTCCGGTGCCAGTCATTTATTTCAACATTTTGGTACTAAAAGTAATTTGCCCCTAAAAGGCTTAAAGGATACAAATAGAGAAAATGCGTCTGAAAATGGACTGGCACCGGAATTTACAAAAAAAAATTGTTTGTAAATAAGAAAAAGGCTATATTTCACATAAATATTAAATGGAAAAGATTTTAGCAAAATTCTGGTGCCATTGTGGCGTTTTGGAATTAAAATTAAGTGGTTTTTTAGACATACCACTGTCCCTGAAAGGGTTAAATGTCATTTGTGACCCCGTGTTCTATTGCATTTTTTGTTCATCTTCATGAGTACTATCATCCCTCAAAGTTTGTTGAAGCATTTCAGTTACACCCTGTATATATATCGGCGGCGGTAGGAACATTGGGCTTGTGCGTTGTTGGACATTATGACCCTTTCGTACTAGATGCTATTTAATCTTTACGTAAAATACATTTTCTATCGATAGAATTATTTTGGAAACTTTTTGATTCGACATTGAATTAAACGCGTACTTCATATTGAAACGTGATCAGCTGTTTAATAAATCCATATTTTCCGGCAATTGCGAATGGATTGAAACTAATGGATTTCCTCATGAAATAAATTAATGAATAGCTGCCAAATTTTACGCTTTTCTCTTACCACTATTTTTGAATAGAAAAAATTGTTTTATTAAATTTTTCATTTTTTTTCGGTTTAAAAATAGTCGTATGATAAAAGTGTAAAAGTTAGTACTTATGATAGCATATTATTTTAAATTGATTATCTGTATTACATATTTAAATTATAGTATGTTTTGAAAAACAAACAAGCAAAAACAAAAGACGGGCATAATATAAATAATTAGATATAGCAGTTTATTTTTATTTATTAAAACAGAATAAATTAAATACTTAGCTACGTTCGCTTTTTTAAATATTTCTTTTTTAAATACATGTTTTTGATTTATATTTTATATTTACATATCCTAGCTCTTACGTTCTGACCATAAAAAAGCATGCTTCACATATGCTTTTAAAAATTGTAGTTTCTACAATCTGTTGAGGCAGATATAAAAAAAAAAGAATTGTTAAAATAAACACATTAAAATGTCTTTATCATAAAACCCTTTTGAAATAAATATTTTGTAAATTGTAAAGGAATGTAGTATTTTTGATTTTGCAAAAAAAGATTTTGTAAAACGAAAATATTGCGTATCCTTTTAAATCACATTATAAATATTTAAATATATTGAATGTATTGAATGTAAAGATAAAAGATTTTTAATAAATATATGTATAACATGAATGCATGTACATTCAAATTGTTAAGGAATGCTAGAAATTTTCTACATCTTATTCTTCTGTGCTTGAAAAAGACAACGAAACATTTCGCTTAAAACACTTCAAACAATGTAGATCCTACAACTGTTCAAATACAGCGTCAGAAAAGTGAATTTAAAATAAGTGAGTTAAAAAACATTCTATCAAAATCTCAGAATCTTTTTTTACAAATAAATATTTTATAAATTGTAAAGGAAAGTATTTTTCATCTTCACTCAAAGCATTTTCTTAAAGAATAAATGGATCACACGAGCTTTTATGCAATATTATTTGAATTTATTGATATAATTTAAACACTTTTTAATAATACATAGAGGAAATTCGCGTATTATGGAATAGTCGGGTAATATGAAATACCAAGATTTTTGTTTGGTAAAGTGCTGCCACCAAGTGGCAATATTATAAACTACTTAAGGACATTTCCAGAATGCCCCCCAGGACGCGCAGTTCGTCGGTTGACGTCAGGACACGTTGAGTGTATAAATAATTGTTTTTCGTCTTTAGAAAGTTTCACGAGATAATTTTTCAATGCTGTTTATTCATTATTCGAAGTAATATTTTTACATTGAAATTAAGCATAATGTACACCGAAATACTAACAGTTTATGATGCAATACTTGTTTTTTAGCTCGCGATTCACACCGATAAACATAGACAGGATTCGTACGCTTTTACCACAATTTTTAATGGAATTTTTTGCCTTATTTAAATGCAGAAAAGTATTACAAATCGCGCATTTAATCAAGGCGTGTACATTTTCTGGTATCTAATATTAAATAGAAAAATTATATTAAAAAATTGTGGTAAGATCGAACGAACCCTGATAGAGTAATTTTTCCCCAAATCAGCGGTGTCGGGTTACATGGACAGGGCTCGTACGGATTAGGGAAATTTCCAGGAGTCTCACCGGTATTTTCGTTATAGAAAAATAAATCTATGTCAAACTCGCGAACTTCACTTTCTTTTAAGTAGAAATATTCTGTAAGAAAATACTGGTACCGAAGAATTTCCTGGTCGCAAAATTCCAGATTACGAACCCTGATGGAGTACCAATATCTCCTAATACTGAATGATTATGGTGTCGCAAAGACACCTTATATTTGTGATTTTTGCAAATCTGAGGTATGAACCGAAATACAGGGTGTTTCTAAATGAATATCGGGGTTTTAACGCTTGGTAGTATTTATTACATAAAACTTAAAATTATAATTAATACATAAAATGAAAGAGGAACTCAAACGGTTTTACTTACAAGCGTACAAGCGTTCAATATGAGTTGGGTTGAATATTGACGGCCAATTATCTACACTTGGGATATAGGCCCGGGGGGAGTGCCCTTCGTGGGGGTCTTTCTAAGGGAACCTAACCCGTATTTACGCATGGATAAATCGACGGCTCGAAGAAAACCACGAAAACTTCGAACGATTAGGCCGACGGGCGCGATTGGGATCGAACCCAGCACCTCCCGTCTACCAGCTTCGAGAGCAGAACCTCTCAGCCACTGGTGGGGCTAGCGTTCAATATGAACACCTTTCGTCACATGGCACACATGAAGTTGATAGCTCAGTTCTTCCCAAACGGTAATTAGTGTTTGTGGGGTAATTGTTTCAACAGTTGCCTCAATCCTGTTTCTTAGTTCGGGTAGTTCAGCTGGTAGTGGAGGCACATAGACACGATCCTTTATGAATCCCAACAGGTAGAAATCACATGGCGTCAGGTCGGGTGAGCGTGGAGTGGCGTTTGGGAAGAACTGAGCTATCGACTTGATGTGTGCCATATGAAGAAAGGTGTTCACATTGAACACTTGTAAGCTTGTATGTAAAACTGTTTGAGTTGCTCTTTCATTTTATGTATTAAGTACAATTTTAAGTTTTATATAATAGATACTACAAAGCGTTAAAACCCCGATATTCATTTAGAAACACACTGTATACTGGCTGACAACTTATACACGATATTTTTATCAAGATCTCTGATACCATTACATTTTTAGCCAAGTTTTGTTCATTTTGTTCATTTTTTAACTCCCTGTTCCATATTTCCCGACTATTTGCCAATACCCTTAAAATACGTTTATTATTATTATTATTTGTTTTCAAATAATGAACATTCGTAAAATAATTTTTGTTTATGAAAACTATTCGCAGATAATTGAAGTTTGTAATGTATTCGGTTTTTGGGTTTTAAACAATATCGGGATGTTGTATTCCCCAAAATATAAATAGTATACCATAATGGCCGAAGTTCCTCTATATCAAAGAAACCGCAGCAGTAAAAACGCTACCAAATAATCTTATTTCCGAAACGTCAGTGAAGGCTCACTGTGGAGACGCGAAAAGTTTTTGGTTTCTGTCTGTCTGTCTGTCTGTCTGTTCCACGATAACTGCCGCAAAAATGATCCGATTAGGTTGATTTTTGGTAGGTATTTTGGTGAGGTACCCGGAATTAGCTGTATAGTTTTTAGTTAAGTTTGGTTCATTTATTCGAGAAATATAAAACATTTCTTTATAGGTCATAATGCTTTCCTATAGGAATGCAGACGATTTTCAAATTTCCTGTTTAACTGAAATGAGAATCACATATTTGAATAATGGATTTAAACATAAAGTTATAGATGCTAATTTTTTTATATGAATGTTGTAAATATATCCAAAAGCTTTGAAAATTTTCCGATATATTTATTAGAATTTAGAAATTAATTGTTTTAATTATTGAAACTTTTTTGCATCTGTTCTGAAAATATAAAACATTTTACTTTCATATTTTTTACAAATTTTAAAATGCATTTCTTTTTACTTTGGTCTTTAATTTATGAGTTGCTTAGCAACCCTATTTCAAAGAACATCAAAATAATAAAATTCAAGTAACTTGCACTAATTTGCTGCAATATTTATGTATTTTTTTTATAAATGTATTTTTATAATATCTAAAAAATTACAAGAATAACTTTAAGAATGTCAGAATATTAATGCATAAACCAGGTTTAATTTAATGGTTTCTAATTTCTGAAACCTTCGAATTATTTTATATGCCTATAAATATATATGTAATTTAAAAGTTTTAATTTGCGGATTGTAAGATGCTAAATAATATGAAAAGTGAGATTAAAAAACAATCATTTTCAGAGCTGACGTTGAGGCTCCTGATCTGCAGATTTACTAGTTGCCGAAACGTCAGTGAAGGCTCACTGTGGAGACGCGAAAAGTTTTTGGTTTCCGTCTGTTTGTCTGTCTGTTCCGCGATAACTGCCGTAAAAAGCGCCCGATTAGATTGTTTTTTGGTGGGTATATTAGTGAGGTACCCGGAATTATCTGTATAGTTTTTAGTTACGTTTGGTTCATTCGTTCGAAAAATATAGAACATTTTGTTTTTGGTCATAATGCTTTCCTATGGGAACGCAGACGATTTTCAAATTTAATTTTTAACTGAAATGAAAATCACATATTTAAATAATGGATTTAAACGTAAATTACGGATACTAAATTTTCTATACGGAGGTCTTAAATATATGCAATAGCCTTGAAAATTTGCCGATAAATCTATTAGAATTTAGAAAATAATTGTTTAAATTTATGAAATTTTTTTGCAACTGTAAGGTAAATATAAAACATTTTATTTTCCTATTTTTTACAAATTTTAAAATGGATATCTTTTTCTTTCCTCTTTATTTTATCAGTTGCTTAGCAACCCTATTTCAAAGAATATCAAAATAAGAAATGCATTTTTTTTAATCTAAAAAATTATAAGAATAAGAAGTTCATAAGAATTTCAGAATATCATTGCATAGATCGAGTTCAATTGAACTCTTCTATGTTTTGAAACCTCCGAAGTATTTTACATGCCTATAAATTACGTATGTAACATTTAAAAAAAAATTAAATTGCGAATTGTAAGATGCTAAATAATATGAAAAGTGAGATTAGTAATAATGACTTTGAGAGTTGACGTTGAGGCTCCTGATCTGCAAATTTACTATTTTGTATCTAAAATGTCTTTAATGCACTATAAAAATGTTTTATGAAAGGTTATATTTTTCTTTATTTCGATCAACATTTCATAATGATCTATTTTAGGAAACTACTATTTTATACATTGTTAAGGAATATGTTATTAATCTGGCAGAAAAACATTTTCTTTTAAATCGAGAGGATCACGCAAGCTTTTAAATCATCTTTTAAACATTTCAGTTCATTGAATACAGTAAGATTCTTTTTTTAAATAAATATGTGCAACATGGAAGTACGCATATTTATATTTTAAAGCGACAAGAACGAAAAATAATACGTCAAGCATCGATTATTAAGTACTTTCTAACACTAATAGAATATTAATTAACAGCTGCTTTTTTTAACACTTTCCAACATAGGTGAAAAGTGTTTATGAATTCCGTTTGTCTGACTGTCTGTCTGTCCGTGCTCTAACTCTCGTAAATATATTCGTATTGCCATGCAATTGATGTATGTTATTGAAATTTACTATGGAAGGCTCGGTATTGAAAATGAAGTGTTTAAGTATAGAGGTTATAATTTTTTTACAGGGACACTCAAAAGAATTCCGTTACATTACTGTCCACGCGGAAAAATTATTTGTTGTTTATTTTAATGGTGTTACACAATTTCAAACATATTGAATTTGATATATACCACTGAGGTGCATTACAAGCGGTTTGCTATGGAATGTGGTGTGCATAGGACTTATAGTTCCTTTACAAGGACACTCAAAGGAGTTCCGTTACGTTACGGTCTATGGGAGAAAATCTTTTCCGGTTTATTTCAGTAATATTTGATTATTTCAAACATATTGAAATTAATATATATCACTAATGTTCATTACAAGAGGCTTACTATAGAACAGTGTGTGTATAGCATTCATCGTTCATTTACAGGGACGCACAAAAGAATTCGCTACTACCTGTTACCAATAATTGCTGGAAGTACGTTTTCAGTTGCTGAACACGTTTTTAAATTTAACTCATTTGTTGTCTATTACTTGGTGTGTATAATTTCCATAGATCATATACAGGGCAGCACAAAAGTTCTCGAAAACATTTCCGTTTATTGGCGGAAATTGCAGAAGAAGAATTTTAAACTGTGCCGCGCTGTTCATAACAAAACTAAAATTTAGCATTATATGTAGTATATATAAAAATCTATACATCATATACAGGGATGCAAAAAAGAGTTCGGATATCGTTCCACATATTGTTAGTAATTCCTAAAATTGGGTTTATTATGCGTTTAGATGTGTTATGCCTTCTCCAAATTCTTCACTTAGATATCATCTTTCATCTTATTAAACGGAAAAGATTTGTAAAATTATTTTGGAGCATAATTTTTCGTTCTTGTTCTTATAATGAAATGAGATATGTAAGTTAGCAATTAAAAAATAACACTTAACTTTACAAAATTCCATTTTCGACAAATGCTGTCCATACCCGGTAATTTGTGTGAATTTTTTTCTAGCAGTCTTATATATGATCCATATTACTTATACCAGATGTCCCAAAAATGACTGAGGGATTTTAAAATTCAATAACTTGCAAATGGTGACAGATATTAAAAAAATTCTTGCAGGAGGGGTATGTATGATGTCAGACGTTTTTTACGGTGATTCTTGATTTTAGTTTGCGAATTCCAAATAATAGATGGTGCTGACAGCGATTGGCGTTCAGTCGAGGCCGAAACTGACGCCACTCAGCATTGATGCACCGCCCCCTGAATACTAGATGGTGGTTGTCGCAGGCAGATTTTTTTTCAGCGTTTGAACAGTCTCTCGAACTTCAACACCAATAATTTCTAAGTTTTCTGCGCCTAGTTTTTCTGAGATCAAATAAGCCAAAGAAAACTTTTAGGTATTATTGGGACCGTTCATTCGCCTGCGACAGCCGCCATCTAGTATTCAAGGGGCAGTGCATCAATGCTGAGTGGCGTCAGTTTCGGCCTCTACTAAACGCCAATCGCTGTCAGCGCCATCTATTGTTTGAAATTCGAACTAAATCAAGAAACGCAATAAAAAAAACTCCTGACATCATACGAAACCCTACTGCATGAATTTTTTTAAATATCTTTCACCATTTGCAAGTTATTGAATTTTAAAATCCATCAGTCATTTTTGGGAAACCCGGTACACACACGTAATACACTCAAAATTAGATACGCTTAAAAATGTATACCACAACGGAAAACGCACTTCCAGCAGTTATCGATATTAATCAGTACTGTAATCGAATTATTTTCTGTCTCTCTGTAAATGGATGATAAATCCTATGAACACTGTAAACTATAGAAAACATATTGTAGATCACTTCCGTGATTTCTTTATGTTTAAAGTATCTTTACATCATTATAATCGAATTCTTTTCTGTCTCTCTGTGAATAGACGATAAATCCTTTGAACTCTGTAAACTATAGAAAACATATTGTAGAGCACTTCAGTGATTTCATTACGTTTAAAGTATCTTTACATCATTATAATCGAATTCTTTTCTTTCTCTCTGTAAATAGACGATAAATCCTTTGAACTCTGTAAACTATAGAAAACATATTGTAGAGCACTTTAGTGATTTCATTATGTTTAAAGTATCTTTACATCATTATAATCGAATTCTTTTCTGTCTCTCTGTAAATAGACGATAAATCCTTTGAACTCTGTAAACTATAGAAAACATATTGTAGAGCACTTTAGTGATTTCATTACGTTTAAAGTATCTTTACATCATTATAATCGAATTCTTTTCTGTCTCTCTGTAAATGGACGATAAATCCTATGAACTCTGTAAACTATAGAAAACATATTGTAGATCATTTCAGTGATTTCATTATGTTTAAAGTATCTTTACATCATTATAATCGAATTCTTTTCTGTCTCTCGGTGAATAGACGATAAATCCTTTGAACTCTGTAAACTATAGAAAACATATTGTAGAGCACTTCAGTGATTTCATTACGTTTAAAGTATCTTTACATCATTATAATCGAATTCTTTTCTGTCTCTCTGTAAATAGACAATAAATCCTTTGAACTCTGTAAACTATAGAAAACATATTGTAGAGCACTTCAGTGATTTCATTATGTTTAATGTACCTTAACATCATTAAAATAAACCGCAAATGATTTTTACGCATAGCCCATAGCCCATACATTTAATGGAATATTTTGTTTATTCCTTAAAATGAACGGTAAATGCTACGTACTCTATACTCCTAAGAAAGCTTGTTCTCATTTAACCCTACAATGCATAATGTAGCCAATGGCAACACTTTCTATTTAACTTTTAATAAATAAATCAAGTTCTTTGCAACCACTATATTTATATAGGAATATTAATGCTATGAAAAGAACATAAATATGCTACTAAATAAAGTTAAAAATCTATCTTAAAATTTCTGGTGTCGAATTCCTAATATAAGTATAAAAAAACACAATTCTAAAAGAAAAATTCATGCACTGTAGGGTTAACTCAGTAAAGAATATCCATCTCATTATGTTTGAAATATCGCAACTTCTGTAAAATGCAACTCAAACTATTATTGCTCGTAGACAGCACTATAACCGAATTATTTTGATTATTTTGTGTGATAAATTCTATTCACACCATATTCTACAGTAAGCATATTGTAGTGCACCCTAGTGATGTATATCAATTTCAATTTGTTTGATATAGTGTACATGATTAAAATACAACGCAAACTATTTTACCACATAGAGCATAATGTAATGAATTTTTTTCAGTGTCACTGTAAACGATCTATAAATGGTATACACTTCATTTTCAAGACTGAATATTTTATAGTAAACCACAATAACTTATAAAATGTTAATAGCAATATAAGTATAGTTACGTGAGTTAGAGCACGGGCAGACAGCACATAGACAAATAAACTGAATTCATAAACACTTTTCAACTATTTTGGAAAGTGTTAAAATCGTGTCCATCAGTATTGCTTATGTCATATCGACGTTATTTAACGACCTGAGTAACAAATTTCGTTTCTTTGCAAATTGATCAACTTCTAAATAAACCACAATGTCATTTTTTACACCATTTGATAGGGAATAAAATGCGCTTTCAAATGCAGTTTATTTGAAAACGGTATCTTAATTCACTTATTTTTATGGTTTGTAAAATATCGTCAAACTTCATTTTTTTACAAAATAATATGCACGTTTAATAGACTACGCTCAAACTACTACAAATCTAACTACACGTTTAAACAGTGATATAATCCGAATCAAAAAGACTGCTGTAAGTAATGAAAACTTTGCGATATATTTAGCTATTAACCGCTGACTCGCAGTCAATATGAAAGTATCATTTAAAGTAAATTTCGAAAGTTTATATGAATACGTAATTGATATTTTTCATATAAAAATTTCGTTTTGGCGTTGTTTGTGCATAATATAAAAACATATATATATTAAATGTAAAAATCTATTATAATTTTCATTAAAAAATGGTTTTTACCTATGTTTAGTATTTTCCGTAATCTAGGAAGCCTATATTCCAGGACTATCAGTTTGGCATCCTTCATTCAGAAATTCCGATTTTGTACCGGAAAATTTTACAATATTTACTATATGTAACCACGATTTTTCGTTTTTAGAAGATAGTACCGTAATTTCCTGCCTATAATTTGCGGATCAAACAATTATGTTTAGACCCAGAAATCTTATTTTATGTAATGTAACTTACTGGATCGCTGTACATATTTGACTAAAATTATTAAATAAAATTTTTGGATCGAAACATAATTGTTTGATCCGCGGATTATAGACCGGAAATTACGGTATCTCGCGTTGCCTGTGAACATAGGCAACCTTTATTTAAACAAAGTAAAAATTATTATTTCAAATTTTTGGTATGAATTCGCAATTTAGAATAAAAATGGAGTTTAATCTGGCAGCCCTGGCGATTTGGATACCCTGATATAAATAGCTATAGAATTCTGGAATTCGTATTCACTAGAGCCTATTCTTTTAAGCATAGAAAACCCCACAAAGCCAGCTACGCGCCAACCTATGTAGTTTCTACAATTTCTCCAGTACAATATAAAAAATTGCTTATTAGAAAAAGTATGGTAAAGTGATTCTATCATAAAAGAAGAAAAATCCATTTACATATAAATATTTTATAAATTGTAAAGAAATGTATTTCAATTTACGACAAAAATATTTTCTCGAAAAACGAAAGGATCACGCAAGCTTTTAAATATCTCTATTTAAACTCATCGAATATAATAGAAATACTTTTTAATAATTTGTAAAGTGTTAAAAAAACAGCATCTAAAACTGCATTAAACAACGTTGCTTTTACAATTTCTTTAATGTAGTATCAAAAACATTTTATTAATGCACACATATTCAAGTACTTCAATAAATTATTCATAAATATATATTTTAAAATAAATACTTTTTCAAATTTTAAAGAAAAATATCTTTAATCTTTGCTGAAAACATTTTTCATGAAGAACGAATTTATCATGCAAGCGTTTAAATCATTTTAAACATGTTTGGTTCGTTGAATGTGATGTAAGTGCTTTTTAATAATATACCTGTTGCATTAATATTTGCAAATTGAATATCTAACAAGTATTCGAATTTTTATTTACTAAGATTACACAAATTTTAAAATATGGCTATAAATTTCTGTAAGAAATGCATTTTTGATATGAAATACTTTATACGTTACTCAAGGGGTTAAACAAGCAGTAAAATTATGGTAAAATATTTCATTTAAAATATTTTTTTTGTATTGCTTTTTAACACATTGATGACAGCTGGTTTTAGCCTTTTTTACAGGAAGCCCCGCCTTTGGGCGTTACTATAAAGGGGTTTGGCTGATCAGATCATATTTCGTAGTTGTTGTACGTGATCAAATAAAACAATCCACATGAACCAGGTTCGTGTATAATAAAAAAAACTCCAGAATAGATGTCAAGTCGTTTTATTGTAATATCACCATGAGGATGTCAAGATGGTCGCGGACAGAAGAGGGGGAAACAAGAAAGGCCGCTCTTAAGCAGTCATTATTATGCGGAGACAGAAAGCAAAGTGAGTTGTTTCCACGATACAAGTTGGAATTGCACTGACAAGAATCTCGCCAAAATAGGGTTGTTACAGAGTGTCTAGGCGTAAATACTTTCAGACAGAGATAGGCATAACCAATGGTATTTACCCAGCAGGGTCACCAGATTTTGGCGACAGGACGGATTTTGATTCAAAAATTAATATCACCCTGGCGATTATAACCGACAAATATCTTTCTCATGAGAACGGATTTTTCGACAGACAAAATAGTATATGCCTTTAACAATGAGAATATATTTTTAGACATGGGTGTGAGTGATTGCGTTCTTACCACTACCATATAAGGGCATGCATTTGGGCCAAATGGAAGATTCGCATCACTTTTGTAGCCACAAAAATGTGCAATGCACATATCGTGTTATAAGCTTGGTTACGGAAAGTAAAATTACGAAAAGGCATCTGTGCTGATTTAATTCTTTTCTTTTTTTTATTTTAATCGAAAAGCCGTGAGATATTAGTGATCGAGCATAAGTGAAAATGAAAAAGGGAAAGGGTATAAATTACAGCGGGCTTATTGTTTGAAGTTAAAGATAACACGATTAAATTTTGACAAAGGAAGGGGGAAAATATAAATTAAATAAAGGATAGGGTTTGTTAAAACTTAATATATGATTCTCATATCATATATTTCCCCCGTTTGCTCAGATAAAAGAATAATTTGTTAGGGTTTAAATTTCAGGCATGCTCCGTCTGAAAGTTTACATATAATCAATGCACAATATAAGAAAAAAAATATAAACACATACAAATATAAAAAATGAAAATGAAAATGGAAATGAAAATGGAAATGGTATACCAAAATTTTGCTACTGGTCATCATAGTGTACACTATTTTATTCCTTGAGTCCATGGTTTCTTAACATTTTATTTGTCTTAACGGTTTCTTACAGTTGTTGTTTTTGCTGTTCCGGAACATGTGGTTGTATAACTACACTACATATACATTGATGACCAAAATATGACCAGAAAAGTTGCATTATCATCAACTAATGTTTATTTTACTGATAACTGGTCGTAAGCATGCTAAATGAATTTAAAATGTTCATAACTCTGAACATATAAGCTTATGTTAAGTTGCAACTACAATATAATAAAATTCTCTTTGTTCGAACAGAATATAAGATACTAATATATATAATATTATATAAAATAAACATCAAGTATATAAATGCAAATACAAAATATAAAAATAAGATACAGTTACAATTACAGTTACATTTACTGTTACACATGTGTAAAAATGAAATACAAAAAAATTATGAAGATAAAAAAAATGAATAAAATTTGGGTTTAAAAAAGTAAAAATTTGTGCATTCGCACAGGACAGGATAGGGAAAGTGACACACGATCCAAAAAAAATTCCTGCCCTAAATCTTGTCTAAGAACAAGTGTGATGGCGCAAGTTTAGGACTATTGCCTTATTTGTGGAGGGAATATTTAGGGCGAGGTCCACATTGTTGTCACAACATAGACCCCGTTGCTCCCGCAGCAGTAATGCAACAAACTGAGGAGCAGTCTCGTATACTCATTTTGACAGGGGATTTAAGGTGAATTGGAATACCAATTCGAATGTGTCTCTCATTACAATGGGGTGGAAGATCCTAAGGGCAATAATTTTGAACAGATCACCACTCCGAAAGGGAATAATTAGAAAAATAAAAATATATATACACCTAGTGTATGTCGAATAAAAGTCAATCCTAGAGTAATGAGAGAGAGTTTTGTCAAGTTCGGTAAAAATGTTAAGTCATGAGGTACATATTTACTTAATTAGCATTATTAAAATTTAAAAAAAACTGGCCTTAAGAGAAAAAAAATTTTTTTTGTGCAATTAATGTTACTATAATTATGTTTATAGCTATTTATGAGATTTAAAAAAAATATGACGACAAAAGTTAAGATTTTTTTTTTTTTTTTTTTTTTTATAAAGTGTATATGCGCAAACACCCCATAAACATAAAAGATAATGTTCACAACAAGATTGCCATATCTGCCATTCCCTTGATGAAACAAACTTGGACCAGCCGAGAACTTTCACAAGGAAACATCAGATATAACATCAGTATATTGTGTACATCAATATACACAAGTGTGAACAAAACCAAAAATTCGCACAAAATACAACAATTATAAAATTATACGCTATTTTCTAGGTCTTAAATTATAACGTGTTGAATAAGTTGAAGAGTTAATATTATTGTAACCATCATGACTTGTAAGTAAGTGATCGCTTCTTGGTGGAGCGATGATTAACCTATCAATGTGTACTCTAAAAGCAGAGTCATCAGGTGCATGTAAGCGTTTGATTGAAACAGAGACAGGTGAATATTTGTGTATAACAATGTAAGGTCCAGAATATTTTGGTTTGAACTTATCTACTGATTTTAAATACACAATATCTTTATTCATAATTTTTCTTAGTTTAGCACGTTTTTGAAAATGATCATTTCTTTTGTTTTGAGAGTCTTTGATGTTATTATATGCTTTCCTGTAAATAGAATTTAAATCTTGTAACAATTTGTAAGCTTCAAAATCTTTATC
Organism: Maratus michaelseni; assembly: GCA_963931845.1. Taxonomy (NCBI): domain Eukaryota; kingdom Metazoa; phylum Arthropoda; class Arachnida; order Araneae; family Salticidae; genus Maratus; species Maratus michaelseni. The sequence continues at coordinate 80,745,982 of OZ007598.1, forward strand.
TAGAACTTGATTGACATTATGGTCATAAGTATCAAATATTAAGGATAGTTCTCTTCCAAAGTGAAGCAAGTTGGGAGAATATTTTGTGGAGGAATGTAGAGATCCATTATAAAGAGATTTATGAATTGATAAAGCATTTTCAAAAGTGTGACCTTCTTGAAGTAAAGTAGAAACAGAGTATTTAATTGATTTATTAATTCGCTCTGACACGGCATTGCTTTGTGGCCTCGCTACACTGGAATGACGTACCTTTATGCCTAATGTCCCGTTAAATTTGTCGTATATGTGTGAAGTGAATTGTTTTCCCAAATCTGACAAAATTACGGAAGGTCTTCCAAAGATAGTTATTTAACTGAATAAACACTTAATTATCTTTTCAGAAGTGATGGTACGCAAAGGGAAGAGTTCTAGGTGTCGAGAAAAATGGTCAATTACTGTCAATACCGACTGTCCATTACTAAAGGGACCGACCAAATCGACACTGACTGTATCTCCTGGATGCGTAGGTGTGTATGTAGATTGTAATGGAGCAAGTGGAGTTTTGTGATGTTTTGCCTGTAAACATTTTGTGCAAGACGCTACAAAATTTAAAGTGTCAGCATACATTCCTTTCCAAAAATATTTTTTTGTGACAAATGCATAAGTTTTTGTTAGACCAAAATGTGAAAAATGACATATTGTTAGAACTTTGGCTTTTAATGAATTTGGGACAATAATGTGGTAAGAAAAGGTGTCATTAGAAATATTTTCTTTTTTTAACATTAAAACCTTTGAATCGGGATGAATGAAGTACATAGGGAATTGTTTCGATGAGCCATTTTGCATAATTTCGTTGTAAATTTCGGATAATTTTGTGTCTTTCTTTTGTTCGTTTACAAATGTTTCATTTGAAATTTCCAATAAAGGGTCTTTTTGATTCTTGTTACCAATAACTAAGTAATTTAGAGAATGTGTACTGTATGATAAATGATCATTATTAGTGTCTGGAAGATCATTATCTACAATTGGCAAAGCATATGGTTCATTGATAAGCTCTGGGTTGGAATTTAAATCAACTGTGTTTTTCTCGAAAGAACATCTGGACAAATAATCTGCAAGTACATTAGAAGAGCCGGGAATGTGATCGAAAGTGTATGTATATTCTGATAATTCTGTTAACCATCTAGTTGTTATATCAGCGGGATTAGTTGTTTTCTTGTATTTTTTTAAAGGAGCACTATCGGATAAAATTACAAACTTTCTGTTATATAGGTAGTATTTAAAAGCGATTACAGATTTGTAAATGGCCATTAATTCAAGTTTTAGTGCTGGATAACGTTTTTCAGACTGTTTAAGAGATTTTGAAAAAAATGCAATGGGAAGTAATTGTCCTTCATGTTCCTGTAACAGAGCACCTCCTATGGCTATAATTGACGCATCTGTGTTTACATAAAAAGTTTTAGACCAATCGGGTAAACGAACCATGGGAGACTTAAAGAACACCTGTTGCATTTGATCAAATAATTTTTGATGTTTTTGAGTCCATTTAAATGTTGTTTTTGGTGTAGTGAGATCGATAAGTGGTTGGATAATTTTTGAAAAAGAAGGCACTAGAGATTTGTAAAATGTGACCAGACCAATAAACCTTTTTAATTGTCTTTTTGTTGTCGGTGTTGGAAAAGAATTTATTTTGACAATATTTGATTGGACGGGAGAAATGGAATGATTTTCAATGTGAAAACCTAAGTAGTCAACAGCGGTTTTGTGAAATGAACATTTATTGGGCGAGAGCGTTAAATTATATTTGGATAAAATTTCAAGTACTTTCTGTAATTTTGCACATGTTTCCTCAAAAGAATTAGAACCAAAGATCAAATCGTCTTGATATGCAAAAATACCTTCCATTTCTAATTCATCAATAATAGTGTCCATTAAATTTTGAAAGAAACTACTACTATTCTTTAATCCAAATACCAATCTTTTAAAACGAAAAGTACCGTAAATGCATGTGAATGTAAGTGGATCTTGATATTTTTCAGGTAAATTTATCTGATGGTAGGCCTGTTGAAAATCTAACGAAGTGAAATATTTTTATGCAGATAAATTTGAAATGATTGTCTGTATTTTGGGAAGTGGATATGAAGATCCTTGTAAGACGGAATTTAGCATTCTTAAATCAAGAGCTAGTCTGTATTTTTGTTTTGCAGACCCATCAGACTTCTTTCTAACCAGCAAAATAGGACATGCCCATTCTGAACAGTTACGTTCAATAATATTTGCTTCCAGAAGTTGATTTATTTGCTCTTTCATTTCTTGGTGTAATGATTGTGGTACAGGAAAAGGTAGTGTTTTGATTGGGTAGTCATTAATGAATTTGAGATTTGGAATAACCTTGTCTGTGTGACCTAATGTTTTCATTGATTTAGAAAAAGAACTGTAGTATTTTAGCAATAATGAGCCTAAGGTTTTTGCTTGTTGAGTGTCTAGATGTTCCAATTTGAAGTCTTGTATTGTTAAATCTTCCTTTCTTTTTTTTAAGACCTCATCTGAAGCTTGAATATAATTGCAAATAAACTGTTGTAAATTATCATGAGGTTGAATATTGAAGCTGTTGATGTTGTCGCATGACTTCATGGTCTGTGAAAAATTGTCGTTTTTAAATGGTTCCATAATTTCTGAAACTTCATATAAAATTCCTATTCGTGCATTTTTGTTTATGTGTACTGGTTTGTTAGAAGAATTTTGTAAGAATATGTATACATGTGATTTTTGTAGGTGTTTGTTATGATTTTCCCGATCGACCGATTCAACATCATTATTGTTACCTAGCAGACTGTCATAACAAATAATTTGTTTATTAGAAATAGTGCTTTCAAAACAGTACTGCATTGAAGGGTTTAAAGAATCAGTGTCGATGGAAATCCATGTTTTCTCATGTGGTTCAAGTTTTAATTTATGTGCAAGGCGAATCGTTTTGACTGAATTTGACGGAGAGTTTACATGTTCACTTAGACGATTTATGTCTTTGCCATCAGCTGACGCGCTAAGTAATGGCACATGAAATTCATTTGTTGACATTCTATTTTTGTGAACATCAATTATGATCCTGTGTTTATGAATAAAATCAAATCCTAATATTCCTTGAAAACTAGAGGTATCGGGAATGTCAACAATATAAAAGTTGTGGCTAAAAGATTTGTGATGAATTCTGATTGATGCTTTTATACATGCGGTGAAGTCAACATCGGAATTTACTGTTTTAAGAGTAACTGTTGTGCCTAACCTTTTATATTTAAGTTTATTCTTAATAGAATCGAAAAGGGACTGTGATAAAAGAGAAATTGTCGACCCTGTGTCTAAAAGTAAGATTGTGTCTGTCCTTGCTATAGAGGCCTTTATAAGGGGGAGTGTTGGGGAATTATTATTCACATTTGAAATAACCTCAACTTTCTTTTCGTCACTTGATGATGCAGTTTGCGATGAACTTTCAGTTGATCTGTGCACTGTTTGTGACGACCCATTCCTGGTCATTTTTATGTTTGTTGTGGTCTGTGAAGCGACCGAATTGACTAGCCTTTCCTTAGAAATTTTTGGAAGAGTTTCATCAAACGACCATGGGAATGTAGAGCAAGTTGCTGATGTTAAAATGTTTTCCTGAGATGCAAAGCCATCAGCTAAATTACATCTCCTTAATAGTTTAAAGATTCCCCTTTCTGATTACTTTTTTTGCGAAAATTTGGATTGAATTTGTAGTTTTGATATCCACCTCTATTCGCATTTGATCTTCTCCATTTAAAACAAAATTTTGCAGTGTGGCCACGTTTCAAACACAACTGACAAGTGGGTGGAGAATTCGATTTGTTATGTTTATTTGTGCGGACATATCCATGACCAGTGTGTCTTGTTTTAAAGTCCATTTTATACTGATCATGCGAGTTTTGTGGGCGAGAGGGTTGATTATGGGTGTTATTTTTGTCCTCGCTACCTGTTAACGACAAAGCGTTAATTTTTTCATTTAGTGATTTCAACTGCATTGCGATCGTGTCTGCGGAGCTAGATGACGCGCAGGGCTGCAATATTTTCTCGTTTTGCATAATTTCCTGGAGAGTTTGTGCTCTATCTACTGCTTGTTTATACGTTGATATTCCCTCTTCTTGTATTTTTACCCTTAAATTCGAGGGAATCGCTGAAATAAATTTTGTAAATTTAATATTATCAAGAGCCGTTCTATCTGTTATAGTGTCATGCACGCGAGCAGTGAGAGTGTTAATACGATGGGCTAAATTTCTAATTGATTCTTCTGGCAATAATAATAGATTATTGAATTCAACCAGTGCTGCAGTTTTACTCGGGGGAGCGAAAAATGCTCTGAACTCTTTCTCGACGAAATCTAAGTCGTTAGATTTATATATTTCAGGGTTTTGCGTAAAAAAGGTTAAGGCTGGGCCTGTCAATTTTCCACCCAGAAACTGAATAGTTTCATCTTGTTTCCATTTTTGTATACGGGCTAATGTTCGTAACTGGTTAAAAAAAAAGTCTAGTAACGTGGGTTCACCATCAAAATTGGTCACTTTAAAAGTTAGTTTGCTGGCCATGTTTGGCTAACGAGTGAGCAAATATAGATATTTTGTTTGCAATAAATTATTAGCTAAATAAATCTTTACCTTAAAATATTAAAAATTCAGGTGGGGAAAATTTTGTTTACCTAAAATATTCACAGTAACTTACCAGAAAATATTTTACCGCAAAAAAAATTACTTATAAGCAAAATATATAATAAATGAATAAATAAAATGAATGCAATCTCTCTTTTTTTTTTTTTTTTTTTTTTAAAGAAAAAAAAAGAACAAAATACCTATATCTCCAGAATGAACAATTATTCACACCAAAAATATATTATCTTTCCTTTTTATTATTATCGATCTATATATATATTTTTTTTATTTTTTTTTTTTTTTTATTCTTAACCAAGAGATATCTTAATTTTCAAAAGAACCAACAATTTGGAAAAAAATTATGCAAATATATAAATTAATCGCTCATTCTGCAGACTGCAATACTCATTGTGGCAGATAAATAAAAAGTAATATGAACTTTATATAGAAAAAGTATGTCTGCCTTATTATAAAATCAAAATTTTATGCAATATATTAAATAAAATTTCAGTCATAAAACAAATGTGTTATCTAGGCAAACCTTCGAGAGATAATAACAATTATATTATACCTTTCATTATAAATATTGTTTCTATTAAATATATAAGCTTTTATAAAAATATTAAAAGAAATGCATATAGAATTATCCTTTCTCCTTTCAAAATAATAATACGTTCAATATTTGAAAAAGAAAATGTCATTGCATAATAGGAAAAAGGAAAAAAAATTTAGAATTAATCAATAATATGCAAAAATTCTCTTCTTCACCTATTCTTTATTAAAAACTTCTCCTGTGAATGTTTAATTTAATAATTTTTTTTACATACAGAATATAATTTACCAACTTACCTATAATATGCCGGCAAAAAAATAACATTAAAACAGAAAATAATCAGAAATTGTTTAAATTTAATAAGTTCTGTTTGTTACATTGGTTTAAAAAAAATAAAATTACTGAAGTGATCTTATCATTATTATTCTCTTTTTTTTTATAATTCAATTAGATACTGCACATTATTGACATAACAAAAAATTTTGTTTAAAGGATAACTTACCTTGTTGTACGAGAATTTTTTTTTATAAAAGATTTGTTCTAACATACCCTGTTATTTAAAAATATCTATCTAATGAATCAGCTGTAAGAGAAAAATTTAATATAATTAAGTTTTATCGTGGTTTATGTGAGTATGGATGCAAACAGTTCATTCTTTGTTAATTTGTTCTCCTTATCAGCTGGAAACTTAAACAGCTGACATTATTCACTTTATTTGAATCTCAGTTGCGGAGAGAGAAAAAAAAAAAAAAACACCGAACTATCAATGATCTGAATGTAGATCGAAGTCCACTGGCTAGTGAATATCGAAACGAATGCAGAATTACGAACGCATAGTTCGAAAGTTTTGAATCGTTTGGGTTAAGCAGATGTTACTAAGAGTACTTTTGACGTCATAGTCTTTTTTTTTTTTTTTTTTTTTTTTTGCTAATATTCTAGTGTTTAATGAAGAGAAAAAGGGTTCTTAAATGCGGGATACGGACCTTCTATTTAGCTTATTATCAGTTGGATAAAGAAAAAATAAAAGCACCGAAACATTAACTTCACTGTTGAACTTGAATGCTTGGAAGTCCGTGAATTCTGCAGGATTTTGGTTTAGAGTGCATCTACAGGGAAGCGCCAAAAGTTGACGGATTTAGAAAATATAAGAAATAGAATTCCTGTAGGAGTTCTAACGGCATATGGAACGGTGATATATTTTTAAAAAATATACGTGCAGAAATCACAGGGGCTCATAGGGAGCGAAGCACAATACATGGCACTGATTGTAGAAACGTATCACTGGGCGTCATTCACATGGAGCATGAAGCACAGTCACACAGGAATCGTGCATAGATTAACACGGAGGAATGCAGGTTGGAAAATTGATGAACTTCTATTTAGCACAATTTAGTAGCAAGATTTTTTTGTAATAGGCACATTTGCAGACAAACATGGACACTGGTATTATAGTTCGTGGCACTGGGCGTGGTGCAGATGGAGCACGTTGGGCATAGAACACTGAGCATGGGGTTGGCAGGCACTGGGCGCAGTTGAGTGAGACAGCAAGACGAGATGGATGTGGCGTAGAGAGGACACATTTCGAGCAAAGAAGTCAACCGACGATATCCGATGTAGGACAATAACTGGAGTTAAGTGGATCTCCGTCGTTCGTACCAGTGGGTGACATCTACGGAGCATGGGACTGGAAGATAGCAGGCGGGTGTTCATCCACAGACATATAGATGAGAGTTGTAGGAAAGAGACTGGAGAATAAATTTAGTGGAGATATGTGCAGCAAAGTCCCGAGAATAACTTTGGGGTAAGGTGAAGCAAAAGTTTTTTTTAAAACCGTCCACTCGGTCCGGTGGGATGGAAATATGCAGGCGGTAATTTTCTTAGACGCATGCTGATAATCCAAAGCACGGGAGATCACGGGAGAGTGCAGGTGAAGAAAAAAAAGCGTCCCCTCTTCTGCCAACAATATACCTCTTTTTTTTTTTTTTTTTTTTTTTTTTTTTTTTAACTGGAGAAAAAGCTGGTTACGCACCAAAATTTATAAAGTGGTTTGGCTGATCAGATCATATTTCGTAGTTGTTGTACGTGATCAAATAAAACAATCCACATGAACCAGGTTCGTGTATAATAAAAAAAACTCCAGAATAGATGTCAAGTCGTTTTATTGTAATATCACCATGAGGATGTCAAGATGGTCGCGGACAGAAGAGGGGGAAACAAGAAAGGCCGCTCTTAAGCAGTCATTATTATGCGGAGACAGAAAGCAAAGTGAGTTGTTTCCACGATACAAGTTGGAATTGCACTGACAAGAATCTCGCCAAAATAGGGTTGTTACAGAGTGTCTAGGCGTAAATACTTTCAGACAGAGATAGGCATAACCAATGGTATTTACCCAGCAGGGTCACCAGATTTTGGCGACAGGACGGATTTTGATTCAAAAATTAATATCACCCTGGCGATTATAACCGACAAATATCTTTCTCATGAGAACGGATTTTTCGACAGACAAAATAGTATATGCCTTTAACAATGAGAATATATTTTTAGACATGGGTGTGAGTGATTGCGTTCTTACCACTACCATATAAGGGCATGCATTTGGGCCAAATGGAAGATTCGCATAACTTTTGTAGCCACAAAAATGTGCAATGCACATATCGTGTTATAAGCTTGGTTACGGAAAGTAAAATTACGAAAAGGCATCTGTGCTGATTTAATTCTTTTCTTTTTTTTATTTTAATCGAAAAGCCGTGAGATATTAGTGATCGAGCATAAGTGAAAATGAAAAAGGGAAAGGGTATAAATTACAGCGGGCTTATTGTTTGAAGTTAAAGATAACACGATTAAATTTTGACAAAGGAAGGGGGAAAATATAAATTAAATAAAGGATAGGGTTTGTTAAAACTTAATATATGATTCTCATATCATAGTTACCCTTTTATGATATTACATTATTTAACAAAAAGGTTTTCTCTGTTTATGTTTATATTGTAAACAAATGCATAAAATAATTTTATTATTTCTAATCGGTGTGTTTATATGCAACATAACTCTAATTGTAATAATACGAATTTTTGTGTATGTTTATTGAGAATTAATTTGAAACATAAAATGCAAAAGTATTGCCCGTGGGCGGAAATACACATGTCCAAAAGAAGTGAATTCGCGTCAGCAATCAACAGTATGATAATAGAACAAAATAATAATAAAAATTCTTAAACTAAAAGGCTTCAAAAGTGGATTTAGCGTTTAAAATTTTCTTTTAAAGTATGAAATATTTTAAGGAATTTTAATTTATGCAATAGGACATTATATGTAATATTTCCTTTTTATCAGCATCATGAGGTATTAATATAATTAAATTAATATAAAATTAAACATGATCATTTGAAATATCCAAAAGATTACGGAACAAAATAATAATAATAAATCTTAAACTAAAAGGCTTCAAAAGTGGATTTAGCGTTTAAAATTTTCTTGTAAAGTATGAAATGTTTTTTAATTTATGCAATAGGACATTATATGTAATATTTTCTTTTTATCAGAATCATGAGGTATTAATATAATTAAATTAATAGAAAATTAAAAATGATCATTTGAAATATCCAAAAGATTACGGAACAAAATAATAATAATAAATCTTAAACTAAAAGGCTTCAAAAGTGAATTTAGCGTTTGAAATTTTCTTTGAAAGTATGAAATATTTTACGGAATTTTAATTTATGCAATAGGACATTATATGTAATATTTCCTTTTTATCAGCATCATGAAGTATTATATTAATATAATTAAATCAATAGAAAATTAAAAATTATCATTTGAAATCTTCAAAAGATTATATATAATAAAGTTGAATGATATGTGACTTGAAGGATTGAACATAGAATAAAAAAGGTTTGATTATATTTTGCTGAAAAACATTTTTTTCTATTGCTTCATAAAGAAACATAATCTATGAAAATGCTGACGAAAAAGTTTTTAAGGAGGTCTTCATGATTCAGTATTCTCTTGTAAAGACTGCTAGGAAATATTATCTGGAGTTTTGATTTTTGTAAAAGGACATTATATGTAATCACATTTCTCAAAGATCTTACACACATCAACATCAGAGATTTCACACAACAAAAGATATTGTACAGTATTATTTTAATAGAAAAGTAAAATAATTAAGCTATTCCCGAACCACACTCAACGAAGTTTGGACTGTATCCGCAGGACGAGAATGAATTTTAAATCCTCGTACTTTATCGTCTCATCCTAATGAAATTGAAGTATCTCTCCTGCTCATTTTTCAATTGACCACCCAATCATTGAATCGGATTTGATAAAATTTAACGATGTTTTCCAATTGGCAGGTGATTACGAAAATGACTCATAACATATAGAAGAAATTGAAAATTGATTATTTTGGTTATTTACGGCAATGTACGAAATGGTTTGTTGTGAAGGCAAACCTTAACGAAGTATGTAGGGTCATTCTAAAATAGGGCAATTTATCTCTGGTTAGTTGGCGTAAGGTCGGGTCCTTTAAATAATACATGGTTCCGTTAAAAAGTTAGAATATTGGAAATTAAAACTGAAAAAGGTATAGTTACGAGTTCTATTTCAAAAGTTTGGACCCTTATAGTGAACGATAAATAATATGCATAACCATGATCCATTCAATTTAGTGTACTATTATCATTTATCTATGACATATGTTTTCTGAAAAGTATACAATGTATATTATTTTAAATGTGGTAAAGGTGTATTGTTTGTTAAGTATGATGTATGATGATATTAAGTTTGTATGTATATGGGTTTGAAAACTAATCCTTATTGTATGTAATTTGTTTAATAATAGTTACTTTATATTATACTAGCAAGCTACGCCCGCTGCGCTGGTCTGTTTCTACAAATGAACCTTTAATCAAACGAAATATATCATTTAATTTGACCTTGTATTTGAAAGCAATCTGTATATTTATCTGGAATAACCTTCCACATTACTGAAAAAGGAAGCCATTGCGCTATTATATTTTCTGATGTGCAGTCAAAATTTTAGCTGTTATAGACCAACTCTTTTATTTGGTCATTTACAGTTAGGGTTTGGTAAAGAACGATAAAACTATATGCAACATACTAAAACCATCACTAAAAATTATCGAACTAACAATGCAAACAAATTAACTAACAAAATCCATCCATCAGAAATTTTTATAATGGTTAATCTTTGATAATCGGGTTCATCTGATAATAGAACTTTTCCATATATTTCTAAAACTAACATAGAATGATAAGAAATATACTAAAACCATCCTCAAGAAATATCTACTTAATAATGCAAGTCGAAAAAAATACGCCCAGTAAAATCTTTCAAAAAAGCTAATCTTTCGGAATCGGGTTCACCTGACTATATAACCTTCACACACAACTGTTTGACTAAGCAACGAAGAACAATTTGTAGTACACTAAAACCATTCCTGAAATAGCATCTAACTAACAATACAATTATCACCAAAATTCGTCCAGTAGAACTTTTTAAAAAGGCTAATCTTTCATAATCGGGTTCACCTGATTATAGAACTTTCCCCCATAACTAAGCAAAGTAGAACGATATGTTATACAATAAAACCTTCCCTGAAAAATTATATATCTAACAGTTCAAGCTCTATGAAAATCCATTCAGCAGAACTCAATTTATAAGCAGCCGGAACGAAACTTCATATATAAGGTAGAAGTAAATAGAAGTATATTGCTATTAATATAATTTACATTTGAATAAAAAAAGGGTACTTTTCGGTTAGCCGGGCGCCAGTGATATATGTATATATATATATATATATATATATATATATTCATACATATAAGTGTATATGTATATATATATATATATCTATATATATGTATATATATGTATGTATAGATATATATGTGTGTATATTTACATGTATATATATATCACTGGCGCCCGGCTAACCGAAAAATATAATTGTTTGGGGACAAAAGTAGAATCAAAATCGCCAAAAACAAAAGTTCAATCGGCCAAAATTGTTTCAATATCAGTCTTGCACATTGAATAATTTTTTAAGCTTTACGAACTTTCTCAATCATGTTTAAATTAAATATTTTCGTTTTATAATATTATCTCTCCTCAAAACTGTTTTTCTTTTCTTTCTATTTTTTTTCTTTAAAAAAAAAAATTAGTAACAGTTTTTTCTTTTATTTTTCGAGATATATAGTCATTTCAATTTTTTCTGCAACCAAAAAAAAAAAAAAAAAAAAAAAAAAAAAAAAAAGACACCTTTAGGCTTAAAATCAAATTGTTTAGGGTCAAAAGTACAATCAAAATCGCCAAAACAAAAGATAACTCACCAAATATTGTTTCAATAGAAATCTTCCATTGAATAATTTTTTAAGCATTACGAACTTTCCCAATCATGTTTAAGTTAAATATTTTCGTTTTATAATATTATCTCTCATCAAAACTGTTTTTCTTTCTCTTTCTTTCTTTTTTTTAAATAAAATTAGCATCAGTTTTTTCTTTTATTTTTCAAGATGTTTAGTCTTTTCAATTCTTTCTGCAAGTACAATGATCGCCAAAAAATTAGCAATGGTAACCTTTTCGGCCAAAATAACAGAACTTTCTATCATAATTCTATAACTAATGTACGTAGAACGTTGTGTTATATACTAAAACCTTCCCTGATACGTTTCCTCAAAATCCATTCAGCGGAACTCGAGTTATAAAGGAACGGAACGAAATTTCCGTTTGTGTTTTATATATATAGTAGATGTTATTAAATGTTGGCATATGTCAATGGGACCTTTATGTTAGAGGGTGCTCTTAAGCTTGTTGAAACGCGTTTCTTTGAATCATTCTAGTGGAATTTTGTTTTTACCGTTTGGCAACAGTTAGTTGCATCAATTTGTTGTTTCCCGATAATCGGTGCCACCTATGGTACGTTCGATGGATCCAGCTAATTTCGTACAATATACCCAAATTTAGTAAATTTTTATGTATTATTTTGTGTATACAAAGGTGTTTTTTTTAAAGTAATAATTCGCATTAACATAGAACCAGCAACCCCAACATATTCAAATGTTTTCATTCAAATTTTGAAATATAAAATGTTCGGTTTATTAAATTTTTATGTTTCATGTAAAAGTAAAGTAAACACAATATGCATGGTTTTTTAAATATCTTTTAATTTATGTTTTCTTAACATAAATGATAATAAAAAGCTTTCCATTAATGCAAATTTAAATTTATCTTAAAAAAAAAAAAGAAAAAAAATCCGCTTACCTTTGAAAATAAGTATGTAAAAAGACATTTGTCAGCATTATATACTGAAAGACCTTAATATTCTGGAAGAATACTTAATCTATGAAAAGATGGCTTTCAAAAAAGTTTTGAAAGAAGATTAATGAATCGATATTTGTAGCTAAGCTTACCCGAAACTTGTTTGATGTTAATTTCTCAAGTAAACCAAATTCCTGCCATCCTAAAAAATATGTATTTAATCATTCATTTTTCCCCCCGATTCCTTCTTTTCATTAAAAAAACAAGAACGAAAAATCATGCGTCACGCATAGATTATGTAACACTTTCCAATACTTCTTTGCCGAGAGGGTTTCTAACTAAACAATTTTGAAAACGCATAAAATATTTAAAAATCGAATTTCAGGAATTACCAACAATGTTCTGAAAAATATCCGAGCTTTTTTGTGAATCCCTGTAAATGATCTATAGATTTTTATATATACTAAATAGAATGCTCAATTTTAGTTCAGTTAGGATAGCATGGTTTAAAATTTCCCTTCTGAAATTTCCGACAATAAACGGAAATGTACTCGAGAACTTTTGTGCTGCCTGTATACAATCTATACAATTTAAACACAACAAGTAATAGACAAAAAATGAGTTAAACTTAAGAACGCGTTCAGCAACAGAAAAAGCATTCCCAGCAATTATTATTAATAAGCAGTACTTTAACCGAATTCTTTTGTGTGTCCTTGTAAATGAACGATGAAAGCTATACGCACAATATTCTATAGTAAGCCTCTTGTAATCTACGTTAGTGATATATATCAATTTCAATATGTTTGCAGTAGTGAAACTACACTGGCCTCCAAAAGTTAAGGTACAACATGTTTTTCGAAGCTCACCACACAAAAACTGGCAGTAAGATTAACCCTTTCCGGCACAGACAAAGTCTGTTGCACAGACAAAGTTCGTAAAATGAGAAATTTATGACTGATACCGGAATTTACAAACGACTGTTTTAGAAAGTAAGAAGTCCTTATTTTAAGCTTTCATTATAGAAACAAAATTTTATTAAAATATTCTTGGTGCCGAACGCAAGTTTGATATTAAAATTATGTGTGCCCGGAGTGGGACCACTGTGCCGGAAAGGGTTAAACTTCATAGATTATATGAATGACAATAATAAGTTTTAAAAAAACTTACGCAAAAATTAAAGCTACCACTTTTATTTTATAGAAAAGAATAGGTATTTGTGAATGAGAGATAAACATGCAACTAGGAAGCTTTCGTAATTTAGAGTGTAAGTTTTGTTGTATTCGAACTATTGTTGCCAGTGTTGTTCACAACAGCCAGTAGAGTCTAGAAGAAGTCGTTTGCCCGATTCATTAAGGTGGTGGGCGGTAGGATGGATGGAAATGGGGTTGTCACAGGCCGATACTGCTAGACGGCTCAATGTGTCTCGCAGTGTGGTCCAACGGCTCTGGGATCAGTATGAAACCGAAGATTCTGTGTCCAGAACACATGTTCCAGGCCTCCCACGCGTTACAACACCTGCAGAAGACTGGTTTCAAGTTTGTCACAAGAATAAAAAAATAATAATCGACAGACAGACAAACCGAATTCATAAACATTTTTCAACTATGTTGGAATATGCTAAAAATTAGTTAAAAATGAAGTATTTATGCGAAGGTATATACCTTCTTTACCTTTTAAGAGTGATTCTTTTATTTCTTATTTGTGTTAGTTTATATTTTATATTATTTTAACCTTCGGAACTTGGTAAATTTTGTTTCTTTTACTATTATGTATACATTGGGGATTTTATTACACTGGCCTCCAAAAGTTAAGGTACGACATGTTTTTCGAAGCTCACCAGACAAAAAATAGCAGTCAGATTAAACTTCATAGTTTATATGAATGACAATAATAAGCTTTAAAAAAACTTACTCAAAAATTATAACTACAACTTTTATTTTATAGAAAAGAATAGGTATTTGTGAATGAGAGAAAAATATGCAATTACGAAACTTTCGTAATTTCACGTGTAAGTTTTGTTGTATTCGAGCTGTTGTTGTCAGTTTTGTTCACAACATCCTGTAGGGTCTAGAAATGTCTAGAAGAAGTAGTTTGCCCGATTCATTAAGGTGGCGGGTGGTAGGATGGATGGAAATGGTGTTGTCACAGGCCGATACTGCTAGACGGCTCAATGAGTCCAACGACTCTGGGATCAGTATAAATCCAAAGATTCTGTGTCCAGAAGACATGTTCCAAGCCGCCCACGCGTTACAACACCTGCAGAAAACTGGTTTCTAGCTCTTTCGGCCCGAAGGAGAAGACGCAGTACTGTGCCGCAACTCATTGCAGACCACTTTGCAGCATCAGGGAGAAGAATCTCCGCTACTACGGTGTGAAGACGTCTTCACAGTGCAGGTCTCTATGCGAGGCGACCAGTTGTGTGTATCCCCCTCAACAGACGACAGAGAAGGACCCGCTTATGTTGGGCAAGAGGACATGTTTCTTGAACCAGACAACAGTGGGCTTCTGTACTCTTCACAGACGAGTCCAGATTCACACTGGAGAGTGATTCAGGACCTCTTCTGATCTGGAGAGAACAATGCACTCGACATCATCAATCAAAGACTGTAGAAACAGACAGGTACAGAAATGGTGGAATCATGGTTTGGGCAGGGATCTCACTCGGAGGCCACACTGACCTGCATGTGTTCCATGGAGGAACTGTGACTGGTGCGTGATATCGGGATGAGAACATTGATTCATATGTGCACCCATATGCCGGTGCTATTGGTAATGGTTTTATTCTAATGGATGATAATGCGAGACCACACCGAGCTGTGGTTGTTGAGGATTATCTTGAGGATCACGGTTTGGAGAGAATGGAATGGCCAGCTCACTCTCCAGACTTGAATCCGATAGAACATCTATGGGACTATGTTGGAAGACAGCTTGTGGCTTTAAGTCCTCCTCCAAGGTCATTAAATGAGCTGGAACAAGGCTTACTCCAAGTCCGGTCAGCGTTCCCTATTTCGGTGTCCGACAATTTAATTGAGAGCATGGAAAGTCGATGCCACCAATGCATTCAAGTCCGGGGTGGACATATTCCGTATTAGAACCAGTTTTTTAATGTTTCTGTCACATTTTACTGCATAATAGTGCGATGTACTGATTTCTCCAAGAATGGAATTTTCCACCATGAGTGCTTTTTGTTGTAATTTCATTATGCATTTAACTTAAGTAATTTTTTATATCGCATTTAATAAATAACAGTTTATCGCACATTTCCTACAAATTTGTTGTTTCTATATTCATTCATTTGCAAATTAGACGCAAAAAACCTGTTGTACCTTAACTTTTGGAGGTCAGTGTACATAGATACACACACTGCCACACACAGTACAGGGGCCTGATTATCGGCGATTCAAACTGCCAGCAGTAAATTTAAATAGTAAACTAAATAGAATTCGACTTGTTTAAACGACTTAGTCATGTAGAATTTATGTCAAAAATTTCTACTCGTTTTTACTGCATATGTATCCAACCGGTAATTAGGTCTTGCATAGGGTTGCCACATTGGCATTTTTTAATTCAGGTATTTCGATATGATATCAGAAATTTGCAATTGTGATTTTTGGCTAATTTAATGAGAGACATTTTGTGATTACATGAAGTAAATATTTCTTTCAGAATTTCCGGTGTGAATTCGAAATTTCTGAATTTAAAAAAAAGGACAAACTGGCAACCCTGGTCCGGCACAATTACCACTATTTCTAAATATTATGTACACCATAATTAATCGAGAAATCATGCAATTTAAAAATGTGAAGGTAGTGGCAGCAAATGTGAGCACCTCTACAGGATGTCCCATAAGGCCGTCCACATTTTAAAAACTCATAATAAATTAATAAACTGTCGTAGCAGAGTGCGGTTTACACCATTTTACCTGTGAAAGTGTTCAGTCAAGTTTTTGATACAAAAGACACAAATAGTTGAAGTTTTCTCTGAATTTTTTTTTTACTACAAAATGTTCGAATACTGGGCAAGTCTTATGGGGAAACCGCACAACGACACAACATTGTGTTAGATTTTTATGTTTTTTTGAAATGAGAATTTGGTATGGGACTCCATGAACTACTTTGTTTCTTTTTCCACGAAAATCTCCCCTCTTTGAGAAATCTTTTGGCGCAAACCGTACTACGATGCTATAATTTGATAGTTTTCTATGAATGTTTGAAAATCGAACAACATTTATTGGACCATTTATAGGATATATACAGGGTATCCACGTACGTCTTGTTCACCCCTATTAAAATTAGAGCGGCGTCAACTATATTAATAAACGTTGTGTCTAGGTATAGTAAAGAGTCTATTCGCTACGTGATTTAACTACTTACAGTGCCCGTTTAGCGGAAAAGAATGGAGTTAGTCTCCTTGTGTGAAAATCGGCATGAGGGGCGAAAAATAATTTCAATTAAGAGGTTGTAGAGCTTCCTCGATTTAGACTGAAACAATTACTTAAGTGTAAAAGAAATATTAAAAGTCCTGAACTCTGAAATTTTTGTACCATAAGCTTAAATGCGCCACAAATTGCATTCAATAGTGTGGATCTGGGCAACCGGGATATGTATTAGGTAATAAACATCCGGGTAATTCTTAGACGTACTTAAATTCTTAGGTAATTCTTAGGTGTTAAAAACTGTTAACTTTATTTGCTTCACGTGTTTGAATGTAAGTATTTAAAACTTTTTTCTCATTCTATACAAATTTTCTAAGCTGTAATTCACATACAAGTAAGTTTTCTATTCCTTACGAAAAAGGGCCTCTGAAAAATTACACACCAACTTTTACTTTCAACATTTTCAAATTTGTTTATAGCAGAGATTTTTTTTACTTCAATTTCAGAACATTAAAACAGAACATTAAAAATAATTCCGTTTAACTCATATACTGATAGTTTAAATCACCGATAGTTTAAAAATAATATAAAGTTGATATGATTATATTAACAGGTGTATTCAAGATCCTTATGTGCGTTAGATTTTGTTTTTATGCTTATGTTAGAGAATTTGAACTGTGTTTTATATAAGAGTACTTAGTTTTTTTTAAAAAAAAAGACTTATTGTCTTATTCAGATTGTTTAAAAATTATATAAAACTTCTTTTACTATTATATACCTATCCAATGAGCATTACCATTAATGATTTTTTTTATGAAACTTTTGAGAAATAATATATAAATAAAAATTGGGCTTAAAATTACTGCTAGATTTTTTTAATTTACATTTTGTATATACAAAAATATTTACTACATAAATTTTGTTCAACGTGTTATTTGACATCATACACTTAACTTTTAAATTAATAAATTTTTTAACCAAAAATAGAACCGACTTCAAAAACTACTACAAAGTAAAAAATAATTTTTTTTAGGTAATAGTTAATAAGAAATTAAATTAAGAGCATTGTATTTACCATGCATATTATTATATTTATGTACATTATTTTGATTTTTTCGAATCGGTGCCAGCCAAGCCAAGTTAAAGCCATGTTACCATTTTTAAACATTTCATCTGATGTTATAAATGTGTATTCTCAAATGAGATTAGCAACTTATATGTCGACAAACATTGCTTTGGACAGTTAATCATTTAAATCATTGTATTTTCTACCATTTGATGAGTTATATGTATTTTTTTTATTGTCTCGTATTTATGCAGATTTAACTTATACGCGTGTTACGATTTATATTGGATATTTTGTTTTAAATTTTGTACTTGGCTTGGCTGGCACCGACTCCAAAAAATCAAATTAATGTACATAAATATAATAATATGCATGGTAAATACAATGCTCTTAATTTAATTTCTTATTAACTATTACCTAAAAAAAATATTTTTTACTTTGTAGTAGTTTTTGAAGTCGGTTCTATTTTTGGTTAAAAAATTTTTTTTCGCTTTTTAGTAGTTTTTGAAGTCGGTTCTATTTTTGGTAAAAAAGTTTATTTTTCGCTTTTTAGTAGTTTTTGAAGTCGGTTCAATTTTTGGTTAAAAAGTTTATTTTTCGCTTTTTAGTGGTTTTTGAAGTCGGGTTTTTTTTTTTTTTTTTTTTTTGGTTAAAAAGTTTATTTATTTATTTATTACTTTAGTGATATCTATATTTATATTAAACCATATTGTTGCTAATATATTTTTTATTTCACGCTAACCTTGGCAGTAGACTCGATTACGGAAGATTAGAAATTTTATCATTATTCTCACCTAATCGTCTTGGATATTGTGTCATAATCGGGCTGTATACTACAGTTTTGATAACTGTGTAACTCACTGATTTCGGTGCTTATGCTTAATGTGTACTGATTTTTACGATCCGTACAAGGTAAATACACTGCGCCAACAATGTCGCCTATAATACTATTCGGAGTAACCCCTTTCTTTCTATATTGTCACTCTATAATTAATATTATGTAGTAGAAATATTAAAAGACATTTGCAGAAGCATTTATATACAACTGTATTGCATAATATAATATAGATATTGGATATTTTAAAGGCAGTTTCCAACTAGTGCGCCACAGGTGATAAATCGCCAAATATTTTCTGTAACTCGTACATTTATATGGGATTTGAAACAACAATGTATTTAATTATGCGCCAATAAACGCTCGTCAAAATATGCCAAACCGCTGTGAAACTGCAACAATGGAACTTTTAAAAGATTCAAAAGTAGATTTGTTGTGGCATAATTTATAGTTTTTATCCGTACGTTGTATTATATTTATCCAATTCACAATTTTATGTAATTTTGCTTTTCACATTTAGCAACACTCAAAACTTTTTGTTTAGATCTTAAAAAGTTTGTTCTATGAAAATAAATCCGACAAGTTAAAGCTGATTTAAATATGTCAGTCTTTTTATTATTTGCAAATTCACGTAATAGAATATTTTATGATATGAAATGAAAGTCGTCTGCCCAACAAATTAACTATTTTTAAAATGCTTATTTTTTTTTTCGTTTTTATTGAATTTCTGAAAAAGTACTGAACCAATTTTCATAAAATTTAAATGGGACCAATTCGAGAGTATTCTCTTTCGAATAATAAAAATAATCACATAAATAGGACGCAAAGTTCCGGAGTAATCGGTGAACATACATAAAAGATTTTAAAAGATTCAAAAGTAGATTTGTTGTAGCATAATTTATAGTTTTTATCTGTACGTTGTATTATATTTATCCAATTCACAATTTTATGTAATTTTGCTTTTCAAATTTGGCAACACTCAAAAGCCAACAAATTAACTATTTTTAAAATGTTCATTTTTTTTCGTTTTTGTTCAATTTCTGAAAAAGTGTTGAACCAATTTTGATAAAATTTAAATGGGACCAATTCGAGAGTATTCTCTTTCGAATAAAACAAAAATCACATAAATAGGACGCATAGTTCCGGAGTAATCGGTGTACATACATAAAAAAAAAAAATACATACACGTCGAATTGATAACCTCCTCCTTTTTTGAGTCGGTTAAAAAAGAGAAAAACTACTATATCTCTTTCAATATTTATACATTTGTAATTGATCGTAACTTTTTTTTTGTTTTCTGGTGAAACACAGGCATTACTTAATTTTCTGAAATTATAGCAGCAGTATCTAAAGCAATTTTTTATGCACTGAAATACTAATATCTAATCAACGTTGCCAGTGGGCTAATCTTTAAAATTCAAATTGTTTGATTGGCACCACTTTTTTAAAATGGTATAATTATCTTTGCTTTTGATTTATTTAAGTCGTGATTAGATAAGACGAATTTTACTTTAAAAAAAAAAAAAAACTGGTGGTTAATTTCGATTAACAAACAAGAAATCAGAATCAACAAAAAAGTAGCCTACTGGTAACAATGATCTGAATTGTCCTACAAATTATGTTGAAAGGTGGGAGGGAAATGCGACAAATTTTCATAGAAAGTAGAATTTCCTTATGTGCAGTGGTGTTATGAATGGTAAAGAGGACAAAATGATGCCACCTCCTTGCACTAGATCTACTTTTTATAATTATAAACAGAGCTGCCAAGTTCCCACCAAACTTCCGTAGTATTTGGTTTAATCTGACCCAGTTTAACGACGCTTAAAAACAGAAAAATTATTGGATAACTCTTTATTTATTTAATTTCAGGTTTCTACGTGGAACTTATTTAATTTCATTTCTTAAAAAAATTCTGGTGCGAAACTTGTTAAAACTGGGTCAATTTAATCCACATATTACGAAATATTAATGAGAGCTTGGCACCTCTGTTATAAAGAAGATTTCAGCAATGTCCGATTAGCATTTGTCGATGCCTATCTGGAATTTGTATATGTTGATGTTGGGACAAATGGGAGAATTCGTGATGGCAGAGTATGGGCAAAAGCAAAGTTAAAACAAGCTATAGATAGTTTAAATATGATGGATGATAAATGATGTTTGAATGATTGCTCTTATTTATAATGATATTCTATATCCTGAAAATATAAAAAAGTTCCTTTTTAATAGACTGAAAATCTCTCTATATCCATGCATACTAATCTGTAGTTTAAATATAATAATTAAAACTTTTATAAATTAATAATATTGAAAGATAAACTGATACTGTTTAGAAAATATATTTACAAAAAGTTAAACAGTACACAGACATAAATACAGTTTACACCGAGCACACTCCTCTCCCCGCCCTCCCCCATACAAAAAGTCCTTTCTTTCTTTTTCTTTTCTTTTCTTTGTTTTTGTTTATTTTTTTGTTTATTTGTTTATTTATTTTAATTTAATTAAAAATAATAAATTTTATTATTTAAAAAAAAAATCACAAATTTAAAAGAAATTTTATTTTATTAAATTTGAAAGTCCAGCGAAGGGCAAGTTGCCCTCCCCTTGCAGGCACCTATCCCTACTAGAGATGAGTTCGGGTTCTGTTTTCAGAGCCCGAACCATACAATTTGAAATCCGACCCCACCCGAACATGAAAAAATTAGTGACACCAAAGCCCGAGCCCGATACCGAAAATACGCAGAAGAACAATGTTAATAACACTTTAAAATTGTTTCAAAAATTATTTTCTCATTTAAAAATATTTTCTTACATAGAAATAAGAATTAATGCAAAAAAAAAAAAAAAAAAAAAAAAAAAAAAAAAAAAAAAAACAACTCCCTCACGATAACATATAGCAATTTTCATGTTCGTGAAGTTTAAAATAGTAAACTTATGTGTACCCAACCGCTGGAAGAAATCTGGAAAACATTTAATTTTATTCTTTTAAAATGCCGTTGTACAACTATGGCAGAAAGACACGAGTTCTCTTTAATTTAAAAGCTTCAGAATTATATACAGTCGAACCCCGCTATAATGAACCCGGGATATAGTGAACACTCGGATATAGTGAACTTTTTTGCTGGTCCTGTCCGAACTCCCATTTAACTAATGTTATTTTATACGCTTATAGTGGACAGCTGAGATTTTGGTAGTTCGTTTATAGTGGACTCAAATTTTATTTCCCCAGATATCTTTTTTCAGTTCTCCAACTTTAAACTTGCACTAATTGTGACTGAAAATGATGACATGGCTTTATATTGTGTCAAATTTCACTCTTTCACGCTCATCACCTAAACAGCACATGCTTCTTCTCTTCTTCCCCTCCTCTCCCTATTACAGGATTCTATTATTCTTCGTTTTTCCCAAATTCTAGGTATAAGCTCTGGTGCTCACTTGCTAACTTCGTCCCCGCCCCTCGGTATAATCGGAATAGTCCAAGAATGTCCCTCGTTTTACAGTATCTCTCTTCATTATTCTTTTGATTGATTTGAGATAAGAAGACGTTTTTTCAAGAGCAGCTAAAAATTTGTAAAAATGGCGAATTCTTTGAAAAGAAAAGCACTTTCGATTGATGTTAAGGTTAAAATAATTAAACGTATTGAAGATGGAACAAATCAATCGGTATTGTGCAAGGAATTTTCTTTGTCAAAATTTACAGTTTCGAACATTTGGAAAAATCGCAGTGCAACTCTTGCTGCACACAATAAAAATTTGAATTCTTCGAAGGAACTACGTCGGGCTGAAAGAGAAAATGTGGAAGAAGCTCTATTAAAATGGTTCGCTATTCAGCGGGATAGAAATCTTCTTGTGACCGGACCCATGCTTCAAATTAAAGCGAATGTGTTTGCCGAAAAATTCGGAGAAAACAGTTTTGTGTGCTCTTATGGATGGCTGGATAGGTTCAAAAAACGTAACAATATTTCTTGTGGAAAGATTGTGGTGAAGCAGCAAGTGTTTGTGCATCGGATGTGGAAAAGTGGAAAGCTCAAGCGTGGCCGGATGCAATCCAGGGTTATGAAGAGAAGGATATTATTAATGCTGACGAAGCTGGATTATTTTACAAAATGACTCCCGATCAGACGTTAAAATTTAAAGGAGAAAAGTGCACTAACGGGAAGCTCTCGAAAGTGAGAATAAGTGTTCTTGTATGTGCAAATATGAACGGATCAGAAAAGCGAAAATTAACTGTCGTGGATAAATCCCAAAAACCAAGGTGTTTAAAAAATGTTAAAAAACTGCCCGTCAATTACAAAGCTAATCAAAAATCCAGGATGACTTCCAGTTTTTTTTAAGAAGAGCTTCGACAGTGAGACAATGATTTGTTGAAGCAAAAACGTAAAATTGTTCTTCTTGTCGACAATTGTACAGCTCATCCTCACTTAGAAAATCTGAAATGCATTAAACACGTTTTTCCCCCCTCCAAACACGACTTCTGTGCTACAGCCCATGGACCAGGGCGTTATTCGCAGCCTGGAGTCCCACTATAGGAAACTAGTGATGCATATTTTGGAGAATTATGAAGAGAACAATACGGAATACAATATCTCACTTTTGGAAGCAGTCATTTTGTTGTAAAAGTCATGGAGACAGGTGACATCAGCAACAATCCGCAACTGTTTCTGATGCACAGGTCTTTCGAAAGATGTGTTGTGGGAAGGAAAAGATGCCAACGTGGAGGATGAAGAAATCTTACCAATAGCTCTGTGGCTGGAAAAGCATAATGTGAACATTTTTACAAGGGACGTTACTGAGCACTTTGAATCTTGCGATAATGAAGTGTATACTTCTGGTACCCCCACAAATGATGACATTGTATCTGAAGTTAAACAAAAGAACGATGTTAAAGAAGACTTAGAAGACAATATTGAAGAAGAATTTGAAATTTCAGCACCTTCTGTCTCGGAAGTGAAATCAGCAGCGAATATACTAAACATTTTTTTTCTACAGATAATGTGGACCAAAAAATATTAGATTCTTTACTAATTGTTGATAAGAAAATTGATGAACTCTACTTAAAATCGAACTACATTCAATCAAAAATCACAAATTTCTTCCATAGAATGTAAAAATAAAATCAAGTTTTAGTAAGTAACTTTTTTCTTTTTATTATTTGATTTATTGTCAATTTAATTAGTTAATGATTTGTAAGTAAATAACGTATTATAGCAATCATTATTTTTAACAATACATCATATACTAAAAAATCAATAATAACAATCATATGCAGAAAAATATTTTCTTTTTAAAAAATTTGGATATAGTGAACATATTTCTGGGTCCGTAGACGGTTCACTATAGCGGGGTTCGACTGTATAAATGAAAATGATATATTTATCCTTATATTTCATCAAAAATATTTCAATTTCCTGTCAAACTGATTTTTATAGTATTGTCGATAGATTAATATATTATTAAATAAACTGGAATATAATAGTTATGAATATATCTTAAAAAATAATTTAAAAATAAGTTCTACAAGGGTATGCCATTGCTGGCACGTTTACCCTATATAAATTCAATTATCTCTGTATAAATTATATAAATTGTTAGCAATTTCTATTTAAACACAAAGAAATCTTCTTAAAATATGTAGTATGAAAATACAATTAAGAACATTAAACGTCCCATCTCTATCCTACATACATGAAAAAAAATAATTGAAGGATAATTTAGAAGAATATCTGAAATATTTCTCAAAATTTCTCATAAGATAAATTACAAATACGTTACACAACAATAACTTAAATATATAAGTTAAATAGTTTGAAATAAAATATCTGGTGTGAAATATTTTTATAAAATTTGAGTAAATTTTCCCGCGGTTCTGGTGATAGAATACGAAATCTGTGAAACAAATTTTATTCACAGGGAAATTTGATTAAACTTGAATTTCGATGCACATTCACAAGACTTTGCTCAAAAATACTTTTGATTTTAATATCTAAATTTTACAATATTCAAAATGAAAAACACTTCGTATAATAAAGAAATCATGTCAATGTTTAGAATGAAGTCCTACATATTCAAATGTTTTCCCTGTGTTGAAATATAAAATGTTTGTTTCAGTAAATTTTTATGGTCCATGTAAAAGCGAGATAAACATAATATGGATATATTTTTAAATAAATTTTCTTTATGTTTTCTTAACTTAAACAAGTTGGAAATTCTACGTCAAACGTGACAAAGGAGATTCGTACTGTTATTATTTCACAGCAATGAATTACATCGTCTGTTATTACGATATGATTAATTTCCGTAATGAAATAAGCACTTTTTAAGTTGGAAACATTTTATCTTTTGGTGACATTTACTGAAAATTCCAATGGGAAACTTAAACCTAGCTTTGAAAATTTCAGAACTTGATATACATATTTAGACGCTTTTTCTATTTAATATCTATTTCAAGGGAAACATCTATCCAAAAAACTGTCGGTAGATTACAGAATTGCTGTAATTAAACAATTTTAGTATACAAATTCAGTTTTTAAATTCAACGGAAATAATATGACTCTATCTTAAATAGGACGTAATCACCATGGCAACATAGAATGGATTATCGTTAATTTTTTTTCGTATGATAGGATTTAATAGAATGAAGAATATGACTATAACTTGGTAATAGAGGTTATAAAATGTCATATAACCCATTCGGGACCATGGGTGCATATATGCACCCTCAAAAAGAGCATACAGAATTTGTTTTAGGCACCAGTAAAAAATAAAAGTAATATTTGCTTTCTGCTATTCGAGCATTTTTGTGATAGCTTGAGTAAAAGTAGCTTTTTTAAAAAAAAGTGGTGCCAACCGAATAAAATGTGTGTAAAGTGTCCCGAAGTGAATAACATCATACATCTCAGATAACTTGGTCATCTCGGTCGCTTGACGATTAATCCTCGGAAACTGCTATAAGAAGGAAGTACCGATTTTTAAACAAATCAAATTACTTGATAAAGATTTTTATCAATGTCTTTTTAAGTTTGATTCGATTTTCATGAAATTTGAAATGACTCTACAAAATTCTGCAACGATACTATGTATTAAATTTCAAACCATTCGGTTGGGTAGTTCTTGAACTGTTATATGCGGACGGACGGACGGGCCATACGACGACTATAGGTGCTACGTATTTATATAATTACCCCGAATGCAGCTAAGATTCCATTCATCCAAATATGTATATATATTTCTAATTAGCTTGCTTTTATAAGTATTATGTTATTAAACATTGGCATATGTCAACGGGGCCGGTTTGTTAGAGAGTGTTTTTGAAATCGTTGAAACGCTGGCTGTTCTTTGAAGCATTCTAGTGTAATTTTGGTTTTGCCGTTTGGCAACAGTTCGTTGTATCAATTAATTGTTTCTAAATAATCTCAGCCGTCTATGGTACGTTCGCTGAATCCAGCTAATTTCGTACAATGTACCGAACTGTAAATAGTAAATTTTTATATATTATTTTGTGTTTACAAAGGTTTTTGTCAAGTAATAGTTCATATTAGTATTGAACCAGCAATCCCTATATATATTTAAATGTATCCACTCTGTTGAATTATAAAATGTTTGGTTTACTAAATTTTTATGCTACATGTAAAAGCAAAATAAATGTAATATGAATATATTTAAAATACATTTTTTAATGTTTTCTTAACTGAAAAATAATAAAATTTTCCATTCAACCAAAATCTTCTTTTTTTAAACAGCTTACCTTTTAAAATAAGTATATAAAAAGAAATTTATCAGCATTATGCTCTAAAAGACTTTAATATTCAGGAAGGGAGCTTAGTCAATGAAAAGTGACTTTCAAAAAAGATTTGGAAGAAGATTAATGGATCACTATTTATAGCTAAGCATACCCGAAACATGTTTGATGATAATTCATCAAAAAAATCAAATTTCTGCCAGTGTAAAAAAAAATATTTATTTAATCATTCAGTTTTTTTTCTCTACTTTCGTCTTTTCATTTTAATAAAACTACATGAAAGTAAATTTTTTATGCGAAGGCAAGTTTAGGTAGTTTTAATTCACATTTTTTTTGTTTCTATTTTAGAATTTTTCGAGATTCGTAAACTCGTAAGTTTCTTTTATTTTACTATTCTTATTGGTGATTTTATGATATAGATGCACGCATCATACAACACCTCAATTTCCAAATAATAACTACACCTTATTCAATCGATCAATCTTAAGACTTAATAAGATCAATGTAGTAGCAGAAAATGTAAGCACCACTGCAGCGTGTCCCATAAATCTTTGATATTAAAAAA
Source organism: Maratus michaelseni (assembly GCA_963931845.1). Classification (NCBI taxonomy): domain Eukaryota; kingdom Metazoa; phylum Arthropoda; class Arachnida; order Araneae; family Salticidae; genus Maratus; species Maratus michaelseni. Next base: position 80,773,024 of record OZ007598.1, read on the forward strand.
ATTCATGATAAATTAACAATTTATCGTATCATATTGAGGTTTGCATCATAAGACTTGGCAAAGTATGAAATGTTTTAGTACAAAAGACAAAAGTAGTTGAATTTTTCTCTGAATTAATTTTTGCTGCAAAATGTCATACTACTGGGCAAGTCTTATTGTGGAAATAACATTTGGGTATAGCAGTTTGTTAGATTTGTGTAATTGTTTAAATGGAAATAGATTTATATGACTCCCTGAACTCTTATGGTGCAAACGGTACACCAATAATAAAATTGGTTATTTTTTTAATCCATTTTTGAGAGGTGAATGACATTTATGGGCCCATTTATAAGATATATACAGGGTGTATACTAAAGTCTTGTCCAATCGCATTAACATTAGAGCGAAAGCAACTATATTAATAAACGCGGTGACTAATTATAGTAATGTTACTATGTGCTACGCAATTTGACTAGTTACACCACCGCCTAACGGGAAAGAATGTAGTTAGTTCTCCTGTCTCGAAATCGATACGAGATGCGAGAAAAATGTCAATTAAATGGTTGTAGAGCGTCTTCGATTTAGTCTGAAACAATGTTTTACATGTAAAAATAACTTTATTAAAATCCCTTATATCTAATATTTATATACCATCAGCTTAAATGCGCCACAAATTGCCTTCAAAATTGTATCATTATAAGGTAGATGTGCATTTATTAATAAAACTAACACTTGATACAAGGAAAATTTAATTAAACAAGTTGGAAATTATACGTTATACGTGACAAATGAGGTGCGTTTGTTTTACAACAAGTTTCACAATGTAAAAAAATCCTTCTCATTATTTCAGTGAAATGAATTATATCGTCTGCTATGAGCGAAACCAGCATGCTTTTCTTTTTCTTATTACGTATGCCACGTTTACAAATGCGAAATTGTTTCTACGTCAGACAGCGCTGCGAAATTCACCATGGAGATCTTGCTTTGTGAATGATTATCTCCATGGTTTATTATTTTCATGACTCATGATGAACGAATTTCCTATGTTTATTTACTCTAATGGATTGAGATATTCGGCTGTTAACCTAATTTCCACTGGTGTTATCTCAGAGTCTATACATTTTTTAATGTAACTCATCTCTCAAGCAAACAATTTTTTTGAACGATATTTCTAAAAATGTAACTTTTATGCAATTTTATTCGAAAAAATAATTTTGAAAAAAATGGCCGCCTGGCATCAGGACCTGGTTACCGACGAGGCACACTTCCACCAGTAAAATCTAACAGAAATTTTCTTGTTATTAAAACGCCCAATTCATGCAAAATGACTGTCACGAATAAGCAAAAAATTTGTATTCTTTTTTACTGGTGGCAGTGTGCAACGTTGGTAATCAGGCTCTGCCTGCCATATGATAAAAGAAGTGGTTTGCCCGTATTTGTTTTCCTCAGTCACATGACTTGCGCTTTTAGTATACAGATTACGTATGATAAGATTTAATAGAATAAAAATAACTTTTATTAATATATTTTTGAGTTTTTTTTCGATTTTCATAAAAATTGAAATGACTCGACAAAATTCTGCAACGATATATTAAATATCGAATCATTCGGTTGGGTAGTTTTTGCGCTGTTATATTGGACAGACGGACAGACAGACTGACTAGACGACGACTATACGTACTACTTATTTATATAATTACGTTTAGTATGTCATACGTGTCCACCGTCAAAACACTTGCAGAGTGCATAATGTATTGCTTCCGATGATGAGCACAGTTAGCATACATACATTATTTTTCGAAATAAAATAAACCGTACCTTGTTTAAATTTATATTTTACAATTACATTTACGAAAAAATTAAAGAACCCATTTTGATGGCAAACTTATAAATATGCAGGACCGTGTCCTGAGTTAGAGATGAAAAGAAAATGTCACATCAAAAAATTAAACTGATAAAAAGAAAGTTGAAAGTGTTAAAAAAAAGACGAGCGTACGGAACAATCAAACTTTAAAATTCGCTGAAACATAATAGATGCACAGAAAGAAGGTAGCAGACTCGGGTGAGGGCTGAAATTTTATAAAATATCAGTTATAAGTCAAAATATTGTAAAAAAGTGTCGTCAAAATTAGTGATGGGCATAACGATTATTTCGATTATTCGAATGAATCATTCGGGCATGCGCAGAAGCATATCTGTCAAACTTCAAAATTATTTATTCAATTACTACCAGAAATTAAAAAAAAAAAGATTTCTGATAAAATTAGAAACTTTTAGTTATTTATTTTTTTTAATTTCTGGTAGTAATTGAATAAAAACATTTGAAGTTTGACAGACATGCTTCTACACATTCCCGAATGATTCATTCGAATAATCGAAATATTTGTTATGCCCATCACTAGTCAAAATGTAAACTTGAGTTTATCGCCGAAAATCAACAAAAACTTTCAAACTTTGAATTAGTGTATCTTCAAAACTTTTTTGTGTATAAGCATGAAATTTTGACTATTAACTAAACAGATTGTGCTTTTTGGTATAATACCATTAGAAACTAACTAGTCTTTTAAAGAATTTGAATATTGTTGAAAATAAAGTTGCTCTTTTTTTTATTCCGTAAGTCATTGCGAGCATGATATCCTGAGAACGTATGACTGGATTGTTACGATATATCATGCAGATAATAAGCTCAAATGTATTTAAAAATGACCTACTCTTAGGTCAAAATTATTTCATTAACCATGTAAAAAATTATTTTTGTAAAAAATCTAAAAATTTTACATTTTTAATGAATAAAAATAGTCGTAATTAAAAATGTTATCATTATACATATTTAAAAGTAGATAATTTTAAATACACATATGCGCTTATTATTTACATCAAATTTCATAACAATCTATGTATACATTTTCAAGATATCATGCGCGCAATGACTTGCGGAGTAAAGAAAAAGAGCTATTTTAATTTCAACAATGCACAAATTCAGTAAAATATTAGTCAGTTTCTAATAGCATTATATTAAAAAGCACAATATATTAAACAAATAATAAAAAATTTATGTTTATACATATAAAAGTTTTGAAAATACACTAATTCAAACTTAGATTGTTTTTTTCGATTTCCGTCGCGCTTAAAAGGTACAAAAGACCCCTTAAACCTGAGATATCGCAAGAGTTGAGAGTTATTGATCAAGTTTGAGATATCGCAAAAATAACACGTGGTATGGTCGGTGCCTCCCTTCGGTTTTTGCTAAATAAAAACTAAAAAGAAGACAAAGTTTGGGAAGGAAATTATAGATAGCAAATGAACTGTCGGCCAGACAAATTTGTCCTGTTTCTAAATTATGTATTTTGGAAAAATTTACAAATAGCAGTAAATAATTCAAATTACGGAGAAAGCAAATAGTTTTCGCCGAACAAGGAATAATAGTATGAAATTCCTAGGGAGGCGCAAAAGGGAGAAATATTCGGAGAAAATAATAGTTCGAATGACAGTTTCGAGCGATACATTCGAGCATACGCAAAAAGAGACACCCTATCGTTCGAATGAAACAAATGAATTTTCTTTCTACAGATGAGGTGTAACCGAATGAAATACCTCAGTCATGAGCAAAAGCAAATTTTACTTCATAAACTGAAACCAGAAATTTTGTAAGAAAAAGACTTACGTTAAGAGACATGTACAAACAATAAGCATTTCTTAAAATATTTTTTCTGGTCCGAACATAGAGCTCGAAGCCGCAGGGGTTCGTCGATAACTTCAAGTTCCCCAGCTCATCTTATTTTAAACATATTAAGGTGTTTAATTTTTTATCTTTCCTTTTAAATTTCTCCGGTTTCAATTTTAAGATTTTTTCCCCCTCTCTACCTGGCTTCCGCAAGTGTCTCGGTATACAAGGGACGTGCAAAGGACCATCACGCGAAACGCCGCGCTCCGTAAATTCTGCGGCGGTATAAAAGGTCTAAATGAAACAGGAGATGAACATAGTAACGGCGGTATTATACCGTGATGGTCTTTTGCTACGTCCCTTTTATTCTGAGGACACTTCCGGAAGCCAGGTAGAAAGGAAATAAAAATCGTGGTGGTCCTTTGCCACGTCCTTTTTTATACCCAGACACTTGCGGCAGCCAGGTAAAAAGGAAAAAAAATATGAAAATTGAAACTTTTCAAATTTAATAGGAAAAATGAACAAATTAAACACCTCGAAAAGTGAGAAGGGGTAGGGCCCGGGCTCTGAAGCTATCTACGAACCCCTGCTGCTTCAAGCTCTACTAAAACAAGAAATTTTGTAAAAAATATGACTTACGTTAAGAGACATGTACAAAGAAAAAGCATTTCTTAAAATACTTTTTCTGGTCTCAAATATGTTTATTTTACTTGAATGTCAAATGCCACCATTCGTAAAAAATAATCGCTCGAGTGATTGTTTCGAGTTATATTTCTATATTTCAAATATTCGACTGATTAATAATAACCGAATTGTTCGAGTGATTAAGTCGCGTAATGGCACAACACTTAATTGAATCTTCTTGGCGGTTTCGTATATAATATTAATTTCATTTATCTAAATTTAAGAATACAAACCGTTTTTATTTTCCTGTACAACTCTATGAAGAATCACTGTTTGATTACGGGGTTGAGACACTATTTTTCCCAAATACTATATATTTTAAAATTCTATTCACACCACTTTTTTAGAAATACTATCTGCCATACAGTTATACTCGGATATTTGCAAGAAATATCTACCACAAATATATTTTTTGTAATTTGTTGTACGAATGAATATATAAAAATAGTTACCAGTCCTGCCCGCAAAATGTTAAAGAAAAAGTGAATAAAAAGCGTACTGTTTATTTTCTTTGGCTCACGCGATCCAAAGTATTGAACTATAGTATCAAAAGTGGTTGTTACTATTTAACAGGTAATAAAAAAAAATTAAGTCAATTCCTACTTAGGTCAGAAAGAAATTTTTTTCCAGTGTTCTACACGCTTCGCTGCTGACAGCATTTATTCCTAAATGTATATCCTGCTAAATATCTTATATAAGAGAATTTTTTTTCTTCCACATAAAACTAAAATTAATTAATTAAATTTAATTAATTAATTAATATTTGAAAAAACTGTATTAACATCAAGTGTCATCCACTAAAAGTTAAAAAAAATGTATTTGAACTTGAGTGGATGAATAAAAAGTATTTTATTAACGATTGAAAATTTGAACAAGATATATATAGGAAGAGTGTGAACTAATAGTAGCCACTGGCGACCAGTTTGGTCTCCCTTAAATGTATGTTAAACATTGCAACACGTTACATTTATTCATAATTTAATTTTCCCTTAATCCTTCGCCAAATCGGAAGATTCTAATAGACCAATCATGAACTTTTACGATCATGGTAGCATTTCGCATATTTTTTGGGCTCATGTGTCACATACGCACGTTGGCGCGATTTTTCCCCCCCGCCAATTTGGCGAAAAAAAAATTATGGAAATTGTTTTTTATTTACTTTTATTTTTTTTTAGTTCTATAAATTATTTTTGATATGTATATCAATATTTATTTACATCAAACTATCATTTATTTATTTTTATTTCCTTTTTTAATTATGAGTATTTTTGTTAGCTGGGAGCAGATGATAAATCGCCAAATATTGTTCCCATCACCATCATTCATACTACATTAATTTAATTTTAAATTATAAACCTGTCACTCATTTAATTTAAAATACTTAACTTTAATCTAAAATGCTTATATTACATAAATTTAAAATACTTCACACTTTTCATTTAAATAGAAAAAAATAAATAAGAAATAATATCATAAATCAAAACATTTGATTTAAAAATTAAAGTCTCGTTTCTAATTTGTACACGCGGTAAATAAAAGCTGTATTAGCGATTTAAAAAATGGTAAAAATTTGATTCATTAAATATTATTACATGAGATCAATTTACGTCAAGAAAAGGTCCGGAAGGAAGTTGAGTTGTATAGCGCATAATTAGGGTAAACTTTGATTGTCTCACTGGTGCGAATTATTTTTTTTTTTTTTTGACGCGAGGCAGCGGTCCAAAAATTCATTCGCGTAGAACTTGCTTTGCGAATGATTACCTCCATAATTTAATATTTTAAATGTTCAAGACGAATCAATCTTTTTTTTTGTTGTTTACTTTCATGAATAGAGAATTTGAACTGTGAACCTAATTTCGACTGAAGTTATTGCAGAATATATACATAATTGAACGTAAGTCATCTCTCAAATATTAATTTATTTTGAACGACCTTTCTTAAAATGTAACTTTTATGCAGTTTTATTCGAAAAGGTAATTTTGAATAAAAATGGCCGCCTGGCATATGAAAAAGTGAAACGGCCTTCCCGGAACTGTTGATGACAGTCACATGACTTACGCTTTTATTTTAGAAGACTAGCCGCCTCTGGCGACCAGTTTGGTCTCCCTTAAATGTATGTTAAACATTGCAACACGTTACATTTATTCATAATTTAATTTTCCCTTAATTATTCGCCAAATCGGAAGATTCTAATAGACAAGTCATGAACTTTTGCGATCATGGTAGCATTTCGCATATTTTTTGGGCACAGGTGTCACATACGCACGTTGGCGCGATTTTCCCCCCCGCGAATTTGGCGAAAAAATTTTTATGGAAATTGTTGTTTATTTACTTTTATTTTTTTTTTAGTTCTATAAATTATTTTTGATATGTATATCAATATTTATTTACATCAAACTATCATTTATTTATTTTTATTTCCTTTTTTAATTATGAGTATTTTTGTTAGCCGGGAGCAGATGATAAATCGCCAAATATTGTTCCCATCACCATCATTCATACTACATTAATTTAATTTTAAATTATAAACCTGTCACTCATTTCATTTAAAATACTTAACTTTAATCCGAAATGCTTATATTACATAAATTTAAAATACTTCACACTTTTCATTTAAATAGAAAAAAAAAAGAAATAATATCATAAATCAAAACATTTGATTTCAAAGTCGAAGTATTGTTTCTAATTTGTACCCGCGATAAATAAAAGCTGTATTAGCGATTTTAAAAATTCTAAAAATTTGATTCATTAAATATTATTACATGAGTTCAATTTACGTCAAGAAAAGGTCCAGAAGGAAGTTGAGTTGTATAGCACATAATCATGGTAAACTTTGATTGTCTCACTGGTGCGAATTATTTTTTTGACGCGAGGCAGCGGTCCAAAAATTCATTCGCGGAGAACTTGCTTTGCGAATGATTACCTCCATGATTTAATATTTTAAATGTTGACGACGAATCAATTTTTTTTTTTTTTGTTTACTTTCATGAATAGAGAATTTGAACTGTGAACCTAATTTTGACTGAAATTATTGCAGAATATATACATAATTGAACGTAAGTCACCTCTCAAATATTAATTTATTTTGAACGATCTTTCTTAAAATGTAACTTTTATGCAGTTTTATTCGAAAAAATAATTTTTAATAAAAATGGCCGCCTGGCATATGAAAAAGTGAAACGGCCATCCCGGAACTGTTGATGACAGTCACATGACTTACGCTTTTATTTTAGAGGATGTTTATCGTACAACAAAAAACACAAATGGTTGCAACAATGTAATTAATTTAATTTGCCAATTGAATGTGTTACGAACTGTATATAGCCAAATCAGCACCCCCTATTTGAAGGGTTTAAAGGCACAAATTCCATGTTTTCAGAATTTTCTGGTTAATTGTGTGACAAAACCTACTTACTTGTCAAATTTCATGATTCTACGACTGTTAGAAGTACCTTAGTTATTTGATGATCACCAACTTTAGTTATTTGATGATCCCCTGTGAGTCAGTGACAAAAAAGCCCTGTTTCGGAATTGCATATTTCAAAAAATATTAAATACAGAAATTCGAAATCGTGGAACCTAGTTCAGTTTGATTATATTAATGTGTGTTAAAAAGGAAAACTCTCTAGCTCTCCCCAAAACGTACTTATGAGGGGGTGAAAAGTAGGCCGAAATGGTCAGGGAAAAGGTAGCTACGGCCTGTGCGAACTTGGCGGACGCACTGCCGTGCTCCCAGATAGGTAGAGTGTGAACTAATAATAGGAATTGAAAAATAAAAGTTGATACCATTTCTAATATATATATATATACAGGGTGTTCCGTTAAAGGGGTCCAATATTAATAGGGGTAATAGAGGAGATCACATGGAGCATAAATCAGTATATAAAGCCTGGTCGGATCTCAATAGTTTTCAAGTTACAGCAAATAGAATGAAAATTCGGAAAATTGTAAAAGAACCCTCATTGCTAAACTATCGATAATGCTACAGAAAAACGAAGCACATATTTAGAAAGAGCAGAAAAAAACCTACAAAATGACATCAATTGTATTAAAATAGCAATATTTATTGACGAGTTACAAGCCCTGAAACAGTGAAAAAAGTACGAAATCCAATATACATCAAAATAGTTAATCGTTAATTCCAAAAAGACAACTCTAGCTACAACAAGGAAAATGTAGTAAAATTTGGTCCATTCCGAAAACTTTCGAAAAAGCTTACAATGAACCATATCGGTTTAATTGTGTGAGAGAAATTAATCAGTTTCTTAGTTACAACTCCGCTTTCTTTGACACTAGCAAAGGTTAAACTCCGCCCATCACGATTGGAAACACCGCCTTTTTAATTACTCTCAACTATACATTTTCGATCATGCTTCTTCTGAGATGCAACATTTTTAATTATTCAAGAGTTGAATGAACCAAAATAACTTTACAATAATAGTCTACATTTTAAAGTGGTCTTTTATTGATATAAAGCTTAAGTTAAATTCCTTAAAATTAAACTGGTGGTGAAAATTCGGAAATAATTAAAAATATTGCGATTTGTAACTATGCAAGAAGTTTCAGTACATGTTTTACATGGACAATTATTGTATGTATATGTGCATCATAATTTATGATAGGAAATAATAATAACAAATAGCATAATAATTTTATTAATTATAAATTTAAAAAAGACACTAAATTTTAAATTAATTCATACAAACTTTGTAATTTACAATTTGAGTACACCACAGTCTGTGACTTACAAAATATTGTGCCAAAAAGTGTTGAAAATAAAAGAAAAATGACAAATAAAGAATTACATTCCACGTACTTTATGACATATGTGAAGTATAGTCTTCTGGCCTGCGCTGCACAGTTCAATGTCGGAAGGCAGACGAACGGACATTATTATAATAGGTGTTCGAAGTTGCGCCCATTAACAGAATCGCACAGCCGACAGCGACGTCGTAAAGATTGGCGAACACGCCGAAAAACTCCGACGGAGTTGGGAATGTCTCCTGCAGCGACAACGATTCGCGCTAGTAAATCCTCCGGTGTATCCACAGGCGTTTCATACACCAGCGATTTAAGGTGTCCCCAAACAAAAAAGTCTAACGGATTGAGGTCTGGAGAGCGTGCAGGCCAAGCAACAGGTCCACTGCGTCCAATCCATTTCCCAGGATATGTTGAATTGAGATGATTGCGAACACCTATGAAAAAATGTGCCGGTGCGCCATCGTGCATAAACCACATATTGTGGCGCAATGTTGCTGGCACATTTTGCAGTAACTGCGGTAAGATATCCCGTAGGAAAACCAAGTACGTACTGCCATTGAGTACATCTGGGAGTAAATATGGTCCTATGAGATAATCGCCGAGGACACCTGCCCATATGTTCACACTGAACTTTTGTTGTGCGTTCGACGGGAAAACAGTGTGCGGATTTGTATATGACCATGTGTGCATATTGTGCGTGTTTACCCCGCCCTCTCTCGTAAATGTTGCTTCATCAGTAAATAAAATATTTTCCAGAAATTGTGGATTATTTTCTGTTACATTAAGCAACCAGCGTACGAATTATGTCCGCTGAGCACAATCTGTTACTGATAACAGTTGTACCCGCTGCACATGAAAGGGGTGCATGTTTTCTGCACGCAGAACACGCCACACACTTTGGTGAGAAACACCGACTTCAGACGCAGCAGCTCGTCTACTCGTGGAGGGGTTATCTTTAAAAATATTCAGTACATCTTCTTCCATTGCAGGTTTTCGTACATGTCGAGGTTTCCCTGCATCAATGCTTGCTGTATTAAACGATCCAGTCTCCCGTAATCGTCTATCGATTTTTATGAAGAGTTTCGAACTTGGGCAACGTCTCCTTGGAAATTGCTCACGGTACATGCGCTGTGCTAGACATGCATTTCCATGAGCTTGCCCGTACATCAGATGCATGTCCGCATATTCTTCGTTAGAGTATTCCGGCATAATTATTATACATCAACTTACTACAATCCCACTTACAACAGCCTCCCTTTAACATAACGCCCACTGAAGACTGCTGTTTTATTACACTTTTCTTCCTATACACATAGAAAATTTGCATAAAAAGTACTTCTTCTTCATCATCCTGAAAATTCATGGAGGAAACGCAGCAGTCACGGAGTTTGCTTTAAGACAAGGCGAGAGCTGCACAATATGTCATTCACTTGACCAGACTGAATAATGAAAGGGTATTGATAGAGCTTGATCAGAAATGTATAATTGAAAGATATTAAAACGGGGTGTTTACAATCGTCATGGGTGGAGTTTCGCTCTTTCCGAGCGTGCAACAGTACAGAGTTGTAACTAGGGAACTGCTTGATTTCTCCCATACAATTAAACTGATATGTTTTATTGTCAGCTTCTTCGAAAGCTTTCGGAATGGACCAAATTTTATAACATTTTCCTTGATGTAGGTAGAGTTGCATTTTTGGAATTAACGATTAACTATTTTGCTAAATATTTGATTTTGTATTTTTTCACTGTTTCAGAGCTTGTAACTCGCCATTAATTCTCAATATTCTAAAACAACTTATGTCATTTCGTAGGATTTTTCCTGCTCTTTCTAAATATGTGCTTCGTTTTTATGTAGCATTATCGATAGTTTAGCAATGAGGGTTTTTTTACAAATTTCCGATTTTTCATTCTATTTGCTGTAACTTGAAAATTATTCAGATCCGGCCAGGCATTATATACTGATTTATGCTCCGTGTGATCTCCTCTATTACCCCTATTAATATTGGACCCCTTTAACGGAACACCCTGTATACTACCCACGAAGCATAATTTGTGGTTAGAATTTAATACTAGACGATTTGTTACAACATATATCTTTTTACATGATTTTTCCAGCAAAAATAGATGGAAAATTATCAATTTTTTCCGGGTTTTGTTCATTTATTATATATTTATAAGTTTATAGCAGAAAGCGTTTTCTGTAATTTTATGTAAATTCAAAAATTTATTAATTATTTGCTTTCATGCTCTAAAACTTAAAATAAAACTTCCAGAATACGGAAATTTAATATTTCTAAATGTAACATTTTTCAAAACTTGCTTAAGTCCTCAGGCGAGTTATTAAAAATGCATTTATGTCTACTGGAAATATATATTCCGTGAAACTCAAAAAGCATACTCTAAAATAAATAATAGTAATTTTTCTTTTCAAATTTCTTAATGCATTTTGAAAAACAAAATTCGATAGGTGCTATTTTGTAAGCAGATATACATCACATCTGCTAGATATCTTTGGCATCTTATAGTCTCGCATGTCATTCTATTTATTTATTTATTTATTTTCCAGAGATCGGAGTTTATATAATCAAAATATGCATGGAATATATCATAATAAATAATGTAGAATAATGCATGTATTCTACGTTAATAGAAAATCATGCAGTTGTTTCAAATTACGGAGGGAAATGTTTAATTTATTTATTCATTATGGACGTTCCATCTTGCACTGCAATCTTGTAACCTTGCCATATAAGAGTGAGAGAATGCTAGATTGGATGTCGTCCGGTTAGCTCAAAATGGTAGAACATTGATGGGTAATACCAATGATTCCGTGTTCGATCCCCGGTCTGGACTTTTTTTTCACTTTGTTGGTTGTACGCTGTGTAGTAATTGATAATTCACATAGTTTGTATTTATTTATTTTACTACATAAAAATTGTTTAACATGCAAAACTATTATTCACCAATTATAGACAAATTCATAAAAGTAACAAGAGCGAAAAATCATGCCTCAAGCATAGATTATGTAACACTTTCCAACACTTCCAAAACGATTTTGTAAATTTTTAAAGTAAGGTGTAAGATGATATCTAACTAAACAATTTTGAAAACGCATAACATATTTAAAAAATGAATTTCAGGAATTACCAACAATATTTGGAAAAATAGCCGAGCTCTTTTCTGCAGCCCTGTATATGATCTATAGATCTGTATATATACTAAATAGAATGCTAAATTTTAGTTCAGTTAAGAAACGCGTAGTGCAGTTTAAAATTTCTCTTCTGCAATTTCCGACAATAAACGGAAATGTACTCGAGAACTTTCGTGCTGCTCTGTATACAATCTATACAATTTATACACACCAAGCAGTAGACGAAAAATGAGTTAAATTTAAAAACGCGTTCAGCAACTGAAAAAGCATTCCCAGCAATTACTATTAATAAGCAGCACTTTAAACGAATTCTTTTGTGTGTACCTGTAAATGAACGATGAAATCTGTACACACAATATTCTATAGTAAGAGTCTTGTAATCCACGTTAGTGATCTATATCCACTTCAATATGTTTGAAATAGTGAAACATTATTAAAATAAACTGCAAGCGATTTTTCTTCATAGACCTTAATGTATCGAAATTCTTTTGAGCATCCCTGTAAAAGAACTATAACTGCTATGCACACCAGATTCTATAATTAGTCTCTTATAATGCACCTCAGTGATATATATCAATTTCAATATGTTTGAAAGGGCGTAAATTTATTAAAATAAAACGCAATTGATTTTACCCCATAGACCGCAATGTAACGGAATTCTTTTGAGTGTCCCTGTAAAAAAATTATAAGTGCTATACACTTCCTTTTCAATACCTAACATGCCACAGTAAGCCTCAATAACATATATCTATTGCATGGCGATCCGAGCTTATTTACGCGAGTTAGAGCACTGACAGACGGCAGACAGACAAACCGAATTCATAAACACTTTTCAACTATGTTGGAAAGTGTTAAAAAAGAATTTTAGTCAATACTTAGTAAGTTAGAGCTATTTAAAAAAAAACAAGAAACACCAAATATATAACATATAAAACCAGTGTAAGACAACACAGATACATCATACACAAACGTATTAATAAAAACAACAATTGAAAAATAAACTATTACCTGTTTTGGATAATACCAGAAAATAAAATATATATAGTAGGGAGCTCTGCCACTCTGCGACCTTTGTGCGCCAACCTGCTATTTGTCAGCAAGCTTGCACATTGCATTGTTTATAATTCATCCATTGATGGAAACCACATTGTAATCCACCATAATAACCCGTGAAAATTTTTGAATTGCGAGCACTTTAAGAATTTTAAATTGTGTATGATGGATATACCGACAGACAGATTGATTGCATATAGCTAGTGTTTGCGAGCTTTATATACCAACTAACTTAAAAGTAAAAAAATCTTTCATTGGTGGAAACACATTGTAATCCACCATAATAATCCATGAAAATTTTTTGAATGTTTAATGTCAGTGATGAATAGCTAATTTCTATTTATTTCCATATCGATAATTTAAAATTTTGTTTGCTTTAAATGAGTTTTAATTCAAAGTAGTCATCGTAAATGTCTTCATACAGTAAAATATAAACAAAATGTAGACTTTTTTTAAATAGAGATAGTGTATTTCCCGCCGGTGGTGGTCGTAATTATTCATACTCTATATTATATTCAGGGGACATAAAAAAGTTTTATAAATAAATTTGTGAACTCGTCTAAGCTATTCCTGAATATTATGATTGTTGCATTGGTGAGTTTCTATGTACCGTAATTTCCGGCGTATAATCCGCAGCTCAAAGAGTCGTTTTTCGACCCAGAAATATTATTTTATAAAATGTAACCTAAAAGATCGCTGTAAATATTTAACTACAATTATTGAATAAAATTTCTGGGTCGAAAAACGACTCTTTGAGCTGCGGATTATACGCCGGAAATTACGGTATTTGTAGAATTCAGAAAACTTTTCCCTAGCAAAAGTAACCACCAAAAGGATACTGTGCTTCCTCTAGTTTCAAAGGTTGATCAGGTCCTGGGTGCCAAACGCCGAAACTTAATCAGCATCTGTTTATGTCAAGTTCTAACTGAATATGAAAATTGAAGAAATTCCCTGTAGGGTAATGCAGGGTAATTTGGTGCTTAATGCTTAATTTTTTAAACTAAAAAAGAAATACTATAGATTTTTAAAAAGGTTGAAAAGTAAAAGGCAAAACATGGCTTTTTAAAGGTGCAAAATGGCATGCACCTTATTACCTCAAAATATACGATTGGTTATAATAAAATACACAAAGGTTAAAAATGTGACGGGGTAATTTGATGTTTTCTGTTTTTTATTCTTATTTTTTTTAATAGCTGTAACTTACTCAGTACAGACTATAAAATTCCTTCTTTCCTTTAAAGAATTTGTCCCTTAACAATGTGCTATTCGGAACACGGATAATTTATTTAATCAAATATCGTTTTAGGGCACTGTGGTTTAGAGCACATGTTTTTTTAAAGAGAGAGTTTTAAATAGCAATTATATGAAGAATTTTAAAAGCTCTGTTGAAATTCAAAATGTTTTATGCTCTTTAAAAGATGCTTTTCAAACTAAATAAACCATAAAAATAATAATACAACATGATTAGTTGAAATAAAAATTTTATTACACACATTTTTTTATACAGTAGTGAAAGCATAAATGATAATTAGTTTTAAAACAGCTCAATAATATATATGGAAACATTTTAGAATATATATTATGACATTTTTGATAAGATATTTTCTGAATAATAATAATAATAACACTTTTTCAAACAATTTCTTAAGGAATATCAACATTGTTGTGCTACACAAAGGCGACAAAAGAAGCCCCATTTAATAATATAGGCCAAAGTAAAACATTTTAGAATAAATATAATGATATTTTAGACATTACACAGTCTTCCGAATAATAGGCTTATATAAAAAAAAAACTTTTTCCAACAGTTTCTTAATAAAAAACTATGTCATAGCGTAAACATTTTTAAAGACAAGTTTAGTTTCAGGTCTTACACATTTCAGTAGCCTAATTCCTATTTGAATCAATCTGTAATAAAGTCGTCAACTGTATACTTGTAAGAAATTTTTAGTAAAGAAAATGTGAGTGACAATTCGCAAACATAAAAAAACTACAGTACAAATGAATCAATTTATTAGTTAAATACAGCGGCACCAAATTACCCCGTTTTTTACTCGAGGCAGTTTGGTGCTTGCACGATTATTTTTTTTCTTCTGGGTCATTTTCAAAGATGCAGAAAGAAGAAATGCAATACCATGAACCGGGACAATTTAGTCACATTTTGCTTTTCCTACCCATCTTTTGTTTACTCATAATGTTCAATGATGCTTCAAAATCCTCTTAAACCATTAGTCTTGAACTCTAGTTTGAAAATATGTGGTAACATGTTAACTTAAGTAAGCATTTATACTTTTTTTGCGCATAAAACCGTGTTGACAAAGTTAGCTGGGAAAAGGGACAATTTTGCCAAGTGCCTAAAAACCAGTAAAAATCAACAAAAAACACAGGAAAATTGAATTTCATAATTCAAATAATGTATTTGAAACATGACATATACATTTTAATAAAAAAGAAATGAAATAGAAAAGCAGTTAAAAAATAATTCGAACATTCTTCTCAGAAAACGGAATTTTGCCTTTTTTCTATGTAAGGAGGTTCAATAATATACACTACAGCGGCTACGTCAACAACTACTTGACCACCGCCCCCTGAATACTAGGCCTGAGCGCTGACAACAATGGCGGCTGTCGCAGGCCGATTTTTTTTTTCAGCATTTGAACGGTCCCTCGAAATTCCACACCAATAATTTCTAAAAGTTTTCTTCGCCTTGTTTTTCGGATATCGAATAAGTCAGAGAAAACTTTTAGATATTATTGGTGTTGAAGTTCGAGGGACTGTACAAACGATTCCGCCTGCGACAGCCGCCATTTTTTTCAGCGCGCAGATCTAGTATTCAGAGGGCGGTGACTTGACTCTATACAGAGTCTCTAGAGAGTGAAGTAGGCGTTGGTTACATTGACGTACGCCTCATCCGGAACAGTAGAAAAATGAAAACTCCAATCATTGTCTTTCGTTTTAAGGTATGACACCTCAAAGTCTTCATGTCCGCAACAATGGGAGATTTTTGCAGCATAATGTTCGCACTTTTTTCGCCAAGAACTTGACTATCACAAACATCTTAACCTTCAATTGTATGAAGTTCTTACCATCTTGGGCTAACTTGATGTCTTCAGTCACTGATGATTGTTCATCATTTTGAGGAACAATGTCCTGCACTATCTCTTCACTGGGTTGGTCAGGTTGCTTGTAATCTTGTTCGGGTCCTTCTTCTTCCTCTGGTACTACACCTGGCTCAGATTCTGATTTAGATGTGTTATGCAAGGAAAACGCGCAATCTGATTTATCAAAAATTATGAAAGAATCTATGGAAATGACAAAATTCTAGGTTGGCAAATCTGTCCCACTCTTCCCCAGATTTATTCTGCAACTATGCCAACTAATATTTCCAAACATAAAAATAACATTCGATCAAGTTTCAAAAGCGATTCCGAAAGCTTATTATATACTTTATCAGACAAAATAGTCAGTGTTTGCTTACGTTTGGATTCAAACGGTGAAATGGAACACTTTTACACTTTTTTAGACATCGAAATCGCCTGTTTGCCAGTTACAAAATATTTTCACTGATAACGGCCATAAAACAATTAATAAGACAAAAATGTGCAGGAATACTGTCACACAGTATCTTCTTTGCGAAATGAAAATACTAGTGCCTATTTTAATTAGATTTGGAACCCTTCAGAGCGCCAAAAAAAAAATTTTTTTCAGAAAGTGGCAAACTTGTCCCGGTTTACGGTATTTATTAGAGTATGCTTTCAACATGGCAGTACAAAATTTATTCATACGTATACCTTTTTCTGTGCCTTCATGTAAGTACAGAAGTACAGATAGATTGAAACTGTAGAAATTGGTTATTTTGCAGAGTTTTTGATAGATTCCAGAAAACATTTCTTTTACTTCCTGAAAATATGCTACTTACATTACATGTGTAAGTACTTGTAAAATGTTTTAAAGATTCATACCATATATTAAGATTATGATAATAATAATTGAAAAAAAAGGCACCAAATTATCTTATGATTTATTTACCATTCAGAATAATTATGTTAATATTAATCAAGTGTAATTACGTATCCACCGTTTATTTGGAGTTACATTAGCGGAGGTTTATTACGTTGAGCTGTTTCAGATAACTGAACAATATGCCCTTATAAAAAAACTGCCGGCGCCCGTGAGAATTATCTAATATAGATCAGATGGTACAGGTTTGGTAGCTTAAGCCAAATGTCCCTGGTTCAAATCATGTCCTGGACACTTATTCACTCAGTCGGACAATTACAACTCACAAGAAAATTGTAACTGTTAACTGTTAAAATAACCAATGGCGACACCTATACCTGTGTCAAAATTGTATGAAACCATATTAAATTTGAATAAACAGCTTTTTATTTAATAAAATTTTAATTTGTATTTCTTGTTTGTGTTCCGGGAAATTTTTGGCACTTTACAAAAATAAGATTTTTGTATGTTACATATTTGTCTTAAAACGTGGTTATTGTTACAATTGTGTATGAAAATCTTAATTATTGCGTTGTATAATGATCGGAAGCGAAAACACCATCACATATGCTAACACACTAGATTCATTTTTAGAAATATGACCTTATGACCTTATGCAGACTTCCAATATGTTATTATTATATCCTAACTTGTTTCTAATCTTGGTAAGTTCCGCAAACTGATTGCGTTTCCTAATCTATCAACCATTCGATTCCGAAATTCTGCAATTATGTATTGATGAGCATTTGAAGCCGATTATAGAATGCCGGAAAGCCATTCGCGGTCATTGAGGCACGAATTCAGTATGGTGGAATCTAATATTATCTGATTTAGGCTAAGATAATTAGCGTATTCTCTTACCCAAGATCCAGGTATCAATGATAGCAATATAACTTCATCTTTTATTAGACGTCGCTGCAATGGCGACTATTATTTTATTCTGCTTCCCACTCTTTTTTTTTTAAGACTAATCTTTATTACAAACTTCTGATCAATAAAACGACAACTCTACTAAAACATAAAATATTTTGTAAATAGTGTATGAATAGAAGAATAAAAAGTCGGCAATGGCAGCCCTGCTATCAGACATTGGGACATATAAGTCCTGCCGTAGTCAAGGATAAACAAGAACGAAAAAACATAGATTATGAAACACTTTCTAACACATCCAAAAAACTCTAACGGAACTTAACCGTTAAATAAGGTGAAATAAGAGATATGGTAAATAGTTTTGTAAACATATAACACATTTAAAAATCCAGTTTTAGCAATTACCCTCCATTGTCAAAAACGAAGTCGAATTATTTTGTGCAGCCTTGTATATGATCTATAGATTTTAATATATACTACATAACATGGTAAAATTTAGGTCAGTTAGAAAATTCACATTTAGCAATTTTTGCCAGTAGATGGAAATTCATTCAAAATCTTTTGTACAACCCTGTATATTATCTAAAGACATTTGTACACACCAAATATTACGCTGAAATTTAATCCCGGTAAAAAATACGTAAGACAACTTAAAACGTACTTCCAGCAATTACCAACCATAAACAACCTTTTTCTTTCTGTAGCCCTGTATGAATTTATTTATATTCCACAAACTTCTATAACTCTACTAAATATAGTTCAGCAGGAAAATGCGTAAAACAACAAAAAATATCCTTATTCAATCCACTCCTATAATCAGTAATACTAACGAATTCTTTTGTGTTGTCCTGCATATGAACAACAAAATTTATACACACCACGTACTATGAAGAAATTCAGTTAAGCTTAAAACCGCAAACCAAAGTTTAAAACGCACTTATCAGATATAGACTGTAAATATCGCAGTATCGAATTCTTTTGTGTGTCTCTGTAAAAGAACGATAAACGCAATGAAAACACACACCACAGTTTTCAGTGACACCACACCATAGTTTTCAGTGAGCAATTTATAGTACACCTCAGTAATGCATATAATTTTCATTATGTTTGAAATAGTGAAATATCATTAAATTACGCTGCAACCAATTTTTTTCGATAGAACCTTGTAAAACAGAATTCTTTTGTGTGACCCTGTAAATGATAATAAAGGCTTTGCACTCCATATTTTACAAAAGACATGTCTTAGTGCGCTTCATAATTATATATCAATTTCATCACGTTTTAAATGGCGTAACATCATTAAAATGCACTTGAAATGATTTTTTTTCTATTGACTGTAATGTAACGGAATACTTTTGACTGGCTCTGTAAATAAACTATAAGTGCTACACACTTCACTTTCAATAGGAATCATGCTATATTAAACGTCAATAACATACAAAATTTTCAAGGAAATTCGAGTATATTTACGAGAGTTAGAGCACGGACTGACGACAGACGGCAGACGGCCAGACAAACTGAAGTTGTAAACAATTTCCAACCTAGTTGAAAAGAGTTAAAATGATGTTCCATGGTGGTCCACGGGCCACACATTGAAGTCTCTAAGTCTATATACTCCATGTAGAGGTTCCAGTGTTAACTTGAATGATCATTTTTAATACTTTCCAACCTAGTTGAAAAGTGTTTATGACTTCGGTTTGTCTGACCGTATGGCCGTCTGCCGTCCGTCCGTGCTCTAACTCCTGTAAATATGCTCGGATTGCCCTGTAATTTTTACATGTTATTGTCGTTATCTATAGCATGTCAAAAGAATTCCGTTACATTACGTATATGGAGAAAAATCGTTTTCGGTTTAATTAAATAATGTTTCACTATTTTAAACGCATTGGAATTTATATATATCACTAAGGTGCATTACCAGAGGCTTACTACAGAATAGTGTGTGTATAGCAGTCATCGTTCTTTTACAGGGACACACAAAAAAATTCTCTGCTGTCTGTTAACAATAATTCCTGGAAGTGCGTTTTAAATTACTGAACGCGATTTTAAATGTAACTCACTTTTTGTTTATTACGTGGTGTGTATAAATTCTGTAGATCCTATACAGGGAAGCACAAAAGTTCGCGAACACATTTCCGTTTATTGACAGAAACTCCAGAAGGAGAATTTTAAACTGCAGTACGCGTTTCCTATTCGAATATTTTCCCGAATGTTGTTGGTAATTCCTGAAATTGGATTTTCAAATATGTTATGCGTTTTTCAAAATTGCTTAGTTAGATATCATCTTACACCTTATGGTAAAGATTTTCAAAATTGTTTTGGAAGTGTTGGAAAATGTTACATAATCTATGCTTGACGCCTGATTTTTCGTTCTTGTTATTCTTCATCTCGCATTTGGGCAAAATAAGTGCATGCCAACTTTCAGTCGAGAAATGTATCTAAGCGGTTAATGTTAGAAACATGATTGCAGTAAATGCTAATTAAACAAAACTGTGATTTCTCTAAACAAGATTTTGAATACAGAGGAAAGAAAATTAAAATACAATATATATATATATATATATATATATATATATATATATATATATGTAGAAAACAAAGAAAGACTTTTTAATTTCTGTAATAGGAAATTGTTAATAATTTTGCATAAATAAATATTTAACTAACTCTGTAATTTATATATTCTTTGTCAGTTGCCTAAGAAATAACTTTGCTCATCATAAAATTTATCGTGATAACTTGATATTAAATTTAACAAGTTGGAAATTGTACGTTAAACGTGACAAATGAGGTGCGTTCGTTTCGTGCTATAACTAGTTTTGCAATGTAAAAAAAAATCATCGTTATTATTTCAGTGAACTAAATTATATCCTCTGCTATGAGTGAAATGAAAATGCCTCTTTTTTTACTTACCCATCATACGTAGTATAGGGTAAGTCTTGTAATCGTTTTGAAAATCGAAAAAAAAATTTGACGGATTTACACGTTTTAGACACTGGAGATTCCGAAAAATATATTTTTAGAAAAGAAAAATTGCCGTCTGTGTGTCTCTATGTCTGTGTGTCTGTGTGCCTGTAAACGCTCTATCTACCGAAAAAATTGAGATAGAGACTTGAAATTTGGTATGTACTTAGTATGTAATAATGGGAAGACAATTATTGAATTTCAGTAATCTCGATTATCCGGAACTATTTTTTTCGGACTACCGAAATATTCGTTCTGATAAAAGGTATATAAAAATTTTCGAATTTGTTTATTTTAAGGAGTGAATATTAAAGACAATAATAAAACATAAATTTTGCATAAAGCATTAAGTCGATCGAATAATGAGTTGCCGAGATATTTGTAATCCTATTTTCTAAACTCTTCGATTTTTCATGGCCCTGTATTTCAATCAAATTTCAATTCAAAGATATATTTTAATTGGAAATGAGACGCTTAATCAGGTGAAATAAACCGCTAGTTAATAGGATTGTTGTTTTTGGAGTTATAAGGATGTTTCTTTTAAGCAATTCAGTAATCGAGCCTTTAAAGTTTATGACGTCATCAAGCTAGGATTTTATTCGAATTGCAATGCATTTTATAAGTAGTTTACACATTTCTTATTTTAATATTTTATACTATGCATATCCATGATGGGTAAGTATTACGGTGGCCCACAACAACTAATCTTATTACGTATGTCATGTTTACAGATGCGAATTTCTTTTCGACAAATGGAGATCATGGAGATCTTTTCATGCGAATGATTACCTCCATGGTTTAATGTTTCTATGACTCACGATGAATGAATCTTTGTTTATTTACTTTAATGGATTGAGATATTCGGCTGTTAATCTTAATTTTCACTGAAGTTATCTCAGAATCTATACATTTTATAATGTAACTCATCTCTCAAGCAAACAATTCTTTTGAACGGTCTTTCTAAAAATGTAACTTTTATGTAATTTTATTCGAAAAAATAATTTTTATTAAAAATGGCAGCTTGCCCTATGGAAAAATATGTGATTAGTCCGTATTTCTTTTCCGCAGTCACATGACTTGCGCTTTTACTATATAGATTACTCAAGATAGGATTTAATAAAATAAAGAAAACTTTTAATAATATCTTTTTAATTTTTAATTAGATTTTCATAAAATGTAAAATGACTCTACAAAATTCTGCAACGATTCTATATTTTAAATTTCACACCATTCGGTTGGGTAGTTTTTGCGCTGTTATATGCAGACGGACGGACCAGACGACGATTATAGGTGCTACGTATTTATATAATTACGAACGCACCTAAAAACTACTTCTATTTACACATCTTTAAAACAAGTGGGTAAGTGTTATCGAAGATCGCTCAAAGGGTTTCGTTTAATATTCCTTTCAAAACACTTTATCCTTTCTTTAATTTCATTTAGCAAAAAAAAAAAAAAAAAAAAAAAAGTCATGTTTTTTATAAAGTAAAAATTTACCGGTCTATTTTTTTCGTTTTTTCGAATATCTAAACCAGTCGGATAGCGGGCCAAGCCCGCTATTATATTCTGTCATACTAATATCCGTAATACGGACTAAATGCAATATTTAAAAAAATAATTTCAAAATTAAACAGATTGTACACCTTCAAAATGTTAAAATATGCGAATATTTCCATAATCGGATTTTTATCACGATTCAATATGTTTCTCAAACCTCAAACTCATATATTTACTATTCTCTATTATTTATATTCATACTCGCTTTGTATTTATTCTCAAACATTTGAAAAATTAGTTAAACTTCATATATGACGTCAGATTTCCGTTATAAATCTCTAATGACGTGATATTAATCGGCTTTGTGGTACTTACACATACTTCTTCTATTATTGAGAAATCTTAGACATGTTCCGTTTTATTACGACTATGACGTCAATCAATTTTATTTCATAATAATCTTTTTATTCATTTCGTGAAACTTTTTATTTCATTTTTCACGTGGAAATCGTCTGATAGAAAATTAATTATTGTAGAAAGAATTTCTTTGTGGATTTTTAATTTTTGGCATCGGCTATAGCGAAAAATGTTTAAATTTAATAGAAAAAGGCTGTTAGAATATTGATTTTTTATCTCTATTTATTAAAATAATACGAATTTTTCAAATTTTAATATTTTCAGCTCTTCACAGCTGATATTCTGATTTATACACAAAGTTTCAACTCTGTAAGTTACTTAGTTTTCGAGAATGGCTCTGTGACAGATAGACAACGGAGCGGGAGCAATAGGGTTTCGTGAGATGAACGAAACCCTAAAAAACTGAAAAATTACAGCCGTAAAGAATACTCTTTCGGATAAACTTAAAAATAAGTTCTTGAGAGGCAGGCACTCAAAGAAGCTGCGAATCAGCCACTCTTTCCGTATAGTAAGTCTTGAGTTAATTAAACACAGAATTTCTGTTATAAATTGGACGAAAATTATTTTGTAGAAATAGCGATGTTTGTCTGATCCTGTTACCAAGAGCCTTTATTCAGGTCCTGCTTCCGTCCTTGACACTGTAGAATTCTAAAATAGTGTGCTTTAAAAAATAAACTTGAAGTTAGAATGCCATTAATCTTTTCTTTTAAAACTTTTGATAGAAAAATGTAGGAAATGATGCATAGCTGCCATTCTTGCGTTTTTAACACTTTCCAACACAGTTGAAAAGTGTTTATGAATATGGTTTGTCTGTCTGTCGGTCTGCCATCTGTCTATCCATGCTCTAACTCGCGTAAATATAATCGATTTATCATTCAATTTATATATGTTATTGTGATTTACTATGACATGTTTGGTATTGAAAATGTAGTGTGTAGCAATTATAGTTCTTTTTACAGGGACACTCAAAAGAATTCCGTGACATTACGGTCTATGGGAACAAATCATTTGTGGTTTATTTTAATGATGTTAAACAATTTCTAACATATTGAAATTAATATAAGTCACTCAGGTGCACTACAAGAAGCTTACTATAGAATATGGTGTGCATTGCACTTATAGTTCTTTTACAGGGGTACTCTGAAGAATTCCGATACATTATTGACTTTCGAGACAAATAGTTTGCGATTTATTTTAATAATGTTTCACTATTTTAAACATAATGAAATGGACATATATCACTAAGGTGCACTACAAGAGGCTTACTATAGAAAATTGTGTTTATAGTATTAATCGTTCATTTACAGGGACACAAAAGAATTCGGTACTCTTTGTTAACAATAATTGCTGGAAGTACTTTTTCAGTTGATGAACGCTTTTTAAATTTAACTCATTTTTTAGGTGCGTTCGTAATTATATAAATACGTAGCACCTATTGTCGTCGTCCTGATCCGTCCGTCCGTCTGTCCGCATATAACAGTGCAAAAACTACCCAACCAAATGGTTTTAAATTTAAGATATATTGTCTTTGCAGAATTTTGTCCAGACATCTCAAATTTTATGAAAATCGAATTAAAACTTTAGAAAATATTAATAAAAATATTTATTAAGAAATTTGAATAAAAAAAAAATCTGTGCTTTCTTTATATAGGAGCTTCCGAGGTTTAATCGTCAAGCGACCGAGATACTTATTTTATGTCCGAATATTATTGCTAGTTCCTGAAATGGATTTTTTAATATGTTATGCGTTTTCCAAACTGTTTACTTAGATATCACCTTTCAGCTCGTTAAACGGTAAAGATTTGTAAAATTATTTTGGCTGTATTGGAAATTGTTACATAATCTATGCTTGATGCATGATTTTTTGTTCTTGAGGTCTAGTCAATTAAATATAATTTAAGCAAGAAAAACTATTTAAAGAAATGTTTTTCCTTTCTATATTGTAATTAGTTAATTTCTTTTATATAACAAATTTTTTTGATTTAATATAATTTTAAAGAAACTGAAAGGTTAGCAGCTATATTGTTAGTAAAATGTGTCGAAAGAAATTGTGTCATACTTTTTTATTTTTTCTTGCCATTATGATATATTAAATGTTGAGTTATCTTGAAATTTCATTACAGAAATAAAAGGGATAAAATAAAAATAAATGAAAGAAAAAAATGAATTGGTTCAATTTTATCTTTCATTTCTTTCATAGTT
This sequence comes from Maratus michaelseni, assembly GCA_963931845.1. Lineage (NCBI taxonomy): Eukaryota > Metazoa > Arthropoda > Arachnida > Araneae > Salticidae > Maratus > Maratus michaelseni. The sequence goes on from OZ007598.1 coordinate 80,798,265, forward strand.
TTTTATAACAGAAGTAATCAAAATCGCAGAAATTTATTTAAAATGTCTCTACAAATTTAAGACATGAATGAAAATCTATTACCGAAAACATGACAGTTCCTGATAAAATAACTTCGCTGCTTTTTATTCTTCACACGTTTTTAAGCTGTCAGAAAATAATGGAAAATAATATTAAACGTCATTTATGAATTAAAGTAATAAAGAAAACTATACTTTCTTTCAATGCCTCAATCTTTTTATTAGTGGGTGCATTTTCGTTATCTGCTAAAATAGGCTTTGTTTGTTTAACCCTTTGAGGGGCGCACGGTGGACGATTTGCTGATTCTAGCTGGCCAAAAGTCGATTTTTCAAAGTTTATCCAACTGGATTTTTTTTTTTTACCACATGTACCTTATATGTGCAGGTTGTAGACACTGCAGATGTTTTTGATATAAATGCAACCGTACTGCCAGTAGGTGAGTATGAAGTTGGCGTTTATTAGAGGAGAATTAATCGATGATTTCTAGTATATTGTTTTAATATGTGAATGTTGAAGAAATTGAAAGAAATTGTACATTATGAGTGCTTTAGAACAAGGCATGTACTTTATTTTTTTTAATTTATCAGCATAATTTTTTCTTTTGTCAATAGTTATTTCACATTTAATGTTTTTAATGACTTTATGTATTTTTAATAAATTTCATTTTGAAAATTCAAAAAGTTATATGATAAAGCTAGATAAATCTCAACTTTTAATTTTAGTAAATAGTTTAGAGTCTTAGATATTGGATAAATGTTTACTTGTCTGCTTCTATCTGCTTCCGTGCATTTTAAAGTTGTTTTTATCATACGAAGTCTAAAGTTATTATTATATTTTTTATTCTAAGAACACTTTTCTTTTTACCAGGGTCATCAGAATGTAAACCAATCACACGAATAAGCTTTTATAATATTATACAGCAGCAACAAACTTCCACATTTAACGAAAAAATCGAATTGGCTGAAAATGTTTTGTTCACAAATGAAAATTATAATGAAGTACAAATGAAAGTTTTCAAGCAGGAAATGATTATACAGAAGACCCAGTTTAGACAAAAGTGGACTGCTGTACATAGAGCACATAAAAAATTTCTGAAAAAATATGAAACTTGGCTGCAAAGCAGTTTTGAAATACCTCATTCAATGAGTACTCGTAACTTACTGAGGAAAGCCAGAATGAAGAACTATTAGATGGCGAATTGTCAGAAAATTTCTACGCAATATTTTTTCTTATTCCTTTGTATATGTAATAATATGTATTACTCTTTAATATTTATTTTCTATCCAAATTTCTAGTAGATTATTATAAAAAATTACTTTTATAATTTGGTATCATATAATAAATATAATTCTATCGCTTAAATCTTAATAATATTATAAAAGTTCATAAATATTGTCCTTTTTAGTTATCAAGTAAAAGATTAACTCATTCATTACATGTTTAAAAGCTTTAAATAATTTAAATATTTAACTGAATGGTACATCATAGTAATATAATAAAAAAAATCACATCAGAGTGGCTAGTGGTCAGGATAAAATACAGTCAAAAAAAGTGATAGACACCAGTATATTCTCATAGAAAAATTCATGTCGATTATTCGATCAAATAATTAACATGAAATTTTTCTATAAAAATATATTGGTGTTTATAACTTTTTTTGACCGTATTTTTCACTGACCACTAGCCACCCTGCACATCTAATGTACTACATTAATAATTTTTAATTAAATATAATGATTTCTTATTAAACTACCGTTTAAAATTTCATATATTTTCTTTAAATCAGCTTAATATATCGTTTATATAAACGAAAAATAGATTTCATCAAATAGAAGTTGAAAAATAATTTTGGCCAACTAGAATCAGCAAATCGTACACCGTGGGGCGGTGGTATATATTATATACCACCTAATTTTAATCTGATTCAAACCAGAAACTTTTAATTAAATTTTAATTTTTTAACTTTGACGAGAAAAAGTTGAAAAATTGCTTATTCTTATTTTGAACTAAATTCTTTCCTAAATTCCGGTGAGAATTCGACGTTACAGGAGCACAAGTGCTTGTCCCTGAAAGGGTTAACGATTAGGGCGCTGTCTACGGGAAAAAGTGTGCTGGTATCGAATCGCGGCACACAAGGAAGATCTCCATAAACTCATACTCAGAAAAATTTGAAAAACTTACAGTATATTCTTCTCATGAGGATATGTACGTTTATAAAAAAATTGTTGCGGAACCTCGATATAAAGTCCGTAAAAAATTATGAAAATTCAGTGTTTTTAGTGATTTATCACTGGTTCGCGGCACAATGAAAAAAAAACTTTTTATAATAAATACTGTTTTAGGAAAAACTTTTTCAAACTGAACTAGTAAAAGTAATTTTGACTTAAATAAATACACTTTTATAACTACGGTTTTGCCATATACAGGGTGGTTCAAAAGGTCATGATCACACGGCACGTGTGGGTGTGTCATCAGGAGCAAGAATTCCATTGGAACTGGGGATCGGAAACGCGATCGTGACGGTGCAATTGAATCCTGACCGTAACGCAAAGAAAAGAGAACAAACGGTGTAAAAAACCTTTAGTTTACAAAAAAACTTAATGGAAGTACAAAATCGATTGGGGTTGTAAGATTTTTCATTTATATTTTGTACTTCGATTAAGTTTTTTGTAAAATAAAGATCTTTTTACACCGTTTGTTCCTTTTTTTTTTGCATCACGGTCACGATGCAATTGCACCGTCACAATCGCGTTTCCGACCCCCAGTTCCTATGTAATTCTTGCTCCTTATGACTTGACACACCCACACGGACATGACCTTTTGACCCACCCTATGTATATTTATATGTATATATAAAGAAAATTAACGATCGTATTCTACGGTTTAGAACAAAAGTTAAATTGATTAAAATACTTCAAACTGATAATTAATGTCCAATTCTGAGCATTGTCAATTTGACTTTGGTAATGTTAGTGTCTTTGACAACAACAGAAAATTATTGGTAAGCCATGGAAACAAAGACATATTCAATATCAAAATGTATTACGAGAGCGTTCTTAATCGGCAGTTACTGTTAAAATACACTTAAAACTTATCCACCAAGCGAAACTGTGTAAAATTAAATACAGTAATCTGCAAGTTGTATATATATTATATAAGATTATAGAAAAAATAATAAACTATTTCAACATTTAAGTTTAAATACATAAAGTGCTATACATCTTACTCATTTTACCAGGAATTTTCAAATACATTAAAATCGCTACCATATGGCAAGGGAAAAGTGTTATATGCCAAATCGCATCCTTTTGCACTAAATACTCGAAAGTATTCTATTTTTTTACAAGACATTCTGTTGGGATTTCGTAGCTAAATGTGATTGATACTTTATAACGTACATGAGTAGTTTCATTAGCTTTTTTTCAAAATATTCTAAGTATGCGGTTTAAGAAGATATTCTTTAACAGAAATGGATGCTTGTAGTATTCTACTTTAAACAGAGATACTGGTCTGTTTAGCTCTCGTGTGCAAAATATGACCGACCACAGGGTACTCAACAAATCAAATCAGATCATTATCAGCCAAATTTATCGGTTTAAAATCTCTATTAACCACTTAACCCTTTTGTCCGAACTGACCTCGGGCAATAAGAGTTTGCTTGTTTCGTTACCAAGAGGTTTTGGACAGCACTAATTTTTATTTGTAATATCAGTTTTATAATTTGGCAGACATTTTTCGATTATATAAGGAAAATGTTTTAGTACGGAAAAAGTGGTGTATTATCCATATTTTTAGTTTATGTCAAAAGAACCCCATCAGTTAAGGTGTTAATACTTAATAAATTAATTATACGACCTCCAGTTATTCTGGAAGATATCATGAAATATACATTACAGGAAAAAATAAAAATAAAAATTAGCTGAAATGCGAAATTTTTCTTTTCATTCGTAAGATTACGATTTCTTTTTGATATTCGGTTTTACAACAACGTTTTCTCCATATAGTTACATCAATTTAAGTTTAGTTTAAATTTGAAAAAGCTGTGTTTAGATAATTCCAAGTATGATATACTTAATTTTATTCTCACATTCATCGAATTAACTTGTAATTCAGAAACTGTAACTGCACTTTCAAATTAAAAGAAGATAGTATTGAATGTTGTTAACTGATGTTTTAAGCGTAAATAAGGAAAATCTGCCGAAATTTGTCACTTTTTTTCATTTTTAGGAGTATGGTCGTTTATCCTATTTTCGTGGAAGTATGGATCTTCAAGATTTTTCGCTTGAAGGTCTTTTGCCACCACAAATTCCGAAAGGTCAAATCTTCACCATTTTAATCGCAAAGACAGTGCTCCCAAATGGTCCGCTTTTTGTGTACCAGTATTTTCTTTGAAAAATTTTATTTTTAGATTTCTCTTGCAAATTTTGCTAAAACCACCTTCAGGGGGGTAAATATCTGCGGAAATGTTGTAGAAACCTACCATGAAATTTTCTGTTAAAAAATATTGGTATTCAGTTGGCGGACCAATTTTGGGATCTCTGCAAAGACATTTTCGTTAAAAAAAGGCAAATTTTCTGTTCTAAATTAGTGATCGCTTGTTGGTCCTTGGGCGGGTTATATATCGAATTTTACTTGGGCCTTTGTAATTGTAATGCTTTGGGATACGCTTTAAACGACAAGTCTTTTTTTAGCAGTATTGAGCAACAAAAACAGTGGTATCTTTAAATAAAGCTTAACGGAACTCAGCAATAAACGTAATCATATCTGATAATCCACATTCCTCATCCTGGTCTGCAACTAGTTACCTGTGATGAATAGCGCAACTCTGAACTTCTGAATTTCCCTGGACAAATCGGAAAGCAGCTTTTTATCATAAACTTTCAATAACACATAATCAGACGATCTGATATACCGGGTTCGCCAAAGGTTCGTTTAAAATTTAAAAACTCATTAAAAAGAAACAAATGATGCTAAAAATTGCGGTTTGCAGAAATGACTTTAGAGCAAATCAGATTTTTTATAATAACAAAAACAAAACAAAAAAAAAATTGGTTCAAAAATTAACGATAGATGACGCTGCATGCATAATATGAAGCGGATTTATGCAAATCAGGCTGTCAATAAAACTCCTCAATGCACACAGATTTTTCACTCGATGCCAGAAATAGGCTATCGTCGATGATCGTTACCAGATCAAGCGCCTAGGGCCTTGATCCTACTTCCTAGAGCTACTATAACACAGGGTAAATCATCAAGTAATTTGTTGCCCTCTTGGACTAATCAGCTATTGTTGCTCACGCGACGTTGTCAATCATTCTTCTCCTCTGGGCAATTAAATGGCTTTCTGAGTCAGCCCGGACTGTAGGAGCCTTAAGAAGAACGGGGAATCGGCAACTGGCGCATTGACAAAAGTCTGCATGGAAAAATGGCTGAAGACGAGAAAAGGGCCTTTTTCATGAGCTGGGAAACTGAAGCTTGTCATGTGCTTTGCTGAAATGGGTACTTAACTATAAGCCTAATTAGCATACACCTGCTTCATATTATCCATGTCAGCGACATCTATCGGTAATTTTTAAACTTTTTTTTACTAAGAAAACGACCTCTCCCTTATCCTATTCCTACAAAACGCAATTTTTTAGCATCATATGTTTTTTAAATGATTTTTGAACCAGTCGCACCCGGTATATGCTACTTTCTCTCGCTATCTTCGTGGCTTATTCGCGCTACAAGTAGAGTTATTTTGAGGATTGAATGGAACTTGTTAACCCTCTGGGGACGAGCGACACGTATTCGTGACGCATAAGATGCTCAGAACCCTCGATTATTCCCACCAGTTATTTTTTATTGTAAGCTTTGCCTTATTTAATGGTAGCATTTCTGCGATTCAATTAGGCGAAAATTTCTGTTCTAAAAAACTGGTGGTAAAAGATTAAAAATTCAGTAAAGGACGCTCGTCGCGAAGGGGCTAATGTAAGAAAAATGAGGAACATTTGGCGAATGATGTTTTTAAAAAAGTATTGTAATTTCCAATGATGAGAACAATTATTCTTAGGGCACTAGAATTGAAGCTGACGTCTACTGTACGAGATACAAAATTGAAATAGTTTCGTCATTGACGAATTTACAAGAGGTGTGTCCAACAAACGGCGTATTTTAGAGCATTTTCCTCGTGAAAATTCAGTTTTGAGGAAATATCTGATATTGTCTATTATGAGATAGTACGTGTAATCGCAGCTTAATGAAAACATGTTAAGAGGCTGATGTTGCTTTGTACGGGATAGCTCATTGATAGGACAGTAGGCAAAGTTCAGAGTTTCGAGGCCAGACCTGATACTTTCACCTTCTTCAGGTTCAAAATACGTAATCATATTTTAGACTTTCTAGTGCACTGAGCATCAGGTCTAACATTGCAGTTTGGTTCTAAAAGTTTGTTATGGTTTATTTTAGGATTAAACAATCATTTTGTTTGAAAGTCGTTTGCCACCATAAATTCCGGAAGTAATATTTACCTTATTTAAACGCAAAGTTTCTCCCATTGAATAAAACAATTTATTATATTCTAGAATAGTAATAGTTTGGTGGCTCGCGGGTGCAATTGTGTACCCTTAGTTTATTTAATAAATCCAGTTATCCACTTACTATAAATCCTAAATATGTATATTTAATATATATATATATATATATATATATATATATAAATCAATTAGTCAATTTAACCTCAACGTATATACAAGGCCCCCTTTCTTTTCTAATCGATTAATGGACGCAGAATAAGTAACATTTGTTCTATCACTTACTGGTATTTTTTGTATTGAAATAATGAACGAAGAACAAATATTTTTGATTGTGTATCTCTATAAATGTATTCTTACATGAAGTGCTTTTTATTGATTGTTTGTAAGAACAAATCCAAAAGATATTTTTTTCCTTAGAAAGAAGCTGCTAAAAGAAAAATTCTTAATTAAATGTCTCAGAGTTATTTTCAAACAATATTTCTTATACAAAATAAAGGATAGCCTAATATGATACGATAGAATAATAATAAATATCTGGAAAAAATCCAATTAAAATTAACTGAAATTATAGAAATTTATTTATCAAAATTGCACGTAATAAAATCTTTAAAAAAATAAAAGATTTCTAAATATAAATTAAACTAATTTTAATAAATATAAATTAATGTAAAAAATATAAGTCTACCTTGAATTGATATAATATTTTAGTAAACTGTAAAAAAACTGTTTTTCTATATCGGTATACATATCATTTAAAGACTTGTTTTATAGGCATTCATGAATAAAATCTTTAATGGAAGTTATGACATAAAGACTGACATTATCGCTAAACTTGTGAAATTGACGTCCAATATTTTCAACAAACCTTAATATAGAATTAAATCCCTGAAAGACTATTAAAAACCGAGATATGAAGTAGAATTTCCTTGTCGTAGCTAGAGTAGAAGGCATTGTTTGTGTGAGGGAATTCAGTATTGCCAAACGTGGCAGATTCCAGAAAATTTGAAATCATACAAAAACATTTTCATTGGTATTTCTTTTCCCTTTGAAACTTGGATGGGATCAAGAACAATGGAACAATGTAGTTAGCAGAATGGAATACCTAGTTGTGTAGCAATTGAACTTCCAGGTTAGAGGTAATTGACTTGCGAGGCAAAAGAGAGTCATGAGAAATTTAAAAGTTAAAAATTAAATAAGAATAATTAAAAATATAATAATGAAATAGAAGTATAACGAAAATAGTAAAAAAAAATTAAATAAAAATTTTAAAAAATTCCATTAGATCCAAAAAATGACAGACGAAACCTACCGAGTGTCGAACCCATTTCAAAAAAGACTCCTTTCAGAGACCATACATTTAGTATAAAAGTTACAAAATAATAACATTAAAAAGAAACTAAAGATCTTATTTTCAGTAGAAAGTCTATTATTATATAAAACAAAATTAAATATTTAAATTTTCTGGTGAGAATTCATAATTTCTGAATACAAAACTCGCCAGTTGTGGCAACACTGTCTATGATTTTATTTTTAAGTTTTTAGACTTAGATAAATATTATATTTTGTATAGTGTAGCGACTGTTGTTTAGAGTTAATTAACTGAAATATTAGAAACTGCAACGTAATATCTGAGGTATTTTGATTTATCTATTTGTTACACATGGTTTTCATAATTTCTGCAGATCCATTTGCAACTAATAGGTCCTTTCAAATCTAAGCAATTTTGTGGAACATTTTCTAGTATTTATTTCTTTGAAAGTATTTACGATTATTCATTAACTGAATGAGAAAAATTCTACGAGTTTAAAAACAAATTTCAGCTGTATTTTCCCCAAATATAAGGTACTTTTACACCCATTTAAAATGAAGAAAATCTTATTGACAAACATATTTTATGTACGATATTTATTGTTCTGTATCTATATAAAAAAACTTCAAGAATTTTAATTAATACGTATATTTAAAAGCATGTGAATTGTTCTCATGGATCCTTGAATTTGAATACCACATTTTTTGGAAGGATTTTCATTGAATTTAATATCAGAATTTCCGTAATTAAATAAGGCAATTCAACTTAAATGAGCCATGGATACCCTGATATAGTGTTGAAACAATCAGTTCAAATATACATAAAGAAAAATTTCCCTTTTATATGAATTGATATATCATTTTTTTTTAAATCCGTTAAAATATAATATTTTTTTAATTGTTTATTTTATAACAATTTAATCTAATACGTTATGATGAAAAGCCTGTAATTATTAACATGCAAATGTATCAAGAAATAGTTATAAAATTACATTTTAATAGAAATACTCAAAGTGGTTTTAAACTGTATGGTAAAACAGCTGAACGGTTTAATCAAAGTATATTTTTTGAATTTTCGATTTTCAATACTTTTGATACCCAATTAACCTATACTTACGAGACAAAGAATATGTTGTTAAATCGAATCCAATCCAATTTACGGATATCAATAGGATATTATCAAATGAATTTACTAAATATTCTCTTATTAGAAGGGCTATACATAAATAAATAACTACCATAAATAATTAAAATAAATGTAATGACCCCAAATAAACTCTGGAATCCGGGCCACTTTGCAAGATGCAATTATTGACCGTATGCTCTGAATTAAATGTGTTTCTTCATTTCAATTCACCACAAAGCCATTAAATAATAAGCCCAGTCAGATAGTGTTAAATTTGTTAGCGACACACTAGCGCCAAACCTCTGCTGCGGAAGGAGGACAAAATTGAAGTGGGTCGCAGAGAAACGATACGATTTATTTATATCGATATTTTATACGATTTTTATCGATGTTTTGTTTTTGCACTTCCTTTAAAAGCTTGCTAATTATTGGGATCTTTTACATTAAAGCTAAAACTGTAATGAAAAAAAAAATGTGGAAATTTACTCGATTATATTTCTATATAAATATAGTGGTGGCGAAGAAGTTGATTTATTTATTAAAAGTTAAATAAAAAGTGATGGAAATTTACATCACTATGCAATTAACCCTTTCCGGCACAGACAAATTATGTTCATAAAATGTGAAATTACTGATTGACACCGGAATTTACAAACGACTTTCTTAGAAAATATGAACTCCTTATTTTAAGCTTTAATTTTAGAAGCAAAATTTTATTAAAATATTCTTGGTGCCGAATGCAGCACTCCCAACCGCTAGATGGCGCTATTTTCAACTTGCGAAAAGTTTCCCATTTATCTGACTGGGCTTATTATTTAATGGCTTTGATTCACCAGGAGGCTCTTTGGTTTTAAAAAGACCGTCGTGTTACGCGGGGAAGAACTTTGATGGCTAATGTGACCTGAAATGCTAAAATAATAAAATTATGATTTTGTGTTTTAAAGAAAGAGTTTTATTTGTAAACGTACCATCCCGATGGATGATTTGATCTTTGATGGTTGTATGTGAGCTTAGTGTTGCCAGTGGGCTACTTTTTTAAAATTCAGATTGCTTGATTGGCACCACTTTTTTGAAATGGTATAAATTACCTTTTATAATCTGTCATTAAATAAGGCGAATTTTACTTTCTCAAAAAACTGGGGGAAATCTAGAAAACTTAATAAAAAAAGTAGCCCACTGGCAACACTGTGTGAGCTGAAATGCGTCGCTTTGATAGAGTTATGATTTTGTGTTTTAAAGAAAGAGTTTTATTTGTAAACATTCTAATGAGTGCGTTGATTAATATTAAATGTTGTGCTGTGAAAATATAAAATTGATGTAAAAACGCCAGTTAAGTGCGAATTTTATTACACGTCGTCTAATCGTTACATAACTGTTACCACAATCGAAATATTACAAGAAAAAATAAGGCAAATTTAAGGAGAAAATTCTGCAATACGTATCCTTGTACTGTTTGCCATGTAGAAGTAAGACAGTTTGAGAAAAAGAAAATCGTGATATAACGCGATGTCTTGGAAAGAATTAAAAAAACAATGTGTGAAGAGGAGTTATATGCAAGTGTTTTTCGTCTTCATTTCCCAAATTATTCGATCTATACAAATTCATCATTTTGACACAATTCCGTTATATTTAAGGCATGTTACAATCCCTTGAAATTGTGTAGCAGTATTTTAAGCACATATTATCATTTTTATCATGCTTAAAGATTTGTGTATCTGATTATTTGTCCAAAAGTTTCTTCCAGAATTCCTACACACACACACAAACCTCTTTTAAAATGTCCACGTAAATCGGATGATAGAAAATGTGAGGGGTGTGTGGGTATAATCAAGTACCACAAATCTGCTTTGCAATTATTTTATTTTTATTTTACATTTGTTAATTTATTAATTTTACCTAATTTGGGCAGAAAACATTTTCATGAAAAAAAAAAAAACATTATTTCTCTCATAAATTATATAAAATAAATTTTCAGATAAATATTTTGCATATTGTGTAGATAATTATTCTTAATCATACATTTTTTTTTAATGAAAAATGAACAAATTCTGCATGTTTGAAACCAACTCCCTAATAACTGGCTTCTCCGAATGCAAATGAATTACTTTTTAATAAATATGTTTCATATGCATTTTGTTGTGGAAATTCATACTTTCATACCTAAATAGTTAAGCAATGTTAGAATTTCTTTTTTAAGTTTTTTAAGAAAGGTATGTTTTTCTAATGAATGCATCTATCATATGAACACTTCACACATCAGTTAAACGACTCCTTCCTAAATCTGAAGAGGAGATTTCTTTCTTTCTTTCTTTTTTTTTTTTAAAGTACATACGTCAGGTTTAACATAAATTAATCAAATTGGTATCACTCCGGCGAAGTTTGCTATTTCGGCATCAAATAATAATTAGCAGAAAATTTTTTAGTTGAATGGTCATGATCAATTATATGAAAAATATCATATGAAATAGTTTAAAAATCGCCGGTAGGCCATTGTAAATATAACCCAAACCTTTCAATGGATGTCATCGAAAATTTCTGTGTGCTCTGCAAACGAAATACACTGTCAGAAATGGATACTCAAATTCCACGAAGTTTTCTTCGTTTTTGACGAAAGCGTTTCCTGGGAAATGCTCCGGGCAAATATTTCGTCAAATCGAGTAAATTAATTTCCTCACCTTTTTTGAGGATACAAATGTCGTTAAATTGTTTGTTCGAAACTGTAAAAAAAAGCCGACGGTGCCATCTATTGACAATTTTAGAAGCATCTGTACTTGACAGGGGGGAAAAATTACGTCGCTTTTCTAAAATCTTCAAAAGGATTCCAACGTGTGACTTTGGGTGTGGGAGACCAATGAGCTGCCTACCTCACCAGCGGGACCTTGCGTAAATTTGATTTAAAATGTATCTACGGGATGTTGCTGTGTTTTTAATTTTTTAAACGGTAGATTGTATTTTTATCGGTGCTATTATAATTTCTGCATGTTTTAATTAATAAGGCTAGATTATTATTATGGTTTTTCTAAGGTTAATAAATAATTAGAATAAGGCTTGATTAATATAATTTATTAGAGATGTAATAGATTTTAACACGTTACTGTTTAGAGTGGGGAAAAGGATCAGTTATGCATATTTTTAATTTGATTGTTATATGAATATATTTCTCAAATAAAAAAGAGCTCCTGAAATTCTGATTTTATTTATTTATTTATATATTTATTTATTTATTTTTTGAACGATTTTGTAACAACAAAAATAATAATAAACATTCCTGAAAATTTTAACAGCTAAAAAAATAACTAATGCAGAAACAGTAACTACATACATTCAGTATTAACTGAAAGCTCTTTTCTAAAAATAAATTGTGACAGGAATAACATAAACGTATATCTGCTTACTAAAATCGCGGGATTTGAGGTGGTACAGCGAGTCCTCTGTAAACAACTTAAAATGCCTTTCCTTAACCCTACAGTGCACGAATTTTTCTTTTAGAATTGTGTTTTTTATGCTTATATTAAGAATTCGACACCAGTAATTTTAAGGTAGATTTAAAACTTTATTTAGTAGCATATTTATGTTATTCTTAGAGGATTAATATTTCTATATAAATATAGTGGTTGCAAAGAACTTGATTTATTTATTAAAAGTTAAATAGAAAGTGTTGCCAATTGGCTACACTTAGCACTGTATGATTAATATGTATTGAGTCTGGCCGTGAATGGGGAAACAGTCTCGTCAAATATTTGAGAGTTTCCATTTCATTAAAAATCACTTAATTTTGAGACGAAGTGATTGTCAAAAATTATGAAATATAGCTGAAGTATTGCTGAATCGTCAAAAGTGAGAGTTTTATTTTTGACAAGTGAGGAATCAGTTTCGTCAGATATTTGAGGTTTCGCATTTCGTCAAAAACCACGTGACTCTGTGACGAAATGACTGTCAAAAATAACGAAATAAAGCTGAAGGATTGCCGAATCGTCAGAATTGAGTGTTTTATTTCTGAGCGTGTATAAGAGAAACATACTTGATAACCCAATTCATCCAAGATATTTGCGAGAACTATAGATTGAGCCAATTATGCTTAAATTGATTAAGTATTTTGGACACTACCGCGATGACGTTCTGCATTTTTTGCTTTTGTGTTTCCTCAAAAATGAACTGTAAGAGCTACGTACGTGATTAACTAACGTGTCCAAGATACATGCAAGATCGATACACTCTCCCAATTAGATTCGAATCGATTCAGTATTTCCGACGTTATCGTGATGACATATATTACTCGTTTTTTGCTTTTGTGTGTACCTGTAAGCAAACTATAAGAGCTACATACTAATTTAACGAATTAATTTAAGATCCTTTCAAGATAAATACAATGTCTCAACTAGGTTTGATTTGGTTCAGTATTTCGGATGATATTGTGATGACAAATTTCGAATGTTTTTTCTATATTTGTGTGCTTTAGCAAACAAACTATAAGAGTTACATACTTATTTAATGAACTTATACAAGATAGTACTTGCCCGTTAATTATTAGACATTAGATATCAGAATCAATGTCTAATAATTAAATGATAGAATTTTCCGGTACAAATTGATTTTGCCAACCGGTACGAACTTCCCGGACAGCCCAATATATATATATATATATAAGAAGTTATTTCAATAGGTCGATTTCTATTATAGAAATCAACCTCATAGACAGTAAAAGTATGCAAACTATTTTTGACGAAAAAAATAAATTTTCAGTCTGACACCACAAAAAATCATAAAAATCCATAAAAATCCTGATGCGAAAGTCCCTTAACAAGAAATTTATGATTTAATATTTTCTTGTGCTATGAGATATTTTCAGCCTTTTCAGATTGTGTAATAAAAGGTTATACAATGTAAACAAAATATATTTCTTAATTTATTGCTATTATAGAATATAAAATAATGAAAAATTTTGATTATATATATATCTAAATAACTACGTATTTAGAAGAGTTATGTTGGCTAAGTAGATTAAGAAAAATAGGAATAGAATACTCCCTAAGCAGCCCCTCTTTGTGAAATCCTACACGAAATCACAAGGAATGAAAACAAAGCATTATAAATACTGTGAAGTCACATAAAACAGCTGATAAAATCTCTTGCTTATAGGAGTTTAAATGTAATTTTTAACAAGATTTTTTTTTTATATTTCTTCAAATTATTGCGCTGTTCGGAAAGTTCCTGCCGTTTGGAAAAACAAAAATGCACCGAAAATTATGTCCGTCATTTATTAGACATTAAATATTGGAATTAATGTCTAATAATTAAATGATAGAGTTTTTCGGTACTAACCTACGTTCCCAAACGGAAGGAACTCTCCGAACAACCCAATAATATAAATTTTAAATATACATAATTGGTATTATACAGTATGACTCGGTACTTCTGGATGAAGATTTAAGGGATGATAGAACACGCTTAGACAATCTCAAAACACCATTCAATGCGTGGTTGTAACTCAAGCAGTGATTTCATGTTTTTTACTCAATATCTAAAAAATGATTGCTGATTTTATTTATGCGGAATATTGTTACTAACTAAGATGCTAATATGGAGAAAAATTAGAAGACAAAATAAAGAAATTGCAAAGTAAGTAGCTGAAGGGTGTGTGTAGGGTTAGGAGGGAGGAGCTAAATCTTCAATTTAGCCAAATTTCGTTCAGAGAAGTTGAAGATGAATCAGAACTCATGGGCAAAACTTTAAGGGGTGATAGAAGACAAGCAAACTATTTTTCCCATATAATACATGGGTGTATCAAAAGCTGCGAACCTACTAGATGGCACTGGTATTAAAAGCACAAAACACTGTTTTTTCACACACATCGTCATTTCTACCGTAGATTGCAAAAAGGATGGCTGGTTTTACTAATCAAGAAAAGGCGAACATGCATTTCCTTCATGGCTCGGCAGTTGTGAGTGCTCTTAAAGTAGTGATGGCAGATTGAATGATTTTGACATTCGAATAAATCATTCGGGCATGTGCAAAAGCATGGCTGCTAATCTACGTATTTCTTTAAATCAATTTCTACCAGAAAAAGTTTAAGAAAAAATATATTTTCAATTTAATAAGAAGTGAATTAAAGACTACATTACAATTTGAAATTGTCTTTTTTTTAAGGAAAATTCTGGTAGTAATTGATTAAAAAAAGACATGAAGGTGGGCAACTATGTATTTGTTTCTGGTGGTAATTGATTAAAATAAATACCAAGGTTGGAAAGTATGCTTTTGCGCATGCCCGAATGATTCATTCGAATGACAAAATCATTCATTATGCCCATCATTATCTGGAAGTCCTAATTGTGTAGTAAACAGGGTTCTCTCCAGAATCAGAAAGCGGCCTGTAACTCTTGAGTATTTGACTTACGACCATGCATTGTATGGTTTTTGAGTTTGTCCAGGAGTGTTCTGTCATCCCTTAAAGTTTTGCCCAGGAGTTCTCAATTACTTTGTATATCCTCATATCATGAGTATTTTGCTGTTAATCAGAAGTACAGAATTACTCCGACAGAGCGTAAAGTTGGTGTTAAGCAGGAAGTCCATCAAGTACATAAGCTGTTCAGCTATTCAACTGTGATGCTGTCATGTAATATGCTGTCATGTAATTCTTTAAAATATTAGAAATGGAACTTTAACGCTACAGTGCATAGTGCAGCCAATTGGCAAAACTTTCTACAGGGTGATTTTTTTTTTAAGTTGTGAAAGTAAAACCCTATAACAAAAGAACCACTTATCCAAATGACTTAAAATTTCACCAGTATGCTCCCAAAGCAATGGGAATTTTTTAGGTGTGGTTAAAAAAACTTAAAATCGCACCGACAGATGGCGCTGTACATGCAGTAAAGTCGGGAGACGAACTTGCGCCCGGCATACGCACATTGGTGATAAAAACGTGAAGTATGCACATCTCGTGTTCATTATTCTACAGAAATACTCACAATGACTACGCCATTGACGGACCGTGCATTGTTAGTGAAACTGTATTATCAGAATAATGACAGCGCAGCAACTGCTCTAAGGGGATTTAGGACACTTAAGAATTTAAGAAAAGGTCCAATGACGACAGAAGGTCTACGGAAGATGGTTTCTCAAAGTACCGTCCATTGTCTTCCTCCCACAGACGATATTCTTTGTTTTTGCTACCTTACAGCGCCATCTGTCAGTGCGATTTTAAGTTTTTTTAACAATACCTAAAAAATCCCATTGCTTTGGGAGCATACTGGTGAAATTTTAGGTCATTTGGGTCAGTGGTTGTTTTGTTAGTGTTTTACTTTCACAACTTAAAAAAAAATCACCCTGTATTTAATTTTTAATAAATAAATTACGTTCTATGCAACCATTAAATTTATATAGAAATATTAATCCTGTAAAAAATATTATGAATATGCTACTAAATACAGTTAAAAATCTATCTTAAAATTTCTGGTGTTGAATTCTTAATATAAGTATAAAAAAACACAATTCTAAAAGAAAAATTCATGCACTGTAGGGTTAAAAACATACGTTGCTTTAACATCATGATTTAAAAAAAAAAATTAAGCTTTTTTTTTGGAAATATTTAAAAATGAATATAAAGCTAATGCTTCAAACGTAATATATTTCGCAGCTGCTTTTTCTGAGACTCTTTTAAACCCTCTGGCGCGTTATTAAAAATGCATTTATGGCGTAAAAGATGTATTTCATGAAAGCTAAAAACTTTCTAAATAAATAATATAAAGCCATTTTTTTAATGCCCACAAGTGAATTTCGATATTCCGCAGAAAAATATACTTTTATTTCGAAAGCAAATACATTACATTTCTTGAATATGTTTAGCATGTGTTTTCGCTTTTACTATTAGGTTACTAAGTTGAGTCTGTATAAATGGAAGTGTGCAAGCTTTTTGACTGAAATCCGGTGCTCACCACAAATTACGAAAGGTAATATTACGGGTGACCAGGGGTGCAAAAATCTAGGCGCCAATGGGCCTATTCCCACCACTAAATTTTTAGTATTCTTCGCCTAATAAGAATACTTATAAAATTTACGCGAAGTATACTAATAAAATTTGACGAAGAATACTAATAAAATTTAGTGGTGGGAATCAGCCCATTGGCGCCTAGATTTTTGCACCCCTGCAGGTTACCTCTCACTTATACGCGATATTCAGTAATTAGTTTTTAGTACCACTCTTTTAAAATGGTAAAATTCGATTTATAAATTCTGTGATTGATTCAGCCGAAAATTACTTTAAATAAAAAGTGGTACTGGAAAATAATTATCGCGTATAAATGTGAGACCACTGTACTTAATAGCATAATTTCTGCCATTGAAAAAGGTTAAAATTTTCGATAGTGAAATAATGGTAGCTTGGTGGGTCTCGAGGACTGGGGATGAAAAAAGATCACCAATATTAATAAATTACCTTTATGAATAGTATTGTAGAAATAGCATAAGAGCGATATATTTATCGAAAATAACATCTTTGATTAAAAATGGAAGGATTTTTTTTTTATTTATATGACAAAATTAAAACATTTTAAAAACATCTTTAATTCAAACATTCATATTATTTTTTAAACTGTAAAACACATCAATTAGATTCAACCAATATTTTCAATTAAGTATATTGATGACTTTAAATCTTTCACCCCTTTAACCCCCAATATTATATAAGATTTTGACTTCGTAATATTTTACGCAACTTCTTTCTATATGTGCATGTGATTTGCAAAAATATTAGCGGATTAGTTTGTTCCACCTCTCTTGTGTCAGTTTTACGTACTTAACCTGTTTTTGACCGAATATTTAATATGAAATCGATTTTTTATTGCTGTTCTTTATTACTTCTTTTATGTTACTACGATGTTTAATAATAATCTTCACTTTAACCCTTTCGCGACGACCGTCCTTTACAGAATTTTTAAGCTGTTACCACCGGTTTTTCAAAAGAGAAATTTTCACCTAATTGAATCGCAAAAATGCTATGATTAGATAAGGAAAACCTTACAATAAAAACAACTGGTGGGAATAATCGAGGATTCTGAGCATCTTATGCGTCACGTATTCGTGTCGCTCGTCCCCAAGGGGTTAATCAATCATAGAAACATCTGATAAAATAAGACGAAGATTAAGACGATATGTTAGCGAAAATGCATCAAAGTTCACAGCTTTACAAACACGATTCTACTTATACAATATTTTAAAAATATTTTAAAGTACACCCAGACCCAGATTAAAGCATGAGTTTACGAACACACGCCCCTGCAAATTAATGCAACATTTTTCAAATAGTAATTGTCGCCTTATTTAAGAGCAATGTTTTCTTAATAGGAATTCTTTCATAAACTAGTAAATATGCAGATCCGTAGCCTCAACGTCAGCTCTAAAAGTCATTGATTTTTAATCTCACTTTTCATATTATTTAGCATCTTACAATCCGCAATTTATTTTTTTGTATGTTACATACATATTTATAGGCATATAAAATACTTCGGAGGTTTCAGAAATTAGAAGCGTTAAATTAAACACGATTTATGCAATGATATTCCGAAATTCATATGAAGTTACTATTATAAATTGTTATACGATTATCTATCAGAAATTATTCGTATGAAGTTCTTATTCATGTAACTTTTTAGATACAAAAAATAATCTTGTATTAAAATAAATTCTTCATTTATGTCAATAGAATACAAAAATAATTTATTTTGATAATAAAATATTGCAGCAAAAGATTGCGAGTTGCTTGAATTTTATTATTTTGATACTCTTTGAAATAGGGTTGCTAAGCAACTAATAAATTAAATAGCAAAGTAAAAAGAAATGCATTTTAAAATTTGTAAAAAATATGACAATAAAATGTTTTATATTTCCGGAACAGATGCAAAAATATTTCCAATAATTTAAACAATTAATTTCTAAATTCTAAAGAATGCATCAGCAAAATTTTCAAAGCTGTTCGATATATTTAAAACCTCCAAATCGAAAATTTAACATTAGTAATTTTCCGTTGAGATCCAGTATTCAAATATGCGATTTTCATTTCAGTTAAAAATAAAATTTGAAAATCGTCTGCATTCCCATAAGAAAGCATTATGACCTAAAAAGAAATGTTCTATATTTTTCGAACGAATGAACCAAATGTAACCAAAAACTATACAGCTCATTCCGGGTAACTCACCAACATACCTACCAAAAATCAACCTAATCGTATCATTTTTACGGAAGTTATCACGGAACAGACAGACAAACAGGCAAACAGACAAACAGACGGAAACCAAAAACTTTTCGGGTCTCAACAGTAAGCCTTCACTGACGTTTCGGCAAAAATGTATATTTGAAAACAGTGCTGAGTATGGGCCCTGTTTCTCAAAACTGAATAGTAAGAAGCTGTTACACCATTTTGAGTATAATACACTTTGGAACAGCGCAGTTAAGAATTCATGAACCATTTATTTATTGCCAAGTGCAATAAACATAATAAGTAAACGAATGAAACATTTTTCCATTCAAAAAGTTCAATTTTTAAATGTACTAATGTACTGCTTTTGGGAGTTATTTCGTCGCTACCATGTCAAACTATCGAATGTGAATAACTGCAATTTTCATTATTTTTAAAAATAAGCGAATTTTCATCACTAAATTTTATTAGAATTCTTCGACTAGAAAAAATATTAATAAAGTTTCTGTGAAGAACAGGGTTGCCAGTTTGGCCTTCTTTTCTATTCAGCGATGCCGAATTTATACCGAGAAATTTGAGATTTTTTTTTTTTTTTTTTACTTTAAGTTATCATGAAATTGCTGTCATGAAATAACGCAAAAATTTCTATTTGAAATTTCTGGCATGGATTAAAAATTTCTGAATAACGAAGGAAGCCAAACTGGCAACTCTGGTGTGGAATACTATTAAATGTTAGTGATGACAATCGGCTCATTTTTAAAAACAATGAAAAAGGTTTTTTTTCACATTCGATAGGTCGACATGGTAGCAAAGATATGGACCTAGGAATCATTTAATACTTGAGAACACAGGACTTAATTTTTTTATTGAGTATAAGTAGCCCACGAATGCTTGCTTCCTGATGATGACTGCATTGAACTATACCAGCGCTTAATGTAAGTCAAAATGACAAAACGTACTTAACGCTGTAGACACGGTAGGTTAGTAAGTTGTACATGATAATTTAAATACATTATCGATATTAAAATCGCAAATAACAATTGAAGTCGCTGAACTAATTGTTAATCAAAAGCCTCAAAACTGGAGCTGATCGTTTACTATTACAGCTGGCTTCACTTCTTCAAAGAGAATAGCTATTTCGAAGTATATGAACTCCCCTAATAAAATTTACTTTAACCTATTTGTTTTAAGAATTATTATTTATTGTTATATTCAGATTTCTTGATTGCTACCACTTTTCTGAAACGGCTTTTTTGATTTCTTTTATAAAATAATGCAAAATGTACTGTTTAATTTTAGTGGCATGAAAAAATCTTAACAGTTGACAGCTATGTTATTTGTCATTAAAAAAGACATTAAATTAAGCGAATAAAACTATATAAAAATAGTGATATCAATAAAGCAATCTGAATAATAATTAAAATAAATTACGCAAATCTGACAGTACACCTTGACAGGAATTCCTCCAGCCATTGGGATAATGTGGATTAATGTCTCTAATCCTAGACTGTTTTACAAACAATATCAGTTGACGCTTATCACACTTTTTACACATATAAAACCTTTTCGATGATTCTAAACTTACTTATCTATTTTTACAAATTAATAAAAAATGTGGCATCATACAGCTTTTTAAAATAAATCTTAGTTTTCTTCTTAGAGAACATTTGTCTAAAAAATACACATATTTTACAATTTAGTAAGCATAATTCCAGTTAATTATAGTTTAATTCATTCTCCATCCTACACTGTAAAAAATTTTCAGAAACGTTTCTGAAAGTAACGGAGACCTGTGCTGCACGATACTAACAGAAAGGTTTCTGATTCGATCAGAAAAATGTTTCGGCTAAAACACGGAACCTTTCCGATTCGTAATGAAACCTTCCTGAATATATCTGAAACCTTTCTGAATATATCGGAAATCTTTCATTACGGATCGAAAAAGTTTCTGAATATATAGGAAATCTTTCAAAATATATTGGAAAAGTTTCTGAATATATCGGAAATATTTCATAATATATCGGAAACTTTTCTGAATGTATCTAAAACCTTTCTGAATATATCTGAAGTGTTTCTGAATATATTTTTATCTATTTTTATTATATATTATCTGAATTTTAAAAGAATACTTGAAAAGATTAGAATTTCTGTTCTTTTAAATATTCTAATCAAACTTTTTTTTTATAATGATTCTTTTTTCTAGGCGAAATTATTCGGTATATTGCGTGACATTTTTCAGTTTGTATCAAAATTTTATCAAATATGTTTTAACCCTAATATTTAAGAATATTCACGCAGTGAATATTGGGGAATGGAGATATTTACCTTGTTTTTTAACAACATATCATGAAAAAAATATGGGATTCATACAGCTTCACAAATCAAGTATTTATTTTTAAAAATTAAAAAAAAAATAGCATATATACTTAGAAAGAAAACTTTCAAAACTTTTCATTAACATGAAATAGGCAAACTAAAGCTATACTAATATATTTTCGATACATTTCAAACAATCTAACTCCCAGCAACATAAAATGATTAAAACTTATGTATGAGCTTTCCAAAAGCAATGCAGCTTCAGAGATCTGTTTATCTGTTAATTTTTTCGGTCCTAAAAGGTAATTTTTCATATTAAAACAAGACATTTCACAAAAATTCTCATCTTAAAACTGGGCCCTTCACAAAATTTTTCGTTCCGAAACAGTATCCTTCACAAAATTCTTTGTCTTAAAAACAAGACTTTACCACCTCAAAAACTGAACTTTTCACAAATTTAATGATTTAAAAATAAAATCTGACCTATCACAAAACAATTGAACTTATCAAAGTGCATAGCTTTTTTATGTGTAAAGGATAGATACAAAGGAACCTGATATAACGATAATTTCAAATTCACAAAATTATGACCGGAATTTTTAAAATATTAAAAAATACTTCAGTTTCACAATAACAGGACCCTGTGAGAAAAATCTGGACATAACCCTGAGATTAATAAAAACACCTAGGAATTTTCTTTTCAGAATTAGAATAAAATAAATAAATATAGTTTGTTTACTTTAAAACGATATTTTTAAAGTCGGACAAGTCATTTTTCAATATATAGTATTGTAAAAGTTAGAGTTCTGAAACATCGTTAAAAAAATATATATAAACAAACACACAGTACCGCCGGTAGATATTATTCTTTAAGAGATAAAATTGCTACTAAATGGTATTATAAATCATATTTATTGAAGCAACATTAAAAAAAACTTAAAATGAGAGACAAAGGATTTGTATTTTTATATTTTAGAGTATATTTTAATAATTATCCTTCCAACTCAAAGTATCTAAATGCTCATGTAAATAGTCCTAAATGTTAGGGTTAAGACATTTGTTAAAAATATTGATATAAACTGAAAAATATCACGCCATGTATGAGATAATAATGAATATAAAACAGAATCATTATAAAAAATATTATTAGAGTATTTAAAACAGCAGTAATTCTTACCTTTTCAAATATTCCTTTTTTAAAATTCTCTTTTTGGACCGCTCGAATAACTAACATAATATTTTCCACAGCCCCAACAGCGAGCTGCTTTAGCTTTGCCGTTAACAGGGCAAACTGCTTGAAATAGTTGAGAAGAGAAATATTTGGAATGCGCTATAGAAGAGGGTCGGTTTCAATCACCTAAACCTAAAAATTCGGAAAGGTTTCTGATGGTTTCAGAAAGTGAAAATAGCTCTCAGATATCCGATGGTATCAGAAACATTCCTGTTAGAATACTAAACGTTCCAAATATTTTTTACAGTGTACAGATACAGAATAGGTACACGAGTTTGATAGCAACAGATTTATAACTAAAAGGAATTCCTCCTACCCAAAAGCGATTATACATAGAGCGTTAAATTTGTTAGCGCACCCTACTTTCCTCTCCAGCGGCCGGTAGTCAATCTAGAAATGCGCTGCAGGTACACAAAATGTAAATTTTGTTTGGCTACATGAGCGCCACTTACCCCTCCTGCTTGTCAAGGCAAGAGTTCGTTGAAACAAAGAATAGCTACAAATAATTCATGGGTACTATAATCCATCTCGCTGACATTATAGGAGCGTGCTTTTTAAATTTAGGATCCACGCTTGTTTCCACTTGTGAGTCTTATTTGTATTTAATATGTAGCAATTTCTCTTTGTGATTTTCCTTGTGAAAACTTTTCAATTTCCTGTATACAAAAAGACTGTCAGTCGTTAGAGGGCGCTATTTTCAACTTGCGAAATTTCTTCAATTCATCTGCTCAGGCTTGCTATATGATGGCTTTGTTCTATTCCGACTTCTGAAATGAAAATTGTCGATGATGTGTCAAAACTTTAACATAATACTGAAAATTCTAGTGTTTTTGATTTTCTGGTGTATTTAAATTTTCTGTATATGTTTAATATTAATGAAACCTAATTAATAATATAATTATTAAGTTCTAATTTGATCTTTTTTATAATTATCTAATTAGAAAGCTAATCCTTTCTCCACTCTAAAACTGTATATAGAAAGTGCTACGTGAGTTTAATAACAACAGATTTAAAAGTACGAGGAAGTTTTTCTACCCCAATTTCTGAAAGAAAATTTTTGAAGATATGCCGAAACCTTTAACAGAATTTATTGAAAATTCTGCAATTATGTTCAATATTAATGAATGCGAATTAATAATCTAATTATTAAATTATCATTATATATTTTTTCTAATTATATAATTAGAAAGCTAATCCTTTCTCCTTCCTATAGCAACAGAAAGTGCTGCATTAATTTGATAACAATAGATTTAAAACTACCAGGAAGTCCTTCTACCCCGACTTCTGAAAGAAAATAGTCGATGATGTGTCAAACATTTAACTAAATTTATTGAAATTTCTATTGAGTCTAGCTAACGAATGTTGTTCCTTGTATAGAGTTCCTTGACCTAGGGTTTTATATGTTGATCTGCGACAAACTGCAGGCTGGATGATATTGCCGACAGGTCGTTTAATTGAATTATGGCACTGAGAGTCGCCCAGAAGAAAGTTGATATATTCAGCCAGAGGTCCATGGTTCGACCCACTAGCCTGGGTAGTTTTAATTCAGCTAGAATTAAAAATTCTCTCGAAAGTTCTTACTTTGCAGTAAGCAAACAAATGTAATCAACTGTCTTTACAAGATATATTTGAAAGCTAAAGTTCACATAACATGTATCCTGATCTTACGCTTAAAAATGAAAAATGTAGTCACTGTAAGCTGTTATTAAAAATTTAAATTAATTCTAAGTTTTTGCGTTCAATTTTCGCTTTTCTAAATTCAACAAACTTTTAACTGTAGTATATATTGGTTTTCAATAATAAGTGCTCTATATTATTTGCTTCAACTTAAATAATACTACGAATTTTATGTGAAATATTTTAATTTCTTAAAACGAATATTTATATTTTGTATGTGCATTTAAATAATCAGTACTAAAAATTTCTTTGTAAAGCAATAAGTAACATAGACATTTAAATTGAGTATGGAAGTTATTTATTATTCATTTAATTTTGTTTTTCCCTTTTGAAAATCTGAA
This sequence comes from Maratus michaelseni, assembly GCA_963931845.1. Lineage (NCBI taxonomy): Eukaryota > Metazoa > Arthropoda > Arachnida > Araneae > Salticidae > Maratus > Maratus michaelseni. Next base: position 80,822,987 of record OZ007598.1, read on the forward strand.
GCATTTTTTTTGTCTTAACATGTATTCACTATATAAATAAAAACAGATGAATATAAAAGGTATTCTACGTTCAGAAGTTGTTAAAATATTCAATTTCTTAAATGTGTGTTACTTTGATAAAGATAAAGAAATTTAAAGGACATTTCTGAAAAAGCCTTTTTGAATATAAGGCGTCTTACTTCCTCCCACGGATTATTTTTATTTATGACAAATGTCTTCGAAGAAAAATAACAAACAAAAATGTGTACTAATATTTCTTGGGTCAAAATATTACTTTTCTGAGCAGATGTATTATGTCATAAACAGTTGATTCACAAAAAAGATTTTATGAATGAATTAATATAAAATACACATATACTCAATACACAAAATAAAGTATTCTTCTTTTCTTCAACAGGATTAAACTATAAATATTAAATAAGTTGAGATATATAACTTAACACAGTTATGACGGCTAGTTTTCGCTTTTAAAACAAGAATCTCCTCCCATGGGTGTTACTTTTGCAATTTGAATTGTCTGTGTTTGTATTAATATTACAAATGAAAGTATATAATGATGCTGCTGTTTCTAATCGAATTATTTATATGCAATTTGCATCTTACTACATTACTTATATAAATACGAATATAAGTATATATTTGAGAAATAATGTAACACATAAAACGTAAAAGCACCGTTCATGTGTGGAGTTATACATATCCAAAAGTGACGAAACCGCATGATCCGTCACGAGTGTTGATAGTAATAGTTAAAAGAGATAGATATTGACGTTAGATAGATCGGACAGACCTTTAAAGTTTACTGACACAGTATATGAATGAAATATGAAAAATAAATGAAGTAAAAGATTGTTTATTGCCCTTTGAATGTTTATTCTTGTAAAAAGAAATTTTAAGTAAAGAAACATGAACAGAATGGAACTCTTAAATTATTAGTTTTTTTTTTTTTTTTAAGTACCGAAAGAAAAATAATATTTCGGTTTTCTTAAATAATTTTATTCAATATAGTTTTATTTATACGAGGGAGTATCAATAAGTTTTTGCTCTCACCTAGAAATAATTTAGTGAAATTTATGAAATTGCTACATTTTATTAGTTCTTTTCCATTTAGTCACCGTGCACAGTAAAATATTTCGGCAAACGACATTTCAGCTTTCCCAGCTCATCTTTGTAGGAGGTGTTACACGGTCTTGAAAACCACTGCTCCACTGTAGCAATGACATCAGCATCTGAGTCAAAACGTTTTCTTTTCAATAACCTTTTCATTTTTGGAAAGAGGAAGAAGTCGGAAGGCGCCAAGTCAGGTGAATAAGGTGGGTGTGGCAATAATTGGTAGCCCAGGCTTTGGACAACATTCAATGTTTCATTGGCTTTGTGAGCCGGAGCACTGTCAGCCAAAAGGCGGACACCTTTAGTCACTTTTCCACGTCGCTTCAATTTCAGTTGTTCTCGAAGTTTTCGCAGCAAGCTCTTGTAATATTCTCCAGTTATGATGGTCTCATAGGTAAGGTAATCTGTGAGCATTGTGCACTAGGAATACCAAAAAACGGACAGCATGACTTTCTTTGAAGATGGCTGCACACGAGACTTTTTGGGAAGCGGTGAGTCTAAGTGCTTCTATTGTTTACTCATCATTTTGGTCTCTGTGTCAAAGTGGTACACCCAACTTTCGTCCATTGTCACCAAACGATAAAAAAACGTCATTGCCATCACACAGGGCTAAAATTGTGGACGCACAATCCACACGCTGCTGTTTCTGGAAGGATGTAAGCAACGTTGGAACCCACCGTACCGAGACCTTGGACAAGTGCAGGTGGTGAATATGGAACCATAGGATATACCCACTTCATCCATAATAGCATGGATTGTCATTTGTCTGTCCATCACCAGCATCTCCACTTCCCTAACCATGTCCTGGTCAACAGCCGAACATGGTCCGCTTTCCCCAGCGTCATCCTGAAGATCGTGTGTCCGCATTTCAGATGTCTCTTCCACGTATTGATAGTGCTAAAGAATCGACATTCCCCCCCCCCCCCATAAACAGATTTCGCATCATCGTAAATCTCCGTGGCTTTCAACCCCTTTAAATGGAGGAACCTGATTACTGAGCGATGTTCAATTTTAAAAAGTTCTCTACTTTCACTCGTTCCGGCAGGACTATTTTAAAAATGCTTCCACCAAAACACATAAAATAATCCACTTTAGTTCTAATACACATGGACACATACAATATATAAATTTCATAAACGTCACTCAAGTATATGTATGTGATGGCAAAAATGTATTGATACCCCCTCGTATATTGTAAAAAAAAAAATCAGAAATAGTTACTGATATAGAAGAAACATTTACAAAAATTCTGTGTGAATTCTTGTTGACACACTCTTCTGAAAACTTTTCCCTTCTAAGGAAAGTTTAAGCGAAGGAAAAATCAGGAAGTTCAGAAAACAATACTTTTTCTACATTAACATAAATGTCTTTATCGTCATTCAGCAACAAATGAGACATCCTGTTCCTGGAATCTAGAAACCTCAAAAATCTATTTTATTTTACTGGCCCTTTGCCAACTGGTTGCTGAAGTTACCGGAAAGATGATTTAAATTCTCGAGAATGAAGAGAATACATTGATTTTTTGGCAAACATTTCCGTTATATTAGTGCAACATTTCTACGTTTTGTATAATGTACTTAAATGTCCATTATGCTTTTGCTGAAATTCTATGATTTTATTTTCTTTATGTCATGTAAAATATAAAAAATTTAATTAGACAGATAATAGTTGAAAAACTTGCTGTTGCTAGAATAAAAAGTGACATCTTTCAAAACTTTGCAATCAAAATCAAAAACGTAAATCATTACGGGTTGAGAAATCGACTGCTGTAAAAAAGAAATTCTTTCAAAAATATAGAATTTCAAATGAGAAATTGGAAAAGCACGCTGTCATTGGTTTAACATTAGCTTGCAAATGTTTACGCGTGCTTGAAGAAGGTCTACTAATGCTAGATGTGCGCAGTAATTTGGTCCATGTTACTGTACGTAATCCCTATTATACTGTCAATAACATTTGGCATTATAGGGCGTCTAGCCCAAGATTTTTAACTCGCGAACGGTTATCAACAAATATGCTTGTTCAGATTGGAGTGATATACCATGTATTTTTGGCTAAATAAATAAATAGCAACCCTTGTTTTCTATTCAAAACTTTTATTATAGTTCTTCGAGCCATCGTTTTTGTAACACTATATATATATGTAAGATGTATCATAAAACTCTTCCATGTGCAGCGAAATTCTGTTACTAGAATGTTAAAATGGTTGAATGTCACCTGAATTTGCGAACGGGTTTATTTGAAAATTAATAAATTATTTTTTTCACGTACATTATTTATGCAAAATTTTATTAAAATATTCTGAGTGCATTGCGAATTGATATTAAGTGCTATATATAATATACCAATGCACTTGAAAGGGTAAAAATAAGATAGATAAATAACGAAATATATATATTCTCTGTGCACATTTTATTTTAGAGAAATAATAAAACATTTTATTCACAAAACACGTATCCTATGCTTACATAAAGGTAGGACAATATAAAAAGTAATTTTGCTTTTAGAAAATAGTAACATATTCAACTAAGCACATATGCTATATGCACGAAAAGCTGAATAAATACAAAACACCTTTTCGAATGGCTTTTTAAATTTTTAGAACACGGTTAACTAGAAGACTTTTATTTTAACCCAAATGTGCTAAAAGAAAGTGAAGAGGGAATACAAGTGCGTTTAAATATTCACGTAATGAACAAAACTTATGAATTCTGAAGTAGATTATTATTTAAATTTTCATACAGCTAATTTGTGAAGTTGTTTTAAGAGCTGATTAATAAAGTAAATTTTCTTTCCTAATTATCCGAGCGTGTTCTATATTTTCCATCTAACAAATTCAGTGTGCTTTATTTAAGAAATATAACGAAAATATTAAATAAACTGTTTGTGTTAATTCGACCATATAAAAATTTTTATGTCACTGGCATAAAATAGGAGAGACTGGGGATGGTGTTGGTTTCCCAAGTTTCAACTAAAATGCTCCTAATGTTTTTTTTGTGGCATACAATAGCATCTCCCTTTGTCACTTACAAATAGTTGATGAAAAGTCCTATCATTTTACAATGTCCAAATAAAAAAAAGAAAAAGAAAAGAACGAAAAATCATGCGTCAAACATTGATTGTGTAACACTTTCCACGGTTTCCAAAATAATTTTGCAAATATTTACCGTAAGGTGTAAGATGATGTCTAACTAAACAATTTTGAAACACATAACATATTTAAAAATCCAATTTCAGGAATTACCAATAATATTAGGAAAAATATCCGGGGTATTTTGTGCAGCCCTGTATATGATCTATAGATTTGTATATATACTAAATAGAATGCTAAATTTTAGTTCAGTTAGGATACGCGTAGCACAGCTTAAAATTTCCCTTCTGCAATTTTCGACAATAAACGAAAATGTACTCGAGAACTTTTGTGCTACCCTGTATGCAATCTATACAATTTATACACACCAAGTAATAGACAAAAAATGAGTTAAATTAAAAAACGCGTTCACAGCAACTGAAAAAGCATTCCCAACAATTATTATTAATAAGCAGTACTTTAACCGAATTATTTTGCGTGTCCCTGTAAATGAACGATGAAAGCTATACGCACAATATTCTATAGTAAGCCTCTTGTAATCCACGTTACTGATATATATCAATTTCAATATGTTTGAAATAGTGAAACATTATTAAAATAAACTGTAAACGATTTTTCTTCCTAGACCGTAATGTAACGGAATTCTATTGAGTATCCCTGTAAAAAACTATAAGTGCTATGCACACCCTATTCCATATCGAGCTTCTTGTAATGCACCTTAGTGATATATATCAATTACAATGTATTTGAAATTGTGTAACATCATTAAAATAAACCGCAAATGATTTTTCCCCATAGACCGTAATGTAACGGAATTCTTTTGAGTATCCCTGTAAAAAAACTATAAGTGCTACACACTTCAGTTGAAATAGGGAACATGCCACAATAAGCCTCAATAACATACATCAATTGCATGACGATCCGAGCATATTTACGCGAGTTAGAATACGGACAGGCAGACAGACAAACCAAATTCATAAACACTTCTCAACTATGTTAGAAAGTGTTAAAAATCATGCATCCGGCATAGATTATGAAACACTTTCCAACACTAAAAGAATATTATTAAGAAAGTTATTTTTTTATACGATGAAATGAGATATCTAAATAAGCAATTAAAAAAATACATAACTCACTAAACATCCACTTTCAGCAATTGCTGCCCATATTCGAAGTCTTTCGTGCAGCCCTAATAATAAGATAACATAAGAATAACCTAATAGTAAGAATATTATGTCTACAGAATTTGTAGACAACACTTAATTCACTAAAAATTACAAAAATTCGGATATTTGATCGGAAATAACACTTCTAGCAGTTACCGATCACAGTCAGACTTTTAACTGAATTCTCTTGCGTGTCCATGTACATGTACTTGCTTTATGTACATGGACACGCAAGCATGTACATGTACACACTCCATGTGCATGAAGCACATGCAAGACATGTACATGTACCTACGCACTCCATAATCCAAAGATAACAAATTGTATTGAACATTAGAGATCCTTTTAAATTTCATTATGTTTCGAGTATCATAACATGTTCATAATGCCCTGTAAACAATTTTTCCCCATCGACCATATTGTATACAATTCTTTTGTGTGTCCCTGTAAATGAACTATTAATGCTACCCACTTCATTTTCAATACCGAACATGCTATAGTAAAATTCAGTAATGTGTAAAAATTTCATGAAAATCCGAGTTTATTTACGATAGTTAGAGCACAAACAGACGGACAGACAGACAGACAAACCGAATTCATAAACACTTTTCAACTATGTTGGAAAGTGTTAAAAAAAGCACTAAATAATTTTAAACAAGGAAGAAATCTCATACTTCAAGAATGGACTATGAAACGCTTTCGGACATATTCAGAAAACTGTCAGAAGATTTCACTGTTAACAAGGTGAAATATTATATGTAGGCAAACTTTGGTAAATACCATCTATAGTTTGAAAATAATTCAAGTTATTTTGTAAATTACTGTATATGATGTATCGATTTGAGTTACTACATATTATGCTAAAATTTAGTTCAGTTAAGAAAAGCTTAACACAACTGAAAATTCTCTTTCAGAAATTTCCGTCAATAAATGGAAATATCTCAGTGGCGCGAGACCTAAGGCAAAAAGCAATTAATATGGTGAAGTTAAGCTTCCACATTAAGTTTTTACAATATAAAGCTCCTTATCACGATCCTTGAGATAGCAAGACTAAATAAATACGACTGTCTAACAAGACATGCTCCCTTAATATTTAATATAACAATAAATTTTCCTCAAGAAACTAGCATTACGAAATTGCAAAAGTCATTTTTAAATTAAAAAAAAAAAACTTACAACGAATACCTGCAAATCCACTCCTGGTCAAAAACCAAGACTGCTTACATCAATTTTCATTATTAAGGATTCTGAAAATAAAACATTTAACAAACAGGATAAAGCAATTCCAGTTCTAACTTACTACTTCAACATTTTTTTCAATTAACATAAATCTTTTAAAAAGAGGTATAAAAGCATCCAGAGAATAAATGTAAAAAAAAAAAAATTCATTACAATTTAAAATATAACATGAAACACCATGCGATATACCTAAAATATTACAATTACCATGTCCTCAAAGCATATACTTTCAAATTTTCAAAAATGCTATAAAAATGTATTACACTTATATAAATAGTTTAGAAATGAAATTAACAAGAGACATTTTAATTAGAACCTTTGTGAAAATATTTTCGAGATTATCTGTACTTCTTACATAAAATTGATTAAATAGCTTTTCACACACCAAATCTCTTAAAAAATGCAATTTGACGTCAATATGCTTTGACCTATAACTAGCATTTTCAATTGTTTGCTTTCAAAAGTCAATGGCAGACTTACTATCACAACAGAGCTCATAATGTGTTATCTCATTCCTAAATAATCCCATTTCAAAACACTCTTGAAGTATGAGTCTAACCCATTTGATTTCTTTTTTAGCCTCAGTAAAATCAGTAAACCCAGCTTCCATTGTTGGAAAGGGCAACTGACTTTTGTTTGAAAGTCCTCCAAGAAACAGGTGACTGACCAATAAAAAACACAAAACCCCCCATACTCTTCCTGTCATCCCGATTACTGCATCACTATAACACGTGACATTAAGGTTATCAATCTCAGATAAATCCAGCTTCCTTTCCCTGTTTCTATTCAAGTAACCAAGTAAGATGAATTCGTTCCAGTGAGTTTTCCCAGAGTTTTCCTGAAACTGAGAGAAAAGATTTATTGCAAAACAAATGTCTTGTCTAGTCCGGTTAGCTATAAAGACGAGACATCCAACAAGGCTGCGATATGAAATACCTTGCATTTGATTTAGTTCTATATCATCTTTTGACCAATCTGAATTAGAATAAACAACTCCTTTAGAAATATGGAGAGATGTAATTGGGGATTTGTACTCTTTAAACATAATGTAAACATTTCACTGGGTGTCCCAAAAATGACTGATGGATTTTAAATTTCAACAACTTGCAAACGGTGACAGATATTTAAAAAAACATTGCAGGAGGGTTATGTATGATGTCAGGAGTTTTCTTACTGTGTTTCTTGATTTTAGTTCGAATTTCAAATAATAGAGGGCGCTGACAGCGATTGGCACTTAGCCGAGGCCGAAACTGACGCCCTTCAGCTTCTTTCATAACACCACGAAGATTTAATACAAAAGTTTAAAACTATAACGTTTACTGGGCTGAACTGAACCAAGACACTGAAATATTGCCTGAAAAGTGTATGTTACCATTTAAAAAAAATGGTATTGTTTAAATCTTTCACGTCTAAATTGAGATATCTTTTTTTTCTATTCATTTTCATCATTGAAAATTTCTTAATATTTCAATAAAACATGTGGTACCAAAGTTGCTTTTGAAAAATTAATGTACAAATACAGTTTCTTTCGATTATGTCGGTTAATGTCAGAAAAATGTGTTCACATTATCCGCCGAGTAATACATTTTGCGATGGCCAGATAATTTCAAATAGAAAATTTTCGGAAAATGAATTTGTCTTCTTTAAACGAAGAAACGTATAAAGCGGAGACGCATTAACAAGAGTTCACTGTAAACCTTATTTATAAAGAACGAAAATATTAAAGTAATTTTGCTTTTAGATAATAAGAAAATATTAAGCATAAATATTTTATGTATGAAAAGATAAATAATTTTTAAGAAATCTTCGAAGCAGTTGTTTAATTTTTAATTACTTTCATTTTAAGACATTACATTAACCCCATATGTGTTAAGCTTTACGAGAATCTAAACAAGCAATTAGATTGAAACATATTTGGTGTAAGAGCTTATTCTTTTTCTCTGTAAGTAGATTAATATTTTATTTAATCTTAAAAACATCTTATATCAGAAATTATTTCAACAGTTTATTAATAAACCGATGTTTTCATCTTAAACTGCGTAAAAAAATTTAATTATTCCATCTAAATATTTCATTTAGATTTAATTAACAGATTGATTATTGTAACAAAATAACAGATTCAACTAAGAAGTTTAAATTAAAATAAGAAGTTAAAGTAAGAAGCGTTTTATAATCATATTTTAATTTTCGGATTATTGGCTGAAATACATCAGTAAAAGCCATTTAGTGTGATAAAAATAAAAATAAATACAAAAATACTTCTGTTCGTACTTGTTTACATCTGTAAATGCAGTTTTAACTCAATATCTTTAATTATTATAGATGGAGTATTCTATGTTTTATTTAAGTGTCTTCAATTATTTCATCCTCAATTGTTATTAAAAATTATGGAAAAAAGTGACTTTTCTTTTTTTTTTTTTTTTTTGCTCACAAAGTTAAAAGAATAATCACATTTACCCAACTGACTCTCACTTGAAATTTTTTAATTTGACAAATGTAAAAAAAAAACAAAAATAAAAAAATATATATAATAACTGCTGTGATAGTCTCGATTTGCTTTCTCGGGTTAAATAACTCTCATTATGATTTACAGAGGTTAACATGTTAGGGGTCTACGGCAGAGTTGCCAAGTCTCCGGCTCTTTGCATACCAGTATTTTATTAGAAAAAATGTTGTTATTTTAAATCTCAGAAAGTTCCGATTAAATAAAACAAGGTATTCTGTATTAAAATACTGGTATCCAAAAAGCCGGAGATTTGGCAGCTCTCCTACGGGATATATCCTCATTTTTATTTATTAAGTAAAAATCCTGGTTGGCAACATATTTATTTGACTTGGTTTATCTGAATGTACCAGAAGGTACCAAAATAATAGACATTTTTTCTTTATTCATGGCAGTAATTTTGCATGCACAGGGCATTTTAATAAGAGGAAAATTTCTATTAAATTTTACTGGTGGAAGTGTGTCCCGTGCGTAATCATGATCTGTACAAGGCTGTTCAATTAAACATTTTTAATTGACATGTTTAATTGAAAAGCTTTACATGAGGATGGAAAATATGTAAATATTAATCTTTAAACACGGGAGAAATTTTATAACAGCAAATCCATTTTTAGGAGTATTCGTAATTATATAAATACGTAGCACCTATATTCTTCGTCTGGTCCGTCCGTCAGTCCGCATAGAGCAGCGAAAAACTACCCAACCGCATGGTTTGAAATTTAATATACATAATCACTGCCGAATTTTGTCAAGTCTTTTCAAATTTTATGAAAAACGAATCAAAATTAAAAAAAGATAAAAATAAAAACATTTATTAAGTTATTTGAAAATTTTTTAATAGGTATTTCCTTGTTATAGCAGTCTCCGAGGATTAAACGTCAAACGACCGAGATGTATCGCCAACTTTTCTAACATGTATGACGTTATAGTCATATATGACGTATATGACATTTTCTAACCTCTATGACCAAGTTATAATCACATTCTTCATTCTATTAAATCCTATCATAAGTAATCAATTCAATGGTATCCCATGATAGATAATAATTCTATGTTGCCTTGGTGGTTACGTCAGATTTAAGAATGAGTCATATTATTTCCGTATTACTGAATTTAAAAACAGAATTTTTGTACTAAAATTTTTAATTATATCAATCATATAATCTACTAACAGTTTTTTGGATAGATGTTTCCCAAGAAATAAATATTAAATAGTCTAAATATGGATTTCAAGTTCTAAAATTTTCAAAGCTAGGCTTAAGTTTCCCATTGGGATTTTCAGTAAATGTCAACAAAAGATAAAATGTTGCCAACTTTAAATGAACTTATTTTATTAAGAGAGTTAATTATGTCATAATAACAGACGATATAATTCATTTCGCTGAAATAATAGAAGTACGAACGCACCTCACTTGTCATGTTTAATTAAAATATCCAACTTGTTATATAGTGTCATACATCTTTAAAAATACCCTCTTTCCTTCGGGTTTCTACTCGTTCACACTTCTTTTAAATTCACAGGCAAAATTTTATGAATACCATTTTTGTTCTTCTGCTTTCATAATACCACAGGAATGCAGCCATTTTCTCGATTAAACACAAGTTTATTTAACAGACGAAACATCACAGCAAAACATGAAGGACACACATAAATATATAAAGAGGAATATTTGTAGTAGCAGCAGTAGTTATAATAATCTTATCAGTTCTATCACCAACTATATTTTATTTCATAACATGCCCATCGCACGCATCGTCTTAACACCTTGACCTCCCGCCAAACTGTACTACCTTCTCCGTCACTCCGCAGCAGAAGAGAGAAAAGGAAAAAGGGTTGCCATAAACCTGACGTCACCGGCATGACACCCCCCAACTAAGATTGAAAAAGGGGTATGCCACTTTAGCAATCTGAAATCCAGACTGGTGACGTCACTACACTCTTTTGGTGTGTTTAATTTTTTATCGCTACGAAAAGTGAAATTATTTCTAACATGGGGTGGTATATATTTTCCATTATTGTAATTTCCAGTTCCGGATTCGTCATGATTGCGGGGTTTTACCGGTTTATCATATAATTCCGAAAATGTTCTGCCATTTGACGTAAACCAATTGTCGCATACTTCCGCTATTTGCCTTGGTTTTAACCAATTGTTTTATCCTAACATAACTTCGCGTCTCCGAATCTAGTAAACTTAATAATCTGTCGCTGACAATTAACTCATTAAGCGTGTCAAAATCATTTACTTTTCTCAGTTCACAATAGAAATCCCAATTGGCTCTGAGCCTACTAGCGAATTGCATATGATTCTCATTTCTCGATCGTTTTGCAAAAAGAAAGCTTTCTAGGCAGTCCTCTGGTGTGGGTTGAAATTCTTTTAAGATTAACGCCTTAACCTTTTGGTAATCTTTCATTTCTTCCGTGTTTGCGTACACTAACAAGTGCGCCGCCCGTTCTCCTACCAAATTATACAAAATCTCGACCTTTAATTCCTCTGCAACATTTTTAATTTCGAATGCTTTCTCGAGCGAAGTAAAAAATAAATTCCATGATTCAGGCCTGCTGGGGACTGTAATAGTCAAAGTTTTGACGCTTTTGATTAGTGCTTCTAACGAATTAGGCTTAGGTCCATCTCTCCCTGTGTCAGAATTTTTATACTCGTTCTGGATTTTAGCCATTTCTATCTGAGCTTTAACTAATTCAAGCTTAGTTCTTTCAATTTCTAATAACGTATCTCGTTCTGTCTTAGACTTTTCTTTGTCGACATTCGCGACTTCTGCATCACGCTTCTCTCTTTCTATGCGGTCTGACACCGTTGTATTTAGGAATTCTTTTATAAATTCATTATCTTTTGAATACTGATCGCTTCCCTCAATTAATGCCTTCAAATCAATTATCTTGTGCTCACTTTCTACTTTTATGCCCAGTTCCGTGGCAACAACAACTAAGTCTTCTTTCCTTAACCCTTTAATATTAAACATTTTTGTTTTTAGTCTTAGCATTTATTTATTAATACTATAAATATACTCTATAAATATCTATATTATCTCGTTTCAAATAAAGTTCATAATATTAAAATTAGCACATTGTTTTCAACATAAAATATTTCTCAATATGATTCTATTCAAGTTATTTTCTATTTAGACTTCTGGAATAAACAAACAGAAACATGCAACTTACTTCAATCATAAATCCATTCACTAATTCTACGAAATAGAGCGTGTCATACACCTTTAAAAATACCCTCTTTCCTTCGGGTTTCTACTCGTTCACACTTCTTTTAAATTCACAGGCAAAATTTTATGAATACCATTTTTGTTCTTCTGCTTTCATAATACCACAGGAATGCAGCCATTTTCTCGATTAAACACAAGTTTATTTAACAGACGAAACATCACAGCAAAACATGAAGGACACACATAAATATATAAAGAGGAATATTTGTAGTAGCAGCAGTAGTTACAATAATCTTATCAGTTCTATCACCAACTATATTTTATTTCATAACATGCCCATCGCACGCATCGTCTTAAAACCTTGGCCTCCCGCCAAACTCTACTACCTTCTCCGTCACTCCGCAGCAGAAGAGAGAAAAGGAAAAAGGGTTGCCATAAACCTGACGTCACCGGCATGACATATAGATTGTTCGAACACTCATTTCAATTGTTAGTTCGGCCTCCTTCTTCAGTCAGAAACTTCGACGCCATACTGGAAAATTTTTAAAGATGAATTTTCACTTTATACAACACGTCTGTCATTAAATAATGGAAATTTACTATTCAAAATTTCTGGTATAAATTCAGAATTTCTGAATAGAAAAAGGAGATCAAACTGCTAACCCCTGTTCCAATGGCAGAAAACGATTTTTAAAAAAAGTACAGAACGAAAAAAAAGATTAATTGTAATTTATGCATAAAAAATATTTCGCTTTAAATCTAAAAAAATTCTTTGTAAATTAAATATATGGTTTATTTTGTCGTACGAAAGCGTCTACGTATTTAAATTTAACCCAGCTACTTACAAAAAATCCATTAATAGAAAATTTAAATTTGCGAAAACCAAATTATAGCTTTGTCAGTAGGTTTTGAGTTATTCTTAAAAAAAAAAAACACAACCAAATTTTCAGTTTTTTTTTGCAAACATTAAAAGGGAATTTACCTATTAGGGGTTCCAGAATTTAAATATGCATAATGTCTAAACTACTTCATCGAATGAATTTTCATCCAGATATGTTGTCGAAATTAAGTGTTCGAATTAAAAATTTGAAAATTTGTTAAAATTATAATTTTAAGACGGCCTGCAAAGCTTATTTGTGTAACAAAAATTGAAATAAGACATAATAACTAAACAAAGGGCTATATTCGTTTTTCTCTCTGCCACTTTGGAGAATAAAATATAAGAGATGTTCTCCTTTTTTTGGGAGGGGGAGGGAATGCCTGTATATATTAAAAATAATTTATTATAGTTAAAAAATATATATTTAAAAGTGTTTAATGAGACAAAAGTACCTGTTTTGTAGCATCAAAATGGTTGCTGCTGGAGGTAATAAGCGTTGCCATTAGGATAATTTCAACTCGACACTAACTCAAATTTTTACTGACTTTATTTAAAATTCCCAAAAAAATCTAGCGCCACCTGAATTAACTACATAATATCAGAGGCACTGCAATGACCATATGCTAAATATATAAACAATTTGGGGTACATTCAGCTACTTAAGATGATTGACTTTCTTTCGCTTTACGGAAGTTGGCTTACATAAGATGTGTGAGATTACGATTATGAAAATATTATACATACATATATTTTTAAAGAAATATTTAATAACATAAAGAAATAAGTGCGAAAATCCGCTTGGACTTTTACCTAAAGATTTAATTTCACTTTTCTCCTTACTGGGAAACCACGACTTCGTGTAATAGCCAAAAAAATCTAAGTAAGCAGCAATCGGAAAAGCATCGTCAAATGTGTTTTTTGAGACACAAATCATATGTTATCGAGAATTAAAGTTTTTAATTTGCTAATTTATTTGTTTAATTTAAGGAGAAAAGGCGTGGTTCTGATTAAGAAATTTTAATAATCATATTAATATAAAATACAAGATATACTAAATAAAAAAATGACTGAAGCCTGCAAAAAATGCTATTGACAAATATGGTACTGAACCGGTAAATGATTGAAGCATAAAAAATCGTGACGCCAAGACCATTTCATGAACTTAAATACAGTGCGATTTTTGCAGAGGTCAATCTCCTGCGAAAAATAAAATTGCAAGGGTGTTTCAAATAGAAGTGGCCGACATCGCACTAACACAAACTTGTACAAATTAATAGGAATCATCTCGGAGTGTTGCGATGCACTAAACTGGAACTAGACAAGTGACTGAATTTTGGTGTTGTTGTTACGTTGACAAATATCGACTCCTCTTATTATTAAATAAATAAATTAGCAAATCTTAAGATTTTATATCTCGATAACGGGGAGACGATGGGAAATGGTTTATGCGTTCAAGAAACACTTTTCACTATGCTCTTTCAATTGGTGCTTATATAGATTTTTTTTAGAATTACACAAACGGCATGGTTCCCTAGTAAGAAAGAACGTCTCCTTCCCTTCTCTAAAGAACAAAGCCATTAAATAATAAGCCCAGTCAGATAAATGGGAAACGCTTCGCAAGTTGAAAATAGCGCCATCTAGCGGTTGGGAGTGCTGCATTCGGCACCAAGAATATTTTAATAAAATTTTGCTTCTAAAATTAAAGCTTAAAATAAGGAGTTCATATTTTCTAAGAAAGTCGTTTGTAAATTCCGGTGTCAGTCAGTAATTTCACATTTTACGAACATAATTTGTCTGTGCCGGAAAGGGTTAATTGCATAGTGATGTAAATTTCCATCACTTTTTATTAAACTTTTAATAAATAAATCAACTTCTTCGCCACCACTATATTTATAAAGAAATATTAATCCAGTAAATTTCCACATTTTTTTTTCATTATAGTTTTAGCTTTAATGTAAAATATCCCAATAATTAGCAAACTTTAAAAGGAAGTGCAAAAACAAAACATCGATAAAAATCGTATAAAATATCGATATAAATAAATCGTATCGTTTCTCTGCGACCCACTTCTGTTTTGTCCTCCTTCCGCAGCAGAGGTTTGGCGCTAATGTGTCGCTAACAAATTTAACACTATCTGACTGGGCTTATTATTTAATGGCTTTGCTAAAGAAGGCACGGCATATCCTCGAAAAGGAAAACAAAGGTCACGCAATAACATTATTTTGACTCACAGATCCGGTCTGAAAAGACCCGAATCTCAACACCAGGAAATATTCCAGTGAAACACTGCACAAGTACTTCAGCGGAATATTAAGAAACATTTAATATTTTTATTATTAATTTTCCGGTATAAGTCATTTTGTCAAAAAAATTTGTTTTTATTTGCTTTATGCATACAAATGAACATTTATAAAATGAACAATTAAAAAATAACTCATCGTAAAATGGACATATTTGAGATATCCTTCACTAAAATGAAAAATTTAGGTCTCAACGTAATTCCCATTCTGCGATGTGTTTTTTATATTTATTTATTTATTGTAAATTGGAAAAAATACTTTAGGCTTTATTTCTTCCCAAGCTAAAAATCAGAGAATCAATTCAATTATGGAGTCACATTGCACCAATAGTTCAATAGTCTCACTCCCATAGGTCTTTCAAAGATTCAATAATCTATTTTGGGTTCTAGATTGCCATGGTGATTAGATCAGATTTAAGAAGGAGTCATATTATTTCCGTATTACTGAATTTAAAAACAGAATTTGTATATTAATTTTTTTTTAATTATATCAATCATATAATTTACTGACAGTTTTTTGGATAGATATTTCCGGAGAAATAAATATTAAATGGAAAAATAGTCTAAATATAGATTTCACGTTCTGAAATTTTCAAAGTTAGGCTTAAGTGTACCATTGTAATTTTCAGTTAATGTCAACAAAAGATAAAATGTTGCCAACTTAAAATGAACTTATTTTATTAAGGGAATTAAATATATTATAATAACAGACGATGTAATTCATTTCACTGAAATAATAACAGCAGACTTTCCAAGTCTCCGACTTTTTGCTTACCAGTATTATCTTACACAGAATGTTGTTCATTTAAATCGCATTAAGTAGCGATTACATAAAACAAAATTTTCTCTATTAAAATACTGGTATACAAAAAGCCGGAGACTTGGCAGTTCTAAAACATTTGTCATGTTTGACGAAAAATTTCCAACTTGTTTTAATTCGAACAGCAGTTATTAATGTAAAACTTAGATTGTTCGAACATTCATTTCAATTATTAGTTAGGCCTCCTTTTTCAGTCAGAAGCTTCGAGTTTTGCTTCATATAATCACGAAACGTTTGTCATTAAATAAAGAAAAAACTACTGTAGAAATTTTTTATAAATAAAGGAGATCAAACTGGAAACCCCTATTCCAAGGGCAGAAAACGATAACAAAAAACTTCAAAACGAAAAAAAAAAGATTAAATGTAATTAATGCAAGAAAAAGAATTTCGTTTTACATCTTAGAAAAAACATTGTAAATTGCATGTGGTTCATTTTGTCGTAAAGGAGCTTCTACGTATTGAAATTTAACTCAGCAACTTACAAAAAATTCATTATTAGAAATTTTAAATTACCGAAAGCGAAATTATAGCTTTGTCAAAAGGTTTCGAGTTATTTTTAAAGAAACGCATCCAAACTTCAGTTTCTTTTTTTTGCACACATTAAAAGGGAATTTTCCTCTTAGGTTTCGATAATTTAAATCTGCGTAATTTCTAATCTATTTCATCGAATGATTTTTCGTTTTGTGTTCGAAGATAAACTTTACAGAAAAATCCAAATATGATAACATAAATTGAATAAGACATAATAACCAAACGAAGAGCTATTTTATTTTTTTCTCTCCGACATTTTGGAGAATAAAATGTAAGATATGTTCTACTTTTTTTTTGGAGGAGTGAAAAATGTATATATTAAATTAAATTTATTATAGATAAAAACTAAATATTTAAAAGTGTTTAATAAGACAAAATTACCTGTTTTGTAGCATCAAAATGGTTGCTGCTGGAGGTAATAAGCGTTATCTTTAGAATAATTTCAACCGACACTAACTCAAATTTTTCTAGACTTTATTTAAAATTCCCAAAAAATTCTAGCGCCACCTGAATTAACTACATAATATCAGAGGCACTGCAATGACCATATGCTAAATATATAAACACTTCGGGGTACATTCAGCTACTTAACATGATTGACTTTCTTTCGCTATAAGGAAGCTGGCTTACATAAGATGTATGAGATTACGATTATGAAAATATTATACATACATATATTTTAAAAGAAATATTTAAGAACATAAAGAAATAAGTGCGAAAATCCGCTTGGACTTTTACCTAAAGATTTAAGTTCAATTTTCTCCTTACTAGGAAACCACGACTTCGTGTGATAGCCAAAAAAAATCTAAGTAAGCAGCAATAAAAAAAGCATCGTCAAATGTGTTTTTTTGAGACACAAATCATTTGTTATCGAGAATTAAAGTCTTTTAATTTGCTAATTTATTTGTTTAATTTAGGGAGAAAAGGCGTGGTTCTGATAAAGAAATTTTAATAATCATATTAATATAAAATACAAGATATACTAATAAAAAAATGAATGAAGCCTGCAAAAAATGCTATTGACAAATATGGTACTGAACCGGAAAATGATTGAAGCATAAAAAATCGTGACGCCAAAACCATTTCATGAACTTAAAAACAGTGCAATTTTTGCAGCGGTCAATCTCCAGCGAAAAATGAAATTGCAAGTGTGTTTCAAATAGAAGTGGCCGAGATCGCACTAACCCGAACTTGTACAAATTAAAGCGAATCATCTCGGAGTGTTGCGATGCACTAAACTGGAACTAGACAAGTGACTGAATGTTGGTGTTGTTGTTACGTTGTCAAATATCGACTCCTCTTATTATTAAATAAATAAATTAGCAAATCTTAAGATTTTATATCTCGATTACGGGGACACGATGGGAAATGGTTTATGCGTTCATGAAACACTTTTCACTATGCTCTTTCGATTGCTGCTTATATAGATTTTTTTTTTTTAGAATTACACAAACGGCATGGTTCCCTAGTAAGGAAGAACGCCTCTTTCCCTTCTCTAAAGAAGGTACGGCATATCCTCGAAAAGCAAAACAAAGCTCACGCAATAACATTATTATTGACTCACAGATCCGGTCTGAGAAGACCCGAATCTTAACACCAGGAAATATTCCAGTGAAACACTGCACGAATACTTCAGCGGAATATTATAAAACATTTAATATTTTTATTATTAATTTTCCGGTATAAGTCATTTTGTCAAAAAAATTTGTTTCTATTTGCTTTATGCATACAAATGAACATTTATAATATGAACAATTAAAAAATAACTGATCGTAAAATGGACATATTTGAGATATCCTTCACTAAAATGAAAAATTTAGGTCTCAACGTAATTCCGATTCTGCGATGTGTTTTTTATATTTATTTATTGTAAATGGGAAAAAAAATACTTTTGGCTTTACTTCTTCCCAAGCTAAAAATCAGAGAATCAATTCAATTATGGAGTCACATTGCACCAATAGTTCAATAGTCTCACTCCGATAGGTCTTTCAAAGATTCAATAATCTATTTTGGGTTCTAGGTTGCCATGGTGATTAGATCAGATTTAACAAGGAGTCATATTATTTCCGTATTACTGAATTTAAAAACAGAATTTGTATATTAAATTTTTTTAATTATATCAATCATATAATTTACTGACAATTTTTTGGATAGATGTTTCCGGAGAAATAAATATTAAATGGAAAAAATAGTCTAAATATAGATTACACGTTCTGAAATTTTCAAAGTTAGGCTTAAGTGTACCATTGTAATTTTCAGTTAATCTCAACAAAAGATAAAATGTTGGATTTTATTAAGGGAATTAATTATATTATAATAACAGACTTGGAATTCATTTCGCTGAAATAATAACAGCAGACTTGCCAAGTCTCCGGCTTTTTGCTTACCAGTATTATCTTACACCCAATTTTGTTCTTTTAAATCGCAAAAAGTTGCGATTACATAAAACAAAATTTTCTCTATTAAAATACTGGTATCCAAAAAGCCGGAGACTTGGCAGCTCTGTAACAGTGTGAACGCTCCTCATTTGTCATGTTTGACGTAAAATTTCCAACTTGTTTTAATTCGAACAGCAGTTATTAATGTATCACTTAGATTGTTCGAACATTCATTTCAATTATTAGTTAGGCCTCCTTTTTCAGTCAGAAGCTTCGAGGTCATACCGGAAATTCCGAAAGAAGAATTTTCACTTCATATAACCACGAAATGTTTGTCATTAAATAAAGAAAAGACTACTGTAGAAAATTTCTATAAAAAAAAGGAGATCAAACTGGCAACCCCTATCCCAAGGGCAGAAAACGATAACAAAAACTACAAAACGAAAAAAAAACATTAATTGTAATTTATGCAAGAAAAATAATTTCGTTTTACATCTTAGAAAATACATTGTAAATTGCATGTTGTTCATTTTGTCGTAAAGGAGCTTCTACGTATTGAAATTTAACTCAGCAACTTACAAAAAATCCATTATTAGAAATTTTAAATTAGCGAAAGCGAAATTATAGCTTTGTCAGTAGGTTTCGAGTTATTTTTAAAGAAACGCATCCAAACTTCAGTTTTTTTTTTTTTTTTTTTTTGCAAACATTAAAAGGGAATTTTCCTGTTAGGTTTCGATAATTTAAATCTGCGTAATTTCTCATCTATTTCATCGAATGATTTTTCGTTTGGTGTTAGAAGATAAACTTTACAGAAAAATCCAAATATGATAACATAAATTGAATAAGACATAATAACCAAACGAAGAGCTATTTTATTTTTTTCTCTCCGACATTTTGGAGAATAAAATGTAAGATATGTTCTACTTTTTTCTTGGAGGAGTGATGACTGTGTATATTAAATTAAATTTATTATAGATAAAAACTAAATATTTAAAAGTGTTTAATAAGACAAAATTACCTGTTTTGTAGCATCAAAATAGTTGCTGCTGGAGGTAATAAGCGTTATCTTTAGAATAATTTCAACCGACACTAACTCAAATTTTTATATACTTTATTTAAAATTCCCAAAAATTCTAGTGCCACCTGAATTAACTACATAATATCGGAGGCACTGCAATCACAATATGCTAAATATATAAACAACACTTCGGGGTACATTCAGCTACTTAACATGATTGACTTTCTTTCGCTATAAGGAAGCTGGCTTACATAAGATGTATGAGATTACGATTATGAAAATATTATACATACATATATTTTAAAAGAAATATTTAATAACATAAAGAAATAAGTGCGAAATTCCGCTTGGACTTTTACCTAAAGATTTAAGTTCAATTTTCTCCTTTCTAGGAAACCACGACTTCGTGTGATAGCCAAAAAAATCTAAGTAAGCATCAATCGAAAAAGCATCGTCAAATGTGTTTTTTGAGACACAAATCATTTGTTAACGAGAATTAAAGTCTTTTAATTTGCTAATTTATTTGTTTAATTTAGGGAGAAAAGGCGTGGTTCTGATTAAGAAATTTTAATAATCATATTAATATAAAATACAAGATATACTAATAAAAAAATGAATGAAGCCTGCAAAAAATGCTATTGACAAATATGGTACTGAACCGGAAAACGATTGAAGCATAAAAAATCGTGACCCCAAGACTATTTCATGAACTTAAAAACAGTGCAATTTTTGCAGTGGTCAATCTCCAGCGAAAAATAAAATTGCAAGTGTGTTTCAAATAGAAGTGGCCGAGATCGCCCTAACCCAAACTTGTACAAATTAAAGCTAATCATCTCGGAGTGTTGCGATGCACTAAACTGGAACTAGACAAGTGACTGAATTTTGGTGTTGTTGTTACGTTGACAAATATCGACTCCTCTTATTATTAAATAAATAAATTAGCAAATCTTAAGATTTTATATCTGGATAACGGGGAGACGATGGGAAATGGTTTATGCGTTCAAGAAACACTTTTCACTATGCTCTTTCGATTGCTGCTTATATAGATTTTTTTTAGAATTACACAAACGGCATGGTTCCCTAGTAGGAAAGAACGCCTCCTTTCCTTCTCTAAAGAAGGTACGGCATATCCTCGAAAAGCAAAACAAAGCTCACGCAATAACATTATTTTTGACTCACAGATCCGGTCTGAGAAGACCCGAATCTTAACACCAGGAAATATTCCAGTGAAACACTGCACTAGCACTTCAGCGGAATATTATAAAACATTTAATATTTTTATTATTAATTTTCCGGTATAAGTCATTTTGTCAAAATGGACATATTTGAGATATCGTTCACTAAAATGAAAAATTTAGGTCTCAACGTAATTCCGATTTTGCGATGTGTTTTTTATATTTATTTATTTATTGTAAATTGGAAAAATACTTTTGACTTTACTTCTTCCCAAGCTAAAAATCAGAGAATCAATTCAATTATGGAGTCACATTGCACCAATAGTTCAATAGTCTCACTCCCATAGGTCTTTCAAAGATTCAATAACCTATTTTGGGTTCTAGGTTGCCATGGTGATTAGATCAGATTTAAGAAGTAGTCATATTATTTCCGTATTACTGAATTTAAAAACAGAATTTGTATATTAATTTTTTTTAAATTATATCAATCATATAATTTACTGACAGTTTTTTGGATAGATGTTTCCGGAGAAATAAATATTAGATGGAAAAATAGTCTAAATATGGATTTCACGTTCTGAAATTTTCAAAGTTAGGCTTAAGTGTACCATTGTAATTTTCAGTTAATGTCGACAAAAGATAAAATGTTGCCAACTTAAAATGAACTTATTTTATTAAGGGAATTAATTATATTATAATAACAGACGATGTAATTCATTTCACTGAAATAATAACAGCAGACTTGCCAAGTCTCCGGCTTTTTGCTTACCAGTATTATCTTACACAGAATGTTGTTCATTTAAATCGCAAAAAGTTGCGATTACATAAAACAAATTTTTCTCTATTAAAATACTGGTATCCAAAAAGCCGGAGACTTGGCAGTTCTGTAACAGTATGAACGCTCCTCATTTGTCATGTTTGACGTAAAATTTCCAACTTGTTTTAATTCGAACAGCAGTTATTAATGTAAAACTTAGATTGTTCGAACATTCATTTCTATTATTAGTTAGGCCTCCTTTTTCAGTCAGAAGCTTCGAGGTCATACTGGAAATTCCGAAAGAAGAATTTTCCTTCATATAATCACGAAACGTTTGTCATTAAATAAAGAAAAAACTACTGTAGAAAATTTCTATAAATAAAGGAGATCAAACTGGAAACCCCTATTCCAAGGGCAGAAAACAATAACAAAAAACTACAAAACGAAAAAAAAAAGATTAATTGTAATTTATGCAAGAAAAAGAATTTCGTTTTACATCTTAGAAAAAACATTGTAAATTGCATGTGGTTCATTTTGTCGTAAAGGAGCTTCTACGTATTGAAATTTAACTCAGCAACTTACAAAAAATTCATTATTAGAAATTTTAAATTACTGAAAGCGAAATTATAGCTTTGCCAGTAGGTTTCGAGTTATTTTTAAAGAAACGCATCCAAGTTTCAGTTTTTTTTTGCACACATTAAAAGGGAATTTTCCTATTAGGTTTCGATAATTTAAATCTGCGTAATTTCTAATCAATTTCATCGAATGATTTTTCGTTTGGTGTTCGAAGATAAACTTTACAGAAAAATCCAAATATGATAACATAAATTGAATAAGACATAATAACCAAACGAAGAGCTATTTTATTTTTTTCTCTCCGACATCTTGGAGAATAAAATCTAAGAGATGTTCTACTTTTTTTTTTGGAGGAGTGATGACTGTATATATTAAATTAAATTTATTATAGATAAAAACTAAATATTTAAAAGTGTTTAATAAGACAAAAGTACCTGTTTTGTAGCATCAAAATGGTTGCTGCTGGAGGTAATAAGCGTTATCAATAGAATAATTTCAACTCAACACTAACTCAAATTTTTCTAGACTTTATTTAAAACTCCCAAAAAATTCTAGCGCCACCTGAATTAACTACATAATATCGGAGGCACTGCAATGACAATATGCTAAATATATAAACAACACTTTGGGGTACATTCAGCTACTTAACATGATTGACTTTCTTTCGCTATAAGGAAGCTGGCTTACATAAGTTGTATGAGATTACGATTATGAAAATATTATACATACATATATTTTTAAATAAATATTTAATAACATAAAAAAATAAGTGCGAAAATCCGCTTGGACTTTTACATAAAGATTTAATTTCACTTTTCTCCTTACTAGGAAACCACGACTTCGTGTGATAGCCTAAAAAATCTAAGTAAGCAGCAATAAAAAAAGCATCGTCAAATGTGTTTTTTGAGACACAAATCATTTGTTATCGAGAATTAAAGTCTTTTAATTTGCTAATTTATTTGTTTAATTTAGGGAGAAAAGGCGTGGTTCTGATTCAAAAATTTTAATAATGAGATTACTGTAATAAAATACAAAACATATTTAAATATAATAATAAAACAAGAACTAAAAATCATGCGTCAAGCATAGATTATGTAAAACTTTCCAACGCTTCCAAAATAATTTTACAAATCATACCGTTTAATAAGCTAAAAGATAACATCTAAGTAAACAATTTGGAAAACGCATAACATATTTAAAAACATAACTTCAGGAATTTCCAACATATATAATATTCGGAAAAATATCCGAATACTTTTATTCAGCCCTGTATAGGATCTATAGATTTGTATATATACTGCATAGGATGCTAAATTTTAGTTCAGTTAGGAAACACATAGCACAGTTTAAAATTTTCCGTCTGGAGTTTGTCAATAAACGAAAATTTGTTCGCGAACTTTTGTACTGCCCTGTATAGGATCTACAGAATTTATACACACCACGTAATAGACAAAAAGCGAGTTAAAATTAAAATCGCGTTCAGTAACTTAAAACGCACTTTTAGGAATTATTGTTAATAGACAGTAGAGAAATCTTTTGTGTGTCCCTGTAAATGAACGATGACTGCTATACACACAATATTCTGTAGTAAGCCTTTTGTAATGCACCTTAGTGATATATATCAATTTCAATCCGTTTAAAATAGTGAAACATTATTTAAATAAACCGCAGACGATTTTTCTCCATAGACGTAATGTAACGGAATTCTTTTGACTGTCACTGTAAAGTAACTATAAGTGCTATGCACATCTTTTTCCATATTAAGTTTCTTCTAATGCACCTTAGTGATATATATAAATTTCAATACGTTTAAAATAGTGAAACATCAATAAAATAAACCGCAAATGATAATTCCCCATAGACCGCAATGTAACAGAATTCTTTTGAGTGTCCCTGTAAAAAAACTATAAGTGCTACACACTTCCGTTGAAATATGGAACATGCAATAGATAACAACAATAACATATAAAAATTGCAGAGAAATCCGAGCATATTTACGGGAGTTAGAGCACGGACAGACGGCCAGACGGCCATACGGCAGACGGCAAACGGCCATACGGCCAGACAAACCGAAGTCATAAACACTTTTCAACTAGGTTGGAAAGTGTTAAAAATGAATGACACCCGCAAAAAATGCTATTGACAAATATGGTACTGAACCAAAAAATGATCGAAGCATAAAAACTTGCGGCGCCAAGACCATTCCAAGAACTTAAATCTAGTGCAATGTTTGCAATGGTCAATCTCCTGAGAAAAAAAACATTGCATGGGTGTGTCAAATGGAAGTGGCTGCAATTACACTGACCCGAACATGTTCGAAGCAAAGCGAAAAATCTCGGAGTATTGCGGTGCACTAAACTGCAACTTGAGAAGTGACTGGAGTTTGGTGATGTTGTTACGTTGACAAATATAAACTCTTCCTTCCGTCCTATTAAATAAATAAATTAGTAAATTTTAAGAATTTATATCTCGATAATGGAGAGACGAGGGGAAATGATTTATGCGTCAAGAAGCACTTTTCACTATGCTCTTTCGATTGCTGCTTATATAGATTTTTTTCATAATTACACCAACGGCGTGGTTTCCTGGTGATAATAACCCCCTTCTCCCCTTCTCTAAAGAAGGTACGGCACATCCTCGACGACACACAGCTGACGTAATAAAATTATTTTTGACTCACGGATCCGGTCTGAGAAGACCCGAATCATTACAAGAGGGACTACACCGAAAGACGGGTGCAAGTGCTCGATCGGAATTTGATAAAACATTTAATATTATTATTATTATTTTTCCGGTATAAATCATTTTGGCAAAGTATTTTTTTAATTTTCTTTATGCTTACAAACACACATATAGTATGCATAAACAGTAATTGTAACACGTAGTTGATAATAAATTGCAATCAAGTAAATTACTAAATACAAATACAATTTAAAACAGTGTAAAACGGACTAATGTGGGCATTTTTAAAGGACATTTGCATCCATTTTATATTCAAAGTTGCTCTTAAAGAACAAGTTTTTAGAAAAGGATTTTCTATCCTTGTGAACGATATACAGAATATATTTTATTAATGATGATATATGCAAAACGCCATATATGATCTAAGTATAATTGAAACACCATAACCCTTATCTAATGCTTTCTATCATGTCTAATACCATAATTGATACCATTAAATTTAAATACGGATCAATGGATCTGTCTGTGATATAAAACAAAACCTATTTATAACTTCATTCGACTATATCGACTAAATAATATATATATTTAAAATTATTTCTCTGTCTGTCTGTTTTTCCAGAATAGGCTCAAAAATAGATGCATAACAAAGTCTAAAATTATGAGAGGCAAATAAAGAATATTTTTCCCACTCCGGGCACACCTAATTTTAATTCCAAACATGCATTCGACACCAAGAATATTTAATAAAATTTTGTTTCTAAAATGAAAGCCTAATATAAGGGAGTTCTTACTTTATAAAAAAAGTCGTTTGTAAATTCCGGTATCAGTCAGTAATTTTTCATTTTACGAACAGGTTTTGCCTGTGCCGGAAAGGGTTAATTAAGATTTATAAATTATAACTACAATTTTAGATTATGGATTCGAAAGTCCTTCCCTCCACAAAATGAAAATATCTTATAAATTACAAATAAAACACAACGGGTTGCTACGTAACTATTAACAAGAAAAAATTATAAAAGTAATTATAAATGTTAAAATCTTTCTATATTTAAAAAATGTTCCTATGTTTCCACAAGGTTTTAGTTTTAAATTGTTTATATGTCTGAAAGCGAAATAACTGCGAGAAAATCAAAAACAAAAAAATATTTCGTCATATAAATATAAAGCAAGATTTGTACTAAAATATTTCTGACATTAATTTTATAGGAGAAAATAACATTGGCATTAAACAATGCAGTTTCATATTGACATAAAATATTTTTTTAGGATTACATCACATAGTATCGGAAGATCTGAAAAAAATATATTAGTAGAGATATGATTTTTCACCCTTAGATAAGCTTCATTTAAAAATTCTAATTCCTATACAGAATTCTTTCTCTTTTACCACAATTTTGAATAGAATTTTTTGCTTTACTAAAATGCAGAAAAGTATTACAAATCCTACAATTTAAGGAGGCGTCTACGATGTTTGCAATTTAAATATCTCTCTATATTAAAAAAAAAGTAACCACCGCCACGGCCGCCGCTGTCAATTAAGATTTTGTGCCTTGAAGTCTTTCTGGACTAATATCCAGAAAACTATTGCAAATAAAAATTAAAAATTGGTGGTTTTATACAGAAATTTTCGATAAACACGCTGAAGTAGACAGTTTTTAAATCGAAGAATTATTTTAAGAGATATTTAAAATCAAAGTTGGTCAAAACAGTTTTCTTATAAAAGTTTTATCGAAACGAAAACTATTCACAGGAATTTAAAAATAATTTCTAAGGATATAGTTGACAAGTTTGGGGTGTGCAGACTGCAATTATTTTTTCAATTTGACTCTTTTTTTGAGGTTATATTTCAATTTTTTAATCAAAATTTTCATTGTTTTTATAAAGATTTATTTCATATTTAATAAATTCCATTATTTGAATCGTTGCCAATTTGTAAAATAGCGCACGTAATAATATTCCCTTTCAATTAAGAAATGTATGAACACGTGACTATTAAAAACAGAAATAAAACTTTAAAATAATAATTAAATGATCATGTGTTAAAAGCAATGAATGTAGAAAATAACGGAATAAAAAATATACTTGCGCGTGAATATTAAAAAGTCCTTCCGGCCTGTACCTGGAGGAAAAGGTAGCTTTCCTAGATTTTCGTTTTAAAAATTTAGCTAATGTTACACGAAAACAGCAAGTTAAAATGCAAAGGAACGTTTACAAAAGATTCGTTAATACTGGATTTGAATAAGAAATTCGCCAAATTATTGAGCAATAGCCAAATTGGCTTCATTTATGAAGACTTATTTTTATCGTCAAATTTGGCGATATTTCGCAAAATGTCACCAATTTTGCCAATTTTGTCGCCAATGTCGCCAATTTTGGCGCTAACGGATATGAATATATAGTTTTATGCGTATGAATGGGAAAATTATTACAACAATGAAAGAAAATAATTTGCGAGTAATCGCTTTAATGTGCTGTTTTGTTTCAAAATGTCAGCCACCCTAGAATTTCAAACTACTCTATCTCAGTCATTTTTTAAGATAGAGGTAAACCAAAAAATGCTCTGGAATCCTTGTATCAAGGCCTAAAACGTAATTAAAAATTTGAATTTTTAACTTTTTTGTATATTTATTTTAGTTTTAAATTTTTAAATGGCCGCCATCTTGAAACAAAATGACGGACCAAGCTGGCCAACGAACTCGGTCTAGACATTGGTGACCTTAATACACACAACTAGCTGGCCCGCTAGCGGGCCCCTAATTTACATCGGTGCCTCCAATTGTAGAAAATCTCGAATCTTGTAAAACCTCGAACCGCCCCCGCCGCCTTCGGCACCGTATACCGGTCGTGCTACGCACGCACCGGATAATCCCTTAATTTGCACATCGAATAGTATAAACCTCTAACTGAATGAATCTCCGACCCTAGTCTCCGCTGGCTTCGGCACCGTATACCGGTCGTGCTACGCACGCACCGGATAATCCCTTAAATTGCACATAGAATAGTATAAACCTCTAACTGAACGAACCTCCGGCTCGGGTCCCCGCTGCCTGCGGCACCGTATAGCAGTCGTGCTGCGCACGCGCTGCAGTATCCGTTAGTTCCACCTTCCGCCAGCAGGTCGCGCAAACTGTTTATACGATCATAACTGAAATCGTTGCAACTTATTTAGACTACCGGAGTTCTCGTTCAAAGACAGTGAGCTGTAGATATAACTGCAATCGTAAGACTTTCGATGTCGAGTCGAATGAGTCATACCCCGTCGTTTTCATGCCCGTAGAACCGAAGATAGGAAAGCGCCAACTGGTGGTGAAAAAACGAAATAAAATCGGTTAGCTCTATCGATGTCGAGTCGAATGAGCCATACCCCGTCGTGATCCTTCCCATAGAAACAGAGATAGGAAAGCGCCCCCTGGTGGTGAGAGTCGGAGCAAAATCGATAAGCTGTAGTATCCTCTATCGACGTTGAGTCGAATGAGCCATACCCCGTCGTGATCCGGCCCATAGAAACAGAGATAAGTAAACGCCCCCTGGTGGTGAAAAACGAACTAAAACCGATAAGCTCTAGTCGAATAGTATAAACCTCTAACTGAACGAACCTCCGGTTCGCGTCCCCGCTGACTGCGGCACCGTATAGCATTCGTGTTAGTTCCACCACCAGGTGGCGCAAACTGTTTATACGATCATAACTGAAATCGTTGCAACTTATTTAGACTACCGGAGTTCTCGTTCAAAGACAGTGAGCTGTAGAAAAACTTAAAACTGAAAAAAAAAAAATTCTGATGTCTTAATTACATAAACCGTCCGGATTCGATAACGGGCGAAGCCCGCTTTTAAACAACTTATTTAGACTACCGGAGTTCTCGTTCAAAGACAGTGAGCTGTAGAAAAACTTAAAACTGAAAAAAAAAATAATTCTGATGTCTTAATTACATAAACCGTCCGGATTCGATAACGGGCGAAGCCCGCTTTTAAACAACTTATTTAGACTAGCGGAGTTCTCGTTCAAAGACAGTAAACTGTAGAAAAACTTAAAACTGAAAAAAAAAATCTGATGTCTTAATTACATAAACCGTCCGGATTCGGTAACGGGCGAAGCCCGCTTTTTACTAATCGAAAATAGTGGTAATTTTTCTATACATATAAACAATCAAACGTTTAAAAATATTAAATTTGTTGAAATGGAATTGGTTTCCTCAAAAATACTACAAATGTACAAATATGTCTTAATTCAGCAACTGTCCCGATTCGATAACGGGCGAAGCCCGCTTTTCCTTATCGATTTAGACTACCTGA
Source organism: Maratus michaelseni (assembly GCA_963931845.1). Classification (NCBI taxonomy): domain Eukaryota; kingdom Metazoa; phylum Arthropoda; class Arachnida; order Araneae; family Salticidae; genus Maratus; species Maratus michaelseni. Next base: position 80,852,679 of record OZ007598.1, read on the forward strand.
GTTTTAGTTCAAAGACAGGGACCTGTAGAAAAACTTAAAACTGAAAAAAAAAAAGTTTAGACGCGGCCTACTTCTTAAAATCGTAATATCTAGCCGGCACTGTGATGGAAATCTTTCTTTTGCTTTATAAAAATAACGATGATTAATTATACAATAAAATAATATATCGGCTCGTAATGCAGATATGAGAATAATTTTTAGATATTCTGAAAGCAGAATCAATTTTACGTCGCCCTGTAAAAGTTAGGAATTACTGCGCCCCTTAGATTCAGAGATTGGGCCCCCTCTGTAAAAACCCAGTTGAACGTCACGTGACCACCGTAAAAAAATTGCGCCTCTACTCTTGAAAATCCTCCTCTTGTCTGAAAATATCCGGTCACGTGTCGTTTTTCTGCATTGGTTACAAATGATTAGAAATAAATTGCTTCATTAACCGGTTTTTAATTGATATCTTCCGATTTTACTGGTCGAATTGTACAATAGGGTGGATCGATGGTATATGGTGAAAAAATAAATATTATTAATCAAAACCTACCTATGCGGAAAAGATGTTCTATTTTATGGAGATTAAGAGAAAAATATTAAAAAAATTAATTTTAAAATTTAATACTGCCGCAAAGAGTTTGATTTCTCGAAAAATAATTGGAAAAAGACCTAATTTTGGTTAGGTGATTTTTGATTCAAAATAATTGTTTTATTTTTAATCAAAACATACCTATGCGGAAAACATGTTATATTGTATGGAGATTAAAAGAAAATTAATAAAAAATAATAATTTCAAAATTTAATACTGCCGCAAGGGGGTTGGATTTTCGAAAAAAGGGCATTTCCAGCTTTTTCATTCTTCCGCTTTATCCTTCCACCCCTCCATAAGTTGGAAGCACTACGTCATGGAATCTTCCCTACATCATATGATACGCCCACGTGGCTCTGAATTAGGGCTTCTATAATAGTTAAAAGAGCCTTACTCTGAGTAATATTGGATAAACGTGTTCCCACCGCTCGCTCATTCAGTTCAAAGCTAGCGGCTTATGGAATCGGGCGCTGTTCTCGAAAAGTGAAATAAATTCGATTTCATTGTGTAAGTTTTCTATGTAAGTGTATTGTGTTGCGTAGTGTACATTGAATATTATTGCACCATGGCGATGTTAAGAAAAGACATGATTTGCCCTATATATTGGTCTGGTTGTGATATGCCAACGAATATGCTTCCTACCTACAGTAACGTAATTAAGTGCATATGTTGGCATTCAATAGAATACCGAAGCAAGGAAACATTGTCTACATCTACACTTTCCTCCTCATGTGAAGAAGTTGCTAATAAGTTAGAAGGGACCTGGAAACGAGCTTCAATCCCAATAATTGACCACTATAGCATTTTGAGAAAAGTTCGATTATACCACGACCAATATCGCGGTCTTCTTAAATCTTACAAAGCCAGAAAAGGGATTGAAAGCTATCGCAAGCAGATTGACGTCTTCCGGAAAAACGCAAATGCTGTTTTTGATATATCGGCGTGTACTTGTAAATCATTTGAATGTTGCTTCTGTAAGAAAGAATGGAAAGTACCAATGAACGAGAGAGAATTTCTATTAGACATGCGAACTGTAAGAAAAATGGTAATCGGGTCGCTGGATTGGAAAGTCACTTTACAAATAACTAAGGCCGAGAAACGAAAATTAAAGCAAGGGCGATACGTGGAGAAAAACAAGACACTGCCTGATGTTTCTTCCAGTTCAATATATTTGAATATGAATATGAATAACGGGTGTAAATTGAAGCGGCGTATATGCGAGCATACTGACTTTTTTTTCATCATCAGCTATCGTTCAAAGCGACGCCCGAAACGCTGACGGTGTCACTGTCACATCTGTCGCGACGAAATTACATGCCGTAGCAAAGACATTGGAACCGTTTTGGCATTTCCGACCGAGCAGGCGCTGCCATCGTGTCAGCTGCGCTTCAAGATGTGGGTAGAATCTCACAAGGCGATGGATCGAACGTCGTTGACAGAAATAAAATTCGACGTGAGAGAACAAAGGCAAGAACAACTGTACCGTCTCAGTCAGTTGTGAAAGATTCTGACCATGACCAATTTGGTTTATACTTCGATGAACGTAAAGACAGGACTATATCACTAGGAGATAACAGAAGAAAAGTCATAATAGAAGAACACGTAAGCTTGGTAAAAGAACCTAGTTCCGAGTACATCGGACACGTATCTGTAAATTCTGGGAGAGTGCAAGTCATTGGAGAAGACATCATAATTTTTTTGTCCTGCGTTGACAACAATATAGATGTAACAAAGTTGGTTGCGATCGGTAGCGAAGGAACATCTATTAACACAGGTGCTAAAGAAGGTGTTATTCGAAATTTAGAACTGATTCTGAAGCGTCCACTTCAATGGTTTGTGTGCCAATTACACGCCAATGAACTTCCACTACGTCATCTTTTCGCGTACGCAGATGGAATTACGACTGGGATCAGAAGCTTCACTGGTGGAATAGAGCCTTGTTATTAGGAGAAATGGGTTTTTTGCCATCCTGAAAATATCCTGATATCGATGTTACCTGACGACGGAACTCGCATAAGGCAATTGTCCCTTCGAAGAATTCTAAAAACGAGCGAAGTCAAACGGTCTACTGCAATCCCAAACATTTCAAAGAATAATATCTGTATCTTCAATTTACCAGTTTTTGAACTTTGTGCGACGAATTATATTGATTTGATTAAATGGAAAAATGTGACAGAACCTCAACTAATTGAACAATTTAGTGACGACATGATTTCAGAAGCAATAGTAAATCCAGCAATTATTCCGACGGCAATAATATCTACTATCAAGGGGTTTCCGTGCCACACTCAAGCTACAGAACGGATAGTCAAAACAGTCACGAAAGCATCTTCTGCTGTTTGTTGATCATATAGAAGAGACGGTTTTATAAGAAATCGCATCGAATCACGAAACCTCATGTCAATTTTCAACACCAAACGTGATTATCGCCCACTGTAATTTCGACGATTTTAAATGTTTTTCTTTATTTAATAATAAAGAAGCTGGTAAATAAGAAGCTAACGTCTTTTCTTGTAACCAAGTAAGTGTCCTCTTATTCCAATTAATATTTAAAATTACTAAAATGTATATTTCATTTAACAAAAATCACTTTGACTTTTTACTGTAAAAAGACTCAAATACATAAATTTCAAACACCTTGCGGCAGTATTAAATTTTGAAATTAATTTTCTTAATTATTTTTCTCTTATCACCATACAATAGAACATCTTTTCGGCATAGGTAGGTTTTGATTAATATTAAAACAATTATTTTTATTCAAAAATCATCTAACCAAAATTATGTCTTTTTTTCACTTTTTTAGAAATTCCAACTCCATTGCGGCAGTATTAAATTTTGAAATTAATTTTTTTTATTATTTTTCTCTTAATCTCCATACAACAGAACATCTTTTCCGCATAGGTAGGTTTTGAAATTGTGAAAACAAATTTTTCGATCCACCCTATTGTACAATCTTTTTTTTGTTGAAATCAGGATTTTTTTTTACGTGTGATGGCCGATTTGGGAGTCCAGAGATTAATTCCTTCATTGTTTTTCGAAAACGGATTTGAGCATTACATGAAAGCTGTCACGTGAATTTGCTCTTTCTTCCTTCCAAACATCTGCGCTCCAGGCAATCTGCGGTCTCCACATGCCGCGCCGAAAGAATTAAAAAATTATTTTTTATCGATCGATTTTTAAAGGATTTTTTCGGTTCTAATGGTCGTACGGGAATGATTTTTCGAATTTCTGAAAGCAAATGCTCTCCTGAATCTGTCTGTCCCATTTCCGAATTTCTGACCTCCCGACTTCCGTAGATCCGGGTCGGTTTAAAAACCCGCACTGCGGTTTGGGGCTTAATTTGCTCCTGGCGACCCTGCCTTTTTCGAGAATCATCTCCACCGGCAAACCTTTTCGGAGGCGAAACTTTGCGGTTTTCGATTCTTTTTCAAGTTCGGTTTTGGTCCGTAATTAAAACAGTTTCGTCGATTAATAACTCCCCGTGTCCGGGTCGGACTCCCGACCCGGCCCAAACTTGACATCCGCGCCTTTTTTTCCAATTTTTCGGTCCGCGTCCGCCTTTAGTGCGTCGATTCGTCCCGGAGCCTTTGCGTGTACAGACCGGGAATGCACAGACGCACACACACACAGACGTTTACCGTCCTTAATATTAGGGATTAGTTTCATCAAAATCGATTTATAAATACGAGCGTTATCGTATGACATAGGTCAGATATATATATATATATATATGTGTGTGGATATATCTACATATATAAATCAACATTTGAACGGAGGGTGGTTTTGGGGTCTGGGGGTCATGATCGGTGAAAATATATCGAAATTTTCCGGAACTGCTTTCCTCCGAACGGCTGCAATAGGTAGCTTTATACTTTTTTGTATTGAAAACTACCTAAAAGATAAATAATTAAATTATTCCGCGTTTTCAAAGCATTAAGTAGAGTAAGATTAATTTATTTCGACAAAATATTTTATCTATTATTGCAAATTTTAAAACAGCGTAATTAATAATATTTCCCTTCAATTAAAAGCTATATTTTTACGTTTAATAGTTACGTTTAAATCAACGAAATAACTAATAAATTGGCAAAATATAATTAAAAACACAGATAAACGTTGAATTAAAGATCACTCGATGACATAACTACCACGCGTAACGCATCTGGCATCAATTGAATGCGACGCCACAGATATGCACTTTTGGCTTTAAATCCTATATTTTAGCGACAGTTCATTTCTTTTATAGAAAGTAGCAGTCGGGATAATGGAGTAATATCCAATTTTCTATAGCATCGTTATAAAATTTCCCGATGCCATGACATTGCTTACTTAACCATTTTGCACGAGTTGATTTTCAAATGTTTAATTAACCTTATTTTATCAACAGTTGTTAGCTGTCTCGACAGCAGTTGATTCGGCTTTAAAATCCCTTAGTCAACGGAAAATGAATGAAAACCCGATTATAGCAGATATTACAGGAGCAGCCGATTACACAAGGCCGATTATAGCAGCCGATTACAGCAGGTCGTTTAATTATAATTCAATCTTCCGCAATCGTTTTAAGGTTGATCAAATCAGAGTGTTTTTACAGTTTGTGGTGTCAGAACGGGGGTTGGCTAGCGTAGCTCGTAGGGGGCAGAGCCCCCTAGTTAAATAAAAAAATTCTATTACAAAATTGTGGTAAAAGCGTACGATTCCTGCTATATTCTAATTTAGCCGTAAATATATGTTCTTGGTATAAGAAATCATTTGAAATTCAGTAAGATGTTTAGAAATATTCAGTAACTTTTTAGAAGTGTTTTTTCAATATTGTGAAGGACTTAGAAAATAGTTTAGTGCAAAATTTAATTAATGATGATTGATGCAAAACTCTATCTATGGACTATGCATTGGTGAAATACGATAACCCTTATCTAATGCTTTCTAATACGTCTAATACCCTAAGTGATATGCGAGTCGCTTTCATTCAAGTACGGATCAACGGATCAACTCCGCTTTAGCTTTCACCGTTAGTATGACTGATGTAATTTATCATAAGCTAGCATAAACGTAATTTGGTTAATACAAATACAGTTTAAAAAAATAAAGTGTCATGATGTACAGTATCAGGATGCATTTCATGATGCATGTCAATAAAGTGTCAAGATGCTAAAATACGAGTGCATGAGTATTTAAGGAAAATTTATATTTTGAGCTAATTACAGAATATGAAAATATTTTTGAACTTAACGCATGAGCGATTACGTTTTCTTCTTTGTATCAGTAAGCCCTTCATCTGGGCGTTACACTTATTTATTGTATTATTTAACAAAATGATTTTCTGTTTTAATGTTTATGTTACAAATGATTATATATAATACTGACACTATTTCTAATCGATACATTTATGTGCTTAATACATTGACTGCATAAATACGAATATTAGTACTTTTCCGTTATACCAATAGCATTTTAAACAAGCGTAATAGTTGGATCAAAATGAATTTCATGTAAAATAAATCATTTGGAAAAAAATCATCGCAGGCACGATATCGAACATTTAAAAATATAACATTTGAAAAATACAGATTTTCATGAACTATTTTATTAAATAAAATCAAATATATATACTTAACACTAGAACTACCGGAAATTTTACTCAAGTTTTTTTAAACTATTTCACACCAGAAATTTTATTTAAAACTGCTTAAATTATTCATTTAACATATTTCTATGAGTTTTATATTTAAGTTATTTTAAAAAGAAATTTCTGGTTCGAATCGGATTATGTTCATTTGGTAACAGTCAAAATGACGGCTCATTGTAGTTGTAGTGTTAAAGCATACTTGCTAACTTTCAGCTAAACTTCGGTACAATGTGAGTTAATTTCATCCAGTTTAAAGACGTTTGAAACCAGAAAATATGTCTGAAAAAATATATAAATTTAGTTTCAAGTTTATACGTGGAAACTATTTGAATGCATTTCTTTAAAAAAAATTATTATTTGAAACGTGTTTAACATCGGTTAAATTAACCTACATTGTACGGAATTTTAGTGCGATGTTGGCAGGTATGCTTAACCCTTAATTGCATAGTGATGTAAATTTCCATCAATTTTTATTTAACTTTTAATAAATAAATCAACTTCTTCGCCACCACTGTATTTATATAGAAATATTAATCCACTAAATTTTCTGTGAACTATGTTGCTGAACAAAATTAAAAATCTATCTTAAAATTTTTGGTGTCTAATATTTAATATATGTATAAAAAAACGCAATTGTAAAAGAAAAACTCATGCAAACAAGGGTTAACCCCTTGGGGACGAGCGACACGTATACGTGACGCATAAGATGCTCATAATCCTCGATTATTCCCACCAGTTATTTTTTATTGTAAGCTTTGCCTTTTTTAATCTTAGCATTTATGCGATTCAATTAGGCGAAAATTTCTGTTTTGAAAAACCGGTGGTAAAAGATTAAAAATTCTGTAAAAGACGCTCGTCGCGAAGGGGTTAAAAAGGAATAGAGTAATCGATAACATACGTTTAAAAAAATAATATAGTGTGTAAAGTAGTGAGAATTGGAAACACCGTACGGCCCCTGGTTATGTCATATCCGGCTCGACTGCTCCGAATTAAGATGCCATTATGGCATTTGAGGATTAAAATGAAGTGGTATAAAAATTGACTATTGCCTTTCAAGTGATTAAATTATCTAGGCTAGTTTCAAACTAAATTATTGCCAATTAAAGTGTTGACTGTTTCTGGGCCAAAAAAGTCTTTGTAAAGTCTTTGTAAAATGCTGAAGTATTTGAATGACACCGAAATTTACTAAGAATTTAATTTGAAAATAAATAAATACTTTTTTTCACGTACTTTATAAAAGCAAAATTTTATTCAAACTTTTAGAAAGGAACTTACTCTATGTATTATTAAAAGCAATTTGAGATTTTGTGATTTTTGATCAATTTTTATAATAAGTGCAGCACAGACATATCAGGAAGCAGTCTTCCTTTTTTATCACTTTCTAACATAGCCGTCAAGTGTTTATGAATTAGGTTTGTTTATCTGTTTGTGTGCTCGTTCTCTAACTCTCGTAAATGAACTTGGATTCCCGTGAAATATGTATATGTTATTGATGCTTTCTATAGTATGTTCGATATCGAAAATGAAGTGCTTAGCATTTATAGTTCGTTTACAGTGACACACAAAAGATTTTCGTTACATAATGGTATATGGGGAAAAATCGTTTGCGGTGCATTTTATTCATGTTACGATATTTCAAATATTATGTGATTGATCTAGATAATTTAGATGCACTACAACATTCTGTCTCAGTAGTATGGAATAAGTAGCTTTTATTGTTCACTTAAAAGGATGCACAAAGAATTACACTGCAGTGGGGAAAAATCGTTTGCGGTGCATTTTAATGATGCTATGATGCTTCAAACACAATGAAATCACTGAACTGCACAACAACATGTTTTCTATACTATAGATTATGACGCGCAAAGCATTTATCATTAATTTATAGAGACACACAAAAGAATTCGGTTACAGTCCTGACTAACATCGATAATTGCAGGAACAGCGGTTTCTGCTGGGGTATGTATTTTTAAATTTATCGACTTTTGAGTGTATTACGTGTGGTGTATAAGTAATATGGATCACACATAGGACTTTTATAGAAAGAATTTCCACACATTACAGGATATGGACAGCCATAGCCGAAATTATTTTTTTACTGAGTTATGTGTTTTTTTAAGTTGCTTATTTGTATATCTCTTTTCATTCTAAGAAAAAAATGAAAGTTCTTAGTAATATTCTGTTAGTGTTGAAATGTCTTTAATAATATGTGCCTGATGCATGCTTTTTCGTTCTTGTTTAATCATGATACAGTTTACACGAAATGACGCAAAAAGACACAAAATAATTAAAAAAGATTGTAGAATTTACACCGTTCATTCAAAATTTATTAATTAAACATACATTAAACAATTATCAATTAGTGTAATATAATTTATATAATGTACGATAAAAACAAAATCGATGCATATAAATACGAAAATAAATTAACGCTTTAAAGTTTGATTACTGTTCATTTACAAATTTATATTTAGTTAAATAAATAACTGACGAGGAACTTTTTTGACGACTGAACTTCTTTTTTTACTGAGTTATGTGTTTTTTTTTTTTTTTTTTTTTTTTTTGTTTTTTTAAGTTTCTCATTTGGATATCTCTTTTCATCCTAAGAAAAAATGAATTTTCTTAATAATGTTTTGATAGTTTTGGAAAGTGTTTAATAATATGTGCCTGATGCATGTTTTTTCACTCTTGTTTAATCATAAGACAGTTTACACGAAATAACGCAAAAAGACAAAAAAAGATTAACCCCTTAATCGTCGCGCCCGAAAAGTGTAGGCTACTTTTTTAAAATTCAGATTGCTTGATTACCACCAGTTTTTTTTAAGTAGAGATATTCGCCTTATTTAATAGGCAGATAAAATAATGCGAGAATAAAGCCAATTATACTATTTTAAAAAACTGGTGGTAATGAAACAATCTGAATAAAACAGGCGTAGCCTAGGCTGCCCGTGAATGTCTCGGGCACGACGATTAAGGGGTTAAAAAAGATTATAGAACTTACACCATTCATTCAAAATTTATTAATTAAACTTACATTAAAAAAATGTCAATTATTATAATATAATTTGTAATAATATAAGATAAAAAACAAAATAAATGCAGATAAATACAAAAAGAAATTAACGCTTTTTGTATAGGAAAGGGTTTTGATTACTGTTCATTGACCAATTTCATTTTAGTTAAATAAACAACTGACGAGTACATTAGTTTCACGACAATTATTAGCTGTGCACATTTGATAAAATTAAACTAATTTCGTTACATAAATTATTTCACATCATTCCATTTCTGAGAGAACCTTGTAATTGCATTAAATCTCCATTAGGTTTGATTCATAATAGATTTACCGAAATGCAATTTACAAATCGACAGCTAATATAACATTCGATAATGTACATTTAAGAGTTTTATAGGAGATTGTAATGTATAACGACTTTGAAATGCAGAGCTTAATAGAAGAAATATTTTTTTTTTTTATATAGCTAAAAAATGTGTTAAATGAAAAATGCTTTTGATTTTAAATCTCATTTCTTAAAAAGAGAAAAAACAGATAAATGTTATACCTATTTGAAATATTGGAAACGTTTTAAAATACTAAACTTATTGTCAAAAAAAAAAAAATAACCCATTTATGCCTAGCGTTGATGCTTTAGTAAAATGGAAACAAAGTGCATTTCACACACTTCTTTTATTTATAATAGTTTGGTGTCTTATTTTATCGAGGACCCCTCGATAAAACAACACACCAAATTTCTATTAAAACAAAGTGGTGTGAATTGCACTTTTTCCCATTTTACTAAAGCATCCCGAAATTGGGAGACTAGGCGTAAATGAGTTAAATTTGTGTTTTTATTCAGGGCCTGATTTCCAAACGGGCCAACATCAACCAGTAAATTTTAATAGAAATTTTCGTCTTATTTAAACTCCGCAATTATGTAAAATTAGTGTCATGAACGAGGCAAAAATTTCTATTTCTTTTTACCGTTGGTAATCAGGCCCTGCTTTTAGTAGAAAAAATCTATCCGTTTGAGATATGATTTAATTTTTAATCTAAATACTTTTAACTTAAAAATTGGAAAGATAATCACAAAACACAAAAATAATTTTACGAAAATATAACGTTTAAACGTCGAGAATTTTGCATAGTATTGCAGTAGACATTTTGCAAGAAATATGTGTAAAAAGTGAAATTTGCTTGGTAATATAGGATAGAAAATAAACAGAGAGTTGGCAGAAAGTCCATATAAATTTTAAATATTTATAAATGATGTAAAAATGGTCAGATTGAAATGTAGCATTTGTAGGCACAGCATTTTAGTTGTAAGATAACGAAACGCAGTTAAAAAAACAGCCTTAACCCTTCTTTGCATGAGTTTTTTTTTACAATTGTGTGTTTTTATACATATATTAAATATTTGACACCAGAAATTTTAAGATAGGTTTTTAAGTTTGTTCAGCAACATAGTACTTGGGAAATTTACTGGATTAATATTTCTATATAAATAAAGTGGTGGGTTTATTTATTAAAAGTTAAATAAACAGTGATGGAAATTTACATCACTATGCAATTAATGGTCTTTCATTGGTTACTTCTGTTGCTTAACCCTTTGAGGGGCGGTGGTATATATTATATACCACCTAATTTTAATTCGATTCAAACCAGAAACTTTTAATTAAATTTTACTTTTTTAACTTTGACGGGGAAAAGTTGAAAAATTCCGTTTCCTTATTTTGAATTAAATTCTTACGTAAATACCGGTGTGAGTTCGACGTTACAGGAACAAAATTGCTTGCCCCTGAAAGGGTTAAATGGTGAAATTATTGAGTGACATACAAATTCCCGGAGAAAAAAAAGAAGAAGTAGAATCAAAATTTTATTCCAAAATCCTGGTGTCGTCAAGGCATTTAAAGATTTGAAAGTAAGTGATATAGAAAATATACTACCACCGCCTTTTAACCCCTTGAAGGGTACCGGTATATTATATATACCACTTAATTTTAATCCCAAAATGCCACAATGGCACAAGAATTTTATAATCGAATTTTGAATTTATAATTTACATGAGGAAAAGCTTTTACTTAATTAAAAATAAATTCGTTCCTGAATCCTGGTGTCAATCAATCATTTCAATATTTTAGCTACAAGAGTACTTTTCCCCTGAAGGGGTTAAGAGCCTACGCTATTCACGCGAAGAAACGCTCAAGCTAATGTTAAGTCTATGGGAAGGTTCTTGCGTGATTTCTCGCTCGCATTTTAATATTTTTAAATGTTTTTTTTTTTTTTTTTTTTTTTTTTGCATTAAATACCTGAGGTCGATCTCTAACGTTGTTAGTTTTTAGTTTTTTTTATTTTTGTTACAGTTTTTTTTATAAGCAGACATTTTCAATTTTGGAACCCGTTGGAACCGGTTCTGAAAGTGATAGTACTTTTATATAAAAAAACTGGAATCAAAATCAAAAAAAGTAAAAATTAACAACGTTAGCGATCGACCTCAGATGTCCTATCCAAAAAAACATCATTTAAAAATATTAAAATGAGAGCGAGAAATCGCGCAAGAACTTTCCCATAAACTTAACCTTAGCTTGAGCGTTTTTTCGCGTGACTGTTGTAGGCTCTTAAGGTGTTAAGAGCTTATGTTAGTCACGCGAAAAACAAAACAAGTTGGAAATTGTACGTCAAACGTGACAAACGAGGTGCGTTCGTACTGTAGATAGTTATATAAATATTTAGATCTTGATGATTTTTAATTCTGTGAAATGAATTATATCGTCTGCAGATTAATTTCTGTCATATCTCGGTCGCTTGACGATTAAACTTCGGAAGCTCCTATAACAAAAAAACACCGATTTTTTTTAAAAAATTCAAATTTCTTAATAAATATTTTTATTAATATCTCCTAAAGTTTTGATTCGATTTTAATAAAATTTGAAATGTCTAGACAAAATTCTGCAAAGATAATATATCTTAAATCTCAAACCATTCAGTTGGGTAGTTTTTGCGTTGTTATATGCGGACGGACGGACGGACGGACAGATAGACGGACGGACGGACGGACGGACGGACAGACGGACGGACCAAGCGACGACAATAGGTGCTACGTATTTATATAATTACGAACGCACCTAAAAAGATACTCGCAAGCTAGTGTTAAATCAATGGTAGCTTTCATTTCAAATTTATCGTTTGCATTTCCATGATTTTAAATGCCTTTTTTTTAACAGAATATCTTAGGTCTGCGTCTAACGCTGTACATTAGAACTCTGATTACCCGATTTCCAGTAATCCGAAAATTGACTTAACCGAAAGACCTTAAAACTCTATCTTTTTTAGATATGGAAAATTTTATTTTTAAACAAGCATGCTGTTTATGAAATAAATAATCAGCGTCAACTTACTTATTTGGACCATTGTGGAAATGCGGGTATTTTATTGCATAGACATATGAAACACTTCATTTCTTTTCAAAATATGTTGTGATTTTTTTGTTTTTCAATTTCGCATTACTTCAAAGAAGCCTTATCACGTCACCTTTTAAACAACAACGCATCTGACGCCGTTGCATGTTCCTGCACTTCAATATATTGAAGTGTCAGTATCAACACTTTTCAATTCGTTGAGCTTATAAAAACTCGTTTGCGCTTGAAAGGATTACTCATCGTAAATAAAGTTTAGAGGTAATTACTGAAATACGTGTAAACAGGAAGGGGATATTAATGTTCTGCTTGCAGTTTCCATTGCAGTGCACTTCAGTGATCTTTCTTCCTTGTGTTTTGGTTTTTGGTGCACAGTTACCATGATGATCGGTCGACATTGTTGGCGCCGAACCATTAAGAACTTCTTTTTCACTTCACTTTTTATATGCTCTAACGTATCTGAATGAGCTATGACAAAAATATCGTCCATCATTTGCATATAATTTTTTTCCCTTTTTACTGCGTATAATTATTTCTAGTCACATTTTTCTGTAAAGGGCAATTAATTGGTAGCGCAATTTCGCTTCAGAGCAAATTTATAAAATGTTATTGTAGTTGTTACATTTTCATAAATGTAATTATTCATTCATAAATTGTATTCATAAATGTAATTATTCATTCATATTATTAATTCATAAATGTAATTATTTTTCCAAGTTTTGTTTTCTGCATGCACAATTAGTACACACTGAAAAATCAAAATAAACACTTACAACAATTAAAAAATATATAAGATTATTATTTAGACATTTTTAAATGCTCGGTATCGTAATTACTTGAAATTTCATGTAATTCCATTACCATTTAAAATTTTCCAAATAAAAACCTTATATATTTCTTAATTGTTGTAATAGTACAGTAGAAATAGTGTTAGAGGTGGAACTAATTGCAACAAAAATTATTTTTGTTGTAAATGGTAGGTATATACTCCTAATGAACATACTAAAAATATACATTCGTACTGTTGCGCAAAATGTAGTTTTTGGGGGCCATCTTGAAAAAAATATGAAATTTTTTTAAAAAAAGCTTAAAAAATCATGTAGGATATCAAATTACAGGAAATTGCATGCTGAAAAAGAGTATGGTATTGGTTTTTAAAAGTAAAATGTTTATAAAGATAAAGAATAAGTTTTTTGGCGGCCAACTTGAAAAACATATGAAAATTTTTAAAAATCTTAAAAATTTATGTAGGGTGTCAAATTACAGGAAATTGCATGCTAGAATATGATATAGGTTTTTAAAAGTAAAATGTTTATAAAGATGAAGTAGGGGGGGAATTAAGAAAAATTATACCTACATAACCCTGTAGGTAAACCTTAAATGCTTAAATTATACTACATTACATTACCAGAGCTGCCAAGTCTCCGGCTTTTTGGATACCAGCATTTTAGTACAGAAAATGTTGACTTGTTTAATCGGAACACTCTGCGATTTAAAAGAACATTTTTTTCTAATAAAATACTGGTGTACAAAAAGCCGGAGACTTGAACAACTCTGCATTACACCTATACCTGATACTGTGAGACTAATTTTGATTTTCTTTATTGTTTGTTTCAGGTAGGTAAATTTTGTTTTGAGTCAAGAGAGTTTCATAAGAAAAATGGAAGAAGAAACCTGCATTTTGTGTTCCAATGTACTTTGTGACGATACTACCCATGTCACATTAACAGCAAAAGGTTTGACTTTCGTGAAACAATTTTTAAAGTATGCTATACTAGAAATGATCTATGGGCAGCAAATGTACACGAGAGGATTCTTTCTGTCATAGATTTGCCTGCTGCAGAAGCTCAATATCACCAATTATGTAGTGTCAATTTTTGAACGGGAAAATCCATTCCTGTTAAGTATACTCCTGAAGATAGTAGTGGTAGTGGTGGATTGTCTAGATCAGTAGGCCGTCCGGCTGACACTGACAGTTCTGATGCTTTCGAAAAGACATGTAAGTGGTTTCAAGAAACTGTGAAGAGCCAATATATGTCAGTGACTTAGTAGAAAAAATGCGTATTTTTTTATCAGAGGGTAAGGAGCCTTACACTTCTAGACATTTGAAGAAAAAATTGCAACACCGGTTTGGAGAGAACATCATAATATCAGGCACAGATGGGAAATGTAACATGATAACATTTGGAAAAACTGTATCAAACATAATCTTGGACTATCACAAGCAAAAAAAGACTTGCTGATCCCGATGTAGAAAAATTTAGTTTAATCGAGTCTGCAGCAAAACTGATTAGAACTGAAATGAATTTATTGTACAAAATAAGGACTTTTATCCTAGTGCATCAGATATTGCATCCGTTCAAGAAAAAAAGACATATTTACCCTCTGTTTTACTAACATTTTTGGATATCCTAATCAGTGGTAAACGCTTCGATCTGAAGCAAATTTCGATATGCCAGGCTGTAATGCAATCTTGCAGCCCTCTTTCTTTCTGATATGTCCAATTCCTCTTGCTGTAGGCGTACAGATTTACAGAGATTTTGGGTCTCGTTTCCTAATCGATGAACTTTGTAGCTTTGGATTCAGTGTGTCTTATGATGAAATACAGAAATATGTACACTCTTCTGTAATGGATGAAAGTAACCAAAGCATCGTACCATCAGGTCACTTTTCTCAATGGGTCGCCGACAACGTCAACCATAATATAGCAACAATAGATGGCCATATAACACAATTCATGGGATGGGAGTTATATTGTGCGCATCAGGAGCACCTTTTAACAACTCTTTATTGCTCACAGACACAATAAAATGACTCAAATCTCGCCCTCCAGCACATGCCATTATAAAAAAAGCAAAAATTCCCCATTTACCCATAGCCCGTTTGCCTCCAACACAAAATGCATCAAAATACCATCTACTTCGAGTGCATTTGCAGTGTTTTACATGGAACAATCTTAATATCCCAACTCCTGATCCTACACTATGGCGTTGGCAGTTGGATGATGGAGAATTTCAGCCATTATTAACAGAGTTGAACCCAGCACCAGACAAACTCTTAAATATGATTAAATGTGCCTGCTGAACTACAGTTGAAGAACCATGTAACACCACTAAATGTACATGTAGCCTATATGGACTACCATGTTCTGTAGTTTGTAAAAACTGTCGTGGAAAGACTGTGCAAACACAGGAGACAGTTTTAATTTAGATGTAGATGAAGGGGACATTTGATTTCGATCCCTTTTATTGTGTACCGATTTCAAATTTTTGAATTTGTTTAATAAAAAGATGTTTTTCAACACTGCAAAAGCTTTCAGTTTTTAACCGACTTAAAGAGGAGGTTATCAATTCGACCCGTATGTATGTATTATGTTGTTCACGCATAACTCTCGTAAATGTGCATCGATTTTGATAATTGTTATTTTGTTTGAAAGAGTGAGGGTCCAAGGTGGTCCCATTTAAATTTCGTCAAAATCTGATCATTAGAACAAATTATTTTATTCAAATTTCCATTATTTTGATAATTTAATTTATATTTCAAAAAAGTCCATTATTTGAATTATTGCCAATTTGTAAAATAGCGCATATAATAATATTCCCTTTCAATTAAAAAGCGTATTTACACGTGACTATCAAAAACAGAAATAAAACTTTAAAACAATAATTAAATGATCACGTGTTAAAAGCAGTAAATGTAGAAAAATACGTTATAAAAAATATACTTGCGCGTGAATATTAAAAAATAGAAATAATTAAATTATTACACGTTCAAAACATTAAATGGGAAAACTTACGTCATATTTAAAATGCCCAAATAACATTAGTTCCAAACAGTTTCAATTTAAAAACATATTTACACGAGAGATTAATTTATTTGTAGCTGATATATTATGTATACTAAACTACGAAAAGTCCTTCTGGTCTATACCGGCAGGAAAAGACAGCCTACCTATTCCTTGGTTTTAAGATTTTAGCTAATTTTACTGCAAAACACCAAGCTATAAAAATTGGATGGAACCCGATTACAGAAGATTCAGCCGCAGTTCTCGTCAATATTCAATTTGAATCAGAATTTCGCCAAATATGCTAGCTATAGCCAAGTTGGCTTCATTTATGGCAACTTGTTTTTGTCGCCAAATTTGTTGATATTTCGCCAAATATTGCCTAGTTTGGAGAGAATTTAGCGCTGGCGAACACGAATATATAGTGTTGAGAATGTGAGAGTTAGAACGATGGTTACAACAATGAAATAAAACTTGCGAGGTAGCATGTTCACTAAAACTCTTAAATTAAAACCGTTTATGGAGGAATCCTTCTATCTTGTTTAAAAATGTCAGCCACTTTAAAATTTCAAAATGCTATATCTCAGGCATTTTTTAAGGTAGAGGCAAAACAAAAATTGTTCCGGTATCCTTGGATCAAGGCTGAACATTCAATTGAAAAAAACCTTTAGGATTTCTAATATTTTTAACGACTTTGTACATCTTTTTGAATTTGGAATCTTTAAGTGTCCATCATAGCGCCTCCTTCTTGCCAAATATCCCCAAATTCAACTGGGACCTGCAGGCCATAGTAAAAAACACATACAAAAAAATTGGTTCAGTACTGTGGATAACCTAATACACTTTTCGATGATACAATAATTTAAATGGAACAAAAATCGCTATCACAGCGCCCGCTTTCGGCAGAATATCCGCAAATTCAAGTGGGACCTGCTGGTCACAGCCAAAAACCTATAAATGAAATTTCGTTCAATTCTAGGTTGCTTCATAACTTGACACACTTTTCATTGATACAGAGGGCACACACCGACATACAGATATTTTGTAAAAACATGTTTTTCGGAATCTTTGACTCCTAAAACATATAAATCCGTCGAAAACCGGAAGTTGAAAAAATTTTGATCACAATATACTTTCTTCTATTTAGATAGAAGAAGGTGAGAAAAGGAGGATGTTAATAATTTGACCCAATGTATGTATGTATGTTTTAGTCCTGTTCACGCATAACTTTCGTAAATGTGCACCGATTTTGATATACATATTTTTTTGTTTAAAAGTGTAAGACACCCTGGTGGTCCCATTTAAATTTCGTCAAATTCTGATGATTAAAACAATTTTGTTGTTAAAAATTTTTCAAAATTAAAAAATGCGTGGAACCCGATTACAGAAGATTCAATCCCAATTCTCGTCAATCTGATTGAGAATTTCGTCAAATTAGTCAACTACAACCACGTTGGCTTTATTTATGGCAACATATTTTGATCGCCAAATTTGGCGATATTTCTCCAGTTGTCGTCCAGATTGACAAGAATTTGATTCTGTCAAAGATTTTATTAAAAAATATTTATTTAATGGATAATTTTGGTAAATTATAATTTCTATTACAAATTACTTATTTATTCAGCAGATGTTGAAATCAAGATAATTGTCTATTACTGTATTAATAACTAAAAAGTAGGAAATAAAATAAACTTTTACAAAAAAAATATTAACCGACTTAAAAAAAATCACTAAAAAGTATTAAATAATTCTTTAAAATTCTCTAATGACAAAATGTTATCCATTAACCACAAATCTGATATCATGTGTCGTAATAAAAATGATAAATTTAATATGTACAGTTTAATACACACCAAACATGGATTTTCGAGAGTATATTTTACAAGAGATGAATATACAGACTTATGATTCAGTTTACGAATATATACATATGAAAAGCAATCAATTACTTTTTGAAGTCGGTGCCAAACAACCCCAATCGATAAATTAGTAGATACTAGGTACAATATATTCACAATTCTTACTAAACTTAAGGTAGTTTGGCACCGACTTCAAAAAGTAATTGATTGCTTTTCATATGTATATATTAGGCAAATTTTAGATACATAATTTAAAATTAGACTTTATTTCCAATCGTTAGGTACCAGTCACTTCCTTCTACTACAATTTGTTGCAGAGTTAGTGGGGGATGTGCAGTTTTTTTTCCACGACTGTACGTAAATAAAAGCCTTTTTCTTATTTCGTAATAAATTTTTTTGTAATAATCCTGGTGTCGATCAAACATTTCAAAATTTTAGCAACACAAGTAATTTGCCACTGAAAGGGTTAAACGCGCATGCGCTAAGGATAATATTTTTTTACATCATTTATTAGTTAATTATATAAGGCAAATAATATAAAATTGCCAGTCAAATATCGTGGAAAATTTTAAAGTTATCGGCTATATAGTGAGCTTAATTTCAGTTTATTTCTAAATAAACTCATAATGTATATTTTAAAGACACATTTAGATTTCCATGAACATGCGGCTATTGATCATGTGTGGCAATTCTTACAAAAATAAACACAAATGTTGTACAAAATCCACGTAGTCATGTGCGACAGCTACACGTAGTTTTGAGCGTTATTTTACAGGGCGATGGCAAATAGGATCTTTTAATTCAATTTGTTGTTGGACCTAACTGCCCTCGTGATCAAACCACCATGATCACGATCACGTGCCCCGTGATCACGGACTTTCACTTCGATCTGTAATCATCGTGATCACTGAAAAATATGAGATTAAAGAAATTTTTTATGTTCCTGAAGTTCCAGAAACATTTGTAAAGTATATGGGTCACCCAAATGAAAGTGGCATTATAGTGGGTTTGAGAAAAGGTTTAATGGTATCAATATAAATTTGTATACAAAAGAAAGAAGTAATACAGACGTTATAGATAGGCTAGACAAAGTTACCTTGTAGGTCCTTACTCATAACCACAAGCACTTGACCAGGTCGTGACCTGTCGTTAGTACTGCTTCTTCCAATACGAAAATCCCTACACCATCGGAGTACCGATCGGCGTGACATACACTCCGTGCCATACATATTTTGCATCGATAGAGTTCACTGTCGATAGATTTCACTAGCACTAACGTTTTCCGCTGTTAAAAATAGATTTCACTAGCACTCACATTTTCCGACGATAGATTTCACTAGCACTCACTAGCACTCGACGATATATTTCACTAGCACTCACATTTTCCGCTGTTAAAAATCGCGCGTTGATACCGTTTGGAAGCATCCATGATGCGAACGATGCCTTTTAACGTGCTCTCACGCTATTACACACGCATATGGCGGGATTTGACGATATCGCATGCATTCCCAGCACTCTGCGTCCTCTATAGGAGCATGCGCAGTCATCTTTCTCTTCAAATGGCGGAGTTATTACAGCAATGCCATTTTCATTTGGGCGACCCATATATTATTCTAGATATTCGACAAAACATCTAAAATAGAAAGCGCCCGGTGACTTTTGGAAATTGACATGAAAGAAAGTTTCAGGAGTTTATTAATAAATCACATTCCTACAAGGAATATCTAAAATGTTTTTCCATTTTTCCCGAAAATGCTATACAATATTGTATCATGCTACATTCAGGGTGATTAAAAATTGGAGGAGTAAACTTCTAGGAGGAGTGGGGTACACATTGTCGACTCGGAATCACATAGCAGTGCAGTGTCGGAAATCCAATCCTAAAAAGATAGGTGGGTTGTTAGGGGCTGAATCAGCGGGATCGAAAATTGACATTTAAAGACTATAGGCTTAAAGTAAATCATGACTTTCCTGATAATGAAGTATACCGAAGTTTTCTGCCTAAGTGGCTAATTCTTACCATCTAGAGTTTTGCACGTTTGTGGGGTCCAACTACAGCTCTGGCAGATAACCAGCACCCGCAAACGTGCAAAACAGTAGACGGTAAGAACCAGGCACGAAGGCAGAAAACTTGGGGAAACTTCATTATCAGGAAAGTCATGATTTATTTTAAGCCTATAGTCTTTAAATGTCAATTTTCGATCACGGGGATTCAGCCCCTAACAACCCCTCTATCTCATTAGTATTGCATTTCCGACCTGCATTTCTATGTGATTCCGAGTCGTCTACCCCACACCGCTTAGAAGTTTGTTTTTACGTTTTTGAATCACCCTGTATATTCAAGGTGCGTACACCACTTTGAATTGTCAAGAAGTCTGACACCACTATTAAAGTTAAGAAAATTTCTTTTAAGATGTAAATCGCAGATTTTGCAATTATCACCTTTAATCCCAAACTTTAGGATATTTTCTGTAATTAAATAAGACGGGAAATTCTGTTAAACATTGTGATTGATAAAAAGTACACACCTTGTTTTGGAGTATGAGTTAATAACTTAATTACGAATTTAAACCAATTACATTCAGTGCACGTGTATGAATATAATATGAAAACTATATGATATTCAGTGCATATGTATTATGTGTGTTACTTGCAAATACGTATATATAAACATAAGATGTAAGTTTCTTTCTGAAATTGGGTTAAATATGTTCTCTTCTAAATATATTTATTATTATGCAAATTAAATACTTAACTCATATTAACATTTAGCTATTTTCCTGTGAAGTGCATTCAACTCATGAAAAAAAAACTCTAATAAGAAACTAATTAGATCAGAAACGAGTGTCAATATTATTCAGCGACATAACACATTCTCTTTTCTCCGGCTTTAGTATGATAATTTAATCTATAAAGAGATGATATGCAAGACGATTTTAGCAGTTGATTAATAAGTCATATTTTTCCAACGACTATCTAATATTTTTTCTATATATCTCATGCAAATGCTGCATTAGATTGGATCATGCTATCTGCTTATGTGTATAAATTAATAGTTTAGAACAATTGCATTAAATTCAGTGCAAATGTATGATCACATAATATGACATTTTTATATAATATGATACTTATATGGTAGGCGGTGTACATGTAAGTTACTTGTGAATAACCATAAATAAATATAAAAAGGAGTTTTGTTTCAGGAATTAAGTTAAATAAGGTTATGATTAAGTACACTTTTTCACGCAGCAAATTGAATACATGTATGATACTCAGAATTAGATATATCTTTCTGAAATACATTCATTTTGTAAAAATATACACATAGTAAATTCAGCGATAAAACATTTCTGCCCGTGGCTTTAGAAGATAGTTTTATCTGCAAAGAAAGATGCAAGGGATTTTTAGCAAATTGAATAATAAATCAATACACCTCTTAAACAGTGTACGTACATTTTTATCACAATTTTTCATTGTACGTACATTTTGACCACAATTTCGCCTTATTTAATGGTTAAAAAAAATTATAAAATTGCAAATAAACTGGGTGGTTGCAAATACTGTTGCAGAAATACCGTAATTTCGCGCGTATGCGCCGCGGCTTAGTTAAGTCTTTTTCAAACCGGAAATTTTATTGAAAATAAGAAGTCAAATAAGTTCTAAGCAGAAGTAAGTCACATTTTATTTAAAATAAATTCTGGTATGAAATCGAATTGTCTGAGGTGCGGCGCATACGCGTGAAATTACGGTACTAATTTCAAACTTCTTGTCATTCTCAAAGAGTGTACACCTCCCAGCGGCGTAGCCAGGGAGGGAGTCCAAATACTCTGAATACCAGTAATAATGTAAAGTTTTCTTCGGATTCATTATCACAGAAACGCCTCCAATTAGATAAGTCAAAGAAAACTTTACAAATTTAGTGGTATCCAGAGCATCTGGACCCCCACCCTGGCTACGCCACTGACACCTCCTGAATATCGAATAATCATTTTTGCTTTTTCCTTTAAATGCTAAGTAAGTTAGTGTCAGGTGAATGTTTTAGTATATGATTTAATAAATTAGGTAAAAAAATAGTATATGTTCAGATGTAAAGCATGTTTATTTTAAGACATAGTAAAAAAGCTTTTACATGGAAACAACATATGTTACATAGAAGCTTCTGTGAGAAAAATAAGTTAATAAATAAAAACATTAAAAATGGATGTTTCACCGTTGATTCATACACAAATTAAAAACACAAAACTGCACTTGTTTTTGCTAAAATCAGTGTACAATTGAAAATTTAAAAGTCAGTAACATACTACATAAACTTAGTTACCGCCATAGACCATGGTTTCCCCTCCCCCGTTATATCCACAAGATCATTGAGAAATTCGGTAACCAATTAACCCAGTATTCTGTCCCCAGGAATAGTAATCCAATTTATCGTAAATTCGAGTACATCACTATATTATTTGAAAGACTTAAAAAAGGCTCTTATTAAATTTAATAACCATCTTATTGCTATTCCCCTATAAATTAAGTGGTCTAATTTCAAATAAATTAGAATTTATTTCCCCAGATCATTTCGCAGGTGTATATGAGATTTACGGCTCGTGACCGGCTTTATTTGGGGCACTAAACGCATGGCCCCTGAATTTATTCTTTTCTTACTACTATTATTAAAAAGGTATATCTTATTTCATTTATTGTCCGAAAGTTCTGTCATTAAGCAAGAAAAACATTTCTTGTAAAAAATAATGGTAAGAAAATAATATGTGTTTCATGCATGCATTTAGTGCCCCAAAAAGAGACATTCATGAGCTGCCACTGGGTATAACCAAACAAATGTTTTTTGAGAGATTAAAAGAGCATATGAGTGACAATAAATTCGGGAGACTAACCATTGTCCTTTCGAGATTTTACGCTAACAATAAAGATGTTAAAATAGATTTCAGCAACGCTAAGATTAGTTTTAAGTATAACAAACCATTTAAAGCCATAATTATAGAATCAGTGTAAATTAATTTAAGAAATAATGATACTTGTAATGATAATTTTTCATTAACATAGCAAGTATATGGATAAACCTTCTGAAAATAAGTTACCGTAATTTCGCGCGTATACGCCGCACCTCAGACAATTCGATTTCTTACCAGAATTTATTTTAAATAAAATGTGACTTACTTCTGCTTAGCACTTATTTGACTTCTTAGTTTCAATAAAATTTCCGGTTTGTAAAAGACTTAACTAAGCCGCGGCGCATACGCGCGAAATTACGGTAACCCCTTTTTTCACTGCATGATTGGTTTTGTTTCAAATTTTCATTGGAAAATGGCTCCAGCATATTATGTAGTTTTCCCTTTTTCCTTCTTGGTTTTCCCTTCGTGTTCCTTGCTATTTTTCACTTCTCTCAAGTTAAGATGTAAAGTTTTGCCTTTTGTTTTTCCTGATGATGGCTTTATAGTTTTTAACCCAAACTGTTGAAGGAATATGACTTGTAACTAAATTTTAATTTTTCTATTGTACACAGACTTTAGCAAAAAACACGTGCAATTTTGTGCTGTTTGTGTTTTTAATTTGTAGAACAAGTTTCTTTACTCTAGAAATCGGCAGTTGTCCCGAACATATTTGAAATTCATATTCAGCTTTTTAGATTTACCACCACGTTATCATTAACACATTTATTTGTATGTATGGGTTGCATATAGCATACATGCCGGGTTGCATATACATAAACATATACAATCTCCTGCACATAGATAGCGAAAAGATATAGAAATACACTTTAGAAAAATGTCATATGTAAAGGGTAAAAACATTTCTGTATAATTATGCTTATTTATGATAAACAGAGTAATCAAAGTTGTTGCGTTTTGTTTAAAATGAATCTTCCGATATTTTAAGAATCTCTTTCCGAGAAGATTTCTCTATACAGACTAAGAGACCTATTAAGTCATCCGGAAAGGTCTGCGGGTTCTTTAAGTATGTTTTGAATCCATAAATGCCACCTTTCCACCGGAATTTTGGAATAATACTTTGTTTTTACAATGTACGTGAAGAAACTTCTTTTACTTATTTTGAAATAAAGTCTGTAAATTCTGATGATATTCAATCATTTCAACATTACCTCTACAGAAGTATACCGCAGAACTTCCCGGATGTCCCAATACTTTCCATTAAAAGTATTATTTATTATTAATTCAAAAGGATAGGGTAGAATAGGTGTTTCTAAACATACATTTAGAACAATTTATGGATGCAAATGCGTCGAAAACAAACAGTTGACAATCCTGGTTTCCATCATTAAATACAAGCACAACTTACTCTATTCGTTGCCAACTACGAGTATACTCGTGGTTTTTCCAATCTAAAATTATGAATTCGTACCGGAAATTTCGAAAGAAGAATTTTCATTTTATGAAATCACGAAATGTCTGTAATTAAATAAAGAAAATACAGTTGGACCTCTATTTAACGAAGTCGCTAAATCCCGAAAAAAAATTCGTTATATGGAAAATTCGTTAAACAGAGATTTACTTTTAAATATATTTTAAACAACATAAAAATGATTTTAAATTCATAAACACTAATCATTATTAAAAAAAGTATTTTATCTTATTTTCTTTGCATAAATAACATCGATTTGCTTTATTTATTTTACCCATCAAAAAAGAAATCTGCAACGAAAAGAAGAATAAAACAAAACATTCTACGGGAATATACTCTATTTTCAGTTCTAAGAAAAGAGTTTTAAATTAAAATTAATGAATCATTGTTGTACTCATTAAAACAAGAAATTTTAAGCATACATTACCACATGCGTCCTTAAATTTAATTACTGAAAAAGTCTGTTAATTTTGTCTGAGTTTTTTGTTTGAAAAACGTTTCCTCTCATAATACATCTCGCATATCTGCAATGCAACAAAAAAAACCCTTCAGGCGTATTTTCTTCAAACTGTAATCTACGTCGGATTGTTTTAAATTATTTTATCATTTCATCATACGAAGGTATATGGATTTCTAGATCATGATCATTTCCATCTTCATCCTCTTCATTTTCTTCGCAATTCATTGCTGGATTGGTTTTATTGTTTACACTGTCCAAAATATCCAATTCAGTTCGCGTTTCTGAGGTCTCAACTTCGGAATCAAGTGAAAGAAAATCCTCAATCAGCACATCATCTTTAATTTCTTCTTTTTCTCTCAGCTGTATCCACATTTTTTTGAGTTCTTCTAAGGGAATATCGTCTTCGTTTTCCGTACTTGTGGAATTTTCATTGCTGACAAAAAATCCAGCTTTGGCAGAACTGTTGCATATAGTACGATCTGTCTACATCATATTTCCATTCTTTGGAAATTTCTGATCTGCTTTCCCGTAAGTTGATCTTTGGCATAGATTGGTTGTTCTCAAGTGCAGTGATATCTTTTCACATTATTATCTTGCGATACCGTATTTTGGTGCTTTTGATCACTCCTTGATTCATTGGCTGCAGTTTTGATGTAGTGTTAGGTGGTAAGTAAAAAACAGTAACATTTTTCAGTTTTTGGTTGATTTCCTTCAGATGGGTGGGAAAATAGTAAAAAACGAGAGCAATTTGGTGACACTCTGCAATCGTACGTTTCTCCAACTTTTTAATCCATTTTTCACAAATTTCTGACATCATCCAAGACTTTTTTGTTAAAGTCATAATCAACCTCCAAAGATTTTACGCCTTTTAAACATCTTGGGTTTTTGTTTCTTCTGATAACTAATGTTTTCAATTTCTGACCTCCAGTAATATTAGCAACTAACATGAGAGTTATTCTTTCTTTACTTTTTTTCCACCAAAGCATTTTTCCTTTTTAAATGTTAATGTTTTTTGAGGCAAACATTGAAAAAAATAAAGCAGTGTCATCCGCATTAAAGATGTTTTCTGGCTTATAGTCTTTTAAAATTTTACTCAGTGTCCCCGTTATCACATTTTCACTATCATTATCATCAACATCTTTATTTTCCCCAGATATTACTTTTGCCGCAATTCCGTGTCTTCTCTTAAATTTTTCAAGACGCCCACTGCTTCCTCGAAATTCGTCGTATCCCAATGATTTCGCAAATTTAAGAGCTTTCTCAATTATGAAAGGCCCAGAGATCGGAACATTTTTATCTCGCATTGTGTGTGTCCACTTCAAAACTGTCTCATTCACATCTTCATAGACACATGTTTTTAAACGTTTTGAGCAAGAATTCGATGAATCATAATTTTGCAACTTATCAGGATTTTTTATTATGATCCATAAACTATTTGTAGGAATACCAAATTTGAAAGCAATATCCCTTTTCTTCACTCCTAAATCCACCTGATCAAGTAATAAAGTTTTTCCTTTGATACTCAAACACTTTCGCTTTGACATTTTCGAGCTATAAGAACCCAAATTACTTGCACGACAAATCAAAAATCTAGAATACAGGAGACTCTAATTCAAGGACACGGGGCAGCTTCATTGAAGGTGAATGAAGGATATTGAAAGTCTGCACTTCCTGGATGAAATGCAAAGAATGACAGCGATTTTACTGCAGTCAGTGAGTTAGGCGCCTGGTAAAACCAACTCAAGGATCATCATAAAATGAGCTAAAAGAGCTAAAAGAAAGAATAAGTTGGAAATGTTCGGAAATATTTTGAGAAATAAGGAGAAAAAAAATTAGGTCACAAGAAAAGTTCGTTAAATACAGAATGCACTTCGCTATTTGAAGGTTATTTTACAAAGGAATTCGCAAAATGTACTTGGTTCCAAGAAAAATTTCGCAAAATAGAGAAATTCGCAAAATGAAGGTTCGTTAAATAGAGGTTGGACTGTATTGCTATTAGTATTTTCTGGTAAGAATTCTAACTTTCTAAATAAAATAAAATTACGCTAATTTTAACCCGGCAGTGAACTTGTTAAAAATAAGCTTACTGCACACATATCTGAACACTTTTTCTGATTATAATATTTATATCTAATATTTTGGAATAAACACATATGCTGTTATTTTTATCGTATAATTTACTTTTATGTAACTTCACTTCTACCTATATTTTAAATGATATGAATAAGTAATGATTTACTATAACTCTGTTTTTCTATATATAATTTTGCTTTTACGAATGCATTCATGATAAATCACTGCGCCATAAGTTGGGTTAATAAAAGAAAATATATATAATCATGCAAGGATTTTATGCATCCATCATGAGTTATTATATTTCATTTACTTTAAAAGGCATAACATTTGAGATAAAATTTTTATCTATTACAAAGCACATCAAGCAATTTTTCTTGAAATCTATATGTAAAAAAAAAATAATGTGAGTGTATGTTTACATTTATCAATAAAGCTATTTTTAGTTGCGTGTGGTAACTTATTATTTTAGCTTGTCACACAATCGTTTCTGATTCACTTTCATATCTGCCAACCTCACACTATTGTAAAATTTGGGTTAATTTGCCCTGGCTAAATATGTCTCAAACCAGAAATTTTTTTGAAGGAATTAAATGAAATTGGATCCGCGTAAACAGTTGCCGAACAGTTGATTTCGGTTAAAGGGGCTTCCGAGTTGCAAACAACTTTACGTCCAGTTTATTTGTGAATAGTGTCTTGTATTAAATTGAGCCGTTGGGAAAATATAAGATGTAGTATTAACTACAATATAAAAGAACAATTACAATGAAAAGATAGATGTAAAGTTAAGGAAAGAGATGATAACAAATTTAGAATAAAAAACTGAAGCGAAGGACGTTTAGGACAAGGGTGCAAAAATTTAGGCGCCACTCGTCCGATTCACACCACTAAAGTTTTAGCATTCTTAGCCTAATAAGAATGCTGATAAAATTCAGGCTCAGTATACTAATAACATTTGACAAAGAATACTAATAAAATTCAGTGGTGGGAATCAGCCCATTGGCGCCTAGATTTTTGCACCCCTGGCTAAGGATTTAAATATATATACTGCTTTATCAAATAAAGTTTCTGGTTTGAATTATCTTTAACTTGGATAAAATTAACTCACATTCTACGGAAGTTTTGTTGAAGGTTTACAAGAATGCTATTGTACTAAATACAAAGTAAGTTCAAGTTCTCATTTTTGAATAGGTTACTTTTAACTTTTGGCGTGTATTCTGTTTAAAATGCAATGGAATTTCATTTATTTTATGAACTACAAACATTAAATAATCATTAGATTTTTCACACCATCAAATTTAAATTGCTTGAGAGATTACAAATTATATAATATAATTGGTTGAGATGTGTTGAAACTTGGTTCAGTAACCGATTCAGAAAAATCTAAGAAGGCCCCAAAATACATTTTACGCAAGACTATATGGTTTTTGTGCGTATGCAGGGTTTGAGGATGTCTGTAATGAAAAGTTTTAGCTGGCATGGCAATTACAGGCTATTTTTTAAACTTATTTAAATTAACGCTTTCACCGTCTGAGGGTTTCTATGCATTTTCATAAGTATGCTTGTAAATACCAGGATATATACATTTTTTACTCACAGTTTAATGCTTTATTATCTTTTATATCCTATTATTCTATATACGGTTGGTTCTAAACAGAATTCTGTTGAAAATATTTTTGTCTACAGCCATTTTAACATGATTTCTAGAAACGGGAAAACACTGGCGTAACGGTGAAAGGGTATACCATAGCTTTGAAATATTTTTTATTTGTAAAATTATTTTAAATATATCTACAACATGTGCCTAATGTTTATATTTTAAAGAATTTAAGAAATTAAAATTATAACAGGGTTCGTACGCTTT
The DNA here is from genome assembly GCA_963931845.1 of Maratus michaelseni. Lineage (NCBI taxonomy): Eukaryota > Metazoa > Arthropoda > Arachnida > Araneae > Salticidae > Maratus > Maratus michaelseni. The sequence goes on from OZ007598.1 coordinate 80,881,702, forward strand.
CACCAGACTTTTTTAATAATAATTTTTCTATTTAATATTTAAATAGCAGAAATTGCAGATGCATCGCTTAACTGCGAGATTCGTAATACTTTTCTGCATTTAAATAAGGAGATATACTCTATTAAAAAATTGTGGTTACAGCGTACGAACCTTGTATAAGTATTTCATAAAAATAATATATTTTAAGAAAAAAAGTCCATTCGGCCTGTACCGGGAGGAAAAGGTAGCTTTCCTATATCTTCGTTTTAAAATTTTAGCTAATGTTACACGAAAACAGCAAGTTAAAATGCAAAGAAACGTATACAAAAGATTCGTTAATACTGAATTTGAATAAGAAATTCGCCAAATTATTGAGCAATAGCCAAATTGGCTTCATTTATGAAGATTTATTTTGGTCGCCAAATTTGGTGATATTTCGCCAAATGTCGCCAATTTTGGCGAGAATTTGGCGCTAACGGATATGAATATATAGTTTTATGCGTATGATTGGGAAAATTATTACAACAATGAAAGAAAATAATTTGCGAGTAATCGCGTTAATGTGCGTGTTTTGTTTCAAAATGTGAGCCACCCTAGAATTTCAAACTGCTCTATCTCAGCCATTTGTTAAGATAGAGGTAAACCAAAAAATGCTATGGAATCCTTGTATCAAGGCCTAACACGTAATTATAAATTTTAATTTTTAACTTTTTTTGTATATTTATTTTAGTTTTACATTTTTAAATGGCCGCCATCTTGAAACAAAATGGCGGACCAAGCTGGCCAACGAACTCGGTCGAGACATTGGTGAGCTTAATACACACAATTAGTTTCATCAGAATTGATTTATAAATACGAGCATTATCGTATGACATAGGTCAGATATATATATATATATATATATATATATATATATATATATACAGGGTGTAACTGAAATGCTTCAACAAACTTTGGGGGATGATAGCACTCATGAAGACGAACAAAAAATGCAATGGAACATGGGGTCTTAAATGACGTTTAACCCCTTCAGGGGCAGTGGTATGTTTATGAAAGCGCTTAATTTTAATTCCAAAACGCCATAATGGCACCAGAATTTTGCTAAAATCTTTTCCATTTAATATGTATGTGAAATATAGCCTTTTTCTTATTTACAAACAAATTTTTTTATAAATTCCGGTGCCAGTCATTTATTTCAACATTTTAGTACTAAAAGTAGTTTGCCCCTAAAAGGCTTAAAGGATAAAAATAGAGAAAATGCGTCTGAAAATGGACTGGCACCGGAATTTACAAAAAAAAATTTTTGTAAATAAGAAAAAGGCTATATTTCACATAAATATTAAATGGAAAAGATTTTAGCAAAATTCTGGTGCCATTGTGGCGTTTTGGAATTAAAATTAAGTGGTTTTTTAGACATACCACTGTCCCTGAAAGGGTTAAATGTCATTTGCGACCCCGTGTTCTATTGCATTTTTTGTTCATCTTCATGAGTACTATCATCCCTCAGAGTTTGTTGAAGCATTTCAGTTACACCCTGTATATATATATATGGATATATCTATATATATAAATCAACATTTGAACGGGGGGTGGTTTTGGGGTCTGGGGGTGATGATCGGTGAAAATATATCGAAATTTTCCGGAACTGCTTTACTCCGAACGGCTGCAATAGGTAGCTTTATACTTTTTTGTATTGAAAGCTGCTTAAAAGATAAGACAGAAAATAATTTATAGTAAATCGTTTTATAATATAAAATACTTTTTAAAAATTAAAGCATTGATCATGTCGTAACAAGACTTTTTATTTTCTTATTTCGTGAGTGAAAGATAGAAAACCTGTTTACATAGCATAAAAGTTTCATATAGATTATTTAGAAACAAGTTGCACGGTTTTAGAATGCTATGTTTATAAAAAATACTTTGAATTTCTAGAAAGAAATTGTAGTTTCTCTTTTCCCGTACTCGTTTTTTGAATAATTTAGTATGAAGAAGAACTACAATGCAAATTCCACTGAAAAATTCTTTATATTTTTTGCTCAGAACCTAAAAAGAAATATACACTAAAACATTTCGAAAATATTTATAAATTTATATTTTGGAATTGAACCGAATGGAACATATACATAATACTTTATATCTATTAATATTCAATGTAAATATTAAATTATTCATTTTATTTTTATTTAAAGAACCTCTCGTTCTTGAATGATACAAACATTTTTATTTTAACATTATAGTTCATTTAAATTACATAAAAGTTACATATGTTTCATTATAGTAGGAGCACTATAATATAACATAATTAATTTTTATTTGTTATTGCTTTAAAAGTATTAAATTAATTAAATTGTAAATCTCACTATTTTAAAATAATTTTTGTAGAGAAATATATTTATGAAATGACTAGGAAACTCAAATTTTATTACTTTATTTTTAATAAGTGTGAAATTTTTCAAAGCAATTATTTTTCAAAATGCATAAATAAACGTTACACTTTATACACGTAACTCTTGTTTTGGATTTACATTTTTCCAAACGACACTTAGACGCATTTTTGCTGTCTAAAAATCTTGGCAAATGTACTACATTGTCAAGACAGATTTCCTTATAATGTTAACAACTTTTCTTTGTTTCTTTGGCATTTCTTCTTCATCCGAGCTTGAATATATTCTCTGCCTACCTCTACGTGGAATTACATAATTCCTTCCTTCATACTTGATCAGAGATGTAGCAATATACATCCTATATTCTATTAATGACATGTATTTTTTCATCTTGATCGCTTTATTATATCTTGCGTAATTTATCCATCAATTAGAAATAATCTGATCAACAAAGTGATTAAATACACGCGTTGGCCATTTATTTGTTTTTGCTTCACAGCGGTAACAGGCTAGATGCCGATCACAAAGATCTGTTCCACCCATAGTACCATCTGTACCACCATCATCTGGCAAAATTGCGGAAGTAATTGTAGGCCAACCATCATAACTTTCGCCAGACACTTCAGAGAGATCACTTTGTACTAAAATATCTTCTATTTCCTGTTGAGTTAATCGACCTGAAAAATAATTTTATTCATTTATACATTATTCAGGGAGAATGGAATACATATAAAATTAATTAATTATACTGTAAAAATAATAAATTATACTGTTCATACTAACCATCGGCTTCCAGGAAATTGATGAAAATATCATCGATTAAAAAAAAATACTATAACTATTATTGCCCTGAGAAATGATATAAGGCTGTTCTCAAATCCAAGAAAATTAATTTCTGACACATATCTGAATTCATTTTAGTTCGAAACCGCAGGAAATTGACAGATTGTTTTTATTCAGAAACTTGTAATTCAAATACGTCTTCCAATGTTTGGCAAAAATGATCCTTTCGAAAGTGCTCTTAAAATCGATGTTTTCAACTGAATTCTCAACGCGGTAGTCCGAAAAAGTGAAAATAAGCTTGTCGTTACTTGACAAGAATCGCTCATAACTCTATAAGTAATTTATTTATAAAAAATGGAAAACGTGCTTCCATTTCAAATCGCTGTAATAATCAGGCCTGCTTATTTTATGCATTTACGTTAAAAAATTACCCAGAAAATGTGTCAGTCTTTTTCGCGGTGTTCACCAGGGGATTTGAAAACTTCTTAATTTAGTTATTTATGTATGATATAAATATTTTTTACCGGAGAAAATAATTGTATATGTTTAATTATGTCCACATATTATATCCACATATCTGAATTAAAACATACATTATTCAACTGGTTAAAATCATAACTGGTGATTAAATTTTAGTTTGAAGAAAATACTTAATTTTAACAGTATTAAACTATATTTTGTACATTTAAAAGTAAACAGCTATTAAATTCCCATTATGTAGTTTAAAAAGAATATATAAGAAAAAGTACATATGCATTATTAATATAAGTTAAATTTAAAAATTTCTAAAGTTGGCTTAAGTAACAAGGAAACAATACAAAGAAATCTTATTATTATTATTATGTATGTATTATTTACAAGAAAGATTATTTTACAAATATAAATACGTACAAATAATTATCATTATCTATTTTCATTAAAAAATGCATTATATAACTAGAAATAGTTTCCAATATGTCCATATATTTTCAATAAAATTGCATAATTTAATCTGCATTAATTAATAATTAACCTAATAAATATACAAAATCCACTTAATCTAGCTTAAATTGAATATTCAGTTTAAAAAAAATAAACCACGTATTTTGAGTTAATTAAATATAGGGGGACTTTATTATTTTTTATAAATACGATAACATTAACCCCAGAGTTTAATCCTATTTATACTCGTTGAGTACTGAGGGCCACATATGTGGCCCTCAACAAAATGATACTTTTAAAATAAAAAACGTCACCAAATAAACAAAATAAAGTTACCTAATGAATATTTATAATGTTTTTAACAATATAAAAAATTATGACATTTTAATTAAAATTTTAATGTAGATAATTATTACTTACTTTTACGCAATCGCTGAGTTGACAGCATTTTCGAAAATCTGACTTTCAACCATCTGTTGGACATTTTTTTAAGCTTAAACTGTCGCAAATCTGAATTGAAAATCAAAATTTACATACTATGCATGGTTTTATTACAATGAGCTAAGATCAAAAGTTCACATATGTGGACCTCAGTAGCGATTATCATGGGATGACCCAGTAACAGAAAATATTGACCAAAAGTGAAAAAATTTTGTGCCAAGAAGTCAAACTCTTAAATTCCATATATATACCCAGAAAAGTAATCTCGCTCAACTATTCACGATGTGAACGTTACGGATTTTGTGATGCGTCAGAAAAGGTTTATTCAGCAGTTATTTGCGTTAAAACTTGTGATAACTCTAACATTGATGTGAAACTTTTAACAGCTAAAACTCGCGTAGCACCACTAAAACCTGTCACAATTCTAAGACTTAAATTATGTTCTGTAGTACTACTGGCACACTTAATACAGGCAGTCAGAACTGCATTACATATAAAACCTGATTCTGTGCACGCATGGAGTGATTCACGAATTGTATTGTCATGGCTAAGATCAAATCCTAAAAGATGGCAAGTATTTGTAGCCAACAGAGTATCTGAAATCCAATCCATTTTTCCAGCTGAGAATAGGAACCATGTGGACGGAAAAGAAAATCCTGCTGATTGTGTATCACGTGGGTTACTTCCTGCAGAACTACTGTCCCATGACTTGTGGTGGAACGGTCCACTTTGGTTAAGAAGCAGTGAGGTTCCCGTGCGTGAACCTATTCCCATAAATGAAGAAAAATTACCAGAAGCACGTAAAACCTTATCATTTGTAGCTTCTGAAACTGTAAAACAACTTGATGTTATACCAAAAATATCTTCGTTTTCCAAGTTGCAACGCATATTTGCTTGGATATTGAGATTCATCTCCAATTCAAAGGTAACACGTGTAGAAATAAATACATCCTTTTTATCAAGCAGTAAAATTCAAGCCGCAGCACGCTGCATTATTTGGATAGTTCAACAAGTGAACTTCAGTAAGGAAATTCAGTATTTAGAAGCTGGAAAAGAGCCACCTGCAAATAGCAGTCTCATTTGCTTGTGTCCAATTTTATATGATAACAAAATATTAAGAGTAGGAGGAAGATTGAAAAAAGGCACAGCTGTCGGAGAATGAAAAGCACCCAATCTTATTACCATCAAAGCACCATGTGACTAAGATCATAATTAAACATTTTAATGAAAAATATTTACATGCAGGTCCAGAACTTCTTCTTTCTTTAATTAGATAGCAATTTTGGATCATTACTGCTAGGTCTGTTATTCGGAGAATAGTAAGAGCTTTTGTTACGTTTTGCAGATATAAATCTCAAATTGCAAAACAAATAATGACTGATCTTCCAGCATACAGAGTAACACAATCACGACCATTTCATCGAGTTGGAACAGATTTTTCAGGACCATTCCTGATTAAATATCGTGCAGGACGCGGAGTAAAATCATTTAAATCTTATGTGTGTGTATTTGTCTGCTTCGTCATCAAAGCAGTACATCTTGAAGTCGTCGAAGATCTTTCAACAAAGGCATTCTTAAGTGCATTAAACCGATTTATTACAAGAAGAGGGAAACCTTTTGAGATTTTTAGTGACTGTGGAACCAACTTCAAAGGTGCAGAAAAAGAAATTAACAAATATATTTTGCAGTGCAAGCAGAATGAAGAAATTCGCAAATTTTTGTCGTCAGAGGAAATAACTTGAACATTTAATTCGCCTTCTGATCCACACTTTGGTGGACTGTGGGAATGTGCAGTAAAATCAATGAAATCGCATATGAAGAAAACCGTTGGTGACACTGTATTAACCTATCCTGAGTTCCAAACCTTGGCTACACAAGTTGAAGCTTGTCTCTACTCTAGGCCACTGTGTCCCATATTATCTGACCCAACAGACGTAACTGCTCTAACGCCAGGTCACTTCCTAGTTGGAACTTCGCTAACCTCCATACTTGAAGATGATCTCAGTCACAGTCCCTTGAGTCACCTCGATAGATGGCATGTGAGCCAGTTCATCCTACAGCAATTTTGGAAAAGATGAAGCCGGGAATATTTGTCTCAACTTCAGCAAAGACCTAAATGGCAGAAAAGTCAGCGAAGTTTAGAAGTCAATGACTTAGTCCTCATCAAAGATGACAATCTTCCACCACTTAAATGGAAATTAGGGAGAATAATAACTGTTCATCCAGGTTCAAGGTCAGAGTTGTTGCGATCAAGACTAGTAGTGGTGTAATCAATCGTCCAGTTGTGAAACTGTGTCCTCTTCTTATAGAAACTAAAAACTGTGAACTGAGAACTTTTAACATTTTTCTATTTTTTTTTTGCATTAATTTATTTGTGTTTTTCCATTATAGTAAGAAATTGTAAGCAACTAACCACTTGTTGAAATCCCAGGGAATTTCAACGGGGGCCAGAATGTTTATGTAAGTATAGTCTGCAGCGAGCTAAAGCTACATGTTCCTTGGTTTCATGTGCTCCGAATTCATGTAAGTTTCTTTTTTTTACTTTCCGCGTTTGGCAACACACAGTGTTCTGTTTTCTTTTTGTTTTTTGGAATGTGAAAAAACGATGTTATGAAATAAGCCGTGTGATGGCTCGTTTTTCTTTATTTGTGAATAAACCGCATTTACAGTCCATTGTGTTGTTTTATGTAAGAACCAGCAGTGTGTGTGTGTAGTGAAAAACGCAAAAACAATATATATATATATATATATATATAGAGAGAGAGAGAGAGAGAGAGACCTACATATCCTCTCAGTTATTTCCACACTAAATAATTTAATCAAGTAATTAATATTTTCTTCTAAATACTATAGTTTATATTTAATTAATTCTTGAATTGTGCATGCCAAATAAACTTTTGTGCATTTTTTATGTGTGTCATTGCTTTAATTAATTAAAATTTCTTGGGTTAAAAGCCGCATATTACGATTGAGGCATTTTAGTTATTATTTACATAATGAATATTAATTAATTCTCGCATAAAAATTTAACTAGTATTTTAATTATCTGTCTTGTTATTACTTTATTAGAAAATCATTTATTGAAATAGGTTTCATCATTTTAATTTACTTATCATCACAAATGAAGCTCAACTAAGAAAATATTTTTTATTAGAAAAAAGAAAGAAAATTATTATTTGCACACTTTTAAAAAATTCTAAACGATATTTAGAGTATTTTATTTTTATTGTCATTGAACTTAAAACACAAAATATATCACGCTTATTTATTTATCGTTCCATGGTCAAAATATTCGATTGGACATAAAATAAAAATTGTTGAAGGATTTTAATTCCGGTTAATGTTTTCAGTTGGAGTTTTTTTTTTTTTTTTTTTTTTTTTTTTTTTTTTTTTTTTTACATTGCTGCATTGGTAGCACTTTTTTGAAATACTAATATTCGTGTTATTTAATCAAAAAGTGTGACATTCAATAAGTCAAATATTAATATCCCCCCCCCCCCACAAAAAAAAAATCCAGAAATCCACAGACTGACTATAAATATCCGCCCAACTGGTAACCCGGATTCGAATCTGTCTTTCTATATGTATAGAAATAGAAAAAATCCTTTTGAGATATTTATATTATCATTTATCTCAACGATCCATCGTATGAAATTGTAATGAGTATTTAATAAAGATTAGAAAAAAAAAGAACACGGTGTTTATCACGTATATATTTAACTTAACACATTGACGGACAGTAGGAACAAGTGAAGTTCGAAAATTGAACTATATGTATTTGTAATTTTTAGAATATTAGAAGTATAGTTTTACTCTTTCTGCTTAAATAAACTTAATTTTGATTAATTCAGCACCTTTAATTAGGTTGCACTTCTTCCTTCATATCCACGTCAGAGTGGCTAGAGGTCAGGGAAAAATACAGTAAAAAAACGTGATAAACACCAGTATATTCTTATAGAAAATTTTATGTTCATTATTCGATGAAATAATCAATTTGAATTTTTCTCTAAGAATATACTGGTAATTTTAATTTTTTTTACTGTATTTTTCCTTGACCACTAACCACCCTGCACGTGCATACTGAAGTTGCAACTCGTATAACATGTGGAAAACGAACTTCAACCTAAAAATTGTTTCCAAAACATGACACTGGGCTTCTACTTGTACTCCGGTAAATGCACATTTGGACGGCTATAGCCGTCATGCCACAATGTGAACTTCGCTTTGACGGCTGTAGCCGCAACTGTCCGTCAACGTGTTAACTTAACACATTCGCATAGGTTTGTTTTTGTGAAATATGGTCAGTAGAAGTTCCTATCTCTTCTGAAAGTCTTTCGTAAATTATTTCTTAGATAGGTTTCTCAAATTTATACATCTGTAAATATCATTCAACTAATATATAACCCCCGGCAAAAATGACGGATTGATGATCTGCGTTGCATTTTCATAAGACTTCATAAAAACAAATAGCATGAAGATTTTATTATTGAAAGGTTTGTACGGTAGAAAAGCACATTTTAAAAATGACAAATGATTTCTACAAATACAAATGATGATATATATTATTTTACTCAATATTAAATTTCTGATATAATTCAACGATTGTGCAAAACATTCAAATTAAATATTAAAAAATAATCCATGTGCGAAAGTTTTTGTAAAAAAGTGTTAGCAATGAGTTTCTAAAGAGCTGGACTCACCACGTAACTCATTGTTTGATTACATAAGCAAAATTAAATGCAAATTACGCGGCACTATGTATTCCTTATATTTTAATTTCACAAGAAAAAATCATTTTATTTACGATTGAAGCAAAATTTCAAAATTTAAGTGGATATAAGCTAGGTTCTTAAAAATTGATATAACTAAGAAAAGAAACAACATTCAGCTGAAGCTGATAAAAGTTGATGTTGAAATAAATTAATACGTCTTGAATTTTCCTTATTTTAAAAATATGCTTATATACATTTTATACAATATATTATATATATTTTATACAAGTTTATTGGCATTTTATATATTTTTTCTTCTTTTTTCTGACATTTTAGTCAATGAAATTTGATTGGCTGCCTACTTTGTTCTGATTGTCTAAGGAAGTAACCAGCCCAATCCTTTAGTGTAAATTTTGATTTATAGCTTTCTTATAATTATTTTTAATGTTTTTTCATGAATAATTGTTATTATGTTTTTAAAAAAACACTTTCTTTAATTTCCCCAAAATTCAAGCTTTCTCTCTTTTTTTATTTTATTTTAATTTTTTTTTCGGCGAAATTTGATTGGTTGCCTAATATCTTCTGATTGGCTGATGAAGGTATCAGTCTAATCCTTTAGTGTAAATATTGTTTTATAGGTTTTTTCTGATTATTTTAATATTTTTGCACTAAAATTTTTTAATATTCTTATAAATTTAACTTTTTGTTATAAATATGTCTGTAAATAATGTAATATCGCTATTTTTTATTCAATCTTCATTCTCTTATTATTTTTTTGATAAGTCTTAATATAATGTAACTATTTTTCTATAATTGTAAGTGTATGGCCCCTTGGCCATCATTTCCCTTCCTTGCCCTCAATGCTTGAGAAACCAATTCCAGTGCAACGGATCTGGTTAGCAAGATCCACAAACATGCTTAGTATCTACGCAACAAGATTTATCGATTGATCAACTTCGAATGAAGGTGGACAAAGGGAATACGAACTTTGTATGTACTTCTTCGATTCTGAAATAAGAATCGTACAAATAAGAAAGGTACAAATAAGAAAGTATTTTGTGTTTAAAAATATTAGTACGGCAAAACCATAAAAAATGACAGCTAATGATACTGTATTATGTAATTGAATATAATACGAAAAATGTACCATTAAATGGTAAATAAATTTGTACTTAGTGATATTTCAACCATTTGTATATTTATGACTGTCAGGCATTTTTATGTGTTTTTATTACTAATCCATCTATATTTTAAAGTACAAATGAAATTTAATTATTATTAAAGAAATTTTTTTATAATACACAAATATTTTCTTTGCTGTCAATTATAAACTGTGTAGTTTTACTTTAATTTACAGAGATAAATAAAAAAAGTAGAATTAAAATTGACGTACTTAAAATTACGCATGCTGATAATGAAACAAGCAAAACTTTGCTAGCAAGCAAATGCTTTAATAACCTTATTGGCAATAAGTTTATATGAGTGAAATGACTCTAATGGTTGTCGGACTATGTATCTTAATAGGTAGAGTATTGGCAATTTAAGCCAAATATCTTGTGTTCGACCTCAGTTTGGGTATTTTTTCACTCAATTGAAAAAATTCAGTCCGTGTGATATCTTTACCCATCAGTATGATTGAGTTAAAAATAATAAAGTGTAGTCCATCTATATTTTAAAATACATGTGAAAGTTAATTATCATTAATGAGTATTTTTAGTAATACACAAATATTGTCTATAGGTCATTCCACAGTATTCATGTGTTACGTACGGGACATTTCACAGCAAATTTTTGAGATATTTGTACTTTTTTCAGTATCAAAATATAAATGAGAAAGTTTGCAATTATTTTTAATGCATTATATATCACTTCAACTAGATTCTTATGAAATTTCTATTTGTTTGAGCCAATACATATATATTTTTTAATTAATTAAGTTGTGTTACGTACGGGACATCCCAAAAATATTGTTTTAAAAGTACCTCTAGCAATTTGGAGTTTGCTCTGAAAGTATTTAATATTTTCACAAATAAATTTAATGAGTAGAAGCAGAAATATACATTTTATTAATTAACTTTGAAATTGCGTCATTCATTAATGAAACCTAATTATTTCTATTACGTTTCTATTCTTACGGACAAGGCTATTTGTTACGTATGGGGCCTATGACAAAATTTTTCTATATGGCTGCAAAAAAATGCTCTAATTTTTATTTTATTTTAAAAAAATAATAATATTTTGGATACATTTTAATAAGAAGAGATTTAAAGCTTTAAAATGATGTATTACACTTAACTTTTTATTAAAAAAAATTTCAAACTTGTGAAGCCAAATACTGTGGAATGACCCCTATGCTGTCATTTATAAACTATGTAGTTTTACTTTAATTTTCAGAGATGAGTAAACAGATAATATTAAAATCGACATATTTAAGTATTACTCATGCTGATAATGTAGCAAACAAAATTTGTTTTGTTTTACTAAATATCAGATGTGAAAACATGTCATTCGTCATTCGGGAAAAAAAATAAACATCAAACTTTAATTATATTGGGAATGTTGCTTCAGTTTTTAATGTGAATTTTAGCTTCGAAAAATTTAATGCAATCAATAAATGTGTTAAAATCTTTCGAAAGTAGAAGTATATGGCTGTGTTATATATATATATATATATATATATATACAGGGTGTAACTGAAATGCTTCAACAAACTTTGAGGGATGATAGCACTCATGAAGATGAACAAAAAATGCAATAGAACAAGGGGTCGCAAATGACATTTAACCCTTTCAGGGACAGTGGTATGTATAAAAAACCACTTAATTTTAATTCCAAAACGCCACATTGGCACCAGAATTTTGCTAAAATCTTTTCCATTTAATATTTTTATGTGGAATATAGCCCCCTTTTTCTTATTTACAAACAATTTTTTTTTTGTAAATTCCGGTGCCAGTCCATTTTCAGACGCATTTTCTCTATTTGTATCCTTTAAGCCTTTTAGGGACAAACTACTTTTAGTACTAAAATGTTGAAATAAATGACTGGCACCGGAATTTATAAAAAAAATTGTTTGTAAATATGAAAAAGGCTATATTTCACATACATAATAAATGGAAAAGATTTTAACAAAATTCTGTTGCCATTATGGCGTTTTGGAATTAAAATTAAGCGCTTTCATAAACATACCACTGCCCCTGAAGGGGTTAAACGTCATTTGCGACCCCATGTTCCATTGCAATTTTTGTTCGTCTTCATGAGTACTATCATCCCTCAAAGTTTGTTGAAGCATTTCAGTTACACCCTGTATATATATATATACAGTTACACCCTGTATATATATATATACAGTTACACCCTGTATATATATATATATATATATATATACAGGGTGTTCCGTTAAAGGGGTCCAATATTAATAGGGGTAATAGAGGAGATCACATGGAGCATAAATCAGTATATAAAGCCTGGTCGGATCTCAATAGTTTTCAAGTTACAGCAAATAGAATGAAAATTCGGAAAATTGTAAAAGAACCCTCATTGCTAAACTATCGATTGCTAAAAACGAAGCACATATTTAGAAAGAGCAGAAAAAAACCTACAAAATGACATCAATTGTATTAAAATAGCAATATTTATTGACGAGTTACAAGCCCTGAAACAGTGAAAAAAGTACGAAATCCAATATACATCAAAATAGTTAATCGTTAATTCCAAAAAGACAACTCTAGCTACAACAAGGAAAATGTAGTAAAATTTGGTCCATTCCGAAAACTTTCGAAAAAGCTTACAATGAACCATATCGGTTTAATTGTGTGAGAGAAATTAATCAGTTTCTTAGTTACAACTCCGCTTTCTTTGACACTAGCAAAGGTTAAACTCCGCCCATCACGATTGGAAACACCGCCTTTTTAATTACTCTCAACTATACATTTTCGATCATGCTTCTTCTGAGATGCAACATTTTTAATTATTCAAGAGTTGAATGAACCAAAATAACTTTACAATAATAGTCTACATTTTAAAGTGGTCTTTTATTGATATAAAGCTTAAGTTAAATTCCTTAAAATTAACATGGTGGTAAAAATTCGGAAATAATTAAAAATATTGCGATTTGTAACTATGCAAGAAGTTTCAGTACATGTTTTACATGGACAATTATTGTATGTATATGTGCATCATAATTTATGATAGGAAATAATAATAACAAATAGCATAATAATTTTATTAATTATAAATTTAAAAAAGACACTAAATTTTAAATTAATTCATACAAACTTTGTAATTTACAATTTGAGTACACCAAAGTCTGTGACTTACAAAATACTGTGCCAAAAAGTGTTGAAAATACCTGCCCATATGTTCACACTGAACTTTTGTTGTGAGTTCGACGGGAAAACAGTGTGCGGATTTGTATATGACCATGTGTGCATATTGTGCGTGTTTACCACGCCCTCTCTCGTAAATGTTGCTTCATCAGTAAATAAAATATTTTCCAGAAATTGTGGATTATTTTCTGTTACATTAAGCAACCAGCGTACGAATTCTGTCCGCTGAGCACAATCTGTTACTGATAACAGTTGTACCCGCTGCACATGAAAGGGGTGCATGTTTTCTGCACGCAGAACACGCCACACACTTTGGTGAGAAACACCGACTTCAGACGCAGCAGCTCGTGTACTCGTGGAGGGGTTATCTTTAAAAATATTCAGTACATCTTCTTCCATTGCAGGTGTTCGTACATGTCGAGGTTTCCCTGCATCAATGCTTGCTGTATTAAACGATCCAGTCTCCCGTAATCGTCTATCGATTTTTATGAAGAGTTTCGAACTTGGGCAACGTCTCCTTGGAAATTGCTCACGGTACATGCGCTGTGCTAGACATGCATTTCCATGAGCTTGCCCGTACATCAGATGCATGTCCGCATATTCTTCGTTAGAGTATTCCGGCATAATTATTATACATCAACTTACTACAATCCCACTTACAACAGCCTCCCTTTAACATAACGCCCACTGATGACTGCTGTTTTATTACACTTTTCTTCCTATACACATAGAAAATTTGCATAAAAAGTACTTCTTCTTCATCATCCTGAAAGTTCATGGAGGAAACGCAGCAGTCACAGAGTTTGCTTTAAGACAAGGCGAGAGCTGCACAATATGTCATTCACTTGACCAGACTGAATAATGAAAGGGTATTGATAGAGGTTGATCAGAAATGTATAATTGAAAGATATTAAAACGGGGTGTTTACAATCGTCATGGGTGGAGTTTCGCTCTTTCCGAGCGTGCAACAGTACAGAGTTGTAACTAGGGAACTGCTTTATTTCTCCCATACAATTAAACTGATATGGTTTATTGTCAGCTTCTTCGAAAGCTTTCGGAATGGACCAAATTTTATAACATTTTCCTTGATGTAGGTAGAGTTGCATTTTTGGAATTAACGATTAACTATTTTGCTAAATATTTGATTTTGTATTTTTTCACTGTTTCAGACCTTGTAACTCGCCATTAATTCTCAATATTCTAAAACAACTTATGTCATTTCGTAGGATTTTTTCTGCTCTTTCTAAATATGTGCTTCGTTTTTATGTAGCATTATCGATAGTTTAGCAATGAGGGTTTTTTTACAAATTTCCGATTTTTCATTCTATTTGCTGTAACTTGAAAATTATTGAGATCCGGCCAGGCATTATATACTGATTTATGCTCCGTGTGATCTCCTCTATTACCCCTATTAATATTGGACCCCTTTAACGGAACACCCTGTATATATATATATATATATATATATATATATATATATATATATATACATGTAAAACTTAATAGAAAGTATTTGCATTATTGATAAACTATAGAGAAATGTAGAAATATTGTGCTTTCATGTTACTGAATGTGCTTTTACAAAATTTATTGAATGGAAAGTAAAATGTTTGCTTAAACATATTTTAGAAATATGTAATTGACAATTCTTGTCAAGGCTGTTATGTGTTCTGGCAGTAAAAAATATTCAAAATGCCAAAAAATCAAATGCCATATCGCTTCTAAATATACATGTTACATTTTTTTATTTTAATAATACTCATATTTGTATAAAATAATAGTAGTGAAAATATATTTGAATAAAACTTTAGTCGCAATAAACAGTCAACTATTATTTTTTATTAGCTATATATTTACGAACATTACCAATATTCGCATGAAAAAATGCCCTATCTCTGGCGGGCTTACATTTTGTTATGTTGCAGAAATATTGGGAAAAAAATTACCATTTCAAATATATTATTTTTTTATGTTAATCCATTAATATTTCAGTATTGCCATCTCATATCAAATAGTTTCAGTATAAAGCCAATACTTGTGTAATAGCAGAATTTCATTAAAAATATTTCCAATAAAAAATAAACATTTCACTGATATTTGTATTACATTGGACACATTTAAGATGAATGCAATACTGAACACGATTTGGACTCAGGAATATAAGAGTTATTCGTTTTCCAATGCTAAATCTGTGAAACGCATAATAACTTACCGTACATTACTTTTATGTTTCTATATTCACATGATAAACAATTTTATATCAGTTTAGAAAGGAAGATTTATGTACTATTGCAAAGTCGTTTCTAATACATAGTACTATATTACTTCTTCGACCACATTTTGTTTTTCTAAATTGAAATATTACTCCACTGTTTTCCTTTACTGAATACTTTTCAATGAAACTAAATTGATATTTTACAGAAAAAGAATAAATTAATGTTACAGGGTTCGTATGCTTTGGGAATGTAGATTTTAGGAATATAGATGTACAATGTTAAGATTTTTTTAATATATGTTATTTGAAATTAAACCCTTGGGGACGACCGACACGTATACGTGACGCATAAAATGCTCAGAATCGACAATTGTCCCACCAGTTATTTTTTATTGTAAGCTTCGCCTTATGTAATCCTAGCATGTCTGAGATTCAATTAGGAGAAAATTTCTGTTTTGAAAAACCGGTGGTAAAAGATTAAAAATTCTGTAAAGGACGCTCGTCTCGAAGGGGTTAATATTTAAAACAACACAAATTGCAACCTATCAATTTTTCAACAGATATCTATTCTAGGAGCTACAAAATGCGAAACTAAAATTACAGCTCACACCCCCAATTAGTTACCACAGATTTTATGAACAAAAAGTCAAGCATTATACTTTATGAGAAAGAATAACTTTATTGCTCTTATTTTATCTTCAAAACATAGTCCTTATATTGAATAAACTTATTAATTGTCCTCAAAATAGCAATTATCAAAATCAGAGTAATCTGAATCTTCTTCAAGATCATCGAAGTTGTCAAAATCGACTTCAGTTGGAACCGTAACTTCTTCTTTTTCAAGCAGTTTATTGCAGCAGGATACTGTCTCACAAAATTTGTACTGTACAGAAAAGGTTATTCTAATTTTATTGCAACTGCACTAGGCTGACGAACAATCATCTTTCCAGGAACAAGATATCAGCTTGATTATTTCATCAGGAGCAGAAGTTCGAGTTTTCCGAACAGGATGTAAGTCATGACGTAAGAGTTCCCACTTTTCAAGTTTCCTTTTAATTCCATGCCACTGTTAGATTTGATGGTAAATCCTAAATGAATGTTGAGCAACGCTAGCAGAAGTAAAAGTGACTGATTCTAATTTGAGTGTGTTCCTTTTTAAAGACTTCTAGAACTGAGTATAACAAAGTGCATTTAGATCGAAGCTTTTCTTTAGTTCCATAGAAATGAAGGAACATAGTTTCATCTGCTTTCCTCACTTCGTTAGCTGTGGCATTCGTTCTATTAAAAGTGTCAGTACATTCTTTTAAGGCACACCACACCGAACACTAGGCCTGAGTGTTGAAACAAAACTTTCGATAGTCGTGGGCGGAATTTTTTCAGCGTGTGTACGTTTCCTCGAAATTCAAAACCAATAATTTTTAAAAGTTTTCTTCGAATTATTTTTCGGAGATTCAATAAGGAAAAGAAAACTTTTAGAAAATAATGGGGGTGCAAAATTAAGGGACCGTACAAATGTTTTACAAATTCCGCCTACGAGCGCAACCATTTTTGTGTCAGCTCTCAGGCCTAGTATTCAGAGGACGGTGTAAGGTAGAGATGAGACGGGCTTGGGCGAGCTCGGGCTCATTCCTTCGGAAACTGACAATTTTATTTATTCTCATATAGACAAAATAAAAATAACTTTTTCCTCTAAAAATTACAAATTCCATTTCAAGTAATTTTAATGTTATTTTGAGCAGAATGAATAGAAGGGGAAACAGGAATCTTATTTTTCTTTTCTAGTATTAAAATGTTACTTTAAAAGAAAATTTACGATATTTGCGACATGTTTGATGACTGGGTAATATGGCGCCAATGCGAAGTGGCGCCAATAATATTTATTGCTAGATTTTTGTTTGTGAAGTAGGATATTTTTTAATTGGAACGTTTATGTTATTTTATTTTTTTAGAGATCTAATGCGAGATGAATATATTTTTTTTTCGTTTTTAGTCAATCAGCATTAGTTTAGGTTTCCAAATTTTTAGTATTTTATTATGTGCAAGTTATACTAGCTCTTCATATGAAAACAACGTTAGTGATTCTATTTTTAATTATGAACTCTGCTCATGCTAAAGCTCTGCTCTGCTCATTTACGAAGTCACTTTCATTCGTAAGTACATATAATTGTCATGTATTTTTATTCCAATAGAAAGCAAGCGAAGAGTATTTCAACTTTCTCTATAAAAGCACAGGATCTTTCAGATAACGGTGTCAAATTTTTAATATAAGCTGTTTTTCAGGAACACGAAATATTGTTTTAATTCAAGAATCAATTATAAGTTACGAAATACACCTTTTATAGAAAATAGAAAACGTTGTTCGATTCTTCGGCATAAAAATAGTAATTTCTACAAATTTCATTCATTTATTTATAAAACGTACTTCGTTAAAGTGTCCATCAGATTTACTTATTGGGAGAGAAAAATATTTACATCCTTTTAAGGAAGTATATTTTATTTGATATCAAACTTCTCTTTTGATAAGATAGAATGTAAATTTCCATAAAATTAATTATGTGTATGGGATGAACAGTTATTTTTGCGTACGAAGTTTTAAAAAATGTGATATTACTTTTAAAACAATTTTTAAATATTATGCAATTTTTTTCGGTATCGAGCTCGGGCTCTAATTATACAAAATGTTTCGGGCTCGGGCGGGCTAGTATTTAAAATCATCGGGCTCGGGCTCGGGCGGGCCCGGGCTCCGAAAAGAGAGCCCGACATCATCTCTAGTGTAAGGCATGTCACTAACTATCGGTTTCATAAATAGCTAATTCCATGCATGGATGTAGTGTCAGTAACAGAGATGTAAATGTCTGCGGTGTTTGACCGACAGTATTATAGTAAGGGAAATTTGACTTCTTCAATCCCATATGTCTACAATTAAATACAGTGAAGCATTTTTTTTAAATACTGATGGCCAAGAACGGTAAACGTTTACGGCTATGTGACTTACACTACATCCACGCATGGAATTAGCCAAATACATAGTTGCCAACTTCCCGATTTTTTCATACCAGCATTTTTATGAAAACAATATTTGTTTGATAAAGTCATGCAATTTCTGCTTATTAATAAACCAAAATTTTTTGTATGATTTTACTGGTATTCAAAAATTTGGGAGGTTGGCAACTATGTAAATATATTTTTCATTTGCCATGTATGGAACCAGTTGTGTTACATCTGCTAAACGAACTTGTGAGGAGGATGTAAGGTTTCATGATACTGTGTCGACCTTGTAATGATGTGGAAGAATACACATCTCCTCACACCCCTTATTTTAGATTTTAAGAAAAGTATAGGCTTTTTAGGTGCAATAAGGGAATTTGGGATTACCAGGACCATCTGTGTCTTGAGTAACAATCGTTGATAATAATTACTGATGACTGTAAAGCTGTCTGAACAATTCGCATAAATGCCACAAGACTGTCATACCGCGACGTTATTTTTTTGAAGTATAATAATTTCTGTATCATATAACCAAGACTCTTTAATAAAATAATATAAATTCAGCCATGGTTCTTCATTGAATTGCATAAACTTCCATAACTATATCACAATATAGCAATAACATATATATATATATATATATATATATATATACATTTTATAATCAAGTATAATCGAGAGACAGATTTATAAGCAGCGTAAATAAGAAATGGCGACTCAAAAATATGGAATCTGGATTTTAAAATCGTGTCGAAACTAGTTTTGAAAGAAATATTTTATCGAGCCATAGTAATTTTTTTTTTGACAATTTCCAATATATATATATATATATATTCTTATAAAACATAAATAAATGAATTCAAAGTAAATTAATAGTCTAAATTAATAAAACGTTCCTAATCCGCTATTAAACTTCAACCAATTTTCGTCATTCAAAACGTTTCTGGTCCTTTAATACTTTTAAAAAATTCACCTTTTTAAACATTATTGATGTTTTACAGATAAGTAGGATGAATGGATCAAAATAATTGCATTCATTTTGTTAAAATGCATTCAGTTTTACAGAATAACATATTCACGTACACAAAAAAAAAATCTACACTTTAAAATAACACTTGACTTAAAAGTGACTTCAAGAGAATGTTGAACATTTATTCTTTTTTATTTTTTATGTATGTTTTAAAAATGGGAGGTACTTTTATTTCTACTTTCAAAGTAAAATATTGTGCTTTTAATGCGGTGTTTAAAAAATATTCTTGGAAAGCTTTTAGATCTTTTTTCTGATGTTTTTACATATATCTTATTAGGATTTTAATGTTATGCCTTTACGATTTTTTAAATTATTTGCATATTTGTATATCTGAACATTGTGTCACAAGTGGTAACATGTAAAGTAAGATTTTCATTTGAAAAAAAAAAATTATATTCCTTTTTTTCTTTTGCCTTGAGTGTTTAGCTGGCGCTTTTCTTGTTCTTTTTTTAGATTTTGTACAATAAAGGAATCATACGGTAACAGTCACATTATAGTTTTAGCTTAAATACTTTTATGTTAGATAAATAGATATACCGTAATTTCCGGCGTATAAGCCGCAGCTCAAAGAGTCGTTTTTCGACCCAGAAATTTTATTCAATAATTGTAGTTAAATATTTACAGCGATCTTTTAAGTTACATTTTATAAAATAATATTTCTGGGTCGAAAAACGACTCTTTGAGCTGCGGCTTATACGCCGGAAATTACGGTAATTGCAAACACTTTAAACAACTGAATACAAAGCATTTATATTTTTTAAGAACAGAAAACTGTTTTAACACTAGAAGTACCGGAAATTTTACTCAAGTTTTATAAAACTATTTCACACCAGAATTTTTATGTAAAACTATGTAACTTATCCATTTAGCATATTATTGAGAGTTTTCTATTTAATTTATTTTGAAAAGAAATTTCTGGTTCGAATCGGAATATAATCATTTGATACCCGTCAAAATAACGGCTCATGGTAGTTCCAGTATTATCCTATTTTTATATTTAGTGCATATATGTGACAATTCATGAATTTCTCTTTTATTGAGAAATTCTGAATTCACACCACATATTCTGAAAAGAAGTTTTTACTCTATTTAATGACAGACGCGTGACTACCTGAAATAAATTTATTCTTTCGGTTGGTTGGTTGGTTTATTACGGCCGATTCTCTACTTGAGGCATACAGGCCATGGGGGGGGGGATTGGCCTCCGTGGGGGGGTATTTACGGCAAGGTTCGAAGAAATCCACGGAAAACTCCGAACGGTTAGATTGACGAGCGCGACAGGGGTTTGAACCCAGCACCTTCCGTCTACCAGATCCATCTATCAAAATTAAACAAAAAACAAAAATCATGCATCAGATATAGATTATGTTTAATTTTCTAATACTACAAAATTATAGTAACAGAACTACATTTTATTCCATGTAATAAAACTAGTTATGTAAATAAAAATTTCCGACACTTAACAAACAATTAAGATATTTAAAGATCCATTTTCAGCAATCACTGTCCATAGGCTATATTGTATAAATAGTTTATGCAGTTATATAGTTATATGGTCTATATACTTACCACATTGTAAAACTAAACTTTAATTTTGCTGGAAAACTAATAAAAAAATATAAAACTTTTTTCTGGCAATTGCCGTAGATAGACGGCAATGTATACATATTCTTTTTCGCAATTTTTTGTATGAATTTATTTTGTACCCTCACCGTATACCACGGGAAAATTCCTTTTGTTTAATTTGAAAAAATAGAGCAACATACTTGCAGTAGCATTTTCAGTAAAATCCCGTCCGTACAAGCTAATTACGTGGAATTCTTTTGACTATCCATGTATATGTTCGATTGAATTTATACACGCCATATAACATTTCAAGATTTAGTTCATCTTGAAAACTCACATCTTGGAATTATTGTCCATATACGGTTATGTATCTAATTTTTAACGTTTTTTTCGGCCCGGAGACAGAAAATTGAATGTTATATGTCCAACTGAATCCATAAAAGATGCTATCGTGCAACACAACAACGTATAATAAAATTACAGAGCGGATTTAACCCCTTCGAGACGAGCATCCTTTACAGAACTGTTAACCTTTCACCACCGGTTTTTCAAAACAGAAATTTAGGCCTAATTGAATCGCAGAAATGCTATCATTAAATAAGGCAAAGCTTACAATAAAAAGTAACTGGTGGGAATAATCGAGGATTCTGAGCATCTTATGCGTCACGTATACGTGTCGCTCGTCCCCAAGGGGTTAAACAATCATTGAGAATAATGCATTCGAAGTCTTTTGTATATCTCTGCACATGAACAATAAATGATACGTACACCATTTTTATCAAGACTGTGATGCAGTGTGTATCGACATTGCATATCAATTTCGTAAAAGTTTGAAGTAGTATAACAGCATTAAAATGTATTTCAAAGAATATTCGTCCTTATACCATACTATAATCCTAATGTAACCGAAATCTTTTGAATATCGATTAAAAAATAATTGTAAATGCGACACAATTCATTTTCAACAGAAAACAAGACATGGTAAGTATCAATAACATATATTAATTATGTGCATATTTAAGTATATTTATGCGAATAAGGACAAACATTACGGGCAAGCCTAATGACAAACAAGTTAAGAACCGAATCATTAAACGCATTTCAACTATGTTGGAAAGTGTTACAAACGAATACATTTGCTTCTATGTCACATTTTTCAATACAAAGAACTTCAATATTTTTTCTGTCAATGGCAGATGTGCATATGGTGTATTTTCTATGCCGCTTTCAGAAATAATACTCTATAATTTGTATCACGTACAGTTTCGACATGAATTGAATGTTTCTTCCTGTCTAGTAGCTTATAAATGTAGTTATAAGGAGACCACACTTTTCAATTAGTAAGTTATTCATAAAGATACCGGGCACGAACAAACATGTCAGCACATTACTACTGATTAGTAGATACGAAGCGAACACAAAAAGTGTGCATGATAAAATTTTCTAATTAAGAGTAGCACATCTTTTCTAGATAATAAAAAAAAGAACATGAATTATAATAATTTTTGGCAATGTGACAGAGAAGATATATGTAGCGCTACCACAATTTACTATATTAATATTATATTATATGATTGTAATTAATATTATATTATAAAAAAATATATTGAGTATATTAATATTATATTAGTATATTAATAAGTATATTATTATTATATTATAAATAAAATATAATATTGAGTATTTAAAAGTTTTGTTTAAATAAACTTTTTGACTCTGCTAGGAGATCTACTGTGAGATTTTCTCAGATCTTTATTCGCACATTCTGGAAATATCTTAACGGAAAGACGATAAAGTTTGGCAATTTTGTATTTATTGTACAACATTTGGAACACCTTAAACGGTGCAAATAAAAAAAAGTGTTATTTTGTAAGCTTGCATTATGTTACGAGTTTTGAAATGAATTTGCAACGCGTGCTGTGTGAAATTTTGGTCTATAAGTATGTTTAATGCTACTTCTATGTTAGATTTTTACCAGTATCAATAATTTTTATATGTTAAAACATTTCATGTGCTCAAATGCATGTTTTTAAAAAGAAATATGTTCAGTGCCTATAACTAAAATGTATTATAAATACTACCGTAGATTCTTGGAATTTCCAAGGATTCTGGTACCAATATTTAGGAAGGTACCAAAATTTTATTAAAAAGTTTCTACTTATTATTTAAATTCCAGTAACCGCAATCATCGCGTTTAATCGCCTAACTTATTATATTCTGTGATTAAATAACGCGAAAAATTGTATTAAATTCTTTTTAAAGTAAGCTGCGCCGCAGGCGCCCATGACGGGGCGCACCGCGCGTAGACGACCACCGAACCCAAGTCCTGATAGACTTTTAATGTGCCAGCGGCTTTGTATTGCTACGGCGCTTCGGCTGGTCAGAGACCCGATACAATACGGACCATCTAACTTTGAACCCACGTGTTGACGACGTAGGTCGTTGCGGCACGCGGTGAAACTACGGGGAGTCGCCGCGAGACACTTGGAGACGGGCCGGCGTCCCCCAACGCTTCGGAGCTGGAAAGCCAGAAGGGAAACCAGGCCCTAGGCCTTAAGTCAGGATGTTCCAACCCGTACTTGCTTTACCACAACTCGAGAGGTGCGAAAACCAACAGAGGTAGTCACGTTCCCTCTCGCAGTGGACTAAAAATTGGGGTAAGCTTACTGTAATACAAAAAATTTGCTTTTATCTGCAAATTAAATACTTAATCTTGCTAAATTAAATTATGAACAAAATTACGAACACAGCGCAAAAATCTGCAAAACATTTACTTTGTCTTATTTCCATAGTATAGGTCATGATTGTGACACTGTATATAAAAACTAATTTATAATTTACCGAAAGTAAGGTGTCAATTCATACATTTTTATATTAGTGAAAAATATATAAAATACAAAATTTTATTTTAAGAGGAATTTCACTTCAATTCGAACGTAAATTTCAGCATCTTTAAATTGAATAAAAACAATAATTATACCTCAGAAACTTTTTAAAGTAGAGTATACGTAACCGTATAAATATATTTATATTAAAGTATATAATACGATTTACGTGTTTGATGGTCATGCCATATGAAGCGTCGAAATAAAGTACTTTCATGAGACAGAATATCCCCTTTCAAAGTATACTGAATAAAAAATAAGCCGTTACCATAAATATTTATTTAGAGTGACGCATTTAAAATTGCTTTGCCAAATTTGCAAGGGTATTTCCGTTACAAGTAAAAAAATATATATAAACTATCAAGCATAAAATGGCAAATCTTTTTATGTCTATAAACGTCACATAAATAATTTTTAAATTTTTATATTTATTGTTTGGTACAATATAAAACGGGAAAAAATTGTTAAATACAAAAAATTAAGCATAATTAGTTAACATTAATTTCATACGTTTATGTGAAACGTATTATTGCCTACATGTACAATATGCACGAGGCCAGGGTCAGATTTCCGCCTTCGCAAACTTCAACCATTCTTTTCAAATAGTATTTTTTTGCTTTATTTAGTCACAGAACACTACGATTTAAAGAGTTGAAATTTATTTTTATTAAAGTAGTGATGGACATTTGCCTAGGCGGTTATCAGGCTCTGCACGAGGCAAATATTTATCTTACTAGCACTAAACATACATGAATTTTATTCAAGTTCAAAAAAAAAAAATTCACACTAAAATTTTTATTAAAAACATTTTACCCTTCTTATTTACCTTTTTAGTTCCAAGTTCCTTTTTCATTTTATCTTATGTCTGTGTAAGTGATATTTTTTGAAAAAAAAATCAGGTTCAAATCAAAATATTTGGATTTGGTACCAGTTGTTGATATCTATATTATAAAGGACAAGCGTGTGCTTGCATAACTCTGACGTCATTTAGCGAATAGCCACCGCCCAATGAATACTGCAACACTTGACGATGAAATTTCGGTTTGGCGATTTTTGCTACCGCATTTTTTTTAATTTCTAAACATCGCGTATTTTCAATTTTTATACCGTTACATAGGGTTGGGTTGATTTATGACGGCCAATTATCAACACTAGGGATATAGGCCCTGGGGGGAGTTCCCTCTGTGGGGGTCTTTTTAAGGGATCCTAACCCGTATTTACGGTAAGGTTCGAAGAAAACCACGGAAAACTTCGAACGGCTAGGTCGACGAGCGCGACAGGGGTTTGAACCCAGCACCGTCTGCCAGCTTTGAGAGCAGAACCTCTCAGCCACTGGTGAGGCCCGTTACATAGGGAAAAAATATACTTTCAAATGCAGTTTGTTTGTAACTAAACTGATTTATTATAGCATTTAAATTAAATTTCAAGCATATTTTCTTTAAAATCTATCTCTATCGCTTGCAGACGATTACAAAATGTTAATCTGTTTGCACTTTAAACAATATAAAAATTTCAGCATTTGTTTCCAGCTCATATTCAATAACGAAATTAAAACTTCATTAGATAATAAATAAAATAGTATGAATAAAACACACATTTAACAGACGTGTAATGGAAATAAACGCTTAAAATATTTTGTTTCCAGCTCATATTCAATAACAAAATTAAAACTTTATTAGATAATAAATAAAATAGTATGAATAAAACACACATTTAACAGACGTGTAATGGAAATAAACGCTTAAAATATTTTGTTTCCAGCTCATATTCAATAACGAAATTAAAACTTCATTAAATAATAAATAAAATAGTATGAATAAAACACACATTTAACAGACGTGTAATGGAAATAAACGCTTAAAATATTTTGTTTCCAGCTCATATTCAATAACGAAATTAAAACTTCATTAGATAATAAATAAAATAGTATGAATAAAACACACATTTAACAGACGTGTAATGGAAATAAACGCTTAAAATATTTTGTTTCCAGCTCATATTCAATAACGAAATTAAAACTTCATTAGATAATAAATAAAATAGTATGAATAAAACACACATTTAACAGACGTGTAATGGAAATAAACGCTTAAAATATTTTGTTTCCAGCTCATATTCAATAACAAAATTAAAACTTCATTAGATAATAAATAAAATAGTATGAATAAAACACACATTTAACAGACGTGTAATGGAAATAAACGCTTAAAATATTTTGTTTCCAGCTCATATTCAATAACGAAATTAAAACTTCATTAGATAATAAATAAAATAGTATGAATAAAACACACATTTAACAGACGTGTAATGGAAATAAACGCTTAAAATATTTTGTTTCCAGCTCATATTCAATAACGAAATTAAAACTTCATTAGATAATAAATAAAATAGTATGAATAAAACACACATTTAACAGACGTGTAATGGAAATAAACGCTTAAAATATTTTGTTTCCAGCTCATATTCAATAACGAAATTAAAACTTCATTAAATAATAAATAAAATAGTATGAATAAAACACACATTTAACAGACGTGTAATGGAAATAAACGCTTAAAATATTTTGTTTCCAGCTCATATTCAATAACGAAATTAAAACTTCATTAGATAATAAATAAAATAGTATGAATAAAACACACATTTAACAGACGTGTAATGGAAATAAACGCTTAAAATATTTTGTTTCCAGCTCATATTCAATAACGAAATTAAAACTTCATTGGATAATAAATAAAATAGTATGAATAAAACACACATTTAACAGACGTGTAATGGAAATAAACGCTTAAAATATTTTGTTTCCAGCTCATATTCAATAACGAAATTAAAACTTCATTAGATAATAAATAAAATAGTATGAATAAAACACACATTTAACAGACGTGTAATGGAAATAAACGCTTAAAATATTTTGTTTCCAGCTCATATTCAATAACGAAATTAAAACTTCATTGGATAATAAATAAAATAGTATGAATAAAACACACATTTAACAGACGTGTAATGGAAATAAACGCTTAAAATATTTTGTTTCCAGCTCATATTCAATAACGAAATTAAAACTTCATTAGATAATAAATAAAATAGTATGAATAAAACACACATTTAATAGACGTGTAATGGAAATAAACGCTTAAAATATTTTGTTTCCAGCTCATATTCAATAACGAAATTAAAACTTCATTAAATAATAAATAAAATAGTATGAATAAAACACACATTTAACAGACGTGTAATGGAAATAAACGCTTAAAACAGCTGAAATTATCAGAATAATAATAAAAAAAAAACACTGCTATGGATAACGAAATTTTTAGAGGTTTCTTCGGCTATTCAATTCTGGTACAAGGCCAATACGAAATTACCGTTTTTAATAAATTTCAAAATTTTATTTGGATATATAATTAATATCAGGGCTCGCAGCGTTCCTAAAATATTCTATCTTTGCTACCACTATTTTAAAACGGGAATCTTCATAGTAGATTCTTGTAAAATCTTCAATATAAGTAGACCATAAAATTTGCTGTTTCATAATAGTGGTAGCAAAGGGAGAAAATTTTAGGAACGCTGCGAGCCCTGTAATATATTTCATATAAAAATGCTCTTTGGTGTTGTTAGGAGGCAACCTAAAAAGATATTAAATGTAAAAAAAATCGATTAGAGTTGTTAATAAAAACATAAATGGCTTTCATTTATATTCTCTATCCCAGGAAGACCAAGTTGGATGCATTATTTAGTTTTAAAAGCAATACAATAAAATTTATTACATTTTACTTTTCAATAGTCTTTTATTAAATACTTTTTCATTTCAATTGTATGTATCTCTTACAATTTAGTTTCAACGGATATTTTTGTGTATTTGATGTATTTGTTAAACAGAAACAAGTTGGAAATTGTACGTCAAACGTGACAAATGAGGTGCGTTCGTACTATAGCTAGTTACATAAATATTCAGATCTTTTCTGATTTTTAATTCTGTGAAATGAATTATATCGTCTGCAGATTAATTTCTGTAATATAATAAGTATCTCGGTCGCTTGACGATTAAACTTCAGAAGCTCCTATAACCAAAAAGCACCGATTTAAAGTAAAAAAATTCAAATTTCTTAATAAATATTTTTATTAATATCTCCTAAAGTTTTGATTCGATTTTAATAAAATTTGAAATGTCTCGACAAAATTCTGCAAAGATCTTAAATTGCAAACCATTCGGTTGGGTAGTTTTTGCGTTGTTATATGCGGACGGACGGACGGACGGACAGACAGACGGACGGACGGACGGACAAACAGACGGACAGACAGACGGACGGACGGACGGACAGACGGACGGACCAAGCGACGACAATAGGTGCTACGTATTTATATAATTACGAACGCACCTAAATAATTACAAAAGGATTGATTGAAATTGTTTAAATTGGAAGTTATTATACCATTTTGCCTAATAGAATAAAATGTTCACCGAATATCTATACTAATATTATAAAGGAGTAAAGATTGTTTGTTTGTTTGTTTGTTTGTTTGTAGGGGGTAATCTCTGGAACTACCGAACCGATTTCAAAAGTGATGGTGACAACCCCTGCTCCAACATAGGCTATATTTTATGTCGGTGCCACTAACCCCAGGGGGGTGCAGGAGCGAAAAACGTTCTAAAATTGCACTTTTCAGCTCACAGGCTATCAAAGCCTGAGAGCTAATGTGCCCGCCCGTTCTGTATGTATGTACGTATGTACTTAACGCGATAACTCGTGATAGAAATATCCGTTTATCTTCACATTTTGGTTATAGGTTTATAGTGATAAGGCGCTTCACGGATAGATTTGGGGGTTCATTGGTTAAGTATAAAGGAGGAAACGTGGGACTAATCCCCCCCTTAATTTACATAAATGGGTTTTTCGTGAAGAATTATCCAATTTGATTCAAATTTTGTTTATAGGTATATTGGGATAAGGCGCTTCCCTGATTAGTTTTGGGGGTTCATTGTTTACGTATAAAGGGGGGGATGGGGGGGCTAATCCCCTTAATTTAGATAAATGTGTGTTTCATGCCAAATTATTCGATTTGATTAACATTTGGTTTATAGGTTCATTGTTATAAGGCGCTTCCCTGATTACGTTTGGGGGTACATTGGTTAAGTATAAAGGGGGAACGGGGGACTAATCCCCCCTTAATTTACATAAATGGGTTTTTCGTGAAGAAATATTCCGAAATGTAATTTCGTATCCGATTTGATTCAAATTTTGTTTATAGGTACATTGGGATAAGACGGTTGCGTGATTAGTTTTGGGGGTTCATTGGTTACGTATAAAGGGGGGGACAGGGGGCTAATCCCCCCTTAATTTAAATAAATGTGTTTTTCAAGCTAAATTGTCCGATTTGATTAAAATTTGGTTTATAGGTTGGTTGTTATAAGGTGCTTCCCTGATTAGTTTTGGGGGTCCATTGGTTAAGTATAACGGGGGACTAATCCCCCTTAATTTACATAAATGGGTTTTTCGTGAAGAATTATCCAATTTGATTCAAATTTTGTTTATAGGTACATTGGGATAAGGCGCTTCCCTGATTAGTTTTGGAGGTTCATTGTTTACGTACAAAGGGGGGGGAACGGTTGGGCTAATCCCCCCTTAATTTAGATAAATGTGTTTTTCATGCCAAATTATTCGATTTGATTAAAATTTGGTTTATAGGTTCATTGTTATAAGGCGCTTCCCTGATTACTTTTGGGGGTTCATTGGTTAAGTATAAAGGGGGGAACGGGGGACTAATCCCCCCCCCCTTAATTTATATAAATGGGTTTTTTGAGCAGAATTATCCGATTTGATTCAAATTTTGTTTATAGGTACATTGGGATAAGACGGTTGCGTGATTAGTTTTGGGGGTTCATTGGTTACGTATAAAGGGGGGGACGGGGGGCTAATCCCCCCTTAATTTAGATAAATGTGTTTTTCATGCAGAATTACCCAATTTGCTTCAAATTTTGTATTTAGATTCAATGTGGTAAGGAGCTTCCCTGATTAGTTTTGGCGGTTCATTGGATAAGTATAAAGGGGGAAACGGGGGGCTAATACCCCCATAATTTATTGTCGATCTCTTTCTTTTTCGAGGGGCATTATTCTTTGAAATAAGAGTATAATATACAATTAATGTGAATAGCCTGTGAGCTCAATGCCATCCGTTTAACTGGGCACTTTTCTTTTTATTTGTATACTGAAGGAGCTAGAAATTTGAAATTTGGCATTGTAGTTACTTATAAGATGTAAATGCTCTCTAATAATAATAATAATAATAATAAATTGGAATTTAAAAAGGTGAAATGAGCGAAAAGCGCTCTAAAATCATTCTAAATTACAATTTCTATGGAATCTCTGGAACTACAGAACCGATTTCAAAAGTGATGGTGGTAAATTGATGGTGACAATCCCTGCTCCAACATAGGCTATATTTTATGTCGGCGCAACTAATCTCAGGAGGGTGCAAGAGCGAAAATATTCTAAAATTACAATTTTTTTATACTGAAGGAGCTAGAAATTTGAAATTTGGCATTGTAGTTACTTATAAGATGTAAATGCTCTCTAAGAACAAATTAAAAAGAATTCGAAATTTAAAAGGGTGAAATAAGCGTAAAGCGTTTTAAAAGCATTTTAAATTACAATTTCTATGCAATCTCTGGAACTACAGAACCAATTTCAAAAGTAATGGTGGGAAACTGATTGTGACAATCCCTACTCCAACATTAGCTATATTTTATGTCGGTGCAATTAACCACAGGGGGGTGCAGGAGCGAAAAATGTTCGAAAATTGCGATTATATTTTTTATACTGAAGGAGCTAGAAATTTGAAATTTGGCATTGTAGTTACTTATAAGATGTAAATTCTCTCGAAGAACAAATAAAAAAAAATCGAAATTTAAAAGGGTGAGATGAGCGAAAAGCGTTCTAAAAACTTTCTAAATTACAATTTGTATGGAATCTCTGGAACTACAGAACCGATTTCAAAAGTGATGGTGGCAAATTGATGGTGACAATCCCTGCTCCAACAGCCTCTTTAATAAAAAGCTATGCGTTGCTGACGACTGGGTTTTTCGCTAATTGTTGCCACAGATTAATCTCGGAAAATGAAACATTTGATGTTACTGAAAAAAATACTAGCTCGAAAAGTATTTGTCAGAAAATTGTTAGACAAGTCGTTTGACAATTGTTAGACAAGTCGTTTGACAATTGTTAGGCTTGTCGTTTGACAATTGTTAGACAAGTCGTTTGAAATGTAAAAAATTGTATTTTTCTTGGTATAAATTTAAAATCTAATGATTGTGCCGTTT
Organism: Maratus michaelseni; assembly: GCA_963931845.1. NCBI lineage: Eukaryota > Metazoa > Arthropoda > Arachnida > Araneae > Salticidae > Maratus > Maratus michaelseni. The sequence goes on from OZ007598.1 coordinate 80,913,249, forward strand.
TTCAAATATTGAATTTCAAAAATTACCAAATTTCACAATGGAGTACCATAGCGAAACCTTCATGCGTAAAAAGATAATGATAAGGGCGACGTGTCCTGACGTGTATATTGGCACGAGTCACAAATTATAGTATCCTTATTATTCTGATAAAATATAAGAGTGAATTATGGAGCGTCAATATTTTGTTTGATTAAAAGTTTGTTAAGAGAAATTGACCAGCGTAGCGGGCGTAGCTTGCTAGTACTATATAAAATAAAAAATACATATATATATTTATATGTTATATTTCATTCATTTTTTAAACAAAACAGATTATGAGAGTATTGTTTTGATTTCTTTAAATTGGAAGATATTAGAATACTTTGCCTTTTATAGAATTAAATGTTCACTGCATATATCTGATAAAATATATAAACTTTAAACGAACATCTATCTGAAAAGCGCTTCAAAAATTTTTATACTCACATCTCGTCAGTCTTTCAATTATATTTTCTTTTTGTGGAAGGAAGTTTTTCTTGAAGTCTAAATTATTTTATTTATAATATTGTGTTCAACAAGACAATATAGAAAAAAAAAGTCTTTATTTTTTAACCTTAGATATTATGGAATTTACTTTTATACATAACGATTGTGGTGATTGTAATTTAACAGAATATATGAGTTTTTGGAAAATAAAGAAGCTCTGCTGTTGTCAGACTATGATTAATGTTACAGTATTGAAAAAAGAAATAATAAAGTTTCAAATTTGTACGTTTCCTCCATATCATTTACTTGTGTCAATTTAAAGCTAATTCTTTTTTTTTTTACATTTCACGTTACAAGAAAAGTTACATTAAGATAATGTGTAATATATATATATATATTTTAAATATGAAGGGAAAATATAATTAAATTTTAATTAATGTAAATTACCAATTAATTTTATTCAAGATTTGCAGCAGAATTGTGAACAAAATTTCACTTTTGTAACTTTGATGAACAAAAAGGTTGTAAAATTTCATTTCCCTATTTTAAAATACATTTTTTCAAATATTCTGGTGTGAATGCAACATTAGAGAAGCATAATTACTTGCACTTGAAAGGGATAAAGTCCAATGAGGAAAAAGGTCCATCCATAAAGGCAAATGAAATTTGTCTCGTTTGTGGAAAAGTAAGAAAAAGAAATATTTGATTACGGTATTTCGGATTTTGAGAACATTTTACGCTAAAGGGAATAAAGTCGCTAAAATGATTTAAATGGCAAAGAATACGCTATATTTAAAAACCTTTTAAAACTTTAAATTAATCTGCGAAAATAAAAATGGAACAATTACTGCAATGTTATTTTTTTACACTTAGTGTTATAATACAGAAAATGAAATTAATGTACCCATAATAATACAATAATTATTTCTACAATTGATTAGGCACATAAAAGTCATCATTGCATACAGACATACAATGCATACAAAGCGTCAGGGGTATATACTATGTATATGTAAGTGTTTAACAATTTGGTGTTACATTAGTGCGAACTATCAGAGAAATCCTATTAAAACATTATTGCAGCCTGGAGAATTATCTCATTGGACAAAGTTTTATAATTCGTTCATGAAATAAATCAAGACACATCGATTCGTAATGCAAAAAAAAATCGCAATAACATTAACCCCTTCAGGGGCAAAATACTCTTATAACTAAAATATTGAAATGAGTAATTGACACCAGGTTTCACAAACGAATTTATTTTAAAATAAGTAAAAGCTTTTCCTCGTGTACCTGATAAATTCAAAATTTGATTATGAAATTCTAGTGTCATTGTGGAATTTTAGTATTAAAATTAAGTGGTATATATAATATACCGGTGCCCTTCAAGGGGTTAAACATACCGAGAATTTTACACAAGTTTTATAAATATATTTCACATCAGAACTTTTATTTAAAACTATTTAAATGCCATTCAACTTATTTCACTGTGATTTTTATTTTATTTTATTTTATGAAGGAATTTCTGGTTCTAATAGAAATGTTTTCATTTCGTACTTGTCGTATGACTGGTTTGTATGTCTAGTGTTAATAAAACCGGCAGGCTCATAGGCAATAGCTTTTATTTACATAATTTCTGATCGTGATAAAAGGTATTGTGAGGCTTACATCCATTAATATACTAACTGTCCGACAAAAGCCACTGTTTGGTAGTATCCTACCTTGCTCCAACCAGTGGCGTAGCCAGGGTGGGGGGGGGTCCAGATGCTATCGATACCATTAATTTTGTAAAGTTTTCTTTATCTATCTAACTGGAGAAGTTTCTGCGATAATCAATGCGATAAAACTTTACATTATTATACTGGTATTCAGAGACTTTGGTCCTCCTCCCTGGCTACACCACTGACTCCAACACATTTTATTAATACGGACTTAAATTAGAATTTTTCAGATAATAAAGCAAAAGTTATTCGTAGAAATCGATATGATGACTGCTACAGATTTTGCAAGCAGATAGAAACGCAAAATTCTACACTTCCACAGCATGCAAAGAGTTCAGTCAAACATCTATGCAAAAAAACTGCCGGGAAATTATATGATTATACAAGTTGTAAATTTCCAACTGGACGAAAAACGTCCGGGCCAGGATTCGAACCTGGGATCGCTTGGCTGAAGCCGCCACGCTCTACCACTGAGCTATCCCGGTCGAATCTGGAGGGCATAATTCATCCAGTTAACCTTATTGATCAAAGCATCTGGTCTGATGATCTGGTCTAAATTATGCCCTCCAGATTCGACCGGGATAGCTCAGTGGTAGAGCGTGGCGGCTTCAGCCAAGCGATCCCAGGTTCGAATCCTGGCCCGGACATTTTTCGTCCAGTTGGAAATTTACAACTTGTATGATTACTTTACCAATTTGAAATAATTGTGTTAAAAATAATCCAGCAAATTATATGATTGCTATAATTCAATAATTTTAGTATACAAATTCGTTTTTAAATTCAGTAATACGGAAATAATATGACTCCATCTTAAATATAACGCAATCACCATGGCAACGTCGAAACATTACCCGTCATGGGATATCATTGAATTAATTACTTATGATAGAATTTAATAGAATAACCAAGTTATAGTCACATTCTTCATTCTATTAAATCCTATCATACGTAATTAATTCAATGATATCCCATGATAGGTGATGATTCTAGGTTGCCATGTTGATTACGTCATGTTTAAGATGGAGTCATATTATTTCCGTATTACTGAATTAAAAAATTAATTTGTATACTGAAATTGTTTAACTCCAGCAATCATATCATCTACCGACAGTTTTTTGGATAGTTGTTTCCAGCGAAATAGATATTAAATGGAATAAGAGTTTAAATATGGATTTCAAGTTCTGAAATTTTCAGAGCTGAGACTCATTAAATTTCCCATTGGAATTTTCAGTAAATGTCAACAAAAGATAAAATTTCCCCTCACTTAAAATGTACTTATTTTATTACGGGAAGTAATCATATCATAATAACAGACGATATAATTCATTTCACCGAAACTAGTTGTAGTACAAACACACCTCATTTGTCACGCTTGACGTACAATTTCCAGCTTGTTTAATATTACAACTGCGTCATTTAATCCTAGAATTTGTAAAATTAATTCTGCAATTAAATAAGGCGAAAAATTCTGTTAAAAATTTTTGATAATTACTGACATTTTATATATTTAGTAATTTATTTTAACAGAAATCTAGAAATATTTCACGCCAGATATTTACAAATGCTTTATAGAAAACGCGGAGGCAATTTATTATTTTAAGGAATATTTTATTTTATAAAATATCAGTGTTTTGGCATGTTTACGATAATAACAGGGTGTATTGTGTTCGAAATTTATTGTACGGGAGGAAAATTAATAACAAAAGACTCATTAATGAAAAGAAAATCTAATATTGCAAATTAATGTAAAACATTTTGCCTGAAAACTACTCCTGTTATTTTCGATATTTTTCATATACAAATAAGATTAATCTTCTATTTATAATAGAAGGCGTTTAAAGTCACATTTATTAAGTAAGTTTAGGGAAGTTTAATATAAAGTATTTTGTTCCCTATTATACCCTGCTTCATAAATTTAACTGCAAAAATTGATTAATTGAAGGGAAATTTAATTTGTTAAAGTTAAGTACGAAAATCCTCAAAAGTTACAGGAGTTATTAATCATCGGTTGACTTTCTTTTTAAAGTAAATGAAGGATAAGAAATAGCTCAATGAAGACAGGGAAGCAATTTTATAATTTAATGAAACTTTCTGTTTTGAATTTTTTTTATAATCTTCCTAGTACAGTTTTTATGTATTTCGATATTCTATATTCGTTCACAGTTTTCATCCTAAAAAAACATAGTGTATATCAAACGCTATTATATTCCATTTTTCAAAAGTTTGATGATTTGTTTGACAAAAGTTTGACCCAATTATCCTGACTAATTTGCCTGGATAATTTATTTAACCGCAATATGTATATGCATCAATTCAGGTAATTTTAGAAATTCTAAATAAAACCATATATTTAGAAAAAAATTTAATTGAAAATATAATTTTGTTTATAGAAAAGTAGAACTAACATATAGGGACCTAACAGATAAATGTGTTCTGAGGAAAAGAAAAAGTGGCTACCTAAAATTTATAAAGTTGAGAATCCGGAAAGTATTATGTATTAAGTAATATGTATTCATAGAGCTATCTTATTATCCAAACATTTTCAATTTCTCCGTAAAAGGATAATAAATGCCAAAATAAAATGAATCAGTGCATCGCATTTAATGACAAATGTGACAATCTACTGAAGAAAATTTTGAAAGGATAAAAATTTAGTCGATTTTTTAGTCGAAATTTAGTACCTTTGTTTTACGCTGAGGTAAGTTGGGAGGAGATAACAAATATTTCTATATATAAAGGTGACGATATGTGCCCCGGTCGCCTCTATAGGTTTATGTTGCAAACATTTTACCTGTTTTATCAGCTAAAAATTTTAAATGAATTGTTATTGTTAATGCACTCTTAGGCTTTTTGCAAGTGATTGACATTTCACTTATAATAAAAATTATATGTTACAGAAGAGATCATGAACATAGATATGCTGTGGTGGGGTGGTGCTAAAAAAGGGTTATGAACCACTGGTCTAGAGTAATCAGTAAATACTGAGATCTAGTAGAATGGCTCGAAATTCAACACCACCTAGCCTAGAAAAAACCACAGAAAAGTAAAAAAGTACCCCCAATACAACGTGATGCACTCTTGTACTACAAAACATACCAATTAGATGACATAGAAATATTAGACACCCTTGTGAGACACTTGCGAAAGCACTCACTAAAGATTCCAGCCAAGCTTATTTATATCGAGTAGAACTGAAACTGTGATTAAAAATAAAGAAGGAAGCTCCTGAAGCCAAGAAAAGATACTCTTCATTACAACATGAAATATGTAGCATTTTCAAATAATATAGATACTAAAATGCGAAAGTCACTTGAAAAAGAAACACAGCCCATGAAGAAGAATACAAATGTTTAACAGAACACATGGTAGCTCTTCGAAGTGAGAACAGACAGTTAAAAGAGCAAATAACATTGCAACAGACCAAAATTCAAAAACATAAGGCGGATAATATTGATCTAGAAGAACAAAGTCGAAACTACACTAACTTTAAGATGTTAGCTCAGCGGATCAAACGGCTGCTATGAAAGCAGTTTTAGTAAAGCAAATAGAATAACTATCTCAAGACAAAATGAAAGTGTCAACAGATGCAAAAAGAGTGCGGGCATTATTAGCAAATGTGAAATTTCTAGCTTTGTTCAACATGCATTCGCAACCTCACCAGCCACAGTATCAGTTTTATGCAACTGTTGTAACACTTAAACAGAAGACCATTACAGCATATAAAACAAGAATTGAACAACAGACATACAGTTGATTGCGTCCAGACAAAAAGAGGTAGATTGGTTATAATTTCTCACTCAAAAACTTGGAGAAAATAAAAGGCAAATTACAACAAAATAGTACGGTGGGAAAAAGGTCAGTAACAGAAGAGCGAAAACGAAAAGTTTAAATTATAGTCTTTGCAGAACTAGAAACCCCAATTTTGCTTCGTAGAGGTCAACAACCTTCACATGAACTTCAAATCTCAAAATAATATTTTCAAACCAGTTCTAGTTAAACCACTTAAAAACAAGGAAATCAAATATAAGTTAATCAAAGCTCTACGGAGCAAGGCTTGGGGCAAAATATCACATCTAATACTAGAACAGGAAGTGGAAGACACATACTACTTTCTAGAAATATAAAAAATAACATCGCCATTAATCTATGTACGGTTGAGTGATTTGTAACAAATGATCGTTGCTTCAAATGCCAGCGTTGTAATCATCAAGCCAAACATTGCCTAAACAAACGAATTGTGCCTATTGCGACAAAGAATGATATGATATAGACGACTGTAACATAAATATAATATACCGAAATATATAAAATGTATGGAATACCAAGATACCAATATGTCCCGTATAGACAAAGACTATAGATATCCTGTGTACGGTAATAACTGCGATACACACTTGGGTGCATTTAAAGAAGCTGCTCAACAATATGATAACTTTTCAACTTCTACCTAAATGCATCTTCGAAAACATCGTACAACTTACATCGATAAGAAGTTTTTTTAGTAGCATTATTTGTTTGAGTTTACATTTATGTTTCCTTAGTATACATTGCATACGTTGGATAATTTATGTTCTTCTATTTATTTTAGTTTGATCTAATTCAATTGAAATACATGTGTTCCCCCGGTCTTGCTTTAAAGCTCTAAATCTATAAAACGTAACTCACCAAAGTGATATCCATTCATTCACGTATATATCTCAACAATAAATAGCACCAAAAACTGGGGATACCTATACAAACCACAAAAAAATATCAAATAAGTTCTGGTTCTATTGTATTGAGACTATTCACGTAATTCGATAATACTCGGTAAATTACGTCAACACTCTCAAGACGTGCCTGATATCAAAACTTTTTTTGTTGTGCGACCAAGCAATCCCCAGACGCAATCCAAAAACACAATTAAGGGTATTCTATGTTTTACTTTTCAACTGTCTGCCTGAAATTTTCTTCACAGATTGTGACTTGAGTAACGTTTCCCAAGTTTTTTTTATCCACCAATCTTTCCTCACACTATTCATGCATGGTTACCACACCTCTTTATAAACCCGCATCACCCATACCGCCACACAAAACAAAGTTTTGTTATACAAATAACATTTTAAAGTTCGCTTCAAAGCTCGCCTTATTTAACTGTAAACTTCTGAGATTAAAATAGACAAACATTTCTATTCGTAATTAATGGTAACAAAAATCGTAACAGTTGGCAAATGTCTATGGGATATCAATAATACAGCATAAAATGTCTGAAAAAAGGAAGTTAAGAATTAGACAATGTTAAAAGATAGTTTCTGAGCATAGCAATATGCAGAACAACATCGATGTCATTATGCAGAAAATACAATTTTTACTTTTTCAGCGACATAAAAAATTATGCTACAAATGTTTAACTATATTAATTATTCAGATTGGTTGTTGTAAAGTGTACTCCCAGAAAATGAAACAGAAAGTTTCATTTTAATTATACAAGGAATTCTGCAGGATTAAGAGCCTACGCTAGTCACGCGAAGAAACGCTTCAGCTAATGTTAAGTCTATGGGAAGGTTATCGCGCGATTTCTCGCTCGCATTTTAATATTTTTAAATGATTTTTTTTGCATAGGATAGCTGAGGTTGATCTCTAACGTTGTTAGTTTTTACTTTTTCGATTTTGGTTACGGTTTTTTTTATAAGCGGACATTTTCAATTTTGGAACCGGTTGGAACAGGTTCTGAAAGAGAAAGTACCCTTACATAAAAATACTGGAACCAAAATCAAAAAAGTAAAAACTAACAACGTTAGAGATCGACCTCAGCTATCCTATGCAAAAAAATCATTTAACCCCTTGAAGGGCACTGGTATATTACATATACCACTTAATTTTAATCCCAAAATGCCACAATGACACCAGAATTTTATAATCAAATTTTGAATTTATAAGCTATAAAAGGAAAAGCTTTTACTTATTTTAAAATAAAATCGTTCGTGAATCCTGGTGTCAATCAATCATTTCAATATTTTAAGTACAAGAATACTTTGCCCCTGAAGGGGTTAAAAATATTAAAATGCGAGCGAGAAATCGAGCGATAACCTTTCCATAGACTTAACATTAGCTGAAGCGTTTCTTCGCGTGACTATCGTAGGCTCTTAAGGTGTAAAAATAAAATGAAAAAGTTTGATTAACAGTCACCGGTGGATGTTTGCCACTCGGTAATCAAGTATTCTTTCTTCTCCCTCCCAGACGGCTGTATTTGGATTCGCCTTTATTTTCCCCTTGATAAATGTTCACACAAAACGTTCCAACAGTAGCAACACCAACATAACAGAGAAGGATCAGACGCAGAAACTTCGGTTTAAATTTTTCATGAAGAAATTTTCATTGGAAAAACTAGTCTGGTGAGTAATAAACATACTAAATCATTCTGCGAAGGTTTTATTTTGCATAAATTTTCCAGCTGTTTACACAGGGGCTAATTTCATACGTGGATGTAGTGTCAGTCACAGGGATGTAAATGGCTGCGGTGTTTGACTACCAGTATTATAGTAAAGGAAAATTTGACTTATGCAATCTCATATATCTACAATTAAATACAGTCAAGAATTAAAAAAAAAATACCGGTGACTAAGAACGATAAACTTTTGCGGCTATGTGACTCACACTACATTAACGCATGGAATTAGCCACAGGATTCACATTTGAGTAAAACAATTTTTGAATAGTAAGCTTCATAATAATTAATTGAAAATTTTCTGCGATTAATTAAAGACAAAATTAGAAATTTTTTGTTGATGGAGGTAAAACATGAGCAAATTTGCCAACAAAGTAAAATGTATTTGTGCCAGAATTAAAACCTGCTACCTAAGCTCTATAATATGCGCATATGGTCTACCACTGAGCTACCCACGTTATATTAAGCCTTACATAATTTACTCACTTGTTGGTATCATGAGATCTGCAACCTAGCAGCTTAACCGACAAAATTACTTTACATATGGAGACTCCATTAATTCATGAATAATAATTATATATCTATGCGATTTCAACCTGAAATCTTATAGCCGCGTATAGCCCAGGTCTCAGGTAGGAATCCTGGCATAACTATTTTTAATTAAGTTGGAAAAATCTATTCTACTACTCCTGCCTAAAAAGAATTAGTATTCCAGGTTGAAATCTCATATATATTATAATTATTATTCATATGAAGTAATAAAATTTCCATGTGTAAAGTGATTTCGTCGGTTAAGCTACAGGGTTGTAGAATTGATGATACAATCGTGTTAGTGAATTATGTCAGACTGGATATCACCTGAGTAGTTCAGTGGTAGAGCATTGGTGCATATAGCCAAGATCACAGTTTTGAATCCTAGCCTAGTTACTTTTTACTCTGTTGGGAAAATTTTTTGAACTTTGACCAGCAACTACAAAGACATAGTATTTAATGTTGAAATCTCATATGTTTACAAAAATTAGAATTTGGAACTAATAGTACCTAAGTTGGAAAAATCTATTCAACTACTCCTGCCTATAAAGAACTAGTATTCCAGGCTGAAATTTCATATGTATTATAATTATTATTCATATGAAGTAATAAAATGTCCATGTTTAAAGTGATTTCATCGGTTAAGCTACAGGGTTGTAAGAATTGATGATACAATCGTGTGAGTGAATTATGTCAGGCTGGATATCACCTGAGTAGTTCAGTGATAGAGCATTGGTGCATATAGCCACGATCACAGTTTTGAATCCTATCCTAGTTACTTTGCTGGGAATATTTGTTTAACTTTGACCAGCAACTACAAAGACATAGTATTTAATATTGAAATCTCATATGTTTACAAAAATTAGAATTTGGAACTAATAGTACCTAAGTTGGAAAAATCTATTCAACTACTCCTGCCTAAAAAGAATTAGTATTCCAGGCTGAAATTTCATATGTATTATAATTATTATTCATATGAAGTAATAAAATGTCCATGTTTAAAGTGATTTCGTCGGTTAAGCTACAGGGTGGTAGAACTGATGATACAATCGTGTGAGTGAATTATGTCAGGCTGGATATCACCTGAGTAGTTCAGTGATAGAGCATTGGTGCATATAGCCACGATCACAGTTTTGAATCCTAGCCTAGTTACTTTTTACTCTGTTGGGAATATTTGTTGAACTTTGACCAGCAACTACAAAGACATAGTATTTAATGTTGAAATCTCATATGTTTACAAAAATTAAAATTTGGAACTAATAGTACCCTAATTTCGCGCGTATACGCCGCACCTCAGACAATTCGATTTCCTACCAGAAATTATTTTAAGTAAAATGTGACTTACTTCTGCTTAGAACCTATTTGACTTCTTAGTTTCAATAAAATTTCCGGTTTAAAAAAGACTTAACTAAGTATACGCGCGAAATTACGGTAGTACTCAAAGATAAAAGTTGAACGCAATTTGTTACAGCAAGTACGCATATTTTGAAAAAGCCATTCCTGTTAGAGATATCACGTAAATTAAATTTATTATTAATAACGCCCTGTTGGATACTGATAAATTTTCAGTAAAAAAAAAAAAAAAAAAAAATGTATATTATATATATAAATTCAGAGTAGTTATTTTTTTTTCAACACTCTTGAAGAAAGAGAAATGTTTCGGAGGCGTTATTTTAATATTGCAGTGGTCTCAATCTCCTGCTTTATCGCTACTACTAATTTCTATTGCATCTGCTAAAAAGATATCTACCAAGATGATTATTAGCTGGTAGTGTAAAGGTGTAGGAGGCTGCGCTTCCTAATATTGTGTTAGAAATATATTTTTCCCTATGCTTTGAATCTGTTTTTTAACAAATATAGTTTTTTATTCCTCTATGTTTTTCAAAAACAAATTTTTATACGTACAATAGCAGCCGTAATCCATTTTATTTAGAAAATATAATATAAATAAATAATGCTGGTAAGATTACGTCAGACAATCTTTATTCAGTTATATCTAATGTCCTTATTTTGTGAAACTATCACGGTGTTTTCTTTATATTATTTCTCTAGAGGGATTGGATTCCACGTCAATTTTGTTCATCCGATATGATTTATGTCAGGCAAAATAAATATCCAAATTTTTCATCTTACATCAACTTGTTATAAAAGTGCAACAAATATATATACTATCTTTTAAGAAACTGCATATCCAGAGATAATAATATACGGGCGTGACATATAAAATAATATTAATAGTAGTATTATCGGTAAAAATTCCATAAAATTAACGGAGAATAATGATTTATTACGAAAAGAAAAATGAGTATCTTAACCTACGTACCCTGTTGGAATTTTACTGAACGTTGATAAAAACATTTCACACCAGAATTTGTTTTTGATAATGATTTAACATATTTATTTAACGGAACAGTACGGAACAGTTGATGCCGCTTAAGGGGCTTCCTAGTTGCAGCAACTTAACGCCCAGTCTATTGTGAGTAGAATGTCTTGTAATAGTGAGCTGTTGAGAATAGATAAGATTGCTTTAAATATCAAATAAAATAGAAAGAAAAGCAAATTTTAAAAAATGGAAGAAATAAATTTGGAATATGTAGAAAAGCAAAAGATATTAAGGATAGAGTCAATAATAGGAAAGTAAAATGGTATAGCTGTAGTAATATACTACTTATAAAAAGTATAAGGATTAAAGATAGGGTTCGGGTCATGTTCGATACAAACAGCATGTAAATGCCAGGTGGAAAGGCGGTCAAAGCTTAACTATATATTTATTTAACGTAGTTCTTTCTGTCATGTATTTAACTTACTTTATGAAAAAAAATGTGGTTCGAATCGAATTAAATAAATTATAGATGTGGATCGATTCGACCCATTCAGGGTAGGAAGGTTAAAACATTGCTGACGGTTAGTTTTCATTTTTCAAGCAGGAATCATCTTCTAAGGGCGTTACTCTTGCATGTTTCATTATCAAACAAAAAGGTTTCTTAATCCTATTTATATTACAAATACAGATATACAGTTTGGTCATAAAGTCTTTCCCTGATTACAAAAAAATATTACGAAATAACCATTGAATGTAATACAATAAAAATTTTATTATGGAAAAGTCATGTCCTTAAGTACTTTTTTGTCTGGATGGATGATACTCTAGACATACGGCTTGATCAATCCAAGGCCCCTTTGAAAAGAAAACTGAATATAGTTTACACAAAAATCCTTCACTTGACACACTGTAATAAATCCAATTATAAAGTTTTTCATATTTTTGAATATTCAGTGAATATCCACTCAAGGTGAAAATCACAGATGCTGTGTCTAATGTGACAGCCCAAATCTTGCGCAATACGAGGCAAGAAATGGAGTACAGCCTTGGCATTCTTCAAGCTACCAAGGGTGCTCACATTGAAATTTGCTCACGTAAGCACTTGTATTAAAAGCGTCATAAATGTCTTTACAATATATTGAAACAAGCATATGCCTAATTATATTAGTTTTTCTTCAATAAATTAGTGTAATCAGGGAAATACTTTATGGCCACCCTGTTTGTGAACATAAAAATTAGAAATGAGCCAAAATCCAATTTTTCTATTTCAAACTACTTTTAATTTCTCAAAAGCACTTTAAACCGAGGCGCTTTTTCAAAACTAGTTTTGACTAATCCCTAAAATTTGTGAGAACTAGTTGTAACTATGTAAAACAGTACTATTATCTAACATGTTTAATTTAAAACTGGAATTAACAAAGAACAGGCAATTTATGCTTTAATTAAAAAAAATGCACATGATAGGTTTTTTATGCTAGTATCGCCCATGATGGAAAATTGAAAAACTACGCAATTGAAACCCCATTCCACGAACGAATTTCATTCAAATATTCAAAATAAGTCTCCGCCGTTTCCAAATTTTGGTTTGAAAATTTTTTTTCATGTAATACGTTTTTATGCTAGTAGCGACACCAGTGGGAAATTTTATAACTACACAAATTAAACGAATTTCCTACGAACAAATTTTGAACAAATCTTTAGAATAAGCTTCTGCTATGAACAAATTTATATTTTAATAAAAGGCTTCACATTATGGCTTTATTATACTAGTTGTGCGTCTAGTAGGAAATTACATAACTACACAATTTAAATACATTTCCCACGATCGAATTTTGCTCAGTTAGAATAAGTTCGTCGTAGTTAAATTTATATTTCGGTGAAACATTTACTTTATAACTTTAATTTTTTATGTCAGTAACGGTAGCGCCGGTAGTGGAAAATTGCATGTCCCCACAATTTAAACCCACTTCATAAGAACGAATTTTGGTAAAATCTTCAGAATAAGCTCACGCGATGGTCGGTTTTATGTTTTATCAAAACGTTTCAAGTGATAGATTTATGCTGGTAGCACCACTCGTGAGAAATTGAATATATGCGCAGTTTAAACGCACAACCTTCAAAAGTTTCAGAATAAGCTTCCATTATGGTTAGTTTTATCTTTTCATAAAATTTTCGACGTGATAATTTGTTATGCTTTTAGTGTAGCGACGCCGGTAGGAAATTGCATAACTACAGATATTAAACAGACTTTTTACAAAGAATTTCCCTCATTTATTCAAAATAAGCTTATGGTCAAAATTCATACCGTCGAACTCATTTAATACGAGCACGGTTAAAACGAGCAATTTGCACTGTGAGAATGGTTCATCATTTAAACTATATTAAGATTAGATTAATTTTGACACAATTATTCTAATTTGTAAAAAATCATATGTAATCTTCCCAACTGTGCGAAACAGTCTGGGCTAGGTTTCGTACCCGATATTCCTTGGCTGAAGCTGACAATGCTCTACCAACTGAGGAATCTCGGACTAGCTAAACTAATTCACCCAGTTTAACCTTAATGATCACAAAATCTGGTCTGATATCTGAATCAGCACAACAGAATAAATCACAGGTAATGGGGCCTCCAGTAAACGCTGGAAACGTGATTACACTAGATTAATTTTGACAAATCAAATGACAATGACAAATCAGTTTACAAATTGACAAATCAATTTACAAATTGACAAATCAATTGACAATTTTGACAATGATGTCAAAACTAATCTAGTGTAATCACGTTTCCAGCGTTTACTGGAGGTCCCATTACCTGTGATTTATTCTGTTGCGCTGATTCATATATCAGACCAGATGCTGTGATCATTAAGGTTAACTGGGTGAATTAGTTCAGCCATATTCGTCCGAGATTGCTCAGTTGGTAGTAGAGCATTGGCAGCTTCAGGCAAGGGATGCCGGTTCGAATCCTGTCCCGGACTTTTTCTCCCAGTTGGGAAGATTACATCTCATATATTAAGATTCTCACGCGTTTTACGAACCTCAAAAGCAGGATCTCAGCTAGTACAAACTGAACATCCTTTCGTTTCAATGGGAATTTTGGCGAAATATAGGGAAGAATTAGAAAATAAATCCCTTTCTTATATATATATATATTCTTTTGCACCTTTTAAGAAAATAAATGTATTTTAAATTTTTATGTAATGGCCAAAGTGACGGTTCCTTCAAAGACAAATTTTATAATAGTGGTTTGACTTTAATGGAAGATTTTAGAATAAGTGTTTCACGACGAACCTATTACTTACATTATTTGAATTTGGCAAAAGTTTTTCTTTAATGATTAGCCAAACTGCCGAGGTTAGTCAAAATCCAGTAAAAACCTTGATAATAGCTATAAAGTTTTAACCCTTTCCGGCACAGACAAAGTCTGTTCGTAAAATGAGAAATAGTTGACTGACACCGGAATTTACAAACGACTTTTTTAGAAAATACGAACTCTTTATTTTAAAGCTTTCATTGTAGAAACAAAATTTTATTAAAATATTCTTGGTGCCGTATGCAAGTTTGGAATTAAAATTAGGTGTGCCCGGAGTGGGACCACTGTGCCGGAAAGTGTTAATGTCGATAACTCTTCTTTAATTATAATCTTAATTATGAGTCTAGGTCACACTATGGACTCCAAAAATCAATTATCAGATTCATTAAACAGTAAAAACATTTTCTTGACGACATCATAATTTTGCCGATATTATCGCTCAAACCTTCGCTTTCGAAAGCTTTATTACGTGAACAGGCTATATATTTTTAAATAATATGACAGGAAAAGAGTATTAGTATTCCGAAATATTTTTTCTACATATTTTTTCTGGTGACAACAAACAAAACCTAAAATTCCATTTGTGAATGAATTTAAAATTAAATTTGATCAAATTAAAACTGGAATACAGTATGTTAATATTTTTATAACTTAATTGTAAGGCATTGTTCCTTTAGCCCGCCACGGGTGATAAATCGCGAAATATTCTTTATGATTACAATTGTATACGGGATACAACAACGAATTAAATTATGTACCAAAACACACTCGAAAATAGGCCAACTGGCTGTGAAGCTGCAACAACGAAATATTTTATACACTATTAAATGGAAAATAGAAATAAAAACAAAGAGTGTAATATATATATTTTTAAGAATACGCTTTAACAAATTAATACAGGGTTCGTACGATTTTACCACAATTTTTTAACATAATTTTTTGCCTTATTCAAATGCAGAAAAGTATTACAAATTATGCAATTAAACACAGTCTGTATAAACAGAGTGTATTAAAGTCTACAATTTTTTAATATTTAAATATTAAATTATATTCAAAAGTTGCGATAAAATAATACGAACCTTGTAATAGTTTCATATTAATTAAATTTTTATTATACATTGAGAAATAAATTTAGAGATTCCAAAATGATATTTTAAATAATGTTTTTTTTTTATCTTTCCTGTTGCCGTATCTTAAAAAAGAAACAAAGCACAAATTATGTATACATATTTTAAAATTCACTGGTTCGTGTGAAAAAAAAATGTGTAAAAAAAGCGCCGAATTATCCATAATCGGTATCGGTTCGAATGCCAAATTAATGTATTGTAATGGACATATTTTGGAACAATCAGGACTGCATTCAAGAAAATTGGCGTGATTCTCAAGATAAATATGGAACGCTTGTAAAAGAGTGTATTTATTTTTTTTTATTTTTTACTTTTCTACGTAATAAAGTTATGCTGTACGGGTTCAGATTGATCTGAGACTCCCTGTATTTTTGACTGTGTTTGGACACTGGTTTCCTTTGGAAAATTCGCCTGTTATTTGCCTCTACCATCTCTTCGTCTGTTAAATTTATTTAATGTAATGCGCTGTACCCCTCCTCGAAGTTTGTACAACCAGTTCCGGGACACCCTGTAATTTGTTTCATTAAGAACAGCATATATGTGTGTTTAACGAGGCAGCATTTACATCTTATCTTATTATGAAATTTTAATTATTTTTTTAAAGGTTTGGAGAAATCGGTGCAATTAATGGAAAAACTAATTATGCCTTTTACGTTGTTTTCTTTATAAATATATTTTTAGAAACATATTCATAACTGTACATTTAAATAAAACTTTTAAATTCTCGAAAGAAAGAACAATTTTATAAAGGTGAAAATCATTAGGATAAACTTTAAATTAGCTTTAAATTTTTAGCACATTTAAAAGATATATATATGGAATAATATTAACATTTTCCTTCATTTAAGTATTTATTCGAAAACCGGCTCAAGAAAACTTCCTTCTGAAAATGTTGCCATATATAATTAAATATACTTACCCAGTCCCGTACCCAGTGCTCGCAGCGTTCCTGAAAGTTTCTACCTTTGATACTACTATTCAAAAAAAAGTGTGATACATTTCGATTACAGATATTAAACGAATATAAGCTCAAAAAAGTCCTTCCGGCCTGTGTACCGGGAGGAAAAGATAGCTTTCCTATATCTTTGTTTTAAAATTTTAGCTAATGTTACACGAAAACAGCAAGCTAAAATGCAAAGAAAACGTTTACAAAAGATTCGTTAATACTGAATTAGAATAATAAATTCACCAAATTATTGATCTATAGCCAAATTGGCTTCATTTATGAAGACTTACTTAGGTCGCCAAATTTGGCGATATTTTACCAAATCTCGCCAATTTTGGCTAGAATTTGGCGCTAACAGATATGAATATATAGTTTTATGCGTATGATTGGGAAAATTATTGCAACAATGAAAATATTTGTAATGTGCTGTCTTGTTTCAAAATGTCAGCCACCCTAGAATTTCAAACTGCTCTATGTCAGCTATTTTTTAAGATAGAGGTAAAATAAAAAATGCTCTGGAATCCTTGTATCAAGGCCTAACACTTAATTAAAAAATAACTTTGAATTTTTAAATTTTTTTTATATTTATTTTAGTTTTAAATCTTTATGTGACCGCCATCTTGAAACAAGATGGCGGACAAGGCTGGCCAACGAGCTTGGTCGAGACCTTGGTGAGCTTAATACACCCAATTAGTTTCATTGAAATCGATTTATAAATATGAGCTTTATCGTATGACATAATTCAGATATATGTATGGATATATCTCTATATATAAATCAACATTTGAACAGAGGGTGGTTTTGGGGTCTGGTGCCCATGATCGGTAAAAATATATCTAAATTTTCTGGAACTGCTTTAATAGGTAGCTTTATACTTTTTTGTATTGAAAGCTACCTAAAAGGGGCTTGTTTAGACCCTGTCTTTTTTGCCACCTACTTTTACCCAGCTTGTACTTCGATCCTTTTTCAAATATGTTCTGAAACATAATTGTTTTTCACATTTTTATTGTTTTAACTTCTTAATTTTTTATTACTTTTACTTAACGTTAATGCTGTCAATTAGTATTATATTTGCATAAATTTCTCACTATCTTTAAACTCGTTACAGAAGTTACTATAATTAGAGCTAAACATAATCTGAATGACTCCATCTATTGGTGAGACATCTCATTTTTCGGCGAAGTGTAAAGCAGATGTCAACTCGGAAGCCCTTGAAATCTGCCTCATACTGTTAGGAATTGTTCTAAAGAAATATAAGATGGAGATTATTGTTTTAAAATAGTGGTAGCAAAGGTTGAATTATTTAGGAACGCAGTGAGCCTGCTTGCTTCATTATTACTTAATGAGAAAAAATAATTTGTTTCTCTATTACAAGCTAGGCATAATTATTCTTCAAAAAATTTATTAAAAAAGTAAAACATATACGTACAATAAAGTGTAAAAATCCCATGAATATTTGATATGATTTTTCAAATAATTAAAATTTATCTATTTTTCCTTAGTCATAGAAAGTTATTTTAAATAAATTCTTCTGCATTCCCTTACCAATTCATTAAAATTTTCGAAAAGCCCATTAACGTAACGAATAGAAATCAGTGTGAGTTCCCATCATATTTTAAGAATATTATCATTTTAGAAGAGTTCATTAGCTCCTTGATTGTCCCGCAGTGGCGCAGACGGTTAAGCTCGGTATACGTAAGATCACCGAAAGCCAACGGCCAAGGTCACTGCTTGAGAGGGTGACAACCTCTCTCGACTGCCGCTGCTGTGGGACCGTGTACGTTAATGGGAGCTGGTGCAGGTAAAATCTGTTCGTGGCTCCAATGTACTCCAAGTTTAGTATAAGCATTACCTCGGGGGGTGAAGTTCCAGGTGCAGGTCTCTCATCTGGAATTGGTTCAAAATTAGGAGACCAGCTCTAGAAGTCCAACCTCTCTTGAGGCTCTGGCACCCTTTCTTTCAGAGAAGTGCCTTGGCACTTTCTCTGACACGCCAGTAACAACAACAGCTCCTTGATTAAGGGTTGGTACATATACGTCCCCGTGGATTAATTTTGTATTATTTTCGTACTAATTTTTGAAAAATAATCTCTGCCCTACCCTACACTTAAAATGGGATATTTTTAAGTAAAATCTACCACAAAGAAACGGTTTAGTAAATTGTGGGACGACTGAATATAAAATAGTCGCCAGTCATTGCGACTATCAAAAGATTAGCAGGAAAAACTGAATATAAAAACAGTCGCCAGCCCTGGCGATTATCAAAGGATTTGCGGCAAAAGGGTATCATCAAAACTTATTATTTTACTCGAAAGAATGTCCATTTAAAATAAAAGCCCTCGTGCCATGGATGTAAGTATGTAAGTCATATGTAAATGTAAAAAGAACGTGGTTATTAACTGTGGAGTTTCCTTCGGCAAGATAATTTATAAATAAAAAGAAATTACACTGTTCTGTGGAATTAAAATCTTCCAACAAGACCATTTTGTTATCGTTATTTCAAAGGTAAAAACTCGTATATGTAACATAAAAATTAAATAGTAATAATTTCGAACTGTATGGTAAATATATCGTAATATATTATATAATAATATGTGTAATAATAATGTAATAATATATGTAATAATCTATCGTAAATATAGTAAAATAGTTATAACTTCGAAGTAAAAACTTCGTTTTGTGGCTGAAGTTTGGTCACAAAAAATTATATTTATTTTTACTATGTTTTACATGCATTTCATTCAGCTGTTTGTCGGGACTGTGATATACTGGTTAATGTGGCGTCGGATCCAGTGGGGAAGTGTTTGCAATATGCTTTCGAATGTTTTATGCATTTGATTTACGCATTGTGACATTCTTTCCGAAACCCACTGCCACAACTTATCTTGGTTAATTTTCATTCTGAAACGTGGCTACTATTTTATAATTTACCGACTGCCGATGAAGCCAGAGCCTTTTAGTTCTGTCATTTTGTTCTGGTTTGATTTGTTCAAAAAAATTCTTCGATGTTTCTTTATTTTGCGCTTGATAATGTTTAAATATGGTGTGGAATTCTGGTTCTGCCAAATACTTGCAAAATGTGGTCTACTTTATGTAATTTGCGTTTTTGTTTATGGCTATAACTGTTATCACTGTATATATATATATATATATATATATATATATATATGATCCCGCACCAACCTCATTAAAAAATACATTATCTTTAAAAATAATTGAATTGCCGATTTGTGTATTAAAATTTTATAAAATTAAGACATTGTTTACAAGAATAGATTAAGGCATATTGAAACATTAGATTGGGATTTCGCTCACCATATGCGGCCAATGTCTGCAAAAAAGAAAAAAAATACCGTGCATTAATTGAGGGAGTATTAAAAAACTGTTTACTTCACGATCTTAAAATCAAATTAAATGAAAACACATCAAGCGACGGAAACCTGCAAACTAATTTTAAAAATATTTCAAATGTTTGTCAAGAGATGGTACTGCCATATATTCCAACATCACAATCTTCAATTACTACTATTTTTATACTTATATATATATATATTTGTATAAAATCGCTATAAATTCGAAAAAGTCGTATAATGGTAAAATCTCTATAATTAAATAAATAAACATTTGTATAGGAGAAAAGTGGTATTCAAAAATAGGTAGGTTGAGAACTATGTACTGCGCACTGTGAAACTGGAAGAATGTTGAATCTAAGATGCAAATCTTAATTAAAAGTTAGAAGGATTTGGTAGGTTAAGTAAGTAATTGTCAAAGGATTAAGTAAGCTAGTTAATTCAATGATATCCATGATAAGTAATGATTATAGTTTAACATGATGATTACGTTATATTTAAGATGGAGTCATATCATTTCCGTACTACAGAAGTTAAAAATACAATTTGTATACTAAATTTTTTTAACTATAGCAATCCTATAATCTACCGACAGTTCTTTGGATAGATGCTTCCGGAGAAATAGATATTAAATGGAAAAAATAGTCTAAATATGGATTGCAAGCTCTGAAAATTTCAAAGCTAGGCTTCAGTTTCCCATTGGAATTTTCAGTAAATGTCAACAAATGATAAAATGTTGCCAACTTAAAATGTACCTATTTTATTACGTAAATTGATCATATCATAATAACGGACGATGTAATTCATTTCACTAAAACTAGTTATAGTACGAATGCACTTCATTTGTCACGATTGACGTACAATTTCCAACTTGTTTCTTTTACAACTGTTGTAAAATCATACCACTAAAATAGTTCTTGAAAAAAAAAGAAGATAGGTGCCCTGTGCTTATCTCCAGAAATGAAATCGAAGACCAGGTTTGTTGTTTTAAAATAGTATGCTCACAAGTTGACGAAGTACATCGCAAATTATTGTTTAAAATTTGTACTGTTTTTAAAATGGCAGCATTAAAAAAATACCAGTTCTTTATGAACATATACTAGTCGCTACCATATCAAACTATCGGATATGAAAAAATGCATTTTTTCATTACTTTTAAAAATGGGCCGATTGTCACCACTAAATTTTATTAGAATTCTTTGCCGAGTAAAATAATAATAAAATTTCTGCGGAAAACAGAGTTGCCAATTTGACCTCCTTTTTATTCAGAGATGCCGACTTCATACCGGAAAATTTGAGAGAATTTTTTTTACTTTAAGTAATTACGAGATAAGCTTTCGTTATATAATGAAAAAAATTCTATTTTAAATTTCTGATATGAATTCAACATTTCTGATCCGAAATGTAAGCCTAATTGGCAATTTCTATGATGTTGTAAGCCTGCAACCCTCTTAACCCTTCCCGGCGCGGAATAAATCTGTATGTAAAATAATGAAATAATGGACTGACACCAGATTTTACAAACGATTTCCTTACAGAAGAATAGCTTGCTGATTTTCCCTTACTTTATAAAAGGAAAATTTTAATTAAATATTCTTGGTGCCGTCTGTCAGTTTTGTAATTAAAATTAGGTGTCCTTTTTTGTGACCACCGCCCGCTAAAGGGTTAAGCCCTTCAGGGGCAAAGTACTCTTGTAGCTCAAATATTGAAATGAATGATTGACACCAGGATTCACAAACGAATTTATTTTAAAATAAGCAAAAGCTTTTCCTCATGTACCTTATAAGTTCAAAATTGTATTATAAAATTCTGGTGTCATTGTGGCATTTTGGGATTAAAATTAAGTGGTATATATAATATACCGGTGCCCTTCAAGGGGTTAAAATTTAGTGGTGACAATCGGCCCATTTTTAAATAGAATGAAATTTGCATTTTTTCACATTCGATAGTTTGACACTGTAGCGACGATATCAATTATTCCAGCTTTGTTTTTATTACAATTAATGAATTATCGAGTTTGTTTTTCACTTTTAGCAACAGTGTCTGTTTTATACACCTTGTATTTTCATATGCATATAGAAACATAATAAATGCACGTATTTCAGAATATTTCTTTTATAAAACTTTATATTATATTTCATCTTTTTCAGCTCAAAAGAGAATTCGTATATTTGTTTTGCTTGCACTTATTTCAAAATTCAGCTTACTTGAGAAACTGAATATTTAAAGAAAGTAGAGTTTCTGTGAAAAAACTCTCCTACTTTGTAAAAAAACATGAAAAAACAAAAGTACAAACATATACTGAAACACTGGAATAAAATGCATAAGAAAATATTTCAAAGGTCAATAAAGATTTTTCATATAGTAAAGTTTATTCAAATATATATTACCAGAGGACCCGTGCGAGGATTTCGCTGTGCAGTGTAATAAGTTTCAGGAATCTAATCTAGCAATATCTAATCTTTTTTAGATGCAGGTTTAAACTTCTATCGAAAAAAAATAAGGATAACAAAATATCTTCAAACAACATTAAACAAGCAAAGAATAGCATATCATTTATTCCATCAAAGTTGCAGTAGAAAGTGATTAAAGATAGCAAAAAGCACGCGCGAGAGAAAAAAAATTAACAATCGTATTTTTACTGAATTAGAAGATGACGTCATCTGCTTCTTGAAAAACATGAAACAAAGAAAAATATATTGAATGCATTTAAAATACAATTTAATTTAATATAACAAAGCATACCTTTTATTCTACATGTGAAATACCACAGCTTCGATCTATCGGTGGTGTCTTTTTTTTCTAAACAGTTCAATTTTAATTTTACTTTTTAACCATAAATATAGAAGAAACCAGTGTGGAAAAATCACACATCGTTTTTGTACTATTTATTTTTTTATAATCATAGCTGAGCATCCTATAATGCGGTATTTTATTTTTGTGGCAACAATATTTTGAGGAAAATGCTTCATTTCATTATGAAAAAAATTATTTAATTTTTAATTAACAGCAGTTTTTAATCAAAAACCATGTTTTAAGGAAATGTGAGTGTATTATGTCAGAAACCGCTTCAAAAATCTTCCGAATGATATCGCATTCGTTGTGCGTTTCGCAAATTCATAGAAAAATAGATGTTGGCAACAGAAATAATACATATGCTATTTCAGGTCTTAATGCGTAAGTTAATCAAATCGTTCATCCAGTCTTTTTTTTACCTTACAAAAATGTACAATCCATTCGAATTTTTATTAAAAATTTTCGGAAAGCTGATGTATGATAAAAATTTAGTAAATTTAGAATTTTTACATGCTGAATTTCCTCGTTTTAGAATTTGTGGTGATGAAAACAGAAAAGCACTATTTTGGTTTGGCTTTTCGAAGATGAATAAGAATATAGAGAGTCCCCTAAAAGGAACTGGCGGTTTTTAAGAGAAGTAAATTGTGACAGATAATCTTGCTGGAGGTTAAAATGTGATGTTGGGAATCTCAATACTAAATGATGTGTTCGTGAGCACCTGTTTTGGATATCTTTGAATTAATTACGCATGATAGGATTTAATAGAATAAAGAAAACTTGTATTAATATCTTTTTCAGTTTTCATTCGATTTTCATAAAATTTGAAAAGACTAGACAAAATTCCTCAACGATTAGATATATTAAATTTCAAACCATTCAGTTGGATAGCTTTTGCGCTATTTATGCGGACAGACGGACGGATCAGACGACGATTATAGGTGCTACGTATTTATATAATTACGAACGCACCTAAAAATGAATTTGTAAATAGGTGAAAATTTTATTATACATAAGCTATTCGATAAAATTTATTTAATACTCGAATACCTTTCTTTAATTAGTATATAAATAAAGATGGACTGATTGATTTAATTAATTTATACATGAATAACTGAAAAAGATGATCTAAAACACGTAATTAAACAATGATACTGTTTTTTCAATTCCAAATATTGCCGACAGGTGGCTCTGCTCTGTCTGAAATTGCTAGAACACTCACTCTAACACATAAAGATGGATCTAACTCAACTCAGTTTTTACTATTCTCTCTGTGTAGCTCATTAAACGCAATAAAAATGTCTCGCGTTTTGAAATTTCAAGGTTAAGCATTGTTACAGTTCGAGATAGTGCAGTGCCATCTATCGCTGATATTTAGAATTAAAACACTTGATCTCACAAAAAAAAATCATAAATTCACACATTATTCTCATGGAAGAAAAACACAGCTATTTACTTAGTGTTGAACATAAAAAAACCGTCAATGCTTTTTAAGACACCCTGTATCCCTTTGAGGGGTAAAGTACATTTGTTGCTAAAATATTGAAATGATTGAGTGACACCAGAATTTACGAAAAGAAAAATTGAATACAATAAAAAGCTTTTCTTCCCGTAAATTATAAAAACTTAAATTTATTTTAAATTTCTGGTGCCATTTGAAAATTAAAATTAAATGGGATTTATTATTTGTCACAGCCCTTCAAGGGATTTAGTAAACAAAAAACCTCAAAAATTATTTGAGTTTTTATTCTTAATTTGATTATATCAATTATTTGAGGTTTCTTTGTATCGCGGAAAATAAACACAAAACTTTCGAGATTTAATTAACTACTAGATGGAACCCGTCAAAACGTGAAGGAAAAAAAATACTATAACAATATCAGTAAAATAAGCTTCTTTATTATTTAAGTAGGGCTTCGTATGAAACAGTCTTTCAAATATTTTATTTTAAAAAATCCCCCCCCCCCCCCAGTGAAATGCTATTTCCGATGCAAACTCCAAATGAACACTCCGTAAACAAATGTGTAATGCAAATCAGTTTGACGTTACCACCTATGCGCATATGTATTGCATCTGCCCCAAACTCATCAACGAATCAACATATGCATCATAATGCATCAACGAATTCAACATATCAATTTTATGTTAATCATAAACTCAAAATAGCTTTTTTTTCTTTTGACAGATTTTATATTAGCGCCAAAAAATCTTATGGATAATCTGATCTTATGATTTATCAGGTTTTTATTATTATTTTTTTTTCACCTTTCATGAAGGTTAGGGATACCTATTTTCAATTGTTGCAACTTTCCAAGGGGCTATTTTACATTCTTAAAACAAACGGATGGTCATTGTTGAGATAGAATTGAAAAATATTTCATGCTTGAAAATTATTTAAAAAGTCGTTAAATTAAGCGGCAGATTTCAAATAAATTTCAATCGAAAGCTAATTTTTTTTCTAATTGAGGATGTAAGAATTAAAATTGTAAAATGTAGTAAAAAAATTAAATTTTTAGTATTTAGAAGTGATGTAAGCGCGATGAAAGCTAAAGCGATAGTGTCGTTTGTTGTCACAACCGTTATACATTTCTAAATATTGCCACTATGTTTTGGTTGGCGTCCAAAAGTAGACTACCATTTTTTGACATCGAAAGAAAAATTCACAGTGAAAGAAATAAGACTTTGCCGCTAATAAGGAACTGTTAAATGAACTTATAACAAACCTACCAAAATAATTCCTATAAAATATTAGCCTTACATTGTTTATTCTAGCTAAAAATACAATTATTATTTCAAGTTTTTTTTTTTCCTGAAATTCTTTACTTTTGTGAATTTTTTTTATTAAAAAAGGAAATCTTAATAATTTAAATCCTATAATTCCTATAACTTAATCCTATAATTTAAAAAAGTAATTGGTAACATGTAATCAAGGTATGCAATCAAGATGAAGCAACCAATAAAGGCTCCAGTTCTAATCTTTAAAATTAAAAATTGAAATATCAGTTAATATTACGCCATGTTGACACAATCATATAAATTTTTCTTTTTAGTTTTATCAATGTTAAAATGCATTTCAAGCTAAGCATAACGTCATTTTCACCGGTAGAAACTTTTCACACGTACATTTATGCTTAAGCACCATGCATACAAATAAAAATATATTTTGCATTTAATTGCAATGAAAAAAATGGCATCAAAAAAGTTATAATGCTTAATGATAAAATGAACCCAATGGGCAATATTTCCGTGACGTCACAGTAAATATGAATTTTTATTTGCTTATAAAACACACGGATAAATATTTTCATCGAAATACTTAAACATTTTAACTATATTTTAACTTACAAATTAAAAAAATCGGCCTAAAAGTCACGTGCTTTTAATATTTAATATTTATTTTTTATGCTCGCAATCATTGAGTTCAGAAAATAAACTCTGTACGTCGCAACAGTGGGCGTTAATCCGATTGCCGACTTTATGACGTCATAAGCAGAAGTAAAATTTTAATTTAATATTACGGCTAATTAATTAAATTTTCGAAGAAACGAATGTACGATAACAAATCTGTGACCATTTATCTTTCATTTAAAAAAAGAATGATGTAATTTGATGTAGTAGTTTGTTCTCACGGATTGTCGAAACAAAACGCTTAGCGTTTTAAATATATAGATTAATAACCTAACTAGAATGACATAAGATAACTGGAATTTTATTAAACTCATATAAGTATGCATTTTATGAAGCGCATTTCCTGTTTTTAGATCTTACGTTCACGAACACATTAAAGTGCTATTATGCCATTGCTTTTACTAATTATATAATGAATAACTATGCAATCATAACATTAGAAATTTTGTTTGATTTATCAGTCTGCTTGAGTATCAATAAAAATTTTATTGCATACAGATCTCAATTCTTAAATTTCGATTTACTTGGTACTGCGTGATTTTTGCAGTTCACCAATATATATTCTATTAGGGATTGCCACCTGCTTTATTTTCTGTACCACTATTTCGAAACTGTATTCTTGGTATTAGGTTTTTGCTGCACATTTAAAAAATTTACGACGAAGATTATTGTTCGGATATAATGGTAAGAAAAATAGGAAGCTGCGACCACTAGGTCAAAGTCCCGAAATATTAACACTAGAACTACCATGAGCCGTCATTTTAACGGTTACCAAATGAATATATGCCTATTCGAACAAGAATTTTTTTTAAATAAATTAAGTATAAAACTCACAGTACTTTTAAGTAAATTTTCTGGTGTGAAAAAGTTCGAAAAAAATTGAGTAAAATTTCCGGTAGTTCAAGTTTTAAGGCTGCGATCATGAAACTATGAATAAAGGGCAGAGCTGCCAAGTCCCCGGCTTTTTGGATACCTGTATTTTAGTACAGAAAATGTTGTTTTATGTAATCGGGACATTCTTCGATTTAAAAGAACAACATTTTCTCTAAATTAATACTGGTGTTAAAATATCCGGAGACTTGGCAAGTCTGAAAGAGGTATTGACATATCCTCAAAATGGTGAAGCTTCAACAGTAACTGGTTCCATAGGTATGATTTGCGCCGTAATAAACTTCCACCAGAAAATTTGAAGATAATTTTTCTCTATTTAAATGCATTATTCAGGCAGAATATTTTCATAAATAAAGCATAATTAAAGCAAAAATATCTATTCGTTTTCATGGATGGAAGTTTGCCCTGACTGCAGTCAGTTCCTGCGTTTCCGCCATATTGTGAATACATAAACAATCCGTCTGTCAATGACAGTGAAAGAGATTATATTATAATAATCAGCCCTGTTCATTCGATGTACAGAAACAAAAGCCGCCATCTTGTGACTACATTCTCGGTTACTTCACTCACAACCGGTAAACACTACACCACATGTCTACTCCTCTTTATTCATAACTCCATTTCGCAGATGAAAAGAAGAAATTTAGAGAGTTAAGGGTGTATTCAAATCCAAACTGCTTATTTTGAGACACATTTTTAAAACATTTTTGCTCTAAAATGCATCCAATTTTCAGGTTCTCTTATTTAGAAACTTTATAATGTCCGAAATTGGTCGATAAAGGAAGAATATATTTTTAAAAATGCTGTCAAAGTGGACATTTTGAACCGAATTTCCCGAAGCGATAGCGCTCGAAACAAAAAAAAAAATATATCGTTCTGTGAAAATAATTGTTTGTAAATCAATTTCTAATTAATTGAACGAAAAATAAAAACTTTGGTCCCTTATAAATCTCTTTATAAATCACGCCGCCAAGTTTCATGTTTTTACTTTTAAAAATGAGTCTGAAAATGTGTCTCAAAATTTTGAGTTATTCAGCGTGTAAAAATATTTTTTTAATACCGCCTTAACACACTCTAACTGCCGATTGTACAAAACTTCGTATTTAATATACAATTATCCTAAAATATTAATTTCCGCAAATAAAATATTAATTATTGTTAGCTCAATATTAAAATCTACGATTACAAGAGTAATACGACACTCTTATCTAAAACATTTGAATTATCTTTTTATTTTCGTCAGAACTTTAGTACCACAATTTCCGGCGTATAAGCCGCGGCTCAAAAAAATCTCCTTTAGACCAGAAATTTTATTTTATAAAAAGTAACTTCTATCTACATTGATCTTATTTTACTTTTTTCAGAAAATAAAACTTCTGGCTTGAAACAGACTTATTTGAGCCGTGGCTTATACGCAGGAAATTACGGTAATAAAAAGATTTTAACAGTAGAACTATCGAAAATTTTGCTCAAGGTTTTTAAAACTATTTCACACCAGAAATTTCATTTAAAACTACTTAACTTATTCAGTTAACGTATTTCTGTGAGTTTTATATTTAATTTATTTTAAAAATAAATTTCTGGTTTGAATTGGAATATATTCATTTGGTAACCGTCAAAATGACGGCTCATGTTAGTTCTATTGTTAAAGACGTTAACATGAGAATGAAACGCTGATTTAAACAATAAAAATCGTATGAAACACATAGTATTTGATTTTCTGCAATGTTCGTCCCTTTTTACAATTGACCACAAAAGAGGAAAATGGCGCTGATGTAAGGTGACGAATTTAACGCAAGACCT
Organism: Maratus michaelseni; assembly: GCA_963931845.1. NCBI lineage: Eukaryota > Metazoa > Arthropoda > Arachnida > Araneae > Salticidae > Maratus > Maratus michaelseni. The sequence continues at coordinate 80,942,346 of OZ007598.1, forward strand.
TATCTAGCACAAAATTACCTATCTTGTCCCATGTTTTTAGATAAAGGACAGATTGAAAATTAGATTTAGAAAGAATGTATGACTAAAAAGAAGGATTACGTGAATAAAAACAGAGGTGAAGATGTGATTGTGTTCCGGTATTTTGAATACCACTAAATTTATCTAGCAAAATAGTCTTATTAAGTCATCACAAAATTCATCGATTAAAGAAGAAAAAGATTGTTATATAAATTTAGTGGTGTACAAAATATCAGAACACAATCACCTTGTAAAAGTTACGTGTTTTAGATTATCTTTTTCATTTATTCATGTATAAATTAGTTAAATCAATTAGTCAATCTTCATTTATATACTAATTAAAGAAAGGTATTCGAGTGTTAAAATATTTTATCGAATAGCTTATGCATAGTTAAATTTTCGCCTATTTACAAATTCCTTTTTAGATGCGTTCGTAATTATATAAATACTCGTCGTCTGGTCCGTCCGTCTGTCCGAATAAACAGCGCAAAAGCTATCCAACAGAATGGTTTGAAATTTAATATATATAATCGCTGCGGAATTTTGTCAAGTCATTTCAAATTTTATGAAAATTGAATCAAAACTTAAAAAGATATTAATACAAGTTTTCTCCATTCTATTATATCCTGTCATACGTAATTAATTCAATGATATTCCATGATAGGTAATGATTCTAGGTTGGCATGGTGATTACGTCTTACTTAAGATGGAGACATATTATTTCCGTATTACTAAATTTATAAACCGAATTTTTATACTAAAATTGTTTAATTATGGCAATCTTATAATCTACCGACAGTTTTTTGGATAGATGCTTCCGGATAAATAGATATTAAACGGAAAAAGAGTCTAAATATAGAATTTAAGTTCTGAAATTTTGAAAGCTAGGCTTACGTTTCCCATTTGAATTTTCAGTAAATGTCAACAAAAGATAAAATCTTCCAACCTAAAATTTACTTATTTTATTACGGAAATTAATCATATCATAATAACAGATGATATAATAAATTTCACTGAAATTAGTTATAGTACGAACACACCTCGTTTATCACGTTTGACGTACAATTTCCAATATGTTTATAAGAGGGCTATCCAGAAAGTAGAATACGTTTTCGTCTGTGTCCGCTAGGGGCGGGGCTAGCGCGGCCATCTTGGGGTCAGAGCGTTGCGCAGCTCAGTCGGCATCTAGCCGTGCTAGTGAGAGGTTCGTGCTGTGCTCCGTTCAGATACTGTGACGGTTTGAAATGTCTGCGTTAATTGAAAATCCCGCGAGCTGCGAGGTGCGTGCAGTAATAAGTTCACAATAACGGAACTTTCTTTGAGTTTTCCACAAATTTCGCGAAGTTTGTTGCACGAAATCATCAGCGAAAAGCTTGGTTACCACAAGTTTTGTGCAAGATGGATTCCAAAAATCTTGACAGAGGACCACAAAAATCAGCGAATGGCTGCAGCGTTGAACTTTTTGGACGCTTACCATAAGGATGGTGACTCTTTACTCGATCGCATCGTTACTGGTGACGAAACATGGGTGAAACACGTGAACTGTTGGTTGAAGGCGCAGGCGGCCGAATTTTTCGACGAAGGCATTTCCAAGCTCGTACATCGCTACGATAAATGCCTTAATTTGTATGGTGACTATGTAGAAAAGTAGTATTTGAGTGTGGCTTTCATCTGTATATAATAAAATTTGTTTCCTATACTTTGTTTATTTTTTATTCCAAAACGTAATCTACTTTCTGGATAGCCCTCGTATTTTGAGTATTAGAAAACATTAATGCACTATTGTGATTTTTTTCTTTCTAATTATATAAAGAATAGCAAATTAATTATAACATTTGGATTCTTATCTAACTGGTCAGTCTGATAATACCAAATAATACTAAGTAAAGAACTGGTTTCTTTCGTTTTCATTTATTTATTCAATGCATGATCTGTTCAATTTATCAAAGTAGCAATGATCTAATAAGTTGACCATATCAAATATACTCCTTTTGTTCTTCCGAATTTTATAGACAAAATATAGATTAGAGAGATTACATGAGACTATAGTGACAAAAAATATACCCTACGTGTTTTAGAATATTATCTATATAAAAAAATATATATTCGCCGTCTGGAGAAAAATCACAGTTCCTCGTTTTTTTCTGTATTTCTTATTTCACATTGAAATTACTTCATAAATTAGTTGAAAAACAACACAAGAAGTCGATATTGGGTTGTTCGAAAAGTTCGTGCCGGTTGGGAAAATCAATTCGTACCGGAAAATTCTATCATTTAATTATTATACAGTTGCCGAACAGTTGATGTCGGTTAAGGGGCTTCTGAGTTGCGATCGACTTTACGCCCAGTCTATTTGTAAGTAAAGTGTCTTGTAAATATTGAGCCGTTGGGAAAAGTTCAATGCAGTATTAACTACATAAGATAGAACAATTAAAAATAGAAGGAAAATTAAACAATGGGAATAAAAAAGTAAAGCAAAAGAGATTAAGAATAGAATAAATGGAAAAAAGTAAAATGGTATAGCTGTAGTTAAAATTAACTACTGAAAAAAATTGAAAAAGTCTAAAAAAGGGTTCATTATTATACATTAAATTCGATATCAAATCTATAATAATTAACTGGCAAAATTTTCCGGTACGAATTGATTTTCCCAACCAGCAGGAACATTCCGATAAACCCAATACTTCCATCCATTTAATTTTCTTGCATGGTTAAATAAAGCAAATATTGCTATTCATAAGGCAACTATTACTACCCATGTAGTAGATATTTACTATAATAGCTATTACTATTGATGTAGTAGATCATTACTATTCATAAAGTAGTTATTACAATTAATATAGTAGATCATTATTATTCATAAAGTAGTAATAACAATTCATAGAGTAGATCCTTACTATAGTAGCTGTTACTATTCATAAAAAAGCTACCTTACTATTTCATAAAGTAGCTTATCTAAGAAACGGAATCTTGGTTTGTACGAGGTCTTACTTTTCCACTTACTTCTTTTCCTTTTGAAGTATCTTTTTATTCTGTTTCAAGTTCTTTTTCTAGTATTTCAATAAATAAAATTTCGCTGTATGCAATCTAGCGAAATTTTTTATAGAAATACTGGTATCCAAAAGAAACAAGTCGGATGTGTCAATCCCAATTCTTCTATCTCACACATGTTTCGCATACACTAAAAAGAATCAGCACCAATTTATATCAATTTCTAACTGAATCTGAAGTTTTATTAATTTCCAAGCATTAGTTCTTGAGATCTGACTATTGCTAAAATCGTGTAACCACCTGTTGGGATAGCTACACCAAGACGTAATCAGCGTCTATTTATGTCAAGGTCTAACTGAATCTGAAGTTTGATGAAAATGAGTGCATTAATTCTTGAGATGGAGCTATTGCGAAAATCATGAAAAATGCAGCATAGCAGCTCCACCTGTCTGGCAATTTTCACCAAAAACTAATCAGCAAAAATTTCTATCAGGGACTAACAGAATATAAAGTTTTATTAAATTTCGTGCATTAGTTCTTGAGATAGAGTGCCCACAAAATTTTTGTCACATACATACAGACAGACAGACAGACAGTGTGACATAGTCACAGACAGACATTTTCAAAAAACAGTCAAATCGTGTTCAGGACCTTCTAAAACGTATAAATCCGTCGAAAACCGGAAGTCGAAAATTTTCACGAATCCAATACTTTCTTCTTGTAAAGATAGAAGAAAGTAAAAAGAAGTAAGTGGAATAATAAGTATCCATCCGAAACATGTGAGTATTAATAAGAAGTGATTTTTTTTTTTTTTTTTTTTTTTTTGGCAGACTCTTGTATGTTTCGCAGGCAATATAAGATGAAAATGAAATATGCGTATATATATATTTATATAATATATATCTTGAATTATTTAAAAATATCTTGAATATGCATTTGAATATAACGTGTAAGCAAATTTTCTAAAGAAATAACATAAGTAACTCCTTATATTTTTGCAGCATAAATCTTCAATTTTTTGTGTGGTAAATTGTCTTATATTAATATTTTAACACAGGTTTTAAATTTGTAAAAAAAATACATGAACTGAAACGTCGGCATTAGAAATTGTCGAACCACAGCTAGCATTTGTTTATTCCAAACACATAGCAGAATTTTCAAATCGAAATATTTGATCTAATCGCGGACCATCTGGAATTAAATAAAGGAATATTTTCTATTCGAAAATTTTGATTTTTTTTAATTAAAAAAGTCCTTCCGGCCTGTACCAGGAGGAAAAGGTAGCTTTCCTATATCCTCGTTTTAAAATTTTAGCTAATGTTACTCGAAAACAGCAAGCTAAAATGCAAAGCAACCGTTTACAAAAGATTCGTTAATACTGAATTTGAATAAGAAATTCGCCAAATTATTGAGCTATAGCCAAATTGACTTCATTTATGAAAACTTATTTTGGTCGCCAAAATTGGTGATATTTCGCCGAGTGTCGCCAAGTTTGGCGAGAATTTGGCGCTAACGGATATTAATATATAGTTTTATGCGTATGATTGGGAAAATGATTACAACAATGAAAGAAAATAATTTGCGAGAAATCGCGTTCACTAAAACTCCTGAATTAATCGTTGGTTTTTTGTGATGTGCTGTCTTGTTTCAAAATGTCAGCCACCCTAGAATTTCAAACAGCTCTACCTCAGACATTTTTTATGATAGAGGTAAAACAAAAACTGCTCTGAATTCCTTATATCAAGGCCTAACACTTAATTAAAAAATAAATTTGATTTTTTTACTTTTTTGTATATTTATTTTAGTTTTAAAATTTTCAGTGGCCGCCATCTTGAAACAAGATGGTGCACCAAGCTGGCCAACGAACTCGGTCGAGGTATTGGTGAGTTTAATACACACAATTAGTTTCACTAAATTAATTTATAAATACGAGCGTTATCGTATGACATAGATCAGATATATATATATATATATATCAACATTTGAACGGAGGGTGGTTTTGGGGTCTGGGGGTCATGATCGGTGAAAATATATCGAAATTTTCCGGAATTGCTTTCCACCGAAAGGCTGCAATAGGCAGCTTTATACTTTTTTGTATTGAAAGCTACCTAAAATGGTGTTCAATTAACAAGTCAGGGTCGACAATTTAGCGCAAAATGCGGGATTGAAATCTCTATTTGCGAAGAAATTATTTATAAATATTTTAAAGGTGGATATTAATATAAAATGTATATAAAATTATTGAAGAAAGGAAAAATAAACATTTTCTGTAATTTTAAATATAAACTAGTTTCCTTAATCATAGAACGCTGTTATAAATCATACTGACTGACAAAAATCGAAAATTAATAAACAATTTACAAACTGTTTATGACAAATGTAACTTTTTTTATATTCGTCGCTACCATGTCAAACTATCGAATGTGAAAAAATGCATTTTTTATTACTTTTAAAAATGAGCCGATTGTCACCAGTAAGTTTTAATAGTATTTTTAGCAGGGTTGCTAGTTTGGCATCCTCTTTTAATTCAGAAATTTTGAATCAATACTAGAAACTTAAAATGGAAAATTTTCTTTTATTTAATAACAAACATTTCGTGATTACATACAGTAAAATGTATTTTCTCAAAATCAAAAAGTTGTCTCGATATCAAATTTCCGGTTTGAATTGGGCATCTGTGAATAAAAATGAATGCCAAACTGGAAACTCTGTTCTTCATAGAAATTTTATTACTACTTTTACTTCAGAATTCTAATGAAATTGAGTGGTGACAATCGGACCATTTTTCAAAGTAATGAAAAATTCGTTTTTTCCTATTCGATAGTTTGACATGGTAGCGACGATATATAAAAATCTTCAAGTTATAATCTTATTTGGATTAATAAATAAATAAATATATATATATATATATATATATATATATATACAGGGTGTAACTGAAATGCTTCAACAAACTTTGAGGGATGATAGTACTCATGAAGACGAACAAAAAATGCAATGGAACATGGGGTCGCAAATGAGGTTTAACCCCTTCAGGGGCAGTGGTATGTTTATGAAAGCGCTTAATTTTAATTCCAAAACGCCATAATGGCACCAGAATTTTGCTAAAATCTTTTCCATTTAATATGTATGTGAAATATAGCCTTTTTCTTATTTACAAACAAATTTTTTTTATAAATTCCGGTGCCAGTCATTTATTTCAACATTTTAGTACTAAAAGTAGTTTGCCCCTAAAAGGCTTAAAGGATAAAAATAGAGAAAATGCGTCTGAAAATGGACTGGCACCGGAATTTACAAAAAAAAAATTGTTTGTAAATGAGAAAAAGGCTATATTGCACATAAATATTAAATGGAAAAGATTTTAGCAAAATTCTGGTGCCATTGTGTCGTTTTGGAATTAAAATTAAGTGGTTTTTTAGACATACCACTGTCCCTGAAAGGGTTAAATGTCATTTGCGACCCCGTGTTCTATTGCATTTTTTGTTCATCTTCATGAGTACTGTCATCCCTCAAAGTTTGTTGAAGCATTTCAGTTACACCCTGTATATATATAAAACTTTCAAATGTTATTGCGATTTTGTCTTGACTAATTAAATAATGAATAATCATGAAAAGTTGTCATTTGTAATCTTATCTCATTTGTCAATCTGCAAGAACACCGGTAACAACTATTTGTTATCGAATAAATATTTTTTTCATTTTTTCATTTCCATTTATTTGTAAGCGTCTGGTGTTTGCAATTCATAACAGCAGATATAATAACATGAACATATCAAACATGCCCCTTTTATTTCTCTTTCTCTTGTTAATACATAGATAATCGATAAAAGAGATGTGTTTAATAAAAGAAATTACGTTAGAATATAAAGAAACAGAATGTGGCAAGAACAAAACTTTCTCTTGAATGATCATTAAAGAGAAAAATGAATAGTGATCATAGGAAGATCAAACCTGCGCGGTATTAATTTCAGAACATTGTTTTATTACTTACCCATCATACGTAGTATAGGGTAAGTCTTGTAATCGTCTTGAAAATCTAAAAAAAATTTTGACGGATTTATACGTTTCAGACACTGGAGATTCCCAAAAACCTATTTTTAGAAAAAAAAAATTGCCGTCCGTCTGTGTGTCTGTGTGTCTGTAAACGCTCTATCTCCTGAAAAAATTAAGATAGAGACTTGAAATTTGGTATGTACTTTGTATGTAATAATGGGAAGAAGCTTATTGAATTTCAGTAACCTCGATTATCCGGAACAATTTTTTTCAAACTCTTGAAATATTCGTTCTGATAAAAAGTATATAAAAATTTTCGAAATTGTTTATTTTAATTAGTGAATATAAAAGACAATAAAAAAACATAAATTTTGCATGAAGCAGGAAGTCGATCGGGTAATTATTTGCCAAGATATTTGTAATCCTATTTTCCGCCCTCTTCGATTTTTCATGACCCTGTATTTCATCCAAATTTCACTTCAAAGATATATTTTAATTGGAAATGAGACGCTTAATCAGATGCAATAAACCGCTTGTTAATAGGATTATTGTTTTTGGAGTTATAAGGATATTTCTTTTAAGCAATTCAGTAATCGAGCCTTTAAAGTTTATGACGTCATGAAGCCACGATTTTATTCGAATTTTGCATTTTATAAGTCGTTTACACATTTTTTATTTTAATATTTTATATTATGCATATCCATGATGGGTAAGTATTACGGTGACCCCCAACGACTAGTTTATATGTATTCATTCGTATGGTGTTGCCAGTTGGTAATTTTAGGTGCGTTCGTAATTATATAAATACCTAGCACCTATGGTCGTCGTGGACCATCCGTCTGTCGCATATAACAGCGCAAAAACTACCCAACCAAATGGCTTGAAATTTAAGATCTTTGCAGAATTTTGTTCAAATTTTATGAAAAACTTTAGAAGATATTAATAAAAATATTTATTAAGAAATTTGAATTTAAAAAAAAATCGCTGTTTTCTTGTTATAGGAGCTTTCGAGGTTTATTCGTCAAGCAACCGAGATAGTTATTTTATGACAGAAATGAATCTGCAGACGATATAATTCATTTCACAGAATTAAAAATCATCAAGATCTGAATATTTATATAACTAGCTCTAGTACGAACGCACCCCGTTTTTCGCGTTTGACGTACAATTTCCAACTTGCTTGTTCTGTCTTTGAACGGAACAGTTTTGGGCAAGAAAGTGCCAAGCAACATTTTTGGTGAAATAAAACTAACACTGTAATCTGTTGCTTAATATTGTAAATTATAACATCCAACATATAATTTGTTTCTATTATCACTTGGTGGTAGCATATGTAACAAGTTTCGTTTTTGCCCCAGATGTTTATGCCCCCAATGAAGAAAGCTAATTTACAAAAAACGTAATAGTAATATCATTAAAGTAATGCCATATTGTTACTCAGAATATCTTAAATGTTACTAAGACATTGGCGAAAAAAATTAGGTTATATATCTTGACTTGAGTATTTGATAAAATTTTCAAGTTGAAATATTTCAGAGGTTCAAAAATGTTGATTGGCACTCTCTTGCCCCGACCCCCTCAATTATTGGATTGTTCTGAAAGACCCTTCCGTTCGGGAAAACCAATTCGTATCAAAAATTCAGCTTGTCAATTAATTACAAATTAGTTATCAGAATTAATGTCGAATAATTAAATGATAGAATTTTCCGGTGCAAGCCAATTTTCGGAAACGGAAGGAATTTTCAGAACAACCCAATAAATCAATCACTTAATTTCCCTTTTCTTAACCACGCTCGTTTAAATAAGTCATTCACAGATTTATTAGCAGTTCCCGAATGTATTTTAGGACATGAGTTTCAAAACTCGTCTTATCCAGGATATAAAATTTTGGTAGATCAAGTTTTGATCCCAAATTCCTAATGGATAAGGCGAGTTTTGAAAGTAAAACATGCATTTACAATGCTAGAAATACACAAAAAACTAGTTTTGTCGATATTATCGCTCAAACCTTCGCTTTCGAAAGCTTGATTACGTGAACAGACTTTATTTTTTAAAATAGTATGACAGGGAAAGAGTATTAGTATTCCGAAATATTTTTTCTACATATTTTTTCTGGTGACAACAAACAAAACCTAAAATTCCATTGGTGAATGAATTTCAAATTAAATTTGATCAAATTAAAACTGGAATACAGTATGTTAATATTTTTATAACATAATTGTAAGGCATTGTTCCTTTAGCCCGCCACGGGTGATAAATCGCGAAATATTCTTTATGGTTACAATTGTATACGGGATACAAGAACGGATTAAATTATGCACCAAAACACACTCGAAAATAGGCCAACTGGCTGTGAAGCTGCAACAACGATATATTTTATACACTATTAAATGGAAAATATAAATAAAAACAAAGAGTGTAATATATATATTTTTAAGAATACGCTTTAACAAATTAATACAGGGTTCGTACGCTTTTACCACAATTTTTTAACATAATTTTTTGCCTTATTTAAATGCAGAAAAGTATTACAAATTATGCAATTAAACACAGTCTGTATAAACAGAGTGTATTAAAGTCTAAAATTTTTTGCTATTTAAATATTAAATTATATTCAAAAGTTGCGATAAAATCGTACGAACCCTGTAATAGTTTCATATTAAATTTTGATTATACATTGAGAAATAAATTTAGAGATTACAAAATGATATTTTAAATAATGTTTTTTTTTTATCTTTCCTGTTGCCGTATCTTAAAAAAGAAACAAAGCACAAATTATGTATACATATTTTTAAAATTCACTGGTTCGTGTGAAAAAAAAATGTGCAAAAAAAGCGCCGAATTATCCATAATCGGTATCGGTGCGAATGCCAAATTAATGTATTGTAATGGACATATTTTGGAACAATCAGGACTGCATTCAAGAAAATTGGCGTGATTCTCAAGATAAATATGGAACGCTTGTAAAAGAGTGTATTTTAAATTTTTTTTTTTACTTTTCTACGTAATAAATTTGTGATGTACGGGTTCAGATTGATCTGAGACTCCCTGTATTTTTGACTGTGTTTGGACACTGGTTTCCTTTGGAAAATTCGCCTGTTATTTGCCACTACCATCTCTTCGTCTGTTAAAATTGTTTAATGTAATGCGATGTACCCCTCCTCAAAGTTTGTACAACCAGTTCCGGGACACCCTGTAATTTGTTTCATTAAGAACAGCATGTATGTGTGTTTAACGAGGCAGAATTTACCCTTATCTTATTATGAAATTTTAATTATTTTTTTAAAGGTTTGGCGAAATCGGTGCAATTAATGGAAAAACTAATTATGCCTTTTACGTTGTTTTCTTTATAAATATATTTTTTGAAACATATTCATAAATGTACATTTAAATAAAACTTTTAAATTCTCGAAAGAAAGAACAATTTTATAAAGGTGAAAATCATTAGGATAAACTTTAAATTAGCTTTACATTTTTAGCACATTTAATATATATATATATGGAATAATATTAACATTTTCCTTCATTTAAGTTTTTATTCGAAAACCGGCTCAAGAAAACTTCCTTCTGAAAATGCTGCCATATATGTATGGTCCCTTACACAATGCTCGCAGCGTTCCTGAAAGTTTCTACCTTTGATACTACTATTCTAAAAAAAAAAGTGTGATACATTTCGATTACAGATATTAAACGAATATAAGCTCAAAAAAGTCCTTCCGGCCTGTGTACCGGGAGGAAAAGGTGGCTTTCCTATATCTTCGTTTTAAAATTTTAGCTAATGTTACACGAAAACAGCAAGCTAAAATGCAAAGAAAACGTTTACAAAAGATTCGTTAATACTGAATTAGAATATTAAATTCGCCAAATTATTGAGCTATAGACAAATTGGCTTCATTTATGAAGACTTATTTAGGTCGCCAAATTTGGCGATATTTTACCAAATCTCGCCAATTTTTGCCAGAATTTGGCGCTAATAGATATGAATATATAGTTTTTTGCGTATGATTGGGAAAATTATTACAACAATGAAAATATTTGTAATGTGCTGTTTTGTTTCAAAATGTCAGCCACCCTAGAATTTCAAACTGCTCTATGTCAGCTATTTTTTAAGATAGAGGCAAAACAAAAAATGCTCTGGAATCCTTCTATCAAGGCCTAACACTTAATTAAAAAATAACTTTGAATTTTAAATTTTTTTTTATTTATTTTAGTTTTAAATCTTTAAGTGACTGCCATCTTGAAACAAGATGGCGGACAAGGCTGGCCAACGAGCTTGGTAGAGACATTGGTGCGCTTAATACACACAATTAGTTTCATTGAAATCGATTTATAAATACGAGCGTTATCGTATGACATAAGTCAGATATATGTATGGATATATCTCTATATATAAATCAACATTTGAACAGAGGGTGGTTTTGGGCTCTGGGGCCATGATCGGTAAAAATATATCAAAATTTTCTGGAACTGCTTTAATAGGTAGCTTTATACTTTTTTGTATTGAAAGCTACCTAAAAGGGGCTTTTGTTTAGACCCTGTCTTTTTTGCCACCTACTTTTACCCAGCTTGTACTTCGATCCTTTTTCAAATATGTTCTGAAAAATAATTGTTTTTCACATTTTTATTGTTTTAACTTCTTAACTTTTTATTACTTTTACTTAACGTTAATGCTGTTAATTAGTATTATATTTGCATAAATTTCTCACTATCTTTAAACTCGTTACAGCAGTGACTATAATTACAGCTAAACATAATCTGAATGACTCCATCTATTGGTGAGACATCTCATTTTTCGGCGAAGTGTAAAGTAGATGTCAACTCGGAAGTCCTTGAAATCTGCCTCATACTGTTAGGAATTGTTCTAAAGAAATATAAGATGGAGATTATTGTTTTAAAATAGTGGTAGCAAAGGTTGAATTATTTAGGAACGCAGCGAGTCTGCTTGCTTCACCATTACTTTATGAGCAAAAATAATTTGTTTCTCTATTATAAGCACAGAATTGCCAAGTCTCCGGCTTTTTGCACATCAGTAGTTTTGTAGAGAAAATGTTGTTCTTTTAAATCGCAAAATGCTCCGATTAAATAAAACAACATTTTCTGTACTAAATTACTGGTATCCTAAAAGCCGGAGACTTGGCAGGTCTGCAGGCATAATTATTCTTCAAAAAAATTATTAAAAAAGTAAAACATATACGTACAATAAAGTGTAAAAATCCCATGAATATTTGATATGATTTTTCAAATAATTTAATATTTATCTATTTTTCCTTAGTCATAGAAAGTTATTTTAAATAAATTCTTTTGTATTCCCTTACCAATTCAGGTATCTCATCTGGAATTGGTTCAAAATTAGGAGACCAGCTCTAGAAGTCAAACCTCTCTTGAGTCTCTGGCACCCTTTCTTTCAGAGAAGTGCCTTGGCACTTTCTCCGACACGCCAGCAACAACAACAGCTCCTTGATTAAGGGTTGGTACATATACGTCCCCGTGCATTAATTTTGTATTATTTTCGTACCATTTTTTGAAAAATAATATCTGCCCTACCCTACACGTAAAATGGGATATTTTTAAGAAAAATCTACCACAAAGAAACGGTTTAGTAAATTGTGGGACGACTGAATATAAAATAGTCGCCAGTCATTGCGACTATCAAAAGATTAGCAGGAAAAACTGAATATAAAAACAGTCGCCAGCCCTGGCGATTATCAAAGGATTTACGCCAAAAGGGTATCAACGAAACTTATTATTTTACTCGAAAGAATTTCCATTTCACACGTTGACGGACACTTGCGGCTATAGCCGCCAAAGCGAAATTCACAATGTGGCATGACGTCTATAGCCGCCCAAAACGAAACGGTCGTTTTTAGACACTACGGCTATAACAGCACAAATGTGCATTTACCGGCGTACAAGTAGAAGCCCAGTGTCATGTTTTGGAAACAATTTTTTAGGTTGAAGTTCGTTTTCCACTTGTTATTCGAGTTGCAGCTTCATTATGCACGTCATGTGGTTGTGAAGGGAGCAGTGCAATCTAATTAAAGGTGCTGAATTAATCAAAATTAAGTTTATTTAAGCAGAAAGAGTAAAATTATACTTCTAATATTCTAAAAATTACAAAAACATATAGTGTCAATTATCGAACTTCACTTGTTCCTACTATCCGTCAATGTGTTAAAATAAAAGCCCCCGTGGCATGGATGTAAGTATGTCAGTCATATGTAAATGTAAAAAGAACGTGGTAATTAACTGTGGAGTTTCCATCGGCAAGATAATTTATAAATAAAAAGAAATTACACTGTTCTATGGAATTAAAATCTTCCGACAAGACCATTTTGTTATCGTTATTTCAAAGGTAAAAACTCTTATATGTATTATAAAAATTAAATAGTAATAACTTCGAACTGTATGGTAAATATATCGTAATATATTATATAATAATATGTGTAATAATAATGTAATAATATGTGTAATAATCTATCGTAAATATAGTAAAATAGTTATAACTTCGAAGTAAAAACTTCGTTTTGTGGCTGAGGTTTGGTCACAAAAAATTATATTTACTTTTACTGTGTTTTACATGCATTTCATTCAGCTGTCTGTCGGGACTGTGATATACTGGTTAATGTGGCGTCGGGTCCACTGGGGAAGTGTTTGCAATATGCTTTCGAATGTTTTATGCATTTGATTTACGTATTGTGACATTCTGGCCGAAACCCACTGCCACAACTTATCTTGGTTAATTTTCATTCTGAAACGTGGCTACTATTTTATAATTTACCCACTGCCGATGAAGCCAGATCCTTTTAATTCTGTTATTTTGTTCTGGTTTGATTTGTTAAAAAAAATTCTTTGATGTTTCTTTATTTTGCGCTGGATAATGTTTAAATATGGTGTGAAATTCTGATTCTGCCAAAAAACTTGCAAAATGTGGTCTACTATATATAATTTGCTTTGTTATTTACGGTTATAACTGTTATCACTGTATATATAGAAGTATGGTCCCACACCAACCTCATTAAAAAATACATTATCTTTAAAAATAATTGAATTGTCGATTTGTGTATTAAAATTTTATAAAATTAAGATATTTGCAGTATATATATGTAATTAAGACATTGTTTACAAACAAGAATACGTTAAGGCATATTGAAACATTAGAGTGGGATTTCGCTCACCATATGCGGCCAATGTCTGAAAAAAAATGCCTTGCATTAATTGAGGGAGTATTAAAAAAACTGTTTACTTCACGATCTTAAAATCAAATTAAATGAAAACACATCAAGCGACGGAAACCTGTACACTAATTTAAAAAATATTTCAAATGTTTGTCAAGAGATGATACTGCCATATATTCCAACATCACAATCTTCAATTACTACTATTTTTATACAGAAATATTTGCTTTGTAAAATCGTAAAATCTCTATAATTAAATAAATAAACATTTGTATAGGAGAAAAGTGGTATTCAAAAATAGGGAGGTTGAAAACTATGTACTGCACACTGTGAAACTGGAAGAATGTTGAATCTAACATGTAAATCTTAAATAAAAGTTAGAAGGATTAAGTAGGTAATTGTCAAAGGATTAAGTAAGTAAATTAAATTATGAATAAAAGCAGCATGTTACAATACTTAGGAAACATTTAAGGAGACCAAACTGGTCACCAGCGGCGGCTAGTTAATTCAATGATACCCCATGATAGGTAATGATTCTAGGTTAACATGGTGATCACGTTATATTTATTATGCAGTCATATCATTTCTGTACTACTGAATTTAAAAATGCAATTTGTATACTAAATTTTTTTAATTACATCAATCCTATAATCTACTGACAGTTTTTTGGATAGATGTTTACGGAGAAATGGGTATTAAATGGAAAAAGAGTCTAAATATGGATTTCAAGATCTGAAATTTTCAAAGCTAGGCTTAAGTTTCCCATTGGAATTTTCAGTAAATGTCAACAAATGATAAAATGTTGCCAACTTAACCCTTTCAGGGGCAAGCATTTGTGTTCCTGTAACGTTGAATTCCCACCGGAATTTAGGAAAGAATTTAGTTCAAAATAACAATAAACAATTTTTCAACTTTTTCTCGTCAAAGTTCAAAAAGTAAAATTTAATTCAAAGTTTCTGGTTTAAATCGGATTAAAATTAGGTGGTATATAATATCAGTACAAAAACCCTTAACGGGTTAAAAGTGTTGACGCAGCACTTTCTTTTGGCTCTATGAATTTTAAATATGGGTCTTAAAAGCAATGATATCAAATTTAAGTGACGCTACGTTAATAATTTTTTTTTAAATCATAATTTTCTTTTTAGTTTTATTTATGTTCACAGGTGCAATTATTATCTTAATATGAAAAAATATATAAAATTTATTCGCTGATGCTTTTTCATTCACATCTCTCATGAATTCAAAATATGGGTTTTAAAAGAAATGATATCAAAATTTGAGTGACACCTTGACGTTAATTTAATAGGACTCTTTTAAAATTCAATTTAAATTATTTTTGGTTTGTCTTCTAAAGTATATTTACACATACAAACAATACTTTTAATTTTTCAATACACTTTTAAATATATTACTTTCACTGAGCCTATATTATGTATTGAAATGTATTTATTTCAATAAATTGATTTATCTTCTGTGCCACGCTATCCAAAATCATAAGTAAAATTTATGTAAATGATTATTTTGCGTCATATTATCCCCTTGCATACATTTCCCTTTGTTTGGATACTATGACGCAAAATAATCATTTACATAAATTTTACTTATGATTTTGGATAGCGTGGCACAGAAGATAAATCAATTTATTGAAATAAATATATTTCAATACATAATATAGGCTCAGTGAAAGTAATATATTTAAAAGTGTATTGAAAAATTAAAAGTATTGTTTGTATGTGTAAATATACTTTAGAAGACAAACCAAAAATAATTTAAATTGAATTTTAAAAGAGTCTTATTAAATTAACGTCAAGGTGTCACTCAAATTTTGATATCATTTCTTTTAAAACCCATATTTTGAATTCATGAGAGATGTGAATGAAAAAGCATCAGCGAATAAATTTTATATATTTTTTCATATTAAGATAATAATTGCACTTGTGAACATAAATAAAACTAAAAAGAAAATTATGATTTAAAAAAAAATTATTAACATAGCGTCACTTAAATTTGATATCATTGCTTTTAAGACCCATATTAAAAATTCATAGAGCCAAAAGAAAGTGCTGCGTCAACACTTTTAACCCGTTAAGGGTTTTTGTACTGATATCATTACTTTTTTAAGGTTATTGATGAAAATGTCAATTAGTCGAAATTAAGTATAGGGTATAAATTAATCATTAGAATAAAATTTTAAAGAAATGCTAAAAAAGACCCCTTGGACCCCAATAAAATATGAGGGTGGTGGCCCAGGGAGAGGAATCCAAGACTCAACTTTTAAATTATACAGCGAGAGAGTAACACAATTAGAAGTATGAAAATGCATGGCAAAACCCGATTGTTCCATCTTCCTCCGCCAAAGGGCGCAATCTTTTCTATACAAACATAGCTGAAAATTTTCAGGCTGTCGATTCCGAGTCAAATGAGCCATACATCGTCGTGATCGGTCCCATAGAACCCGATAGGGAAGTGCCCCTGGTGGTGAAACTTGGAACTACAATCAATATATCCTGTCGATGTCGAGTCGAATGAATCAAACTGCATTGTGATGGGACCCATAGGACTTGAGATAGCTGCAAAATCCGTTAGTTCCATCTTCCACCACCAGGGGGCGGACTCTGTTCCATGCAAACATAGTTGAAATCTTTGAGGCTGTCGATTTCGAGTCGAATGAGCAATACCTCGTCGTGATGGGGCGCATAGGACCCGAGATAAGAAAGCGCCCCTGGTGGTGAAACTTGTAACTAAAATCTATATATCCTGTTGATGTCGAGTCGAATGAATCAAACTGCATTGTGATGGGACCCATAGAACTCGAGTTAGCAGCAAAATCCGTTAGTTCCATCTTCCACCACCAGGGGGCGCACTCTGTTCTATACAAACATAGCTGAAATCTTTCAAGCTGCCGATTTCAAGTCGAATGAGCAATACCTCGTCGTGATCAGGCCCATAGAACACAAGATAGGAAATCGCCCCCTGGTGGTGAAACTTGTAACTAAAATCTATATATCCTGTCGATGTCCAGTTGTATAAATCAAACTGCATTGTGAAGGGACCCACAGAACTCGAGTTAGCTGCAAAATCCGTTAGTTCCATCTTCCACCACCAGGGAGCGCACTCTGTTCTATACAAACATAGCTGAAATCTTTCAGGCTGTCGATTTCGAGTCGAATGAGCCATACCTCATCGTAATCGGGCCCATAGAACACGAGATAGGATAGCGTCCCCTAGTGGTGAAACTTGGAACTAAAATCGATATATCCTGTCGATGTCGAGTCAAATGAATCAAACTGCATTGTCATGGGACCCATAGAGCTCAAGTTAGCTGCAAAATCTGTTAGTTCAATGTTCCACCACCAGGGGGCGCACTCTGTTCTATACAAACAGCTGAAATTGTTGAGGCTGTCGATTTCGAGTTGAGTGAGCCATACCTTGTCATGATCGGGGCCATAGAACCTGAGATAGGAATGCACCCCCTGGTGGTCAAACTTGAATCTAAAATTGATATATCCTGTCAATGTCAAATTGAATGAATCAAACTGCATTGTGATGGGACCCATAGAACTCGAGTTAGCTGCAAAATCCGTTAGTTCCATCTTCCACCACCAGGGGGCGCACTCTGTTCTATACAAACATAGCTGAAATCTTTCAGGCTGTCGATTTCGAGTCGAATGAGCCATACCTCATCGTAATCGGGCCCATAGAACACGAGATAGGATAGTGTCCCCTAGTGGTGAAACTTGGAACTAAAATCGATATATCCTGTCGATGTCGAGTCAAATGAATCAAACTGCATTGTGATGGGATCCATAGAACTCAAGTTAGCTGCAAAATCTGTTAGTTCCATGTTCCACCACCAGGGGGCGCACTCTGTTCTGTACAAACAGCTGAAATTGTTGAGGCTGTCGATTTCGAGTTGAGTGAGCCATACCTTGTCATGATCGGGGCCATAGAACCTGAGATAGTAATGCACCCCCTGGTGGTCAAACTTGAAACTAAAATTGATATATCCTGTCAATGTCAAACTGAATGAATCAAACCATGTTGTGATGGGACCCATAGAACTCGAGTTAGTTCAAAATCCATTAATTTCCCCTTCCACTGCCAGGGGCGCACTCTGTTCTATATGAACATAACTGCCCCTAGTGGTGAAACTAAAATCAGTAAGTTCTATTGAGGTCGAGTCGAATGAGCTAAACTGCATCACGATTAGGAATGCACAACCTGTGGCCCGTGATGGGTAACTGGTGGCCCGCAGAGACCATACATGCCAACCTATCCAAAAATTTCGAATTTCCTTAATAATTCGTGAGAAAAATGCGCAAATTTTGTCCATAGATCGTAGGAAAATATGAATTTCATCGATCAGGTGCATAAAATTATGAATTTCATCGACTGGATGCAAATTTTGTCGAATGGGCATGGAAAAATCACAAATTTCGCCATTTTGTCGCTAGAAAAAGAAACGCAAATTTCAATAATCGGTCAACAGAAACCAGAGATGCCAAAATCGGTAATTCTGGAGTTGTAAATTTCGTCAATCACTCAAAATCTTGAATTTTGTAAATCAGTTGAAAAAACCTGCAAATTTTGTCGATAAGGCACTTAAAATCGCAAATTTCATGGATCGAGCAATGAATTTCCTCGAATGGCATGGAAAGATCGCGAATTTCAACGAACAGTCGCGGAAAAAATTTGCAAATTGTCCATAGATTGTGAGAAAACATTATGAATTTTGTCTATCGGTTCTGCAAAATTATGAATTTTGTCGATAGGCATGGAAAATCGCAAATTTCGTATATTGGGCGTGGAAAAATCAAGAATTCCATCGAATGTTTGTGAAAAAATTGTAAATTTCAACAAACAGAAAAAAAAAAAAAAAAAATGAAAATTTTGCCATTGTCTAGAGAAGAAAAATTGTGAATTTCATTAAATGGCCGACGGAAAGCATATCAGTTGAAAATCACGAATTTTGTCAATCAGGCACAGTAAAAACATGAATTTTGTGGATCGGGAGAAGAAAAATCATAAATTTTGTTGAACGCATGCATAAAAATCATGAATTTTGTTTATCGGGCATATAAAAATCATTACTTTCGTCAAACGGATCCATAAAAATCAAGAAAGTCATCAATCGGGTGCGTAAAAATCTTGAATTTCATCAATCAGGCGTGTAAAAATATAGGACAAAATTGCCATTCGCCAATCGGCGAGTAATACTGAAAATTTGGCGACTGACTTTACTGCCACCACTGGTCAAACTTAATAGTCCCAATTGCGATGATTGAATGGAAAAAGATTTTTTCCCCGCTGTCGCTCGACAAATTTCGAAACCATTTGGCGAATTTCACGATTTTTTCTCCGAAATTATTTGACGGATTGTGACTTTTTTTCTTCTCGAAGCCATTCGACGATATTCGAAAAAATTTTCCCCTGAAACCAGTTGATGAATTTTGTGATTTTTCCACTATCAATGAATTTTGTGATTTTTCTGCTATCGATTGATGAATTTCGTGATTTATCGACTATCGATTAATGAATTTCACGACTTTTTCCATGAACGAACAAATTGTGCACTTTTTTTCCACTGCTATTCGACGAATTTTGCAATTCTGTTCCGCGATTATTAGACAAATTTCACTATTTTTCTCCCGAGATCATTTGATGAATTTTGTGATTTTTTTCCCCCGAACGTATTTGACGAATTTCTCTAATTTTTTCACGACAGTTAGACATAATGAATTTTTTTCCTGCAATGCCTGATTTCTTTCCCTAGACCATTTAACGAATGTCGCGATTTCTTTCCCAACACTATTTGACAAATTTCGCCGTTTATTCCACAATCGTTTGACAAATTTCTTAAATTTTTTATCAAGTATTTGTAAATTTGTTATTGGTCATTGCTGAAAAACAGGAGTAAAAAAATCCATGTACTGGCCAGTGGTCACTGAGTAAAAAAGTTGAAACCTATACATAAAAGTTGAACCTATACATAAAAATCATGAATTTTTTAGAACGGGAACATAAAAATCACAATTTTGTCAAGTAGCCGCATAAAAATCACAAATCCATCTAGTGGGTGCATTCTTCCAAATTTGCAACCGAACAGTGCTGTATGTATGGATAATGCTAATTATCCCCCCCCCCCTACCCAACATCTCCTCGAAACAAAATTCTCTCTGTGCTACTGATATTGGTCCTCGACAACCTAACAATTTTTTAAGTGGCTCTTCGCCTAAAAAGATTGGGCACCTCTACTATCAATTAACAATAAATTAACCTATCGCTTGTGTCATGTATTCATGAGCGGTGATGGCAATGCAAATTCTTGTTTACAAGAATAAGACTCATATTAGTTATTTTATTATTTATTTATTGTTTGTTTACTTATTTTGATTTGATTTTCTTGTCCTTTTAGAAATTGACTTTAGATTGTTACTTAAATGGTGAGATGATTGTCAATTACCTGTTTTATCGATAAAAATGATACAAGGTAAGGAAATTGCATCGTGTCGAGTGAATATTTAGGAAGTATTTTAAAACCCGCAGACTAAAGAAGATTTGTGTTTTACTTGTTAGCTATACTTTGCAACTCTCCAAATTACTGCAATGTAAATATAGTATGAAGTTAACTTTCCTCTGTTGTATAGCTAATTTTATTGGAAAAAAACCCTGAAAATGCATTGTTGTAGTAATCAATTATTTTTGCAGTTGTGTAAATTCTGTCATAACAATTTTCAACTAAGGGAAATCTTACATTGGACATTTAATCACAGTATTTTAAATAAGAAAACTTAAAATATTTGCAAATTAAAGAAATGAAAAGAGATTTTGTTTAAAATTACATCTAAATTTTTTTTTTTTTTTTTTTTTTTTTTTTTTTTTTTTTTTTTTTTACAAAAAATGCAAAATTCGCCAGTCATTCGGGAAATTATCACAAAATTCTACTAATAAAATGGGACCGTAAACAAACCGGTTCAAAATGTGTCTTTTTAAAAATTAAATTCCATCCCAGCAGCCCTGTTGTTATGTTAGTCGAGCACTAGCTGATCGACAAAATTTTTTAATCTCGCCAACCTTTTTTTTCTGACCAATCTTTAACATAAGCTAATAAAGTATAGCCAACATTTTAACATTCCTATATAGTATCTTAAAAAACTTACTTAAAAATAGCTGAAATATAATCTTGATAAAATACGTAAACACAAACATATCAATACAAATAACAAAATCTCATGTAATCGGGTAGGGGAGACCGGTACACAGTGGACCACTTTTTCAGTTAAATTTTTTTTTCTCTTTAACAGACTGACCAATCTGTATGAAAATATTTTTGAATATTCCTTAAACCTTCTTACATCCATCATAATTTTCTCACAACATAGTTTTCAATACATTAAATATATATATATATATACACTGGTCCACCCACCAGGGTACAGTGGACCACTATTAGGTATTATCTAAAATATAATATAAATCTATTTTTCATTAATCTAATTCTTTTTTGTTGCCTCTTCATTCGCAAAATAACATAGTAATATAAATTTTGAAACAAAAACAAAAAATTAATTATATTTTGAAAATAATAACAGATTAATACAGGAACAATTGCAATTTAGTTGAAGTTATTACTTAAGTACAAAAAAAAATCAGCTCACAATAAAATTTGCAAATGAAATTCCAAAATACTTATCAGTAAGATTGAGCCTGGAATTTTCAAGAAATAATTTTGGGTCTGCGAGCAACATTATGAAATCATTGACATCAACAGCAGATTCATCTACAGTTTCGGGAGAAATAAACTGATTTCCATTCAATTTGCATCTCATGAATCTTACTTGAATAGAATCATCAACAATTAGACTACAGTTATATTTATCAAAGGCAGTAAATACAAAACAAAATATTTCTTACTATGTTAAAAAAAAAAAAAATATTTTTATTTGTTTACTTTATTTTACAGTTAATTCTACTTTAAAACAATCTTTCTTTATAGAAAACAATCATTACATATTTTGAACATTCTGCATTAGAGGAGCAGAGGACCACTGTGCCCCAGGAGTGGGTGGTCCACTGTACCCCATATTGAAGTTCAATAAATAATCATATTAATATTGTTTATAGCTTTCTTTTAAACATAATAACTTTAAAGTAAAATAAAAACAAGTATCTTAGCTTTTCAAAAAAGCTGTTTTATTTTATTTATCTACAACCTTTAATTACTAAAAAAATAAAAATATGATGATGAAAAATTTTACTTTTAGAAGCTCAAAACAACAAAGCAGGATAAAATAGTTCAATCTGAGCTAAACATACTTTCTGAAGGCTATAAATAATCATTGCAGTGCTGTTGTCTATTAGGATAGAAGAGAAGCTTAAAAAAAATTTAAATAAATAAAATATTAGGGGGTGGTCCACTGTGTCCATAGGTTCACTGTGTACCGGTCTCCCCTATATTAATGATAGGCTTAGTCAATAAAAAAAATGTTAAAGTAAGCCATAACATAAATTAGAAACATTGTATTTCATAATGAAAACATCGTATCTAATTTTATATACATAAAAGTGAAAACTTACGTTATATAAATTCCCTATATAATATACCAAAGTTTCATCACAATTAAACGTATTTCAATCACACTGAAATAAAAAGTTTTAGTTATTAAATTTGTGTGGGGTGAATGATGGGAAAGTATGATTTGGAGAGTTGGAAAATATAGCTAACAAGTAAAAAACCAATCTTCTATCGTCATCTGATTTTTAAAAGACTTCTTTAAAAGATTCACTGGCCATAATGCAATTTCCTTATATTATTTTTAACGATAAAACAGGTAATACTATTGACAATTATCTCACCATTTACGCCACAAATTGCATCAAAAGACAATTTCTAAAAGGACAATCTAATCAAAATAAGTAAACAAACAATAAATAAATAGTAAAATACCTCATATGAGTGTTATTCCTAAACAACATTCGCGACTCAAAACAAACAGATGATTGATTCGTTGATTAGAGTCTGTTTCAAATTAACTGATAAAAAAAAATCTGAATATTTTTTTTCCTTTAAAAAATGACAAATTAAATATATAAATAATAATTAAATTGTACATATATAATTATAAAATATTTCAATATTTTAATCAAGGAATCTAAATATTTTTCGACTTAATGAAGATTTTGAAATAAGAAATTCTTTATTATAACAAAAAAGAAAAATATACAAACAATAATTTAATTTAATACATATATATTACATATTAAAAATTGCATTAAAAACTGTTTTCGTATTTTAAAAAAAAAAGAATCTAAATAGTTTTTCAGCGATATGGATATGCTTTAACGTTTAACTGTAACCGTAATAGGCAAGAGCTTCCTTATTGCGCAGTAATAAAAAGCAGTGAAAAGGCTGAAGATCTGTAATGTTAGTCTACCAGAAAAAGCATAAGAAAATAGTCCGATTTTAAAAGTGGATTATATCGAAAACAAGAGTTTTCCTACGTTAGCGCAATATCTTAAACGCTTCATCTAAAACTGATTAATATAATATATTAATTTTAAAAAAATCGTTCGATCCATTTTCGAGATAACAACTCTGTGCCCATTACACCATTACATTTTCCATTTTCGCTTAAAATTTGGTTTCCAGATCTCAAAATCTACTGCATGTAGAAATCTATAAATTTCAGGATAGAGTTAGGCCATAGATATAAGACTAATGTGAAAAAATCGAAACGGTATGCCTCATATTTACTGAGATATTAAATGTCGGCGTTTCGATTTTCCTTTGATGTCCTGCTAGCTGTATATATGAGAGTGACGGAATCTTCGGTTTTGGGCTTACGGTTTTCGGTTTTTCGCTGCGTCACTCAAGAGACTACCGTCTCTTATGATATACCACCGCCCCTCATAGGGTTAAAATGTACTTATTTTATTACGGAAATTGATCATATTATAATAACAGACGATATAATTCATTTCGCTGAAACTAGTTGTAG
The DNA here is from genome assembly GCA_963931845.1 of Maratus michaelseni. Classification (NCBI taxonomy): domain Eukaryota; kingdom Metazoa; phylum Arthropoda; class Arachnida; order Araneae; family Salticidae; genus Maratus; species Maratus michaelseni. Next base: position 80,966,521 of record OZ007598.1, read on the forward strand.
TACGAACGCACTTCATTTGTCATGATTCACGTACAACTTCCAACTTGTTACTTTTACAACTGTTGTAAAAACATACCACGAAAATAGTTCTTGAAAAAAGAGACAAGTAGGTGCATTGTGCTTAGCCCCTGAAATGAAATCGAAGAACAGGTTTGTGTTTTTAAAATAGTATTCTCACAAGTTGACGAAGTACATCGCAAACTATTGATTAAAATTTGTACTGTTTTAAAAATGGCAGCATGGAAAAAATATGAGTTCTTTATAAACATATCACTTATTCCAGCTTTGTTTTTATTACAGTTAATGAATTGTCCATACATATATATATATATATATATATACATGGTGTATCGGAAATGCTTCAACAAACTTAGAGGGATGATAGTACTCATGAAGACGAACAAAAAATGCAATGAAACATGGGGTCGCAAATGACATTTAACCCTTTCAGGGGCAGTGGTATGTTTATGAAACCACTTAATTTTAATTCCAAAACGCCACAATGACACCAGAATTTTGCTAAAATCTTTTCCATTTAATATGTATGTGCAATATAGCCTTTTTCATATTTACAAACAAATTTTTTTGTAAATTCCGGTGCCAGTCATTTATTTCAACATTTTAGTACTAAAAGTACTTTGCCCCTAAAAGGCTTAAAGAATGAAAATCGAGAAAATGCGTCTCAAAATGGACTGACACCGGAATTTACAAAAAAAAAATTGTTTGTAAATAAGAAAAGGGCTATATTGCACTTACATATTAAATGGAAAAGACTTTAGCAAAATTCTGGTGCCTTAGTGGCGTTTAGGAATTAAAATTAAGTGGTTTCATAAATATACCACTGCCCCTCAAAGGGTTAAACGTCATTTGCGACCCCATGTTCCATTGTATTTTTTGTTCGTCTTCATGAGTACTATCATCCCTCTAAGTTTGTTGAAGCATTTCAGATACACCCGGTATATATTTTTGCAACAGTGTCATTTTTTTATCACCTATGTATTTAAATACGAATATAGAAACATAATAAATGCACGTATTTCAGAATATTTCTTTTACAAAACTTTATATTATATTTTATCTTTTTCAGCTCAAAAGAGAATTCATATATTTGTTTTGCTTGTACTTATTTCAAAATTCAGCTTACTTGAGAAACTGAATATTTAAAGAAAGTATACGAAGAGTTTCTGTGAAAAAACTATTCTACTTTGTAAAAAACATGAAAAAAGAAAAGTACAAACATATACTGAAACACTGGAATAAAATGCATAAGAAAATATTTCAAAGGTCAATATGGATTTTTTATATAGTAAAGTATATTCAAATATACATATATACCAGTGGACCCGTGCAAGGATCTCGCTGTGCAGTGTAATAAGTTTCAGCAATCTAATCTAGCAATATCTATTCTTTCTTACAAGGAGAGTGCCAAGCTTGGTAATCACAGATTTTGATTATTTTTATATATGTTGTAGGGTAGAAGCCCCTTAGTCTCAGGTTCAATGGATTTTATACAACGCTCCTTAGTTCTCGAGAAATGGGGGGTCTAATATTATAACACAACTTAAATACTTACTTTGTAACAGACTGATTACGTTGGTCGTAGCTCAGTCAGTATGGCATCTGCTCGTTGTTCGGAGGGCCCGGGTTCGATTCCGGACCGTGCTACGTTTGTTTGTTTTTTCATTTTTTTAATAAATATACTTGTAATTATAATTTAATAATCTCAATAAAAAAATTTGTTAGCATAATTAAATTTTAATTTAGCATTTTTGACTTTTTAAAACATTATTAAACATTTCTCATCATTTAAAGAGCTTTAAAATAATTCGATCTATTATTGACTAGTAAAAATTCAAATATCTTTACAAAATCAGCATATTTATTATCGAATTATAAAATTATTCTCCCATCGCAATAGAACACGAAGATATTTCAGATGCTGGATTATTTGTTAAAAATCCATTGTTTTGCAATAACATTTTACAGTACTTCAACGCATTTGTGACATCGCTTTTCTGATTTTCATCGAATCCCGACCCTTCAAATTAATCTTCTTGTGAACTACAGCTTGCTTCTTCCATTTTTATACGATTATAAGCTGTTATAGAATGATACGCACCTGTGCGATGAAGATTGAAAACAAAAACCACTTAACTACAACAAACTAAAAAAAAGAAAAACCAAAGTCTGTTGTGGCGTCCTCTAGTTACAATAAAATAAAACAAATATTTTGTAATTAAATTCTTATGCTAAATTTTAATATAATTATGCTTCTTACTTTAAAAACCGAGTAGTATTATCATCGCATTGACTTCCCTTGTTAAGGCAATTTATAAATGATGTTTCTTTACAATCACCAATTGACGCAATTGTTCAATATCGTTGGATTTATAAAGCATATATGGAATACATTTTAAAAGTGATTTTTTTAAAATCAAAAATGCTAAATTAAAATTTAATTATGTTAACAAAATTTTTTATTGAGATTATTAAATTAAAATTACAAGTATATTTATTAAAAAAGTGAGAAAAACAAGCGTAACTCCGCCCGGAATCGAACCCGGGCCCTCCGAACAACGAGCAGACGCCATACTGACTGAGCTACGACCAACGTAATCATTCTGTTACAAAGTAAGTATTTAAGTTGTGTTATAATATTAGACCCTCCATTTCTTGAGAACTAAGGAGCGTTGTATAAAATCCATTGAACCTGAGACTAAGGGGCTTCTACCCTACAACATATATAAAAATAATCAAAATCTGTGATTACCAAGCTTGGCACTCTCCTTGTTAGATGCAGGATTATATCGAAAAAAAAAAAATAAGGATAACAAAATATCTTCAAACAACATTAAACAAACCATAATAACATCTCATTTATTCCATCAAAGTTACAATAGAAACTGATTGAAGATAGCAAAAAGCACGCGCGAGAAAAAATTTAACAATCGTATTTTTACTGCATTAGAAGATGGCGTCTTCCGTTTCTTGAAAAACATGAAACAAAGAAAAATATATTGAATGCACTTAAAATACAATTTAATCTAATATAACAAAACATATATTTTATTCTACACGTGAAATACCACTGTTTTGATTTATCGATAGCGTCTTTTTCTTCTAAACAGTAATACCATAATCTAAACAGTAAACTAATAAAACCATAAATATAAAATAAATCCGTGTACAGAAATCTTACTTTATATCTTTTGTACTATTTATTTATGTATAATCATTGCTGAGCATCATATAATGCGGTATTTTACTTTTGTGGCAACAAGAATTCGAAAAATAATTTCATTTAGCTTCTGAAAACAAAGCCGATTTAATTAACAGAAATTTTAAATCAAAAACCATGTTGTCACGAAGTGTGAGTGTACTTTGTCAGAAGCCTCTTCAAAAAACCTTTCGAATGATACCTCATTCGTTGTTGTGCGTTTCGCAAATTCGTAGAATAAGGGATGTTGGCAACAGAAATAATACATCTGATATTTCAGGTTTTAATGCATAAGTTAATAAACTGGTTCCATCCAGTCTTTTTTTTTTTTTTTTTTTTTTTACCTTACAAAAATGTACAATCCATTCAAATAAAAAAAAAGAAACTGTCGGAAAGCTGATTTATGATAAAAATTTAGAGTATTTAGAATTTTTACATGCTGAATTTCCTCGTTTTAGAATTTGTGGTAATGAAAACAGGTTTATTGCCGAAACGTCAGTTGAGGCTTACTGTGGAGACGCGAAAATTTTTTGGTTTCTGTCTGTCTGTTTGTCTGTCTGTTCCACGATAACTGCCGTAAAAATGGTCCGATTAGGTTGATGTTTAGTAGGTATGTTGGTTGAGGTATGCGGAATTAGCCGTGTAGTTTTTTGGTTCATACGTTCGTAAAATATAGAACATTTTTTTTAAAGTCATAGTGCTTTCCTATGGGGATGCAGACGATTTTTCAAATTTCATTTTTATCTGAAATGAAAAAGGAAAATTTGCATAATGGATTTAGACATAAAATTAGGAATGCTAAATTTTCGATATGGATTTCCAATAGTTTTAAAATTTTGCCAATAAATTTAATAGAATTTAGAAATTAATTGCTTAAAATATTTGAAAATGTTTTTGCATCTGTTCGGGAAATATAAACATCTTATTTTCATATTTTTTACAATTTTTAAAAGAAGTTATTTTTACTTTCCACTTTAATTTATTCGTTGCTTAGCAACCATGTTTCAAAGAGTGTAAAATAATAAAATTCAAGGAACTCGCACTATTCTGGAGAAAAATCTTTTTTTTTTTTTTTTTTTTTTTAAATATTTACATATATATAATCAAAACGAATGAGACTACGGGGGGATGAATGCCTATTTATTTAAAAAATTAAAAGAATAAGCAGTTCATCAGAGTTTCAGAATATCATTGTATAACACCGTGTTTAATTTAATTATTCTAATTTCTGGAACATTCGAAGAATTTTATATGCTTATAAATATGCATGCAGTTGCAAAAATAATAATTGCGGATTGTACGACTGTAAATGATATAAAAAATGAGATTTAAAAAACAAGTGACTTGCAAAGTTGTGTTGAATATGACGTTGAGGCTCCTGATCTACAGATTTACTAGTTATTTTGGCTTTGGTTTTTCGAAGATGAATAAGAATATACAACATATCCTAAAAGGAACTGGCGGTTTTTGAAAGAAATAAATTGTGACAGTTCATATTGCTGGATGTTAAAATATGATGTTGTGAATTTCATTACTACGCGTGCTTGTTTTAGTTCCAAATATTACTGACAAGTGGCGCTGTTATGTCTGAAATTGCTAGAGCACTCACTCTAACACATAAAGCTGGATATAACCCAACTCAGTTTGTACTCTTTACTCTGTGTAGCTCATGAAACGCAATAAAAATGTGTCTCGTTTTGAAATTGCAAGGTTATTTTAAGCATCGTTACAGTTTGAGATAGTGCAGTGCCACCTATCGCTGATATTTAGAATTAAAACACTTAACCCCTTCGCGACGAACGTTCTTTGCAGAATTTTTAATCTTTCAACACCGGTTTTTCAAAACAGAAATTTTCGCCTATTTGAATCGCAAAAATGCTAGGATTAAAGAAGGCAAATTTTACAATAAAAAATTGGTGGGAATAATCGAGGATTCTGAGCTTCTTATGTGTCACGTATACGTGTCGCTCGTCCCCTCGGTTAAACTCACAAAAAAATTCCTAAATTCACACATTATTCTTATGGAAGAAAAACACCACTATTTACTTGCTGTTGAACATAAAAAAAACGTCAATGCTTTTTAAGACGCCCTGTATCATGTAATGTAGTTAACCCTTTGAGGGGTAAAGTACATCTGTTGCTAAAATATTGAAATGATTGAGTGACACCAGAATTTACGTAAAAAATATTTGGAAATAATAAAAAGCTTTTCTTCCCGTAAATTATAAAAGCATAATTTTATTTTAAATTTCTGGCGTCATTTGTGGATTAAAATTAAATGGGATTTATTGTTTGCCACAGCCTTTCAAGGGATTTAGTTAAGAAAACCCCCCAAAAATTATTTAAGTTTTTATTCTTAATTTGATTATATCAATTATTTGAGGTTTCTTCTTATCTCGGAAAATAAACACAAGACTTTCGAGATTTAATTAACTATTAATAACCTAACTAGAATGATATATATTAGCTGGAACGTTAGTAAATTAGTAAATTCACATAAGTATGCATTTTATGAAGCGCATTTCCTGTTTTAGATCTTAAGTTCACGAACATATTAAAGTGCTATTATGCCATTGCTTTTACTAATTACATAATGAATAACTATGCAATCATAACATTAGAAATTTTGTATGATTTATAGTCTGCTTGAGTATTAATAAAAATTCTATTGCATAAAGATCTCATTTTTTAAATTTCGATTTACTTGGTACTAAGTGATTTTAGTAGTTTACCAATATATATTCTATTAGGGATTGCCACCTGCTTTATTTTCTGTACCACTATTTCGAAACTGTATTCTTGGTATTAGGTTTTTGCTGCACATTTAAAAAGATTACGACGAAGATTATTGTTCGGATATAATGGTAAGAAAAATAGGAAGCTGCGACCACTAGGTCAAAGTCCCAAAATAGTAACACTAGAACTACCATGAGCCGTCATTTTGACGGATACCAAATGAAAATATACAGATTCGAACCAGAAATTTCTTTTTAAAATAAATTAAATATACAACTCACAGAAATACCTTAAATGAATAAGTTAAGTAGTTTTAAATACAATTTCTGGTGTGAAATAGTTCGAAAAAACTTGAGTAAAATTTCCGGTAGTTCTAGTGTTAAGACTGCGATCATGAAACTATGAATAAAGAGGTATTGACATATCCTCAAAATGGTGAAGCTTCAACAGTAACTCGTTCCGTAGGTATGATTAGCACCGTAATAAACGTCCACCAGAAAATTTGAAGATAAATTTTAAATGCATTATTCAGGCAGAATATCGTCATAAATAAAGCATAATTAAAGCAAAAATATCTATTCGTTTTAATTGATGGTAGTTTCCTCTGACTGCAGCCAGTTCCTGCGTTTCCGCCATATTGTGAATACATAAACAATCCTTTTTTCAATGGCAGTGAAAGAGATTACATTATAATAATCAGCCCTGTTGATTCGATGTAAACAAACAAAACCCACCATCTTGTGACTACATTCTCGGTTACTTCGCTCACAACCGGTAAACACTACACCATATGTCTACTCCTCTTTATTCATAACTCCATCGCGCAGATGAAAGGAAGAAATTTAAAGAGTTAACACACTCTAACTGCCGATTGTACAAAACTTCAAATTTAATATCCAGTTATCATAAAATATTAATTTCCGCCAGTAAAATATTAATTATTGTTAGCTCACTATTAAAATCTACAATTACAGGAGTAATACGACACGCTTATTTAAAACATTTAAATTATCTTTTTATTTTCGTCAGAGCTTCAGTACCATAATTTCCGGCGTACAAGACGCGGCTCAAAAATTCTTTTTCAGACCAGAAATTTTATTTTATAAAAAGTAACTTCTATCTACCTTGATCTTATTTTACTTTTTTCAGAAAATAAAACTTCTGGCTTCAAACAGACTTATTTGAGCCGTGGCTTATACGCAGGAAATTACGGTAATAAAAAGATTTTAACACTATAACTACCGGAAATTTTACTCAAGTTTTTTAAAACTATTTCATGCCAGAAATTTTATTTAAAACTACTTAACTTATTCATTTAACGTATTTCTGTGAGTTTTATAGTTAATTTATTTTAAAAAGAAATTTCTGGTTTGAATCGGAATATATTCATTTGGTAACCGTCAAAATGACGGCTCATGGTAGTTCTAGTGTTCAAGACGTTAACACGAAAATGAAACACGCCGTAACTGTAATCGCTTTGTACTAGAGCTAATCTTCTAGAGATTATCTTTTTCAGTTATTCATGTATAAATTAATTAAATCAATCAGTCAATCTTTATTTCTATTCTAATTAAAGAAATGTATTCCTGTATTAAATAAATTTTATCGAATAGCTTATGTATAATAAAATTTTTGCCTATTTACAAATTCATTTTTAGGTGCGTTCGTAATTATATTAATACGTAGCACCTATATTCGTCGTCTGGTCCGTCCGTCTGTCCGCATAAACAGCGCAAAAGCTATCGAACTGAATGGTTTGAAATTTAATATATATAATCGTTGAGGAATTTTGTCTAGTCATTTCAAATTTTATGAAAGTCGAAACAAAACTTAAAAAAGATATTAATACAAGCTTTGTCCATTCTATTAAATCCTGTTATACGTAATTAATTCAATGATATCCCATGATAGGTAATGATTCTAGGTTGGCATGGTGATTACGTCTTACTTAAGATGGAGACATATTATTTCCGTATTACTAAATTTAAAAACCGAATTTTTATACTAAATTTGTTTAATTATGGCAATCTTATAATCTACCAACAGTTTTTTGGATAGATGCTTCCGGATAAATAGATATTAAACGGAAAAAGAGTCTAAATATAGAATTTAAGTTCTGAAATTTTGAAAGCTAGTACGTTTACGTAGTTTACGTTTCCCATTTGAATTTTCAGTAAATGTCAACAAAAGATAAAATTTTACCAACCTAAAATTTACTTATTTTATTACGGAAATTAATCATATCATAATAACAGATGATATAATTCATTTCACTGAAATTAGTTATAGTGCGAACACACCTCGTTTATCACGTTTGACGTACAATTTCCAATATGTTTATATTTTGAGTATTAGAAAACATTAATGCACTATTGTGATTTTTTTCTTTCTAATTATATAAAGAATAACAATTTAATTATAACATTTGGATTCTTATCTAACTGGTCAGTCTGATAATACCAAATAATACTAAGTAAAGAACTGGTTTCTTTCGTTTTCATTTATTTATTCAATGCATGATCTGTTCAATTTATCAAAGTAGCAATGATCTAATAAGTTGACCATATCAAATATACTCCTTTTGTTCTTCCGAATTTTATAGACAAAATATAGATTAGAGAGATTACATGAGACTATAGAGACAAAAAATATACCCTACGTGTATTAGAATATTATCTATATAAAAATATATATATTCGCCGTCTGGAGAAAAATCACAGTTCCTCGTTTTTTTCTGTATTTCATATTTCACATTGAAATTATTTCATAAACTAGTTGAAAAACAACACAAGAAGTCGATATTGGGTTGTCCGGAAAGTTCGTGCCGGTTGGGAAAATCAATTCGTACCGGAAAATTCTATCATTTAACTATTATACAGTTGATGTCGGTTAAGAGGCTTCTGAGTTGCGATCAACTTTACGCCCAGTCTATTTGTGAGCAAAGTGTCTTGTAAATATTGAGCCGTTGGGAAAAGTTCAATGTAGTATTAACTACATAAGAAAGAACAATTAAAAATAGAAGAAAAATTAAACAATGGGAATAATAAAGTAAAGGAAAAGAGATTAAGAATAGAGTCTAATAAATGGAAAAAAGTAAATGGTATATCTGCAGTTAAAATTAACTACTGAAAAAAATTGAAAAAGTCTAAAAAAGGGTTCATTATTATACATTAAATTCGATATCTAATCTATAAAATTAACTGGCAAAATTTTCCGGTACGAATTGATTTTCCCAACCAGCAGGAACTTTCCGAACAACCCAATACTTCCATCCATTTAATTTTCTTGCATGGTTAAATAAAGCAAATATTGCTATTCATAAGGCAACTATTACTACCCATGTAGTAGATATTTACTATAATAGCTATTACTATTGATGTAGTAGATCATTACTATTCATAAAGTAGTTACTACAATTCATATAGTAGATCATTATTATTCATAAAGTAGTAATAACAATTCACAGAGTAGATCCTTACTATAGTAGCTGTTACTATTCATAAAAAACTACCTTACTATTTCATAAAGTAGCTTATCTAAGAAACGGAATCTTGGTTCGTACGAGGTCTTACTTTTCCACTTACTTCTTTTCCTTTTGAAGTCTCTTTTTATTCCGTTTCAAGTTCCTTTTCCAGTATTTCAATAAATAATATTTCGCTGTATGCAATCTAGCGAAATTTTTTATAGAAATACTGGTATCCAAAAGAAACTAATCGGATGTGTCAGTCCTAAAACTTTCTTTATCTCACACATGTTTCGCATACACTAAAAATAAACAGCACCAATTTATATCAATTTCTAACTGAATCTGAAGTTTTATTAATTTCCATGCATCAGTTCTTGACATCTGACTATTGCTAAAATCGTGTAACCACCTGTTGGGATAGCTACACCAAGACGTAATCAGCGTCTATTTAGGTCAAGGTCTAACTGAATCTGAAGTTTGATGAAAATGAGTGCATTAGTTCTTGAGACGGAGCTATTGCGAAAATCTTGAAAAATGCAGCATAGCAGCGCCACCTGTCTGGCAATTTTCACCAAAAACTAATCAGCAAAAATTTCTATCAGGGACTAACTGAATATAAAGTTTTGTTAATTTCGTGCATTAGTTCTCTAGATAGAGCGCCCACAAAATTTTTGTCACATACATACAGACAGACAGACATACAGTGTGACATAGTCACAGACCAGGCATTTTCAAAAAACAGTCAAATCATGTTCAGGACCTTCTAAAACGTATAAATCCGTCGAAAACCGGAAGTCGGAAATTTTCACGAATCCAATACTTTCTTCTTGTAAAGATAGAAGAAAGTAAAAAGAAGTAAGTGGAATAGTAAGTATCCATCCGAAACATGTGAGTATTAATAAGAAGTGATTTTTTTTTTTTTTTTTTGGCAGACTGTTGTATGTTTCGCAGGCAATATAAGATGAAAATGAAATATGCGTATATTAATATTTATATAATATATATCTTGAATTATTAAAAAATATCTTGAATATGCATTTGAATATAACGTGTAAGCAAATTTTCTAAAGAAATAACATAAGTAACTCCTTATATTTTTGCCGCATAAATCTTCAATTTTTTGTGTGGTAAATTGTCTTATATTAATATTTTAACACAGGTTTTAAATTTGTAAAAAACTACATGAACCGAAACGTCGGCATTAGAAATTGTCGAACCACAGCTAGCATTTGTTTATTCCAAACACATAGCAGAATTTTCAAATCGAAATATTTGATCTAATCGCGGACCATCAGGAATTAAATAAAGGAATATTTTCTATTCGAAAATTTTGATTTTTTTTTAATTAAAAAAGTCTTTCCGGCCTGTACCAGGAGGAAAAGGTAGCTTTCCTATATCCTCGTTTTAAAATTTTAGCTAATGTTACTCGAAAACAGCAAGCTAAAATGCAAAGCAACCGTTTACAAAAGATTCGTTAATACTGAATTTGAATAAGAAATTCGCCAAATTATTGAGCTATAGCCAAATTGACTTCATTTATGAAAACTTATTTTGGTCGCCAAAATTGGTGATATTTCGCCGAGTGTCGCCAAGTTTGGCGAGAATTTGGCACTAACGGATATTAATATATAGTTTTATGCGTATGATTGGGAAAATGATTACAACAATGAAAGAAAATAATTTGCGAGAAATTGCGTTCACTAAAACTCCTGAATTAATCGTTGGTTTTTTGTGATGTGCTGTCTTGTTTCAAAATGTCAGCCACCCTAGAATTTCAAACTGGTCTACCTCAGACATTTTTTATGATAGAGGTAAAACAAAAACTGCTCTGAATTCCTTATATCAAGGCCTAACACTTAATTAAAAAATAAATTTGATTTTTTTACTTTTTTGTATATTTATTTTAGTTTTAAAATTTTCAGTGGCCGCCATCTTGAAACAAGATGGTGCACCAAGCTGGCCAACGAACTCGGTCGAGGTATTGGTGAGTTTAATACACACAATTAGTTTCACTAAATTAATTTATAAATACGAGCGTTATCGTATGACATAGATCAGATATATATATATATATATATATCAACATTTGAACGGAGGGTGGTTTTGGGGTCTGGGGGTCATGATCGGTGAAAATATATCGAAATTTTCCGGAATTGCTTTCCACCGAAAGGCTGCAATAGGCAGCTTTATACTTTTTTGTATTGAAAGCTACCTAAAATGGTGTTCAATTAACAACTCAGGGTCGACAATTTAGCGCAAAATGCGGGATTGAAATCTCTATTTGCGAAGAAATTATTTATAAATATTTTAAAGGTGGATATTAATATAAAATGTATATAAAATTATCGAAGAAAGGAAAAATAAACATTTTCTGTAATTTTAAATATAAACTAGTTTCCTTAATCATAGAACGCTGTTATAAATCATACTGACTGACAAAAATCGAAAATTAATAAACAATTTACAAACTGTTTATGACAAATGTAACTTTTTTTATATTCGTCGCTACCATGTCAAACTATCGAATGTGAAAAAATGCATTTTTTATTACTTTTAAAAATGAGCCTATTGTCACCAGTAAGTTTTAATAGTATTTTTAGCAGGGTTGCTAGTTTGGCATCCTCTTTTAATTCAGAAATTTTGAATCAATACTAGAAACTTAAAATGGAAAATTTTCTTTTATTTAATAACAAACATTTCGTGATTACATACAGTAAAATGTATTTTCTCAAAATCAAAAAGTTGTATCGATATCAAATTTCCGGTTTGAATTGGGCATCTGTGAATAAAAATGAATGCCAAACTGGAAACTCTGTTCTTCATAGAAATTTTATTACTACTTTTACTTCAGAATTCTACTGAAATTGAGTGGTGACAATCGGACCATTTTTAAAAGTAATGAAAAATTCGTTTTTTCCTATTCGACAGTTTGACATGGTAGCGACGATATATAAAAATCTTCAAGTTATAATCTTATTTGGATTAATAAATAAATAAATATATAGGTTTAACCCCTTCAGGGGCAGTGGTATGTTTATGAAAGCGCTTAATTTTAATTCCAAAACGCCATAATGGCACCAGAATTTTGCTAAAATCTTTTCCATTTAATATGTATGTGAAATATAGCCTTTTTCTTATTTACAAACAAATATTTTTTATAAATACCGGTGCAAGTCATTTATTTCAACATTTTAGTACTAAAAGTAGTTTGCCCCTAAAAGGCTTAAAGGATAAAAATAGAGAAAAGGCGTCTGAAAATGGACTGGCACAGGAATTTACAAAAAAAAAATTGTTTGTAAATAAGAAAAAGGCTATATTGCACATAAATATTAAATGGAAAAGATTTTAGCAAAATTCTAGTGCCATTGTGTCGTTTTGGAATTAAAATTAAGTGGTTTTTTAGACATACCACTGTCCCTGAAAGGGTTAAATGTCATTTGCGACCCCGTGTTCTATTGCATTTTTTGTTCATCTTCATGAGTACTATCATCCCTCAAAGTTTGTTGAAGCATTTCAGTTACACCCTGTATATATATAAAACTTTCAAATGTTATTGCGATTTTGACTTGACTAATTAAATAATGAATAATCATGAAAAGTTGTCATTTGTAATCTTATCTCATTCGTCAATCTGCAAGAACACCGGTAACAACTATTTGTTATCGAATAAATATTTTTTTCTTTTTTTCATTTCCATTTATTTGTAAGCGTCCGGTGTTTGCAATTCATAACAGCAGATATAATAACATGAACATATCAAACATGCCCCTTTTATTTCTCTTTCTCTTGTTAATACATAGATAATCGATAAAAGAGATGTGTTTAATAAAAGAAATTACGTTAAAATATAAAGAAACAGAATGTGGCAAGAACAAAACTTTCTCTTGAATGATCATTAAAGAGAAAAATGAATAGTGATCATAGGAAGATCAAACATGCGCGGTATTAATTTCAGAACATTGTTTTATTACTTACCCATCATACGTAGTATAGGGTAAGTCTTGTAATCGTCTTGAAAATCTAAAAAAAATTTTTGACGGATTTACACGTTTCAGACACTGGAGATTCCCAAAAACCTATTTTTAGAAAAAAAAAATTGCCGTCCGTCTGTGTGTCTGTGTGTCTGTAAGCGCTCTATCTCCTGAAAAAATTAAGATAGAGACTTGAAATTTGGTATGTACTTTGTATGTAATAATGGGAAGAAGCTTATTGAATTTCAGTAACTTCGATTATCCGGAACAATTTTTTTCAAACTCTTGAAATATTCTTTCTGATAAAAGGTATATAAAAATTTTCGAAATTGTTTATTTTAATTAGTGAATATAAAACACAATAAAAAAACATAAATTTTGCATGAAGCAGGAAGTCGATCGGGTAATTATTTGCCGAGATATTTGTAATCCTATTTTCCGCCCTCTTCGATTTTTCATGACCCTGTATTTCATCCAAATTTCACTTCAAAGATATATTTTAATTGGAAATGAGACGCTTAGTCAGATGCAATAAACCGCTTGTTAATAGGATTATTGTTTTTGGAGTTATAAGGATATTTCTTTTAAGCAATTCAGTAATCGAGCCTTTAAAGTTTATGACGTCATCAAGCCACGATTTTATTCGAATTTTGCATTTTATAAGTCGTTTACACATTTTTTATTTTAATATTTTATATTATGCATATCCATGATGGGTAAGTATTACGGTGACCCCCAACGACTAGTTTTATATGTATTCATTCGTATGGTGTTGCCAGTTGGTAATTTTAGGTGCGTTCGTAATTATATAAATACCTAGCACCTATGGTCGTCGTGGACCATCCGTCTGTCGCATATAACAGCGCAAAAACTTCCCAACCAAATGGCTTGAAATTTAAGATCTTTGCAGAATTTTGTTCAAATTTTATGAAAAACATTAGAAGATATTAATAAAAATATTTATTAAGAAATTTGAATAAAAAAAAAAATCGCTGTTTTCTTGTTATAGGAGCTTTCGAGGTTTAATCGCCAAGCAACCGAGATAGTTATTTTATGACAGAAATGAATCTGCAGACGATATAATTCATTTCACAGAATTAAAAATCATCAAGATCTGAATATTTATATAACTAGCTCTAGTACGAACGCACCCCGTTTTTCGCGTTTGACGTACAATTTCCAACTTGCTTGTTCTGTCTTTGAACGGAACAGTTTTGGGCAAGAAAGTGCCAAGCAACATTTTTGGTGAAATAAAACTAACACTGTAATCTGTTGCTTAATATTGTAAATTATAACATCCAACATATAATTTGTTTCTATTATCACTTGGTGGTAGCATATGTAACAAGTTTCGTTTTTGCCCCAGATGTTTATGCCCCCAATGAAGAAAGCTAATTTACAAAAAACGTAATAGTAATATCATTAAAGTAATGCCATATTGTTACTCAGAATATCTTAAATGTTACTAAAACATTGGCGAAAAAAATTAGGTTATATATCTTGACTTGAGTATTTGATAAAATTTTCAAGTTGAAATATTTCAGAGGTTCAAAAATGTGGCTTGGCACTCTCTTGCCCCGACCCCCTCAATTATTGGATTGTTCTGAAAGTCCCTTCCGTTCGGGAAAACCAATTCGTATCAAAAATTCAGCTTGTCAATTAATTACAAATTAGTTATCAGAATTAATGTCGAATAATTAAATGATAGAATTTTCCGGTGCAAGCCAATTTTCGGAAACGGAAGGAATTTTCAGAACAACCCAATAAATCAATCACTTAATTTCCCTTTTCTTAACCACGCTCGTTTAAATAAGTCATTCACAGATTTAGCAGTCCCCGAATGTATTTTAGGACATGAGTTTCAAAACTCGGCTTATCCAGGATATAAAATTTTGGTAGATCAAGTTTTGTTCCCAAATTCCTAATGGATAAGGCGAGTTTTGAAAGTAAAACATGCACTTACAATGCTAGAAATACACAAAAAACTAGTTTTGTCGATATTATCGCTCAAACCTTCGCTTTCGAAAGCTTGATTACGTGAACAGACTTTATTTTTTAAAATAGTATGACAGGGAAAGAGTATTAGTATACCGAAATATTTTTTCTACATATTTTTTCTGGTGACAACAAACAAAACCTAAAATTCCATTTGTGAATGAATTTCAAATTAAATTTGATCAAATTAAAACTGGAATACAGTATGTTAATATTTTTATAACATAATTGTAAGGCATTGTTCCTTTAGCCCGCCACGGGTGATAAATCGCGAAATATTCTTTATGGTTACAATTGTATACGGGATACAACAACGGATTAAATTATGCACCAAAACACACTCGAAAATAGGCCAACTGGCTGTGAAGCTGCAACAACGAAATATTTTATACACTATTAAATGGAAAATAGAAATAAAAACAAAGAGTGTAATATATATATTTTTAAGAATACGCTTTAACAAATTAATACAGGGTTCGTACGCTTTTACCACAATTTTTTAACATAATTTTTTGCCTTATTTAAATGCAGAAAAGTATTACAAATTATGCAATTAAACACGGTCTGTATAAACACAGTGTATTAAAGTCTAAAATTTTTTGCTATTTAAATATTAAATTATATTCAAAAGTTGCGATAAAATCGTACGAACCCTGTAATAGTTTCATATTAAATTTTGATTATACATTGAGAAATAAATTTAGAGATTACAAAATGATATTTTAAATAATGTTTTTTTTTATCTTTCCTGTTGTCGTATCTTAAAAAGGAAACAAAGCACAAATTATGTATACATATTTTTAAAATTCACTGGTTCGTGTGAAAAAAAAATGTGTAAAAAAAGCGCCGAATTATCCATAATCGGTATCGGTGCGAATGCCAAATTAATGTATTGTAATGGATATATTTTGGAACAATCAGGACTGCATTCAAGAAAATTGGCGTGAATCTCAAGATAAATATGGAACGCTTGTAAAAGAGTGTATTTAAAATTTTTTTTTTTTTACTTTTCTACGTAATAAATTTGTGATGTACGGGTTCAGATTGATCTGAGACTCCCTGTATTTTTGACTGTGTTTGGACACTAGTTTCCTTTGGAAAATTTGCCTGTTATTTGCCTCTACCATCTCTTCGTCTGTTAAAATTGTTTAATGTAATGCGATGTACCCCTCCTCAAAGTTTGTACAACCAGTTCCGGGACACCCTGTAATTTGTTTCATTAAGAACAGCATGTATGTGTGTTTAACGAGGCAGAATTTACCCTTATCTTATTATGAAATTTTAATTATTTTTTTAAAGGTTTGGCGAAATCGGTGCAATTAATGGAAAAACTAATTATGCCTTTTACGTTGTTTTCTTTATAAATATATTTTTAGAAACATATTCATAAATGTACATTTAAATAAAACTTTTAAATTCTCGAAAGAAAGAACAATTTTATAAAGGTGAAAATCATTAGGATAAACTTTAAATTAGCTTTAAATTTTTAGCACATTTAAAATATATATATATGGAATAATATTAACATTTTCCTTCATTTAAGTTTTTATTCGAAAACCGGCTCAAGAAAACTTCCTTCTGAAAATGCTGCCATATATGTATGGTCAATTACCCAGTGCTCGTTGCGTTCCTGAAAGTTTCTACCTTTGATACTACTATTCAAAAAAAAAAGTGTGATACATTTCGATTACAGACATTAAACGAATATAAGCTCAAAAATGTCCTTCCGGCCTGTGTACCGGGAGGAAAAGGTGGCTTTCCTATATCTTCGTTTTAAAATTTTAGCTAATGTTACACGAAAACACCAAGCTAAAATGCAAAGAAAACGTTTACAAAGGATTCGTTAATACTGAATTAGAATAATAAATTCGTCAAATTATTGAGCTATAGCCAAATTGGCTTCCTTTATGAAGACTTATTTAGGTCGCCAAATTTGGTGATATTTTACCAAATCTCGCCAATTTTGGCTAGAATTTGGCGCTAACAGATATGAATATATAGTTTTATGCGTATGATTGGCAAAATTATTGCAACAATGAAAATATGTGTAATGTGCTGTCTTGTTTCAAAATGTCAGCCACCCTAGAATTTCAAACTGCTCTATGTCAGCTATTTTTTAAGATAGAGGTAAAACAAAAAATTGCTCTGGAATCCTTGTATCAAGCACTTAATTAACACTTAATTAACACTTAATTAAAAAATAACTTTGAATTTTTAATTTTTTTTAATATTTATTTTAGTTTTAAATCTTTAAGTGACCGCCATCTTGAAACAAGATGGAGGACAAGGCTGGCCAACGAGCTTGGTCGAGACATTGGTGAGCTTAATACACACAATTAGATTCATCGAAATCGATTTATAAATACGAACGTTATCGTATGACATAGGTCAGATATATATATGGATATATCTCTATATATAAATCCGCATTTGAACAGAGGGTGGTTTTGGGGTCTGGGGGTCATGATCGGTGAAAATATATCGAAATTTTTTGGAACTGCTTTCCTCCGAATGGCTGCAATATGTAGCTTTATACTTTTTTGTATTGAAAGCTACCTAAAAGGGACCTTTGTTTAGACCCTGTCTTTTTTGCCACCTACTTTTACCCAGCTTGTACTTCGATCCTTTTTCAAACATGTGCTGAAACATAATTGTTTTTTACATTTTTATTGTTTTAATTTCTTAATTTTTTATTACTTTTACTTAACGTTAATGCTGTTAATTAGTATTATATTTGCATAAATTTCTCACTATCTTTAAACTCGTTACAGTAGTTACTATAATTACAGCTAAACAAAATCTGAATGACTCCATCTATTGGTGCGACATCTCATTTTTCGGCGAAGTGTAAAGTAGATGTCAACTCGGAAGCCCTTGATATCTGCCTCATACTTTTCGGAATTGTTCTAAAAAAATATAAGGTAGAGATTATTGTTTTAAAATAGTGGTAGCAAAGGTTGAATTATTTAGGAACGCAGCGAGCCTGCTTGCTTCACCATTACTTTATGAACAAAAATAATTTTTTTTTCTATTAAAAAGCACAGTTGCCAAGTCTCCGACTTTTTGCACATCAGTATTTTTTTAGAGAAAATGTTGTTCTTTTAAATCGCAAAATGCTCCGATTAAATAAAACAACATTTTCTGTACTAAATTACTGTTATCCAAAAAGCCGGAGACTTGGCAGGTCTGCAGGCATAGTTATTCTTCAAAAAAATTATTAAAAAAGTAAAACATATACGTACAATAAAGTGTAAAAATCCCATGAATATTTGATATGATTTTTCAAATAATTAATATTTATCTATTTTTCCTTAGTCATAGAAAGTTATTTTAAATAAATTCTTCTGTATTCCCTTACCAATTCATTAAAATTTTCGAAAAGCCCATTGACGTAACGAATAGAAATCAGTGTGAGTTCCCATCATATTTTAAAGATATTATCATTTTGGAGGAGTTCATTAGCTCCTTGATTGTCTCGCAGTGGCGCAGACGGTTAAGCTCAGTATCCGAAAGATCACCGAAAGCCAAGCACCATCGGCCAAGGTCACTGCTTGGGAGGGTGACAACCTCTCTCGACTGCCGCTGCTGTGGAACCGTGTACGTTAATGGGAGCTGGTGCACGTAAAATCTGTTCGTGGCTCCAATGTACTCCAAGTTTAGTATAAGCGTTACCTCTGGGGGGTGCCAATCCAGGTGCAGGTCTCTCATCTGGAATTGGTTCAAAATTAGGAGACCAGCTCTAGAAGTCCAACCTCTCTTGAGGCTCTGGCACCTTTTCTTTCAGAGAAATGCCTTGACACTTTCTCTGACAAGCCAGCAACAACAACAGCTCCTTGATTAAAGGTTGGTACATATACGTCCCCGTGGATTAATTTTGTATTATCTGCGTACCAATTTTTGAAAAATAATCTCTGCCCTACCCTACACTTAAAATGGGATATTTTTAAGTAAAATTTACTAGAAAGAAACGGTTTAGTAAATTGTGGGACGACTGAATATAAAATAGTCGCCAGTCATTGCGACTATCAAAAGATTAGCAGGAAAAACTGAATATAAAAACAGTCGCCAGCCCTGGCGATTATCAGAGGATTTGCGGCAAAAGGGTATCAACAAAACTTATTATTTTCCTCGAAAGAATGTCCATTTAAAATAAAAGCCCCCGTGCCATGGATGTAAGTATTTAAGTCATATGTAAATGTAAAAAGAACGTGATTATTAAATGTGGAGTTTCCATCGGCAAGATAATTTATAAATAAAAAGAAATTACACTGTTCTATGGAAATACAATCTTCCAACAAGACCATTTTGTTATCGTTATTTCAAAGGTAAAAACTCGTATATGTAATATAAAAATTAAATAGTAATAACTTCGATCTGTATAGTAAATATATTGTAATATATAATATAATAATATGTGTAATAATGTAATAATATATGTAATAATCTATTGTAAATATAGTAAAATAGTTATAACTTCGAAGTAAAAACTTCGTTTTGTGGCTGAAGTTTGGTGAGAAAAAATTATATTTACTTTTACTATTTTTTACATGCATTTCATTCAGCTGTCTGTCGGGACTGTGATATACTGGTTAATGTGGCGTCGGGTCCAGTGGGGAAGTGTTTGCAATATGCTTTCGAATGTTTTATGCATTTGATTTACGCAATGTGACATTCTGGCCGAAACCCACTGCCACAACTTATCTTGGTTAATTTTCATTCTGAAACGTGGCTACTACTTTATAATTTACCCACTGCCGATGAAGCCAGAACCTTTTAGTTCTGTCATTTTGTTCTGATTTGATTTGTTCAAAAAAATTCTTCGATGTTTCTTTATTTTGCGCTTGATAATGTTTAAATATGGTGTGGAATTCTGGTTCTGCCAAATACTTGCAAAATGTGGTCTACTTTATATAATTTGCGTTTTTATTTACGGCTATAATTGTTATCACTGTATATATATATATATATATATATATAAATATGATCCCGCACCAACCTCATTAAAAAAATACATTATCTTTAAAAATAATTGAATTGTCGATTTGTGTATTAAAATTTTATAAAATTAAGACATTGTTTACAAACAAGAATAGATTAAGGCATATTGAAACATTAGATTGGGATTTCGCTCACCATATGCGGCCAATGTCTGCAAAAAAGAAAAAAATTACCGTGCATTAATTGAGGGAGTATTAAAAAACTGTTTACTTCACGATCTTAAAATCAAATTAAATGAAAACACATCAAGCGACGGAAACCTGCAAACTAATTTTAAAAATATTTCAAATGTTTGTCAAGAGATGGTACTGCCATATATTCCAACATCACAATCTTCAATTACTACGATTTTTATACTTATATATATATATATATATATATATATATATATATATATATATATATATATATAAGTATAAAAATAGTAGTAATTGAAGATTGTGATTCCAAGTTCCAAATTGTGCCGATAGATGGCGTTGTCAGGGTAATGTCAGGGGAAAGACCAAAAATGTATTCTTGAACCCTTTCCGGCGCGGTGTTTAATTTGTGTGCAAAATGATGAAATAATAGACTGACACCGGAATTTACAAACGAATCCATTAGTAAAAAGAAACTTGCTTATTTTCTGGTTCTTAGTGAAAGGAAAATTTTAATTAAATATTCTTGGTGCCGTTTGTCAGTTTTAGAATTAAAATTGGGTGTCCTTTTTTGTGACCACCGCCCGTTAAAGGGTTAAACATAGGAAAGATGTTGCCAAAAAGAAAAAAATAGAGTTCAGAGATTTACTAAAAATTTATTAGCGAAAAGACAAGACTACGTGTTTACAGCGACGACAGCGATAATGACAAAAAATGAAAAAAAAAAAAGAGCTTCATGGAACAAACACCTTACTGATTATTAAGGCATAAGTTGCTCAATATGCCCTCCGCCTTGTTCCGCTACTAATTGGAAGCGCAAAACGGCATGCTCCACAACAGATCGGAGGGTATCTGTACTAATGCAATGGGTGTGTTGTGTGATGCTTGCCTTCAAGTCGGCTAGATTCTGAATCCGCCCGCTATAAACAACATTCTTCAGGTACCCCCAAAGCCAGAAATTACATGGGTTTAAGTCGGGGGAACGTGGCGGCCTTGTTGTTTGAAAATGGCGGCTTATGATCCTATCATCTTCGAAATTATCACTCAGTAGCTGCTTCACAGTAGTAGCAATGTGCGGCGGAGCGCCATCTTGCATGAATATTATGCGATCCACACACTGACGCTGTTGAAGTGCCGGAAGAACATGGTTACGCAAAAGTGCTTCGTACCGCTTGCCAGTAACTGTGCAGGTAACGGGACCCGCAGGTGTGATCTCCTCGAAGAAAAATGGACCGACGATAAACGCTGCCGTTATTCCGCACCACACAGTGACCTTTTCAGACTGAAGAGGTAATGGCTGTAGCTGGGACGGATTCTCGGTCGGTCATATCCTGCAATTTTGCGTATTTACAGAACCTTGCAAATGAAAGTAGGCTTCGTCAGACCACAGAATGTTCCATGGCCATCCGTTGTCCACTTCCATCCGGGCAAGAAATTGTAGTGCAAAAGATTGACGTGCTTCCAGGTCAGCAGGTAGCAACTCCTGCACATGAGTTATCTTGTACGGATAACAGCGTAAGACGTTCCGTAGGACTTTACGCACCGTGCTATTCGGCATATCCAGCATTCGGCCAATCCCCCTTGCATTGCTGATTCCAGCATCACTGTCAGTATGTTCCTGTAATGCTGTAGCCACATTTTCCACTTCCGCAGCTGAAACTGGTTTCCTTCCTCTACCCCGTTTAACGTCAAATGAACCGGTCTCTTCGAATTTAGCAATCATTTTCTGCAGACCATTTGTTGTTATTGGACCTTTTTTTATGGATTTTAATGTCCGAAACTTCCTAATAGCTTTAAGTGCACAGTCATCGTTCTTATAAAAAAGCTTCAAGAGCAGAGCGCGATCCTTCATAGTCAGAGTCATGATGAAGCATTCAGGCAAAGAGCTGCTGCTCTGCATTTTTATGGTTGCTATGTCTACGGTGCGCATGTCACGTATTAGTAATTTGCATATCTTCAGACAATGTGAACCCAGACAGCGCCATCTATGGGCACATTTTGAAACTTTTTTTTTCCTTCGCCAAACAAAATTCCATTGCCTCACGATTGTTCTGCTAAAATATCAAGTCAATCTGACCAGTAGTTTTAATTAAAATTATCGATTTTTGAAATCGTAACTTTAATTATAATCACCCGGTATTTAATTAAAATTTTCCTTTCATTAAGAACCAGAAAAATAAGCAAGTTTCTTTTTAGTAATGGATTCGTTTGTAAATTCCGGTGTCAGTCTATTATTTCATCATTTTGCAAACAAATTTACTCCGCGCCGGAAAGGGTTCAAGAATACATTTTTGGTCTTTCCCCTGACATTACCCTGACAACGCCATCTATCGGCACAATTTGGAACTATTTTTTTCCTTCGCCAAACAAAATTCCATTGCCTCACGATTGTTCTGCTACAATATCAAGTCATTCTGACCAGTAGTTTTAAAATTATCGATTTTTGAAATCGTAACTTTAATTATAATCACCCGGTATATATTTGTGTAAAATCGCTATAAATTCGTATAATGGTAAAATATCTATAATTAAATAAATAAACATTTGTATAGGAGAAAAGTGGTATTCAAAAATAGGTAGGTTGAGAACTATGTACTGCGCACTGTGAAACTGGAAGAATGTTGAATCTAAGATGCAAATCTTAATTAAAAGTTAGAAGGATTTGGTAGGATTAAGTAAGTATCTGTCAAAGGATTAAGTAAGCTAGTTAATTTAATGATATCCATGATAAGTAATGATTCTAGTTTAACATGATGATTACGTTATATATAAGATGGAGTCATATCATTTCTGTACTACTGAATTTAAAAATACAATTTGTATACTAAATTTTTTCAACTATAGCAATCCTATAATCTACCGACAGTTCTTTGGATAGATGTTTCCGGAGAAATAGATATTAAATGGAAAAAATAGTCTAAATATGGATTGCAAGCTCTGAAAATTTCAAAGCTAGGCTTCAGTTTCCCATTGGAATTTTCAGTAAATGTCAACAAATGATAAAATGTTGCGAACTTAAAATGTACTTAGTTTATGACGGAAATTGATCATATCATAATAACGGACGATATAATTAATTTCACTAAAACTAGTTATAGTACGAATGCCCTTCATCTGTCACGATTGACGTACAATTTCCAACTTGTTTCTTTTACAACAGTTGTAAAATCATACCACTAAAATAGTTCTTGAAAAAAAGGCTAAGTAGGTGCCCTGTGCTTAGCTCCAGAAATGAAATCGAAGACCAGGTTTGTGTTTTTAAAATAGTATTCTCACAAGTTGACGAAGTACATCGCGCACTATTGTTTAAAATGTGTACTGTTTTTAAAATGGCAGCATTAAAAAAATACCAGTTCTTTATGAACATATAGTCGCTACCATATCAAACTATCGGATATGAAAAAATGCATTTTTCATTACTTTTAAAAATGGGCCGATTGTCACCACTAAATTTTATTAGAATTCTTTGCCGAGTAAAATAATAATAAAATTTCTCCGGAAAACAGAGTTGCCAATTTGGCCTCCTTTTTTTTCAGAGATGCCGACTTCATACCGGAAATTTTGAGAGAAAATTTTTTACTTTAAGTAATTACGAGTTAAGTTTTCATTATATAATGAAAAAAATTCTATTTTAAATTTCTGGTATGTATTCAACATTTCTGATCCGAAACGTAAGCCTAATTGGCAACTCCTATTATGTTGTAAGCCTGCAACCCTCTTAACCCCTTCAGGGGCAACGTACTCTTGTAGCTCAAATATTGAAATGAATGATTGACACCAGGATTCACAAACGAATTTATTTTAAAATAAGTAAAAGTTTTTCCTCATGTACCTTATAAGTTCAAAATTTTATTATAAAATTCTGGTGTCATTGTGGCATTTTGGGATTAAAAGTAAGTGGTATATATAATTTACCGGTGCCCTTCAAGGGGTTAAAATTTAGTGGTGACAATCGCCCCATTTTTAAATAGAATGAAATTTGCATTTTTTCACATTCGATAGTTTGACATTGTAGCGACGATATCAATTATTCCAGCTTTGTTTTTATTACAATTAATGAATTATCGAGTTTTTTTTCATTTTTAGCAACAGTGTCTGTTTTATACACCTTGTACTTTCATATGCATATAGAAACATAATAAATGTACGTATTTCAGAATATTTCTTTTATATAACTTTATATTATATTTTATCTTTTTCAGCTCAAAAGAGAATTCATATATTTGTTTTGCTTGCACTTATTTCAAAATTCAGCTTACTTGAGAAACTGAATATTTAAAGAAAGTAGAGTTTCTGTGAAAAAACTCTCCTACTTTGTAAAAAACATGAAAAAACAAAAGTACAAACATACACTGAAACACTGGAATAAAATGCATAAGAAAATATTTCAAAGGTCAATATGGATTTTTCATATAGTAAAGTTTATTCAAATATATATTAACAGTGGACCCGTGCGAGGATTTCGCTGTGCAGTGTAATAAGTTTCAGGAATCTAATCTAGCAATATCTAATATTTTTTAGATGCAGGTTTAAACTTGAATCGAAATATTTATAATATGGTCATATTATAAATGCATAATAAAATCATTCTGTCAATGACAGTGAAAGAGATTATATCATAATTATTGATTCGATGCAAACAAACAAAAGCCGCCATCTAGTGACTACATTCTTGGTTACTTCACTCACAATTGGTAAACACATGTCTACTCCTCTTTATTCTTAGCTCTATTGCGCAGATGAATGGAAGAAATTTAGAGAGTTAAGACCCTCTAACAGCCGATTGTACAAAACTTCGTACTTAACACGTTCACTGCGGGGTTAAAATTACTGGAATTTTATTTTATTTACAAAGTACGAATTCATACCAGAAAATACTAATAGCAATATTTACTGTATTTAATTACATACATTTCGTGATTACATAAAATAAAAAATCTTCTTTCGAAATTCCCGTACGAATTCGTAATTTTATATTGTACTCGTGGTTGGCAGCGAATGGGTTAATATCCATATCAATTCGCACTAGTAAAATATTAATCCTTGTTAGCTCAATATTAAAATCCACAACTACAGGAACAATATGACACGCGCCTTTAAAACGTTCAAGTTATCTTTTAATTTTCGTCTGACCTTTAGTAATAAAAAAGATTTTAAAGACGGTAATACGAAAATGAAACGCTGCGTTAAACAATAAAAAGCGTATGAAACACATGTGTCGTCTAAACCGACCATTTCCAAAAAATAAAATTTTTGGGAAAAAATAATTTTTTGCCACACTTAGACAAAATAAGATTGGAACAAAAACTCTTTAGTTTTATAGTTATTAGGACAGTATATTTAACAACACTAAATAACGTGGCAGGGGCACATGAAATGAGGGTTTTTTTTAAGCATTTGTTTTGGATTTGGTCACCTTTGTAACTTACTTTGGAGCAGGCTGGTTTTGCAACAAATCAGAATTTAATTTTTGCTAAATTTAATATGACATTGGGTTTTAAGGGGTAGCAAATACACAAAAATGTTTGAGGGGGCACTGAGAAGCATTGGTAAGATTTTGAAGAGTGCCCACAGCTTGGATTTCTTGGATTACCAGTAGGGCAGTACCTGAAAAAAAAGATAATGCCAGAAATTATAAAAATGTACTCCCAAATGTATTCTCTCAGATTTTAACTGAAATGAAAGACCGTTCATTTCCTATATACAATTTTCAAAATACTAAAATTTATAAAAAAAAAAATTAAATGGAAGAATATTTTACTAAAAAATTAAATTAATTAAAAAATTCTTAAATTTATCAGAGAAAATTCACTTACAGTTTTAGGAAAGCGAAGGATGGGGGGGGGGGGGGGGGGGCAGAAATGTATTTTGGTCTAGAGCAGTGGTTTCCAAACTTTTGGGTTCGCGGAGCACTTTTTTGGAAAATCTTCTAAGGCGGAGCCCCTTAACCCAACGGTTTTCTATAGTTTACAAATCAATGCACCTTTAAAGTTTTTTTATGCCTATGGAGTAGAGAAAGATTTGCTGGACAAGAGTCCGAACCAGTAGTTTCCAAAATGGGGCCAATGTTCTCGGTTTGGCCCTTTTCTTGATACAGAAATTCTGAATTCATACTAGAAATTTTGAAAATCAAATTTTCTATTATTTAACCCAATAACAGTTTTATTTAATATTACTAATATTGGGCACAGTAAATTAAAAATAAGGACTAAAAACCACTTTTTTGTATTAACCCATTTCGTAAGTCTGTTTGTAAAATGATGAAATAATAGTCTGACACCAGAATTTACAAACGAATTTATTAGAAAATAAAAACTTGCTTATTTTCCGGCACTTAATACAATGAAAATTTTAATTAAATATTCTTGGTGCCGTTTGTCAGTTTTCGAATTAAAATTAGGTGTCCTTTTTTGTGGACACCGCCCTTTAAAGGGTTAAAATATCTGCCTTGTATAATCGAGATATTTCCGCCAAATACAGCGAAAATTATAGTTAAAAATTTATGGTTTCTGAAAGCCTTTTAGTAACGAAGAAAACAAAATATTCTTACCCGAGCGACGTTCGAGGAATACTGTTAAGGGGTTAATGACATCCATTTTTAAAATAAAAAATATTCTTTCGGGTTTTCCAGTATGAACTCGGAATTAAAGATCAAAATGGTAACCCTGTCTGGGTCATGCATTGCATTGGGGCTTACGTGAAACTACCGTAATTTCCGGCGTATAATCCGCAGCTCAAAGAGTCGTTTTTCGACCCAGAAATTTTATTCAATAATTGTAGTTAAATATTTACAGCGATCTTTTAAGTTACATTTTATAAAATAATATTTCTGGGTCGAAAAACGACTCTTTGAGCTGCGGATTATACGCCGGAAATTGCGTTATTATTATTTATGGCGAAAACCACACACACACAGAAAATAAGCTAAGTTGTACAGTTTTCGTTTACAAAGAGTGACTTCTGTATAATCCCAGTAGGCTACTAGCGAAAAGAAAGAAAATGCGTAGGCCCAGTCGCCCATGCGTAATTATATAACACGTTTTCGCTAGTCCCGCTCACCCGTAATAGAATTACGCGATTACGGATTCTTTTTTTCGTTCTTCTTTACGTTTCTAGTACTTCTAAACATGCAACGAAAACGAATCGCCTCTGAGCTTCTTATTTTGTACAATTTTTTAAATATACATCTAGAAGTATCTAAAAAGATAAATTAAACTTTGTGCTGTTATATTAAAAATAAATGTACAACGTAAAATAGCACAAATTAAAATTATATAAATTGGCAAACAGCTGTTTCGGAGCACCTAAAGCTCCATCATCAGTGCCAATACAAAAGATTAAGATTTAAAATCCTAAGCCATGCCAAATTGCTTGCGTCTTTCGCACGCGACAAGATGAAATGGCGGCAACCTCTTCAAAAACTGCAGCGGAGTCAGAAAACACGTGTGACAGAGAGACCAATATGAGTTCCCAGCCAGACCAGCCAAGTTTATGTGCGGATAAAAGGGAATAAAAGGGGGGGAACGAAGAGAATGATTTAAGTAAAAGTCAGCTAGACGTTTGAAACACTTTCTACGGAGGAGAAAAAGGAGGGAGGAGAACGATGAGAATGAATTAAATGAAAGGTAGCCAGACCTTTGAAAAATTTGCTGTACTGGACATATCATTAACTAAGCTGCCTAAGCTTCCCAAAAATCAAGATCGTAAATAGATGAGCATTTCTGAATTATTGAACCTTGTGAAAAATTAAAACTGTGATTTTCAGACCAACAATGGTTAGCTATTGCAGAACGCTTAATGTCACAAATTTTAACATAGTTTTTATGTTCCCCTAAGTGGGCCTTAAGGGGTCTTTTGGTTTGACCTATATACATTTTATCACACTCGCAAGATATTGTTTAAATTCCCCAATGTGAAAATCTGTCTATTTGATGTTTGAGATCTGTAAATTTGATTTTGTTAAATGGTGCCTAAATTATTTTAAAGTCGAATCTTTTCAAAATTCTAGAAATTGGATGGCTTATTCTCGGAAAATATGGAAGTATAATTAAATTTTCATTGCGAACATTGTTAACGTTGGAATGTTTCCGTTTAATCAGTTTATTGTGAATTGAATCAACTATTTCAACAGGATAACCCCGGTCAATGGCTATTGATTTAACGTGGTCTAACTCTGCTTTGAGTAAACTCCCAGATGAACAAGAAGATATTTTATTTTATTTTTAAATGTTCATCTGGGAGTTTATTCAAAGCAAGGCGGAGCTCCAAAGAACGAAACAGTTCTCCCTTTTGTTCGGTAAGACACATATAGCAGCACTGGGGAGCCTTTGCTCTTTCGATTCACGTTGTGCATTCGATTCAGAATACTATTTCTTGTAGCTAATTTTGAATCGAATTTTTAAAATACATTAAATGCAGAAACATAAAATAAAGTAGTTTAAACCAAAAATATTATATAGAAAAAGGAGACATGTATAATGCAAATTCTTATATAATTTAAAAAATATATATTATAGTATTTTTCAACCCAGTGATAGATTTATTTATTTTTGACACACACATAAATTCCTACATACTTTCGAAAAATTTTCCCTTGCAATATACTAATTTCTTTCATGTTTTGTTTATTTTCCTTGAACGCCGTGGAGCCCCTGAAAAGTATAGGCGGAGCCCCAAGGGCTCCGCGGAGCACACTTTGGGAACCTCTGGCCTAGAGCATAAAAACATGTTAATCCGCCCCTGGTTATCAGAAGGTGTACATTACCTTTGAACTTTGGCTTTGTTCCTTTTCCACGTCGTAGGGTCACTTTTCCTCTTCCTTGATGGATAAGGAGATACTTCTTCCACAAACTTTTCCATAATCGGAGAAAACAAGAAACTAAATTTTTAGAAACTTTGTATGCATCAAGGAGGAGCAGTCACAGGCGAGAGGAAACACCATAACGTTAATCTAATCAACAAGTGAGAGGATATTGTGAGGAGAAGCAGAAGCGCCATTTAGCGGATATGGAGATGGCCACTTTTGAACTTCACTGGTTGATGGATTTGGCCAGTTTTTCAGCACACCGTCATTTTCAAACGCATATAACACAGGGATATGAACGGCTTCGGCTTGTTTATTGATTCCAGATGATAGAAACGTTTACTGAGAACTTAAGCTGAAAAGACACATTTTCAAATTTTCAAGAGTTGGCCAGTTTTGCAACTAGACGACACACATAGTATTTGATTTCCTGCAACGTTCGTCTCTTTTTAAAACCGACCACAAAAGAGGAAAAGGACGCTGTACGCTGACGAATTTAATGCGTACTGCGCACGCTGTAACTGTAATCTCTCTGTACTAGAGTTAACCACAAAAAAGAAGAACGTATGTAGCACAAAATTACTTATCTTGTCCCATGTCTTTAGATAAAAGATAGATTGAAAATTAGATAAGAATGTACGATTAAAAAGAAAGAATACGCGAAAAAAAAACAGGGGTAATTGTGTTCCGGTATTTTGAATACCAATAAATTTATCTAGCAATATTTTTATTGTGTAATCGCAGAATTCATCGATTAAACAATAAAAAGATTTCTATATAAATTTAGTGGTGTACAAAATACCGGAACACAATCACCCCGGTAAAAATTACGTGTTTTAGATTATCTTTTTCAGTTATCCATGTATAAATTAATTAAATCAATCCGTCAATCTTCATTTATATACTAATTATTAAAGAAAGGTATTCGAGTATTAAATACATTTTATCGAATAGTTTAGGTATAATAAAATTTTCGCCTCTTTACAAATTCATAATTCATTTTTAGGTGCGTTCATAATTATATAAACACGTAGCACCTATACTCGTCGTCTGGTCCGTCCGTCTGTCTGCATAAACAACGCAAAAGCTATCCAACCGAATGGTTTGAAAATTAAAATATATATAATCGTTGCGGAAATTTGTCTAGTCACTTCAAATTTTATAAAAATCGAATCGAAACTTAAAAAGATATTAATACAAGTTTTCTTCATTCTATTAAATCCTATCATACGTAATTAATTCAATGATATCCCATGATAGGTAACGATTCCATGTTGCCACGGTGATTACTTCATACTTAAGATGGAGGCATATTATTTCCGTATTATTGAACTTAAAAACTAAATTTGTGTACTAAAAATGTTTAATGATAGAAATCCTATAATCTACCGACAGTTTTTTGGATAGGTGCTTCCGGAGAAATAGATATTAAACGAAAAAAGAGTCTAAATGTGGATTTCAAATTCTCAAAGCTAGGCTTACGTTTCCCATTGGAATTTTCAGTAAATATCAACAAAAGATAAAATGTTGCAAACTTAAAATGTATTTATTTTATTACGGAAATTAATCATATCATAATAACAGACTATATCATACATTTCACTGAAATTAGTACTAACGCACCTCATTTCTCACGTTTGGCGTACAATTTCCAATATGTTTATATTTTGAGGATTAGAAAACATTAAAGCACTATTGTGACTTTTCTCTTTCGAATTATATAAAGAATAACAATTTAATTATAACATTTGGATTCTTATCTAACTGGACAGTCTGATGCACTACAATGCAAAATAATACTATGTAAAGAACTGGTTTCTTCCTTTTTCATTTATTTATTCAATGCATGATCTGTTCAATTCATCAAAGCAGCAATGTTCTAATAAGTTGACCAGATCAAATATACGCCTTTTGTTCTTCCGAATTTCGTATATAAAATATAGATTAGAGAGATTACATGAGATTATGGTGACAAAAACCTACCTAAGTGTTTTAGAATATTATCTATATAAAGTATATATATATATATATTCGTTTCTGGAGAAAAATCGCAGTTACTCGTTTTTTTTCAGTATTTCATATTTCACATTAAAATTATTTCATAAATTAGTTAAAAAACTAAACAAGAAATCGTGCAATAATACTTGTACAGACTGAATTTTCGTTACCTTTGTGTTGTAGCGTCCCCCGAAAATTAATCGCCAAGCGACCGAGATTTATCGTCAAATTATAAAGCATATATCACATTATCATAATATATGATGTATATAACATTTCGTGACGCATATTGCCCAGTTATAACCATATATTATGCATATATATGACATGTGTATAAGATGTATATATGGCAAATAACACGTAAATAATATGTATATAATAGCGTATATCGCACACATATGAGCTTTAGAAGTATATTTATACTTATAGATGAGGTATATATAAACTTTTACATGATCTTAGCAAAATTGTATCTGCAATAACGGCGTAATCGTAATTGTGGTGGTCGCTATAACACGAAAATACCGAATTTTCTTGCATGGTTAAATAAAGCAAATAATACTATTCATAAGGCAACTATTACTACTCATATAGTAGATCTTTACTATAGTAGCTATCACTATTGATATAGTAGATCATTACTATTCATAAAATAGTTATTACAATTCATATAGTAGATCATTACTATATTAGCTATTACTATTCATAAAATAGCTATATTACTATTTCATAAAGTAGCTTATCTAAGAAACGGAATCTTGGTTCGTACGGGGCTTACTTTTCCACTTACTTATTTTCCTTTTGAAGTATCTTCTTATTCCTTTTCAAGTTCCTTTTCCAGTATTTCTATGAATAAAATTTCGCTGTCTGTAATCTAGCGAAATTTTTTATAGAAATAGTGGTATTCAAAAGAAAAAAAGAAGTAAGGGGAATAGTAAGCACCCATCCAAAACATGTAAGTATTAATAAGAAGTGATTTTTTTTGTGGGGGGGGGGGGGGGGAAGAGTGTTGTATATTTCGCATGAAACATATGATGAAAATGAAATCTGCGTATATATCTATCTTGAATTATTAAAAAATACTTTGAATATGTATTCGAATATAACGTGTAAGTAAATTCTCTAAAGAAATAACATCTATAACTCCTTATATTTTTTGCAGCAATAATCTTCAATTTTTTTTGCGGTAAAATGTCATCTGTTAATATTTTAACACAGGATTTAAATTTGTAAAAAAATACAAGCACTGAAACGTCGGCAGTTTAGCCCCTTAATCGTCGTGCCCGAGACATTCACGGACAGCGCAGGTTACGCCTGTTTTATTCAGATTGTTTGATTCCCACCAGTTTTTTAAAATAGCGTAATTGTCTTTATTCTCGCATTATATTATCTGTCTATTAAATAATGGGAATATTTCTACTTAAAAAAAACTGGTGGTAATCAAGCAATCTGAATTTTTAAAAAGTAGCCTACACTTACCGGGCGCGATGATTAAGGTGTTAATTGCCAAACGACAGCTAGCATTTGTTTATTCCAAACACTTACCAGTATTTTCAAATAGTAATATTTGATCTAATCGCGGGCCATCTGGAATTAAATAAAAAAATAATTTCTATTCAAAAATTTTGAAGTTTTTTTTTAAATAAAAAAAATGGTGTTCAATTAACAACTCAGTGTCGACAATTTAGCGCAAAATGCGGGATTGAAATCGCTATTAGCGAAGAAATTATTTATAAATATTTTAAAGGTGAATATTAATATAAAATGTATATAAAATTATCGAAGAAGGAAAAAAAAAATTCTGTTATTTTAAATATAAACTAGTTACCTTAATCATAGAACCCTGTTATAAATCATACTGACTGTCAAAAATCGAAAATTAATAAACAATTTACATGACAAATGTAACTTTTTTTATATCGTCGCTACCATGTCAAACTATCAAATGTGAAAAAATGCATTTTTCATTACTTTTAAAAATGAGCCGATTGTCACCACTAAGTTTTAATTGTATTCTTTAGCAGGGTTGCCAGTTTAGCCTCCTTTTTCAATTCAGAAATTTTGAAACTGTACCAGAAATTAAAAATGGAAATTTTTCTTTTATTTAATAACAATCATTTCGTCACTACATACAGTAAAATATATTTTCTGAAAATCAAATAGTTGTCTCAATATTAAATTTCCAGTTTGAATTAGGCATCTGTGAATAAAAATGAATGCCAAACTGACAACCCTGTTCTTCACAGAAATTTTATCAGTATTTTTACTTGACAATGAATTCTAATAAAATTTAGTGGTGAGAATCGGCCCATTTTTAAAAGTAATGAAAAATTCATTTTTTATATTAGATAGTTTGACATGGTAGTGACGATATATAAAATCTTCAAGTTGTAATCTTATTTGGATTAATATATATATATATATACAGGCCTCGGAGCGGTCTCTATAAAAAGAGACTAAATCAAAATTTTGTCCACCACTATTTCCTTACGAAAATTTTTGTTTTAGATTTACCTTCCATATATCGTAGAAACGCACTTTGTGAAGAGCTTTTTATTGCAACTGTTGTCGAAATCAACCGCCAAAATAATTTAAAAAAATTACCGGTGGACGCTCCGAAGCCTGTATATATATATATATATAATATATATATATATATATATATATATATATATATCTAAAAAACTTTCAAATTTCATTGTGATTTTGTCATTACTAATTACATAATGAATAAACATGAAAAGTTTTTTTTGTAATCTTATCTCATTCGTCAATCTGCAAGAAAACCGATAACAACTATTTGTAATCGAATAAAGATTTTTTTTTTTTTTTTCATTTCCATTTATTTGTAAACGTCTGCTGTCATAACAGCAGATATAATAACTTGAACAGATCAAACATGCCCTTTTTCTTTCTCTTTTTCTTGCTAATACATAGATAATCAATAAAAGAGATGTGTTTAATAAAAGAAATTACGTTAGAATATAGAGAAACAGAATGTGGTTAGAATAAAAGTTTCTCTTGAATGATCATTAAAGAGAAAAATGAATAGTGATCATAGGAAGATCAAACATGCGCGGTATTAATTTCAGAACATTGTTTTATTTTATACGTATTCATTTGTATGGTGTTGCCAGTTGGCTAATTTTAGGTGCGTTCGTAATTATATAAATACTTAGCACCTATAGTCGTCGTCTGGTCCAACCGTCTGTCAGCATATAACAGTGCAAAAACTACCCAACCGAACCGTTTGAAATTTAATATATATAATCGTTGCAAAATTTATGGATACATTTCAAATTTTATGAAAATCGAATCGAAACTTTAAAATATATTAATAAAAGTTTTCTTCATTCTATTAAATCCTATCATGCGTAATTAATTCTAGGATATCCCATGATAGGTAATGATTCTAGGTTGCCATGGTGATTACGTCATATTTAAGATGGAGTCATATTATTTCCGTATTATTGAATTACAGCAAAAATATAATCTACCGACAGTTTTTGGATGGATGTTTCCGGAAAAATAGATATTAAATGAAAAAGAGTCTAAATATGGATTTAACGTTCTGAAAGTTTCACAGCTAGGCTTATGTTTCCCATTGGAATTTTCAGCAAATGTCAACAAAAGACAAAATGTTGCCAACTTAAAATGTACTCATTTTATTACGGAAATTATTCATATCATATTAACAGACGCTATAATTAATTTCACTGAGATAATAACGATGATTTTTTTACATTGTCTTGTATTGGATATTTTCGCATAGTATAATTTTAATGTAACAGAATAAGGGGTTACCCTTCGGTTCATTTGACGACTGAGACTCGTCATCAGTATTGTCCACGAATTTTATTTTTTTTTTAATTCAGAAATTTCGAATTTACACCAGATATTTCAAACAGTACTTCTTGCAGCTTTTTAATCAGGGAATATTTGTCAACAAATACAGAAAAAACACTTCCAAATTTCTGGTGAGTCTGTTCTGTATGTTTTTTTTTCTCAAAATAAATCCGTAACCAAAGGGATAATTGTTCTAAAGGTGTACTGAAACTTAATTTCATAAAATAAAATTAATATATATATAATATGAAAATCTACACATAAAATAAATTTTGAATGCGTATATTTTTGCATAAGAGTGCAACATCTATAGCACCAATATCTGAATATTTATAAAACTAGTTAGAGTACGAACACACCTCATTTGTCACATATGACTTAAAATTTCCAACTTGCAATTCACATTGGTTGATTGGGACCACTTTTTTGAAATTGTGTAATTCGCCTTGTTGTGTAATAAATATTTGTTTTTCGTCTTTGGAAAGTTTCAGGAGATAATCTTTTATATATTTTTTTTAATCCCTTAATTCTCGCTCCCGTCAATGTCACGGAGGTGTCGTTCGTTATTTATCGTGCCTGTCATATTTCCGGGCTCAAGATTTAACTGCTGGAAATAACTTCTGAAACCAGAAAAAATTAACTCCTTAATTCCCGCGCCCGTGATTTTCGCGGGCAGTGTAGACTACTCTTTTTAATTCCAATTGTTTGACTCCCATCAGTTTTTTTATTTAATAGTGTAACTGACATTATTTTCCCCCATCATTATATTTGCCGTAAACTACGCTGAATATTTCTACATCTAAAAAGGGGTGGGAATCAAATAATCCGATTTATAAAAAAAAAGTAGCCTACACTTATCGGCGGGCGGCTCTTAAGGTGTTAAGACAGAATTCTTCCTTATTGTTTTTTCAACAAATGTGAATTTGTTCTGTAATTTTTTTTTTGTCTTAAAAAAACTAATTGCATATTTTATTTAGAAACTTTATAATTATTCAATTTCTGTAATAAAAAATATAGGTACTTTTTTAATGTTTTTATTCAGATATTAAGCGACCTTGAAGGGGTTAATTATTATTAGAAGTATTATTTTTGCATTGAAATTGAGCATAGTGTACACCGAAATACTATCAGTTTATGATGTAATACTCGATTTTTAGTTCGCGATTTACACCAATAAATATAGAGTGATTGTTTCCCAAAAAGACGGTGTCGGGTAAAATGGAAACACCGATATCTCATAATGCCCATTGATTTTGTGACGCAAAGACAGATTCTTATATTTGTGCAAATCTAAAGTTTAAACCGATGCATATCGGCTGACTACCTAGACACTATATTTTGAACATTCTCTCTAGATATCATTACATCTGTTTTTTACCAAATTGGCTTCGTTTCCTCGTCTTTAACCCCCTGCTCCATTTTTCTGGGCTATCTCATAATACCCCCTTTTTTTCTTTATTATTATTTGTTTGCATGTGAGAAAATTTCGTAAAGTAATTTTTGTCTAAAAATAACTAATCAACATAGTGGAAGTTTGTGATTCTATCCGGTTTTCGGGATTTAACACTAAAACCGCAGGTATTTTTGCTCAAATTTTATAAAAATATTTGACACCAGAAATTTTATTTAAAACTATATAACTTGCTTTCTTAAACTATTTTTAAGCAGCATAAATTTAACTTATTTTTAAATAAAAATTCTGGTTCGAATCAACATCAATTCATTTGGTCCGGGTCAAAGTGACCCATCATCGCGGTTCTAGTGTTAAGCAATATCGAGCTGTGATATTGCCTCTAACGTAAATTGTATTCTATAATACTAGACGTTCCTCTATAAGCTATCATGAACTGTCATAAGCCGGAAAGGTGAAATTTAACGTTTCGGATACGTTATGGAAGCCATGAATAAAAGAATACATCTCATTTACAAAAAAAAAAAACATTCACAAAATTTGCTAAAAAAACACACATATATATATATATTCGTTTCTATGGACGTTTAATGCCCCAAAATTTTGAAAATTTACTTTTTTTTTCCTAACAGTGTTTTGTGAAAAAGATATATTGTTTATATCCACCCAGTTAAAAAACAGATAATTTTGAAATTTTAACTTTTACAAAGTATCTCTCATTTTTTGTTCTCTTTTTGAACGGAACTGTGTTGGAAATTAGGATACTTTTTTAAAAATCAGATTGTTTGATTTCTCCCACTTTTTTGAAATAGTATAATTTGTCTTGTTTAATCTGTCCTTAAACAAAACAAATAATATTATTTCAGAAAATAGGTGGAAATCAAGCAATTTGAATTTAAAAAAAAGTGGTGAACTGGGAACATTGACTCGAGAAGTTAAGTGTTGTTTCCTTTTCCTTCTGTTTATTTTATAAAATGGCTTAGATGAGAAATTGAGTATTAATGCATTCGCAATAGATAATTTTTATTAATATCTGGGTTTTAAAACAGTATAAGTTCCCCCCTTTTTCCTAAAGTCTTTCGTAAATTGGTTTCCTAGATAGTTTTCTCAAGTTTATTCATCAGTAAAAACCTTTCAATGTACGGATTTATTACAAAATGTCTTACGATCTAAAAAACTCTAGACAACATGATATAAATGCATTTTATGAAGTGCAGAAGCCACGTTCGTAGTCAATGATGTGTTTTGCATAACAACGAGTATTCTCGTTTCCTATACGCTAAGATTAACTCGTTGACGGACACTTGCGTCTATAGCCGTCAAAGCGAAGTTCACTATGTGGCATGACGGCAATAGCCGTCCAAAACGAAACGTCGTTTTTAGACACTACGGCTATAGCAGCACAAATGTGCATTTACCGGCGTACAAGTAGAAGCCCAGTGTCATGTTTTGGAAACAATTTTTTAGGTTGAAGTTCGCTTTCCACCTGTTATACGAGTTGCAGCTTCAGTATGCACGTGCAGGGTAGCTAGTGGTCATCGAAAAATACAGTAAAAAAAAAGTGACAATTACCAGTATATTCTTATAAAAAAATTCAAATTGATAATTTGATTGAATATTCAACATAATTTTTTCTATAAGAATATACTGGTGTCTATCACTTTTTTTTTACTGTATTTTTCCCTGATCACTAGCCACCCTGACGTGGTTATGAAGGGAGTAGTGCAACCTAATTAAAGGTGCCGAATTAATCAAAATTAAGTTTATTTAAGCAGAAAGAGTAAAACTGTACTTCTAATATTCTAAAATTTACAAAAACATATAGTGTTAATTTTCGACCTTCACTTGTCCCTATTGTCCGTCAATGTGTTAAGAAATGAACTAAGATTTCTTTTTGAAGATAGCTTTATTTTTGGCAGACAGCATGCGCTGAAATCCGCGTAGGATATTATTAAAAAAATGTTGAAAATGTATTTTAATATAGGGTGTAAGTAAATTCTCTAAAGAAATCACTTAAAGAATTCCTTGCAGTTTTTACTACATAAATTAATTATCGGGTTGTTCTGAAAGTTCCTTCCGTTTGGGAAAACCAATTCGTACCGAAAAATTCAGCCTGACAATTATTATACATTAGATGTCAGACTTAATGTCTAATAATTAAATGATAGGATTTTCCGGTACAAACCAACTTTCCGAAAGGAAAGAATTTTCTGAACCCAATAAATCAATCACTTAATCTCTCTTTTCTTCACTACGCATAAGCAGGGCTCCCAGATGGTCCGCCAACTGAATACCAGTATTTTTTAATATAAAATTTCATTGTAGGATTCTATAACAATTCTGCAAAGAATTACCTTTGAAGGTCGTTTCTATAAAATTTCCAAGAAAAATCTAAAAATAAAGTTTTTCTAAGAAAATACCGGTATTCAAAAAGTGAACCATTTGGTAGCCCTGCTTAAGTCATTCACAGATTTATTAACAGTTCCCGAATGCATTTGAGGATATGAGTTTCAAAACTAGGATTATACAGAAAATAAAACTTTGGTAGACCAAGTTTTGTACCCAAATCCCTGGTGGATAAGGCGAGTTTTGAAAGTAAAACATGCATTTACAATGCGAGAAATACACAAAAAACTAGTTTTGTTGCAGATTGCAGTGTTTTTTCGATGCAGGTTTACCAACAGAAGAGATGGATAGAGAAAACACGATTTCCTTTTTCTTAACACTTTCCAACATAGGTGAAAAGTGTTTATAAAATCGGTTTCTCTCTCCATCTATCTGCCTGTCCGCGCTCTAATTCGCATAAATATACCCGGATTGTCATGTAATTCATGTATGTTATTGAGGTATACTATGGTATGGTATTGAAAATGAAGGGTGAAGCATTAATTGTTCGTTTCCAGGGACACTCAAAAGCATTCCGTTAGACTATGGTCAATTGGGAAAAATCATTTACAGTGTATTTTAACCCTTTAGCGGGCGGTGTCCTAACTTTAATTCCAAAACTAATAAGAGGCACCAAGAATATTTAATTAAATTTTTCATTTTATAAAGTACGGAAAAATAAGCAAGTTTTTATTTTCTTATAAATTCTTTTGTAAATTCTGGTGTCAGTGGATAATTTCATCATTTTAACCCCTTGAAGGGCACCGGTATATTATATATACCACTTAATTTTAATCCTAAAATGCCACAATGACACCAGAATTTTATAATCAAATTTTGAATTTATAAATTACATGATGAAAAGCTTTTACTTATTTTAAAATAAATTCGTTCGTGAATCCTGGTGTCAATCAATCATTTCAATATTTAACTACAAGAGTACTTTGCCCCTGAAGGGGTTAAAAACAGACTTACTCCCCGCCGGAAAGTGTTAAGGATGTTACACTGTTTAGAATATAGTGATATGGATGTACATTATTGAAGTTCACTACAAGATGCTTACCATAGAACATGTTGTTCATAGCATTTATTGTTCATTTACAGGGACACGAAAATAATTAGGTTACTGTATTTGAGCAATAATTGCTTGAAGTGCGTTTTCATTTTTTGACATGAGCTTTTAAATTTAAATAATTTTTTAGATGTGTATAAATACTTTAGATCATATGCGGGACTGAACAAAAGAATTCGAGTTTATTTTTGCTTAGTGACGGAAATTGCTGAAGGTTAATTTTCAAATATGTGATGTGTTTACTAACTGAATTAAATGTTTGTATATAATATGATATAATATTCAATTTTTTTAATTGCTTAAAAGGCGTGCAGCAAATATAGTGAAAAAGTACCCAAGCCGGGACTCGCACTGACGTTCTACCAACTGAAGGCGTGAGAAAGTTTCTATGGAAAATTTCCCAAGTATTAAATATAGATTCATTCAATTATCGATGCTGGATTTTCTTTGGTTTCATGTTTGCCCCAGCGTTGGTGGCTCACGGAAAATATTCCATCTTGTGCTGGGTTTGTAGCCTTGTCAACATGTTATAGTGAGAAGGTTCCATGTTGAGTATCGTTCCCAAGTAGTTGCGTTGGTAGAACGTCAGTGCGCTATACTGATAACACAGGTTTGAGTCCCGGCTTGGGTACTTTTTCACTATGTTGGCACCTTTTAAGCAATTAAAAAATTTGAATTTTATTAATGCAAAGCGTGAGAAATTTTCTATGGAAAAATTTCCAAGTATTAAATATAGAGTATGAAATATATGTATACAAATCAGTATGTAATAAACAGAACTGCACAAAATAATTCCACATTTTTCCGTCTATAGATGTTAATTGCAGAAACTGGGTTTTCAAATTTGTTATGGGTTTATCAAATTGTTCGTTTACACATCATATTTCACCTTATTACGCGGTGAAGTTTTATTACATTATTTTGAATATATTGGAAAGCGTTGCATAATGTATGCTTGTCGAATGACTTTTCTTTCTTGTTTTTTGATAAGGCGAGTTTTGAAACTCGCGTCCTCATTATATAAATAGCTTTTCTTTTCTCCACAAACATTTTATACCATGCTCTTACTTGAATTTCGTTCCGATTATAAACAACAATCAAACCATATTTTAACTACATTTTAGTTCATAATGAACAGAGGAAAGTATATTCAACTAGGTAAATTATATCCAATGGTTGGAATATCATAGTTGAGATTTTTTTCCAACAGAGCGAAAATATGTCGGGACCAGGACATGGTATACAGGAGTTTCCGTGCTATTTCAGATTCATCATGTAAAATGCTATAGTTATAGCTCGGATGAATGAAATTAGCGCTGCAGTTCGCAGCCTTGTCCAACAAATAAGAGTGAAATATGCCAGCCACGATATCTTCGGATAGCTCAGTATGGAGAGCGTTGGCACGGCAAGCCAAAGTACCCAGGTACGTGTCCTGGTCCCAGCATATTTTTGCTCTGTTGAAAAAAATCTCAACTATGATACTCCAACCATTGGATACATTTTAGTTGTTATATGAAAACTATTTAGTCACATAGACGGCATTTAGTTTGTTATCTTAATTTTCAGTTTAACTGCCTCTATATACGGGAGACTGGAGATGTTTATATAATTTTTTACTAAACTTCTGGTAATTTGTGTTTAAAATAAAATAGCATCTGAGCTTGCCAGATATAAATAGGATAGTCTATATCCTATCATTTTACTGCACTAAACTTTGAAAAAGGCACTAAATGATTAAAAAAAATGTTTTCTCTAACTATGCAAGTTGAGCCAATATCTTTTCTGGACCCATTTAATCAAAAAGTATATATTAACCAGAAATATTATTCAGTAAAAATAAACGTATTTAATACGTTAAACGTATTTTGCTGCTTATTTTATTTCCATTTATAAAATATAATTTTTGAAATGATTTAGTCTGGCCAATAGGTAAAGTTAGTTAATCTCAGTATATTACAACATCTCACATTTAAAATTTTCTTTAAAAAAATGAATCTATTTATATACACAACACTCCAGATATTTTACTTCACATTTAAAGCTACACTTTTTAAACACTTGAAGGGAGATGTTATATATTTATTCCACTTAATTTTAATCCCCAAATGGCACAGTGCAGTGATGGAACAGTGGCCCACCTGAGAACCAATTGACACCGCTAAATTCAAATAGTTTCAAAATAGTTCAAATAGTTTCAAATGTTCATCTTATTTAACCCTTCTTTGCATGAGTTTTTCTTTTACAATTGTGGTTTTTATACATATATTAAATATTAGACACCAGAAATTTTAAGATAGATTTTTAAC
This sequence comes from Maratus michaelseni, assembly GCA_963931845.1. Lineage (NCBI taxonomy): Eukaryota > Metazoa > Arthropoda > Arachnida > Araneae > Salticidae > Maratus > Maratus michaelseni. Next base: position 81,008,862 of record OZ007598.1, read on the forward strand.
TTTGTTCAGCAACATAGTTCACGGGAAATTTACTGGATTAATATTTCTATATAAATATAGTGGTGGCGAAGAAGTTGTTTATTTATTAAAAGTTAAATAAACAGTGATGGAAATTTACATCACTATGCAATTAAATGTTAAGGACAGCATTTCTGAGATTGTTTAACATGAAGAATACTATTAAAATTTAGTGGTGGAAAACTTACAAATGCTGCGCCAAAGACCTTGTAACTGATAAGACGGGAAGGCTTTGGTAACTGTAACTAACGAAACAGTGAGATATCTATGCTGGGAAACACGCTTAACCCTTTTAGGGGCAAAGTACTATTGGTGCTGAAATATTGAAATGATTGATTGGCGCCAAGATTCACGAACAAATTTATTTTTAAAATATGTAAAAGCTTTCCTTCATGTACCTTATACATTCAAAATTTGACTATAAAATTCTGGTGTCATTGTGGCATTTTCGGATTAAAATTAAGTGGTATATATAATATACCGGCGCCCTTCAAAGGAATAAATCTTTGAGGGACAGTGGGATGTATTATATCCCATCTAATTTTAATCCGGTTCAAACCAATTAAATTTTACTTTTTTTAACTTTGACCGGAAAAGTTGAAAAAATTGCTTTTCCTTATTTTGAACTAAATTCTTTCGTAAATTCTGGTGAGAGTTCAACGTTACAGGAACACAATTGCTTGCCCCTGAAAGGGTTAGAGGCGAGATCCAATCACACGCATGCTACATTGTGTTCGCCAATTCGCCAAATTGTTTTGTGGTAAACATAAAATAACACCGAATTACACGCCAAATTGAAAATTTAAAACGAAGTTTTGTTTTTAGTCAAATTTCGCCTTAAAGATTTAGAATCATTTTGGTTGTAGTTGACTATTTTCTTACTTATTTAAATTATTAAAAAATTATCTTAAGTGTATAGATAAAAGTATACTTATCAAGAATATAATTTAAATAGGATATTAAAATTGCATTATTTTTGACACAGGGCCGCCAATAGATATTATATCGTGGCTCTCAGACAAATATACTGCCCCCCTGCTCCCCCCCTCTTCTCCCCCTGCCTTTTTTCTTTTTCTTTTCTTTTCTTTCTTTTTTCTTTTTTCCTTTTTTTTGTAATGCTAATAGTCATATTTACTTTTAACAAAATGTTTAGAAATTTATTTATTTTTTTAATACAGAGAAATATTTTTTTTTAAATCTACTAAAAAATAATGTATTTCTTTAATCATCGTTTTTAAAAAATAGACTTTTGATTCCCAGACAACCTTAAATTTCCTATCTCATTTTAAATTGTATCACATTTTACATCAGAGATTCAGTACAATTAGGATAACATGCACAGTTAATTATTGAAGGCAAAATTAATGTTTTTGAGTTTGGAGATATCGCTGTTAGGAATTTTGTATTGATCATCATACATTTACATGATATTTTGCATTTATGTTAAGTGGAATAGGAACTTGTTTATAAAAGCACTCACTTATAAAGCATAAGAATAACTCTAATTAGTTTCGACGACTATTCACGATGATTCATGTTTATTCAAATTGCATACTTATTTATACATGTGAAATTTGCTTCGTTTATGCAGTAAATGAAATGTTTGATAATACTTTTAAATACCCATTGAAATTGATGTTAATACAAAATAGGGAAATGTGCCAATTTAATTTTGTAAATTTTGCATATTGATTTACTTTCGTTTTCTAGAGGGGCTGTAGTTTGTATGGGTTTTTCACTTCATATGAAAGTGTTTCACTCAGTCAGCACTTAAATTAAGCAGAAAAGGATATTGTGAATAACAGCTCTCATTTACAAAGCGGCAATATAATGTTATTTAATTCCAACTATTCATAATGATTCCTAATTATTGAAATTACATAACTATTTATATTATGTGAAACTCGTTCATCTATAGTATAGCTAAACAAATTTTGCTAATGCATTTGTATACTTAATAAAATTGTTGTACACAAAAATTGGAAAAATGCCTGTCTAAATTTTAAAATGAGTGTTTGTATATAACTTACACTGTTATTTTTTAAATTCGATTTCATATTTTAACAGACAAACACTAATTAAACAACTTGCGTCATTAGTACGAATTTCACTATTTTCCTTTTTATGAAGAAATTCCGAATCCGCACAGAAAATTTTTAAAGAAGAGATTTTACTTTGTGTGATCACGAAACGTCTGTCATTAAATAAATCAAAAAATATTATTCAGAATCCATGGTATGAATTTGGAATTTCTGAATAAAAAACAAATTCTTGAATTGACATATATATGCTTAAATGATGCGAATGGGTAAAGGGAAAGTTAAATTAATGTTTTTTAACTATTAGAAACATTATTAGAATTTTCGCATCGATCATAGAAGTAATTACGTTGATGTTTACATTTAACTTAGAAGAACACGGCACCAATTAAAAGTTTTCTTTATTTCAGTGTTTTACAATACTTTTTTGACATATTACTAAATGGATTTATGAAGGAAAAACTTTTATGGAAGAAAATTTGAAATTCTTGCGGTAAAATCTTAAAAACATTTTTTTTTTAAATCAACTTACTTTCAAAACTTTACTTTTATACCCGTACTTAATAATTATTATTTTCGGCACGCATAATATGCAAAAAGTGTTCATATGATGGTGTTATTTTTATATATAGCTAAAATGAATATTCTTTTATTTTTCAAAATGAAATTTTACTTTTTTAAATGCTTTTTTTTTTTTTTTGGGGGGGGGGGGGTAATATATATTTTAGATACTGTTAACTTACTGGGTTTTCTTTCAGCCGAAGGATCATGTTTCGAATAAAAGAATTGTTTAACCCTTTTTATCCTGACGGTACTTATAAGTACCACTTTAACCCCTTCGCGACGAGCGTCTTTTACAGAAGTTTGAATCTGTTACCACCAGTTTTTCAAATGAGAAATTTTCACCTAATTGAATCACAAGAATGCTATGATTAGACAAGGAAAACTTTACAAAAAAATAACTGGTAGGAATAATCGAGGATTCTGAGCATCTAAAAAGTAGCTAGCAAATTAATTCAGGATATAAAGGGTTAAAAGAATTATTTAAGAAAGAATGTTGTTACACACACAACTCGGTATTCCATTCAGAGATCTATGTTGCCCCATAATTCCATTGTATTACATATTTGATTTCATTTGTTAAATTTTTCTGGTACAAAGTATGTTTATTTGAATTTATTATACTATGTTCGTATATGTTTAAGTGCGTATTTACATTTTAAAAGGAGGAAAAAGTAAATTTAAAAAAATACAATTTTGAGTCACAGACAATCTAAAATTTCATAAATGACTATGACATTAGATTTAATCACTTTTATCATTTCTAATCACTCCTACGTTTTAAAACTTTTTAACATTTTGTTTTGCATTGTTTTCTTACAAGCAGTGGCGTCTCGTGACTACCTTTATTTGGGGCACAAAATGAATGGTTGCTAAAATTATTATTTTCTTACCACTATTTTGTGAATGAAACATCTGCTTTATTTGTTGGTAGAAAATTCTGCCATTATAACAAGCAAAAGTTTTCGTTAAAAATATAATGGAAAGAAATGAATAAAAGATCGAGCCATGCATTTAGTGCCCCAAAAAAGCGAGTCACGAGCCACCATTACTTACAAGTGTGTTCTATAACACAAGGGATCGATTTGATCACACAATTATATAAATACTGATTTCAGTTATTTTTCAAATTTATTTTAACAAATGTCATAATCAACAAGGTTCTCTGGATGTTCTCTTTTCTTTTCTTTTCCTTTTTTAGGGGAGGGGGGGGGGCTATTGTATCTAGATATTTGAAAACAAATGCTAACTACTGTAACATTTACTAAAGTTACGCATGTTTATACTAAACATTTCCTATTATTTAATCTTTTACGTATTTTTTTCTGTCAGAAATTTAATGCATATAAAATATAGAAAAATGCTTACATTTCTTTTACTATATTACTCTACATACGCATGTGGTATATAATAATCCATTTAAAATAAGATTTATTTTTCCCTTACAAGTAAAGAAGATATCCATGAAAGTATAAGTTTAGTTATTAACAAGGCTTATCGCAGTATGTATTTGTTAGTGAGGGTTTGAAATTATTACATTTATTTTTCTATTCAACTGTATATGCGTATGTGATACTTAATAATACGTTTGAAATAAGATTTATTTTCACTTACAAGTAAAACATATATCCTTGAAAGTATAAGTTTAGTTATTAACAAGGTTTATCGTAGTATGTATTTGTTAGTGAGGGTTTGGAATTATTACATTTATTTTTCTATTCAACTGCATATGCGTATGTGATACTTAAAAATAAGTTTGAAATAAGATTTATTTTCATTTACAAGTAAAACATATATCCATGAAAGTATAAGTTTAGTTATTAACAAGGCTTATCGTAGTATGTATTTGTTAGCGAGGGTTTGAAATGATTACATTTCTTTTTCTATTCAACTGTATATGCGTATGTGATACTTAATAATACGTTTGAAAAAAAGATTTATTTTTCACTTACAAGTAAAACATATATCCATGAAAGTATAAGTTTAGTTATTAACAAGGCTTATCGTAGTATGTATTTATTAGCGAGGGTTTGAAATGATTACATTTCCTTTCTATTAAACTGTATATGCGTATGTGATACTTAATAATACGTTTGAAATAAGATTTATTTTTCACTTACAAGTAAAACATATATCCATAAAAACATAATTTTGGTTAATGACAGAGCTTATCTCTTTATGTTACTTGTTACTGTGTGTTTCCATCACCATTCAGTGCATATTCTATAGAAATTTAAAAAATATATACATATATAATCTCAGATTAATTTCGTTTACTGTTATATGAGTTGGTATCCATCGTATTTCTTATAGCATTCTGAATCAAATCTGTTTATTATATTACTTTATAACTATCTGTATTTAATTTCATATAGATTATTTAAAAATAATACTGATAAAATGTATCATACTACACCAAAAACCTTCTGTAGATGTGAAAACATATTTAAAATTTTTCATTTTTATTAATTGTTTTTTAACTTTACAACACGTAATCTTTGGTTTGGAAATCCTGGAGTAATGGATTAGTTTTTTGTTTATTTCTAATAATTCCACATTATTTTCCTTATATAGACGTCTTTTTAAAAATGAAAATAGAAAAAATGATAAAATAATATAATACAATATAATACAATATATAACTTTTTAGAAATGCAATGAATAATTTAATTATGCATAGTTTTCAAAAATTAACCCATTTGTTCCAAGAATTATTTATTTACTCAAGCAATCTGAATAAATAATTTTATAAAAAGTCCACACAAGTAGCAACACTCCTTGGCAGAAAGTCCTACCATTCTCATAATATAAATATGTATTAAGTGAGATTAAATCTTTAATGAGAAATTGCCATCAGATGAGACGCAGCATAATGAAAAATATTTTGAACATTACATTGTCCAATAGTTTCATATTTCACGATACTTTGTACAGTTTTTTAATTTTTATCATTATGAATCTTTTATATATGGGCATACCCGCTCTCTAAAAAATAATAAATTCGTGTTTATTTTAAAAATAGAATTTAATAAAAATGAAAATTGTTGTTGCCATTTATAGATTATATGTACTTATTTTCATTTATAGGGTTAAAACAGAAAATAAACCTATACCGCCAACATTACAATTATCTAAATCAGAGTTCGTACTGTACCATATTTTTTTAATAGAATTTTTATATGTAATATTTAAGTAGCAGAAAATGGTAGATGCCTCGTTTAATTGCAGGATTTGCAATATGTTTCTGCATTTAAATAAGGCGGAAAATTCTACTAAAAATGTGATAAACACGTACGAACCCTATAAATGTCATATATATTGGATATGCTGTTCATAGAATTTAATACTTGAATTGATAAATAATAATTGAAATCTGTTTGAACATAAATTAGGTGTTAGTACAATTAGATCTACTTGATTCTTGACTCTACAAAATTCATAAAGCAACAAATCCGCCTTGTGCAATGAATATTACTTGGTCTTAAAAATTTGCTTTGATAAAATCATTACAAGACATAAATACATCTAACCAGGAAACAAACCCATGAAAAAAAGTAAGCAGCAATCAAAAGAGCATAATGAAATGTATTTTTTAACACATAATTCAATAGCCCCCATATCCTCATTATAGAGATATAAAGTCTTAAATTTTCCTAATTTATTTGTTTAATTTAGCTAGAAAAGGCGTGGTTCTGATTCAGAAATTTTAATAATCAGCTTAATATAAAATACAAAACATAATTAGATATAGTAATATAAAAATGAAAGAAACACGCAAAAAAATGCTATTAACAAGTAAGGTACTAAACCAAAAAAAAATAATGTCTGAAGCATAGAACATAGTGGCACAAAGAACATTTCATGAACTTAGATTTAGTGAAATGATTACGTAGACATCCGGCGAAAAACAAAATTGCAAGGTCGTTTCAAATGGAAGTGGCCCAGTTTACACTAACCCAGACTTGTACCCAGCATACCGAATCATGTCGGAGTATTGCGGCGCACTAAACTGGAAATGGAAGCATGGCTGGAGCAAGACTCCCTTATCATAGATCAGACTTGACAATCCGGAGAAAGTCTATGGGAGAAAATGTCCGCGGCAATTGCCAACTTATTAATTGACTTTCTCCGGAAAGTATCGCCGCCTGGTGGATACTACCGCACAGTTGCCATGTTTCGGGCTTTTTGAACACCAGTATATTTTTAGAGAAAATGTTGTTCTTTTAAATCCCAGAATTCTCCGATCAAACAAAACAAAATTGTCTCTACTAAAAAACTGGTATTCAAAAGTATAATAGAAAAATCTATAGAAAAATCTAGCCTGTCTGCTACCGCATAGCTGCCAACTCTTACGCTTTTTTCTTACCACTAAAATTTAATAGAATTTTTTTCCTCATGTAATCACACGATCTTGTCAATTTAATAAGATAAAATTTACTATAAAATTTTAGTGGTAGGAAAACTACTAGTTCATAAGCAAATGCATAGAACAAATGGAGCTGTGAAAAAATTTCGTGTGATTTCGTGTCGTAAATACTATTACTGACGATTGATGGCGCTAGTAGCAGGACAAGTATAGCGGTCAAAGGCAACATGCTAATTGAGAGGTCTGATACTATGATAAGGAGGTCTTGGACTGGAGTTTGATGATGTTGTTACTTTGAAAACGTAACGACTCCTCCTTCTATCCTATTAAATCAATAAATTAGCAAATTTTAACACTTTATATATCGATAACGGGGAGACAAGGACAATTGATTTATACGTCAAAAAACACGTTTCACTATGCTCTTTCGATTGCTGCTTATTTAGATTTGTTTCATTATTACACTAATGGCGTGGTTTCCTTGTTAGAAGTTTTGAAAATAGAATGCATTGTCATATATTAATATATTTACACAAACCTGTATAAGTAGATTTATGGATGTTTGGAGGTCTATAGTAAAATGCATGAGGTAATTTCATGTTATTTTTCAAAGTATTCTGAATTCAAATAAAGTTTATTTTTTCTAAAAAATACACACTTAAACTTGCTTGTCAACATTTCAAATGTTAGGACGGAAAAAAAATGAAACTGTCAACAACTTACATGACAAGTTACATATGCATATAAACCGGAGGTATCAAACCTGTAGCACGCGGACCGCACAGCTCCAAGCATTTTTGCAAAGAATTATTTGTGTTATTTAAAGATAAAAATTTTGTGATATGGGGAGGTGAATATTTTTTATCCGGAAAAAGTTGTGACACAGGTTTTTCTAGCAAAACGGTTGGACGCTATTTATATAAACGTTCCATTAGGAAATTTATATTTATACTTGTAAGAATAAAAACTTTGTAATTGCATAATGGGCATTGCCAATTTTTACGCTATATATAAGCAATGGAAATAAAAAACAGGCATAAATGTATTTTGTTTTATTTCATTTTCTTGTTTACATTGAAAATATCTTATATGTAGTAAACGTAAAATCTTCAAATTGACTCAATCACGATGTCAGTGTCCGGCTTTGAAAAAAATGTCTGAAATCTTGAACTCAAGTATTTAGAAGATCGACAAACAGGCTGAAAGCTTTAACATATAAAATAGCTCTTATTAAATTAAATAACTCTTATTTAATTAAGTTTTCGAAAAGTAGTTGTCATCCGATATGATTAAAAAATATGCCAAGTATTGCTCTGTTCAATGATTCTGTATTTAATAATACTTTATACTATTTATTTTGGATCCATCAACGGCTGGAAGATGTTCTGTTCTCAGAGTTATAGTATAGGAAGGTGTTGTATTCGAAACCATGTTGCGCTCAGCAGCTTAACCGTTCGGTTGGTTGGTTGATTTTATGACGTCCTGTTATCTACACGAGTGATATAGCCCTAGGAAGGAGTGCCCTCCGTGGGGGTCTTTCTAAAGTATCCTAACCCGTATTTACGGCAAGATTCGAAGAAAACCACGGAAAACGCCGAACGGCAGCACACAGAAAGCAGCACACAGACACAGACAAACATGCACACAGACGCAGATAGCCATATACACACAGAGATACAGACATACACTCACACACAGACAGACACTACAAAACTCTATATTTATTTTTATAAGTAGTTAATTATAGTTATAGAGACTCGGAAAAAAAAATTATCTCATTCGTATGTCTGTTTAAATAATAGAAATTAAGAAATATGTAAGTAAGACATAAAAAACAGGCATTTGTTATGTTTCCATAAATATTTTCAAAAATAAATAAAATTTATAGTTAATTTAGTCTGGAACTGGCCTTTTTTTTATACTACATGTTAATGTTTTAGTTCAAATAAAGACAAAATACATTTTAATAAAAACTGCTGTTTCATGTCTTCGCATCTTTACAAATGAAATCAGATCAATCTTCTTGTAAATATCATTAATCATTTCGTGATAAGTCCCATTTATCATTTAGATAAGATTAAATTCAGGGATAAAATACTTTGTTTTCTACTTTATCCTGCTTTAGAGTTTAAACTATAAAATTTAAGTGAAAGCCGAGTTAATTTGTCAAATTTAAATAGTGAAAAATTCGAAAGTTTTGGGAGTTATTTATTAAAAGTAGATATAATTTGTAATTAGTTAATTAATATGTATTAGATAAGAAATTTGGCATTAAATATATTTAGTTAATAATACAGAAGAACTTTGGTATTTAGCTTACTGATGATATTTCATTCTTTTCAGATTTTATATTTTTTCATATACTTATAAAGTATTAAGTATTGTATTAAGAATCACATAAATAATGTTTTTCTTTATCTACTGATTGTTTTGAAGTCTGATATCGAAATATGATACAGACACAGAGTCATTTTTCTTTAAGAGTGTTGCGTTTCGTATTGAAATAAGGGATATACCAACAACTATACTAATTTGTATACTATACCTATTGTAAACTATACTATACATATATCTATCAATATATCTATTACATAAGCTTATGTATAAAAATGGATGATTGTGTTTTGGTATTTTGAATACCAATAGTTACGTATGAAATTATTCGTCTTGATTAATCACAGAATTCTTCGATTAAATATGCATAAGATTTTTTATAGAGATGAATGTAACAAGGGGAATATTTAACTAAAGTAATTGAGAGGTGGATAAATTACTTAATTTAATTTGAATTTTTAGATTTTAAGTACAGTGGTTAGGTAGATTTTAATAATGAGAGAAGTACTTTTGTGTTCTGTTAGACTAGTAAATAATACATTCTCAGATTAAATATACAATTTTAGAATATTTAAAGTCATGAAAATAACAATCATTATTTTCTGCAGATTTTCTACAGACTTTCTGCTGAAAATAATAAATAAAGTGAATAATAAAATATACTTGGGAAAAGGGTCTGAAAACCAAATTGTAATTTTTAAAATGATGTTATATAGTACATGGCCAGATAAATGAAAAATCAAATTATGATAGAAAACTTTTATGTTATTTATTTATGAGGCATAAATGCAAAGATTAATTCAAGGCAGTAATAAAAATATGAAAAACTTAATAATGATTAGTTTCAATTGATAATGTATATTAAAAAAATCTTGAATATTTAGAATATAATCTTGAATCTAGAATAGAATCTTGAATATAAATCGGAAATAGGCATATACCAAAGGTTGTTTCAGTGAGTACAGATAGTCTTTGCAAAAATTAGCAACTCTTCTTTTTTCAGGCCTAATAATTTATCATATGGTGGATGACTGCACCTTTTTTTAGGTCTATGAAGAATAATTTTGCATCACACTTTTTTGTATTGTCTTTAAATATCTGTTCACAAAATTTACTAAATTCACACAAAACTATTTATTGGGATCCATAGAAATTGAATATTTTACCTTGTAGAATATTTTCCCCAGAGAGCACTGTTTCACAATTGGTGTATAAATTTACATCAATTGTGAATTTATTCATCATTGAAAAACCCATCTTGAGCTATCGGATTCGAATTATGCACACAAATTTCACTTTGAACTGCAGATAAAAAAATAAGTTGTAGATGACGAAAATGAAACTCACAGAAGATTTTTTGCATTAATCTAAGTTTTTTATTGGAAATGACACTGCACAGATTTAGCACCGCACAAATACATAGACATGTCACACTGTTGAAGTCATTAATTGTTGAGTCCGCAAAACTTACAAAGACAGCACACGGCAGAAATTCATAATCATAGACGAGTTCCACATAATTTTCTTGAAATTAGTATGATATCATAGAATTAAAAAACACTGTAGAAAAAGAATATCTATCAACATCACTTCGGAAAGAGATTTTTTTTTATTTTAGCGTACTCTCTTAAACGGCTTCCTCAACGAGTGAATCAGGGAAATCTAAAAGACGCGCTTCACACCTGTTGTCAAATCAGAGTGGTGGGAAATAAAAGAGTTCTTCATCTTGCATCCGCTAACTCTATGGTGCAGCGGGAGGAATGGGGAGCACAGATACCTCCAAAGTTCTCGTTTTTGTGGGTGGAACACCCCTTACATACCCATATATTTATTTATACTTGTATGAATGTTTGCGTATTGCAGAAACATGCACAGTTTTATATGATACTATCTGTCACCCGTGATTTTGTTCGCGTAACATTAAAAGAATAAAAAATGCATTAATTAAGCAAAACATTTCACTCCCGAACCTGATGATTAAAAACACATATAATTGACAAACTCTTGACAAACCATGAACAATAATGTTATATGGGCGAATTAGGTCCTCCAGATTCGTCCATGATTGCTCATTTGACAGAGCATTGACAGCTTCAGCATAGAGATCCCTAATTCGAATCTTGACCTGGACATGTTTTGCCCAGTTGGAAAATTACAAGTCATAGAAACAATTAACTGGGATTTATTTTAAATCTTGAAACCTGTTAATTTTTTAAATAAACTAATAGTAATTATTATGAGTTGTAATTTTCCAACTGAACGAAAAATATCCGGGCCAGGATTCGAACCTGGTATCACCTTCAGCCAAGAGATCCAGGTTCGAATCTTGGCCCAGATATTTTTCGTCCAGTTGGAAAATTATAACTCATATAATTTCTTTACCAATTTGAATAATTGTGTCAAAATGAATCTAGTATAGTAATTACTCACAGTAATTACGTTGTTATTCGTTAAATCCGTAATAATTATTCAGAATCCATAACTTTTGGCATGTCTGTGTATTGTTTCTAGTGGTTTCACAAAGTCTTGCATATATCCAATCCTTTACATAGTAAAATCAAACAAGCTACGTGTTTTTGTTAATATTTTTTTTTTCAAATGTTTATTTCTTCTTTCGTTAATCAACAGTTTCATTATTAAATTTAAATTAGCTATAATAAAAAACGCCAGTTAAAGTTGAAATCATTAGTTTAGTTTTCTAAGCAAATTTCATCTACGTGCATTTTAAATTTTATTATTTCCATTCTGTGATAATTATTTAATGCAGCTAAATTATGTTGTTAAAGCAATTGTTTTCTTATTTATAAAATAATTTTTTGTTTAACCATAAAATCTTATGAGAAAAGTTTTGAAAATGAAAGACATTTTCAAATAATTATGCTGAAACTCTATATTATGTGAATTTCGAAATACATTAATTTATTTTTTTATCTTAAAATGCAAGCTTTGTCAAACAATGCCAAGAATAGTCTTCAATGTGATTTATTAACAAATTTATAATTATCTTTAAAAGTTTTGTTATGCGAAGAGAGTTTGGAAAAATAAAGACTTTGAAAATCTGTAGTAATTTAATATTCTTGTGCTTTCTTTTCTCAATTTTTATTTATTAAATTATAAATAATCTTTTGAAAATTTGATCCTAAATTTTTAGGGCCTTTAGAGATAATATTTCAATTGTATGTTTATAACTAAAGAATTCGAAAAGAAATAAATGTTATTTATTTATGAAATAACAAATTTATTTAAAGAAAACTCAATAATTTAATCCTACACGTCACGGATTTTTTTTAGAAGTATGTTTTCCTATAATCATATTTAGAGTTATGTACCACATATTTTATAGAAAAATTCTTTATTTTAAATTACAGAAGACTGTGACAAATACAAAAGTGTTTCAATTATTTTTTAGACTACTTTCTTTTGATGTTTTAAAAAAATCGTCTGCATACATAAATTAATTTTTACTGCTATTACATTTTTGAAAGTATAAGTTCTCGTCTGATAACTGAAAATTTTGTTTACATGCAAAATAGCGCTTTTAAAGAACCGATGGATGGAAGACTATATTTCTATACTTTCCGAAGAGAATTACTCGTATGCCCGTATTCGGTTATTAAAAACCGCTTTGACAGGCATGGTTTTTCTATAATTCAAGCCACAGTAGGTAATATTGTCAAGAACACAGGGAAAGAACACGTATGTCTCGCTTCATGTGGAAAAATTGTTCAAATTTGTACCCAAGAAAAAAAGGGAATTATTCGAATATTTCAATGGTAAGACATTTTATGGTAAAAGAAATTCCTTCAAGTCAAAGGGCTGTTGCTAAATCGTTAAAATGATCAGTGTTAATTGTAACAAAATCATTAACACTGATTTGTATTTTAAAAAGTCCAAAAAGCACAATGTTTATTATCTTTCTTCACGACATGTAGCCGAACGTAGAACAGAATGCAGAATTCTTTAAGAGAAGCATTTATCCGGTGAGAAATGAAAAAAATGTTGTTACAATAGATGGTGTCTATTTAAATTATTCTAATAAAAGAGATCTTTGTGATGAAATCATCAAAGAAGAGAAAAAATCTTAAAAGAATGGTTCAATGTATACAAAGAAAGTTTTTGGAAAGGATATATGATTGTTGCTGGGTTTGCATATCACGGCAAATGAAAAAACAAACAAATTGGTTCAATTCTCTGCATAACTTCATACACTTTTAGATGATACAATGAGAACAGACGGACAGACATATTTTAAAAACGGAATCACTTTTCGGAATCACTGATTCCTAAAAGTTGTAAATCCTTTGAAAACAGGAAGTCGAAAAAAATTTCAATTACAATACTTTTTTCTATAGGAAGAAGGGATAGAAGAATAGAAGGAATAGGATAGAAGAAAATAATCAAGAGAGTGGATAAAATGTTAAGATTAACTCCACATAATATCATAAACATATTTTACGCTTCAAACATAAAATATCATATCTTTACCCCCAGTACCACCAATATGTTGAATTACATCAAGATAAAGCAAGCGGTCACACATCACAATCCACTGTTAATTTCCTGGAAAAAATGGAACGGGAAACGGTTATCAGGGCTATACCCTTCACTGATGTAGTACTTGTTAAATCTTCTGATGTATCATTCATGGATATGTGCGCTTTTGGACGTTTAAAAAACGCATTATTCAAACATGGACCTACAGCGCTTTATGTACTTTGGAAAGCTGTTCAAGAGGAATGGGACAAACTACCTGTTCCAAAACCACAAAAGGCATTATTGTCATGCAAATGACGGTGTAGAAAGGTAGTTCAGATTAACCAAACTGGACATTCGAAACACAAATATTGTATGTAATATAATTCTGTAAGTTCGATAAAATTCGTTTAAAAAATATGCGAACACCTTCTGTATTTTTATTTAAATGTAGTGGTATCCCGGAACGGAATTTGATTATTGAACATTAAATCTCATGTGATTCATATATCCATAGGTACAGCGCCCAGAATATATAGTGTGGAAAACGGTTTTACCGTTCTTTAATTCAAAATTTTTGAATTCAAACCGGAAATTCTGAAACAAGATTTAAAATTTTTGGAAGTCACGAAATATCTGCCATTAAGTAATCTAAAGAATATTATAGGGAATTTCTGGTATGAATGCGAAATTTCGGAATTAAAAAAAAAACTGGTAATACTTTAAAATGTGCTAAAAAATTGTAGCCGATAAACGTGATACAATGCGGAAACATAATAGGGCGATCGCAGCGACATCTGCTTTAAAAGTAGATTTACCTCTAGCAAAAGCTCCTTTGGTATGCTAAATAGGGGTAGTTTCTAGTTTGCTGTCTTGTATCGAGTACTGCAACCAGGCGCAAAAGAATGCGTATCACGTTTTTTGGCCATGATCAATATCATTCATATTTTCAAAATTTATAAAAATCATTATCCAAGTCAAAGGAAATAGGGTAAAATTTAATTATTTAAAATATTTACCACCAGCTCAGACTTTTTCTCAGTTTGATTCTTATACAATGTTTGCGTTGAAAAGAGCTAGCTGACAGTGGCATAGATAGAGAGGGGGGGGGGATCCAAATGCCGTGGAAACCAGTAATCTTATAAAGTTTTCTTCGCCTTCAATATCACAGAAAATTTTCCGATTAGATAAGACAAAAATATTTTTATAAAATTAGTGGTATTCAAACCATCTGGACCTCCACTCTGTCTACGTCACTGCTAGAAGATGTCGCTGCGATCGACTCGCTATTTTTTCAGCATCGTTCTACATTTATCGGATTCAATTGTTTAGTACCATTTTGTAGCCGTTTTCCACACTACTATGTATTATAGGCGCTGTAGCATAGGTGTGCACTTTAGAGTTAACATTTTAACAACTATATAACATTATAAAAATAAATGAATTTCAAGGCGTATCTATGTGTATTTTGTAAATATATTTTGTTTACAAAATAATTAGCCAAAATGGATGGAAAAGGAAAAAAATATGATGAAGTACGGATAATAAAATATTATACACATATACGCGTAGAAAAATGTATGAATAATGCGAAATTACATATCTCATACAACATATTTTAATACATTTGATGTCATTGGAAACTAAAATAAAATGTTTGAATTACATTTTTTTTTTCAAATCATGACTTGTAAGTAAAATATTATAAATATATGCTTATTGATTATCTCTTCCAACGTTCTTAAGGAAAAGAGCCACAGAAAATAATATTGCGTTTTATTGTTGACCATACTTACATTACAGTGGGTATTTCTTCTGTTTTTATTACCGACCATTATGTAAATTCAATAGATATAATCAGGAATATCGGTTTTTAGAATGCTATCAATTCTCGAGAAAACATCATTCATCCCACGTGAGATGGATGGATGGACTTAAATGAGTGATTATGAAACCTATGGATTACTAGTAGCTGTTGTTTTTCTTACGAATTTTTCTTTTAACAACTCGCTTAATATCCATATAGCTTAATATCCATCCAGAGAAAACATCATTCATACCACGTGAGATGGATGGATAGACTTAAAGGACTGATTATGAAACCTTTGGATTACTAGTAGCTGTTGTTTTTCTTACGAATTTCTCTTTTAACAACTCCCTTAATATCCATATCGCTTAATATCCATCCAGAGAAAACATCATTCATACCACGTGAGATGGATGGATAAACTTAAAGGACTGATTATGAACCCTTTGGATTACTAGTAGCTGTTGTTTTTCTTACGAATTTCTCTTTTAACAACTCCCTTAATATCCATATAGCTTAATATCCATCCAGAGAAAACATCATTCATACCAGTGAGATGGATGGATAGACTTAAAGGACTGATTATGAAACCTTTGGATTACTAGTAGCTGTTGTTTTTCTTACGAATTTCTCTTTTAACAACTCGCTTAATATCCATATAGCTTAATATCCATCCAGAGAAAACATCATTCATACCACGTGAGATGGATGGATGTACTTAAATGACTTATTATGGAACCTATGGATTACTAGTAGCTGTTGTTTTTCTTACGAATTTCTCTTTTGACAACTCGCGCGTGAGAAAGAAATGGCGTTTATGTACACGAATAGCTTGACATATAGTGCACTTGCTATATACTTCTGTTTTTACTAACGACCATTATATAAATTTAATAGATATACACAAGAATATCGGTATTTAGAATGCTATCAATTCTCAAGAAAACATTTTCATGTTCTACAAACAAACGTGATAAAATAACAGCATTAACATTAAAATCAAAATTAAAATTATTTTGTTAGTCTTGCATGTATAAATTCTGTTACACTGTTGTAAATGCTTAATTGAGAGTTGATAACATCATAAAAAATGATATTCCGGTTTGGTAAAACCGATTAATGCGCTATAAGAACTATTCGGAAACTTTTTTCGTATACCAGTGGCAGCAAAAGAACACTTCTAAGTGCTTCTTTAAATTAAAATATATATATTGGTTTCTACGGTTTCTAAGGATAAAAAACGCTTTTCAGAATCGTGGGAATTTCGGAAGCGGTTATTGCATATTTCCGTATATGGTGTTTTTATTATATTATCATAGATCAAGAAACATTTGTCTTTTTATTGTTTTGTTCACCTCACGAAACCCTATTCGTCCCCTTACGTTATCTGTCCGTCACAGAACCGGTTCTCAGAAACTATATAACTTACACACTTGAAATTTTGTGTACTTATAGCTGAATACCTACTATGAAGCTAAAAATCGTATTATTTTGATATAGAGAGATAAAAAACCACAAATCTAACAGCCTATTCCTATTAAATTTAAACATTTTTCGCTATAGCAGTAGCCAACAATTAAAGATACACAATAAAATTCTTTCTACAGTAATTAATTTTCCATTGAAAGATTTCAACGTGAAAAATAAAAATGAAATAAAAAGTTTCACCAATTGAAAAAAAGATTAATAGGACGTCATATTGGTAATAAAACGGAAATTTTAAAACATTTCTGAATAATACAAAGAGTATGAGTATGTGTAAGTACAGAAAACAGGTTAATATGATGTCATTAGAGAATTAAAAAGAAAATTAATCTGACGTCATATTGGAAATTTAACGGACTTTTTCAAATGTTTGAGAATAATACAAAAAGAGTATCAATATGAGTACTAGAGAAATCAAGTAGATATGACGTCAGCAAATGATTATAACGTCATATGCGTTTGAGGAATGTACTGAATCATGACCAAAAACCCGATTATGGAAATATTGGCATATTTTAACATTTTGAAGTTCTCTATACAATATGTTTAATTTTTAAATTGATTTTTTTAAATATCGTATTTAGTCCATATGACAGATATTATTATGACAGTGTATAATAGTGGGCTTCGCCCGCCATCGGACTGCTTCCAATTTCGATAAAACGAGAAAAGAGACCGGTAAATTTTTACTTTATAAAAAACATGACTTTTTTTTTCTCTTTTTAATATTAAAATGAAATTTATTTGGAAGTGTTTTGAAAGGTATATTAAACAAAACCTTTTGTGCGATCTTCGATCACACTTACCCACTTCTTTACAGTGTTCAGCCTGATCTGGAACACATTCAGTCCTACAAACAGTTTGTAATCAAGTTTCTGTTCATCACTATAGAGTACTTTACTTATCATTAACTTTCTATTGCTCGAGATGTGGCAGATAAGTGAGTCTGTCCCATGTGCTACATTGTGATCATGCTAGCAACAACAGTAACCCACAATCTCTTTTTTTACAACTTAATCTTGAATATATTTGAAATATTGATAAAAAATTAAATTACATTTTAACAAATTTCGTAACTATTACAGAAAAAAACAGATTCATATTTTTGCAACTCTTTTACACGCATTATAATTTATATTTATCACGCGACATAAAAATAAATTCTAAATAAATTATTCTGTCACCAATTTAAATGTAAACAGCAAACATTAATTAAGTGAAAGCAGAAATAATTTATCACATGTAAGTGGCAAAACGTTTGCTTTGCAAATTTTTGTAGTCATTAATCATCCTTAGACTTACCTTGTAATTTAGGCATGTCATAAAACACATCGAGTTGTTTAATAATAGGAAATATATTCTGTATTATGTAGAATGTACTCATGATACATGCTTTCTTTTTAGATATTTTATTCAAACATTATTCTATTTTTTTTTATTATATAAGTCAGCTATGATGTATCTTATATTATTCATTTCTCTATAACATTTTTATTCCAGTATGAGGGGGAAAATTCAAGAGAAAAACAAGTTATTTAATAGATTTTTCTCTATTTTAGTACGTACACATACATTCATACAGTAAGCGTGTTTGGAATAAGGATCGATAACTGCCGACAAAGTCATTATATAATTAGCCTGAGCAAATGAATGGAAGAAATTGTGTAATTTAAAAATAATACCCTCTTACAAGTAATATTATTTTTGCATTTTATAGGTTAAAACCAGAAAAAATTACAAAGATAAAATAATAAATATTAATCCAGACATTAGCATGAAATCAGGTTAAGCGTATTACAAGGTTAAATGTAGATTAAAAGAAACATTCTGTGATAAAGTGAGTGAGATGGATGGATGGACTACGACTGATTATGACAGCTGTGGATTACCAGTGGCTGTTGTTTTGCTTATGAATTTCGGTTTTGACAACTCAACGAAAGTGGCGCTCACGTACACGAATAACATTTACATATGGTGCGCTAGCAATATACTTATTTTTTTACTACCGGCCGCAGGAGAGGAAAGTGACGCTATTGTGCGCTAAAAACTTTAACACATACGGCGCACCCTCTAAGGACATCCGGAAAGTGCTGCGGTTTTTTATATACAGGCTGTCCCAAAAGTCTCCGTACAACTTCAAAAATTTATTACAAAATAAATAATAGGCCTACAGCAAAAATAATTACAACAGTGCATAGAATAACTCAAAAGTTTTTCTACTGCCTTAGTAAACTTCAACATTAATCAATCATTTCAACATTATCTAAACACAAGTGTACAGTATAATGTTCCGGATGACACAATAAAATCTCTCTGGTGTTCTGGTATTCTATTTTAAGTTCAGTATTAAATGCATATTAAGCATCACTATTTAGATTTATAGTAAATTTTCAAAAATTTCTTCCATAGTTGTTATTTTTGTGGTTTTGTAATTAGTTACTAGAAGGCGAAATTTTCAAGATGGCAAATAACAGATGGAAAAAAGTCTGTTATGAAAATCTTGCACAGATGCACATCAGAATTTTTATATAGACGCTGTTTTTTTTTTTTTTTTTTTTTTTTAAATCAGTTTTTGCTTATAGACAGTACTGTAACCAACTTCTTTTGCGTGACCCTATAAATAAACGTCCGACGCTATATATGTACAGCATATTCTACAGTGAGCACCTTGTAGTGGGCTTAGTGACATATATCAGTTTCAATATCTTTGAAATAGTGTAACATCATTAAAATACACTGCAGGCTATAATGTAACGGAATTATTTTGACTGTAACTGTAAACTAACTATAAATGTTACACACTTCATTTTCAAAATAGAATATGCGATAGTAAGCCTGAATAAAATACATAAATTGCATGGCAATCCGAGTATATTTGCACAAATTAGAACACATACAGACATGCAGAGAGACAGACAGACAGACAGACAGGCAAACAGACAGACAAACAGAATTCATAACTACTTTTCAACTACGTTGGAAAATATTAAAAAGAAAAACAGTTTATTTAGCATAGAAGATACATTCGTATATAATAAAGTAAAATTTGCGTGAATAATGAAAAAAAAAAAGATGTTTTTTAATTATATTTTTTAACTATATTGTGACTCTGCAAGAAAATTCACAGATTGTTTTTTGTATATATTTACCTCATAAAGTAGTTTTCTTAAGAAACTGAATTTAAACATAGTACAAAAATAGTTCCACTGAAAGAATTTTCATATTTTTCGAGAAAACGTATATAAAAAAAAACTTTCAGGGGAAATGTTGGAAGAAAGTGAATTTTTTTTTTTAAATGTGAGTATGGATGTATCATGTATAAAAACTTAAAAACACATACACACACATTTTCGTCCAGTGCCTCAGGCATAAACAAATTAAACCAATAGTCCAATCCTTTTTCTCAAATTTTACTGTGTAATATTACATTTATAGGCCCTTCAAATTTTAATTAACAAATCTTCAATGGCTCATGCAAAAAGAATGACATATTTGCAATTTTTACTCTCTTCTATATACATAACAATAAATTATTAAAAATTTAAAGATTTTCGACTACCATATTTTTGTACACTACAAAGGACTGAGATGACCTGAACATGATTTGACTATTTTTGGAAAATGTCTCTGTGTAGACACCTAGTAATGTCTCTCAGTAATGTCTCTCAGTGATGTCTCTCAGTAATTTGTCTATATATATAATTATGTTTTGAGTTGAACATATCAAATATCTGCTTTCTGTGTTTTTTTTCTTAGATAAAAGATATATAAAAAATGTGCAGTAAGAAAATATTGAGCGCCGACGAATGCGCCGTGTGTTGTAATATATGATTGTCATATGTTTGTTTAAGAAGGTAAAAGGTAAACAGTAATAAATTGGGGCTACTATGAATTCTGTTTTACGAAGAATTTTTCGCGGTCTTTATGACTCGACTAACAAATATAGATTCGGCAAACGAATGTAGATACAGCTAACGAATATAAATTTGGCTAAAGAACATAGTGTGGATAACTAATAATATAGATTCAACTAACGAATATAGATGTGGATAACGGATGTAGATGTGGATAACGGATGTAGATGTGGCTAACGAATGTAGATGTGGCTAACGAATGTAGATTCGGCTAGCGAATATATTCGTCTAACGAATATAGATGTAGCTACCAAATAAGGGTAACGAATATAGTTTCAGCTAACGTTTATAGATGCAGCTAACGATTGATTTATTGGATGGGCTTGCAAATAAAACGAACCGAGTTGAATTTTAACACGTTCACTACCGGATTATAATTAACGCACTCGAACAATGTTCCATCAGATTCGCATATTTACGACGTTCAGTAGCATACATGGCGTCGTTCAGACGTTTATTTGATAGACCATTGGCAATACATATTCGTCAGTCATCCTATTTTACAAAACGTAGCGCCATGTGATAAGAACGCCAGTAGAGCTTGTAAGTTTGCTCATTAGTGGTAACGAACGTGTTATGCTCAGAGGACGCATAGGTGGCGTTAGTGGAATGTGAAATGAGGGACCAACCGACGCCATGTATGTGTCCCCAGTCGTAAAATCGCGAATCATTTAACGAGGATTTCAACTGACGAATGGGATAATGATAAGAATTATTTTCGCTGGCCGACGTATCAGTGTAGTTGATTATTATTCACAGCTTTATATTGCTAAAAATACGCCTCTTGCTTGTAATACAAACACACTGATCATGAAAATAAGCTATATCTTCAATCATTGTTCTGTTGTGGAGAAAAATGTATTGTCTAATTTTTAAGGGAAAAAAAATAAAAGAACATTTTCTTTTATCTACAATCTACATGAACTAATTAAATTAGTCAATGAAACATTTTATTATTCATACTGGTCTTTTGACAATAAATTAACAATTGTTTAATAGCTTATGTTAATTGAAATCATTTGTATATTAAATGTTTGAGCTATGTTCTTATTTCGAATTATTCAGACTTTGTAAGCTAACAAAAACTCATTATATTTTATTTCTGTTTTATATTTTTCAGTTAAAAAATAATTATATAACCTTAGACATGATATTTAACTTTGCATAATATCCATTTGCCTTACTCCACATCAGTAGCGAATATAATTAAAAAGCAAGTAATTTGAACACTAGAACCACGATGACGGATCCTTTTGATCCGAACCAAATGAATAGAGGTTGATTCAAACCAGAAATTTGTTCCCAAAATAAGTTAAATATAAACTGGCCAAAAATAATTTAAAAAAATAAGTTAAATGGTTTTAAATAAAATTTCTCGTGTCAAATATTTTTATAAAACTTTAGTAAAATTTCCCGTGTTTTAAGTGTTAAGAAAACACATAAAACCTACTGTAAGCGATTTTTTCTTACCTTCGTGTTACTGTGACAACACATTATTGTTATACACATTGGAGTCACGCTTTCAACTTAATTTAATTAAACTTGGTTCGGTTACATCCGACCCAAACTCTAAAATTTCATTTAAAGTTTTCCAGAAACCCGAAAAAAATATTTCCCCTTGTCCCGAAACTTGACTCAAATCATACGCATTTCAACCCAAAATCGAAACTGAAATGAATGAAAATTTATTCATATTTTATTGAAATTGTGGAAAAATACTGTATAATTATATCTTAACATCAACTTTATACTTTATTTAGGAAAATGAAATAAAATTTATATATATATATATATACATACATATATATATGTGTGTGTGTGGGGGGGGTATAATCAAAGGTAACAACAACAATAATATTAACTCAATGAATTAAACTACTCACGAGCAGCGATAAAAGGCGATAAGTTCATGCAAGACCAAGAAAAGCACGCAAGCACGGGCAGTTGTTCTATAGATTTTGGATATACAGTTGGTGATCGGTTAACGAACTTAATCCGTTCCAAAACAATGTTCGCTAACCGAATTGTTCGTTAACCGATCATAGATTTAGTATAGATTTGTATGGAAATTCAAATAATTCGTTCTCAAGAGCTAAATAATGTACATAATTTAATTTAAATTCTCCCTAAATTTATTTAAATGTATTAATAATAAAACATACATTATATACACACAGTCTTAATCTTCCTTCAGGTATGCTTTCCTTTACTTTCTTGAGTTTTCAATTATCCCTTTTTAATAGCGTTAATATACGTCCGTATATAATATAGACAGATCGCTTTTTGCTAGATTTGCCCGCGTAGTGCCGCACTTAAAAAAAAAAAAAATTAAATGCCCTTTGTAAACACCTTTAAGATCACATTCATTGGCTACAGTATTAAATCATATCAATTTATCACTTTGACCTATAAAAAAACTCCATTAGTTCTATAAATGATCATCTTTACTGCTGGTCTCAATAAAGCTCAAGTGGAGCCTAGAGCCTGTTAATAATGTAAGAACAAAATTTCAATAAAAATAATTAATTTCTAAATAAAAATATTTCTTAAAAAAGGATATAAATATAAAAATTAATGTTTTTAATCGGTTCATTCTAATTTAGGACCCCAAACTCCCAGTATCCCATGAATTAATCAGGCTATAAGTATACAACTGTTAAAATGTTCTCTAAGTCGATAATAGATGCAATTAAATACGGCTCTGAAAATCTGAAACACAGCATTGCTTCTTTTGGGGTTTGTTTTGTGAAGTGTTCGTTAACCGAACATCTGTTCGTTATCTGAACACAAAAATCTCTCGCGAAAGTGTTCGTTAACCGATCTGTTCGTAAACCGAACAGTTCGTTAGTCGATCACCCACTGTAGTTGTTGTCTGAATGTTTTACGCAATGCTCGGAGTAAGATTGCTAATTAGATTTGAATTGAGATACGAATGTTTATATCTTTTAGGAATATTAACCCAGTTGTGTGCGAATACAATCCTCAGCTGTCGTTATTGTTATCTTCTTAAACTTGTTTTGTTTATGTTATGTTTGAAGAATCTGTGTTGTGGTAAAACTACTTATTACTCATCATAATCCCACATATACAGGGTTGTTATAATAAAAGTTCGCCTATTCAGAAGGCTCTAGAGCCTGTTCTATAGCTCCAAACGAAACAAAATTTCACTAGTACGTAGTTAAAGATATGCGCTCTGCGAAAATCGAAAAAAAAAGTTAAAAATTTTGTCAATAGGTGGCGCTGCGCCAATATTTAAGCCGATATTTGCAGATTACTCTATTTTGTAAAAAACAAAATACAGGAAATGTTATTTCACAGTTGGTAAAAGTAAACTTTTTCAGATTCGTTATATCAATTTCGGTCAATCCAGATGAAACACACAATTTCACAAAATTTCACCCAACGCTTGAAAAAGATCACATTTTATTCAAATTTTCGAAGAACGACGTCAAAGTGACGTCGCAACTTCGAAAACTTGAAATACCCTTCTAACCATTCAAATGTATATTTCAAATAGAGTCAAAATACGTCCATTAGAATTAACTTTTAAATATACACTAAACACTTTTTATTTTGCTTAAACGACGTCAACATAAACATTAAAGATGTTAAAATTTAAAATTTACATGTTTCGATTTGTTCATCAAATCGTCATCAGAATATAAACAAACCACAAATACAATGTACATAAAAACCAGAGATTACCAGAGACCCTTCTAACCACCTGACGATTTAAAACATGCTGATAAAGTGTGTCTGTGATTTCTTTGACACTGGAACAGTTGATTGTTTCTGAAAAGCATTTGAATCTACGCATTGTGCAGAATCGTAAATTTGAAAGAAAAGGCACTTCTTGTAAAGTTATTTTATCAAAATAACAGCAACGCAGCTGCAGATCTTCAAGAATTCCGGAAACTAAAAAATATTAGACGCGGACCAATGTTGGATCGTGGAGTTCACAAAATGATTGAAAAGTTCGAGGAAACAGAAAAACTCGACATTCTTCCTGGCAGAGGACGAAAAAAGGTAGACATTTCTAGCATTGAAGATATTGCTACTGCTGCCATGGATTTAGCGATCCGGTCAGCATTTGGTAATGCAAGTGTGCCAGCTATTGCGAATGAAGTCGATATGCCGATTTCCACTGTGAGAAAAGTGATGCGTCAAATTTTGCGTTTACTATCCATACAAGATTCAGAGGGTGCAACAACTAATACAGGGTGATACCGAAAGTCGGATATCATTTTCACTACAGTTTCTTACACGAATGAATGTGGACAATTCTTGGCCCTGGAATATTCTATGGAGTGATGAAGCGCATTTTTATTTAAATGGACAAGTGAACACACACAACTGTCGAATTTGGACGAAAGAGAATTCTAATGTTGTCCAAGATGTTCCATTGCATGCAGCTAAAGTGACGGTGTGGTGCGGTTTCACAGCTACGTTTATGATAGGGCCATATTTTTTTGAGGAACTAACATCCACAGGACCCATTCCATGTTCCGTAAATGGGATAATGTATCTCAATACATTGTCAAATTTTCTAATTCCCGAGCTGAAACAGCGAGGCTGCCTTCAAAATATCGTGTTTATGCAAGACGGTGCACCACCGCACATTACTAGAGCAGTTCGGACTTTCTTAATAAGCCATTTTACAGAAGACCGCATCATAAGTCATTATTATCAAATAGTCTGGCCACCAGGATCGCCTGATCTAACACCATGCGATTTTTGGTTGTGGAGATTTTTTCAAGATTCTGTATCTAAAGACAGATATCAGACAATCTCTGATCTGAAAGACCGTATTAGACTTCATATTCGTTCAATCTCACAGGACAGTTTACGCAATGCTGTAGAAAGCACAATTCTGAAAATGGAATGCGTTATTGAAAATGGTGGAGGATTCATTGAGCATGCGTAATGCTATTCTTCGTTATTTCCTCGCTGCCGAGCGACATGTTTTATTTTTGTTGATGCAGATTACATCATATGAAATTATATTCATTTTTCTGTATTGTTTGGAATCATAGGTCAGGCACCAGAGCTGTCTAATTAGGTGAACTTTAATTATAACAATTCGCAGTTCGTCGAATTTTGTTGAAACTTTTAAATTTGTGTGCTTTGTCTGGATTGACTGAAATTGATATAATGAATCTGCAAACATCGCCTTAAATATTGGCGCACCACCACCTACAGACGAAAAATGTTACTAGTTTTTTTTTTTTTTTTCGATTTTCGAAGAGCGCATCTCTTCAACTACTTACTAGTGAAATTTTGTTTCGTTTGGAGCCATAGAACCGGCTCTAGAGCCTAATGAATATGCGAACTTTAATTATAACAACCCTGTATATACACACACACACACACATATATATATATACAGGGTGTTCCGTTAAATGGGTCCAATATTAATAGGGGTAATAGAGGAGATCACATGGAGCATAAATCAGTATATAAAGCCTGGTCGGATCTCAATAGTTTTAGCAACTATGTTACAGCAAATAGAATGAAAATTCGGAAAATTGTAAAAGAACCCTCATTGCTAAACTATCGATAATGCTACATAAAAATGAAGCACATATTTAGAAAGAGCAGAAAAAAAACTACAAAATGACATCAATTGTATTAAAATAGCAATATTTATTGACGAGTTACAAGCCCTGAAACAGTGAAAAAAGTACGAAATCCAATATACATCAAAATAGTTAATCGTTAATTCCAAAAAGACAACTCTAGCTACAACAAGGAAAATGTAGTAAAATTTGGTCCATTCCGAAAACTTTCGAAAAAGCTTACAATGAACCATATCGGTTTAATTGTGTGAGAGAAATTAATCAGTTTCTTAGTTACAACTCCGCTTTCTTTGACACTAGCAAAGGTTAAACTCCGCCCATCACGATTGGAAACACCGCCTTTTTAATTACTCTCAACTATACATTTTCGATCATGCTTCTTCTGAGATGCAACATTTTTAATTATTCAAGAGTTGAATGAACCAAAATAACTTTACAATAATAGTCTACATTTTAAAGTGGTCTTTTATTGATATAAAGCTTAAGTTAAATTCCTTAAAATTAAACTGGTGGTGAAAATTCGGAAATAATTAAAAATATTGCGATTTGTAACTATGCAAGAAGTTTCAGTACATGTTTTACATGGACAATTATTGTATGTATATGTTCATCATAATTTATGATAGGAAATAATAATAACAAATAGCATAATAATTTTATTAATTATAAATTTAAAAAAGACACTAAATTTTAAATTAATTCATACAAACTTTGTAATTTACAATTTGAGTACACCACAGTCTGTGACTTACAAAATACTGTGCCAAAAAGTGTTGAAAATAAAAGAAAAATGACAAATAAAGAATTACATTCCACGTACTTTATGACATATGTGAAGCATAGTCTTCTGGCCTGCGCTGCACAGTTCAATGTCGGAAGGCAGACGAACGGACATTATTATAATAGGTGTTCGAAGTTGCGCCCATTAACAGAATCGCACAGCCGACAGCGACGTCGTAAAGATTGGCGAACACGTCGAAAAACTCCGACGGAGTTGGGAATGTCTCCTGCAGCGACAACGATTCGCGCTAGTAAATCCTCCGGTGTATCCACAGGCGTTTCATACACCAGCGATTTAAGGTGTCCCCAAACAAAAAAGTCTAACGGATTGAGGTCTGGAGAGCGTGCAGGCCAAGCAACAGGTCCACTGCGTCCAATCCATTTCCCAGGATATGTTGAATTGAGGTGATTGCGAACACCTATGAAAAAATGTGCCGGTGCGCCATCGTGCATAAACCACATATTGTGGCGCAATGTTGCTGGCACATTTTGCAGTAACTGCGGTAAGATATCCCGTAGGAAAACCAAGTACGTACTGCCATTGAGTACATCTGGGAGTAAATATGGTCCTATGAGATAATCGCCGAGGACACCTGCCCATATGTTCACAATGAACTTTTGTTGTGCGTTCGACGGGAAAACAGTGTGCGGATTTGTATATGACCATGTGTGCATATTGTGCGTGTTTACCACGCCCTCTCTCGTAAATGTTGCTTCATCAGTAAATAAAATATTTTCCAGAAATTGTGGATTATTTTCTGTTACATTAAGCAATACCAGCGTACGAATTCTGTCCGCTGAGCACAATCTGTTACTGATAACAGTTGTACCCGCTGCACATGAAAGGGGTGCATGTTTTCTGCACGCAGAACACGCCACACACTTTGGTGAGAAACACCGACTTCAGACGCAGCAGCTCGTGTACTCGCGGAGGGGTTATCTTTAAAAATATTCAGTACATCTTCTTCCATTGCAGGTGTTCGTACAT
This sequence comes from Maratus michaelseni, assembly GCA_963931845.1. Lineage (NCBI taxonomy): Eukaryota > Metazoa > Arthropoda > Arachnida > Araneae > Salticidae > Maratus > Maratus michaelseni. Next base: position 81,037,203 of record OZ007598.1, read on the forward strand.
GTCGAGGTTTCCCTGCATCAATGCTTGCTGTATTAAACGATCCAGTCTCCCGTAATCGTCTATCGATTTTTATGAAGAGTTTCGAACTTGGACAACGTCTCCTTGGAAATTGCTCACGGTACATGCGCTGTGCTAGACATGCATTTCCATGAGCTTGCCCGTACATCAGATGCATGTCCGCATATTCTTCCCTATATATATATCCTTAGATATATTGATGAATGTCACGTAATCAACCAAACTCAAAGGTTTCCTTAACTTTATTTCATTTATTTTATTTATATCTTTTTGATGTTGTTGGCAACAATAGTTTTTATGTTTGTATAATTGTTTTGTGTTCCAAAGATGTAGGATGTAAATAAAACTATGAAAAGTAAAGCCAAAGGATTTTTTAATATAGGTCTCTATAGAATAAGATAAATAGTATTTTTTAACGAAACGTGTAAACGTTATAGTTTTTCATTTGAATAGAGACATTTTATTTTATGTTTATTATAGTTTTACGTTTTCATTGAATTCTCAATCAAGCAAAGAACTTGAATGCCGGTGTGCATATTAGTTATCTGACATTTATTGGCGTCCGCGAAACAGGACTTGTATTGAGAATAAGATGGCTTTAGCAAGTTTAAGTGATAATGTTAAATTAAGAGGAACCGTTAGAAGTGGTTTTACAAAACAACTGAATTCCATAAAAGAAGAAATGAAAGAAGATACACCGGATAAGAAGAAATTACAAATTTCGTTCTCGATGTTAGAGGATAAACACAAGCAATTGGTCGAGCTTAACTATAAAATTCTTCTTATGAAAATCGAAACGAACGCAGACGATTTAGATGAAGAATCTGAAGTGGCTGATGGTTATGTGCGACAATTTCTTGAAACACAGGTTAGTGTTTATGAATTAATTAATGTACCTTCTAATGATATAGATAACAGTTCCAATATTAGTGAAGCTAATATTAAAAGAAAGTTTAAACTTCCGAAACTTGAACTTTATAAATTTGATGGAGAAATAAAAAACTGGTTGCAATTTTGGTGCCAGTTCGAAAAAATACATGAAGACTCAGATATTGTTACCTCTGATAAATTTCAGTACCTTATTCAGGCTACAGTAAAAGGATCCAGGGCCAGAGAAATCGTAGAGTCGTTCCCGCCAACGGGAGATAATTACGCCAAGGTAATTGATAGTTTGAAAACTAGATTTGGTAGAGAAGATCTGTTAGTAGAAGTATATATCCGAGAGTTATTAAAATTAGTTTTGAAGAATTCGTCTTTACGAAATAACTCTAATTCCATGTGTACACTCTATGATAGTTTAGAATCGCATATTAGAGCTCTGGAAACTCTTAATGTCACTACAGAAAAGTGTGCCGCTATGTTATACCCTTTAGTAGAATCATGCATGCCAGAAGAATTTTTAAGAGCATGGCAAAGAAGTTCTAAGTTTATAGATGGGGCAGAACCTAAAAACAGGTTAGATAATTTAATGGAATTCTTAAAATCTGAGGTAGAGTCGGAAGAAAGAATTAATTTAGCCTTATCTGGTTTTGAACTGAAACCTAAGATTAAAAAACAGGGTGTTTCAGTAGAAGAAAAAATATCTACCGCTGCTGGTTTATTATCCACCAGCCCGACGATCGTTAAAATTTGTGTGTTTTGTAACGGACAGCACGAAAGTTTTAACTGCTTTAACGCGCAGAAAATGAATTTGATTAATAAACAGAAAATTTTAAAACAAAAGGGTTGTTGCTTTAAATGTTTTAAAAGGGGGCACTGCATAAATAAGTGCAATGCAATCTTAAGGTGTCTAGTTTGTAACAAAGAACATGCCACTCTGATGTGTCCAGAAATATGCGCAAATAAAATTGTTTCGAAAGGTCCTATTGATAAAAGGAATAAAAAAGACGAGAAATCAGAACCATCTTCACAGAAAACACCTGAGCAGAAAGCTGTTAATTTATCTAGTTTATCTCAATCTCTAAAGGTAATTTTGCAAACTTTGATAGTAAAATTAAAAGGACCTCATTCGTGTTTACATGTACGAGCATTGATCGATACAGGCTCAGAGAAGTCTTATATTTTAAAACGCACTGCTGAAAATATGAATTACGAACCATTGAGAGAAGAACTAGTTACCCATTCTTTGTTTGGGGGCAAGAAAACTAGTAGAATTAAGCACATGTGTTACAAAATACATTTAGAAAGTTTAGATGGAAAATTTCTATGTAATTTTGATGTTCTAGATGAGCCTGTTATATGTGAAAATATTCCTTCGGTACCGAAAGGTCCTTGGATAGATGAACTAAAAGTTATGAAAATTTCAATAAGTGATACAAAAGAAGATCCACGACCAATTGAAGTTTTAATCGGTGCCGATGTTGCCGGAAGATTATTAACTGGGCGCAAAAGAAATTTATCCTGCAATTTAGTTGCAATTGAAACATATTTAGGCTGGACACTGATGGGTAAAGTTCCGTTGAATGACGTTCATGAGATGTCTGGTGCAATGGTTTTAACATCTTTATTTGTGAAAGAATTTACTATCACAGACCTATGGAGTCTTGATGCAATCGGCATGACAGATCCTGTAATTCAGAAGTCCAAAGAAGAGAAGGAACTTGAATCAAAAATGAGTTTCATGGATTCAATTACTGTGAATAACGAAGGGCGTTATGAAGTCTCTCTCCCATGGACTGAAGAACATCTCCCTATTTCTAGCAATGAAAAGTTAGCATTAAAAAGATTAGAAACCATGACTGGAAGACTTGACTCCGATAATTTGTTTACATCTTATAACGAAGTTTTTAATCAGTGGTTGACTTTGGGCATAATTGAAGAAGTTTCTGTGGATTCAAAGGTAGACTCTGTGCATTACTTACCTCATAGACCAGTGGTGAAAGAGAACAGCACAACGAAAGTTCGTCCAGTTTTTGACGCATCTGCGAGAGAAAAGTCATCTCCGTCGTTGAATCAATGTCTCGAATGTGGACCGAACTTAATGAAGCTCATCCCTGATATTCTTTTTAGATTCCGCGAACGAAAATACGGTGTCATAGCGGATATAGAAAAAGCTTTTTTACAAATAAGCATCAGACAGGAATGCAGAGATTTATTGAGATTTTTTTGGTGGAGTGGTGACGATGAAAGAAAATTGAACATATTTCGTCATGCACGATTAGTTTTCGGTTTAAAGTGTAGTCCTTTCATTTTGGCAGCCATTATTGAATTTCATTTAATGAAATGCACCGAAAATCCTTGTTATGATAAAGAGATGTTAACGAAACTTCTTCACAGTTTTTATGTTGACAATGTTGTAACGAGTTTTTCTAATCAAGACGGATTGCTAAAATTTATACAGGAAGCTAGAAATGTAATGGAGGAAGGTAAATTCAATTTAAGAGGTTGGCAATATTCTGAAGATAATATCGAGCCTACAATTTCACCTGTACTAGGTTTATTATGGGACCGACAAGAAGATACTTTAGCTCTAAATTTGGGCTGGCTAGAGAATTTTGAGCTAGGAAAAATTACAAAACGAACCATTCTCTCCATTGCACATAAAGTGTTTCACCCAATTGGATTAGCATGTCCAGTTTTCTTGTTGCCGAAGCTTTTGTTGCAGAAAATGTGGAAAAATGGAATGGCTTGGGACGAAGAGGTTAATGATAATGTGAGAAAAGAATTCTCCAGCTGGTTTAGAGATCTTAGCTGTCTGAAACGAATATGTCTAAGAAGGTGGCTTCGCGTTGATGAACACAGTGAAAACCTTAGTATACATACCTTTTGCGATGCGAGTCAGCACGCTTACGCCGCCGCAACATTCGTTAGAATAAATACTGCTGACGGAGTCGAAGTACATCTGTTAGCTGCAAAATCCCGAGTAGCTCCCGTCAAAATGATTACAATACCACGTCTTGAATTGATAGCTGCCACGGTGGGAGCTAGGCTGTGTAAATCAGTGATGGAAGGGCTTCAGTGGAAAAATGTAAAATTGCACTTCTGGACAGATTCATCTACTGTGTTGAGTTGGATTCAAAGAGAAGAATTGTGGACTGTTTTTGTAAGTAATAGAGTAAAAGAGATTAGAAAAACAACAGATCCAAACTCATGGAAACACGTACCAGGAACTAAAAACCCCGCTGATATTCCATCCAGAGGATGTTCTGTGAAACATCTATTGAAAATAAAATGGTGGGAGGGTCCAAGTTGGCTTAAAGCACCTGAAGATAAATGGCCTTCATCTAACATAGTCACTGATGAAAACGCCATTGCTCAAGAAAAGAGAAAGTCAAAGATTCCTGTTGATGAAGAATTAGTCAAATGTTTAACGAATCAGACAACATTTTGTGAGTGGTGCAATTCCCCTAAACATGAGAAGAATAGTCTTTGTAAGTACCATGGACTTGGTTGGTATTTTAGGTTTTTCTCAAATTATGATAGAATTATTCGTCTGGTGGCTTGGATTCACAGATTTATTCATAATTGTAAGGTAACCAAAATCTCGAGGTTGAATGGGGAATTATCCCTTGAAGAAATAAATGCAGCTGAGAAAATAATTGTGAAACTTATTCAGGAAGAATCTTTCACTCCAGAAAACAAAAGTAAATTAGAAACGTTAGATATTTATAAAGACGAACACGGTCTCCTCAGATTGAAGACCAAGATTGTGTACAGAAAAGATGCTGAAGATTTTCGACGTCCAATGATTCTACCTTCGGATCATCCTGTTGTCAGAAGACTTATCATGACAGAGCATCTAAAAAATTCTCATGCTGGATCGCAAATGTTACTAAATATTTTGAGAGAACACTATTGGATCTTAAATGCAAGAAAAACAATCAGATCAGTGATATCGAAATGCGTTGTTTGTATACGACACAAGAGAAAATCTCTAAACGCTCCAGTTGCTTCACTTCCAGAAAATCGAATTAAGGATGCAGCAGTTTTTGAAATTATAGGCTTCGACTTGGCTGGGCGTTTGTACCTTAAAGGAGGCTCGAAAGCATGGATTTGTTTGTACACATGTGCGATATACCGAGCTGTACATCTTGAACTTTTGTCGTCTTTGTCGACAGAAGTATTTCTACAGAGTTTTCGGAGATTTATAGCAAGAAGAGGAAGACCCTCCACTGTTTATTGTGATAACGGTTCTAATTTCGTTGGAGCCTCAAATGCACTTAAAGAGGTTGACTGGGATAAAGTCGTTCAGTATAGTACTACCAGGAAAATAGAGTGGTTTTTCAACCCACCGACAGCCTCATGGTGGGGAGGGTTTTGGGAAAGATTAGTTGGTGTTATGAAATCTATTCTTAGAAGAGTCTTAGGAAAGTCTAATGTATCTTATGAAGAAATGACAACCATTCTATGCGATACAGAATCAATAATTAATTCCCGACCTCTTACTTATATTTCTGAAAGCAATGGTGAACTTGTCCCGCTGTATCCTGCTTTGTTCATGCAAGATGTAAAGCAAATGGGTACACCAGATTTTGATGTTGTGGATGAAAACAAATTGAATAGGAAACTGAAATACAGACAAAAACTAATAACTGATCTGCGAAACAGATTTCGTTCAGAATATTTGGGACTGTTAATCCAACGTCCTCAATATAAAAAATGTAAAGAACAAATTCAAGTTGGTGACGTCGTGTTAATTGGCAGCGACAATACCAAACGTATCAACTGGCCTTTAGGACGTGTCATAGAACTTATTCCAGGAAAAGATGGTGTCACCAGATTAGTCCGTCTACGAACCTCAACATCAGAAGTTTTACGACCGATTCAGAGAATTTATCCCCTAGAAGTATCTTCAAAATGGCCTGAGGAACGAAAGGAACTCTATTCATTTCCGACTATTCAGACTATGTCTAAAGATGAACCTGAAAAGCGTACACGATGTGGGAGGGTAATTAAAGTGCCTCAAAAGCTAGACTTGTAAGAACTTTTCGTGACCAGTTGAGTTGTCTTTCACCAACTCAAGGTGGGAGGATGTCACGTAATCAACCAAACTCAAAGGTTTCCTTAACTTTATTTCATTTATTTTATTTATATCTTTTTGATGTTGTTGGCAACAATAGTTTTTATGTTTGTATAATTGTTTTGTGTTCCAAAGATGTAGGATGTAAATAAAACTATGAAAAGTAAAGCCAAAGGATTTTTTAATATAGGTCTCTATAGAATAAGATAAATAGTATTTTTTAACGAAACGTGTAAACGTTATAGTTTTTCATTTGAATAGAGACATTTTATTTTATGTTTATTATAGTTTTACGTTTTCATTGAATTCTCAATCAAGCAAAGAACTTGAATGCCGGTGTGCATATTAGTTAATTGACAGTTAGAGTATTCCGGCATAATTATTATACATCAACTTACTACAATCCCACTTACAACAGCCTCCCTTTAACATAACGCCCACTGATGACTGCTGTTTTATTACACTTTTCTTCCTATACACATAGAAAATTTGCATAAAAAGTACTTCTTCTTCATCATCCTGAAAGTTCATGGAGGAAACGCAGCAGTCACGGAGTTTGCTTTAAGACAAGGCGAGAGCTGCACTATATGTCATTCACTTGACCAGACTGAATAATGAAAGGGTATTGATAGAGGTTGATCAGAAATGTATAATTGAAAGATATTAAAACGGGGTGTTTACAATCGTCATGGGTGGAGTTTCGCTCTTTCCGAGCGTGCAACAGTACAGAGTTGTAACTAGGGAACTGCTTGATTTCTCCCATACAATTAAACTGATATGGTTTATTGTCAGCTTCTTCGAAAGCTTTCGGAATGGACCAAATTTTATAACATTTTCCTTGATGTAGGTAGAGTTGCATTTTTGGAATTAACGATTAACTATTTTGCTAAATATTTGATTTTGTATATTTTCACTGTTTCAGAGCTTGTAACTCGCCATTAATTCACAATATTCTAAAACAACTTATGTCATTTCGTAGGATTTTTTCTGCTCTTTCTAAATATGTGCTTCGTTTTTATGTAGCGTTATCGATAGTTTAGCAATGAGGGTTTTTTTACAAATTTCCGATTTTTCATTCTATTTGCTGTAACTTGAAAATTATTGAGATCCGGCCAGGCATTATATACTGATTTATGCTCCGTGTGATCTCCTCTATTACCCCTATTAATATTGGACCCCTTTAACGGAACACCCTGTATATATATATATATATATATATATATATATATAGATATAGATAGATAGATAGATAGATAGATAGATAGATAGATACTCAATCGTATTGAAATATTGAAATATATAGATTTTCTATCTGAAACAATATGCGGACTTCCTTTTGAAATACGGATAACCAAATTCAACCCACAAGAAACAAAAAACCAACACAAAACAATTACAGTTAACACCCGACTCGAACTCTTTTTGGTTGCTGGAAAAGTAAAATCTTAAACCAGAAGAATCACAATGTGAATTTGAGAAAGATTAATTGAGACGACTGCATTCAACAACGTTAGTCCCAAACTCTGAATTTATAACACGTGTTATTATCATGTCAGTATGATAAGATCGACTGAAGACCTTTTGGATGGCCCACTAATAGTTTTTTTTTAGTTTTTTTTTGCGAAGAACTTTTGTTTTGTGAACTCGCCGCAGCCGGGGAAAGTGGTGCTCATGTATGCGAGCAAAATTTACATGTAGTACACACGCAAAGCTTTAGTTTGACAACCGGCCGTTGGAAAGGAGAGTGGTGCTAGCAAATTTAACACGCACTGCGCGCACTCTAGGTATAATCGCTCTGTTATACGTGTTCATACGTAGAATAAAACACAAAGATTCAAATGAATTGTATTACTTATTTCTATGAAAGTGGTTGATAAAACCGGCCTATTACCGCCTTTTTCGTCCTATAATCCGCGGCTCAAAATATTCATTTTATACCCGGAAATTGTATTTGATAAAATGCTATTATCTTCCTTTCGGAATTCACTTGACTTCAATTACTAAATATAATTTCTGGGTCTAAACTGAATTATTTGAGCCGCGGATTATACGACTAAAAATACTTTTATTTAGATTTTTTTGCAACTCAGGATCTTAACACTTTACCGACCGGCCGTCGATTATTCGACGTTTGCTCCCCAGCGCTTACCGACCGGTCGTCGATTAATCGACTTTTGATCTTTCTGTTAGATTTGGTTAGGTTAGATTGACAAGTAGCAAGCATTCTTTATTCAGATAATCGGTGCTTTTTTATAAGCTTTAGCCCTTTAGAACAGGTTTCGCTTGTAAATACTGCAACGTCCCATTACACAAAGGTGACTGTTTCGAGCGCTATCATAGTTTAAAAAAAATATTAAACAACTTATTTTTTCGACAAATATTGTTATATCGATTGTGGTGTATTTTATGTAAATAATAAACTGAAAACGAATGTAATAGATAAAATAAATATTGTTTAACACTAATATGATTAAAGTAAAAGATTTTATTAACTTTCGTTACCCTAGAATAACACGAAGCGTACAATTTTACCAGAGTTTAAGAAAAGCACATATATTCCCGCGCGTCAGTCTAGGCCGAAACCAAGCCGATGTCTCTGACGATCTGCGGCTGACCGGGCGGTGAAAGGGCATAGTATGTTCGAACCGCTACCGGTCGGTAAAGTGTTAAGCAATTTACCAAAGTAGAAATGATCTAATAAGTTAAACATATCAGACACATGTCTTTTGTTCTCCTTATTTACATAGATAAATATCGGTAAAAAATATATATCTGATTATAGTGATACAGAATATTTACGAGTTTTCAGATATTATCAGTGATGTAACAGTGGCGCACCATTTGGGTGATTCGCATCACTGAATTTTAATAGTATTCTTCGCCTTAAAAAATCCCAGACATTCTTGCCTTAAACAAGACGAAGAATACTATTTAAATTTAGCGGCCTCAATTGGTTCTCTAGTGCTCCACTGCTCCATCTCTGTGTTATTTTCTGAAAGGTTTTTTTTTTTTTTCACTTCTGACGAGAATCCATACTTTCAAGTTTCATATATATATTCATATTGTAGATTGAAATTATTTATTCGTTGAATAAACGACCATGAAAATGTGCACTATCCATTTCTAGAAGCTGAATTTCCTTACAGGATTTTTTTAAAGCATAATAATGTTTTAACAGATGACGTAAATTTGTAAAACAAAAACAAAAAAAAAAAAAAAAAAAAAAAACAAGCAGGAACTGAGATGTTGGTAAGAAATTATAAAAAAGTATTTCGAAGCTGAATAGTAACCCATTGATGACAGGCAATTTTTGTATGAAATCTGGGTTTTAAAGCAATAGAAGCTCCTCAGCCTTCTAAAAGTCTTTCCTAAATTGGTTTCTTAGATATTATTTTCAAGTTTATGCATCAGTAAGTATCTTACAACGTGCGTATTTAATACAAAAATATCGTACAATCTAAAAAATCCTAAACAAGATACAAATAAAGGTACAAATGTATTATCTGTAAAGTATAAACCACGGCCTTAGTCAATGATTTTCGGTTAAAAAATCATAAGGACTCCCGTGACCATCACGAATGTTTTAACGTAATTGAGTTCACGAAAAAAAAATAAAACATTTATATTTTCTACATAAATTAATTAAATGAGAAATAGTATTCTTTATTGGTCATTTTATGACGGATTTAATTGGTCAACATAAAGGTTTCCAAATTTAAAATAATTTTTGAATGGCGTATTTTAAGGGTTTTTTTCATTTATGCATAAGAATTTTAAGCTATGATTATTTTTTATTAATTCCAATTTTGTAAATTAGAAAGCATAAAAACATCATTTTGTCTGGATTTCTATTAGTTAGATAAAGATAATTGTTTAGCCATACATGAGGCAGTTAAATACTTATATCATTCCTCCTTCCATCAGCGAATCCGTAAAAAATATTATTACTGAAGCAACTGTTTTCTTTCATTTCCATTTGTTATTCAATTAATGATCTCTGCAGGTCATCAAAACAGAAAAGATCTAATAATTTGAACAGACCAAAGAAACACTTTTATTTATTTTATTTCCATACACAAAATGTAGATAAATACGATTACGTCAAAATAATGATATAGAATATGCAAGAATATTATATTTCCTATGCTTCATTTCAGAAATGAATTTAATTTTTCTCTTACTCTATTGATTTTATTAAGTAGCTAAATTGAAAAACTTATTATTAAAAATGTATTAACATTTCCGTTCGAACAGCTTTTTCTTCCTCGGAGAATGTGGTATTGCAGCTGTTAACCCTTCGATTACTGGCCAGTAGTGGTGACTATTTTTATATTCAGTTGTGCCACAATTTACAAAAATATTTCCTTGTGGTAAATGTCTCTTGAAAATGTCCTAGTATAAGAGTATAACAGAGATTATTTTTCAAAAGTTGGTACGAATAGAATTAACCCTTTGGAGGGCAAGCACGTAGTCTAAAAATGCTAAATTTTGCGATGTTTTGACGTCAGTAATTTTAAATAATGAATTTTTACCTTCTCAATCTGCAAAAAGCAATACTAAATATTTTTATTTAATAATACTGGTGGCAAAGTTATATATTAAATGTGGTATATATTATATACCGGTGCCCCTCAAGGGGTTAAAAAAAGTCCACTGTTTCCCGACATGTCCTGACCTATAGTCAAAGATTTAAACGAGGCGAAGATCTACCTCGTTTGCCGAGTTTATTTACGTGTCAGAGTTTAAAAATACTATTTTTAAAACTATTTTCTGCAAGAGTATTCAAAATTTAATAATTGATATATTATTGTGATTACAATGCTTTCTAATATTATGTGTGCGGAAAGTAAAAAATGATAATCTCGAATGTATGAGGGGTGTTCAAATGAAAGTGATTCGAGGTGTGTATCCATGAGATGCGTATGGACAGAAATTTGACAGATACATAGATAGAAACAACAATATTTAATGAGTGAAATGCATACAAAGTTTTGTTAAAAAATCACCCATGGCGTTTAAGCAGGATTCTCATTGCTTAGGAAGGTTACGATTTCCAACCGCGAAGAATGATGACGGTTAACTCAGTTGCGATATTTAACTCAGAACTGCGTTCACTGCACTCAGAACAGCGTTAACTGCACTCAGAACTGCGTTAACTGCACTCAGAACTGCGAACAACATTTAACTCAGTTGCGACGTCACGAATGTTTCGACGACGCCTTGATTGCAGTGTCAATGTCCGTAATCAGCTTCTCTCACAACTTTGTGCGCCTGATCGGGCCGCGGCAAATCCGCTGTCTCCTGTCGACCGTCGTTAAACATTCTCGCCCACCTCATCACCGTGGGCTTCGATACACACGTGTCACCGTACACAACCAGCATTCTGAGATGAATATCCACCGGCTTACACCCTTCCAGTGTTAAAAAATTACAGCTCGCTGATCCGTTTTGGAAAGCAGTTGCATCCACACCAGCCATTTTTAATTGAATGCCACGTGTTTACGAACGAAGTTATCAGAAATTTGCTTGCGCATGCGCACGTACACCTTCACTATCGCGTTTCTTTCACGAAAATACATTGAAAACTATTCACATGCGACACTTCGAATCACTTTTATTTGAACATGCCTATATTTTATTAACGCGTTCGCAACCGAAGTCTCTTGGTCACTCATTTGACATTAAATTTTTAATCCAAAATTACGGTTTCAGACCAGAAATTTTAACATAATTTTTCTTATTTTATATAATTACGAAATGTTTGTCATTAAATCAAGCAAATATTACTATATTAGTATTTTGTAGTATGAGTTGGAAATTTCTGAATAAAATAAACTTCCGTTAATTTTAACCTCGGTAGTGAACGTTTAAAGGAAATTTTTTTTTTTTTTTTTTTTTTGCACAAAATATTTATGGCATGTTTTTGCTTATACAAATTCAATCAAATTGTCTAAAATAAAATATCTTTTAAGTTTTATTAAGATTTTTTGGGAGGGAAGAGAGGCTGTGGAGGGACTCAGGGCATTTTCAAGTTTACAAACAAATTCGTAAAACAACACAACGCAGAATACTCTTGTACGTTTTTGCATGTTAGCGAATAATGACGCATAATTTTTCTTAAATACAGGCCTGATTACCGCCGAGGTAAAATGCCACCACTTTTTTGATAACGTAATTTTCGCTTTATTATTTCGAAAGATTCTAAAATTAAATAACTCGAATGATGGTTTTTCAGTCTTTGGGACAGCTAAAGGTGCGAGTATTTTGTACTTTTTGTGCATTTTTAAACCCAAAATTCCGTTGTTTCCGTCACGTATACTTTGGGATGTAGTAACGCCACGGTTACCATGCAAATGTTAAAATTTTATTTTCGATTCCAGTATTCTTGCAAAGAAATACATTAAGAATTAAATAAGGCATTTAATTACAGAAAATTTGCGATTAAATCAGTCGAATAATACATTACAAGAAAAGTGGTACTGGCTACTCTGAGAAAAACTTAAGTTTTTCTTTCAATATTCGAAAAAGATCCTAAACAAATAATGCATCGCAAATTTAAAATTGTTTTGGAGTCTGAATTTGCTTGTTAGGGATGAATGACCCAAATAAATTAACTTTTAACTTTCTTAGAGCAAGCAAAAGAGCTAATATGACTGGCAATTGAAAAGCGTACCTTATGGGAAAAATGCAAAAATCCACTCTATTTTTTCATTGTCAGCACAAATGATTCTAAAACAACATTAGCTAATAAAAATTACTTATAATATTCTGTCATCTTGTGCTTATCAGCAAAAAAAGATTTTGTAACAAAAATTGCGACACTAAAGTGATATTTCTTAAAACGTTCTAAAATACGGTACTTGAACTATCTGGGGGTCATTGTCGTTCCTCAATTCAACTTTTACCTTCGTAATAAAATCTGTTTTTCTCATTTGCAATGCATTTTTACGAGTCTTTGATAAATTTGCTTTAAACGGGCGCTGTAGGCATCAGAGTCTAATTACCGCCTAGACAAATTTCCACTACTTCTTTCGAAAAGAAAATGTCTTCTTATTTATTTAATTGGTGTTTTCTGCGATAAAAAAAGACGAAAATTTCTTTTTGATAAAAATAGTAGGAACAAAACAGTATGTGGTGAACAGGTGAACAGTTTCTACGTTCATTGGGGTTCCTTGTTTGAGAAAACAACCCCCTGGAGATGAGTTAGCGTATATCATATCTTGAGAGAGCCATAAAAAAGTTTAAAGTACTGTAAAGTAATGATAATGTAAAAGAAAAATGTTAAATAACAGTCTAATGTATGAAGAAAAGTTTAAAATTAAATTAAAGTAAAAATAGAATGTAAAAGAATGCATAAAAATGCGATAAAATAGGTCTATTACAATTTACTGAAGAAAAAAGGGAAATAAAAAGAAAAATGCGTATAAAATGCGATAGATGGCGCAATGAGTCCAGCAGACGGGAAGAGCTAGAAACATTTGATTTGAGAATGACATGAGGGGTGCGGCTAGCATGCGAGAGATTAGAATGTGGAAGGAAAATACGATAGAAGCGATGTGTGAGTAAAATTGAAAAGTAAAATGAAATATGTTAACTGTTCGGAACATCTACGATTGCGAATGTATTTTGAGTAAAGTAAAGTGAACTTTAAAAAAAAGGGCAGTTGTCATTGCCATACATTTATAAAATAAGAAATATTAAGAAGTGTAGCTGTATTTAAGAAATACATAATATAAGTGTATATTATTCGTTTTTTTATTTAAACAGTATGTGGAACAGTCCGGAACAGTTGATGCCGGTTCAGGGGCTTCCTAGTTGCAGCAACTTAACGCCCAGTCGAGTGTGAGTTGAATGTTGTTATTAGGCTCTGATAACAAGTACATAATATTAATTAATTATTTCCGGTTTTAAAGTTTTATTTCTGTAATTATGAATGACATGTCTTGCGCTTTGTTATAGGTTTGTTTTACATATTCAAATTAAAATTACTTCGTAGTTTTATTCTAATATAACCTTTAAACTTGTAAAATAGGAAGGTATTTAATATATACCTGACAAGAATCCAGAAGAATTAGTGGAAGATAATTTTTTTCATATTAGTAATGATAAAACCAGAAAATGACATAAAAATATGCCAAGTGATTTAAATCGAAAATGTTGTGCATTGTAATTGTCATTTCTGCCATAACAAAATACGGAATAATATAAAACATGAGATTGGATCTTCAAAAAAATATATATTGTGTCTTTTCGGAAAATGATACAACTGCTTATCTTTGTCTCATTGCAATAAATCAAGCTTGATATTTTGAAGTGAAATAATCTTATTGTTTCATCATTAATAAATAGTTCTTACCTTCTTTAAACGTATATTTTTTGTATATGTTTTTACGCTTGTTACTAACATCCAAATTTAATTTTCGCTAGATATATAACTTTTTTTCTTACTTACCTACTTTGTTATTACACTCTGTTATTTCACTCAACTTGTTTTTTGTATGTAAAGATGTAGATTGGTAATCGATTTTTTACTCACTTCCTGATGTGCTAGAATTATAATACAAAGGTGTGTTTACGATGACAATACAACATTTTTATATTTTTAGAACTTAATTTTAAATTAATACATTAATTATAAGGCATTTTCCCGTTCGCCCCTCCCCAAGTGATAAATTCCCCTACGGCAGCCTTCATTTTTGTGTCAGACCTAGTATTCAGGGGGCACTGTTTTATCGTTTAATAACTTATTTCATCAACGATTTTACAACAATTATCTTTGATTATATATATCCAAGAAAATTATTCGGTTCTTCGGGAAGTTCCTTCCGTTTTCGAAAACCAATTCGTACCGGAAAATTCTGTCTGTCAATTCATAAACATTACACTGCAAATAGAGACCTCTTAAATTCAGACACTTAAATGTCTGAATGTGAAATTTCAGACTTCATAGGAGTCTGAATTTAGACACATAAGTGTCTTACTATGCTCATGGTATAAACGAACTAATACAAATATCTGAATACTGATTAAATGTCTGAAATTAACACATATAGAAATTCAGACACGTAAATGTCTGAATGTGATCATATTGTTATGCAACATAATGTGTTATGTGTTATGTGATCATATGTGATGACATCTTATCCCTATATATGGCAGCGAAATCAAAAAACTGTTTTCGAATAGATGAAATGTGCTTAAAATACTTTCCGAGCCACTAAATTTGGCATTACTTTAAAAAGAAATAAATTGATTAGACAATAGAACGCGTGCCAAAATTGTACGAGTCCGCTTACCCTGCGCAAAAATATGCTCTTCGTTTATCGTGTCTTGGAACAAAGTAATTTTCAGTTTATTAAGTAATTAAAAATTGCTTTTTCTGAAAACAATAAATAAAAATAAATAATTTTAAAAGCTACTTGCACTTGTACGTATATATGGGGGGAAGGTGCAGGAACCCCTCCCCCAACACTAAATCTTAAGTCCAAAATATTAAAAGCTATAGCTTGAAATACTCAGAGATGTGTGTTAACAGAAAAAAAAATGTAGGGAGGGGTAAAATTTTGGAAGAGATACGTATGTGTTCCGCGGCCTATTCCGTTGATTTTAAATGCATAAAATAAATGCAAAATAACCTGAACTAAGAAAATAATTAAGAAATATTAAATATTCAAAAATAAGTTTCTACCAGTATTTTAAATAAAGAATTAAAACAGTTAAAAATAAAATAAAGAACTGAAAGTTTTTTTTCTTTGTTAAAGTCATCGGTGCCAACCTCTCATTAATATTCCGTAATATGGGGGTTAATTTGACCCAGTTTAACAACGCTTCAAACCAGAAAATTGATTGGATGAATCTTTATTAATTCAATTTCAGGTTTCTACTTGGAATTTATTTAATTTAATTTCTTAAAAAAAAAATGTCTGGTGCGAAACGTGTTAAACCTGGTTCAAATTAACCTGCATATTACGGAATATTAATGAGGAGTTGGCACCTATGGTTATAGGGGTTTAGCCTTTTTGCACTACCCTCCTGGATAAATTTGAAACTCCTGAACACTTAAAAGAAAAAAGTTATGTTGATTAAAGAATTAAGAAGAGGGAAGGGCACATGAAAAAAAAAATCTTAGTTAATTTTTTTTCGCTGAGCGATTAATCATTCTATATTAACTTGAAAGAATTAATTTTATAATTTTTTTTAAATAATTAGACAAAAAAAAGTCAAATTTTAAAATCAAGGGAGTGGCAAGCTACCCTCCCCCCCCCCCATCTTCCTATATGTTCTTATGGAATGAGAAAATGTCGTAAATTAGTCATTTTCCGAGTAGCCACCGGAGGGTGTCATCGTAAACCGCGCAAGCGTTTTAGACCTGTTTTCGACATTCAAATTTGTGTAAGTATGTTCGTTGTAATTTAAACCGAATTTTTGTTTTTAAGTGTACAGATTTTAATTAATAATTTAGTTTTATTTGATTCGTTTCTTGCGGAATGTTAAATTTTGTGACTTCGTACCCCTTCGTTAAATAATATTAATTTAATATATTCAACACTTGATAAACAGAACTTTGACCCGTGGATTCATGTATTCAGGATTAAAATGAATCATCCTGCTAATATGAATTTTCAGGGTATATAAACATGCAAGACCTCCTTCTTATTCATTGGAACAGTACAGCATTTTGGAGAAAAAGCGCAAGTTTTCTTTTTAAAATTTTTTTTACAAGTCTCTTGAGACAGCGAGCGTTTCAAGTAAGTGGTAATAGTTTTTTTTTTCTTTGACATATTGACATATTTTCTTGACTCGACAGTTTATAGTATTCCATAAAATAATTTTTTGTAATCGGTTTGCAAGAAACACATTAATTCTAGAAATATATATTCTTCGAATTATGTATTTATATGCTGTTGAGTAAAAAACCAGTAATATATACGTATTTATATGAAAAAATTGCTTAATTTAATATATTTATTTTTTAAACAGAAAAGTAGAAACCGAAAACAGTTCATGTATTTATGAGTTTAATGTGTTGAATTCCTTATAACATTCTCTTATTTTATTATATTGCGGTTAAAACAATATTCTATTAACAATTGATTTTTTTTTGTTCGCTATGAAAGATGTGTAAATTACAAAATTTTTAATATTGGATAAAAAATATTTATATAATCAAACATATGCTGGGATCTAATTTTTATATTTTCTAATTAAAATGCGCAATTTTCGAAACCTTTTTTTCCCTTCCAATTTTGTCTCTTCTAAAGTTTTAATAATTGAATTCTTAAAATTTCTAGTAAAACTAATAGCTTTAATTCGATTGTATGTAAAATAAATTAATATTTTAATGAAATTTTTATCTTTTTCCGATTGCATAATAATAAATGGGAAAATATTTTAATATAAAGCAGGTCTGGGGATTGTTCCAAATGCAGAACCTCATTAAAGCATGGGCAAACTGGGCTATGGCACTATTCCCCCCCCCCTTTCCCGATTTTATGGGCCCCAAATTTGGTGTGTAATTTTAGTAACGCTAATATTTTAAATCTCAATCAAATATGTTTTTTTTTACATTACGCTGATTATAATCAATACTTTGACCTTTTACAGCAAGATAAGATTAAAAACAAAAAATATGCCTATCTAAAAATTGTAAAACCTCTCAATAGCGGGCACGTCTTGACCGCGGAATTAGTCCGCTATTCGGAGGTGTCTGGTTTTAGAGGTAAAAGTATGTAAATATGTATGTGTTGAGATTGAAAAATATGGGTGTTCGATAAATATTGGTGTCCACTATTCGGGAATGTTTGTTATGGAGATTTTACCTTCACAGCGGAGTGAAAACTCCATAACCGACACCTCTATTTAGCGAACTACTTTTTCAATTCACGATGCATACATATTTACATACTTTTATTTCTGAAAAGCCGGCACCTCCGGTTAGCGGACAAATTATTGAGAGGTTCTTAGATTACAAAATAGAATCTTAGGTTAAGTTCTTAGATTAAAAAAAAATTGTTTTCAATCTTATCTTACAGTAAAAGTTCAAAACATTGAATATGATCAGTACAATATCTAAATAGATTTAAAATAACAACTTTACGAAAATTGCATATCAAATTTGGGGGACCCTAAAATTGAGGAGTGGGGGAAGACAGGCAGTACCATGGGCCAGTCTGCTCATGCTTGAACCAGGTTTTGCTACTGGAAGAATCCACAGCCCTGCTTTATATTAAAATATTTTCCCACTTATTAAGGATTCAATCAGGGATGAGATTTCTCCGCTTTTTTACATACCAGTATAATCTTAGAGAAAACGTTGATCTCTTAAATCGCAGATTGTTCCGATTAAATAAAATAACATTTTCTGTAAGATTATACTGGTATGCAAAAAAGCGAAGAAATCTCATCCCTGGATTCAATGTGGTCAAACATGGCTGTCTTTAATGGTTTAAAAAAATGTGGTCAGAAATGGCTGTCTATAGTCGATAAATCAGATCACAAAAATGGCCGCTAGTTAGACGTTTCAAAAGTCTGAAATTCAGATACAAATAAGTGTCTTTAAAATAACACTTTAAAGTGTCTCTTTTTTTAATTCAGACACTTAAGTGTTTAAATTTCAGACATTTCAGTTTACAGTGTAGATAAAATAATTACTATATAATAAATAAATGATAGAATTTTCCGGTACGAACCAACTTTCTCAAACGAAAAGAACTTCCTGAACAAACCAATATTATGAAACGTCCCGTCCCCCCCCTCTTATTTAGGGGTCGATTTATACACGAGTATATACAGTAGTTAATTATTTAAAACTTTATATTAACGAAAACTCTTGTTCAAGAATATATAATTACACAATTTTCTAATTTCCTTGTTTAATTATTCTCTCATGTTGTAACTAAAGTATCGGGTTGAATAATAATTCATGAATGTTTTTTATCATATTCTGAACCTTGGATATTAAGCTGAAGATGGTGCTCCACAGTTTTTTTAACACAAGTTATCAGCTCCGGTCATTTGACGTTGTTTTCCGTCAAGAATGTATTATATCGCTCTTTATCGAACTTGGTCTACCAGTGGTTTATGCGTCATTGAGGTCAATTTTCAAATTTTTGTTATGCGTCAGGCAATACGTTGAGGTAGTGCTCCTTCTCCATGCACAGTATAAATCTTACAAGCAGATCCGGCCTTAAAAGCTCAAATTAATACAAACAAGCAAATAGTGTCTTAATACTTAGTTTTGTCTACTTTATTCTATTTTAATGATCTCATTTTTTCACAAATATATATAAAACTAGTCGTTGGGGGCCACCGTCATACTTACCCATCATGGATATGCATAATGTAAAATATTAAAATAAAAATGTGTAAACTACTTATAAAATGCATTGCAATTCAAATAAAATCGTGGCTTGATGACGTCACAAACTTTAAAGGCTCGATTACTGAATTGCTTGAAAGAGGTTTTTCCTTATAACTCCAAAAATAATAATCCTATTAACTAGCGGTTTATTGCATCTGATTAAGCGTCAAATTTCCAATTAAAATATATCTTTGAAGTGAAATTTGGATGAAATACAGGGTCATGAAAAATCGAAGAGTGTGGTAAATAGGATTCCAAATATCTCGGCAACTAATTATCCGATCAACTTCATGCTTTATTCAAAATTTATGTTTTTTTTATTGTCTTTTATATTCATTTCTTAAAATAAACAATTTCGAAAAATTTTTTTTACCTTTCATCAGAACGAATATTTCGAGAGTCCGAAAAAAATTGTTCCGGTTAATCGAGGTTATTGAAATGAAATAGGCTTCTTCCCATTATTACATACTAAGTACATACCAAATTGAAAGTCTCTATCTCAATTTTTTCGGGAGATAGAGCGTTTACAGACACACACACAGACACACAGACGGACGGCAAAATTTTTTTTATAAAAATATGTTTTTCGGAATCTCCAGTGTCTGAAACGTGTAAATCCGTCAAATTTTTTTTTTCGATTTTCAAAACGATTACAAGACTTACCCTATACTACGTATGATGGGTAAGTAAAAAAGAAAAATCAAAATCCTATCTTGGGAACTATTTTCTTTAAATAGCATAAAACATTTTGCTAATGTGTTTAATAATTGAGTGCATTTTTAAATAAATAATAAAAAAACTCTGGTGAATTACTCCCGAACACAATATTTTAAATTTCCTTTAAAAAGCAATTTCCACGATACCAAAGACATACTCATATTAAAATTTATTATGTATTTAAATTTTATTCAATAAGTTTACGACTATTTTCAACACATAGAAATTTGGTAAAACATTTTTTTTAAATGGTACCACTTTAAATGCATGCATTGGGAAAATATTTAGGAATATTTCTTTAAACAAATGCTGTAAGAACATTTTTTTTTTTTTTTAAGAAACTGTTTTATTTATGAAATACTTATTCACATAAAAGCATAGTCGTGAAAACAAATGAAAAAATTCAACATGGCTTCAAAGTTTAAAAAAAAAAAGTATCTTTATCAGAAACTAGAAGCAGGGATTCTTATTTAGAAAATGCCTGTATTTGTTGTCGTTCACCATTTCAATTTATATAACTGGAATATCTGTTCTTTCAATTTTTACTAACATAATTTTTTTAACAGGATATATTTATTTCCATGAATATTGCGTCGTTTTGGAAAAAAGGGAAAATAGAGAAAACAATACACTAAGCTTTTTCCCCTAACACCATTCAATTTTAATTATGAATGCAAAACAAAAATGCTTCTTTTACTCTCATTTCCATAAAATGTTTTTTGATATTAAGGAAATGCACTTTTAAATATTAGATAGAATCAATGATATTTCTTTCTTTCAATTTATTTGATTTGATTTTGCCATGTTTCCAAATTTCATTTCTATTAAAACTCTTCTTGTTGTTGTTCACCATTTCAATTTATATAACTGGAATATCTGTTCTTTCAATTTTTACTAACATAATTTTTTTAACAGGATATATTTATTTCCATGAATATTGCGTCGTTTTGGAAAAAAGGGAAAATAGAGAAAACAATACACTAAGCTTTTTCCCCTAACACTATTCAATTTTATTTATGAATGCAAAACAAAAATGCTTCTTTTACTCTCATTTCCATAAAATGTTTTTTGATATTACGGAAATGCACTTTTAAATATTAGATAGAAGCAATGATATTTCTTTCTTTCAATTTATTTTATTTGATTTTGCCATGTTTCCAAACTTCATTTCTATTAAAACTCTTCTTAAATTTGAATATTTACATTTTGTTCGTTATTTGTTGTTTAAATTTTTTTACTGCATTTAAGTAAATATTTTATGATTCCTTTAGTTAAAAATTTTATATAGTTACAAAATATGCAGTAATGCGACAAAACGTTTCAAAATTAAAATCATTATATGAAAATATTGCATAAAATATGTGCATCTAAGAAATATATTATAAATCGTGTGATTTAACGCTTGGATTTCAAGCTTATATATTGAAATATTAAATAGAAATTTTCTAATATAAAATAGTGGGACCAGACTTCTTCGAAATTCCATAGAGTGTCCACACCTTGATATATAAGTGATTTATAGGCCTTGATTTATATTAATCCTTAAATGGACCTAGAACAGTGCTTCCCAACCTTTTTTCTTTCACGTACCCCTTTCTTAGGCTTTCCATTTCGGCGTACCCCCATTTCTCATAAACACTCCCCCCCCCCTCCACTCAACCATATTACGCCTTTTTTTTTTTTTTTTTACTTTAGTAATCTTCTTATCACAACCAAATAATAAATCGACACAAATTACATTGACATTCCGAAACTTTATTTTTTAACTTGCATTTTAAAATTAATATTGCTCTTTATAATATTAGCTAAACATTAAAAAAATTAATATAGCATTAAAAGAAATGTTAACTATCTTAAGATGATTATTGATGATAACTTTGTCTCATTATATATAAATAATCAAAATTACTGTTCATACTCTCAATGGGATCCTTAAGCTTGTTTCATGGAACCGAGTTTTTTAAAATCGGGTTCAAACGAAGACAGAATCTCAAGAGAATCTCAAGTTAGGAGCAACGTCAAGCTTATTGAGATATTTGTTTTTAACACTTTGCCGTCCGCATGTCTCGTAAAAATACTTCTATTCGTAAAATGTTGAAATGATTGATTGACATCAGAATTTAGAAACAAATTTATTCGAAAATAAGTAAAATCTTTTCTTCATGTAGTACTTGATAAAAGGGAATTTTTCCTTCCAAAATTCTGGTGCAAATGTAGCATATAAGGATTAAAATTAAGTTACTTTACGTACGACACCACTGTGGTGTCGCCGGACGGCAAAGTGTTAATATACGCATAAGACGAAAATGCTCTCTCGACAAGCTCGGTATTTGTGAAAGGCAACAAGTGTTTTATAGCCCTACCACTGAGTTCTTGGTATTCTTCTTTTACTGCTGTCCAAAAAGCACTAATATTTCTTTGGTTGAAATAAGATTATAAAGAAGAATCAGTCGAAAGTTCGATCAATTTTTCTTTTTCAGAAACTGATAATTTTTCATGCTTGTCGAAAGCACAAATCTTTAAATGGGTTTGCAATCAAGTTACTTTCGCAACTCTGCTTCGGAAAATACTGTCTGAATGGCGTTTTAAGTCCTGTTAAGTGAGCCATTATACGATATTACTTCTTCTGATAACAAATTGTAATGTGTTTGAAAAACTTCTGGCTGGTGTTTTCTCATGCATGATTCCCAAAAATTTAATTTTTTAATCATAGACTCGATCTTGCCAGATACTTTAAAAAAGGTTATGGAACTGTTCTGTAATCCTAAATTATGTTTATTTATTCCTTAAAAAATGTCAGATAAGTATGTAAGCATTTGAAGCCATTATTTTTCATGAAATTTAGAGATTAGCACAAAAGGATGATCTTAAAAAAAACTTTAACTTCATGCCTTAATTCAAATAAATTTTCAAGTACTTTTTCAAGCACTTTTCCACGTGAAAGCTACCTCACCTCTGTATGCAAAAACAATGTAGTATGTAGGCTACCCATCTTTTCACACAAAGATTTCAATAGTCTGGAGTTTGTTGAATCGGCCTTAATAAAATTAACAACTTTGGCAGTTTGGTGGAGTACTTCCTTCAATGAGTCTGGCAGGGGTTTGTTTGCTTGCCTGTGACTGTGTATACAGCAACGGTTCCGAGGTACAATTTCTTTGATTAGACCGCGTAACACCCAAACATAGATTTTCCACCATCAGTGCAAACTCAACAGCAATTAGCCGAATCAAAATCTTTTTCACAGACATAACTGTGAAAGGCATTAAATATATCTTTTCCAGTACATATTTCTGTGAGAGGATAGCAGAGTACCAAATTGTCTTCTAGTACATTATCATTCAAATATCTTGCAATAACAAGCAAAATTGACAGATTGGAGATCTCTCATCCACCTGAATTGAAAAATAGGGACTTTTTTCTATTCTTTAAATTATTGCAGGTTCAATATCGGCAGACATGTCACTAATTCTTCGAGCAACTGTGTTGTTTGAGAAGAGAATAATTAAAATCATTTTCACATGTTCTTCACCAAACATACATTCGACAGCATCTTTTATACAAAGATATATCAAATTGTCAGCGATTGTATGATTTTTACCACTTTTAGCAATATGTTATCATTTTCTGTTATGAAGCAACATGCTTCCACAGCATTTTCATTATCTTTTTTTGTAGAAAACACATAAGATGCTGTATTAGGGCCGCTTGATAGTCGCTGAAAGAAGCTGACATCCTTTTGTTTATAAATTGGATGTTTTGTCTCTAAATGGCGCATTAATAAAGAGGGTTTCATGCTACCACTGGACAATATCTCTCCACAAACAACACGTAGGGGTTTTGGAAAATATTTCTCTCCCGTCAATGGAAATCCATATTTCAAGTATTCATTATTATATTTTCTTTTCTTTAATGGGGAACTGATACCTTCAGTTTTATTTAAAGTATTAGGTTTATCACGTACCAGAACAAGCCTATTAACAGCTGCACTCAGGTTGTCTTGCACTCCTAAATAATCAGATTGTTTTAAAGTATGTGCAGTTTCGGACTCACCAGGTTGAATTTCAATCGCAGTTGTAGTTCTCTTAAGAGTTCCGGAATTCAACCAATTATCCATTTTAACCACAAAACAAAATAACTCATATAATAAATAAACACTTCAAATTAAATTCTCATTAAAATGAGGGAATCTTTTTATTAAAATACTTTAATAACTCCGCCTATTCGAAAACGAAAATAACGGCCAGCTTTTCAACCTTTTTAACAAAAGGCATAAAAACCAGAAGCTCTTACATAATTTAGGCGTTCTGTAGTTATTATTAAAAACGGAAGAACAAAAAAAAAGTGGCTAGAAAAGAATATTCTATAATTATTAATTGAAGTTTTAGGGAAGATGGGGGACAATATATAAGTATTAATGCAATATGCTTAACAGTGGGCGGAGCTAGTGACATTGCAATATCAATGAATTGTTAGGTTTAGTGGGCTTTTTCTTTCCTTTTGAATATAACATATTGGACTTACACATGACACTAAAATCCAAAATTATCAATTTTCTTTATTTGTTTTCAGTTAAACCATTTTTGTGATTTCCGCCATTACCGATATTATTTTCACGTACCCCCAGCAGCCCCGCCACGTACCCCAGGTTGGGAACCGCTGACCTAGAATATCAAATTTGGAACACTTTTTATGTAACTTTTAATAAATAAATCAAGTTCTTCGCAACCACTATATTTATATCGAAATATTAATCCTGTGAAAATCTCATAAATATTCTACTAAATAAAGTTAAAATTATATCTTAAAATTCCTGGTGTCTATTCATTAACCCTTCAATGCTTGAATTTTTCTTTTAGAATTGTCCTTCAATGAATGAATTTTTCTTTTCAAATTGTGTTTTTTTTTACTTATATTAAGGACTAGTCACCAGAAATGTTAAGATATATTTTTAACTTTATTTAGAAGAATAATTATGTGATTTATACAGGATTAATATTTCGATATAAACATAATGGTTGCGAAGAACTTGATTTATTTATTAAAAGCTAAATAAAAAGTGTTGCAAATTTGATACTCTAGGCATTTAAGGGTTAAGTCATTCGGAAAGTTCTGTGTTTTTTTTTTTCAGATTTTTTTAATCCATAAATGCCACATTCCCACCAAAACGTTTGGAATAAACCTTTGCTTTTATTATGTACGTGACGAAAGTCCTTTTACTTATTTTAAAATAAATTCTGGTGCCATTCAGTCACTTCAACAATATCTCAACAGACGTATACCGCAGAACTTTTAGGATGTTCCAATAGGTACAGTCGTGGAAAAAAAAACTGGACACCCCCCCACTAACTCTGCAACAAATTATAGTAGAAAGAATTGACTTGAATTGGTACCAAACGATTGGAAATAAAGTCTACTTTTAAATGATGTATATAAAATTTGCTTAGGGGCCATCTACATATAAAAACACACCCAAATTTTGTTTTTTTCAAAGCAAGATCCAAATTTGACAACATATTTGAAATCTGCAGTTCAAACTATGCCTAGATACCAAATTTCATTAAATTCCTACGATTAGTTTCTGAGAAATTAATTACTTTATAATGAGCATATTTAAGGGGCTGTATCCAAATTGAAGTTCGGTACTCGATTGTTGAAATGCTGCAGAATGTCACTTTTTTAAATGTATTATGTTTTACCGATATGGCCATTTACTCACTTAATAAGTTTCGGTTATTGTTATATGCGGTAAAATAATGTTTACAAGTGTTGAATTATCCGATTGTACCCCTTGGGGACGAGCGACACGTATACGTGACGCATAGATGCTCAGAATCCTCGATTTTTCCCACCAGTTATTTTTTATTGTAAGCTTTGCCTTATTATATCTTAGCATTTCCACGATTCAATTAGACGAAAGTTTCTGTTTTGAAAAACCGGTTGCAAATTATTAAAAATTCTGTAATAGACGCTCGTCACGAAGGGGTTAAAATACCATAAGATTATTTGTAATTAAAATAGTTTTAGAATATGTAAATGTTATTGGAATTTTACAAGTGCTTTTATAATGCTTTTTCTCAGATCTTGCATCTATTTAACTCGCCTTTTTTTAATTTTATTGGCAGAAACGTGAATAATATTGACAAATACAAAATTTAGAATTTAAAAAAAATGGTACAAAGCAGCGTAAGGAATCAAAGTAAAAAAAAAAAAAAAACGCAGATAAATTGTTTTTTAGTCTGAAAATAAATCCAGACATTGTTTTTTTTTAGTAGCGAGGGGGGGGGGGGTGTCTTGTTTTGAGATATGTTCACAGGATTTATATTCCGATCTATTTGAAGACCTAAAACTAAATCTATGTTATAAAGACATCTGAATAACTTTACATCCGTTATTCTCCTTCGGAATAGGGTTAATAATTCTATGATTAAACCTATTCTGGTAGTTCATTTGAAATTTAACTCATTAATGCCTCTTGGCAAGAAAACTTGTCATTTGCCATTTATTATTATTATTAGATTTTTTTGCACACTGCTAGCGATTGGGAAATAATCTTCCCTATCAGAAAACCATAAAAATAACTTGTAATTTTTTTCAATTAGCCTGTTTAATCGAATAGATCTAAATACGAAAGTTATAGAAGAAAAAGTTTATTTATTTTAAGTTCGTTATTAATGGGAAAAAAACTGAACATCCATACATATTTGTAAAGATTACAATTTTTGATTGATATACAAAAGTTAATAAAAGTTTAAATTAGCATTTTTAAGTAACAAACTAATAGTTTCGCTGTAATATTTTATCTAACAACCATTTAGTGTAATATTGCAAACAATTTAACAAGATTTGAGTAAATTGAATTAATAAGTATAAATATCTCAGTGATTATAATGTTTATATATTAAAGGTTTAAATGATGTAAATTGTTTTTGACCTAAATTTTGAAGATACCTAATGCAAGAATTATATAATTTTTTTCTCATAAGTGCATCCTCGGAATCTATTTAAAAAGAACAGAAAACATTTGACGAGTCCTACTATTTTGTGGAATACATTGAAATGAATAATTACGTGTATACACCACGAAATTAGCTTTGCTCTCAGAAATTTTAGGTTAATTTGATCTTCACAGTTTTTTGAATATTTATGTGAACAAGTATATAATTTTATGAATTTGATATGTTCTAAATCCGTGTTTCAAAATTTAAGATATAAAGCAAATAGAAAGATTTGTAATCATATTGTATTTTTCACCTAACATTATTAAATTACTATGTTTTCTGTCTTTTTTTCCAAATGCAAACATGATCTACAAGGACAATCTGGCCCACATAATAAAACCTAAAACCAACAGTGGAAGCAACTGGCAATCAAAATTTTAAAGTACTGATATTTATCTAAATAACAAAAATATGATTACTTCAAATAAGAAAATAATAGAACTTTAACAAAAGAGTAGAAGAACATCATGGGCTGGTTAGTACACAAAAAATTAAAAGGCAAAATCCTCAGCCCTACTAATAAGTCGCATTTTCTAATTAATTAAAAAAAGGTGAGGGGGGAATTTGCTAATATAATGTATAGCAATTAGTTTTATCAAGAACTTCTTCCAATCTGCGTGGCATTGATTCAATGAGTCTGTTAACAATATCAGTATCTCTTTTAACCCTTTCGCTACGAGCGTCCTTTACAGAATTTTTAATCTTTTACCACTGTTTTTTTAAAACATATATTTTCTTCTAATCGAATCGCAGAAAAGCTGTCATTAAATAAGGCAGGGTTTACAATAAAAAGTAACTGGTGGGAATAATCGTGGATTCTGAGCATCTTATGCGTCACGTATAGGTGTCGCTCGTCCCCAAGGGGTTAATAGTTTGCGAAGCATGAGAAACAGATTTCCATAGCTAATCAGTCGTTCTAATTCCCTGCAGGCGAACTTCATCATTCCCCAAAGCCCGAACATTTTCCATTTGGTGCAATTTGGCTGCATTGCTTCGTCATTCTAACTTCATTATGCAGTTCTCTTCGCACCAAGTTTTTAACTACACCACTTCTGTGGATAGCACTATTATCCTGAAAATTCCAAACAAAATTATGAATTATGAACTACACTCAATAAATAATGATTTCTATAACGTTAAAATTTATATTTACAACAAAAAATGTTAATGAAATAAATATCTAAATATATTCGCAAATATTTTAGTGTAAATTTTGCGAAAAGCTTTTTTATAAATCAAAACGTGAACAAATTATAAATGGTTTATTTTTATTTTTAGTAAAAAATATTATAATTCTATGAAAGATTATAACCTGATAATAGCAAAAGTTCTGAAAACATACAAAACTAGGAAATATGTTGTTTTAAAATTTCTTATTAATATATATATAGATAGATTGATAGATAGATAGATAGATAAATAGATAGATTTTGTCTTAATTATTTTTCAAAAAACAGCGGTTATTATTTTTTTAAATAAATTTACATGCATTTTTTTATACTGATTCATCTGCTAATATCGTTAAACATGAAACAAAAGAAAATTAATTTCATTACTGAATTTATATTGAAAATTTTCACTCAGTTCTGTAAAGATGGGCCAAAGGCGTGTTTTATCACTGTCGATATGATATGTGTGCCAAAGCTGACAAGTTAAAGGATTTATATCTGCACACCTGTTATAAAAAGAATTTTTATTGCAATTAAAAATAACTAGTTATTCTATAAAACCGAAATTAATTCTCCTGCTATGGCATAGCATATAGAGAAAGTTGCTTTTTAAAATATTTTCCTAATTCATTTATTGAACGAATCAATAAACATTCTAGAGCAAGCAGTGATAATTCGGATTTGAATATTGAAGCGCGAAGGGGGAGGGGGGGGGGTTGGGAAAATAAACCAGTAAAGATTTATGATCTAAAACGCGCAAAACTATAAAACAAATAATTTGTAATATATTTCTATTATTAATATTAATAAATAATAGTATATAGTATGCTCTGAAAACCATATTGTTTAATAATACCATTTACCAAATAACAATATATACCTGTTGGAAGAGAAAAAATCCATCCAGTCCAGAGAGTGATTTTCTAAAACATCAGGTATCATTGCGTGTTCTACTATGTCACAATAAGATATACCGTCCAGATGATCTGAATGCATAGCACAGATGCAATGCCCTGCGCCGACATGCAGTCCCACATTGAAATTGCAATTCTGCCGGAGCGTTTAATATTATTTGTATACCGTGGCTGAAACCTAAATCCCAATCGACGGTACACTCGAAACGAAGAACTGGAGACTGACTAAAGGCAGCTTTCGTCTTTAAATAAAAATGAGCTCCATTCATTTATGCCTCAGTTAATATATGTTTGGGCAAAGTGAAGGCGTTGAAGTCGCTGGTTTTCAGTTAATGCTGGTTTTTAGCCGCCATCCGAATTCGAAAACTTGCTTCTTTGAGCGTGTTGTGAGTGGTAGGAGATGATACATAATAAAAAGAAAGTATGCCGTATATACAGGGTGTTCCGTTAAAGGGGTCCAATATTAATAGGGGTAATAGAGGAGATCACACGGAGCATAAATCAGTATATAATGCCTGGCCGGATCTCAATAATTTTCAAGTTACAGCAAATAGAATGAAAAATCGGAAATTTGTAAAAAAACCCTCATTGCTAAACTATCGATAATGCTACATAAAAACGAAGCACATATTTAGAAAGAGCAGAAAAAATCCTACGAAATGACATAAGTTGTTTTAGAATATTGAGAATTAATGGCGAGTTACAAGCTCTGAAACAGTGAAAAAATACAAAATCAAATATTTAGCAAAATAGTTAATCGTTAATTCCAAAAATGCAACTCTACCTACATCAAGGAAAATGTTATAAAATTTGGTCCATTCCGAAAGCTTTCGAAGAAGCTGACAATAAACCATATCAGTTTAATTGTATGGGAGAAATCAAGCAGTTCCCTAGTTACAACTCTGTACTGTTGCACGCTCGGAAAGAGCGAAACTCCACCCATGACGATTGTAAACACCCCGTTTTAATATCTTTCAATTATACATTTCTGATCAACCTCTATCAATACCCTTTCATTATTCAGTCTGGTCAAGTGAATGACATATTGTGCAGCTCTCGCCTTGTCTTAAAGCAAACTCCGTGACTGCTGCGTTTCCTCCATGAACTTTCAGGATGATGAAGAAGAAGTACTTTTTATGCAAATTTTCTATGTGTATAGGAAGAAAAGTGTAATAAAACAGCAGTCATCAGTGGGCGTTATGTTAAAGGGAGGCTGTTGTAAGTGGGATTGTAGTAAGTTGATGTATAATAATTATGCCGGAATACTCTAACGAAGAATATGCGGACATGCATCTGATGTACGGGCAAGCTCATGGAAATGCATGTCTAGCACAGCGCATGTACCGTGAGCAATTTCCAAGGAGACGTTGCCCAAGTTCGAAACTCTTCATAAAAATCGATAGACGATTACGGGAGACTGGATCGTTTAATACAGCAAGCATTGATGCAGGGAAACCTCGACATGTACGAACACCTGCAATGGAAGAAGATGTACTGAATATTTTTAAAGATAACCCCTCCACGAGTACACGAGCTGCTGCGTCTGAAGTCGGTGTTTCTCACCAAAGTGTGTGGCGTGTTCTGCGTGCAGAAAACATGCACCCCTTTCATGTGCAGCGGGTACAACTGTTATCAGTAACAGATTGTGCTCAGCGGACAGAATTCGTACGTTGGTTGCTTAATGTAACAGAAAATAATCCACAATTTCTGGAAAATATTTTATTTACTGATGAAGCAACATTTACGAGAGAGGGCGTGGTAAACACGCACAATATGCACACATGGTCATATACAAATCCGCACACTGTTTTCCCGTCGAACGCACAACAAAAGTTCAGTGTGAACATATGGGCAGGTGTCCTCGGCGATTATCTCATAGGACCATATTTACTCCCAGATGTACTCAATGGCAGTACGTACTTGGTTTTCCTACGGGATATCTTACCGCAGTTACTGCAAAATGTGCCAGCAACATTGCGCCACAATATGTGGTTTATGCACGATGGCGCACCGGCACATTTTTTCATAGGTGTTCGCAATCACCTCAATTCAACATATCCTGGGAAATGGATTGGACGCAGTGGACCTGTTGCTTGGCCTGCACGCTCTCCAGACTTCAATCCGTTAGACTTTTTTGTTTGGGGACACCTTAAATCGCTGGTGTATGAAACGCCTGTGGATACACCGGAGGATTTACTAGCGCGAATCGTTGTCGCTGAAGGAGACATTCCCAACTCCGTCGGAGTTTTTCGGCGTGTTCGCCAATCTTTACGACGTCGCTGTCGGCTGTGCGATTCTGTTAATGGGCGCAACTTCGAACACCTATTATAATAATGTCCGATCGTCTGCCTTCCGACATTGAACTGTGCAGCGCAGGCCAGAAGACTGTGCTTCACATATGTCATAAAGTACGTGGAATGTAATTCTTTATTTGTCATTTTTCTTTTATTTTCAACACTTTTTGGCACAGTATTTTGTAAGTCACAGACTGTGGTGTACTCAAATTGTAAATTACAAAGTTTGTATGAATTAATTTAAAATTTAGTGTCTTTTTTAAATTTATAATTAATAAAATTATTATGCTATTTGTTATTATTATTTCCTATCATAAATTATGATGCACATATACATACAATAATTGTCCATGTAAAACATGTACTGAAACTTCTTGCATAGTTACAAATCGCAATATTTTTAATTATTTCCGAATTTTCACCACCAGTTTAATTTTAAGGAATTTAACTTAAGCTTTATATCAATAAAAGACCACTTTAAAATGTAGACTATTATTGTAAAGTTATTTTGGTTCATTCAACTCTTGAATAATTAAAAATGTTGCATCTCAGCAGAAGCATGATCGAAAATGTATAGTTGAGAGTAATTAAAAAGGCGTTGTTTCCAATCGTGATGGGCGGAGTTTAACCATTGCTAGTGTCAAAGAAAGCGGAGTTGTAACTAAGAAACTGATTAATTTCTCTCACACAATTAAACCGATATGGTTCATTGTAAGCTTTTTCGAAAGTTTTCGGAATGGACCAAATTTTACTACATTTTCCTTGTTGTAGCTAGAGTTGTCTTTTTGGAATTAACGATTAACTATTTTGATGTATATTGGATTTCGTACTTTTTTCACTGTTTCAGGGCTTGTAACTCGTCAATAAATATTGCTATTTTAATACAATTGATGTCATTTTGTAGGTTTTTTTCTGCTCTTTCTAAATATGTGCTTCGTTTTTATGTAGCATTATCGATAGTTTAGCAATGAGGGTTCTTTTACAATTTTCCGAATTTTCATTCTATTTGCTGTAACTTGAAAACTATTGAGATCCGACAAGGCTTTATATACTGATTTATGCTCCATGTGATCTCCTCTATTACCCCTATTAATATTGGACCCCTTTAACGGAACACCCTGTATATATATATATATATATATTCATAATACATTCTATCGTCTCTTAGTTATATATGCTCACTTGAAGTTGCAAATCATCTTTAATTTGATTAGAAGACATATAGGGATATATTGTATTGCCATTGAAACAACTTCTCAAGCTTGGCTGTCTGATAAGATCCTTGGCCGACTACTACTACAAAGACGGTTTATCAAATTTGTATTGCTAAACATAAAAAAAAATTACCAGTAATGTAAATTAAATTTAAATTTAAATAAATTGAATGTAAACACCAGGGGTGCAATTAGGCCCCTTTTTTAATTTTCAAAATTTCTCATTCATACTAGAAAATTTGTATGCTATCCTTTTCTTGACAGTTCATGATTACTTAACAATAAAATTCTTTGAAAATTTTTGGTATGAAATCGAAATTTTTGAATTAAAAAAAAGCGCAAAACTGGCAAGCTTATCAAACGAAATACATGAATAAAAAAGATAAAATGTTTATTTACAATGTAGTTTACAAGTAAATAATAATGCATACAATAATATTACAATAAGTATTCAAAATTGCGCCCGCCAACTGTGATACATGCTTTGCAGCGGCGGTGGAACGATTGGCGTACACTTCTAAGGATGTCAGGCATTTCCCGCACACGTGCAGCAGCTTCGGATATGCGACATACTAGATTTTCGTCTGAGTCAACTGGAGTCTCATAAATAAGACTCTTCAGATGTCCCCATAAAAAGAAATCAAAGCTCGATAAATCAGGAGATAGCGGTGGCCAAGGAACTGCTCCACCACGCCCAATCCATCGCGTCCCAAATGTGGAATTCAGGTAACTGCGCACATCAGTGGTGAAGTGCGCGGGCGCTCCATCATGTTGAAACCACATCCGGTTACGAATGACGACCGGAACATCTTGCAGCAGTTCTGGTAAAACCTGTTGCAAAAACATAAGGTAACTGCAACCATCCAGCCTCTTTGGTAGTAAGTGTGGGCCAATCAAATAATTATTAACAATACCCGCCCACAAATTCACAGAAAATTGTTGTTGATAAGCATGTGGCCGCGTTGCATGTGGATGATTGGTTGCCCAAAGATGGAAATTGTGCGCATTAAATACACCCTCGCGTGTAAATACTGCCTCATCTGTAAATAGAATATGAGCAGTAAAGTCTGGTTGCAATACATGTTGCTGCAAAACCCACTGGCAAAAGTTCAACCGCAGAAGATAGTCTTCCGGATTCAAATTTTGTGCACGTTGAAAACGGAAGGGATGAAATCGATTTTCATTTAACACTCTCCAAACGGTCGGATGACTCACACCTAAATTCTGTGCAACAGCTCTTGTACTTGATTCGGGCCTTTGACTCATAAAATTCAAAATAATTTCTTCCAGGCTTGCACTGCGTACAGCTCTTTCCCGCCCAGTTTCCTGTCTGGTGACGTGGAAAGAACCTGTTTCAGAAAGCTGATGGTGTAAGTGCTGAAACATTCTGTGATCAGGCATTATTCTGCGAGGAAACTGCTGCTGATATATTCGTAGGGCAGCTCTGGCGTTGCCAATTGCACGACCATACATGAAATGCATGTCTGTTTTTTCGGCATATGTAAAGTCTTCCATGACGAATGATAGCACAATTAAAAATGACGATTTATTCTACTTGAATGCATGGTATTGAACGGCGACCAGTCACTTACTGCCCTCTACCGCCAGTGGAATCACCCAAAAACTCCATTTCTATTTCTATTTCTATTTTCAATTTAAAAAAATTCGATTTCATACCAAAAATTTTCAAAGAAGAATTTTATTATTAAGGAATTATGAAATGTCAAGAAAAGGATAGCATAAAATTTTTCTGATATGAATGAGAAATTTTGAAAATTAAAAAAGGGGCCTAATTGCCCCCCTGGTGTTTTTACCTTAATGCGTCACTTGGTCCCATACATTCCTATACAATAAATGATTGTTACTGTGTGCTCTACCTACCCTTAAAGTTTGTACCATGAGTTTAGAAACACCCTGTATGCAGAGTGGCCAAGATAAAAGAAACCCGGTATACAGAAGTACAAATACTTACTCATTTTCATTTAAAAGTAGCAAATACAGAATATTATGAATAGCAACACCTCCTGTGAACAGATGAATATTCAGTATGTTGTTATTCATGATATTCTGTATTTACTACTTAAAAAAATAGTAAGTATTTGTACTTCTGTATACCGGGCCTCTTTTATCTTCGCCACTCTGTATATGTGTGTGTGAGAGAGAGCGAGAGAGACATAGAGAGAGAGAGAGAAAATATATATCTATATATATGTCTATAAATGTGAATTCAACTCAATGTAGTATAAATATGCACGAGTTAAGTTAATGTGAGATCAGTGTTGCCAGTGAGCTACTTAAAAAAAATCAGATTGCTTGATTGGCACCACTTGTTTGAAATGGTATAGTTCGCTTTCTTTTCTCGTTATTGAATCCGTCATTAAATAACGTGAATTTTATTTTCTGAGAAAACTGAACTGGTTGGTTTCAAGAAAACTGAATTTAAAAAAAGAAGCTCACTGGCAACACTGCGTGAGATGATATTATTAGGAGAATGATATTCGTCTCAAGTGGAACAGGACGAACTTTAGTTTGTACAAAAGGTTCAACTACGTTGGTTGACTGTATTTTATGTGAATTAACAAAACTGCTTATCCATTGCATTAATATTGTAAATTTGGCATTTGACCATGTTTAAGTCGTATTTACCCACTATTTATATACCTATTGTGTAATTTTCTATATAATGTATCTTATTAAATGTTTCTTATCGTATTCAAATCGAGGGCAATTAATTAATATATTGTGGTTTAGTTGTATCACTATCTATAACATCCCCTCCTCAAAAAGAATTATGTATATATATATATATACAAACATATATATAATGATATTATAAATCTGGTAATACTTCAGTACTTTGTCAAGATAGTTAGAAGAAAAACTTCCATATCTTACTTACCATGAAACCACGTCTTAGTATAACAATGAAAAACTATAAGTAAGCAGCAATCGAAAGAGAATAGTGAAATGTGCATTTTGACGCATAAATGATTTGCCCTCGTCAGTCCGTTATCGAGATATATAGTCTTAAAGTTTGCTAATTTATTTACTTAATTTTGGTAGAAAAGGTGTGGTTCTGATTCAGAAATAAGAACCACACCTATTTATTTATTAATCAGATTAATATAAAATACAAAACATATTTAGATATAGTAATACAAAAATGAAAGAAGCCCGTACAAAAAAAAAATGGTTTAGACAAATATGGTACTGAACCAAAAAATTATTAAAGCATAGAAAATCGTGGCACCAAGAACATTGAATGCCTAAGGGAGGCCACTCGACCCAGCAAAGCCAGGCAGTAGAGCGTTAGCACCTCCCCCGGAATGTTCCCCGGCATACGGGTACTCGTTGTGGGTGATTCCAGCCACCGGCGGCAGGGAAGGCAGATTCAACCAAGCAGGGAGGCCTACCATATGGCTTTAACGACGCCGAGACCGCCAGCACACGCGCACACGGCCCGAACAACAAAAATTAAAAGAGGGAGAGAAAGAAAGAAAATACAAACTAGGCCAAAGGCCGGCACTGCCAGGACAAGTCTAAGCGCGACAAGGGGCAGGCAAGAAAGCTAGGAAAAAAAAAACCTGGAAAAAGTCTGAACCGCTGGAGCCTGCACTCCTTCGCTACAGACAGCGGCAGGTGCAGTGATGAAGAACTTGTAGGTGAACAGTCCTTAACGCTCCTGCATCAGGGCACAAGAGCGGTCCTTGGATAATAATGATGCGCCGGAATCTGAGAAGCTCAGTTCCCACGCGACAGATGGCGCCACAAGTTGTTGCATTGGAGAGATGAGGCAGCTTCTAAAGACTGCGAGGGCAGCACAGCAAGGTGCTCAAACACTGACAAGGTACCAAAATAAGGAAAAAGACAGGAGAAGGAGAGTAGGTAGATTAAATACAGTATTGATTTGTGGTTAAGAATTTAATATGTTTAGTTTAGAATTTGATAAAAGCTAGAGTTGGTTACTTAATTTGTTAAATTTGATAAATCCGTTAAGAAATTAAAAAAATGTTTTTTTTTCATGAACTTTAATCTAGTGCAATGGTTACAATGGTCAACCTCCTTCGAAAAACAAAATTGCAAGGGCATATCAAATGGAAGTGGCCGAGTTTGCCCTAACCCAGATTTGTACTAAGTAGCTAATCATGCGGTGTATTGTGGCGCACTAA
The DNA here is from genome assembly GCA_963931845.1 of Maratus michaelseni. NCBI lineage: Eukaryota > Metazoa > Arthropoda > Arachnida > Araneae > Salticidae > Maratus > Maratus michaelseni. Next base: position 81,074,015 of record OZ007598.1, read on the forward strand.
AGTGGAAATGGACAAGTCACTGGAGTTTGATGATGTTGTTACGTTGAAAACGTAACGACTCGTCCTTCCATCTTACTAAATTAATAAATTAGCAAATTTCAAGGCTTTATATCTCGATAACAGGAAGACGAGGGCAAATGATTTATGCGTCAAAAAACATGTTTTACTATGCTCTTTCGATTGCTGCTTATTTAGATTTTTTTCCATTACTACACTAACGGCGTGGTTTCCTGTTTATTTTTTAAAAAAAATTAGTAATTCCCATAATCGCTACCATGAAAATTTAAGCATAATGATCTATATTAAATACTGTGTTATAAAACGACATATAAACATCATGAGCACATAGCAGATATAAACTACTACTCGCATGACCAGAATGATGCATGTATGACATTATATTCCAAGTTGTTATGAGCAGAAATATGATCTGGCTGTCATCAGGTTCCGGATTCTAACTATTTTCCAAAGAAGAAGTAAATCAGCCAAACAAAACGTTAAACAGGAAAATTTTATTTTCCAGCCATTTCCCATGTAACAGCAGAACTGTCTACGTATAGCACAATATTGCACAAAATTCTTTCAAAGCTCAGAAAGACTTTTAAAATTCCGTAGAATATTTCCGGGCACAGCTTCAAAATCATCATACATTAAATTTTAAGAGATTAGTTAATTAAATTCAATGTAAATTAGCAGGAGAAAGCTCTTCGCTGATGTTGTAAAGTTTGTTGAAAAACGCAAAAACACAGAATGTCTGCTGTCTGAAGTCGTGCAAAAGTATTTAAAGCCAGCGCGGAAAATCACATTGCATACTCATTGCAAACAGAAATCTTATCTAATCAAAGTCCTCGCTTGGCGCAGAGATCGCAGAAACATAAAATATTAATAATTATGTTAAGCATTTGGTGAGAATAGTCGATATTCGAAGCGTCTTTCGAATGAAAATAAAATAGGCTTCATATATATTATAAAACGTCCTTGATTTTGAATGCTTTTCAGTGAAAAAAACGTTCGATGCTTAAAAACTATAGTAATTTTAAAAAGAGAAAACGGAAGAAAAAGTATTTTAAAACAAAATATCGCAAATTAAACGAGGAAAATTTTAGAAATATTAAATTATAATAACTATAACATATATATATATATATATATATATAGATATATATGTACATATAATTTAAAAAATTCATTTATTTTTAACACTTTCCATCATAGTCTCGTAAATATACTCGGATTGCGCTAAAATTTTTGTATGCACTTACTATAGCATGATCCCTATTTTAAATGAAGTGTGTAGCATTTATAGTTTATGTACAGGGGCAGTCAAAAGTACAGTTACATTACGGTCAATGGAAAAAGATCGTGCATTTGATGCTTTGAATTTTTATGATATTATGCCATTCATAACATGATGAAATTGATATACAATTATGTTTCGCAGTAAAACATACTTTTTCTAAAATATGGTTTAGAAACCATTTATTAATAATTTACAGGGTCACACAAAATAATTCTGTCACACAATGTTATACGAGGAAAAATTGTTTGCAGTGTAATTTAATGATGTTTCACTAACATAATGAAATTCATATATATTAATGAGATGCAGTATAAATTGCTCACCGAATAGTATGGCTATATGTGATAAGTGCGTTTTCAACTTTGGTTTGGGTTTGACTAAATTTTTGCATAGTACGCAGTGTGTATAAATTCTGTTGATCATATGTAGGTCTACACAACGGAATCCGTAAGTAATACTAACGATGAGAGTAAATTACTTAACCCTTTCTGGGGCAAAGTACTTTCAGTACTAAAATGGTGAAATAAATGACTGATACCGGAATTAACGTAGAAATTTATTTTGAAATATGAAATAGGCAAAGAATCACATAAATATTAAATGGGAAAGATTTTAGCAAATTTCTGGTACCATTGTGGCGTTTGGGAATTAAAATTAAGTGGTTTTATAAACATACCACTGCCCCTGAAAGGGTTGAGGGTATTTTTAATTGTGTTACGCATTTTCCTGCTGAACTATATTTAGAAGATTAATATAAGTTTGTGGAATTTAAATAAATTCATATACAGTGTTACGCATAGAACAAGATACATTGTAGTTAATTGTCGGTAATTTCTGAAAGTAAGTGTTAAGTTACATTATGCGTTTTTTTATCGGAATTAAATTTTAGCTTAATATGTGGTGTGCACAAAAATCTTTATATAATATACAGGGCTGTACAAAAGACTTCGAGAGCATTTCCATCGATTGGCAAAAATTTCTAAAAGCGAATTTTCTAACTGAACTAATTTTTATCACGCTATGTAGTATATATACAAGTCTATAGATCATATACAGGGCTGCAGAAAATAATATGTCTGCTTTTTTTACTATGGAGGGTAAATGATAAAACAAAACTGAATTTTTGAATGTGTTAGATGTTTCCTGAACTGTTTACAACATATCTTGTTTCACCTAATTAAACGGTGAAGTTTCGTTACAGTTTTCTAGATGTGTTGGAATGTCCACTAGATTAATTTTAACACAATTATTTCAAATTGGTAAATAAATCATACGAGTAGTAACTCACTACTCGTATGATTTATTTACCAATTTGAAATAATTGTGTTAAAATTAATCTAGTGTAATCACGTATCCAGCGTTTACTGGAGTTCCTTTACCTGCTATCTTTTCTGTTGAGCTGATTAAAATATCAGACCAGATTATCTGATCAATAAGGTTAACTGGATGAATTATGCCCTCCAGATTCGACCGGGATAGCTCAGTGGTAGAGCGTGGCGGCTTCAGCCAAGCGATCCCAGGTTCGAATCCTGGCCCGGACATTTTTCGTCCAGTTGGAAATTTACTACTCGTGTTGGAATGTGTTTCACAATCTATGTAACGATCTATGCAACGCATGGTTTTCCGTTATTGTTATATATTTCATTAAAGGATGTTTGTTTTACAAAATACAAAATTTCATAGTTTTCTTTAAAAAATACGACTTTGGCCGCAACAATTTTGAAAATGAAATAAATTAAGTATTCTGATGAAATACTGCCTTTCTTGAGATTCCTGGTCCCATCCATCTTTCAATTAAATAATAAAAACATTTTCCACATTCGAAGAACACTAATTTTGTTTTATTAAATGAACTAATTAACTATTTTTAATCATAATTTCTATCGCAAAAGCTTCAAATTAAAAACCGTAACATATGAGGCGTTCAAAACCATACTGATCATATTTTCATATTTTTAATTAATATTTCTTTAAATGATCAAAACCTAGTATGAGTAATTTTCAATGCGGTAAAGTATCTTAGGCATAGCTGCCAACTTTACGCTTTTTTGTTACCACTAAAAATTAATAGAAATTTTTGCCTCATTAATCCCATGATTTCGGCGATTTAATAAGTTTAAATTTACTATAAAATTTTAGTGGTAGGAAAAAAGCGTAAACGTTGGCAACTATGATCTTAGGGAGTTAAACCTTTTTTGTGAAATTATAGTTGTATAGGAATTTTCCTCTTAATAGTTTGATATGTATAGACAGTGTTGACAACTTAGTCCTTTTTGTTATTCCTAAATGGCCATAAAATATTTTGCTAGGAAGGTAGTCTTTATGAATGGAAAAAGAACCTAAGCCGGCAGCAGTGTGTCTAGATCGCAATACTATCCACATATCCATGCTCTTAACGCTAATTTTAGAAATTAGTGACCTACACTTCTGTAATTTTAAGATCCTCTTACAACTGGGATGAAATACTTCTTTTCGAATGGATTTGTTTTCAACATTTTTTTGCGCATTCTAACATTTTGTTACGAGTAATCCCGGTACAAAATTATTGCTTTATTTTGTTTTAAAACGTATACCAAAACGCTAACACTGCCATACTTGTAGTGGTCACGTGATTGCAGTGCAGCAGTGCATGTTTTTATATTATTCAATATAAAATTATGCATCTCTAATTATATAAGTATGGATAAAAATAATTGGAAGTTGTATTGTTTACATATTAGTTAGTCCGTATAGATAAAAATCATTTTTGTCATTATCAATCTTTTACTATTTCAGTTGCTTTTGAATAGTCATCATTGAAAGCTTCCTTTTAAAATTGAAATATTAATCTTTTTTTCAATTCAATCTTAGTTAATATTTCAAAATAAATAATACCAACAGATACGAATAAAATTGTTTTTTTCTTAATTTATCTTTTCATATAATAATATAATAAAATTTATCCATATTATAATCAAGTTCTCTTACATTTTATTCATGTGCGTATCGTATAAAGAAATAGAAATGACAGAAAATATAGATAAATGCTGGCATTTCTCTTTCTGTTCAACCTGATATACGTAGATTATAAAGAACAGTCAAGTGGAAATAATATTTATTTGTCACTTCCAAGAAGAACTGAAGTATTATTTAGTTATTAATACGGACTATTATTATATTATGTTAGATGTATGATTTCAGTTGAGATTAATCATAAAAAAGTACAGATAAAATACATCTAACATCCCTTCAGTAATAGTGCAAACGCATTTAAAAATGAGATTTTTCATTTTACCTTAACAGTTTTTACTTTCCTAGGAGTAATCGTTGGTTTGGAAAATATTCCGTAATAAATTCCGTTTGTTTCCAATAAAGTTGTATTATGTTACCATTATTAGTTCTATTAAAGCTGTATGATTTTACCGTCATTTGCAAATGAAAGCATATGAGAAAATAAACAAACCTTTAATATGTAAATAAATTTTTTAAATTATCATTATCTAACCAGTGAACAAGCCACATAATGACATGATAAAAACTTAAAGACACAAAGTTCCATTAACATTTTTCCGTCCGCATGTCTCGTAAAAATGTGTCTATTCATAAAATGTTGAAATGATTGATTGACACAAGAATTTAAAAACAAATTTATTCGAAAATAAGTAAAATCTTTTCTTTATATACTTGATAAAAGGGAATTTTTCATTCCAAAATTCTGGTGCCAATGTAGCATTTAAGGATTAAAATTAAGTTACTTTACATACGACCCCACTGTGGTGTTGGCGGACGACAAAGTATAATATCTTTGAGCGTTTTAGGGAATTGTTCAATTTTTAAGAGCTACACATAAATAAAACTCTTATATTTTAATTAGACAATAATGTACAATTTTTACCTTATGCATTTCTTCTTCCCCTGTTCTCGCTTAAAAACACCCATTTGTTTCCCTCTAAAAGCAATTTAACCTTTATTTTGCCTCAGACGGTCGAAAAATTTAAAGTTTATATACTTTTTTACATTTTTTTAAAATTTTTTGTTGTGTTTTAATACATATGAAAGTAACATGATGATGTTGTCGCTTATACTAATGGTTAAGGGAATGCATTCTACACATTTCCTGTAAGCACGTATTTCTTATTTAAATTTATTGACATGCTCAGTCATAAAAAAAATGCAAATGAATAGAAAAATAAGATTTTCTTTTTTACATAATTATTTTATACTAAATATAATATATTTAAATTATTTACTAATATTTAGGTATTTGTTTGACAAACATTTTCACATGCATTATGCCCAACGTACGGTTTTTTTTAAATGCGACCAATAAAATTGAAAATATGACAATGTTTGATCTAGATAAAAATTCCAAACGCGACCTCAAATAATACTTGCCAACAATTAATATGCGAAAATAAAAAACAATTTTAGCATTTCAATTTTAGAGTATCAAATTGAACAGTTAATGCTGTTCTATATTTGCTTGCAAAACATATCAGTTTTCCCTTTTTTCTAAACATAGTGCACGGCCACCAAGTTCATTACATAGCTAGCAGTATTCCATATTTACACGAAGCCATTTTTTAGCCATTTTCTAGCTTCTGCGTCTGAGACGAAAATTGAGATTTACAAATACGATTGTGTCGATGCTACATAATCATCGTTACTACTCATCTATAATCGCATACATTTATATTTTAGAAGTTCTGAGTCATTAGCTTTCGAACATCGTAGATTTTAACATCCAGTAACTAGCAGAAAACATAGCCTCTCATCAAATTTTTTATTATTTAGAAAAAATAATCAAATTTTTAACTGAGGTGTTGATAATCTAATAAAATAAGATTGCAACTATGCAGCATTCTTTATGTCTCTCATTTAACTTGTATGCATTCAGATACATAGAATTTAAAAAAAAGTCTATTTTGGAACTCATTCAATGCCTGATTAGAAATCGTGTAATCAATACCTATCGACTACAGTCGGTATAATTAGAATATTGAAATATGGTACATAAAGGGCGTTTATCTTGTAACAGAAGAAAACAACCGAAAATGAAGAAGATTCTTATTATATCGCTTGGAAAATTCAAAAATGCCCTTTCATTTTTTTTTTTTTTTTTTTTTTTTTTTTTTTTGGCAACTCTGTATTTCAGCATTTCCTAACGTTATTGATCAATGCTTAACTTACAAAATAATGGAGATTTAAAAAATAAACTTTGCATGTAGTTGAAAGAAAAGATGCAAAATCAAGCAATCTTTAAAAAATTCACTTTATAAAATATCTACCGGAATTATTTTATTTAAGTATTATTTGTGAATTATTTTATTATATTTGTGAATTATTGTGAATTATTTATATAGTTTGCATAGGTAAGTATTTTTATTCTTAAAATACTTCCGAACGGAGAGAGTTACAGCTTTATAAGTTATATACGGGCATAGCGAAGTGGTTAATTCAAAATCTAATGCAATCGATAGTAGTTCCCTCCAGTGGCGAAATTCGGAGGTTAACGACCTTATATTCAAACCTATGAGAGACAGTGACAAAAAGTCAGTTAGAAAAGTGTAAGGAGTCCTATTAGAGGACCTGAAGTCTAAAGCTTTCGATGTCCAATCACTAGCTTAAATATATCACCAATCGAATTTAAACGAATTTAATCGAATCGAACTAACTAAAAATGAAGTTTGATGAAAACGAGTTGCAACTCGTAAAACAGCTGGAAAACGAACTTCAACCTAAAAAATTGTTTCCAAAACATAACACTGGGCTTCACGCCGGTAAATGCACATTTATGCTGCTATAGCCGTAGTGTCTAAAAACGACCGTTTCCGTTTTGGGCGGCTATTGCCGTCATGCCACATTCTGAACTTCGCTTTGACGGCTATAGCAGCAAGTGTCCGTCAACGTGTTAGTTCATAAAAAACTTTTGTGCTTTTTGAAAATAAATGATGGCAGAATGACGGGGGGGGGGGGGAAATTAGGGGAGGGTTTACATATGTTTTGCTGGCAACCAGATTTTATCCAAATTTGTAAAGCCTTAATTACACATACAAGGACTTAAAAGACTATTGCACAGATTAGTGTACCATCACGGTTCGTACGCTCTTATCACAATCTTTTAACCCTTGGGTATATTTGACGACTGAGACTCGTCATCAGTATTGTCCACGGATTTAATTTTTTTAATTCAAAAAATTCAAACAGTACTTCTCACATCTTTTTAATGAGGAAATATCTGTCAACAAATACAGAAAAACACTTCCAAATTTCTGATGTGTCTGTTCTGTATGTTTTTTTTTCCAAAATAAATCTGTACCCAAAGGGTAAATAGAAATTTTTGCCATATTTAAATGCAGAAAAGTATTACAAAACCTGCAATTAAACGACGCATCTACAATACCTTCTATTTAAATATTAAATAGAAAAATTCTATTAAAAATTGTGGTAAAAGCGTACGAACCCTGACCATACATAATCATAGAAACTCGACAGAGTTTCTCGCCAAGCATAAGAAACAGCAATGCATTGAACCGTAAATGAAAGGAATTTCCGCTAATGGATGCCAAACGATTTTACAAAAATTTTTTAGCACTCTGTCTAGTTTATATTTTGCGGACGGGAGAAAACGGGTTTTTGACACATCTATATCTCGCGTTCTATTTATGATAGAAACAAAATTATTGATTCTATGGAATGGGGCGTGCCAAGGGACTAAGAATTCAAAAGTAAAACAAAATCCGACGAATAGGTTTTCAGTAAATGCGATTTTAAAAGTGCTGTTTTTTGCACTTTTTAAATCTTGTTCAGACCAAAAACTGTTGACAGGGCTACAGCAATGTGTAATTATCGGATTTTTACGCGGTTTACGTTATTTGAATCGTTTTTATGAGTAGTTCGGAACTTTGTAAGTTTCATGTAAAAATATTAATTAGTTTTCGATTTATATCAGTTTAAAGTTATTGATTCCTATATTTAACATAGAGCAAAAAAATTTGACAGGGCTACATCAACGTGTAATTATCGGATTTTTACGCGGTTTACGTTATTTGAATCGTTTTTATGAGTAGTTCGGACCTTTGTAAGTTTCATGTAAAAATAGTAATTAGTTTTTGATTTATATCAGTTTAAAGTTATTGATTCCTATACTTAACATAGAGCAAAAAAAAAAAAAATGACCCAACTCTTTTAGGAATGGTCGTATATTCATGATATTAAGATATGTTATTACACTCGACCCAAGTAAGCTTCCTATTAAAAAAAATCGTGACATTTAAGGTTCGTTTACAGGGTCTCACAAAAGATCGTTTGATATAGGGCTAAAGAGTTGTGTAATTATCCGATTTTTACGCGGTTTGCAGCATTTGAATTATTTTTATGTGTAGTTCAAATGTTTAATATTTCGTGTAAAAATATTAATTAGTTTTTTATGTGTACCACTTTAAAGTGATTTATTCCTATACTTAAGATGAAGCAAAAAAAATATTAAATGGTCTAACTCTTTTTAAAAAGAACGTATGCGCATGATGTTAAAATATGTTACTACGAACGACCTAAGTTAGCTTCCTATTGTAAAACAGAATTGTAGAATTTACTGTTCGTTTACAGGGTAACTCAAAAGATTGTTTAATAAGACTAAAAAGTTGTGTAATTAGCGAATTTTTACGTTGAAGTACATAATTCCTGTACTTAACACAGAGGAAAAACAATAGTAAATTGCATAACTTTTGTCAAATTGGCTATATACACAAGATATTCAAATATGTTACTACATTCTCTCTATTGTAAAGCGGCATTGAAGCATATACGTTTCGTTTACAGAGTCTCTTAGAAGATGTTGATTACATTACAACCGATGTATATTTACTGAGTGAGATGTATTTTAATGATTTTACACTGGTTCAATCTCTGTAAGGTTTCATTATCTTGCTTTAAAATTTAATATCAGTTCATTTTGTCCGTCTGAAATCTCGTCGATGTTAAGCTCTAAATCTATTAAAATATAATATTTTCATCGATTAAAAAAACTGTGTTTATTTATAAATATATAATTCTAGCGTATCAGGAATTGATTGAAATAGCGATTACAAAATTCCAACTTTACGTTCATGCGCTGAGTAATATAATGTAAAAATGTTGCTACCCCAACATTACAAGTTTTGCGTTTAAATATTTGCCGTTCATAGAATCTCCGGCTATGACGAACTTAAAATGCTAAATTTCGTATACAATAGGTGATCGGTAACGAACTGTTCGGTTTACGAACAAATCGGTTAACGAACACTTTCGCGGGAGATTTTTATGTTCGGAGAACGAACACCTCACGAAACAAAGCCATGATGAAGCAATGCCGTGTTTCATATTTGCCGAGCTATACTTATTGCCTCTATTGTCAACTTTGAGAACATTTTAACAGTTGCATACATATGCCCTAATTACTTCATGGACTGCCGGAGATTGCGGACGTATATTTTAGGATCCCCGAATTAGAATGAACAGACTATATGAACAGAAATCACTTTAACAGTTTTTATACTTTTGCAAACGTTGCGAATTTTATATTTTTCAAATTCTCGAAACGTTGAGTTAAAAAACTTAAACAAATAAAAAATTTCTAAGGTGCATAGTAATTTTCAAAAGTAATATATTTAATATGTTAGTATAAAAATCCCTGTAAATTTTTATACAAATAGAAATAGGTTCGTAGAAAAAAAAAATGTTGATTATTCTCGGTAAAGTATTCTCCATAAACTTATCGTTGTAGTTGACCGAAAAAAGTGCTTCTTATTTTTCCACATTTTTCTGAAACTGTAGTATTTTAATTAGTTTGTAAACTACTGTAAAATTGTGTAATTTTTTGTTTTTGAATGTATATAAACGGAAGAGTGATATAAACAAAAGAAAAAGGAAAATAAATATGTCATAAATAATCTGATGAATACAATGTAAGGAAATTAATATAAAAGTTTCCCCGTTGTTATGGTAGCGACGTGTACATTGGAATAAGTCACTCAATAAATTATATAATTCTGTTTATAGCATCACTGTTATTTTTTGCCCCTTTCATCTTTTCTTTTCTGATAAAAATGGAATCCGTATAATTAAAATTAAATACCTTACAAAAAGGAGTGATATCTCATCAAAAACAACTCGTTGAAAATGATCCCGCCAAGCCACAAACCTAAAACGAAAAGAAGTGATATCACATAAAAAGAAGCGATGTAGAAGTGCATACTCCGAGTCCCGTGTAAAAATCTATCACCACTCATAATGTTTCCAAAGGACTCGGAGTGAGGTACAGTATGTGAAAACGGCTTGGCGACCTGCAGGCTTTTATAATATTTGCGTTTCTGCAATTACATATGATTATCTCATTTTATTTTATTTTATTTATTTATTTATTTTGCTCCCATAAAATTGTAAAAGTTGAAGCTTCTGTGTTTGCATGTCCTTTCTTATTTATGAGCTTGAAAAAACAATTTCTTGATTTTATTTACCATTATTTAAACTAAAAATACCACTCTTACGAAGAGGATTTTTTAAGTAAACGTATAAAGATTTTGAGTTTGTAATATATATATATCATTGAAGCACATGCTATGGTAAAATTATGATTGCACATGTTAATTATTAGATATGTGGTATTCTGTTTACACAATATCATTATTTATCTCTTTGTAGATTAAAGTAGAATGATATTAGAACTTGATATGTATTTTGAAATTCATAGATATTATAATTATATATATATATATATATATGTGTGTGTGTAATATAAGGATGTCCTTATATATATATATATATATATATATATACACAAACCTTATAAAAAACGTTAACTAAATTGAGATATATTGCAGTAATTTTAGCGTAAGGGAATGGCATAGATCTGGGGGAAAATCCGTTCTGTCAGTTCTTTCGCATACAAAAATATTTATAAAATTGGTATAACAAAAATATAAAATTTATTTTTCGATTTTCAAAATTGATATACTACATATATTATAAAAGCCTGCAGGTCGCCAAGCAGTTTTCACATACTGTACCTCACTCCGAGTCCTTTGGAAACATTATGAGTGGTGATAGATTTTTACACGGGGCTCGGAGTATGCACTTCTACATCGCTTCTTTTTATGTGATATCACTTCTTTTCGTTTTAGGTTTGTGGCTTGGCGGGATCATTTACAACGAGTTGTTTTTGATGAGATATTCACATGTGCGCATTTGAACCTCATTTGATATCATTATAACAGGGAAGACTATCAATCTTTGCAAAAGAAATCTTTATGGGGAAATAAGAATTCGGTTACGTAATAACCCAAATTCTTGCATAAATTCTGAATTATCGTGCTTCAAATATCGTTTTTTTACTATTTACTTTCAGACAGTTAAAAGAATAATTATATATTACTTTCAGTATGCTTATAAATTTTAAATTTAGTTCAAAGTGTCAGTAAGTAAATGAAGTCTTTTTAAGTAAATGAAGTCTTTTTAAGTAAATGAAGTGAAAAATACAAAAAAAAAATGTTTCTTGGTTGAACATTCCTAAGCATGAAAAAAAATGCAAATTCTATTGAAGAAAAAATCAACTGAACAGTAAGTATTGAAATAAGATGAGAGCCATTCATTTGAAAATGAACCAAGTTTATTTTAGAAAGATCGCTAAAGAAAAATAAGAAAAAAATTCGAATATATAAGGATGGAAAATTCTTTTCATGAAACGAAATTAGAATCCAGCATTTCATAAACAGTTGGAGAAAATGAATTGGAAGAAACTTTTCATGTTCAAACTCAGGGCCTGTTTACTGAATAGGTCCGGGAAGCCAGTGCTTACCCAAAGAAATACAAATGGTTCACAAATTCACTTTTCAAAAGAAAGTTTTAAGGAAAATTTTTTCATTCAGGATAAAAAATGCATTTTTTTCCTTTGAAACTTTTATCAAAATTATGAAGTGTTGTTCACTCGAAATTTTTATTGTAAAGTTTCAAACTGTGGCAGCATACAAAAAATGGATTTAGTAAATAACAAAGCAATTGGTTGAGTAATTGGAGGCCCCTGAGTAACATTGGGCTTCCTCTACTTCTATGTCTTAACCCTTAACCCCTTAATCGTCGCGCACTTTAAGTGTAGGCTACTTTTTAAAAATTCAGATTGCTTGTTTACCACCAGTTTTTTTAAGTAGAAATGTTCGTCTTATTTAATAGACAGATAAGATAATGCAAGAATAAAGCCAATAAAACTATTTTAAAAAACTGGTGGGAATCAAACAATTTGAATAAAAAAGGCGTAACCTACGCTGCCCGTGAATGTCTCGGGCACGACGATTAAGGGGTTAATTGCATAGTGATGTAAATTTCCATCACGGTTTATTTAACTTTTAATAAATAAATCAACTTCTTCGCCACCACTATATTTATATAGAAATATTAATCCAGTAAATTTCCCGTGAACTATGTTGCTGAACAAAGTTAAAAATCTATCTTAAAATTTCTGGTGTCTAATATTTAATATATGTATAAAAAAACACAATTTTAAAGAAAAACTCATGCAAAGAAGGATTAAGCGGGCCCTGTTCAAACTTGGAATGTTTCTTTGTTCGTTTAAACTGTAAACAAACTTTGCCATGAAACATCAGCGGGCACATGTCCTCGAAGGACTATAACACACAGTACAGCTAGAGAAGCTGCATTATTCCTTAAACATAAATCACTCTCTGGGTGGATTATTTTATATCGATTGTCTTCCTCAGCACAAAATATCCGGAGAAATTCATTTGAGTATTCAAAACATTACCCATGTGTAACTCCCGTAAGCCTAGAGTACCTAATGATATTATTAATATGTATATCATTAAAGCGCTTCCACCAAAGAAAAACTCCCCCGCCAAATCCCATTCCAATAAATACTTCATTGGAATATGCATTTTTTACAGAAGATTACGCTCTAATTCACTTTCAAGAAAGGAGAAAAAACAGAAATTAAATTCATAAAGGGAACTTGCCATTGTTTCACATTGCAAATATTTTGTTGTTGATGTTATTGTTGCTTAGACTTCTGTCTACAGGAACCTTGGCCCCTTTTCAAATAAATGATTTTGAACTTATTACTAAATTAACTTCCGATTGCTGTGAGCGTGATTCCTATGGACACTCACTCTCATACGCATATGATAATTTGAAAATCTAATACTTTTCCTAATTAAACCTACCCACATTAGACACGAATCACATGAGAACAAAACTTTGTCTTCTTGGTAACAAAAAATAATCTTGAAAAAGTTAAAAAACGAGATTATGAATTAAAAGATTATTTAATAAATTACAGAATATTAAATCTATGCTATTCGTATATAGAATAAACTAGTAGGCAGTTCCCCATAAATTATTCATTCTTATATTATATCTTCATTAGTCGAAAGTTACCAAATTTGTAATTGATTGGTTTGTATTGGGGAATACATATATTATATTTGTATTTATGTAGCTATAAAATTTTATCGGATAGTTTTTTTCATACATAAACATGTTACCATAAATTCTTACACATAAGTCGCGGCTAAAATAAATCTGTCTCCGACCAGACATTTTATTTTGTAATTAAAGTTAAATACGTAACACGTACAAATGGCTGCATATTTTTGCATAACATTTCTGGTCGAAACAAAGAATTATTTGAGTCGCTGCTTATACACCAGAAATTGCAGTACTACTATTGCTATATTGTAATTGTGCCTATGAAACAAATATCTTATAATACTAATTCATGACTGCCAATTAATACGTTCTTTCTTAAGTCAAATAAACGTATTTCAACCAGAAACATTTGTTCATAAATAAATTTAAATCTGTACAACTCTTCATTAATAAATAAACACTGAAACCATTCTGTTATAAATACAAATATATATTTTTTTATTCAAAACATGTTCAAATGATTTAACACTAGAACGTCTATTGTTGTCATTTGGACACCAAACAAAAGTTAGCTTTATCTCTCTATCACATTTTCTTTTACCTATATTCTTCAAACTGTATGCTTTTAACCATTTTACGTAATAAGCACACTGTAGAAATTTTTATTATGTGGTTCGATTAAAAAAAAAAAATTACAGCCCAATTTACCTAGGACGTCAGCTGGTGTTCTTTCGACACCAAGCAGAATTTACAATAAATCATCGTTCTTTTGTGAAAATATAACAATATAGGCTTATTAAAGCACAATGACGAAATATAGTGTTAAATTAGAATTTATAGCCTCCATTTTGCATAATTAAATTAGTGATGTCGAAATGACACCGGCGGCTGTTTTAGAATGTCGAAGTTGTCCGCCGTTTTGCTTTTAATGTATTTTTCTGTAAAATAAAACATTGTTCTTTTCTGAAAAGTTAAAGATATAAGCTTAATTAAAGTACAATGACGAAATATAAAGTTAAATTAGAATTTATAGGCTCCATTTTGCATAATTAAATTAGTGGTGTCAAGATTGTTGGCCGTTCTAGTGTTATAAAGCGTAGAATTGACAGGTATGCTAATTTTACTTAATATGTTGTGTTAATAACAAACTTCATGACGATCCGCATAGCATCGTCTCCTATAAAGATCCGCGTAAGTGCTCTATTTTCTGTTCTAATGTCAGGGTTCGTGCGCGTATGCTAAAATGTTTTAATAGAATTTTTCTCCTTATTTAAATGCAGAAAAGTCCTACAATTAACCGTCCTACCCTGTTGAAATTTTACTCACGCTTGATAAAAACATTTCACACCAGAATTCTTATTTAAAACTATTTAACATACTTATTTTACATAGTTATGTCGGCCTTTTATTTAACTTACTTTATGAAAAAATTTCTGGTTCGAATGGAATGAAATCAATTATTCAAACGGGTCGATTAGACCCATTCAGGGTAGGAAGGTTAAACGAGCGTCTGCAATTAATGTCATTTAAATGTTAAATATAAATTTTCTATTAAAAAATTGCGGTAGAACAGGGTTCGTACGTTCTTACCACAATTTTTAATATAATTTTTCTATTTAATATTTAAATAGAAGAAATTGCAGACGCTTCGTTTAAATTCAGGATTTGTAACACTTTTCTGCCTTTACGTAAGTCGAAACATTCTATTAAAAATTTGTGGTAAGAGTGTACGAATCCTGTATCTGTAATTTTTTTTTTTATTGTGAAAAATCGCTATATATTTTCACTTTTTTATAGAGCTAAATTAAAAAATAATAATTTTTAAACTGCAAAACTCACTATCTTTCATCGTTTTTAAGGGGAAATTGAGCGGTGAATGCAATACAAGAAATATATTTATCTCACAAGGTATTGAAAGTATAAATATATTTATCAGATATGAAAGGTATAAATATATTTATTAAAAAAAATCCTATAAGATGATTTATGGCTGTTGGGTAATCCAAAATAAGAAGCGTTGAAATGAAGTAATTTAATGTGTAAAAATATTCTTTTCCAAACTATGTTCCGCAGAAAATAAGCTCTTTATGCAAATATATTTTTTAAATGATACCCATAAAATTGCTGCTCGTGAATTTCAAAAGGAATTCCTGTGGGAGTCAAAAAGTTTGAAACTTCCGAAAATCAGTGGACAATTCGCTTATGAAAATGCAGTACAAGAACTAAATATATCCTAGAAGCTTCTTAAAATAGCATAATATAAATAAATTTATATAAGAAAACAGAATACAAAATGATTTATGGATGCTAGATAATCGAAGATAAGAAACCTCGAAATGGAATAATGTCACGTAAAATAATATCTTTTTTCAAGTACGTTGCATAAAAAATAAGTTCTTTACGTAAACATACATTAAACTTATCTGATAAAACTGCTTCTAAAAAAATCAAAAAGAATTGCTATGCAAAATCTACTAGTGGTAGTAAAGAATCGTAAAAGTTGGTAGTTCTGCTATGGGAATCAAAATGATTCAAATTGCCAAAAATCAAACGACAAATGGCATTATGAATACAAATGCTATAAATACGAAAGACATACCGTAATTTCCCGCGTATGCGGCTTAGTTAAGTCTTTTTCAAACCGGAAATTTTATTGAAAATAAGAAGTCAAATAAGTTCTAAGCAGAAGTAAATCACATTATATTTAAAATAAATTCTGGTATGAAATCGAATTGTCTGAGGTGTGATGCATACGCGTGAAATTACGGTAAGCAAACCAAATTATTAACTGTTTGTTTTATGGAACAGGTTAGAGGAATAGCTTCAAAATATTTTTATATCGTTTTATATCATTTTAATATATTTATACAAGTAAATCAATCAACAAGATGCTATAATTTTCGTTCAAATATCCCTTTATTACACTTCTGAAATTCCCCACTGGAAAATAATCTAACAAATGGAGATATTGTTTGTCGAGTGACACTTATTAAGAAAGCTGTCAAAGGAAAAAGTTTTAGCACTAGTAAATATTTGGTGGCCTATATTGTTTTCCATATACAGTATCATGAAACAAATTCCGTAAAAATATTGAAGAAGTTTGTGGTTAATTCTATTTATAAACAGTTTACAATATCATAAAGTATTTCTGAAAAAAAACTTTGTACATTTAATTGAAATAAGTCTTAAAAATGTGAAGGAATAAATACAATGAATTTACTATTAGACTTGTGTGAAATTTTTACACTACAGTCTTTGAGATTTTTTGCTGATATGTTTTTTATTAATTTTTAATTAAATACAAATTTAAATCAAACAGCATGTTTTACCGAAATGTGAACGTACTGTGTCAAAAGACTATTCAAAAACATTTCTTTACATATATTTTTCTTTGCATAACTATTTCATTGTTGTGCGTTTTTGTAGGTACAGGGTGACCCTAATTAAAGTACACGTGTGTGAAGGGCTAAACGGGTGTGAAACAAGCTAAACTATTTGAAATATTTAAATAAGATTTGGTATTTATACTTCTTAGAACATGGGGAAACAAGCTCAGCAATAAAAAATAATATAAAAGTTTTCCAATAGATAGCGTTATATATCATTAAAATAAAAATAATAAAAAATTAAGAATTAAGAATTTCCTACTAACTAATTTTCAAAGCTTTTTATCACAAATTTCACATGATTCTAGATTAAGGTTTTAGCCATGAAAACCCTTATGAGCACTAACATTTTAGCCAAAAAAAAGCCGCGCTCTGTTAATAAAGTGTTTTTTTTTATCAAAATGGTAGTAATTATAGCGATTGTAGGAAATAATATCGTCGTTTCAAAATATATTGATTTAAAATTTTTGTCATCATTTGCTAATAAAACATCCGTAACATGTAAACGCCATCTATTGGTAAATTTTCGAACTAATCGTTTTTTTTTGCATAACTCGTTTCTGCATGCTCGAAATAGTATAAATACCAAAGCTTTCAAAAATATTCTAAATAGTTTATCTTGTAGAGCCCTTCAAACACATACACTTTAATTGTGGCTAACTTGTACATAGTATTGGCATAATTACATATTTGCCAGCTTTTACACTTCTTTCCTACCGCTATTTTTGAACAGAAAAAATTGCCTTATTTAATTTAAATTTTCGGCGATTTAATAGGATAAATCTGTCGGTTAAACAATAGTCATAAAAGAAAAGCGTAAAAATTGGCAGCTATGCAATATATATATATACTAGCTGTTACCCGTGACTTCGTTCACGTATCATTAAAAGAATAATAAATGCATTAATTAAGCCAAATATTTCATTCCCGATAATTAGAAACGTAAATAATTAACTAACTCTTTATCACATTCCGTAGGAGACAATACAGTATTTCTATGTTATAGAAGCCTTGGCATAACTAAGTTTTTAAAAAGTGAAATTTTGAGACAAATAATCAGAAAAAGGAAACTGCAACGAATGAAAAAAGGCAGGCCAAATAAAATCGTGGAAATCGGCGAATTGTGTAAAAACATATGTCAAGTTTACCTGGTAAACCATTTTACTTTTAACGCTTTTGTGAAACGTTTTAATAGCCATCCTTCAAAGATAATGGAGATAGTATATTATTTTTCATTAAATTCAATTCTTGTGAATATGGAGCAATAATTGTAGACCTAAATGCAAGGAGCTTAAATTTGCCTCCTTGATTTAATCTACAGGGTGTTTCAGTTAAACGTTTCAGAACTTCTAAGAGGGGTAGGGTACATCCTGACAACTCGAAATCATATAGCAATGTGGGGTCGGAAATGCTTTCCTTAACCCTTTGCGGCGCAGAGAATTTCCATTGCTGAACTATTGAAATTAATGATTGACACCAGAATTTGAAAGCAAACTTTCTTGTAAATATGAAAAAGCTATATTTCACAAAACTAATAAACCGTATTTTTTTAACAAAAATTCTGGTATAACTGAGGGTTTTGAGAAATAAAATTAAGTGGTTTCATAAACATACTTAATTTTAATTCCCAAAACCCTCACTGATACCAGAATTTTTGTTAAAAAAATTACGGTTTATTAGTTGCGTGAAATATAGCTTTTTCATATTTACAAGAAAGTTCGTTTTCAAATTGTGGTGTCACTCATTAATTTCAATAGTTAAGCAATGGAAATTCTCTGCGCCGCAAAGGGTTAAGGAAAGCATTTCCGACCCCACATTGCTATATGATTTCGAGTTGTCAGGATGTACCCTACCCCTCTTAGAAGTTCTGAAACGTTTAACTGAAACACCCTGTATAACTGAAAAAAAAATCTTTATTTCTAAATGAAAATATGTTGACAGACTATTTTTGTTCTCCAGAATAAATTGATTCATGAAGTTTGAATATGTGAAAGTACGTTTTTATTTTTCAAAAATTTTACTGTAATCAAGATTTTTTTTTTCTTTCACCATCTATTCAAATTGAAAGTAAATTCTTTTTTTCAGTTTTAATGAGAAAAAATATATTAATCCGTTTTATTTCTTCATTTTTATCCACAAAATTGGAATAATTTAGTTGCCATTTTTAGAGAAACTTCGTTAAAATTTACAAAAAAAAAAAAAAAAAAAAAAAAAAAAAAAAACCTCTCACTTTAAATTATTTTTTCAAATTCTGAGAGTTTATTAGATCCTCGGATCAATGATAAGTAAATCGCGTAATCAATGTTAAGTAAATCGCGTTGCGTTCGACAATTTGAAAGAAATAATTGCGAATACAAACAGGCGGTCAGATTTTAATATAATAGATTCGTATTTATTTTTCTTTTCCTAATAATCATGGTGTGGTTTTGGGCAAAAAACTCTCATCTGTATGTAACTGATATTCATGCTTAATAATCGGTATAGATAAAAAAAAATTAAATTTTTCGTTTTAAATATGGCGTGAAACTCATCTACTTTCTAAACTTACCGATCCTTGTATTATTAATGTAAGGAATGGATTCACGCTCCTTGTAAAACACATTTGAAAATTCCCGTTTTATTTCAAATATGACGTCACTTTTTCCTCAGAGAAATCTCTTTTTAATGGCATAATTCTTGTTAATTTTCATTTTCTGGCAATCAGGACGTAAACTTTAGCTGAAAACTCACATTTGTATGTAACTGGTATTCAAGCTAATTATTAATCAGTATCGATAAAAAATATTTCAGTTTTTTATCTTAAATATTACGTCCATTATCTATCTACTTTCATTATACATTGATATTCATGCTCCTTGTATTATTACGAATATTTGAAAATACATGTTTTATTTATGACGTCATATTTGTCCAAGCCGAGGAGAATCATTTTCATAGTTCCATGGTCCAAGCGAAATCTATTTTTAATAATATAATTATTGTTCATTTTTCTTTTTAATTATAACGCGGTTTTTGACAGAAAAAGATCTTTTTAATGTAACCGATATTCATACTTCATGTATAATAACAAATACTCCATTTTTTTTTTCAAATATCACGGAAATTCACCTTCTTTTGAATTATTTTTAATTTTCAGTTTTCACATGAAATCGTTCAATTGAAAATTAATTGAGGAAAAATTATTTTTCCGTGTTTTTATTTTTGGCAACGATCAAAGCCCCTAGCAACGATAAAGTAAAATGGTTAAATTGTATGGGAAAATGTCCATTTGTTCTCTATGAAAATAACGAAATTTGGAATTATTAAGAAAAATATTTGAATAAAATAAACAAAAACCAGCCTATGTTCATTTGAGGGTTATAATCATTCTATATGTAAAAATACAGGATGATTAAATGCTCCATTTTGACGCTGGCATCGACCTAACATTCGCACACAATCGGATTTATAATATTATTAGGGTATCAATATAGAGAAATAACATTTATAGAACAACACAATTGAATCCATTTGGACACTACACTGTTGTGTTAACTAGTATTTTAAAAACACAAATTGCACAAATTGTGCTTATTAGTTGCTAAAATCAGTGTAAAAATTGTTTTAAACTCATAAAAGAGCTAAAATCCTACATGTTTCGGCTTCAAACTTAAAGCCGTCATCGGGGAAGAGGAACAACATTTTTGGAAATTAAAATTAGAAAAGATTGTATTTGTAATGATAACTTTTCTTTCAGCATACCTGGTTTATGGGATACATTTTTAACCCCTTGTTAATTCATTGTTTTGTTTTTCGCTCTTTGGCAACAAAGAGTGCCCGCTTATTTTATTTAAATTTTTCCATACTGTTGATTTCATTCTTCTCGTGTCGAAAATTAAAAGATCAGTAGTCGTTTGTGTTATTCCTCTTCCCCGATGACGGCTTTAAGTTTGAAGCCGAAACATGTAGGATTTTAGCTCTTTTATGAGTTTAAAACAATTTTTACACTGATTTTAGCAACTAATAAGCACAATTTGTGCAATTTGTGTTTTTAAATATAGAACAACATTTCAGAATACCTGTAAAATATTGTTCTGTATCTCTTCGTACAAATCGAAAAACATTTTAAAGTAGGTTTTGGGCATATATTTTTCCATCATCGTATTTTTCATTCCATTGTTGATTTTTCTTCTGAAAAAAAATACGAAAAAACCATGACATATTTATTTGTTGAATTTGAGCAAGGTGTCAAAAGCAAAGCTTTAACAGTCATTAATCACTTGCTGCCACATGCTGTCTTTGACAAAAGTTTTGTGAAATGAATTCTATAAAAATGTCACAGAAGTCTGTGATTATATTTGTTTGAAACCAATGTACCTTATTATATAAATTTAATTTTGAATAAACATTATACATTTTCAATAACCTTTGTGGTATGTTTCATATGTATAAATCAATCAACACGCTATAATACATTTTGTGCTAATTTCCATTCCTGTTTTCTTTTTATTCTCCAGAAATATTCAAGTAAATGTTGGATACATTTATCAAATGAAAAGGAAAATCATTTTAAAGGAAAATCTCTGACATTCATCAATCCCTTGGTGTCACAATTGTCTTCCACAAAAAAATGTCATAAAAAGTGACTCTATAAAGAAAATCACAGAAGTTTGTGCCTTCCTCTCTTTTCAGTTAAATTAACTTCTCTTGTCTTTTGCATTTAATAATAACAATAATAAAACTATTTAGTCTGTCCTAGTGACTTCCATAATCCTTAAATTTAATGGGGTTTTTTTTGTAACAGGCCTCGAAGCGCATAGCAAAACAAAAAAAAACTGCTTTTACCACTATTTTGAAATAATTATCTTCATTATATACTACGTCTGTTGCATACGAAAAAAAAATATTGCTTCTACCACTATTTTGAAATAATTACCTTCATTATATAGTACGTCTGTTGCATACGTTAAACAATTTATCATTAATCATTGTTAGACACTTTCATTAAAATCCATCGCTTTACTTTTTATTCCAAAATTGTTTCATCTATCCTTTACATTCTTTTTTCATGTAGTTAATACTGCATCTTAACTTTTCCCAACGGCTCTATTTTTCCAAGACACCATACTCACTTATAGCCTGGGCGTTAAGTTGATTGCAACTCGGAAGCCCCTTAACCGACATCAACTGTTCGGCACTGTTCGGCACGTTAAATAAATATATCTGGAAGATGATTTGATTAGGGATACTGGTAGAAATAATAAAATATTTCCTATATGCTGCGAACCCTGTTGTAACTTTTAATCTAAATGTACGGTCTCTGTACAGAGTCTTTTCTTATGAGATGGGTTCGACCCTCGGTTGGTTTCGTCTGTCATTTTCTTGGATCTAATGGAAATTTTTACTTCTCTATTGTTAAACTTTTATTTCTATAAAATAATTTAAATACTCTTATTTTGTTTTATGTAGTTATTCACATTCACATACAGCATTAGTCACACATCTACGTGGCCTGTTTAGTGTTATTCCAGGAAATTACAAAATAGAACAAAGGACAATATAGGTTTTATTAATAATAAAGTAACAAAGACATGATTAAAAAAATCAGCAAAATAAACAATAAACAATATATGAAACGTTTTTACCATGCTACACCTACCAAACCATATTTCCGTGTCAACAACAAAATTTACCTGCAATTTCCCAAAATATGGAAAAATCCATAGTTTTTCATTGAAATTTCTACATATTTCACAACACTTAGGTAACTCAGCATTTTAAATGTCATATTCGTTTTTCCCGTGCCCAAATTATATAGAAACGACTATTTTCATGTGAGAAACTGAAACTTTCCAAAAATATGTAAAAATCCATAGATTTTCATTGAAATTTCTACATATTTCATAACACTTAGCCAACTCAGCATTTTAAATGTCTTATTTGTTTTTCCCATGCTCAAATTATATAGAAACAAATATTTACGTGTGAGAAACTGAAACTTTCCAAAAATATGTAAAAATGCATAGTTTTTCATTGAAATTTCAACATATTTCATAACACTTTGCTAACTCAGCATTTTAAATGTCATATTCGATTTTCCCATGCTCAAATTATATAGAAAAAAATATTTACGTGTTAGAAACTGAAATTTCCCGAAAATATGTAAAAATTCATAGTTTTTTGACATTTCAACATATATTATAACACTTAGCTAACTTAGAATTTTAAATGTCATATTTGTTTTTCTCATGCTCAAATTATATAGAAACAACTATTCTCGTGTGAGAAAATGAAACTTCCCAAAAAATATGTAAAAATCCATAGATTTTCATTGAAATTTCAACATATTTCATAACACTTTGCTAACTCAGCATTTTAAATGTCCCATGCCCAAATTATATAGAAACAACTATTTTCGTGTAAGAAGGATTTTCACTGTTGGCTAGTGCTATAGAAACAAATATATTTTAGAGTATAATAAAAAATTAATGCGATTATTAAAA
This sequence comes from Maratus michaelseni, assembly GCA_963931845.1. Taxonomy (NCBI): domain Eukaryota; kingdom Metazoa; phylum Arthropoda; class Arachnida; order Araneae; family Salticidae; genus Maratus; species Maratus michaelseni. The sequence goes on from OZ007598.1 coordinate 81,097,576, forward strand.
TTAAATGCAATTTCTGTTGCTGCATCTTAAATGAAAAATAATTAATATTACATTGATACTTGGTTACATTTAACAGAATGCAAGCTGAACTGAGGGAATTTCGCAAGTGGTTTTTGAGTTTTTATATTTTTTATTTGTGAAAATAATGATTTGCAGGCATGAATAGCTGGAAAAAATGTTAAAACTGCAAATACCTTCTTTAAATAGCTCTAGAATTAAATTAAACGTTGCTATAATTTTATAAATGGAATTTTTACATATTACTTACTAATTTTTCCTTTTCGATAGTGTCCATTGTTTGATACATTTTTCAGCCCACCAGATTAGAATTTAATAAGCTGCAATTTTTGTTCTTTGATTTCCAGTCAATCGAATTTAAACAAGCTCAACTTATGTAAATCGGTATATTTTGTGTAATGTCGCTGTATTAATAAACGCCTTGTCAAAATACAGGGTCATCGAAAAAAAATGTCGGAATTTTTTAACCTTATAAAAATTAATTATAAAAACGCACGGAAATAATTATTGTGTTGATATGTAGTGAAAGATTGTAAGTTTTCCTCCGCTCACTAGATGGCGAACAGCCATGAATGAGAGGTTCCCCAACTCATGGATTGTACAAGATGGTCCAATTCCGTGGCTTCCACGAAGCCCAAACCTTACGCCTCTGGACTTCTTTATCTAGGGATATATTAAGAACATTGTGTACAGGGAAAGAATTACACATATCAGCCATTTAAAACGTCGAATCATATTCTCTAGAAATTCCTCACAGGACATGGAGGGAGATTGAATATCGTCTGGACGTCTGTCGAGCGACTAATGGTACGCATATCGGAACGTATTGAAATGGATATAAAACTTGGTATTTTTCTTAATATTTTAATACTGAAATTATGATCCTATGTGTTTCTTTATTTGCGAAATACAAATTTGTAATCCCGGCATTATTTTTAGATAACACTGTATTCTTGATCATGCCAGTTCTGGCACGCGTGCTATAGGTTCGCCGCCTTTGTACATACACCGTTGTGACTTGGATGAATAAGGTGTGTTTGTTAAACACATAGGTATAGTATCGTAACTGTGTGGCCTTTTGGGCGGGGTTATTTTAATAAGATTGCTTTTTTGATACCACTTTTTTGAAGAAGTAATATTAGACTCATTTAATGTGACAGGTGGTCATCATGTCACCTACCATATATGAAAATAAATAAAATTACTATGAATATTCGAAAAGTATGGTGTGATCGATTCTCCGTGATCTGTATCTTAACACGTTGACGGACAGTTGGAAATAGTGATGTTCGAAAATTGACACTATACGTTTTTGTAATTTTTAGAATATTAGAAGTATAGTTTTACTCTTTCTGCTTAAATAAACTTCATTTTGATTAATTCAGCACCTTTAATTAGGTTGCACTACTCCCTTCAACCCCACGTCAGGGTGGCTAGTGGTCAGGGAAAAATACAGTCAAAAAAGTGATAAACACCAGTATATTCTTAAAGAAAAATTTATGTTCATTATTCGATCAAATAATCAATTTGAATTTTTCTATAAGAATATACTGGTAATTATCATTTTTTCACTGCTTTTTTCCCTGACCACTAGCCACCCTGCACGTGCATACTGCAGCTGCAACTCGTATAACAGGTGGAAAACGAACTTCAACCTAAAAAATTGTCTCCAAAACATGATACTGGGCTTCTACTTGTACGCCGGTAAATACACATTTGTGCTGCTATAGCCGTAGTGTCTAAAAACGACCGTTTCGTTTTGGGCGGCTATAGCCGTCATGCCACATTGTGAACTTCGCTTTGACGGCTATAGCCGCAAGTGTCCGTCAACGTGTTAACACCAATGCTAAAATTCAAATTTAGATAACTTTTGTTCATATGTTGATTTAATTTATCTTCTGGTTTAGTGAAGAATGCTGTGTATTTAAAATCAATTTACATTATCATCAATGTGTTTCATAACAAACATTATTTTGAATTTAATGTCCTGTATTATGTACACAAAAAAAGTTCTATGTATGTAAATCAATCTCCAAACACAAATACGTTTTCCGCAAATAACTCGGCACCATTATTTATTCCATTACTGATTTTTGGATCTGAAAAATAATCCAGTAGAAGCATGATTTTTTTTTCGTCCATTGAAAGCAAGCCGTCAAAGTAAAAGCTTCAAGAGTCATTAATCATGCCTTACTCTCAGGTATTGTTTTCAGGAAAGGGTGTCAAAGGAATTCTCTAAAAAAACTAATTTTTTGTTTTTATAAAATCGGTTTGCATTATTATCCATTTATTATTGAAATAAACATTATTATGTACAGAGTGTCATGCAATGAAATGACGATTTTTAATCCTTTCGCCCCGTATAATAAATGAAGGCCAACTATTTTAATACTTCATTGACACTACTATCTCTAAAAGGTAAATTTTGTGTTAATTTTCTTTTTCATACATTGTCAAAAAATATTTAAAAAAAATTATTTGTACAAAGTGGTATAAATCGAATTTAAATATTTTTCCAATGGCAAATTGTTGCTGGGACATATTCGCCCATTCGGGGCGAAATGGTTCAATTTCAGTAACATGTAAATGATGACAGCTAATGAAGTTACTCGTGCGTGAGGTTAACTCCTTCAGTACCTCCGAAAGTACTTACGTTTCTTTAATGTTGCATTCACACCAGAATTTAAAAAAATATATTTGAAAAATAAAATGCAATGTTATAACTCTCCCTACCTTTTCATTTTTTTTTCACGAAACTTATAACTGTAAAAGTTTGATAAAAAATTCCGGTAGTAATCTTTATTATAATGGATTTGATTTCTTGATTATAATCTTGAAATATAAATGGTACAAAAAGAATCCCAACACTCTTCAAAGAGTTTATGTGTAAAATCAGAACTTTCTTTACGATTTTCTTTTCCTTAGTATTAAGTATCATTGTTAGATAGCGTTCCGCTGTCAAAAAGTGTTTGAACTCTTGAACTAACGTATACAAACGGACGGTTTACTCAGTTTTTAAATATTAGTAGCTGGCGTAGCTCCCATTGTTGCCAAAATAATGTTTGTTTATTTGCCTAACTCGCCTTAGCAAATTCTCAGGAGAGTATCATTAAGTTGAGTAGTGTGGGCTGCTATGATTCGAAAAGAAAACTTTCACAATGAGCATATATAGAGTTCCTACAGTTTCACGGAATGTACCAGTATTTCCTTATAGAAAAACTCGGCGAGTGTAATAAGGTCAGTTTTTGGGGATTTGTAAATATTATTGCAGGGACGGCGAGCATTTCCACATCCGCGTGCCCACTGTTTTTCAAAAACCATTTTACGTGACCATGATATGCCAACAATCCCCCTGCTCTCCAACAAATAGTGGATCAAAAATATTTGAATTTTTGTTTATTAGGATTTAAAAATATGTGGTTTTTAACATACATGTAAGTATTACACTGTAGTACATATAGCAACAAATATATTGAATAATATGACAGTGGTGTTTATATTTTACGTGTTTCATATTTTATTTAAGTAGTATTATAGTATATATAATATATTTAAGTGTTTCATACCACTCATTACCGAAAATAATGACTTGCAGGCATTGAGAAAGAAAATTTTCTACATGGCCAGTTTTATACCAAATAGCTATAATTTCACGATTAGCATTTTTAGCTCACATGCTATCATAGTCTGAGAGCTAGTGTGCCGCAAGTTCTGTATGTACGTACGTATGTATGTACGTAAAGCGATAACTCTTGGTAGAAATATCCGATTTGCTTCAAATTTTGTATATAGGTTCATTCTGATAAGGCGGTTCCCTGATTAGTTTTGGGGGTTCATTGGTTAAGTATAAAGGTGGGAGACGGGGGGTTAATTCCACCCACTTAATTTAGACAAATGATTTTTTCATGCAAAACTATCCGAATTGCTTCAAATTTTGGGTACGAGTTCATTGTGATAAGGCGCTTCCCTGATTAGTTTTGAAGGTCCATTGGTTAAGTATAAAGGTGGGAACGGGGGACTAATCCCACCCCCTTAATTTAGATAAATGGGTTTTTCATGCAGAATTATCCGATTTGCTTTAAATTTTGTATATATGTTCATTGTGATAAGGCGAAGCCCTGATCAGTTTTGAGGGTTCATTGCTTAAGTATAAAAAAGGGGAACGGGGTGCTAACCCCCTCTTAAATTAGAAAAATGGGTTTTTCATGCAGAATTATCCGCTTTGCTTCAAATTTTGTATACGGGTTCATTGTGATAAGGCGCTTCCCTTATTAGATTTGGAAAATCATTGGTTAAGTATAAACGGGGGGGGGGGATGGTGTAGCTAATATTTCCCTTAATTTAGATAAAAGGGTTTTTCATGTAGAATTATCCAATTCGCTTCAATTGTATAATATACAATTAATGTGAATAACCTGTGAGCTCAATTCCGCCAGTTTAACTGGACACTTGTCTTTTTATTACTTATATTTTTTGAAGAACCTTCTTTTTTTACATTCTCAATATCTTCTCTTAATTTGTATATTTACCAACCTACCGGTGTTTTCAAATCATAAAAATATAATTTGAAACAGTAAAAAATATTTAATGAAAGGTTTTTTGTTTCTATGTGTTTAGTTAATGACGGTTTTAATTAAATATAATTTCCGGTTTTATTTGACACGATAAAACAAAACAAAACAAAAATGGACGGTTGTCAAGTGTGAATGTCATACATTATTGAGTCCATATTGAAATAGATTGGAATTCAATGGGTTCAATTAAATGAATTAAAAAATAAATAAGAATAGAAAAGCTCTATTTGTTTGAATTCGCGTATTTTGTTTAGTTTCGTTGTATTTTGTTTTAGAACCTCAATCGCCTCATTGCCGAAAATATTCTTTCACGTGCCATAAGTGGCACGCATGCCATAGGTTCTGGAGTGCATTGACGTTTTTTGACGAAAATTCGAGAAAGGGAATTTAAAATGTGCTATGCATTTCCTAACTGAACTAAAAGTTAGCATTCTATGTAGTATATATACAAATCTATAGTTCATATATAGGGCTGCACAAAATAATTCGGATATTTTTCCGAATATTATTCGTAATTCCTGAAATTGGATTTTTAAACATGTTATGCGTCTTCCAAAACCCCGGGATTGAACTTATTCTCTAAAGCGAAAGCTCGGTTCCCGGGGTTGTCATCCCTTGACATCCCTTGTTTACTTAGATGCCATCTTTAACCTTATTAAACAGTAATGACTACCTCAAGGGATTTCAACAACTGAACAGCGAACCCCAGAGCTACTACCAGTAGTTTTGTAGAATACACCTTATTTCATTGCAGAATTTGGATTAACCAGTTGCAATTAAATAAGGCGAAAATTACGCTTAAAATTTACTAGTATTTCTGTAACCCACTATTGTGTTTATGAAAGACTTTGAACTACATTATAAACTTGTTCCTTATTTCGTCTTTGTATTTTTATAACTAATGAATTAACGAAAAAATTGTCGAAAAATTATTTTTTTAATAGCTTATAATAAAATTTGATTCTTTAGAAACATTAAAAAAATCGCTCTAAATAAAACAATCTGAGCTCTTTTTATATGACCAAGAGGTAATTTTATCTTCAAAGTCAATTTTCTAAAAATACTGATTTTAGGTATTGCTCCCATGATTTCTAAGAAATGTTTGATAGATTTTAGGAAATTTTGATTGAAGCTATAAACTTTATAGATGCCAAAATGACCTCTATTGTGTTCATTTGAGTAAGAAATTTAGAATTTATGACTGCTTTTTATAAAAAAAAATTATTATTTTAAGGATTTATTTATTTTTTCTCAAGTTACATTATAATTTTTCCAGTGTAGGTCATTCTAAGAACGTATTATATCGGTACGCAATAAGAAAAATTGTCTCACTGTGACAGTTCAATTATGAGAAGACTTGCATGAAAAAAGCATATAAAGTGAAATAATTTATTTAAAAGTCATTCAAATTAAATTGAATCCCTTATAGATATCGAGACTTTTTTTCCGCAAATTTAATTGTTAGAATATATCTCTTTTAATGTGTTTTAAAATTTCATTTCCAACAGTTAATTAGATGTAGAGTTATTGCAATGTATATTAGGGTCAGTTTTACATGTAATTTGTCAGTTTAAAAGGTACTCACACAGACAGCACCAGTCGTTTCTATAGCGTTGACAATAAGTCAGAACTGTTGAAAATTGGTTACGTTGTTTTATGGCCGTTGAAAAATATACTTTACATCGCAATATTTTAGACTAAAAAAATTGGAAATTTAATTCGTCATAGAAAATACTTTTAAAAAACGTTGTTTTATTTTTACGGTAATTCTGTTACTCCTCTTGATGTTTTAAAATAGGTTTTTTAAACCTTTCCGGCACAGTGGTCCCACTCCGGGCACACCTAATTTTAATTCCAAACTTGCATTCGGCACCAAGAATATTTTAATAAAATTTTGTTTCTATAATGAAGCTTAAAATAAGGAGTTCATATTTTCTAAAAAAGTCATTTGTAAATTCCGGTGTCAGTCAGCAATTTCTCATTTTACAGAGAGACTCTGTCTATGCCGGAAAGGGTTAATCGTTTTCTGTTTTTCTTTGCTTCAACCCGAAAGTGTGATTTTTCAATTATGTAATAGATACTGTCAGTTTTTCCAGACTATTTTTCCTATTTTTTTCTTAAGTTTTTTTTAAGAAAAATTTTTATAATTTTTTTTAATTAAATTATTTTTTTATTAATTTTTTTCCTAACTGAAAAATTCATTAAAATAACCTTGGATCTCCTCAAATCATTTCGGAATACTCCGCGTGATGGGAATTTCTTTTCGCGCCATTCCTTTCAACCATAATCCCTTAATCAAGATATCAAAGAAATTAAAATCCTTTAATTTTCTTTCTTAGATTAAATTTATTTGGACAACATTTTTACTAATTGTTTAGCATCCTATTCCTATTAACATAATTACATATTATAAGAACATATATTTATCTATAAATTGGTATGTAGCAATTTAAATTGGATACTAATACAGAATTCGTTCACCTCGGGGAGTTTACGGGGTTTGAATAACAGGATTTTCATAAAATAATGGTCGTCATATCTAAATACAGATTCCCCCCCCCCCCTTAAATAAAGCAAATATTATTTTACGAAAATTCTGGTATTTTTTCTCTGAGACGTACGAACGCTGTAAAACTTTTAATAAAGACTTATTTAAAACAGAATTTACGAAAAATATATCTTTTTAGGTCTTCTTGTAGAATGCCCTGTAATGCTAAATAAAGTGTTTTATGCCAGTAGTAGTCTAAAATGGATTTATTTCGTATACATTAAATACCAGAAAATAATATATATAAAAACTTCCTGTGACTTTTTAAGTGGTCTCAGGACTCTTAAACCTACAAAATTTTCGATTTTATTATTTTTTTATATATTAAACTTCTATCTTTTCTGAACATTTTAGTGTAAATGTTTTCTTGAAATTCCCATTAGAACAGACGTTATGGCTTTTAGAATTATACCCACTCAAAGCTGAAGCATACTCAAAGCTGAAAGAAAACATTTTTCTCAAATTGATATTTTTGGGCATAATGCGCATATCTCAAAAACTTATCAATATTTTTTCACGAAATTTTCCAAAAATATTTGTCATGTTAGTCTACATAAATTGAACCTAAAATTTCATTTTTATTATTAAAAAAAAATATTTTTTAAGTGGTTATAATGTTGAAAATTTTAAAAATTTGTATTAGCTCAATACAACTTTGCATTAAAAATATAAAATTGCTTTAAATACAAATTTATTTAGGTTCAGTGTAATTATTACAGTATAATTAGGCTCCAAAATTTTTATTCTAGATGCAAAAATTATTTTGGTAATCGTGCGCGTAAGCTGTCCTGTCAATTTTGTGTTCGACAAATGTCTGACAGTTTGAAGCCCTCTATAAATATTAATTATGTATCTTGTAACTTTTTAAATATGTGAAATGAAAGAACACGCTTATATCTTTTCATCCCAATAAAAAATGTGTTTTTAAATCATATACATTTGAAGATATTAAATGTTAAAAATGGTCATTTTGTTTCATTTTTTCCTATTTTAAGAGTCCTGAGACCCCTTAAATCGAAAACTTTATGTTTCCGATGTTTTTCTCTGTTATGTTTATGCGAATGTAGACTGTTTGCAAGAAAATGCCTAGAAATATGAAGAAACTTCTTAGACAGTTGAATGGAAATGTTGCGATTTCTATTGATATAAGTACAGCGCCTAGAATACATAGTGTGGAAAACGATTTTACCGTTTTTTATTCAAAATTTTCGAATTCAAACCTGAAATTCTGAAACAAGAATTTTTACTTTAAGAAATCCCGAAATAGCTGCCATTAAGTAAGGAAAAAACATTATAGGAAATTTCTGGTGTGAATGCGAAATTTCGGAATTTAAAAAAAGCCAAACTGGTAATGCTTTAAAAAGTGCTAAAAAATTGTATCCAATAAATGTACAACGTTGCTGAAAATAGTAGGATGGGTTCGCAGCGCCATCTGCTAGCTCTTGACATTGTATTAGAATGTTTCGGCTGGTGGTAAGTATTTTAAATACTTAAATTATATCATTTTCTCCTCTGACTTAGTGATTTTTATAAGTTTTTTTTTAAATTATGAAAGCATGGCTAAAAAACGTGATACGCATTTTTTTTTGTCTTTGGTTGCAACATTATCGTAGGCAGGGCCTGATTACCAACGGGGCACACTTCCGCCAGTAAAAAAAAATTGAAATAGTTCCTTTATTCATGGTGGTAATTTTGCATCAATAGGGCGTTTTAATAAGACGAAAATTTCTATTAAATTTTACTGGTGTAAGTGTGCCCCGTCGGTAATCATGCCCTGCCTACGATAATGTTGCAACCAGAGACAAAAAAAATGCGTATCACGTTTTTTAGCCATGCTTTCATAATTTAAAAAAAAAAACTTATAAAAATCACTAAGTCAGAGGAGAAAATGATATAATTTAAGTATTTAAAATACTTACCACCAGCCGAAACATTCTAATACAATGTCAAGAGCTAGCAGATGGCGCTGCGAACCCATCCTACTATTTTCAGCAACGTTGTACATTTATTGGATACAATTTTTTAGTACTATTTTGTAGCCGGTTTCCACACTATGTATTCTAGGCGCTGTAATATAAGGTTATCAGATAAGAATTTTTTTATCAAAAGTTTCTGAAGAAGTCCGGCTATATATTTTTATTTGCTAAGAATTATCGTTCTTGGAAAGTTATTTACAGAATTTTGATGTATAGACCTGAATATGCATTTATATGTACTGCATGCAAACATGAATAAAACTAACTCTCTAATGTCTACTGAAAAATATATGTTACGTATTTTCGAAACAAAACACATCTTAAATCACTTTTAAAATGGATTTATTGATATAAGGTTATCAAATAAATTTTTTTTTTTAATCTAAAGTTTCTGAAGAAGTTCATCTAAATATTTTTATTTGCTAGGAATTAGCGTTCTTGGAAAGTTATTTATAGAATTTTGATTTATAGAACTGCATATACATTTATATATACTGCATGCAAACATGAATAAAACTAACTCTCTAATGTCTACAGAAAAATATATGTGATAAATTTTCAAAACAAAACATATCTTAAATCATTTTTAAAATGAATTAAGACATGTTTAATTTAATTATTACCTCGTATTTGTTTTAAAAGATGCATAAAAAGACGTATCTTTATTGATTTAAAATTTATTTACTCAAAACAGGATACATTAATACTGGCATCTATATACAGGGTGTAACTGAAATGCTTCAACAAACTTTGAGGGATGATAGTACTCATGAAGATGAACAAAAAATGCAATAGAACACGGGGTCGCAATTGACATTTAACTCTTTCAGGGACAGTGGTATGTCTAAAAAACCACTTAATTTTAATTCCAAAACGCCACAATGGCACCAGAATTTTGCTAAAATCTTTTCCAGTTAATATTTATGTGAAATATAGCCTTTTTAACACTTTCCAACTTAGTTAAAAAGTGTTTATGACTTCGTTTTGTCTGGCCCCAGAGTAAGGAGGTTTAAACAGAGAATCAACTCTCATAGACTTCAATGGTAACTTCTTTAACATGGGATTACACATAGACAGTGGCGCTAGCTGCGGATGACGCGAAAACTACAGCCGTAACAGAAGAGAGGTTGCTAAATAGAGCTATATATCGCTTTCTTGGCGACAAATGAGGGAAGGAAAGAAAAAAAAAAACGGCGACTACTTGCTGCTTGTTTTGGTTGGTTGATTTTAAGACGGTCGATTATCTATCTACGCGAATGAAAACAGATTTATTAATTTTAACATGTTCTGAAACAATCGGAATTCAACTTTATTTTAAAATAAGTGCTGTGGTAAAACAAAAATATTTTTTTTTCCAAGTTTGAAAGGAAAATTTTATTTTTTTAATTCTTCAAAATGTAAGTTGTGATTTATTTTCATGTGTTATTTTTGTTCTCGTTTTTTCAAGTTCCATAATGTTTGAAATATTTTATATATATTGAGTGTTGACATATTTGTGCGAAACGTCATGTTAAGGCTCACTGTGGAGACGCGAAATGTTTTTGGTTTCCGTCTGTCTGTTCGCCGTAAAAATGGTCCGATTAGGTTGATTTTTAGTAGGTATGTTGGCGAGGTATCCGGAATTAGCTGTATAGTTTTTGGTTAAATTTGGTTCATTCGTTCGGAAAATATAGAATATTTTTTTTAGGTCATAATGCTTTCTTATGGGGATGCAGACGATTCTTCAAATTTCATTTTTATCTGAAATGAAAATGGGATATTTGCGTAATGGATTTAGATGTAAAATTATTAATGCTAAATTTTCGATATGAATTTCCAATAGTTTTAAAATTTTGCTTATAAATTTAATAGAATTTAGAAATTAATTGCTTAAAATATTTGAAAATGTGTTTGCATCTGTTCGGGAAATATAAACATCTTACTTTCATATTTTTTACGATTTTTAAAATCATTTATTTTTACTTACCACTTTAATTTAAGGATTCTAATTTCTGGAACATTCGAAAAATTTTATATGCTTATAAACATGCATGCAATTGAAAAAATAATAATTGCGGATTGTACGAAGTTAAAATGATATTTAAAAAAAAATGATCTGCAGATTTACTAGTATAGGAAAAAAACATAGTACCATGTTTACATTGCGATAGAAATACGAATAAAATTTTATATAGAGAATTTTTTTTTAACATCAATGAGATTTATGGTATGGCAGTTATTTTAACGATAATATAAAGTCAAAATTTGTTAAAATTCTGCCAACACTGAATATATATAAAATATTTCATACATAATGGAACTTGAAAAATAAAAACAAAAATAACACATAGAAATAAACCACAACTTACCGATTCTTAGGAATAAAAAATAACTTTGACGTCTTGTTCTTGCAAACAATACACTCCTCTCTTCGTAGCATTTTGGAGAATTATAATCAACTATTTGATCTTCAAAGAATAATTTTAATAATAAGTATTAAACAAGATTCGAAAATCAATTTGCGAACGCCGAAAATTAGCACATGCGCAAATGACAACAGAAAGACGCCAAACAGAATAGGGTTACACTTAAACGGAAATCACGAAGATAAAAATCGCCAAAGCGATGATTTAGTTCTTATGTCATCCGCCGCAGTCGCCCTTTTCAGGCGAAGTTGATCTCTGTCTTACTCTGTGTGTCTGGCCGTATGGCCGTCTGGCCATCTGGCCGTCTGTCCGTGCTCTAACTCCCGTAATTTGCTCGGATTGCTCTGCAATTTTTATATGTTATTGTCGTTACCTATAGCATGTTCCCTGTTTCAACGGAAGTGTGTACCACTTATAGTTTTTTTACAGGGACACTCAAAAGAATTCCGTTACATTACGGTCAATGGGGAAAATCCTTTGCGATTTATTTTAATGATGTTACACAATTTCAAACACATTGTAATTGATATATGTCACTAAGGTGCATTACAAGAAGCTTAATATGGAATAGGGTGTGTATAGTACTCATAGTTACTTTACAGGGATAGTCAAAAGAATTCCGTTACATTACGTCTATGGAGAAAAATCGTCTGCGGTTTATTTAAATAATGTTTCACTATTTTAAACGCATTGAAATTTATATATATCACTAAGGTGCATTACAAGAGGCTTACTACTGAATATTGTGTGTATAGCAGTCATCGTTCATTTACAGGGACACACAAAAGAATTCTTTACTGTCTGTTAACAATAATTCCTGGAAGTGCAAAGTATTAAGTTACTGAACACGATTTTAAATTTTACTCACTTTTTGTCTATTAGGTGGTGTGTATAAATTCTGTAGATCATATACAGGGAATAACAAAAGTTCGCGAACACATTTCCGTTTATTGACAGAAACTCCAAAAGGAGAATTTTAAACTGTGCTACGCGTTTCCTAACTGAACAAAAATTTAACATCCTATGTAGTACATATACAAATCTATAGATCATATACAGGGCTGAATAAAAGTATTCGGATATTTTTCCGAATATTGCATATGATGGACATTCCTGAAATTATGTGTTTAAATATGTTATGCGTTTTCCAAATTGTTTACTTATATGTTATATTTCAGCTTATTAAACGGTATGATTTGTAAAATTATTTTGGAAGCGTTGGAAAGTGTTACATAATCTATGCTTGACGCATGATTTTTCGTGCTTGTTCTTATTTACAAACAATTTTTTTTGTAAATTCCGGTGCCAGTCCATTTTCAGACGCATTTTCTCTATTTTTATCCTTTAAGCCTTTTAGGGGCAAACTACTTTTAGTACTAAAATGTTGAAATAAATGAGTGGCACCGGAATTTATAAAAAAAATTGTTTATAAATAAGAAAAAGGCTACATTTCACATACATATTAAATGGAAAAGATTTTAGCAAAATTCTGGTGCAATTATGGCCTTTTGGAATTAAAATTAAGCGCTTTCATAAACATACCACTGCCCCTGAAGGGGTTAAACGTCATTTGCGATCCCATGTTCGATTGCATTTTTTGTTCGTCTTCATGAGTACTATCATCCCTCAAAGTTTGTTGAAGCATTTCAGTTACACCCTGTATATATATTTGTCTTATGTGGCGCGAAAATAGGGCTGAATTTGTAACTTATGGTTTGGCAACAACTGTAGTTTCCAGAGCTCAGACCAATGAACAGACTAGATTGTGTTAGATCAGTTCCGCCTCCGTCCAATATGGCGGTCAGTGTGAAAGCAGTGAAACCATAGAATGAAACTCAAACTAGCAATTATTAAAAATAAAATAACATGTACGTAATCCAAAGCGTCCGAGATGATTCCTCATTTTAATTATGAGCAATATCATTAATTTCAAATGAATTCTCAACTCTTATTTAGAATTCATTTACGAATTTCACTCATTCAGAAGACGGAGAAGAAAAAAAATCAACTGTCTAGATATCACCTGCCGCCATCTGTTGCTGTATTGATGAAGTAAAAAATAATTCATTTTGTAAAAATCTATAATCAATTCGAACAATAAAATGGCGAAGGAAATTTAAACAAAGACAAACAAACTCTCTTCCTATCACATAGTTTTTTTCTAATGAATTTAAGTCGTGCTGTAGAAAAGATCCTTTTTTCATAGTATTTAAATGATTTATATGCTCATTAGTAGCGCCAACTAAATGCATATTCAGTTGTGTTTTCAATTACTTTTTTACATTAAAATAAATTGTCAATTTCATATGCTCAAATGTTTTATGGTAGAATTTATTCCGGCTAGAATTGCTGAAAAAAAGGGGCGAGCGAGCGAAGCCAGCTGTGACAGCGTAGCGGTCTCAATGTGAATTGCTTCGCAATTTACGGGGGGTTGGCGAGCGTTAGCGAGTAGGCGGCTGAGCCCCCTAGTATCATATGTTAGATCAATTACACTAATGGGGAAAGTTGTGTTTTGTCTTGATCCCTATTTAAATCATAAACACTGGCATAACACTCATGGAAATAGACAGCGTGATAGAATGCATTAGTATTACAATGATGTTTACTTTACAAATAGCTTCTTCTCTAAATTACCATTACACAAATATAGTTCTCAATTATTCTGTGGACACTTTTTTAAGTTACATGAAATAAATGATATTGTTCAAAACAATTTTTATTGTTTTGGAATTACTTTGGATATAAAATGACTGAAAATATTTAGTAAAGATGTTCTAGTACAGAAAATAACATATATTCATTAAAGATGGAAAATATACGCAAGTAAATCTTCTATTTTTTTATGTGTATTGAAACAAGGAAGAAAAATCATGCGTCAAGCATAGATTATGTAACATTTTCCATCACTTCCAAAATAGCTTTACAAATCTATTTCGTCTAATAAGGTAAAAGATGATATCTAATTAAACAATTGGAAAACGAATAATATATTTTAAACCCCAATTTTAGGAATTAACAACAATATTTGGAAAAATATTCGCATTCTTGTGTGCAGCCCGGTATATGATCTGTAGTTGTGTATATATATACTACAAAGAATGCTAAATTTGAGTTCAGTTAGAAAACGCAGAGCACAGTTTAAAATTCCCCTTCATTTCCGTCAATAAACGGAAATGTACTCGAAAACTTTTGTGCTACTCTGTATATGATCTGCAAAAATTATACACACCAAATAATAGACAAAAATGAGTTAAAGTTAATAACGCTTTCCGCAACTGAAAACGCACTTCCAGCGATTATTGCTAGCAGACAGTACCAAATTCTTTTGTGTGTCCCTGTAAATGAGCGATGAATACTATACACACAATATTCTATAGTAAGCCTCTTGTAATGCACCTTAGTGATATATATCAATTTAAATATGTTTGAAATAGGGAAAAATTATTAAAATAAACCACAAGCGATTTTTCTCCATAGACCGTAATGTAACGGAATTCTTTTGAGAAACCCTGTAAAGGAACTATAAGTGCAATGCATACCATATTCTATACTAAGCCTGTTGTAATGCACCTCAGTGATATATATGAATTTCAATATGTTTGAAATCGTGTAACATCATTAAAATAAATCGCAAATATTTTTTCTCTGAATTCTTTTGAGTGTCCATGTAAAAAATCTAGAAATGCTACACACTCATTTTTCGATACCGAGCATATCACAATAAACTTTAGTAATATATATATATGAATTGCATGGCAATCCAAATATATTTTCACGAGTTAGTGCACGGACGGACAGACAGATAGACAGACATACAGACAAACCGAATTCATAAACACGTTTCAACTATGTTGGAAAGTGTTAAAAAGGACACAACTATAGTTTTGAGAGCAATTAATTTTACCAAAACACGTTTTTATCCTTGCTCTGTAAAAAAAAACAAATGTTTCGTAATCTACAGAAATATCATATACCCACGAAAAAATATATAGAATAAACACTTCTCAATTACTCATGAATTTGATAAGCGTTTATTATGATTAAAAACTTTAGAAACTAATATATTTTAGTAATTTAAAGAATCATTTATTAAAACAATGTTTCATTGACTGCCACTAATTTTCGGAAACGTTGCCGAGTATTTCTTTTAGCAGAGTTGCCAAGTCTCCGGATTTTTGTACACCAGTAATTTTTTAGAGAAAATGTTGTTCTCTTAAATCTCAAAATGTTCTGATTAAATAGAACAACATTTTCCGTTACTAAATTACCCCTTTAACGGACATTGGTTTCCCTATGAAACCACAAAATTTTAATTACGAAATTCAACAATGACAGCAGAATTTTAATAGAAATGTTGTCCTTTTATTGTGTATGTGAAACATCGTTTTTTTTTTATTATTATATACAAATAAATTTGTTTATAATTACCGGTGTCAATCTTTTATTTCAACATTTTAGCAATTGAAGTGCTTTATCCGTTAAAGGGTTACTGGTATCAAAAAAGCAGGAGACTTGGCTTTTCTGCTTTTAGTGTATTAACCCTTTCAGGGGCAGTGGTATGTTTATGAAACCACTTAATTTTAATTCCAAAACGCCACAGTGACACAAGAATGTTGCTAAAATCTTTTCCATTTAATATGTATGTGAAATATAGCCTTTTTCTTATTTACAAACAAATTTTTTTATAAATTCCGGTGCCAGTCATTTATTTCAACATTTTTGAAATATAGCCTTTTTCTTATTTACAAACAAATTTTTTTATAAATTCCGGTGCCAGTCATTTATTTCAACATTTTAGTACTAAAAGTACTTTGCCCGTGAAAGGGTTAATCAGTTCTCTCAAACTGGAATAACGGTTTTAAAGAGGTTATTTATTCTCCATAAAAGATTCTCTGCTGCGTAATTGAATTTATACTTGCCAGAGTGACATAATAATATATTAACTTTAACGTCAATGTTAATGCTGTTAATTTATCATGTTTGGCTCTAAAACTGATTGGTTGAACATGAAAATGTTTGCTTTAGTATTGACAGCATCCTGAAAATTGATATTCCGCTTAGAGAAAGCTGTTTAACCCATTAACGTTCATTGGTTTCCCTGTGAAACCACAAAACTTTAATTACGATATTCAACAATGACAGCAGAATTTTAATAGAAATGTTTACCATTTCTTATATATGTGAAATATCGCTTTTTTTCATATATAGAAATAAATTTGTTTATAATTTCTGGTGTCAGTCATTTATTTCAACATTTTAGCAATTGAAATGCTTTATCCGTTAAAGGGTTAACCCTTTCAGGGGCAAGCACTTGTGCTCCTGTAACGTTGAATTCCCGCCGGAATTTAGGAAAGAATTTGGTTCAAAATAAGAATAAGCAATTTTTCAACCTTTTTCTTGCCAAAGTTAAAAAGTAAAATTTAATTAAAAGATTCTGGTTTGAATCGGATTAAAATTAGGTGGTATATAATATGTACCATAGCCCCTCAAAGAGTTAATGCTCTACAAAGACAACTCGGAAACATTTCCAAAGCAGTGACATAAAATGAAACTTTGTTTTTATAAACTCGTCTTTAAATCCAAAAAGCATATTGGTTTCTGAGATTTCTAAAGATAGAGAGCGCTCTTCGGAATCATTAGTAAAACGGATGAGGTTATTGCATATTTTGGTTCGTGAATATATTATATTTACCTGAATTAAAAAACATCTGTCTTTTTTTACAGTGTGCATCAGAACGAACGTATACTTATAACGTGCTCAAGCAAGTATTAAATTTTTTAGCGGATTCTAATTCTACATTCATCTCCAGCAGCCGCTAGTGTTAGCAGAATGCAGTGAGTTGTGCAAGCATATGTCGTGGAAGAAAAATACTTACTAGTAATTTATAGATTCTAAACTTTATCTCATTGATATTACAATAACAGGCATTATATTTAGATTAATATTTAATAGTTTCTCTTTGTGAATTTTCTGGTTCACACTTTTTCATTTTCCAGCATGCAAAACACTATGTCGTAAGAGGGGATTTTTAACATGGGAAATTTCTTCCATCCATCTCTTCAGGCTTAATATATAAACGCTTTGATGTGAATGAATAAGTACTCTCTCTTACTATTACCTGATGGTGAGAGCAGATAATTAATTATGCTCGAAATTATAGATGTGCACTTTATCCATTATATGGAGGAAAAGTAAGATTTACTTCCGTATAGGTTCATGTAGAAGATTAGTCAATATGATATTGCCACTTAAATGGTAAAATGTTTTTATTTGTTATTTATGTATACATTTACAAACGTATGTTGATGACAGTGGGTATAAATTTGACATCTTATACAAAGTATTTTCCAATCCTATTCAAATGTTAATATAATTTTGACTAAAGGCTTTCCATTTACGTGCTATTATAATTTTTCTATTGCGCGGAAAATTCTATCATTTAATTATTAAGTATTGATTCTGAAATCTAATGTCTAGTAATTAACGGGTGGAATTTTCCGGTACGAATTGATTTTCCCAACCGGCACACATTTTCTGGACAACCCAATATTTATATTTATTTTAAGTCAATTCAGTTTTAACCCCTTCAGCGTCGCTATATTTTTGTGTAGGCTACTTTTTAAAAATTTCAAATTGTTTGATTGCCACCACTTTTTTGAAGCAGAAATATTCACCTTATTTAATGGCTGATAAAATGATGCGATAATAAAGCTAATTTCACTCTTTTAAAAAACTGGTGGAAATTAAAGAATCTGAATTTAAAAAAAGTAGAATACAGAGCCCGTGAATATCACGGGCGCGAGAATTATGGGGTTAAGTCAATTTTACTTTTTACAGTTGTCTGGTCTTCGTCTTTCGGACAGTGTTACGAATTTTGGGATTTTTTTTTTTACTCATAACACCTACCAGGAATTACGAATAATAATTTTCGCTATTTTTTAATGAAACACATTCGGCGATCTGACGACGCAAACATTATTATTCGAATTTTCTGGTATATATTTCTAATAAAAAAAAATCTTGCTAAATTCACAACACTGCTTCCGGTTTCCAACTATCGTTAGGTAGAACAATTGGCACGGAATTTAAATATATTTTTATGATACACATGTACTATGATGTACTCAAGTACAATAATTATATTTTTTTAATAATCATCGTGTCATGTGTGTTTTTAAGGAGTTATAAAAGACCTAATATGTCATCACATGATCTCTGAGAAAATGTCTCAATTTTCTAGAATATGTAATTACGTTTCCCAAAGAAAAAAATATTCTTATTTTTATTCTGGTCGATGTATCAAATATATTTGTTTTACAAAAACAAGCAAAAAACTGAAATAATTTTTGTCTATGATTTTAAAATATTTCTTATAGTATATTATTATTTAAAAAATACTGCAAGAATAAATAATAAAATACTATTCTATACAGAAATTTACATATATAGAGAAATTTACATATGATGAGTATTGTGCAATGTATGTCTATAATTTGCATAATCCAAAACAGTGCATGTTATTATATCAAACAAAGTTTTGTAATACTTGTTGTTTAATCATATGGAGTAGTAATGAAATACAAGAAGTACTGAAGATTGCATAGCTACAGATTACATGTAATCATAGATGAAAACATTTTGGACCGGCGATATTTGCCCATACAGTGTATGTACATTCCTACAAATAGTTATTTTTCACACTTTTGTAAAATTATTCTTATGGGAAGTTTAGGTTTAAAAAATACAGCTCTGTTAAGAAGATAGAAAATTCCATATATTGAACATCAAATTCCCATTTTTAACTTGAAATAAGACAACGTAGATACATTTATTATATAATTTACATTTGACTGTATTAAGTGAAAATACAAAAATACAGTTTTAAACCTTTAAAACTGTTTACGATGTTGAAAACAGATGTCAAAAATTCCTTAGTGCTTTCAGCTAAACATTAGCCAGAAAAACGATTTTCGAAGAACAGGAATAACCTTATTTAACTAGTTTTATCCTCTGATGATGGCTAATGTTTATCTGAAAGAGCTAAAGAATTTTCGACCTCTGTTCTTAACATCGTAAATGGTTTTAATGTTTTAAAACTGCATTTTTGTATTTTCACCTATTACAGAAACAATTAAATTATATAATTAATGTGTCGATGAACAAAAATACAGTTTTAAACCATTAAAACTGTTTACGGTGTTAAAAACAGATGTCAAAAAATCCTTAGTGCTTTCAGCTAAACATTAGACAGAAGAACAATTTTTGAAGAACAGGAATAACCTTATTCAACTAGTTTGATCCTCTGATGATGGCTAATGTTTATCTGAAAGAGCTAAGGAATTTTCGTCCTCTGTTCTTAACATCGTAAATGGTTTTAATGTTTTAAAACTGCATTTTTGTATTTGCACCTGTTACAGAAATAATTCAATTATATAATTAATGTGTTTAAGTTTTGTTGTTTAAAATGCAGTTCTAGTTAACTAATAGGAGAATTACTCTTTTAATGTCTTCTAAGGTTAAATTTTTACAGTTTGTCTGAACTCATAAAATTTCATTCTTTAAGTTAAGTGTTATTAAGTGTTCAGATAATTAATCTTCATAAACGTTACAAGGAAACTCTAAACAAGTAATCAAAGTAATCGTGAATATATATAAAAAAGTAAGTGAAAGGGAAATCTTGGGCTAAAAATCGCTAATTGTCGTTACCTTGCCAATTTCTACAAAATTCTGTGATTGCCTTATGTGTTCCGTATCTTTTCAAGAACAGTCGTCTTAATTATAGGCCTCTGCGCTGACACAAATTAACGGCTATCGTAGACGGATTTGATGCAGTCTTTGTGCGGTCTCTTTAGATACCAGTAATTTCTAAAAGTATTGCTGTCCTTATTTTTATGCCATTAGATAAGGCACAATATACTTGCAAAATTAACCGCACGTTGTTGTAAATGTCATCTTTGTTTTGGATAGTTTTGAAGCCGTATACTTGTGTTAATTCACATTGTTTTAACAAGAACATAGTTATTGATATATTACTCGTTGATATATGATTCATGCTTCAAATTTATTTAAAAAATCCTCAAAAATCGATAAATTGAACCTAGCGATAATGGGGACACATTTGTGCTTTAGTTCTGAAAATATCCTCTAATTGCTTGAAAATGATTTATTTTTTATTATTTTATGAAATTTTCTGCTTTACGGAATATAATGTTAATAGATACACTTTACAATCTTTTGAATTTATTACAGAAAAATAAATAAAACAAATATATAGTATATATAGTTTATAAAAAAATAGTGACAACACATATAGAATGGAGGAGTGTCGAGTGAAACAAAGAGTCATTAATATCTCTTCGGTAGAAAACATTAAATGCATATAAAAATATAACTATTTTTATTTATCTATACAAATAAAATAATTATTTGACACGTTATAAATGTTATAAATCTTGAGAATATATTACATCTAAGATTTTGGGGGTTTTCTTTTAAGAAATGTTCAGAGTGGGCGACGAAACACCGCCTTCACCAAAATGAGCCGACCTGACATTAGAAAAATGTATAACATTTTTGTCATTGCAATTGTTGAATTGCAATCATTTTGTTATTTAATACCGAAATTTGAGAAAATTAGACGAAGATTATTATTCGAAAATAATAGTGATACAAAATTGCAGAAGGTTACATAGATTGCCTAATTTCAGCGAGGATGGTGCTTTGTGGCTCACCCTGTAGAATTCGGCTCACATTCGCCTGAAAAAATCCATTCATGTTGTCCAGTTATCTAGTCTTCTTATCCTTACTGGGTTTTATACCAGCAAATTATACCCTGGGTTCATACGGTTTTTACATTTATGATAACATCCTGTTAAAAATACTACATAATCTTATTTACTTTTTCTTGTCGGAAAAAGTATTCGTACCGGAAAAAATTAGACAAATTTATGAAAAACAATTTAGATTTGCAATAGCAATTGTGTTAATTGTTTTTCTCTCATCATTGATCTAGAAAATAAGCATTTCTGCGGAAATGTTTAGAAGGACGAAAAATAAGTTTTTGCGCCGTCTTGGTGGTTTCATTTTCACACTTCTTTAATAATGTGAGTGTGATCCATAGATTATGTGCACTTAAATAGATTTTTGGGTAATGTGTTTCTGCTAGTTTGTCTCAAAATGTTAAATCATAGTTAACAAATGTTACTACTTGTTTTAAATTTTTATATATTATGAATGAAGAAAATATTAAAAAATATTCCAATTGTATTTACAAAAAGAAACTTTAAAATATCATTTGAATTGATATATAATAAAACTAATTACATAATATAATAACTACATAAATAAAACCTAAAACTAATCCTACAATGTTTACTGAAAAATATATTTTATATTTTTTCTAAGTAAAACATGTCTTAAATCATTTTTAAAATAAATTAAAATACGTTTAATTTAATTATGAGCTCTCATGCGTTAAAAAAAATGCATTCGCACTTGTTCCTTTATTGATTTAAACCAAGGTATCGTAATACTAGCATATGATATCACGCTAATGATCAATTACACTAATGAGGTTAGTTGAGTTTTGCCTTGATCGTTATATAAGTCAAAAGGAGTCGTGTATCACTCATGGAATTAGACAACATGCTAAAATACATTAGCAGTACACTGATTCTTACATTGCAAATAACTTCTTCTATAAATTACCATTGCACAAATACAGTTCTGAAATATTTTGCAAATTATTTTTTAAATTATAGGAAAAGAATTGGGTTTATAAAAATAATTTTCATTGTTTTCGAACTATTTCTGGTATAAAATGAGTGAAAATATTTAGTAAAAATGTTCTTATACGGCGATTAATATATAATACACACACACAAAAAAAAAAGAAAAAAAGAAAAAAAAAGAAAGAAAAAAAGGAAAAAAAATTGCTGTTTACTTTGTTACCATAGACGTTATCATAGCACTAACAAATGGCCCGTTATTTAAATACCCGTTTTATCTATACAGTCTATACTAATAAAAGAAACTTTTGCTCTGTGTGTGTGTCTGTTGGCGATGGCTAGGAAAATCTAGCCCACCTAGAAGGCTAGAAATTTAGATTTAGGTAGTCCAAATCTTCTCCTAGTGCACCATTACGTCAGAATTTTAATATTTTAATTACTTTCTGAAATATTAATTAAAATACATAAATAACTCTCATTAAAAATAAGCTTTTTTTCTTTTGTTGGTTGGTTGTGTAGAATTTCTTCTCAGAACACATTAAATAAATCAGAGTAACGATGCATAGATAAGGACTTATAACGAAATAGTGCCAACATGGATTGCAGTTACCTGCATATAGCCAAGCTAATGTAGCGCCATCTACTCACGGCAAATTACACAAACGCCACCTGTTTAAGACATTTTCAGGCACGTTTTTCTTCATTATAATTATCTGGGTTTACGATTTTTTTAAAACAAGACATATATTATTATGATAAAGACTATTAATACAGAAAACATTATTTAACAGATTATTTGCTATATATTTGCGGGAATGGCGAGGGGTAGGGGTCTAATTGCATTTAACTATTTTAACATTTTTAGCTTCACCCGTAGCTTTTAATTATTGTTTTATTTACAGAATACCGCTATTTTAAATCTCAGTTTCTCAGTAATATCTCAGTAATAATGTTCCGAACTTATCCATTTAGTTCCATTTTTACTAAATTATCGTAAAAATCAGCATTCATTTGCTTCAAGGTGTATTTCTAAAAATCAATTACCAGTATTTCCGAATAATTGCCTAAGCCAAATTTCAAATTAAGTTCCTTGCTTAACCAAATGAATCAATCTTTAAAGATGTATAGTGATCCTCATAAATAGTTATTTGCCGAAGGTCACTTGAACATCCGCCACCCGCATCCCACCCCCCTCCGGGGCCCCCCGTTCAAAGTGTTCTCTAACTATTCCCCGTTTCCATATCTCAGCAACTATCTTTCCGATTTCAACGCAAGTGATTCCAAACATTATAATTAACTTAATAGTCACCCTTTATAACGTTAAACTGAATTTATGAGTAGCGTTTACCACTATTTTGAATAATAGTTTATTCCAAATTTCTAATTAAGCTCCTAGCTTAACCAAACGAATGAATTTTTAAAGATGCATAGTGGTTGTCCTAATTAGTCATTTGCTGAACGGCACTTGAACATCCACCCCCCCGGATCCCTCCTTCAAGGTTTTTTACCTAACTATGCCCCGTTTCCATATCTCAGCAACTATCTTTCCGATTTCAACGCAAGTGATTCCAAACATTATAATTAACTTAATAGTCACCCTTTATAACGTTAAACTGGATTTATGAGTAGCGTTTACCACTCTTTCCGAATAATAGTTTAAGCCAAATTTGTAATTAAGTTTCTAGCTTAACCAAACAAACGAATATTTAAAGATGCATAGTGGTCCTCCTAAATAGTCATTTACTGAAGGGAACTTGAACATCCCCTCCCCCCCGGCCCCTCTTTCAAAGTTTTTTCTCTAACTATGCCCCGTTTCCGTATCTCCGCAACTATCTTTCCGATTTTAACGCAACTGATTCCAAACATTATAATTAACTCAATAGTCACCTTCTATATCATTAAAGTAAATTTATGAGTAGCGGTTACCACTATTTCCGAATAATAGTTTAAGGCAAATTTGTAATTAAGTTCATAGCTTAAGGAAACGAACGAATTTTTAAAGATGCATCGTAGTCCTCCTAATTAGTCATTTTTTGAAGGACACTTGAACATACCCTTCACCCGGCACCTCACTCACGATTATTTTCTCTAACTGTGCCTTATTTCAATAACTCGGCTTATAATGTTCCCATCTTCTCGAAACCAGCTCGATTTTGTCGCACGCCTACTATACAGTACCTTAGGCAACGTTGACCTGTCTCAGAGGTTCTTTCCGAAAGAGGTTCCTCCCCTGGCGGTGGAAGGGTGAAGTAAAAGATTTTCCGGAAGATGCGAGCCTGCCCGGTATACGGTGTTGAAGCCATCGGAGACCTTGGCCAGAGTTTCGTTTTTTTAACAGATTTGAGTTTATTACACGGGTTCGGGCAACGCCGCGCGTGTCAGCTACTATAAAATAAATAAATAAATAAATAAATAAATAAAAATCTTCTTTTTAGAGTTTTTTTGCAAATACTGTAGAAACCTACTCCGAAGGTTATTGCTATTTCAAACGTCTTAGATACTTACAACGATAATCTTTCTTCGAAATCACTGGTACTCAAAAAAGCGGACGGTTTGGGAGCCCGGTTATCTTCTTTCTTTGTACTTAATTTTGACTCTAAACCAAAATAAAATATGAATATATTTGTTGAAAAAATAGTGTTCAAGTCTCCACTTTTTAACACTTTTGAAAAGTGTTTATGAATTCGGTTTGTCTGTCTGTATTCTGTCTCTCTGTCTGTCCGTACTCTAACTCGCAAAAATATACTCGGATTGTCATAAAATTGATATACATTACTTATATTTACTATGACATGTTCGATAATGAAAATGAAGTGTGTAACACTTACAGTTATTTTACAGGGTCACTCAAAAGAATTCCATTACATTACGGTCTATGGGGAAAAATCATTTGTGAGTGAAGTTACATATTCATTTTAATGATGTTACACAATTTCAAACATATTTAAAATTAAATATATTTCTGAAGTTCACTACAAGAGGCTTACTTTAGAATATGGTGCTCACAGCACTTGTTGTTTCTTTACAGGGACAATCAAAACAATTCCCTTATATTACGATTTATGGTGAAAATCATTTACGGTTTATTTTAATAATGTGTCACAATTTCAAACATATTGAAATTGATATATATATATATCACTGAAATACATTACAAAAGGCTTACTAAGGGATATTGTGTGTATAGTATTCGTTCATTTACAGGGACACACAAAAGAATTATGTTAAAGTATTGTATGTTAACAATAATCATAGTCTGAGAGCTAGTGTGCCGCAAGTTCTGTATGTACGTACGTATGTATGTACGTAAAGCGATAACTCTTGGTAGAAATATCCGATTTGCTTCAAATTTTGTATATAGGTTCATTCTGATAAGGCGGTTCCCTGATTAGTTTTGGGGGTTCATTGGTTAAGTATAAAGGTGGGAGACGGGGGGTTAATTCCACCCACTTAATTTAGACAAATGATTTTTTCATGCAAAACTATCCGAATTGCTTCAAATTTTGGGTACGAGTTCATTGTGATAAGGCGCTTCCCTGATTAGTTTTGAAGGTCCATTGGTTAAGTATAAAGGTGGGAACGGGGGACTAATCCCACCCCCTTAATTTAGATAAATGGGTTTTTCATGCAGAATTATCCGATTTGCTTTAAATTTTGTATATATGTTCATTGTGATAAGGCGAAGCCCTGATCAGTTTTGAGGGTTCATTGCTTAAGTATAAAAAAGGGGAACGGGGTGCTAACCCCCTCTTAAATTAGAAAAATGGGTTTTTCATGCAGAATTATCCGCTTTGCTTCAAATTTTGTATACGGGTTCATTGTGATAAGGCGCTTCCCTTATTAGATTTGGAAAATCATTGGTTAAGTATAAACGGGGGGGGGGGATGGTGTAGCTAATATTTCCCTTAATTTAGATAAAAGGGTTTTTCATGTAGAATTATCCAATTCGCTTCAATTGTATAATATACAATTAATGTGAATAACCTGTGAGCTCAATTCCGCCAGTTTAACTGGACACTTGTCTTTTTATTACTTATATTTTTTGAAGAACCTTCTTTTTTTACATTCTCAATATCTTCTCTTAATTTGTATATTTACCAACCTACCGGTGTTTTCAAATCATAAAAATATAATTTGAAACAGTAAAAAATATTTAATGAAAGGTTTTTTGTTTCTATGTGTTTAGTTAATGACGGTTTTAATTAAATATAATTTCCGGTTTTATTTGACACGATAAAACAAAACAAAACAAAAATGGACGGTTGTCAAGTGTGAATGTCATACATTATTGAGTCCATATTGAAATAGATTGGAATTCAATGGGTTCAATTAAATGAATTAAAAAATAAATAAGAATAGAAAAGCTCTATTTGTTTGAATTCGCGTATTTTGTTTAGTTTCGTTGTATTTTGTTTTAGAACCTCAATCGCCTCATTGCCGAAAATATTCTTTCACGTGCCATAAGTGGCACGCATGCCATAGGTTCTGGAGTGCATTGACGTTTTTTGACGAAAATTCGAGAAAGGGAATTTAAAATGTGCTATGCATTTCCTAACTGAACTAAAAGTTAGCATTCTATGTAGTATATATACAAATCTATAGTTCATATATAGGGCTGCACAAAATAATTCGGATATTTTTCCGAATATTATTCGTAATTCCTGAAATTGGATTTTTAAACATGTTATGCGTCTTCCAAAACCCCGGGATTGAACTTATTCTCTAAAGCGAAAGCTCGGTTCCCGGGGTTGTCATCCCTTGACATCCCTTGTTTACTTAGATGCCATCTTTAACCTTATTAAACAGTAATGACTACCTCAAGGGATTTCAACAACTGAACAGCGAACCCCAGAGCTACTACCAGTAGTTTTGTAGAATACACCTTATTTCATTGCAGAATTTGGATTAACCAGTTGCAATTAAATAAGGCGAAAATTACGCTTAAAATTTACTAGTATTTCTGTAACCCACTATTGTGTTTATGAAAGACTTTGAACTACATTATAAACTTGTTCCTTATTTCGTCTTTGTATTTTTATAACTAATGAATTAACGAAAAAATTGTCGAAAAATTATTTTTTTAATAGCTTATAATAAAATTTGATTCTTTAGAAACATTAAAAAAATCGCTCTAAATAAAACAATCTGAGCTCTTTTTATATGACCAAGAGGTAATTTTATCTTCAAAGTCAATTTTCTAAAAATACTGATTTTAGGTATTGCTCCCATGATTTCTAAGAAATGTTTGATAGATTTTAGGAAATTTTGATTGAAGCTATAAACTTTATAGATGCCAAAATGACCTCTATTGTGTTCATTTGAGTAAGAAATTTAGAATTTATGACTGCTTTTTATAAAAAAAAATTATTATTTTAAGGATTTATTTATTTTTTCTCAAGTTACATTATAATTTTTCCAGTGTAGGTCATTCTAAGAACGTATTATATCGGTACGCAATAAGAAAAATTGTCTCACTGTGACAGTTCAATTATGAGAAGACTTGCATGAAAAAAGCATATAAAGTGAAATAATTTATTTAAAAGTCATTCAAATTAAATTGAATCCCTTATAGATATCGAGACTTTTTTTCCGCAAATTTAATTGTTAGAATATATCTCTTTTAATGTGTTTTAAAATTTCATTTCCAACAGTTAATTAGATGTAGAGTTATTGCAATGTATATTAGGGTCAGTTTTACATGTAATTTGTCAGTTTAAAAGGTACTCACACAGACAGCACCAGTCGTTTCTATAGCGTTGACAATAAGTCAGAACTGTTGAAAATTGGTTACGTTGTTTTATGGCCGTTGAAAAATATACTTTACATCGCAATATTTTAGACTAAAAAAATTGGAAATTTAATTCGTCATAGAAAATACTTTTAAAAAACGTTGTTTTATTTTTACGGTAATTCTGTTACTCCTCTTGATGTTTTAAAATAGGTTTTTTAAACCTTTCCGGCACAGTGGTCCCACTCCGGGCACACCTAATTTTAATTCCAAACTTGCATTCGGCACCAAGAATATTTTAATAAAATTTTGTTTCTATAATGAAGCTTAAAATAAGGAGTTCATATTTTCTAAAAAAGTCATTTGTAAATTCCGGTGTCAGTCAGCAATTTCTCATTTTACAGAGAGACTCTGTCTATGCCGGAAAGGGTTAATCGTTTTCTGTTTTTCTTTGCTTCAACCCGAAAGTGTGATTTTTCAATTATGTAATAGATACTGTCAGTTTTTCCAGACTATTTTTCCTATTTTTTTCTTAAGTTTTTTTTAAGAAAAATTTTTATAATTTTTTTTAATTAAATTATTTTTTTATTAATTTTTTTCCTAACTGAAAAATTCATTAAAATAACCTTGGATCTCCTCAAATCATTTCGGAATACTCCGCGTGATGGGAATTTCTTTTCGCGCCATTCCTTTCAACCATAATCCCTTAATCAAGATATCAAAGAAATTAAAATCCTTTAATTTTCTTTCTTAGATTAAATTTATTTGGACAACATTTTTACTAATTGTTTAGCATCCTATTCCTATTAACATAATTACATATTATAAGAACATATATTTATCTATAAATTGGTATGTAGCAATTTAAATTGGATACTAATACAGAATTCGTTCACCTCGGGGAGTTTACGGGGTTTGAATAACAGGATTTTCATAAAATAATGGTCGTCATATCTAAATACAGATTCCCCCCCCCCCCTTAAATAAAGCAAATATTATTTTACGAAAATTCTGGTATTTTTTCTCTGAGACGTACGAACGCTGTAAAACTTTTAATAAAGACTTATTTAAAACAGAATTTACGAAAAATATATCTTTTTAGGTCTTCTTGTAGAATGCCCTGTAATGCTAAATAAAGTGTTTTATGCCAGTAGTAGTCTAAAATGGATTTATTTCGTATACATTAAATACCAGAAAATAATATATATAAAAACTTCCTGTGACTTTTTAAGTGGTCTCAGGACTCTTAAACCTACAAAATTTTCGATTTTATTATTTTTTTATATATTAAACTTCTATCTTTTCTGAACATTTTAGTGTAAATGTTTTCTTGAAATTCCCATTAGAACAGACGTTATGGCTTTTAGAATTATACCCACTCAAAGCTGAAGCATACTCAAAGCTGAAAGAAAACATTTTTCTCAAATTGATATTTTTGGGCATAATGCGCATATCTCAAAAACTTATCAATATTTTTTCACGAAATTTTCCAAAAATATTTGTCATGTTAGTCTACATAAATTGAACCTAAAATTTCATTTTTATTATTAAAAAAAAAATATTTTTTAAGTGGTTATAATGTTGAAAATTTTAAAAATTTGTATTAGCTCAATACAACTTTGCATTAAAAATATAAAATTGCTTTAAATACAAATTTATTTAGGTTCAGTGTAATTATTACAGTATAATTAGGCTCCAAAATTTTTATTCTAGATGCAAAAATTATTTTGGTAATCGTGCGCGTAAGCTGTCCTGTCAATTTTGTGTTCGACAAATGTCTGACAGTTTGAAGCCCTCTATAAATATTAATTATGTATCTTGTAACTTTTTAAATATGTGAAATGAAAGAACACGCTTATATCTTTTCATCCCAATAAAAAATGTGTTTTTAAATCATATACATTTGAAGATATTAAATGTTAAAAATGGTCATTTTGTTTCATTTTTTCCTATTTTAAGAGTCCTGAGACCCCTTAAATCGAAAACTTTATGTTTCCGATGTTTTTCTCTGTTATGTTTATGCGAATGTAGACTGTTTGCAAGAAAATGCCTAGAAATATGAAGAAACTTCTTAGACAGTTGAATGGAAATGTTGCGATTTCTATTGATATAAGTACAGCGCCTAGAATACATAGTGTGGAAAACGATTTTACCGTTTTTTATTCAAAATTTTCGAATTCAAACCTGAAATTCTGAAACAAGAATTTTTACTTTAAGAAATCCCGAAATAGCTGCCATTAAGTAAGGAAAAAACATTATAGGAAATTTCTGGTGTGAATGCGAAATTTCGGAATTTAAAAAAAGCCAAACTGGTAATGCTTTAAAAAGTGCTAAAAAATTGTATCCAATAAATGTACAACGTTGCTGAAAATAGTAGGATGGGTTCGCAGCGCCATCTGCTAGCTCTTGACATTGTATTAGAATGTTTCGGCTGGTGGTAAGTATTTTAAATACTTAAATTATATCATTTTCTCCTCTGACTTAGTGATTTTTATAAGTTTTTTTTTAAATTATGAAAGCATGGCTAAAAAACGTGATACGCATTTTTTTTTGTCTTTGGTTGCAACATTATCGTAGGCAGGGCCTGATTACCAACGGGGCACACTTCCGCCAGTAAAAAAAAATTGAAATAGTTCCTTTATTCATGGTGGTAATTTTGCATCAATAGGGCGTTTTAATAAGACGAAAATTTCTATTAAATTTTACTGGTGTAAGTGTGCCCCGTCGGTAATCATGCCCTGCCTACGATAATGTTGCAACCAGAGACAAAAAAAATGCGTATCACGTTTTTTAGCCATGCTTTCATAATTTAAAAAAAAAAACTTATAAAAATCACTAAGTCAGAGGAGAAAATGATATAATTTAAGTATTTAAAATACTTACCACCAGCCGAAACATTCTAATACAATGTCAAGAGCTAGCAGATGGCGCTGCGAACCCATCCTACTATTTTCAGCAACGTTGTACATTTATTGGATACAATTTTTTAGTACTATTTTGTAGCCGGTTTCCACACTATGTATTCTAGGCGCTGTAATATAAGGTTATCAGATAAGAATTTTTTTATCAAAAGTTTCTGAAGAAGTCCGGCTATATATTTTTATTTGCTAAGAATTATCGTTCTTGGAAAGTTATTTACAGAATTTTGATGTATAGACCTGAATATGCATTTATATGTACTGCATGCAAACATGAATAAAACTAACTCTCTAATGTCTACTGAAAAATATATGTTACGTATTTTCGAAACAAAACACATCTTAAATCACTTTTAAAATGGATTTATTGATATAAGGTTATCAAATAATTTTTTTTTTTTAATCTAAAGTTTCTGAAGAAGTTCATCTAAATATTTTTATTTGCTAGGAATTAGCGTTCTTGGAAAGTTATTTATAGAATTTTGATTTATAGAACTGCATATACATTTATATATACTGCATGCAAAC
Source organism: Maratus michaelseni (assembly GCA_963931845.1). NCBI lineage: Eukaryota > Metazoa > Arthropoda > Arachnida > Araneae > Salticidae > Maratus > Maratus michaelseni. The sequence goes on from OZ007598.1 coordinate 81,128,999, forward strand.
ATGAATAAAACTAACTCTCTAATGTCTACAGAAAAATATATGTGATAAATTTTCAAAACAAAACATATCTTAAATCATTTTTAAAATGAATTAAGACATGTTTAATTTAATTATTACCTCGTATTTGTTTTAAAAGATGCATAAAAAGACGTATCTTTATTGATTTAAAATTTATTTACTCAAAACAGGATACATTAATACTGGCATCTATATACAGGGTGTAACTGAAATGCTTCAACAAACTTTGAGGGATGATAGTACTCATGAAGATGAACAAAAAATGCAATAGAACACGGGGTCGCAATTGACATTTAACTCTTTCAGGGACAGTGGTATGTCTAAAAAACCACTTAATTTTAATTCCAAAACGCCACAATGGCACCAGAATTTTGCTAAAATCTTTTCCAGTTAATATTTATGTGAAATATAGCCTTTTTAACACTTTCCAACTTAGTTAAAAAGTGTTTATGACTTCGTTTTGTCTGGCCCCAGAGTAAGGAGGTTTAAACAGAGAATCAACTCTCATAGACTTCAATGGTAACTTCTTTAACATGGGATTACACATAGACAGTGGCGCTAGCTGCGGATGACGCGAAAACTACAGCCGTAACAGAAGAGAGGTTGCTAAATAGAGCTATATATCGCTTTCTTGGCGACAAATGAGGGAAGGAAAGAAAAAAAAAAACGGCGACTACTTGCTGCTTGTTTTGGTTGGTTGATTTTAAGACGGTCGATTATCTATCTACGCGAATGAAAACAGATTTATTAATTTTAACATGTTCTGAAACAATCGGAATTCAACTTTATTTTAAAATAAGTGCTGTGGTAAAACAAAAATATTTTTTTTTCCAAGTTTGAAAGGAAAATTTTATTTTTTTAATTCTTCAAAATGTAAGTTGTGATTTATTTTCATGTGTTATTTTTGTTCTCGTTTTTTCAAGTTCCATAATGTTTGAAATATTTTATATATATTGAGTGTTGACATATTTGTGCGAAACGTCATGTTAAGGCTCACTGTGGAGACGCGAAATGTTTTTGGTTTCCGTCTGTCTGTTCGCCGTAAAAATGGTCCGATTAGGTTGATTTTTAGTAGGTATGTTGGCGAGGTATCCGGAATTAGCTGTATAGTTTTTGGTTAAATTTGGTTCATTCGTTCGGAAAATATAGAATATTTTTTTTAGGTCATAATGCTTTCTTATGGGGATGCAGACGATTCTTCAAATTTCATTTTTATCTGAAATGAAAATGGGATATTTGCGTAATGGATTTAGATGTAAAATTATTAATGCTAAATTTTCGATATGAATTTCCAATAGTTTTAAAATTTTGCTTATAAATTTAATAGAATTTAGAAATTAATTGCTTAAAATATTTGAAAATGTGTTTGCATCTGTTCGGGAAATATAAACATCTTACTTTCATATTTTTTACGATTTTTAAAATCATTTATTTTTACTTACCACTTTAATTTAAGGATTCTAATTTCTGGAACATTCGAAAAATTTTATATGCTTATAAACATGCATGCAATTGAAAAAATAATAATTGCGGATTGTACGAAGTTAAAATGATATTTAAAAAAAAATGATCTGCAGATTTACTAGTATAGGAAAAAAACATAGTACCATGTTTACATTGCGATAGAAATACGAATAAAATTTTATATAGAGAATTTTTTTTTAACATCAATGAGATTTATGGTATGGCAGTTATTTTAACGATAATATAAAGTCAAAATTTGTTAAAATTCTGCCAACACTGAATATATATAAAATATTTCATACATAATGGAACTTGAAAAATAAAAACAAAAATAACACATAGAAATAAACCACAACTTACCGATTCTTAGGAATAAAAAATAACTTTGACGTCTTGTTCTTGCAAACAATACACTCCTCTCTTCGTAGCATTTTGGAGAATTATAATCAACTATTTGATCTTCAAAGAATAATTTTAATAATAAGTATTAAACAAGATTCGAAAATCAATTTGCGAACGCCGAAAATTAGCACATGCGCAAATGACAACAGAAAGACGCCAAACAGAATAGGGTTACACTTAAACGGAAATCACGAAGATAAAAATCGCCAAAGCGATGATTTAGTTCTTATGTCATCCGCCGCAGTCGCCCTTTTCAGGCGAAGTTGATCTCTGTCTTACTCTGTGTGTCTGGCCGTATGGCCGTCTGGCCATCTGGCCGTCTGTCCGTGCTCTAACTCCCGTAATTTGCTCGGATTGCTCTGCAATTTTTATATGTTATTGTCGTTACCTATAGCATGTTCCCTGTTTCAACGGAAGTGTGTACCACTTATAGTTTTTTTACAGGGACACTCAAAAGAATTCCGTTACATTACGGTCAATGGGGAAAATCCTTTGCGATTTATTTTAATGATGTTACACAATTTCAAACACATTGTAATTGATATATGTCACTAAGGTGCATTACAAGAAGCTTAATATGGAATAGGGTGTGTATAGTACTCATAGTTACTTTACAGGGATAGTCAAAAGAATTCCGTTACATTACGTCTATGGAGAAAAATCGTCTGCGGTTTATTTAAATAATGTTTCACTATTTTAAACGCATTGAAATTTATATATATCACTAAGGTGCATTACAAGAGGCTTACTACTGAATATTGTGTGTATAGCAGTCATCGTTCATTTACAGGGACACACAAAAGAATTCTTTACTGTCTGTTAACAATAATTCCTGGAAGTGCAAAGTATTAAGTTACTGAACACGATTTTAAATTTTACTCACTTTTTGTCTATTAGGTGGTGTGTATAAATTCTGTAGATCATATACAGGGAATAACAAAAGTTCGCGAACACATTTCCGTTTATTGACAGAAACTCCAAAAGGAGAATTTTAAACTGTGCTACGCGTTTCCTAACTGAACAAAAATTTAACATCCTATGTAGTACATATACAAATCTATAGATCATATACAGGGCTGAATAAAAGTATTCGGATATTTTTCCGAATATTGCATATGATGGACATTCCTGAAATTATGTGTTTAAATATGTTATGCGTTTTCCAAATTGTTTACTTATATGTTATATTTCAGCTTATTAAACGGTATGATTTGTAAAATTATTTTGGAAGCGTTGGAAAGTGTTACATAATCTATGCTTGACGCATGATTTTTCGTGCTTGTTCTTATTTACAAACAATTTTTTTTGTAAATTCCGGTGCCAGTCCATTTTCAGACGCATTTTCTCTATTTTTATCCTTTAAGCCTTTTAGGGGCAAACTACTTTTAGTACTAAAATGTTGAAATAAATGAGTGGCACCGGAATTTATAAAAAAAATTGTTTATAAATAAGAAAAAGGCTACATTTCACATACATATTAAATGGAAAAGATTTTAGCAAAATTCTGGTGCAATTATGGCCTTTTGGAATTAAAATTAAGCGCTTTCATAAACATACCACTGCCCCTGAAGGGGTTAAACGTCATTTGCGATCCCATGTTCGATTGCATTTTTTGTTCGTCTTCATGAGTACTATCATCCCTCAAAGTTTGTTGAAGCATTTCAGTTACACCCTGTATATATATTTGTCTTATGTGGCGCGAAAATAGGGCTGAATTTGTAACTTATGGTTTGGCAACAACTGTAGTTTCCAGAGCTCAGACCAATGAACAGACTAGATTGTGTTAGATCAGTTCCGCCTCCGTCCAATATGGCGGTCAGTGTGAAAGCAGTGAAACCATAGAATGAAACTCAAACTAGCAATTATTAAAAATAAAATAACATGTACGTAATCCAAAGCGTCCGAGATGATTCCTCATTTTAATTATGAGCAATATCATTAATTTCAAATGAATTCTCAACTCTTATTTAGAATTCATTTACGAATTTCACTCATTCAGAAGACGGAGAAGAAAAAAAATCAACTGTCTAGATATCACCTGCCGCCATCTGTTGCTGTATTGATGAAGTAAAAAATAATTCATTTTGTAAAAATCTATAATCAATTCGAACAATAAAATGGCGAAGGAAATTTAAACAAAGACAAACAAACTCTCTTCCTATCACATAGTTTTTTTCTAATGAATTTAAGTCGTGCTGTAGAAAAGATCCTTTTTTCATAGTATTTAAATGATTTATATGCTCATTAGTAGCGCCAACTAAATGCATATTCAGTTGTGTTTTCAATTACTTTTTTACATTAAAATAAATTGTCAATTTCATATGCTCAAATGTTTTATGGTAGAATTTATTCCGGCTAGAATTGCTGAAAAAAAGGGGCGAGCGAGCGAAGCCAGCTGTGACAGCGTAGCGGTCTCAATGTGAATTGCTTCGCAATTTACGGGGGGTTGGCGAGCGTTAGCGAGTAGGCGGCTGAGCCCCCTAGTATCATATGTTAGATCAATTACACTAATGGGGAAAGTTGTGTTTTGTCTTGATCCCTATTTAAATCATAAACACTGGCATAACACTCATGGAAATAGACAGCGTGATAGAATGCATTAGTATTACAATGATGTTTACTTTACAAATAGCTTCTTCTCTAAATTACCATTACACAAATATAGTTCTCAATTATTCTGTGGACACTTTTTTAAGTTACATGAAATAAATGATATTGTTCAAAACAATTTTTATTGTTTTGGAATTACTTTGGATATAAAATGACTGAAAATATTTAGTAAAGATGTTCTAGTACAGAAAATAACATATATTCATTAAAGATGGAAAATATACGCAAGTAAATCTTCTATTTTTTTATGTGTATTGAAACAAGGAAGAAAAATCATGCGTCAAGCATAGATTATGTAACATTTTCCATCACTTCCAAAATAGCTTTACAAATCTATTTCGTCTAATAAGGTAAAAGATGATATCTAATTAAACAATTGGAAAACGAATAATATATTTTAAACCCCAATTTTAGGAATTAACAACAATATTTGGAAAAATATTCGCATTCTTGTGTGCAGCCCGGTATATGATCTGTAGTTGTGTATATATATACTACAAAGAATGCTAAATTTGAGTTCAGTTAGAAAACGCAGAGCACAGTTTAAAATTCCCCTTCATTTCCGTCAATAAACGGAAATGTACTCGAAAACTTTTGTGCTACTCTGTATATGATCTGCAAAAATTATACACACCAAATAATAGACAAAAATGAGTTAAAGTTAATAACGCTTTCCGCAACTGAAAACGCACTTCCAGCGATTATTGCTAGCAGACAGTACCAAATTCTTTTGTGTGTCCCTGTAAATGAGCGATGAATACTATACACACAATATTCTATAGTAAGCCTCTTGTAATGCACCTTAGTGATATATATCAATTTAAATATGTTTGAAATAGGGAAAAATTATTAAAATAAACCACAAGCGATTTTTCTCCATAGACCGTAATGTAACGGAATTCTTTTGAGAAACCCTGTAAAGGAACTATAAGTGCAATGCATACCATATTCTATACTAAGCCTGTTGTAATGCACCTCAGTGATATATATGAATTTCAATATGTTTGAAATCGTGTAACATCATTAAAATAAATCGCAAATATTTTTTCTCTGAATTCTTTTGAGTGTCCATGTAAAAAATCTAGAAATGCTACACACTCATTTTTCGATACCGAGCATATCACAATAAACTTTAGTAATATATATATATGAATTGCATGGCAATCCAAATATATTTTCACGAGTTAGTGCACGGACGGACAGACAGATAGACAGACATACAGACAAACCGAATTCATAAACACGTTTCAACTATGTTGGAAAGTGTTAAAAAGGACACAACTATAGTTTTGAGAGCAATTAATTTTACCAAAACACGTTTTTATCCTTGCTCTGTAAAAAAAAACAAATGTTTCGTAATCTACAGAAATATCATATACCCACGAAAAAATATATAGAATAAACACTTCTCAATTACTCATGAATTTGATAAGCGTTTATTATGATTAAAAACTTTAGAAACTAATATATTTTAGTAATTTAAAGAATCATTTATTAAAACAATGTTTCATTGACTGCCACTAATTTTCGGAAACGTTGCCGAGTATTTCTTTTAGCAGAGTTGCCAAGTCTCCGGATTTTTGTACACCAGTAATTTTTTAGAGAAAATGTTGTTCTCTTAAATCTCAAAATGTTCTGATTAAATAGAACAACATTTTCCGTTACTAAATTACCCCTTTAACGGACATTGGTTTCCCTATGAAACCACAAAATTTTAATTACGAAATTCAACAATGACAGCAGAATTTTAATAGAAATGTTGTCCTTTTATTGTGTATGTGAAACATCGTTTTTTTTTTATTATTATATACAAATAAATTTGTTTATAATTACCGGTGTCAATCTTTTATTTCAACATTTTAGCAATTGAAGTGCTTTATCCGTTAAAGGGTTACTGGTATCAAAAAAGCAGGAGACTTGGCTTTTCTGCTTTTAGTGTATTAACCCTTTCAGGGGCAGTGGTATGTTTATGAAACCACTTAATTTTAATTCCAAAACGCCACAGTGACACAAGAATGTTGCTAAAATCTTTTCCATTTAATATGTATGTGAAATATAGCCTTTTTCTTATTTACAAACAAATTTTTTTATAAATTCCGGTGCCAGTCATTTATTTCAACATTTTTGAAATATAGCCTTTTTCTTATTTACAAACAAATTTTTTTATAAATTCCGGTGCCAGTCATTTATTTCAACATTTTAGTACTAAAAGTACTTTGCCCGTGAAAGGGTTAATCAGTTCTCTCAAACTGGAATAACGGTTTTAAAGAGGTTATTTATTCTCCATAAAAGATTCTCTGCTGCGTAATTGAATTTATACTTGCCAGAGTGACATAATAATATATTAACTTTAACGTCAATGTTAATGCTGTTAATTTATCATGTTTGGCTCTAAAACTGATTGGTTGAACATGAAAATGTTTGCTTTAGTATTGACAGCATCCTGAAAATTGATATTCCGCTTAGAGAAAGCTGTTTAACCCATTAACGTTCATTGGTTTCCCTGTGAAACCACAAAACTTTAATTACGATATTCAACAATGACAGCAGAATTTTAATAGAAATGTTTACCATTTCTTATATATGTGAAATATCGCTTTTTTTCATATATAGAAATAAATTTGTTTATAATTTCTGGTGTCAGTCATTTATTTCAACATTTTAGCAATTGAAATGCTTTATCCGTTAAAGGGTTAACCCTTTCAGGGGCAAGCACTTGTGCTCCTGTAACGTTGAATTCCCGCCGGAATTTAGGAAAGAATTTGGTTCAAAATAAGAATAAGCAATTTTTCAACCTTTTTCTTGCCAAAGTTAAAAAGTAAAATTTAATTAAAAGATTCTGGTTTGAATCGGATTAAAATTAGGTGGTATATAATATGTACCATAGCCCCTCAAAGAGTTAATGCTCTACAAAGACAACTCGGAAACATTTCCAAAGCAGTGACATAAAATGAAACTTTGTTTTTATAAACTCGTCTTTAAATCCAAAAAGCATATTGGTTTCTGAGATTTCTAAAGATAGAGAGCGCTCTTCGGAATCATTAGTAAAACGGATGAGGTTATTGCATATTTTGGTTCGTGAATATATTATATTTACCTGAATTAAAAAACATCTGTCTTTTTTTACAGTGTGCATCAGAACGAACGTATACTTATAACGTGCTCAAGCAAGTATTAAATTTTTTAGCGGATTCTAATTCTACATTCATCTCCAGCAGCCGCTAGTGTTAGCAGAATGCAGTGAGTTGTGCAAGCATATGTCGTGGAAGAAAAATACTTACTAGTAATTTATAGATTCTAAACTTTATCTCATTGATATTACAATAACAGGCATTATATTTAGATTAATATTTAATAGTTTCTCTTTGTGAATTTTCTGGTTCACACTTTTTCATTTTCCAGCATGCAAAACACTATGTCGTAAGAGGGGATTTTTAACATGGGAAATTTCTTCCATCCATCTCTTCAGGCTTAATATATAAACGCTTTGATGTGAATGAATAAGTACTCTCTCTTACTATTACCTGATGGTGAGAGCAGATAATTAATTATGCTCGAAATTATAGATGTGCACTTTATCCATTATATGGAGGAAAAGTAAGATTTACTTCCGTATAGGTTCATGTAGAAGATTAGTCAATATGATATTGCCACTTAAATGGTAAAATGTTTTTATTTGTTATTTATGTATACATTTACAAACGTATGTTGATGACAGTGGGTATAAATTTGACATCTTATACAAAGTATTTTCCAATCCTATTCAAATGTTAATATAATTTTGACTAAAGGCTTTCCATTTACGTGCTATTATAATTTTTCTATTGCGCGGAAAATTCTATCATTTAATTATTAAGTATTGATTCTGAAATCTAATGTCTAGTAATTAACGGGTGGAATTTTCCGGTACGAATTGATTTTCCCAACCGGCACACATTTTCTGGACAACCCAATATTTATATTTATTTTAAGTCAATTCAGTTTTAACCCCTTCAGCGTCGCTATATTTTTGTGTAGGCTACTTTTTAAAAATTTCAAATTGTTTGATTGCCACCACTTTTTTGAAGCAGAAATATTCACCTTATTTAATGGCTGATAAAATGATGCGATAATAAAGCTAATTTCACTCTTTTAAAAAACTGGTGGAAATTAAAGAATCTGAATTTAAAAAAAGTAGAATACAGAGCCCGTGAATATCACGGGCGCGAGAATTATGGGGTTAAGTCAATTTTACTTTTTACAGTTGTCTGGTCTTCGTCTTTCGGACAGTGTTACGAATTTTGGGATTTTTTTTTTTACTCATAACACCTACCAGGAATTACGAATAATAATTTTCGCTATTTTTTAATGAAACACATTCGGCGATCTGACGACGCAAACATTATTATTCGAATTTTCTGGTATATATTTCTAATAAAAAAAAATCTTGCTAAATTCACAACACTGCTTCCGGTTTCCAACTATCGTTAGGTAGAACAATTGGCACGGAATTTAAATATATTTTTATGATACACATGTACTATGATGTACTCAAGTACAATAATTATATTTTTTTAATAATCATCGTGTCATGTGTGTTTTTAAGGAGTTATAAAAGACCTAATATGTCATCACATGATCTCTGAGAAAATGTCTCAATTTTCTAGAATATGTAATTACGTTTCCCAAAGAAAAAAATATTCTTATTTTTATTCTGGTCGATGTATCAAATATATTTGTTTTACAAAAACAAGCAAAAAACTGAAATAATTTTTGTCTATGATTTTAAAATATTTCTTATAGTATATTATTATTTAAAAAATACTGCAAGAATAAATAATAAAATACTATTCTATACAGAAATTTACATATATAGAGAAATTTACATATGATGAGTATTGTGCAATGTATGTCTATAATTTGCATAATCCAAAACAGTGCATGTTATTATATCAAACAAAGTTTTGTAATACTTGTTGTTTAATCATATGGAGTAGTAATGAAATACAAGAAGTACTGAAGATTGCATAGCTACAGATTACATGTAATCATAGATGAAAACATTTTGGACCGGCGATATTTGCCCATACAGTGTATGTACATTCCTACAAATAGTTATTTTTCACACTTTTGTAAAATTATTCTTATGGGAAGTTTAGGTTTAAAAAATACAGCTCTGTTAAGAAGATAGAAAATTCCATATATTGAACATCAAATTCCCATTTTTAACTTGAAATAAGACAACGTAGATACATTTATTATATAATTTACATTTGACTGTATTAAGTGAAAATACAAAAATACAGTTTTAAACCTTTAAAACTGTTTACGATGTTGAAAACAGATGTCAAAAATTCCTTAGTGCTTTCAGCTAAACATTAGCCAGAAAAACGATTTTCGAAGAACAGGAATAACCTTATTTAACTAGTTTTATCCTCTGATGATGGCTAATGTTTATCTGAAAGAGCTAAAGAATTTTCGACCTCTGTTCTTAACATCGTAAATGGTTTTAATGTTTTAAAACTGCATTTTTGTATTTTCACCTATTACAGAAACAATTAAATTATATAATTAATGTGTCGATGAACAAAAATACAGTTTTAAACCATTAAAACTGTTTACGGTGTTAAAAACAGATGTCAAAAAATCCTTAGTGCTTTCAGCTAAACATTAGACAGAAGAACAATTTTTGAAGAACAGGAATAACCTTATTCAACTAGTTTGATCCTCTGATGATGGCTAATGTTTATCTGAAAGAGCTAAGGAATTTTCGTCCTCTGTTCTTAACATCGTAAATGGTTTTAATGTTTTAAAACTGCATTTTTGTATTTGCACCTGTTACAGAAATAATTCAATTATATAATTAATGTGTTTAAGTTTTGTTGTTTAAAATGCAGTTCTAGTTAACTAATAGGAGAATTACTCTTTTAATGTCTTCTAAGGTTAAATTTTTACAGTTTGTCTGAACTCATAAAATTTCATTCTTTAAGTTAAGTGTTATTAAGTGTTCAGATAATTAATCTTCATAAACGTTACAAGGAAACTCTAAACAAGTAATCAAAGTAATCGTGAATATATATAAAAAAGTAAGTGAAAGGGAAATCTTGGGCTAAAAATCGCTAATTGTCGTTACCTTGCCAATTTCTACAAAATTCTGTGATTGCCTTATGTGTTCCGTATCTTTTCAAGAACAGTCGTCTTAATTATAGGCCTCTGCGCTGACACAAATTAACGGCTATCGTAGACGGATTTGATGCAGTCTTTGTGCGGTCTCTTTAGATACCAGTAATTTCTAAAAGTATTGCTGTCCTTATTTTTATGCCATTAGATAAGGCACAATATACTTGCAAAATTAACCGCACGTTGTTGTAAATGTCATCTTTGTTTTGGATAGTTTTGAAGCCGTATACTTGTGTTAATTCACATTGTTTTAACAAGAACATAGTTATTGATATATTACTCGTTGATATATGATTCATGCTTCAAATTTATTTAAAAAATCCTCAAAAATCGATAAATTGAACCTAGCGATAATGGGGACACATTTGTGCTTTAGTTCTGAAAATATCCTCTAATTGCTTGAAAATGATTTATTTTTTATTATTTTATGAAATTTTCTGCTTTACGGAATATAATGTTAATAGATACACTTTACAATCTTTTGAATTTATTACAGAAAAATAAATAAAACAAATATATAGTATATATAGTTTATAAAAAAATAATGACAACACATATAGAATGGAGGAGTGTCGAGTGAAACAAAGAGTCATTAATATCTCTTCGGTAGAAAACATTAAATGCATATAAAAATATAACTATTTTTATTTATCTATACAAATAAAATAATTATTTGACACGTTATAAATGTTATAAATCTTGAGAATATATTACATCTAAGATTTTGGGGGTTTTCTTTTAAGAAATGTTCAGAGTGGGCGACGAAACACCGCCTTCACCAAAATGAGCCGACCTGACATTAGAAAAATGTATAACATTTTTGTCATTGCAATTGTTGAATTGCAATCATTTTGTTATTTAATACCGAAATTTGAGAAAATTAGACGAAGATTATTATTCGAAAATAATAGTGATACAAAATTGCAGAAGGTTACATAGATTGCCTAATTTCAGCGAGGATGGTGCTTTGTGGCTCACCCTGTAGAATTCGGCTCACATTCGCCTGAAAAAATCCATTCATGTTGTCCAGTTATCTAGTCTTCTTATCCTTACTGGGTTTTATACCAGCAAATTATACCCTGGGTTCATACGGTTTTTACATTTATGATAACATCCTGTTAAAAATACTACATAATCTTATTTACTTTTTCTTGTCGGAAAAAGTATTCGTACCGGAAAAAATTAGACAAATTTATGAAAAACAATTTAGATTTGCAATAGTAATTGTGTTAATTGTTTTTCTCTCATCATTGATCTAGAAAATAAGCATTTCTGCGGAAATGTTTAGAAGGACGAAAAATAAGTTTTTGCGCCGTCTTGGTGGTTTCATTTTCACACTTCTTTAATAATGTGAGTGTGATCCATAGATTATGTGCACTTAAATAGATTTTTGGGTAATGTGTTTCTGCTAGTTTGTCTCAAAATGTTAAATCATAGTTAACAAATGTTACTACTTGTTTTAAATTTTTATATATTATGAATGAAGAAAATATTAAAAAATATTCCAATTGTATTTACAAAAAGAAACTTTAAAATATCATTTGAATTGATATATAATAAAACTAATTACATAATATAATAACTACATAAATAAAACCTAAAACTAATCCTACAATGTTTACTGAAAAATATATTTTATATTTTTTCTAAGTAAAACATGTCTTAAATCATTTTTAAAATAAATTAAAATACGTTTAATTTAATTATGAGCTCTCATGCGTTAAAAAAAATGCATTCGCACTTGTTCCTTTATTGATTTAAACCAAGGTATCGTAATACTAGCATATGATATCACGCTAATGATCAATTACACTAATGAGGTTAGTTGAGTTTTGCCTTGATCGTTATATAAGTCAAAAGGAGTCGTGTATCACTCATGGAATTAGACAACATGCTAAAATACATTAGCAGTACACTGATTCTTACATTGCAAATAACTTCTTCTATAAATTACCATTGCACAAATACAGTTCTGAAATATTTTGCAAATTATTTTTTAAATTATAGGAAAAGAATTGGGTTTATAAAAATAATTTTCATTGTTTTCGAACTATTTCTGGTATAAAATGAGTGAAAATATTTAGTAAAAATGTTCTTATACGGCGATTAATATATAATACACACACACAAAAAAAAAAGAAAAAAAGAAAAAAAAAGAAAGAAAAAAAGGAAAAAAAATTGCTGTTTACTTTGTTACCATAGACGTTATCATAGCACTAACAAATGGCCCGTTATTTAAATACCCGTTTTATCTATACAGTCTATACTAATAAAAGAAACTTTTGCTCTGTGTGTGTGTCTGTTGGCGATGGCTAGGAAAATCTAGCCCACCTAGAAGGCTAGAAATTTAGATTTAGGTAGTCCAAATCTTCTCCTAGTGCACCATTACGTCAGAATTTTAATATTTTAATTACTTTCTGAAATATTAATTAAAATACATAAATAACTCTCATTAAAAATAAGCTTTTTTTCTTTTGTTGGTTGGTTGTGTAGAATTTCTTCTCAGAACACATTAAATAAATCAGAGTAACGATGCATAGATAAGGACTTATAACGAAATAGTGCCAACATGGATTGCAGTTACCTGCATATAGCCAAGCTAATGTAGCGCCATCTACTCACGGCAAATTACACAAACGCCACCTGTTTAAGACATTTTCAGGCACGTTTTTCTTCATTATAATTATCTGGGTTTACGATTTTTTTAAAACAAGACATATATTATTATGATAAAGACTATTAATACAGAAAACATTATTTAACAGATTATTTGCTATATATTTGCGGGAATGGCGAGGGGTAGGGGTCTAATTGCATTTAACTATTTTAACATTTTTAGCTTCACCCGTAGCTTTTAATTATTGTTTTATTTACAGAATACCGCTATTTTAAATCTCAGTTTCTCAGTAATATCTCAGTAATAATGTTCCGAACTTATCCATTTAGTTCCATTTTTACTAAATTATCGTAAAAATCAGCATTCATTTGCTTCAAGGTGTATTTCTAAAAATCAATTACCAGTATTTCCGAATAATTGCCTAAGCCAAATTTCAAATTAAGTTCCTTGCTTAACCAAATGAATCAATCTTTAAAGATGTATAGTGATCCTCATAAATAGTTATTTGCCGAAGGTCACTTGAACATCCGCCACCCGCATCCCACCCCCCTCCGGGGCCCCCCGTTCAAAGTGTTCTCTAACTATTCCCCGTTTCCATATCTCAGCAACTATCTTTCCGATTTCAACGCAAGTGATTCCAAACATTATAATTAACTTAATAGTCACCCTTTATAACGTTAAACTGAATTTATGAGTAGCGTTTACCACTATTTTGAATAATAGTTTATTCCAAATTTCTAATTAAGCTCCTAGCTTAACCAAACGAATGAATTTTTAAAGATGCATAGTGGTTGTCCTAATTAGTCATTTGCTGAACGGCACTTGAACATCCACCCCCCCGGATCCCTCCTTCAAGGTTTTTTACCTAACTATGCCCCGTTTCCATATCTCAGCAACTATCTTTCCGATTTCAACGCAAGTGATTCCAAACATTATAATTAACTTAATAGTCACCCTTTATAACGTTAAACTGGATTTATGAGTAGCGTTTACCACTCTTTCCGAATAATAGTTTAAGCCAAATTTGTAATTAAGTTTCTAGCTTAACCAAACAAACGAATATTTAAAGATGCATAGTGGTCCTCCTAAATAGTCATTTACTGAAGGGAACTTGAACATCCCCTCCCCCCCGGCCCCTCTTTCAAAGTTTTTTCTCTAACTATGCCCCGTTTCCGTATCTCCGCAACTATCTTTCCGATTTTAACGCAACTGATTCCAAACATTATAATTAACTCAATAGTCACCTTCTATATCATTAAAGTAAATTTATGAGTAGCGGTTACCACTATTTCCGAATAATAGTTTAAGGCAAATTTGTAATTAAGTTCATAGCTTAAGGAAACGAACGAATTTTTAAAGATGCATCGTAGTCCTCCTAATTAGTCATTTTTTGAAGGACACTTGAACATACCCTTCACCCGGCACCTCACTCACGATTATTTTCTCTAACTGTGCCTTATTTCAATAACTCGGCTTATAATGTTCCCATCTTCTCGAAACCAGCTCGATTTTGTCGCACGCCTACTATACAGTACCTTAGGCAACGTTGACCTGTCTCAGAGGTTCTTTCCGAAAGAGGTTCCTCCCCTGGCGGTGGAAGGGTGAAGTAAAAGATTTTCCGGAAGATGCGAGCCTGCCCGGTATACGGTGTTGAAGCCATCGGAGACCTTGGCCAGAGTTTCGTTTTTTTAACAGATTTGAGTTTATTACACGGGTTCGGGCAACGCCGCGCGTGTCAGCTACTATAAAATAAATAAATAAATAAATAAATAAATAAAAATCTTCTTTTTAGAGTTTTTTTGCAAATACTGTAGAAACCTACTCCGAAGGTTATTGCTATTTCAAACGTCTTAGATACTTACAACGATAATCTTTCTTCGAAATCACTGGTACTCAAAAAAGCGGACGGTTTGGGAGCCCGGTTATCTTCTTTCTTTGTACTTAATTTTGACTCTAAACCAAAATAAAATATGAATATATTTGTTGAAAAAATAGTGTTCAAGTCTCCACTTTTTAACACTTTTGAAAAGTGTTTATGAATTCGGTTTGTCTGTCTGTATTCTGTCTCTCTGTCTGTCCGTACTCTAACTCGCAAAAATATACTCGGATTGTCATAAAATTGATATACATTACTTATATTTACTATGACATGTTCGATAATGAAAATGAAGTGTGTAACACTTACAGTTATTTTACAGGGTCACTCAAAAGAATTCCATTACATTACGGTCTATGGGGAAAAATCATTTGTGAGTGAAGTTACATATTCATTTTAATGATGTTACACAATTTCAAACATATTTAAAATTAAATATATTTCTGAAGTTCACTACAAGAGGCTTACTTTAGAATATGGTGCTCACAGCACTTGTTGTTTCTTTACAGGGACAATCAAAACAATTCCCTTATATTACGATTTATGGTGAAAATCATTTACGGTTTATTTTAATAATGTGTCACAATTTCAAACATATTGAAATTGATATATATATATATCACTGAAATACATTACAAAAGGCTTACTAAGGGATATTGTGTGTATAGTATTCGTTCATTTACAGGGACACACAAAAGAATTATGTTAAAGTATTGTATGTTAACAATAATCATAGTCTGAGAGCTAGTGTGCCGCAAGTTCTGTATGTACGTACGTATGTATGTACGTAAAGCGATAACTCTTGGTAGAAATATCCGATTTGCTTCAAATTTTGTATATAGGTTCATTCTGATAAGGCGGTTCCCTGATTAGTTTTGGGGGTTCATTGGTTAAGTATAAAGGTGGGAGACGGGGGGTTAATTCCACCCACTTAATTTAGACAAATGATTTTTTCATGCAAAACTATCCGAATTGCTTCAAATTTTGGGTACGAGTTCATTGTGATAAGGCGCTTCCCTGATTAGTTTTGAAGGTCCATTGGTTAAGTATAAAGGTGGGAACGGGGGACTAATCCCACCCCCTTAATTTAGATAAATGGGTTTTTCATGCAGAATTATCCGATTTGCTTTAAATTTTGTATATATGTTCATTGTGATAAGGCGAAGCCCTGATCAGTTTTGAGGGTTCATTGCTTAAGTATAAAAAAGGGGAACGGGGTGCTAACCCCCTCTTAAATTAGAAAAATGGGTTTTTCATGCAGAATTATCCGCTTTGCTTCAAATTTTGTATACGGGTTCATTGTGATAAGGCGCTTCCCTTATTAGATTTGGAAAATCATTGGTTAAGTATAAACGGGGGGGGGGGATGGTGTAGCTAATATTTCCCTTAATTTAGATAAAAGGGTTTTTCATGTAGAATTATCCAATTCGCTTCAATTGTATAATATACAATTAATGTGAATAACCTGTGAGCTCAATTCCGCCAGTTTAACTGGACACTTGTCTTTTTATTACTTATATTTTTTGAAGAACCTTCTTTTTTTACATTCTCAATATCTTCTCTTAATTTGTATATTTACCAACCTACCGGTGTTTTCAAATCATAAAAATATAATTTGAAACAGTAAAAAATATTTAATGAAAGGTTTTTTGTTTCTATGTGTTTAGTTAATGACGGTTTTAATTAAATATAATTTCCGGTTTTATTTGACACGATAAAACAAAACAAAACAAAAATGGACGGTTGTCAAGTGTGAATGTCATACATTATTGAGTCCATATTGAAATAGATTGGAATTCAATGGGTTCAATTAAATGAATTAAAAAATAAATAAGAATAGAAAAGCTCTATTTGTTTGAATTCGCGTATTTTGTTTAGTTTCGTTGTATTTTGTTTTAGAACCTCAATCGCCTCATTGCCGAAAATATTCTTTCACGTGCCATAAGTGGCACGCATGCCATAGGTTCTGGAGTGCATTGACGTTTTTTGACGAAAATTCGAGAAAGGGAATTTAAAATGTGCTATGCATTTCCTAACTGAACTAAAAGTTAGCATTCTATGTAGTATATATACAAATCTATAGTTCATATATAGGGCTGCACAAAATAATTCGGATATTTTTCCGAATATTATTCGTAATTCCTGAAATTGGATTTTTAAACATGTTATGCGTCTTCCAAAACCCCGGGATTGAACTTATTCTCTAAAGCGAAAGCTCGGTTCCCGGGGTTGTCATCCCTTGACATCCCTTGTTTACTTAGATGCCATCTTTAACCTTATTAAACAGTAATGACTACCTCAAGGGATTTCAACAACTGAACAGCGAACCCCAGAGCTACTACCAGTAGTTTTGTAGAATACACCTTATTTCATTGCAGAATTTGGATTAACCAGTTGCAATTAAATAAGGCGAAAATTACGCTTAAAATTTACTAGTATTTCTGTAACCCACTATTGTGTTTATGAAAGACTTTGAACTACATTATAAACTTGTTCCTTATTTCGTCTTTGTATTTTTATAACTAATGAATTAACGAAAAAATTGTCGAAAAATTATTTTTTTAATAGCTTATAATAAAATTTGATTCTTTAGAAACATTAAAAAAATCGCTCTAAATAAAACAATCTGAGCTCTTTTTATATGACCAAGAGGTAATTTTA
Organism: Maratus michaelseni; assembly: GCA_963931845.1. Classification (NCBI taxonomy): domain Eukaryota; kingdom Metazoa; phylum Arthropoda; class Arachnida; order Araneae; family Salticidae; genus Maratus; species Maratus michaelseni. The sequence continues at coordinate 81,146,806 of OZ007598.1, forward strand.
TCTTCAAAGTCAATTTTCTAAAAATACTGATTTTAGGTATTGCTCCCATGATTTCTAAGAAATGTTTGATAGATTTTAGGAAATTTTGATTGAAGCTATAAACTTTATAGATGCCAAAATGACCTCTATTGTGTTCATTTGAGTAAGAAATTTAGAATTTATGACTGCTTTTTATAAAAAAAAATTATTATTTTAAGGATTTATTTATTTTTTCTCAAGTTACATTATAATTTTTCCAGTGTAGGTCATTCTAAGAACGTATTATATCGGTACGCAATAAGAAAAATTGTCTCACTGTGACAGTTCAATTATGAGAAGACTTGCATGAAAAAAGCATATAAAGTGAAATAATTTATTTAAAAGTCATTCAAATTAAATTGAATCCCTTATAGATATCGAGACTTTTTTTCCGCAAATTTAATTGTTAGAATATATCTCTTTTAATGTGTTTTAAAATTTCATTTCCAACAGTTAATTAGATGTAGAGTTATTGCAATGTATATTAGGGTCAGTTTTACATGTAATTTGTCAGTTTAAAAGGTACTCACACAGACAGCACCAGTCGTTTCTATAGCGTTGACAATAAGTCAGAACTGTTGAAAATTGGTTACGTTGTTTTATGGCCGTTGAAAAATATACTTTACATCGCAATATTTTAGACTAAAAAAATTGGAAATTTAATTCGTCATAGAAAATACTTTTAAAAAACGTTGTTTTATTTTTACGGTAATTCTGTTACTCCTCTTGATGTTTTAAAATAGGTTTTTTAAACCTTTCCGGCACAGTGGTCCCACTCCGGGCACACCTAATTTTAATTCCAAACTTGCATTCGGCACCAAGAATATTTTAATAAAATTTTGTTTCTATAATGAAGCTTAAAATAAGGAGTTCATATTTTCTAAAAAAGTCATTTGTAAATTCCGGTGTCAGTCAGCAATTTCTCATTTTACAGAGAGACTCTGTCTATGCCGGAAAGGGTTAATCGTTTTCTGTTTTTCTTTGCTTCAACCCGAAAGTGTGATTTTTCAATTATGTAATAGATACTGTCAGTTTTTCCAGACTATTTTTCCTATTTTTTTCTTAAGTTTTTTTTAAGAAAAATTTTTATAATTTTTTTTAATTAAATTATTTTTTTATTAATTTTTTTCCTAACTGAAAAATTCATTAAAATAACCTTGGATCTCCTCAAATCATTTCGGAATACTCCGCGTGATGGGAATTTCTTTTCGCGCCATTCCTTTCAACCATAATCCCTTAATCAAGATATCAAAGAAATTAAAATCCTTTAATTTTCTTTCTTAGATTAAATTTATTTGGACAACATTTTTACTAATTGTTTAGCATCCTATTCCTATTAACATAATTACATATTATAAGAACATATATTTATCTATAAATTGGTATGTAGCAATTTAAATTGGATACTAATACAGAATTCGTTCACCTCGGGGAGTTTACGGGGTTTGAATAACAGGATTTTCATAAAATAATGGTCGTCATATCTAAATACAGATTCCCCCCCCCCCCTTAAATAAAGCAAATATTATTTTACGAAAATTCTGGTATTTTTTCTCTGAGACGTACGAACGCTGTAAAACTTTTAATAAAGACTTATTTAAAACAGAATTTACGAAAAATATATCTTTTTAGGTCTTCTTGTAGAATGCCCTGTAATGCTAAATAAAGTGTTTTATGCCAGTAGTAGTCTAAAATGGATTTATTTCGTATACATTAAATACCAGAAAATAATATATATAAAAACTTCCTGTGACTTTTTAAGTGGTCTCAGGACTCTTAAACCTACAAAATTTTCGATTTTATTATTTTTTTATATATTAAACTTCTATCTTTTCTGAACATTTTAGTGTAAATGTTTTCTTGAAATTCCCATTAGAACAGACGTTATGGCTTTTAGAATTATACCCACTCAAAGCTGAAGCATACTCAAAGCTGAAAGAAAACATTTTTCTCAAATTGATATTTTTGGGCATAATGCGCATATCTCAAAAACTTATCAATATTTTTTCACGAAATTTTCCAAAAATATTTGTCATGTTAGTCTACATAAATTGAACCTAAAATTTCATTTTTATTATTAAAAAAAAAATATTTTTTAAGTGGTTATAATGTTGAAAATTTTAAAAATTTGTATTAGCTCAATACAACTTTGCATTAAAAATATAAAATTGCTTTAAATACAAATTTATTTAGGTTCAGTGTAATTATTACAGTATAATTAGGCTCCAAAATTTTTATTCTAGATGCAAAAATTATTTTGGTAATCGTGCGCGTAAGCTGTCCTGTCAATTTTGTGTTCGACAAATGTCTGACAGTTTGAAGCCCTCTATAAATATTAATTATGTATCTTGTAACTTTTTAAATATGTGAAATGAAAGAACACGCTTATATCTTTTCATCCCAATAAAAAATGTGTTTTTAAATCATATACATTTGAAGATATTAAATGTTAAAAATGGTCATTTTGTTTCATTTTTTCCTATTTTAAGAGTCCTGAGACCCCTTAAATCGAAAACTTTATGTTTCCGATGTTTTTCTCTGTTATGTTTATGCGAATGTAGACTGTTTGCAAGAAAATGCCTAGAAATATGAAGAAACTTCTTAGACAGTTGAATGGAAATGTTGCGATTTCTATTGATATAAGTACAGCGCCTAGAATACATAGTGTGGAAAACGATTTTACCGTTTTTTATTCAAAATTTTCGAATTCAAACCTGAAATTCTGAAACAAGAATTTTTACTTTAAGAAATCCCGAAATAGCTGCCATTAAGTAAGGAAAAAACATTATAGGAAATTTCTGGTGTGAATGCGAAATTTCGGAATTTAAAAAAAGCCAAACTGGTAATGCTTTAAAAAGTGCTAAAAAATTGTATCCAATAAATGTACAACGTTGCTGAAAATAGTAGGATGGGTTCGCAGCGCCATCTGCTAGCTCTTGACATTGTATTAGAATGTTTCGGCTGGTGGTAAGTATTTTAAATACTTAAATTATATCATTTTCTCCTCTGACTTAGTGATTTTTATAAGTTTTTTTTTAAATTATGAAAGCATGGCTAAAAAACGTGATACGCATTTTTTTTTGTCTTTGGTTGCAACATTATCGTAGGCAGGGCCTGATTACCAACGGGGCACACTTCCGCCAGTAAAAAAAAATTGAAATAGTTCCTTTATTCATGGTGGTAATTTTGCATCAATAGGGCGTTTTAATAAGACGAAAATTTCTATTAAATTTTACTGGTGTAAGTGTGCCCCGTCGGTAATCATGCCCTGCCTACGATAATGTTGCAACCAGAGACAAAAAAAATGCGTATCACGTTTTTTAGCCATGCTTTCATAATTTAAAAAAAAAAACTTATAAAAATCACTAAGTCAGAGGAGAAAATGATATAATTTAAGTATTTAAAATACTTACCACCAGCCGAAACATTCTAATACAATGTCAAGAGCTAGCAGATGGCGCTGCGAACCCATCCTACTATTTTCAGCAACGTTGTACATTTATTGGATACAATTTTTTAGTACTATTTTGTAGCCGGTTTCCACACTATGTATTCTAGGCGCTGTAATATAAGGTTATCAGATAAGAATTTTTTTATCAAAAGTTTCTGAAGAAGTCCGGCTATATATTTTTATTTGCTAAGAATTATCGTTCTTGGAAAGTTATTTACAGAATTTTGATGTATAGACCTGAATATGCATTTATATGTACTGCATGCAAACATGAATAAAACTAACTCTCTAATGTCTACTGAAAAATATATGTTACGTATTTTCGAAACAAAACACATCTTAAATCACTTTTAAAATGGATTTATTGATATAAGGTTATCAAATAATTTTTTTTTTTTAATCTAAAGTTTCTGAAGAAGTTCATCTAAATATTTTTATTTGCTAGGAATTAGCGTTCTTGGAAAGTTATTTATAGAATTTTGATTTATAGAACTGCATATACATTTATATATACTGCATGCAAACATGAATAAAACTAACTCTCTAATGTCTACAGAAAAATATATGTGATAAATTTTCAAAACAAAACATATCTTAAATCATTTTTAAAATGAATTAAGACATGTTTAATTTAATTATTACCTCGTATTTGTTTTAAAAGATGCATAAAAAGACGTATCTTTATTGATTTAAAATTTATTTACTCAAAACAGGATACATTAATACTGGCATCTATATACAGGGTGTAACTGAAATGCTTCAACAAACTTTGAGGGATGATAGTACTCATGAAGATGAACAAAAAATGCAATAGAACACGGGGTCGCAATTGACATTTAACTCTTTCAGGGACAGTGGTATGTCTAAAAAACCACTTAATTTTAATTCCAAAACGCCACAATGGCACCAGAATTTTGCTAAAATCTTTTCCAGTTAATATTTATGTGAAATATAGCCTTTTTAACACTTTCCAACTTAGTTAAAAAGTGTTTATGACTTCGTTTTGTCTGGCCCCAGAGTAAGGAGGTTTAAACAGAGAATCAACTCTCATAGACTTCAATGGTAACTTCTTTAACATGGGATTACACATAGACAGTGGCGCTAGCTGCGGATGACGCGAAAACTACAGCCGTAACAGAAGAGAGGTTGCTAAATAGAGCTATATATCGCTTTCTTGGCGACAAATGAGGGAAGGAAAGAAAAAAAAAAACGGCGACTACTTGCTGCTTGTTTTGGTTGGTTGATTTTAAGACGGTCGATTATCTATCTACGCGAATGAAAACAGATTTATTAATTTTAACATGTTCTGAAACAATCGGAATTCAACTTTATTTTAAAATAAGTGCTGTGGTAAAACAAAAATATTTTTTTTTCCAAGTTTGAAAGGAAAATTTTATTTTTTTAATTCTTCAAAATGTAAGTTGTGATTTATTTTCATGTGTTATTTTTGTTCTCGTTTTTTCAAGTTCCATAATGTTTGAAATATTTTATATATATTGAGTGTTGACATATTTGTGCGAAACGTCATGTTAAGGCTCACTGTGGAGACGCGAAATGTTTTTGGTTTCCGTCTGTCTGTTCGCCGTAAAAATGGTCCGATTAGGTTGATTTTTAGTAGGTATGTTGGCGAGGTATCCGGAATTAGCTGTATAGTTTTTGGTTAAATTTGGTTCATTCGTTCGGAAAATATAGAATATTTTTTTTAGGTCATAATGCTTTCTTATGGGGATGCAGACGATTCTTCAAATTTCATTTTTATCTGAAATGAAAATGGGATATTTGCGTAATGGATTTAGATGTAAAATTATTAATGCTAAATTTTCGATATGAATTTCCAATAGTTTTAAAATTTTGCTTATAAATTTAATAGAATTTAGAAATTAATTGCTTAAAATATTTGAAAATGTGTTTGCATCTGTTCGGGAAATATAAACATCTTACTTTCATATTTTTTACGATTTTTAAAATCATTTATTTTTACTTACCACTTTAATTTAAGGATTCTAATTTCTGGAACATTCGAAAAATTTTATATGCTTATAAACATGCATGCAATTGAAAAAATAATAATTGCGGATTGTACGAAGTTAAAATGATATTTAAAAAAAAATGATCTGCAGATTTACTAGTATAGGAAAAAAACATAGTACCATGTTTACATTGCGATAGAAATACGAATAAAATTTTATATAGAGAATTTTTTTTTAACATCAATGAGATTTATGGTATGGCAGTTATTTTAACGATAATATAAAGTCAAAATTTGTTAAAATTCTGCCAACACTGAATATATATAAAATATTTCATACATAATGGAACTTGAAAAATAAAAACAAAAATAACACATAGAAATAAACCACAACTTACCGATTCTTAGGAATAAAAAATAACTTTGACGTCTTGTTCTTGCAAACAATACACTCCTCTCTTCGTAGCATTTTGGAGAATTATAATCAACTATTTGATCTTCAAAGAATAATTTTAATAATAAGTATTAAACAAGATTCGAAAATCAATTTGCGAACGCCGAAAATTAGCACATGCGCAAATGACAACAGAAAGACGCCAAACAGAATAGGGTTACACTTAAACGGAAATCACGAAGATAAAAATCGCCAAAGCGATGATTTAGTTCTTATGTCATCCGCCGCAGTCGCCCTTTTCAGGCGAAGTTGATCTCTGTCTTACTCTGTGTGTCTGGCCGTATGGCCGTCTGGCCATCTGGCCGTCTGTCCGTGCTCTAACTCCCGTAATTTGCTCGGATTGCTCTGCAATTTTTATATGTTATTGTCGTTACCTATAGCATGTTCCCTGTTTCAACGGAAGTGTGTACCACTTATAGTTTTTTTACAGGGACACTCAAAAGAATTCCGTTACATTACGGTCAATGGGGAAAATCCTTTGCGATTTATTTTAATGATGTTACACAATTTCAAACACATTGTAATTGATATATGTCACTAAGGTGCATTACAAGAAGCTTAATATGGAATAGGGTGTGTATAGTACTCATAGTTACTTTACAGGGATAGTCAAAAGAATTCCGTTACATTACGTCTATGGAGAAAAATCGTCTGCGGTTTATTTAAATAATGTTTCACTATTTTAAACGCATTGAAATTTATATATATCACTAAGGTGCATTACAAGAGGCTTACTACTGAATATTGTGTGTATAGCAGTCATCGTTCATTTACAGGGACACACAAAAGAATTCTTTACTGTCTGTTAACAATAATTCCTGGAAGTGCAAAGTATTAAGTTACTGAACACGATTTTAAATTTTACTCACTTTTTGTCTATTAGGTGGTGTGTATAAATTCTGTAGATCATATACAGGGAATAACAAAAGTTCGCGAACACATTTCCGTTTATTGACAGAAACTCCAAAAGGAGAATTTTAAACTGTGCTACGCGTTTCCTAACTGAACAAAAATTTAACATCCTATGTAGTACATATACAAATCTATAGATCATATACAGGGCTGAATAAAAGTATTCGGATATTTTTCCGAATATTGCATATGATGGACATTCCTGAAATTATGTGTTTAAATATGTTATGCGTTTTCCAAATTGTTTACTTATATGTTATATTTCAGCTTATTAAACGGTATGATTTGTAAAATTATTTTGGAAGCGTTGGAAAGTGTTACATAATCTATGCTTGACGCATGATTTTTCGTGCTTGTTCTTATTTACAAACAATTTTTTTTGTAAATTCCGGTGCCAGTCCATTTTCAGACGCATTTTCTCTATTTTTATCCTTTAAGCCTTTTAGGGGCAAACTACTTTTAGTACTAAAATGTTGAAATAAATGAGTGGCACCGGAATTTATAAAAAAAATTGTTTATAAATAAGAAAAAGGCTACATTTCACATACATATTAAATGGAAAAGATTTTAGCAAAATTCTGGTGCAATTATGGCCTTTTGGAATTAAAATTAAGCGCTTTCATAAACATACCACTGCCCCTGAAGGGGTTAAACGTCATTTGCGATCCCATGTTCGATTGCATTTTTTGTTCGTCTTCATGAGTACTATCATCCCTCAAAGTTTGTTGAAGCATTTCAGTTACACCCTGTATATATATTTGTCTTATGTGGCGCGAAAATAGGGCTGAATTTGTAACTTATGGTTTGGCAACAACTGTAGTTTCCAGAGCTCAGACCAATGAACAGACTAGATTGTGTTAGATCAGTTCCGCCTCCGTCCAATATGGCGGTCAGTGTGAAAGCAGTGAAACCATAGAATGAAACTCAAACTAGCAATTATTAAAAATAAAATAACATGTACGTAATCCAAAGCGTCCGAGATGATTCCTCATTTTAATTATGAGCAATATCATTAATTTCAAATGAATTCTCAACTCTTATTTAGAATTCATTTACGAATTTCACTCATTCAGAAGACGGAGAAGAAAAAAAATCAACTGTCTAGATATCACCTGCCGCCATCTGTTGCTGTATTGATGAAGTAAAAAATAATTCATTTTGTAAAAATCTATAATCAATTCGAACAATAAAATGGCGAAGGAAATTTAAACAAAGACAAACAAACTCTCTTCCTATCACATAGTTTTTTTCTAATGAATTTAAGTCGTGCTGTAGAAAAGATCCTTTTTTCATAGTATTTAAATGATTTATATGCTCATTAGTAGCGCCAACTAAATGCATATTCAGTTGTGTTTTCAATTACTTTTTTACATTAAAATAAATTGTCAATTTCATATGCTCAAATGTTTTATGGTAGAATTTATTCCGGCTAGAATTGCTGAAAAAAAGGGGCGAGCGAGCGAAGCCAGCTGTGACAGCGTAGCGGTCTCAATGTGAATTGCTTCGCAATTTACGGGGGGTTGGCGAGCGTTAGCGAGTAGGCGGCTGAGCCCCCTAGTATCATATGTTAGATCAATTACACTAATGGGGAAAGTTGTGTTTTGTCTTGATCCCTATTTAAATCATAAACACTGGCATAACACTCATGGAAATAGACAGCGTGATAGAATGCATTAGTATTACAATGATGTTTACTTTACAAATAGCTTCTTCTCTAAATTACCATTACACAAATATAGTTCTCAATTATTCTGTGGACACTTTTTTAAGTTACATGAAATAAATGATATTGTTCAAAACAATTTTTATTGTTTTGGAATTACTTTGGATATAAAATGACTGAAAATATTTAGTAAAGATGTTCTAGTACAGAAAATAACATATATTCATTAAAGATGGAAAATATACGCAAGTAAATCTTCTATTTTTTTATGTGTATTGAAACAAGGAAGAAAAATCATGCGTCAAGCATAGATTATGTAACATTTTCCATCACTTCCAAAATAGCTTTACAAATCTATTTCGTCTAATAAGGTAAAAGATGATATCTAATTAAACAATTGGAAAACGAATAATATATTTTAAACCCCAATTTTAGGAATTAACAACAATATTTGGAAAAATATTCGCATTCTTGTGTGCAGCCCGGTATATGATCTGTAGTTGTGTATATATATACTACAAAGAATGCTAAATTTGAGTTCAGTTAGAAAACGCAGAGCACAGTTTAAAATTCCCCTTCATTTCCGTCAATAAACGGAAATGTACTCGAAAACTTTTGTGCTACTCTGTATATGATCTGCAAAAATTATACACACCAAATAATAGACAAAAATGAGTTAAAGTTAATAACGCTTTCCGCAACTGAAAACGCACTTCCAGCGATTATTGCTAGCAGACAGTACCAAATTCTTTTGTGTGTCCCTGTAAATGAGCGATGAATACTATACACACAATATTCTATAGTAAGCCTCTTGTAATGCACCTTAGTGATATATATCAATTTAAATATGTTTGAAATAGGGAAAAATTATTAAAATAAACCACAAGCGATTTTTCTCCATAGACCGTAATGTAACGGAATTCTTTTGAGAAACCCTGTAAAGGAACTATAAGTGCAATGCATACCATATTCTATACTAAGCCTGTTGTAATGCACCTCAGTGATATATATGAATTTCAATATGTTTGAAATCGTGTAACATCATTAAAATAAATCGCAAATATTTTTTCTCTGAATTCTTTTGAGTGTCCATGTAAAAAATCTAGAAATGCTACACACTCATTTTTCGATACCGAGCATATCACAATAAACTTTAGTAATATATATATATGAATTGCATGGCAATCCAAATATATTTTCACGAGTTAGTGCACGGACGGACAGACAGATAGACAGACATACAGACAAACCGAATTCATAAACACGTTTCAACTATGTTGGAAAGTGTTAAAAAGGACACAACTATAGTTTTGAGAGCAATTAATTTTACCAAAACACGTTTTTATCCTTGCTCTGTAAAAAAAAACAAATGTTTCGTAATCTACAGAAATATCATATACCCACGAAAAAATATATAGAATAAACACTTCTCAATTACTCATGAATTTGATAAGCGTTTATTATGATTAAAAACTTTAGAAACTAATATATTTTAGTAATTTAAAGAATCATTTATTAAAACAATGTTTCATTGACTGCCACTAATTTTCGGAAACGTTGCCGAGTATTTCTTTTAGCAGAGTTGCCAAGTCTCCGGATTTTTGTACACCAGTAATTTTTTAGAGAAAATGTTGTTCTCTTAAATCTCAAAATGTTCTGATTAAATAGAACAACATTTTCCGTTACTAAATTACCCCTTTAACGGACATTGGTTTCCCTATGAAACCACAAAATTTTAATTACGAAATTCAACAATGACAGCAGAATTTTAATAGAAATGTTGTCCTTTTATTGTGTATGTGAAACATCGTTTTTTTTTTATTATTATATACAAATAAATTTGTTTATAATTACCGGTGTCAATCTTTTATTTCAACATTTTAGCAATTGAAGTGCTTTATCCGTTAAAGGGTTACTGGTATCAAAAAAGCAGGAGACTTGGCTTTTCTGCTTTTAGTGTATTAACCCTTTCAGGGGCAGTGGTATGTTTATGAAACCACTTAATTTTAATTCCAAAACGCCACAATGACACAAGAATGTTGCTAAAATCTTTTCCATTTAATATGTATGTGAAATATAGCCTTTTTCTTATTTACAAACAAATTTTTTTATAAATTCCGGTGCCAGTCATTTATTTCAACATTTTTGAAATATAGCCTTTTTCTTATTTACAAACAAATTTTTTTATAAATTCCGGTGCCAGTCATTTATTTCAACATTTTAGTACTAAAAGTACTTTGCCCGTGAAAGGGTTAATCAGTTCTCTCAAACTGGAATAACGGTTTTAAAGAGGTTATTTATTCTCCATAAAAGATTCTCTGCTGCGTAATTGAATTTATACTTGCCAGAGTGACATAATAATATATTAACTTTAACGTCAATGTTAATGCTGTTAATTTATCATGTTTGGCTCTAAAACTGATTGGTTGAACATGAAAATGTTTGCTTTAGTATTGACAGCATCCTGAAAATTGATATTCCGCTTAGAGAAAGCTGTTTAACCCATTAACGTTCATTGGTTTCCCTGTGAAACCACAAAACTTTAATTACGATATTCAACAATGACAGCAGAATTTTAATAGAAATGTTTACCATTTCTTATATATGTGAAATATCGCTTTTTTTCATATATAGAAATAAATTTGTTTATAATTTCTGGTGTCAGTCATTTATTTCAACATTTTAGCAATTGAAATGCTTTATCCGTTAAAGGGTTAACCCTTTCAGGGGCAAGCACTTGTGCTCCTGTAACGTTGAATTCCCGCCGGAATTTAGGAAAGAATTTGGTTCAAAATAAGAATAAGCAATTTTTCAACCTTTTTCTTGCCAAAGTTAAAAAGTAAAATTTAATTAAAAGATTCTGGTTTGAATCGGATTAAAATTAGGTGGTATATAATATGTACCATAGCCCCTCAAAGAGTTAATGCTCTACAAAGACAACTCGGAAACATTTCCAAAGCAGTGACATAAAATGAAACTTTGTTTTTATAAACTCGTCTTTAAATCCAAAAAGCATATTGGTTTCTGAGATTTCTAAAGATAGAGAGCGCTCTTCGGAATCATTAGTAAAACGGATGAGGTTATTGCATATTTTGGTTCGTGAATATATTATATTTACCTGAATTAAAAAACATCTGTCTTTTTTTACAGTGTGCATCAGAACGAACGTATACTTATAACGTGCTCAAGCAAGTATTAAATTTTTTAGCGGATTCTAATTCTACATTCATCTCCAGCAGCCGCTAGTGTTAGCAGAATGCAGTGAGTTGTGCAAGCATATGTCGTGGAAGAAAAATACTTACTAGTAATTTATAGATTCTAAACTTTATCTCATTGATATTACAATAACAGGCATTATATTTAGATTAATATTTAATAGTTTCTCTTTGTGAATTTTCTGGTTCACACTTTTTCATTTTCCAGCATGCAAAACACTATGTCGTAAGAGGGGATTTTTAACATGGGAAATTTCTTCCATCCATCTCTTCAGGCTTAATATATAAACGCTTTGATGTGAATGAATAAGTACTCTCTCTTACTATTACCTGATGGTGAGAGCAGATAATTAATTATGCTCGAAATTATAGATGTGCACTTTATCCATTATATGGAGGAAAAGTAAGATTTACTTCCGTATAGGTTCATGTAGAAGATTAGTCAATATGATATTGCCACTTAAATGGTAAAATGTTTTTATTTGTTATTTATGTATACATTTACAAACGTATGTTGATGACAGTGGGTATAAATTTGACATCTTATACAAAGTATTTTCCAATCCTATTCAAATGTTAATATAATTTTGACTAAAGGCTTTCCATTTACGTGCTATTATAATTTTTCTATTGCGCGGAAAATTCTATCATTTAATTATTAAGTATTGATTCTGAAATCTAATGTCTAGTAATTAACGGGTGGAATTTTCCGGTACGAATTGATTTTCCCAACCGGCACACATTTTCTGGACAACCCAATATTTATATTTATTTTAAGTCAATTCAGTTTTAACCCTTCAGCGTCGCTATATTTTTGTGTAGGCTACTTTTTAAAAATTTCAAATTGTTTGATTGCCACCACTTTTTTGAAGCAGAAATATTCACCTTATTTAATGGCTGATAAAATGATGCGATAATAAAGCTAATTTCACTCTTTTAAAAAACTGGTGGAAATTAAAGAATCTGAATTTAAAAAAAGTAGAATACAGAGCCCGTGAATATCACGGGCGCGAGAATTATGGGGTTAAGTCAATTTTACTTTTTACAGTTGTCTGGTCTTCGTCTTTCGGACAGTGTTACGAATTTTGGGATTTTTTTTTTTACTCATAACACCTACCAGGAATTACGAATAATAATTTTCGCTATTTTTTAATGAAACACATTCGGCGATCTGACGACGCAAACATTATTATTCGAATTTTCTGGTATATATTTCTAATAAAAAAAAATCTTGCTAAATTCACAACACTGCTTCCGGTTTCCAACTATCGTTAGGTAGAACAATTGGCACGGAATTTAAATATATTTTTATGATACACATGTACTATGATGTACTCAAGTACAATAATTATATTTTTTTAATAATCATCGTGTCATGTGTGTTTTTAAGGAGTTATAAAAGACCTAATATGTCATCACATGATCTCTGAGAAAATGTCTCAATTTTCTAGAATATGTAATTACGTTTCCCAAAGAAAAAAATATTCTTATTTTTATTCTGGTCGATGTATCAAATATATTTGTTTTACAAAAACAAGCAAAAAACTGAAATAATTTTTGTCTATGATTTTAAAATATTTCTTATAGTATATTATTATTTAAAAAATACTGCAAGAATAAATAATAAAATACTATTCTATACAGAAATTTACATATATAGAGAAATTTACATATGATGAGTATTGTGCAATGTATGTCTATAATTTGCATAATCCAAAACAGTGCATGTTATTATATCAAACAAAGTTTTGTAATACTTGTTGTTTAATCATATGGAGTAGTAATGAAATACAAGAAGTACTGAAGATTGCATAGCTACAGATTACATGTAATCATAGATGAAAACATTTTGGACCGGCGATATTTGCCCATACAGTGTATGTACATTCCTACAAATAGTTATTTTTCACACTTTTGTAAAATTATTCTTATGGGAAGTTTAGGTTTAAAAAATACAGCTCTGTTAAGAAGATAGAAAATTCCATATATTGAACATCAAATTCCCATTTTTAACTTGAAATAAGACAACGTAGATACATTTATTATATAATTTACATTTGACTGTATTAAGTGAAAATACAAAAATACAGTTTTAAACCTTTAAAACTGTTTACGATGTTGAAAACAGATGTCAAAAATTCCTTAGTGCTTTCAGCTAAACATTAGCCAGAAAAACGATTTTCGAAGAACAGGAATAACCTTATTTAACTAGTTTTATCCTCTGATGATGGCTAATGTTTATCTGAAAGAGCTAAAGAATTTTCGACCTCTGTTCTTAACATCGTAAATGGTTTTAATGTTTTAAAACTGCATTTTTGTATTTTCACCTATTACAGAAACAATTAAATTATATAATTAATGTGTCGATGAACAAAAATACAGTTTTAAACCATTAAAACTGTTTACGGTGTTAAAAACAGATGTCAAAAAATCCTTAGTGCTTTCAGCTAAACATTAGACAGAAGAACAATTTTTGAAGAACAGGAATAACCTTATTCAACTAGTTTGATCCTCTGATGATGGCTAATGTTTATCTGAAAGAGCTAAGGAATTTTCGTCCTCTGTTCTTAACATCGTAAATGGTTTTAATGTTTTAAAACTGCATTTTTGTATTTGCACCTGTTACAGAAATAATTCAATTATATAATTAATGTGTTTAAGTTTTGTTGTTTAAAATGCAGTTCTAGTTAACTAATAGGAGAATTACTCTTTTAATGTCTTCTAAGGTTAAATTTTTACAGTTTGTCTGAACTCATAAAATTTCATTCTTTAAGTTAAGTGTTATTAAGTGTTCAGATAATTAATCTTCATAAACGTTACAAGGAAACTCTAAACAAGTAATCAAAGTAATCGTGAATATATATAAAAAAGTAAGTGAAAGGGAAATCTTGGGCTAAAAATCGCTAATTGTCGTTACCTTGCCAATTTCTACAAAATTCTGTGATTGCCTTATGTGTTCCGTATCTTTTCAAGAACAGTCGTCTTAATTATAGGCCTCTGCGCTGACACAAATTAACGGCTATCGTAGACGGATTTGATGCAGTCTTTGTGCGGTCTCTTTAGATACCAGTAATTTCTAAAAGTATTGCTGTCCTTATTTTTATGCCATTAGATAAGGCACAATATACTTGCAAAATTAACCGCACGTTGTTGTAAATGTCATCTTTGTTTTGGATAGTTTTGAAGCCGTATACTTGTGTTAATTCACATTGTTTTAACAAGAACATAGTTATTGATATATTACTCGTTGATATATGATTCATGCTTCAAATTTATTTAAAAAATCCTCAAAAATCGATAAATTGAACCTAGCGATAATGGGGACACATTTGTGCTTTAGTTCTGAAAATATCCTCTAATTGCTTGAAAATGATTTATTTTTTATTATTTTATGAAATTTTCTGCTTTACGGAATATAATGTTAATAGATACACTTTACAATCTTTTGAATTTATTACAGAAAAATAAATAAAACAAATATATAGTATATATAGTTTATAAAAAAATAGTGACAACACATATAGAATGGAGGAGTGTCGAGTGAAACAAAGAGTCATTAATATCTCTTCGGTAGAAAACATTAAATGCATATAAAAATATAACTATTTTTATTTATCTATACAAATAAAATAATTATTTGACACGTTATAAATGTTATAAATCTTGAGAATATATTACATCTAAGATTTTGGGGGTTTTCTTTTAAGAAATGTTCAGAGTGGGCGACGAAACACCGCCTTCACCAAAATGAGCCGACCTGACATTAGAAAAATGTATAACATTTTTGTCATTGCAATTGTTGAATTGCAATCATTTTGTTATTTAATACCGAAATTTGAGAAAATTAGACGAAGATTATTATTCGAAAATAATAGTGATACAAAATTGCAGAAGGTTACATAGATTGCCTAATTTCAGCGAGGATGGTGCTTTGTGGCTCACCCTGTAGAATTCGGCTCACATTCGCCTGAAAAAATCCATTCATGTTGTCCAGTTATCTAGTCTTCTTATCCTTACTGGGTTTTATACCAGCAAATTATACCCTGGGTTCATACGGTTTTTACATTTATGATAACATCCTGTTAAAAATACTACATAATCTTATTTACTTTTTCTTGTCGGAAAAAGTATTCGTACCGGAAAAAATTAGACAAATTTATGAAAAACAATTTAGATTTGCAATAGCAATTGTGTTAATTGTTTTTCTCTCATCATTGATCTAGAAAATAAGCATTTCTGCGGAAATGTTTAGAAGGACGAAAAATAAGTTTTTGCGCCGTCTTGGTGGTTTCATTTTCACACTTCTTTAATAATGTGAGTGTGATCCATAGATTATGTGCACTTAAATAGATTTTTGGGTAATGTGTTTCTGCTAGTTTGTCTCAAAATGTTAAATCATAGTTAACAAATGTTACTACTTGTTTTAAATTTTTATATATTATGAATGAAGAAAATATTAAAAAATATTCCAATTGTATTTACAAAAAGAAACTTTAAAATATCATTTGAATTGATATATAATAAAACTAATTACATAATATAATAACTACATAAATAAAACCTAAAACTAATCCTACAATGTTTACTGAAAAATATATTTTATATTTTTTCTAAGTAAAACATGTCTTAAATCATTTTTAAAATAAATTAAAATACGTTTAATTTAATTATGAGCTCTCATGCGTTAAAAAAAATGCATTCGCACTTGTTCCTTTATTGATTTAAACCAAGGTATCGTAATACTAGCATATGATATCACGCTAATGATCAATTACACTAATGAGGTTAGTTGAGTTTTGCCTTGATCGTTATATAAGTCAAAAGGAGTCGTGTATCACTCATGGAATTAGACAACATGCTAAAATACATTAGCAGTACACTGATTCTTACATTGCAAATAACTTCTTCTATAAATTACCATTGCACAAATACAGTTCTGAAATATTTTGCAAATTATTTTTTAAATTATAGGAAAAGAATTGGGTTTATAAAAATAATTTTCATTGTTTTCGAACTATTTCTGGTATAAAATGAGTGAAAATATTTAGTAAAAATGTTCTTATACGGCGATTAATATATAATACACACACACAAAAAAAAAAGAAAAAAAGAAAAAAAAAGAAAGAAAAAAAGGAAAAAAAATTGCTGTTTACTTTGTTACCATAGACGTTATCATAGCACTAACAAATGGCCCGTTATTTAAATACCCGTTTTATCTATACAGTCTATACTAATAAAAGAAACTTTTGCTCTGTGTGTGTGTCTGTTGGCGATGGCTAGGAAAATCTAGCCCACCTAGAAGGCTAGAAATTTAGATTTAGGTAGTCCAAATCTTCTCCTAGTGCACCATTACGTCAGAATTTTAATATTTTAATTACTTTCTGAAATATTAATTAAAATACATAAATAACTCTCATTAAAAATAAGCTTTTTTTCTTTTGTTGGTTGGTTGTGTAGAATTTCTTCTCAGAACACATTAAATAAATCAGAGTAACGATGCATAGATAAGGACTTATAACGAAATAGTGCCAACATGGATTGCAGTTACCTGCATATAGCCAAGCTAATGTAGCGCCATCTACTCACGGCAAATTACACAAACGCCACCTGTTTAAGACATTTTCAGGCACGTTTTTCTTCATTATAATTATCTGGGTTTACGATTTTTTTAAAACAAGACATATATTATTATGATAAAGACTATTAATACAGAAAACATTATTTAACAGATTATTTGCTATATATTTTCGGGAATGGCGAGGGGTAGGGGTCTAATTGCATTTAACTATTTTAACATTTTTAGCTTCACCCGTAGCTTTTAATTATTGTTTTATTTACAGAATACCGCTATTTTAAATCTCAGTTTCTCAGTAATATCTCAGTAATAATGTTCCGAACTTATCCATTTAGTTCCATTTTTACTAAATTATCGTAAAAATCAGCATTCATTTGCTTCAAGGTGTATTTCTAAAAATCAATTACCAGTATTTCCGAATAATTGCCTAAGCCAAATTTCAAATTAAGTTCCTTGCTTAACCAAATGAATCAATCTTTAAAGATGTATAGTGATCCTCATAAATAGTTATTTGCCGAAGGTCACTTGAACATCCGCCACCCGCATCCCACCCCCCTCCGGGGCCCCCCGTTCAAAGTGTTCTCTAACTATTCCCCGTTTCCATATCTCAGCAACTATCTTTCCGATTTCAACGCAAGTGATTCCAAACATTATAATTAACTTAATAGTCACCCTTTATAACGTTAAACTGAATTTATGAGTAGCGTTTACCACTATTTTGAATAATAGTTTATTCCAAATTTCTAATTAAGCTCCTAGCTTAACCAAACGAATGAATTTTTAAAGATGCATAGTGGTTGTCCTAATTAGTCATTTGCTGAACGGCACTTGAACATCCACCCCCCCGGATCCCTCCTTCAAGGTTTTTTACCTAACTATGCCCCGTTTCCATATCTCAGCAACTATCTTTCCGATTTCAACGCAAGTGATTCCAAACATTATAATTAACTTAATAGTCACCCTTTATAACGTTAAACTGGATTTATGAGTAGCGTTTACCACTCTTTCCGAATAATAGTTTAAGCCAAATTTGTAATTAAGTTTCTAGCTTAACCAAACAAACGAATATTTAAAGATGCATAGTGGTCCTCCTAAATAGTCATTTACTGAAGGGAACTTGAACATCCCCTCCCCCCCGGCCCCTCTTTCAAAGTTTTTTCTCTAACTATGCCCCGTTTCCGTATCTCCGCAACTATCTTTCCGATTTTAACGCAACTGATTCCAAACATTATAATTAACTCAATAGTCACCTTCTATATCATTAAAGTAAATTTATGAGTAGCGGTTACCACTATTTCCGAATAATAGTTTAAGGCAAATTTGTAATTAAGTTCATAGCTTAAGGAAACGAACGAATTTTTAAAGATGCATCGTAGTCCTCCTAATTAGTCATTTTTTGAAGGACACTTGAACATACCCTTCACCCGGCACCTCACTCACGATTATTTTCTCTAACTGTGCCTTATTTCAATAACTCGGCTTATAATGTTCCCATCTTCTCGAAACCAGCTCGATTTTGTCGCACGCCTACTATACAGTACCTTAGGCAACGTTGACCTGTCTCAGAGGTTCTTTCCGAAAGAGGTTCCTCCCCTGGCGGTGGAAGGGTGAAGTAAAAGATTTTCCGGAAGATGCGAGCCTGCCCGGTATACGGTGTTGAAGCCATCGGAGACCTTGGCCAGAGTTTCGTTTTTTTAACAGATTTGAGTTTATTACACGGGTTCGGGCAACGCCGCGCGTGTCAGCTACTATAAAATAAATAAATAAATAAATAAATAAATAAAAATCTTCTTTTTAGAGTTTTTTTGCAAATACTGTAGAAACCTACTCCGAAGGTTATTGCTATTTCAAACGTCTTAGATACTTACAACGATAATCTTTCTTCGAAATCACTGGTACTCAAAAAAGCGGACGGTTTGGGAGCCCGGTTATCTTCTTTCTTTGTACTTAATTTTGACTCTAAACCAAAATAAAATATGAATATATTTGTTGAAAAAATAGTGTTCAAGTCTCCACTTTTTAACACTTTTGAAAAGTGTTTATGAATTCGGTTTGTCTGTCTGTATTCTGTCTCTCTGTCTGTCCGTACTCTAACTCGCAAAAATATACTCGGATTGTCATAAAATTGATATACATTACTTATATTTACTATGACATGTTCGATAATGAAAATGAAGTGTGTAACACTTACAGTTATTTTACAGGGTCACTCAAAAGAATTCCATTACATTACGGTCTATGGGGAAAAATCATTTGTGAGTGAAGTTACATATTCATTTTAATGATGTTACACAATTTCAAACATATTTAAAATTAAATATATTTCTGAAGTTCACTACAAGAGGCTTACTTTAGAATATGGTGCTCACAGCACTTGTTGTTTCTTTACAGGGACAATCAAAACAATTCCCTTATATTACGATTTATGGTGAAAATCATTTACGGTTTATTTTAATAATGTGTCACAATTTCAAACATATTGAAATTGATATATATATATATCACTGAAATACATTACAAAAGGCTTACTAAGGGATATTGTGTGTATAGTATTCGTTCATTTACAGGGACACACAAAAGAATTATGTTAAAGTATTGTATGTTAACAATAATCATAGTCTGAGAGCTAGTGTGCCGCAAGTTCTGTATGTACGTACGTATGTATGTACGTAAAGCGATAACTCTTGGTAGAAATATCCGATTTGCTTCAAATTTTGTATATAGGTTCATTCTGATAAGGCGGTTCCCTGATTAGTTTTGGGGGTTCATTGGTTAAGTATAAAGGTGGGAGACGGGGGGTTAATTCCACCCACTTAATTTAGACAAATGATTTTTTCATGCAAAACTATCCGAATTGCTTCAAATTTTGGGTACGAGTTCATTGTGATAAGGCGCTTCCCTGATTAGTTTTGAAGGTCCATTGGTTAAGTATAAAGGTGGGAACGGGGGACTAATCCCACCCCCTTAATTTAGATAAATGGGTTTTTCATGCAGAATTATCCGATTTGCTTTAAATTTTGTATATATGTTCATTGTGATAAGGCGAAGCCCTGATCAGTTTTGAGGGTTCATTGCTTAAGTATAAAAAAGGGGAACGGGGTGCTAACCCCCTCTTAAATTAGAAAAATGGGTTTTTCATGCAGAATTATCCGCTTTGCTTCAAATTTTGTATACGGGTTCATTGTGATAAGGCGCTTCCCTTATTAGATTTGGAAAATCATTGGTTAAGTATAAACGGGGGGGGGGATGGTGTAGCTAATATTTCCCTTAATTTAGATAAAAGGGTTTTTCATGTAGAATTATCCAATTCGCTTCAATTGTATAATATACAATTAATGTGAATAACCTGTGAGCTCAATTCCGCCAGTTTAACTGGACACTTGTCTTTTTATTACTTATATTTTTTGAAGAACCTTCTTTTTTTACATTCTCAATATCTTCTCTTAATTTGTATATTTACCAACCTACCGGTGTTTTCAAATCATAAAAATATAATTTGAAACAGTAAAAAATATTTAATGAAAGGTTTTTTGTTTCTATGTGTTTAGTTAATGACGGTTTTAATTAAATATAATTTCCGGTTTTATTTGACACGATAAAACAAAACAAAACAAAAATGGACGGTTGTCAAGTGTGAATGTCATACATTATTGAGTCCATATTGAAATAGATTGGAATTCAATGGGTTCAATTAAATGAATTAAAAAATAAATAAGAATAGAAAAGCTCTATTTGTTTGAATTCGCGTATTTTGTTTAGTTTCGTTGTATTTTGTTTTAGAACCTCAATCGCCTCATTGCCGAAAATATTCTTTCACGTGCCATAAGTGGCACGCATGCCATAGGTTCTGGAGTGCATTGACGTTTTTTGACGAAAATTCGAGAAAGGGAATTTAAAATGTGCTATGCATTTCCTAACTGAACTAAAAGTTAGCATTCTATGTAGTATATATACAAATCTATAGTTCATATATAGGGCTGCACAAAATAATTCGGATATTTTTCCGAATATTATTCGTAATTCCTGAAATTGGATTTTTAAACATGTTATGCGTCTTCCAAAACCCCGGGATTGAACTTATTCTCTAAAGCGAAAGCTCGGTTCCCGGGGTTGTCATCCCTTGACATCCCTTGTTTACTTAGATGCCATCTTTAACCTTATTAAACAGTAATGACTACCTCAAGGGATTTCAACAACTGAACAGCGAACCCCAGAGCTACTACCAGTAGTTTTGTAGAATACACCTTATTTCATTGCAGAATTTGGATTAACCAGTTGCAATTAAATAAGGCGAAAATTACGCTTAAAATTTACTAGTATTTCTGTAACCCACTATTGTGTTTATGAAAGACTTTGAACTACATTATAAACTTGTTCCTTATTTCGTCTTTGTATTTTTATAACTAATGAATTAACGAAAAAATTGTCGAAAAATTATTTTTTTAATAGCTTATAATAAAATTTGATTCTTTAGAAACATTAAAAAAATCGCTCTAAATAAAACAATCTGAGCTCTTTTTATATGACCAAGAGGTAATTTTATCTTCAAAGTCAATTTTCTAAAAATACTGATTTTAGGTATTGCTCCCATGATTTCTAAGAAATGTTTGATAGATTTTAGGAAATTTTGATTGAAGCTATAAACTTTATAGATGCCAAAATGACCTCTATTGTGTTCATTTGAGTAAGAAATTTAGAATTTATGACTGCTTTTTATAAAAAAAAATTATTATTTTAAGGATTTATTTATTTTTTCTCAAGTTACATTATAATTTTTCCAGTGTAGGTCATTCTAAGAACGTATTATATCGGTACGCAATAAGAAAAATTGTCTCACTGTGACAGTTCAATTATGAGAAGACTTGCATGAAAAAAGCATATAAAGTGAAATAATTTATTTAAAAGTCATTCAAATTAAATTGAATCCCTTATAGATATCGAGACTTTTTTTCCGCAAATTTAATTGTTAGAATATATCTCTTTTAATGTGTTTTAAAATTTCATTTCCAACAGTTAATTAGATGTAGAGTTATTGCAATGTATATTAGGGTCAGTTTTACATGTAATTTGTCAGTTTAAAAGGTACTCACACAGACAGCACCAGTCGTTTCTATAGCGTTGACAATAAGTCAGAACTGTTGAAAATTGGTTACGTTGTTTTATGGCCGTTGAAAAATATACTTTACATCGCAATATTTTAGACTAAAAAAATTGGAAATTTAATTCGTCATAGAAAATACTTTTAAAAAACGTTGTTTTATTTTTACGGTAATTCTGTTACTCCTCTTGATGTTTTAAAATAGGTTTTTTAAACCTTTCCGGCACAGTGGTCCCACTCCGGGCACACCTAATTTTAATTCCAAACTTGCATTCGGCACCAAGAATATTTTAATAAAATTTTGTTTCTATAATGAAGCTTAAAATAAGGAGTTCATATTTTCTAAAAAAGTCATTTGTAAATTCCGGTGTCAGTCAGCAATTTCTCATTTTACAGAGAGACTCTGTCTATGCCGGAAAGGGTTAATCGTTTTCTGTTTTTCTTTGCTTCAACCCGAAAGTGTGATTTTTCAATTATGTAATAGATACTGTCAGTTTTTCCAGACTATTTTTCCTATTTTTTTCTTAAGTTTTTTTTAAGAAAAATTTTTATAATTTTTTTTAATTAAATTATTTTTTTATTAATTTTTTTCCTAACTGAAAAATTCATTAAAATAACCTTGGATCTCCTCAAATCATTTCGGAATACTCCGCGTGATGGGAATTTCTTTTCGCGCCATTCCTTTCAACCATAATCCCTTAATCAAGATATCAAAGAAATTAAAATCCTTTAATTTTCTTTCTTAGATTAAATTTATTTGGACAACATTTTTACTAATTGTTTAGCATCCTATTCCTATTAACATAATTACATATTATAAGAACATATATTTATCTATAAATTGGTATGTAGCAATTTAAATTGGATACTAATACAGAATTCGTTCACCTCGGGGAGTTTACGGGGTTTGAATAACAGGATTTTCATAAAATAATGGTCGTCATATCTAAATACAGATTCCCCCCCCCCCCCCCTTAAATAAAGCAAATATTATTTTACGAAAATTCTGGTATTTTTTCTCTGAGACGTACGAACGCTGTAAAACTTTTAATAAAGACTTATTTAAAACAGAATTTACGAAAAATATATCTTTTTAGGTCTTCTTGTAGAATGCCCTGTAATGCTAAATAAAGTGTTTTATGCCAGTAGTAGTCTAAAATGGATTTATTTCGTATACATTAAATACCAGAAAATAATATATATAAAAACTTCCTGTGACTTTTTAAGTGGTCTCAGGACTCTTAAACCTACAAAATTTTCGATTTTATTATTTTTTTATATATTAAACTTCTATCTTTTCTGAACATTTTAGTGTAAATGTTTTCTTGAAATTCCCATTAGAACAGACGTTATGGCTTTTAGAATTATACCCACTCAAAGCTGAAGCATACTCAAAGCTGAAAGAAAACATTTTTCTCAAATTGATATTTTTGGGCATAATGCGCATATCTCAAAAACTTATCAATATTTTTTCACGAAATTTTCCAAAAATATTTGTCATGTTAGTCTACATAAATTGAACCTAAAATTTCATTTTTATTATTAAAAAAAAATATTTTTTAAGTGGTTATAATGTTGAAAATTTTAAAAATTTGTATTAGCTCAATACAACTTTGCATTAAAAATATAAAATTGCTTTAAATACAAATTTATTTAGGTTCAGTGTAATTATTACAGTATAATTAGGCTCCAAAATTTTTATTCTAAATGCAAAAATTATTTTGGTAATCGTGCGCGTAAGCTGTCCTGTCAATTTTGTGTTCGACAAATGTCTGACAGTTTGAAGCCCTCTATAAATATTAATTATGTATCTTGTAACTTTTTAAATATGTGAAATGAAAGAACACGCTTATATCTTTTCATCCCAATAAAAAATGTGTTTTTAAATCATATACATTTGAAGATATTAAATGTTAAAAATGGTCATTTTGTTTCATTTTTTCCTATTTTAAGAGTCCTGAGACCCCTTAAATCGAAAACTTTATGTTTCCGATGTTTTTCTCTGTTATGTTTATGCGAATGTAGACTGTTTGCAAGAAAATGCCTAGAAATATGAAGAAACTTCTTAGACAGTTGAATGGAAATGTTGCGATTTCTATTGATATAAGTACAGCGCCTAGAATACATAGTGTGGAAAACGATTTTACCGTTTTTTATTCAAAATTTTCGAATTCAAACCTGAAATTCTGAAACAAGAATTTTTACTTTAAGAAATCCCGAAATAGCTGCCATTAAGTAAGGAAAAAACATTATAGGAAATTTCTGGTGTGAATGCGAAATTTCGGAATTTAAAAAAAGCCAAACTGGTAATGCTTTAAAAAGTGCTAAAAAATTGTATCCAATAAATGTACAACGTTGCTGAAAATAGTAGGATGGGTTCGCAGCGCCATCTGCTAGCTCTTGACATTGTATTAGAATGTTTCGGCTGGTGGTAAGTATTTTAAATACTTAAATTATATCATTTTCTCCTCTGACTTAGTGATTTTTATAAGTTTTTTTTTAAATTATGAAAGCATGGCTAAAAAACGTGATACGCATTTTTTTTTGTCTTTGGTTGCAACATTATCGTAGGCAGGGCCTGATTACCAACGGGGCACACTTCCGCCAGTAAAAAAAAATTGAAATAGTTCCTTTATTCATGGTGGTAATTTTGCATCAATAGGGCGTTTTAATAAGACGAAAATTTCTATTAAATTTTACTGGTGTAAGTGTGCCCCGTCGGTAATCATGCCCTGCCTACGATAATGTTGCAACCAGAGACAAAAAAAATGCGTATCACGTTTTTTAGCCATGCTTTCATAATTTAAAAAAAAAAACTTATAAAAATCACTAAGTCAGAGGAGAAAATGATATAATTTAAGTATTTAAAATACTTACCACCAGCCGAAACATTCTAATACAATGTCAAGAGCTAGCAGATGGCGCTGCGAACCCATCCTACTATTTTCAGCAACGTTGTACATTTATTGGATACAATTTTTTAGTACTATTTTGTAGCCGGTTTCCACACTATGTATTCTAGGCGCTGTAATATAAGGTTATCAGATAAGAATTTTTTTATCAAAAGTTTCTGAAGAAGTCCGGCTATATATTTTTATTTGCTAAGAATTATCGTTCTTGGAAAGTTATTTACAGAATTTTGATGTATAGACCTGAATATGCATTTATATGTACTGCATGCAAACATGAATAAAACTAACTCTCTAATGTCTACTGAAAAATATATGTTACGTATTTTCGAAACAAAACACATCTTAAATCACTTTTAAAATGGATTTATTGATATAAGGTTATCAAATAAATTTTTTTTTTTAATCTAAAGTTTCTGAAGAAGTTCATCTAAATATTTTTATTTGCTAGGAATTAGCGTTCTTGGAAAGTTATTTATAGAATTTTGATTTATAGAACTGCATATACATTTATATATACTGCATGCAAACATGAATAAAACTAACTCTCTAATGTCTACAGAAAAATATATGTGATAAATTTTCAAAACAAAACATATCTTAAATCATTTTTAAAATGAATTAAGACATGTTTAATTTAATTATTACCTCGTATTTGTTTTAAAAGATGCATAAAAAGACGTATCTTTATTGATTTAAAATTTATTTACTCAAAACAGGATACATTAATACTGGCATCTATATACAGGGTGTAACTGAAATGCTTCAACAAACTTTGAGGGATGATAGTACTCATGAAGATGAACAAAAAATGCAATAGAACACGGGGTCGCAATTGACATTTAACTCTTTCAGGGACAGTGGTATGTCTAAAAAACCACTTAATTTTAATTCCAAAACGCCACAATGGCACCAGAATTTTGCTAAAATCTTTTCCAGTTAATATTTATGTGAAATATAGCCTTTTTAACACTTTCCAACTTAGTTAAAAAGTGTTTATGACTTCGTTTTGTCTGGCCCCAGAGTAAGGAGGTTTAAACAGAGAATCAACTCTCATAGACTTCAATGGTAACTTCTTTAACATGGGATTACACATAGACAGTGGCGCTAGCTGCGGATGACGCGAAAACTACAGCCGTAACAGAAGAGAGGTTGCTAAATAGAGCTATATATCGCTTTCTTGGCGACAAATGAGGGAAGGAAAGAAAAAAAAAAACGGCGACTACTTGCTGCTTGTTTTGGTTGGTTGATTTTAAGACGGTCGATTATCTATCTACGCGAATGAAAACAGATTTATTAATTTTAACATGTTCTGAAACAATCGGAATTCAACTTTATTTTAAAATAAGTGCTGTGGTAAAACAAAAATATTTTTTTTTCCAAGTTTGAAAGGAAAATTTTATTTTTTTAATTCTTCAAAATGTAAGTTGTGATTTATTTTCATGTGTTATTTTTGTTCTCGTTTTTTCAAGTTCCATAATGTTTGAAATATTTTATATATATTGAGTGTTGACATATTTGTGCGAAACGTCATGTTAAGGCTCACTGTGGAGACGCGAAATGTTTTTGGTTTCCGTCTGTCTGTTCGCCGTAAAAATGGTCCGATTAGGTTGATTTTTAGTAGGTATGTTGGCGAGGTATCCGGAATTAGCTGTATAGTTTTTGGTTAAATTTGGTTCATTCGTTCGGAAAATATAGAATATTTTTTTTAGGTCATAATGCTTTCTTATGGGGATGCAGACGATTCTTCAAATTTCATTTTTATCTGAAATGAAAATGGGATATTTGCGTAATGGATTTAGATGTAAAATTATTAATGCTAAATTTTCGATATGAATTTCCAATAGTTTTAAAATTTTGCTTATAAATTTAATAGAATTTAGAAATTAATTGCTTAAAATATTTGAAAATGTGTTTGCATCTGTTCGGGAAATATAAACATCTTACTTTCATATTTTTTACGATTTTTAAAATCATTTATTTTTACTTACCACTTTAATTTAAGGATTCTAATTTCTGGAACATTCGAAAAATTTTATATGCTTATAAACATGCATGCAATTGAAAAAATAATAATTGCGGATTGTACGAAGTTAAAATGATATTTAAAAAAAAATGATCTGCAGATTTACTAGTATAGGAAAAAAACATAGTACCATGTTTACATTGCGATAGAAATACGAATAAAATTTTATATAGAGAATTTTTTTTTAACATCAATGAGATTTATGGTATGGCAGTTATTTTAACGATAATATAAAGTCAAAATTTGTTAAAATTCTGCCAACACTGAATATATATAAAATATTTCATACATAATGGAACTTGAAAAATAAAAACAAAAATAACACATAGAAATAAACCACAACTTACCGATTCTTAGGAATAAAAAATAACTTTGACGTCTTGTTCTTGCAAACAATACACTCCTCTCTTCGTAGCATTTTGGAGAATTATAATCAACTATTTGATCTTCAAAGAATAATTTTAATAATAAGTATTAAACAAGATTCGAAAATCAATTTGCGAACGCCGAAAATTAGCACATGCGCAAATGACAACAGAAAGACGCCAAACAGAATAGGGTTACACTTAAACGGAAATCACGAAGATAAAAATCGCCAAAGCGATGATTTAGTTCTTATGTCATCCGCCGCAGTCGCCCTTTTCAGGCGAAGTTGATCTCTGTCTTACTCTGTGTGTCTGGCCGTATGGCCGTCTGGCCATCTGGCCGTCTGTCCGTGCTCTAACTCCCGTAATTTGCTCGGATTGCTCTGCAATTTTTATATGTTATTGTCGTTACCTATAGCATGTTCCCTGTTTCAACGGAAGTGTGTACCACTTATAGTTTTTTTACAGGGACACTCAAAAGAATTCCGTTACATTACGGTCAATGGGGAAAATCCTTTGCGATTTATTTTAATGATGTTACACAATTTCAAACACATTGTAATTGATATATGTCACTAAGGTGCATTACAAGAAGCTTAATATGGAATAGGGTGTGTATAGTACTCATAGTTACTTTACAGGGATAGTCAAAAGAATTCCGTTACATTACGTCTATGGAGAAAAATCGTCTGCGGTTTATTTAAATAATGTTTCACTATTTTAAACGCATTGAAATTTATATATATCACTAAGGTGCATTACAAGAGGCTTACTACTGAATATTGTGTGTATAGCAGTCATCGTTCATTTACAGGGACACACAAAAGAATTCTTTACTGTCTGTTAACAATAATTCCTGGAAGTGCAAAGTATTAAGTTACTGAACACGATTTTAAATTTTACTCACTTTTTGTCTATTAGGTGGTGTGTATAAATTCTGTAGATCATATACAGGGAATAACAAAAGTTCGCGAACACATTTCCGTTTATTGACAGAAACTCCAAAAGGAGAATTTTAAACTGTGCTACGCGTTTCCTAACTGAACAAAAATTTAACATCCTATGTAGTACATATACAAATCTATAGATCATATACAGGGCTGAATAAAAGTATTCGGATATTTTTCCGAATATTGCATATGATGGACATTCCTGAAATTATGTGTTTAAATATGTTATGCGTTTTCCAAATTGTTTACTTATATGTTATATTTCAGCTTATTAAACGGTATGATTTGTAAAATTATTTTGGAAGCGTTGGAAAGTGTTACATAATCTATGCTTGACGCATGATTTTTCGTGCTTGTTCTTATTTACAAACAATTTTTTTTGTAAATTCCGGTGCCAGTCCATTTTCAGACGCATTTTCTCTATTTTTATCCTTTAAGCCTTTTAGGGGCAAACTACTTTTAGTACTAAAATGTTGAAATAAATGAGTGGCACCGGAATTTATAAAAAAAATTGTTTATAAATAAGAAAAAGGCTACATTTCACATACATATTAAATGGAAAAGATTTTAGCAAAATTCTGGTGCAATTATGGCCTTTTGGAATTAAAATTAAGCGCTTTCATAAACATACCACTGCCCCTGAAGGGGTTAAACGTCATTTGCGATCCCATGTTCGATTGCATTTTTTGTTCGTCTTCATGAGTACTATCATCCCTCAAAGTTTGTTGAAGCATTTCAGTTACACCCTGTATATATATTTGTCTTATGTGGCGCGAAAATAGGGCTGAATTTGTAACTTATGGTTTGGCAACAACTGTAGTTTCCAGAGCTCAGACCAATGAACAGACTAGATTGTGTTAGATCAGTTCCGCCTCCGTCCAATATGGCGGTCAGTGTGAAAGCAGTGAAACCATAGAATGAAACTCAAACTAGCAATTATTAAAAATAAAATAACATGTACGTAATCCAAAGCGTCCGAGATGATTCCTCATTTTAATTATGAGCAATATCATTAATTTCAAATGAATTCTCAACTCTTATTTAGAATTCATTTACGAATTTCACTCATTCAGAAGACGGAGAAGAAAAAAAATCAACTGTCTAGATATCACCTGCCGCCATCTGTTGCTGTATTGATGAAGTAAAAAATAATTCATTTTGTAAAAATCTATAATCAATTCGAACAATAAAATGGCGAAGGAAATTTAAACAAAGACAAACAAACTCTCTTCCTATCACATAGTTTTTTTCTAATGAATTTAAGTCGTGCTGTAGAAAAGATCCTTTTTTCATAGTATTTAAATGATTTATATGCTCATTAGTAGCGCCAACTAAATGCATATTCAGTTGTGTTTTCAATTACTTTTTTACATTAAAATAAATTGTCAATTTCATATGCTCAAATGTTTTATGGTAGAATTTATTCCGGCTAGAATTGCTGAAAAAAAGGGGCGAGCGAGCGAAGCCAGCTGTGACAGCGTAGCGGTCTCAATGTGAATTGCTTCGCAATTTACGGGGGGTTGGCGAGCGTTAGCGAGTAGGCGGCTGAGCCCCCTAGTATCATATGTTAGATCAATTACACTAATGGGGAAAGTTGTGTTTTGTCTTGATCCCTATTTAAATCATAAACACTGGCATAACACTCATGGAAATAGACAGCGTGATAGAATGCATTAGTATTACAATGATGTTTACTTTACAAATAGCTTCTTCTCTAAATTACCATTACACAAATATAGTTCTCAATTATTCTGTGGACACTTTTTTAAGTTACATGAAATAAATGATATTGTTCAAAACAATTTTTATTGTTTTGGAATTACTTTGGATATAAAATGACTGAAAATATTTAGTAAAGATGTTCTAGTACAGAAAATAACATATATTCATTAAAGATGGAAAATATACGCAAGTAAATCTTCTATTTTTTTATGTGTATTGAAACAAGGAAGAAAAATCATGCGTCAAGCATAGATTATGTAACATTTTCCATCACTTCCAAAATAGCTTTACAAATCTATTTCGTCTAATAAGGTAAAAGATGATATCTAATTAAACAATTGGAAAACGAATAATATATTTTAAACCCCAATTTTAGGAATTAACAACAATATTTGGAAAAATATTCGCATTCTTGTGTGCAGCCCGGTATATGATCTGTAGTTGTGTATATATATACTACAAAGAATGCTAAATTTGAGTTCAGTTAGAAAACGCAGAGCACAGTTTAAAATTCCCCTTCATTTCCGTCAATAAACGGAAATGTACTCGAAAACTTTTGTGCTACTCTGTATATGATCTGCAAAAATTATACACACCAAATAATAGACAAAAATGAGTTAAAGTTAATAACGCTTTCCGCAACTGAAAACGCACTTCCAGCGATTATTGCTAGCAGACAGTACCAAATTCTTTTGTGTGTCCCTGTAAATGAGCGATGAATACTATACACACAATATTCTATAGTAAGCCTCTTGTAATGCACCTTAGTGATATATATCAATTTAAATATGTTTGAAATAGGGAAAAATTATTAAAATAAACCACAAGCGATTTTTCTCCATAGACCGTAATGTAACGGAATTCTTTTGAGAAACCCTGTAAAGGAACTATAAGTGCAATGCATACCATATTCTATACTAAGCCTGTTGTAATGCACCTCAGTGATATATATGAATTTCAATATGTTTGAAATCGTGTAACATCATTAAAATAAATCGCAAATATTTTTTCTCTGAATTCTTTTGAGTGTCCATGTAAAAAATCTAGAAATGCTACACACTCATTTTTCGATACCGAGCATATCACAATAAACTTTAGTAATATATATATATGAATTGCATGGCAATCCAAATATATTTTCACGAGTTAGTGCACGGACGGACAGACAGATAGACAGACATACAGACAAACCGAATTCATAAACACGTTTCAACTATGTTGGAAAGTGTTAAAAAGGACACAACTATAGTTTTGAGAGCAATTAATTTTACCAAAACACGTTTTTATCCTTGCTCTGTAAAAAAAAACAAATGTTTCGTAATCTACAGAAATATCATATACCCACGAAAAAATATATAGAATAAACACTTCTCAATTACTCATGAATTTGATAAGCGTTTATTATGATTAAAAACTTTAGAAACTAATATATTTTAGTAATTTAAAGAATCATTTATTAAAACAATGTTTCATTGACTGCCAGTAATTTTCGGAAACGTTGCCGAGTATTTCTTTTAGCAGAGTTGCCAAGTCTCCGGATTTTTGTACACCAGTAATTTTTTAGAGAAAATGTTGTTCTCTTAAATCTCAAAATGTTCTGATTAAATAGAACAACATTTTCCGTTACTAAATTACCCCTTTAACGGACATTGGTTTCCCTATGAAACCACAAAATTTTAATTACGAAATTCAACAATGACAGCAGAATTTTAATAGAAATGTTGTCCTTTTATTGTGTATGTGAAACATCGTTTTTTTTTTATTATTATATACAAATAAATTTGTTTATAATTACCGGTGTCAATCTTTTATTTCAACATTTTAGCAATTGAAGTGCTTTATCCGTTAAAGGGTTACTGGTATCAAAAAAGCAGGAGACTTGGCTTTTCTGCTTTTAGTGTATTAACCCTTTCAGGGGCAGTGGTATGTTTATGAAACCACTTAATTTTAATTCCAAAACGCCACAGTGACACAAGAATGTTGCTAAAATCTTTTCCATTTAATATGTATGTGAAATATAGCCTTTTTCTTATTTACAAACAAATTTTTTTATAAATTCCGGTGCCAGTCATTTATTTCAACATTTTTGAAATATAGCCTTTTTCTTATTTACAAACAAATTTTTTTATAAATTCCGGTGCCAGTCATTTATTTCAACATTTTAGTACTAAAAGTACTTTGCCCGTGAAAGGGTTAATCAGTTCTCTCAAACTGGAATAACGGTTTTAAAGAGGTTATTTATTCTCCATAAAAGATTCTCTGCTGCGTAATTGAATTTATACTTGCCAGAGTGACATAATAATATATTAACTTTAACGTCAATGTTAATGCTGTTAATTTATCATGTTTGGCTCTAAAACTGATTGGTTGAACATGAAAATGTTTGCTTTAGTATTGACAGCATCCTGAAAATTGATATTCCGCTTAGAGAAAGCTGTTTAACCCATTAACGTTCATTGGTTTCCCTGTGAAACCACAAAACTTTAATTACGATATTCAACAATGACAGCAGAATTTTAATAGAAATGTTTACCATTTCTTATATATGTGAAATATCGCTTTTTTTCATATATAGAAATAAATTTGTTTATAATTTCTGGTGTCAGTCATTTATTTCAACATTTTAGCAATTGAAATGCTTTATCCGTTAAAGGGTTAACCCTTTCAGGGGCAAGCACTTGTGCTCCTGTAACGTTGAATTCCCGCCGGAATTTAGGAAAGAATTTGGTTCAAAATAAGAATAAGCAATTTTTCAACCTTTTTCTTGCCAAAGTTAAAAAGTAAAATTTAATTAAAAGATTCTGGTTTGAATCGGATTAAAATTAGGTGGTATATAATATGTACCATAGCCCCTCAAAGAGTTAATGCTCTACAAAGACAACTCGGAAACATTTCCAAAGCAGTGACATAAAATGAAACTTTGTTTTTATAAACTCGTCTTTAAATCCAAAAAGCATATTGGTTTCTGAGATTTCTAAAGATAGAGAGCGCTCTTCGGAATCATTAGTAAAACGGATGAGGTTATTGCATATTTTGGTTCGTGAATATATTATATTTACCTGAATTAAAAAACATCTGTCTTTTTTTACAGTGTGCATCAGAACGAACGTATACTTATAACGTGCTCAAGCAAGTATTAAATTTTTTAGCGGATTCTAATTCTACATTCATCTCCAGCAGCCGCTAGTGTTAGCAGAATGCAGTGAGTTGTGCAAGCATATGTCGTGGAAGAAAAATACTTACTAGTAATTTATAGATTCTAAACTTTATCTCATTGATATTACAATAACAGGCATTATATTTAGATTAATATTTAATAGTTTCTCTTTGTGAATTTTCTGGTTCACACTTTTTCATTTTCCAGCATGCAAAACACTATGTCGTAAGAGGGGATTTTTAACATGGGAAATTTCTTCCATCCATCTCTTCAGGCTTAATATATAAACGCTTTGATGTGAATGAATAAGTACTCTCTCTTACTATTACCTGATGGTGAGAGCAGATAATTAATTATGCTCGAAATTATAGATGTGCACTTTATCCATTATATGGAGGAAAAGTAAGATTTACTTCCGTATAGGTTCATGTAGAAGATTAGTCAATATGATATTGCCACTTAAATGGTAAAATGTTTTTATTTGTTATTTATGTATACATTTACAAACGTATGTTGATGACAGTGGGTATAAATTTGACATCTTATACAAAGTATTTTCCAATCCTATTCAAATGTTAATATAATTTTGACTAAAGGCTTTCCATTTACGTGCTATTATAATTTTTCTATTGCGCGGAAAATTCTATCATTTAATTATTAAGTATTGATTCTGAAATCTAATGTCTAGTAATTAACGGGTGGAATTTTCCGGTACGAATTGATTTTCCCAACCGGCACACATTTTCTGGACAACCCAATATTTATATTTATTTTAAGTCAATTCAGTTTTAACCCCTTCAGCGTCGCTATATTTTTGTGTAGGCTACTTTTTAAAAATTTCAAATTGTTTGATTGCCACCACTTTTTTGAAGCAGAAATATTCACCTTATTTAATGGCTGATAAAATGATGCGATAATAAAGCTAATTTCACTCTTTTAAAAAACTGGTGGAAATTAAAGAATCTGAATTTAAAAAAAGTAGAATACAGAGCCCGTGAATATCACGGGCGCGAGAATTATGGGGTTAAGTCAATTTTACTTTTTACAGTTGTCTGGTCTTCGTCTTTCGGACAGTGTTACGAATTTTGGGATTTTTTTTTTTACTCATAACACCTACCAGGAATTACGAATAATAATTTTCGCTATTTTTTAATGAAACACATTCGGCGATCTGACGACGCAAACATTATTATTCGAATTTTCTGGTATATATTTCTAATAAAAAAAAATCTTGCTAAATTCACAACACTGCTTCCGGTTTCCAACTATCGTTAGGTAGAACAATTGGCACGGAATTTAAATATATTTTTATGATACACATGTACTATGATGTACTCAAGTACAATAATTATATTTTTTTAATAATCATCGTGTCATGTGTGTTTTTAAGGAGTTATAAAAGACCTAATATGTCATCACATGATCTCTGAGAAAATGTCTCAATTTTTGTGAATATGTAATTACGTTTCCCAAAGAAAAAAATATTCTTATTTTTATTCTGGTCGATGTATCAAATATATTTGTTTTACAAAAACAAGCAAAAAACTGAAATAATTTTTGTCTATGATTTTAAAATATTTCTTATAGTATATTATTATTTAAAAAATACTGCAAGAATAAATAATAAAATACTATTCTATACAGAAATTTACATATATAGAGAAATTTACATATGATGAGTATTGTGCAATGTATGTCTATAATTTGCATAATCCAAAACAGTGCATGTTATTATATCAAACAAAGTTTTGTAATACTTGTTGTTTAATCATATGGAGTAGTAATGAAATACAAGAAGTACTGAAGATTGCATAGCTACAGATTACATGTAATCATAGATGAAAACATTTTGGACCGGCGATATTTGCCCATACAGTGTATGTACATTCCTACA
The DNA here is from genome assembly GCA_963931845.1 of Maratus michaelseni. Taxonomy (NCBI): domain Eukaryota; kingdom Metazoa; phylum Arthropoda; class Arachnida; order Araneae; family Salticidae; genus Maratus; species Maratus michaelseni. The sequence goes on from OZ007598.1 coordinate 81,182,184, forward strand.
AATAGTTATTTTTCACACTTTTGTAAAATTATTCTTATGGGAAGTTTAGGTTTAAAAAATACAGCTCTGTTAAGAAGATAGAAAATTCCATATATTGAACATCAAATTCCCATTTTTAACTTGAAATAAGACAACGTAGATACATTTATTATATAATTTACATTTGACTGTATTAAGTGAAAATACAAAAATACAGTTTTAAACCTTTAAAACTGTTTACGATGTTGAAAACAGATGTCAAAAATTCCTTAGTGCTTTCAGCTAAACATTAGCCAGAAAAACGATTTTCGAAGAACAGGAATAACCTTATTTAACTAGTTTTATCCTCTGATGATGGCTAATGTTTATCTGAAAGAGCTAAAGAATTTTCGACCTCTGTTCTTAACATCGTAAATGGTTTTAATGTTTTAAAACTGCATTTTTGTATTTTCACCTATTACAGAAACAATTAAATTATATAATTAATGTGTCGATGAACAAAAATACAGTTTTAAACCATTAAAACTGTTTACGGTGTTAAAAACAGATGTCAAAAAATCCTTAGTGCTTTCAGCTAAACATTAGACAGAAGAACAATTTTTGAAGAACAGGAATAACCTTATTCAACTAGTTTGATCCTCTGATGATGGCTAATGTTTATCTGAAAGAGCTAAGGAATTTTCGTCCTCTGTTCTTAACATCGTAAATGGTTTTAATGTTTTAAAACTGCATTTTTGTATTTGCACCTGTTACAGAAATAATTCAATTATATAATTAATGTGTTTAAGTTTTGTTGTTTAAAATGCAGTTCTAGTTAACTAATAGGAGAATTACTCTTTTAATGTCTTCTAAGGTTAAATTTTTACAGTTTGTCTGAACTCATAAAATTTCATTCTTTAAGTTAAGTGTTATTAAGTGTTCAGATAATTAATCTTCATAAACGTTACAAGGAAACTCTAAACAAGTAATCAAAGTAATCGTGAATATATATAAAAAAGTAAGTGAAAGGGAAATCTTGGGCTAAAAATCGCTAATTGTCGTTACCTTGCCAATTTCTACAAAATTCTGTGATTGCCTTATGTGTTCCGTATCTTTTCAAGAACAGTCGTCTTAATTATAGGCCTCTGCGCTGACACAAATTAACGGCTATCGTAGACGGATTTGATGCAGTCTTTGTGCGGTCTCTTTAGATACCAGTAATTTCTAAAAGTATTGCTGTCCTTATTTTTATGCCATTAGATAAGGCACAATATACTTGCAAAATTAACCGCACGTTGTTGTAAATGTCATCTTTGTTTTGGATAGTTTTGAAGCCGTATACTTGTGTTAATTCACATTGTTTTAACAAGAACATAGTTATTGATATATTACTCGTTGATATATGATTCATGCTTCAAATTTATTTAAAAAATCCTCAAAAATCGATAAATTGAACCTAGCGATAATGGGGACACATTTGTGCTTTAGTTCTGAAAATATCCTCTAATTGCTTGAAAATGATTTATTTTTTATTATTTTATGAAATTTTCTGCTTTACGGAATATAATGTTAATAGATACACTTTACAATCTTTTGAATTTATTACAGAAAAATAAATAAAACAAATATATAGTATATATAGTTTATAAAAAAATAGTGACAACACATATAGAATGGAGGAGTGTCGAGTGAAACAAAGAGTCATTAATATCTCTTCGGTAGAAAACATTAAATGCATATAAAAATATAACTATTTTTATTTATCTATACAAATAAAATAATTATTTGACACGTTATAAATGTTATAAATCTTGAGAATATATTACATCTAAGATTTTGGGGGTTTTCTTTTAAGAAATGTTCAGAGTGGGCGACGAAACACCGCCTTCACCAAAATGAGCCGACCTGACATTAGAAAAATGTATAACATTTTTGTCATTGCAATTGTTGAATTGCAATCATTTTGTTATTTAATACCGAAATTTGAGAAAATTAGACGAAGATTATTATTCGAAAATAATAGTGATACAAAATTGCAGAAGGTTACATAGATTGCCTAATTTCAGCGAGGATGGTGCTTTGTGGCTCACCCTGTAGAATTCGGCTCACATTCGCCTGAAAAAATCCATTCATGTTGTCCAGTTATCTAGTCTTCTTATCCTTACTGGGTTTTATACCAGCAAATTATACCCTGGGTTCATACGGTTTTTACATTTATGATAACATCCTGTTAAAAATACTACATAATCTTATTTACTTTTTCTTGTCGGAAAAAGTATTCGTACCGGAAAAAATTAGACAAATTTATGAAAAACAATTTAGATTTGCAATAGTAATTGTGTTAATTGTTTTTCTCTCATCATTGATCTAGAAAATAAGCATTTCTGCGGAAATGTTTAGAAGGACGAAAAATAAGTTTTTGCGCCGTCTTGGTGGTTTCATTTTCACACTTCTTTAATAATGTGAGTGTGATCCATAGATTATGTGCACTTAAATAGATTTTTGGGTAATGTGTTTCTGCTAGTTTGTCTCAAAATGTTAAATCATAGTTAACAAATGTTACTACTTGTTTTAAATTTTTATATATTATGAATGAAGAAAATATTAAAAAATATTCCAATTGTATTTACAAAAAGAAACTTTAAAATATCATTTGAATTGATATATAATAAAACTAATTACATAATATAATAACTACATAAATAAAACCTAAAACTAATCCTACAATGTTTACTGAAAAATATATTTTATATTTTTTCTAAGTAAAACATGTCTTAAATCATTTTTAAAATAAATTAAAATACGTTTAATTTAATTATGAGCTCTCATGCGTTAAAAAAAATGCATTCGCACTTGTTCCTTTATTGATTTAAACCAAGGTATCGTAATACTAGCATATGATATCACGCTAATGATCAATTACACTAATGAGGTTAGTTGAGTTTTGCCTTGATCGTTATATAAGTCAAAAGGAGTCGTGTATCACTCATGGAATTAGACAACATGCTAAAATACATTAGCAGTACACTGATTCTTACATTGCAAATAACTTCTTCTATAAATTACCATTGCACAAATACAGTTCTGAAATATTTTGCAAATTATTTTTTAAATTATAGGAAAAGAATTGGGTTTATAAAAATAATTTTCATTGTTTTCGAACTATTTCTGGTATAAAATGAGTGAAAATATTTAGTAAAAATGTTCTTATACGGCGATTAATATATAATACACACACACAAAAAAAAAAGAAAAAAAGAAAAAAAAAGAAAGAAAAAAAGGAAAAAAAATTGCTGTTTACTTTGTTACCATAGACGTTATCATAGCACTAACAAATGGCCCGTTATTTAAATACCCGTTTTATCTATACAGTCTATACTAATAAAAGAAACTTTTGCTCTGTGTGTGTGTCTGTTGGCGATGGCTAGGAAAATCTAGCCCACCTAGAAGGCTAGAAATTTAGATTTAGGTAGTCCAAATCTTCTCCTAGTGCACCATTACGTCAGAATTTTAATATTTTAATTACTTTCTGAAATATTAATTAAAATACATAAATAACTCTCATTAAAAATAAGCTTTTTTTCTTTTGTTGGTTGGTTGTGTAGAATTTCTTCTCAGAACACATTAAATAAATCAGAGTAACGATGCATAGATAAGGACTTATAACGAAATAGTGCCAACATGGATTGCAGTTACCTGCATATAGCCAAGCTAATGTAGCGCCATCTACTCACGGCAAATTACACAAACGCCACCTGTTTAAGACATTTTCAGGCACGTTTTTCTTCATTATAATTATCTGGGTTTACGATTTTTTTAAAACAAGACATATATTATTATGATAAAGACTATTAATACAGAAAACATTATTTAACAGATTATTTGCTATATATTTTCGGGAATGGCGAGGGGTAGGGGTCTAATTGCATTTAACTATTTTAACATTTTTAGCTTCACCCGTAGCTTTTAATTATTGTTTTATTTACAGAATACCGCTATTTTAAATCTCAGTTTCTCAGTAATATCTCAGTAATAATGTTCCGAACTTATCCATTTAGTTCCATTTTTACTAAATTATCGTAAAAATCAGCATTCATTTGCTTCAAGGTGTATTTCTAAAAATCAATTACCAGTATTTCCGAATAATTGCCTAAGCCAAATTTCAAATTAAGTTCCTTGCTTAACCAAATGAATCAATCTTTAAAGATGTATAGTGATCCTCATAAATAGTTATTTGCCGAAGGTCACTTGAACATCCGCCACCCGCATCCCACCCCCCTCCGGGGCCCCCCGTTCAAAGTGTTCTCTAACTATTCCCCGTTTCCATATCTCAGCAACTATCTTTCCGATTTCAACGCAAGTGATTCCAAACATTATAATTAACTTAATAGTCACCCTTTATAACGTTAAACTGAATTTATGAGTAGCGTTTACCACTATTTTGAATAATAGTTTATTCCAAATTTCTAATTAAGCTCCTAGCTTAACCAAACGAATGAATTTTTAAAGATGCATAGTGGTTGTCCTAATTAGTCATTTGCTGAACGGCACTTGAACATCCACCCCCCCGGATCCCTCCTTCAAGGTTTTTTACCTAACTATGCCCCGTTTCCATATCTCAGCAACTATCTTTCCGATTTCAACGCAAGTGATTCCAAACATTATAATTAACTTAATAGTCACCCTTTATAACGTTAAACTGGATTTATGAGTAGCGTTTACCACTCTTTCCGAATAATAGTTTAAGCCAAATTTGTAATTAAGTTTCTAGCTTAACCAAACAAACGAATATTTAAAGATGCATAGTGGTCCTCCTAAATAGTCATTTACTGAAGGGAACTTGAACATCCCCTCCCCCCCCCGGCCCCTCTTTCAAAGTTTTTTCTCTAACTATGCCCCGTTTCCGTATCTCCGCAACTATCTTTCCGATTTTAACGCAACTGATTCCAAACATTATAATTAACTCAATAGTCACCTTCTATATCATTAAAGTAAATTTATGAGTAGCGGTTACCACTATTTCCGAATAATAGTTTAAGGCAAATTTGTAATTAAGTTCATAGCTTAAGGAAACGAACGAATTTTTAAAGATGCATCGTAGTCCTCCTAATTAGTCATTTTTTGAAGGACACTTGAACATACCCTTCACCCGGCACCTCACTCACGATTATTTTCTCTAACTGTGCCTTATTTCAATAACTCGGCTTATAATGTTCCCATCTTCTCGAAACCAGCTCGATTTTGTCGCACGCCTACTATACAGTACCTTAGGCAACGTTGACCTGTCTCAGAGGTTCTTTCCGAAAGAGGTTCCTCCCCTGGCGGTGGAAGGGTGAAGTAAAAGATTTTCCGGAAGATGCGAGCCTGCCCGGTATACGGTGTTGAAGCCATCGGAGACCTTGGCCAGAGTTTCGTTTTTTTAACAGATTTGAGTTTATTACACGGGTTCGGGCAACGCCGCGCGTGTCAGCTACTATAAAATAAATTAAATAAATAAATAAATAAAAATCTTCTTTTTAGAGTTTTTTTGCAAATACTGTAGAAACCTACTCCGAAGGTTATTGCTATTTCAAACGTCTTAGATACTTACAACGATAATCTTTCTTCGAAATCACTGGTACTCAAAAAAGCGGACGGTTTGGGAGCCCGGTTATCTTCTTTCTTTGTACTTAATTTTGACTCTAAACCAAAATAAAATATGAATATATTTGTTGAAAAAATAGTGTTCAAGTCTCCACTTTTTAACACTTTTGAAAAGTGTTTACGAATTCGGTTTGTCTGTCTGTATTCTGTCTCTCTGTCTGTCCGTACTCTAACTCGCAAAAATATACTCGGATTGTCATAAAATTGATATACATTACTTATATTTACTATGACATGTTCGATAATGAAAATGAAGTGTGTAACACTTACAGTTATTTTACAGGGTCACTCAAAAGAATTCCATTACATTACGGTCTATGGGGAAAAATCATTTGTGAGTGAAGTTACATATTCATTTTAATGATGTTACACAATTTCAAACATATTTAAAATTAAATATATTTCTGAAGTTCACTACAAGAGGCTTACTTTAGAATATGGTGCTCACAGCACTTGTTGTTTCTTTACAGGGACAATCAAAACAATTCCCTTATATTACGATTTATGGTGAAAATCATTTACGGTTTATTTTAATAATGTGTCACAATTTCAAACATATTGAAATTGATATATATATATATCACTGAAATACATTACAAAAGGCTTACTAAGGGATATTGTGTGTATAGTATTCGTTCATTTACAGGGACACACAAAAGAATTATGTTAAAGTATTGTATGTTAACAATAATTGCGGGAAATATGTTTTCAGTTGCGGTACGCGTTTTTAAATGTAACTAATTTTTTGCTCGTTACTTGGTGTGCATAAATTCTGTAGATAATATACAGGGCAGCACGAAACATCTTGAGTACATTTGCGTTTTTGGACGGAAATTGCAGAAGAGGAATTTTCAACTGTACTGTGTGTTTATTTAGACATCAGACATTAGATTAAATGGTAAAAATTTCTAAAATTATTTTGGAAGTGTTGTAAAGTGCTACATAATCTACGCTTAACAAACTATTTTTCTTTCTAAATTACACATGGAATCAGATCAGTCTTTTTATAAATATCATTAATCCTTTAATATCAAGATACATTATGATGTATAAAACGTTAACTTACAACTACAGGTCGGACACATACGTCTCAGCGGACTACCTTTTGTTAACCCCTTCGGGATCGGCGGCTTTTATACAAATTTTATTCGGTTGGCACCACTTTTTTTTAAATAAGCTACCTTTACTTAAACTATCACAAAAATGCTTTAATTAGAGAAAGCAAATATTACTTTTATTTTTTACTGGTGCCTAAAACAAATTCTGTATGCTCTTTTTGAGGGTGCATATATGCACCCATGGTCCCGAATGGGTTAACACTTTCCACCATAGTTGAAAAGTGCTTATAAATTCTGTTTGTCTGTCTGTCTGCCGTCTATCCATGCTCTAACTCACGTAAATATACTCAGATTGCTATGAAATTGATATATGTTATTTGCATTTAATGTTGCATATTTAGAATGAAATATTGAAAATGAAGTGAATAGGATTTTTGTTTAGTTTACAGGGGCACTCAAAAGAATACCGTTAGATTACGGTCTATGGGGAAAAATCGTTTGCGGCGTATTTTAATGATGTTACATTGTTGTAATCATATTGAAATTTTTACATATCACTGAGGTTCACTATAAGGTGCTTTTTATAGGATATTGTGCATAGAATGTATCGTTCATTTACAGGGACACTCAACAGAATTTGGTTACAGTTCTATCTATGAACAATAATTGCTGGTAGTTCGTTTTCAGTTGTAGTACGCGTTTTTAAATATAACTATTTTGTGCATGCTAATTCGTGTATGTAACTTTTATAGATCATATACAGAGCTGCTCAAAAGCTCTCATGTGCATTTCCGTTTATTGACGGAAATTGCTGAAGAGAAATTTTAAGTGTGCTGTAAATTTCCTAATTGAAGTAAATTATAGCATATTGTGTGGTATACATACAAATCTATATATAGGCCATATAAAAGTGCTGCAGAAAATAATTCGGATATTCTTTTCGACTATTGTTAATAATTGTTAAAATTGTGTTTTCAAGTGTGTTATGTGTTTTATAAATTGTTTACTTAGTAATCTGTGAAATTTTGCTACAGTATTCTGAATGCGTTGGAAAGGGTTGCATAATCTATGCGTGACGCAGGGTTTTTAATTCTTGTTGTATTTGTGCCAAATTTTGAAAAATAATCTTTGCCGAAAAAAAAAAACTCTGCCACTCTCTTCTAAGATTTTTCCAAGAGAAATTTGTTTCAAAGACAATTTTGTAAATTGTGGTACGATTGCATATAAATACTATAGTCGCCAATACTTGTCCGTAGTCAAAAGGTTAACACCTTCGGCCCTGACGCCCTACTAATAGGACATATCTTTTATTGAGTATTATTTTGTCTTAAACATTATTTTTATTCATTCCAGCCCCTAATAGTGATAGTATGAATCTCTACATTTCCTATTATGACTTCACTTATGTTTAGCATTTAGTAATAATAATAATAATAATAATTTTCATAATTATTAGCAAGCCGTAGGCATTTCTTTTAATTAAAACATACGTTTCACTCTTTAAATTACAATTTGGGAATCCTTTTTCGAATTGGTAATTTGTGATAAAAGATAAAAAATATTACTAAATTTTTATGCTTGTTTAATTTAGTAATACGACATTTTCCAAACATCTTCAAAAATTCTTCCTTAGACTATTGTTATATGAAAAACACGCAAAATAACTAGATTTGTGAGGTTTTGGTTAAGAACGCATTCGTTAACTTTCATTAAACCCTAACTTCTGTGATTCCGATAGCTATTTTTAATTTTGTTAGCATAACAGTATTTTTTTCCCAAAATTGAAAAAAAAATCAGGGCCGAAGGGGTTAAATGAAAATAGAGTTAGTATTTTGTCAATCTTTTTAGCGTAACCATGGACAGCATCGCGGGATATCTATTATCGGTAGATTTATTTTTAGTCAATAGTTAATGTAGATATATAAGAAATAAACCATTACATAAATTTAGTCTTTTAACACATTGCTGGCAGCTGACGCAAATTCTCTGCTGTTGGATGTGCGTAACTTCATCCACGGGCACTGTTTATGAATTTTATTAATTATATTGCGTTGTCCGGAAAATTCGTGCCGTTTGGGAAAATTAATTCGTACCGGAAAATTCTGCCCGTTAATTATTGGACATTAGTTATGGGAATTAATGTCTAATACAAAATGTTAGAATTTTCCGGTACGTATTAATTTTCCCAAACGGCGCGAATTTTCCGGATAGCCAAATATTATATCTGAAAAATGGACACAATGTTCAGACAATTAGTACAATATGTTTACAAAGGTGCCAAGCTCTCACTAATCTTCCGTAATATGTGGGTTAATTTAACACAGGTTTATTACGTTTCGCACCAGAATTTTTTTAAAGAAATAAAATTAAATGTGTTCCATGTATAAATCCGTAATTAACTAAATAAAGATTCGTCAAATAATTTTTCTGGTTCGAAATGTTTTTAAACTGGTTTAGATTAATCCACATATTACGGACGATTAGTGGGAACATGGCACCTCTGTGTTTATAAGTAGGAACAGTGCCATTTTCTTGTACATTAATTTGAATATAAATAACACAGATAAATAAACACAGAAAATATTTTTGTTTAAACATGTAACATAGAAGTTGAACGAGTATGGGTGGAACGCTATGTTTAAAAGACGAAATCTAGCTGGCAACATTGTGTTAATACTAATACTTCATTTTACAGGTATTTTATATTAATTCTACGTACCAAACGCAAAAATATTTAAGTCTGATTAAAACAGTAAAATTAAACACGTACATGCTTTCTATTAACCTTCTATTTTTCAAGTTTTACTTCTTTTTTCTTTACCCTTAAATTGCGCATAGATGCGTACATGAATTAATTAAAATTTTACTTTTAATAAATATAATGAGTTCCAAGCAACTACTATAACTTAAATAAAAATACTCATTTTATGTAATCGCAATGAAACAATGTAGTGAGCTTTATGGATCATCTAGTTGCGAAACAACTTAATATCCAGTATAAAGGTAATCGACTTCCAAGGCAAATGGGGAGCAGTAAAAAAATATATAATTGTAGTAAAGACCTACATAAAAATTAAAATTAAAGAGTTAAAATAGAAGTATAATGCTGTATATACAAAAGAAAGTTTAACAATTTAAAAAAATGAAGAAAAATTCATATTAGATCCATATGACAGACGAGAACCTACCGAGGGACGAAACCATAGCCATCTCATAAGAAAAAGCTTCTTTCAGAGACCATTAATTAGTTTAAGAGATACATTACTAAAAAAAAGGAATATAGAAAAATATATAAAGATTTTTTATTTTTATTTTTATTTTTATTAATTAACAAAAAGAAAAGCTAGTTATATTAGGAGAGCACACAAAAAGTTAAAAAGCAAAAATAAAAGGTTGAAGAAAAAGGTTGGAGACCGCACATTCTGGTAACTCTGAAAAGATGAAATTAGTCAAAAGTCAACATTGGGAAGGTTAATTTCGTTGGAAAGGCAGTCAATTCATTGATATTAGCAATCCTTTTTTCCCTGGCATTCTTAAATTTTTAAGTCTGTGCAGCAATATTTTTTATACATTTAAGAAATTTAGAGATTAATTTTTTTTTAATCCTTAAACTATTCTGCTATTAAATAAGGTTAACAATTTCTCTTTGAAATATTTGGTATCAAATCCTAAATATGAGTATAACATGAACGAAAAATTATGCGTGAAGCATAGATTATGAAACACTTTCAAACACATTCAGAACACTGTAACAAAACTTCCGAGTGTACGAAGTAAACAGGGTGAAGGTCAAACCGGGCGGGGAGGCTTACCTTTCGGCTTCAGCTCCAGTAGCCCCTCCCAGTAAACAATCCAATAAACCCTCCAATAAACAATCTCGAAAAGGCATCGCATATTTGGAAACCCAATTTCAGCAATAACTACCAATAGTAAAACAAAATATCCGAATTATTTGGTGCATCCCTGTACATGATCTATAGATTTGTATGTATACTGCACATTATGCTAAAATATACGTCCGTTAGGAAATACATAGCACATTTAAAATTCCTTTGAGAAATTTTCGTCAATAAACATTAGTAAATGTATGTGAGATCTTTTGAGCAGTCCTGTAAATGATCTATATAATTTATATGCATAAATTAATATGCAAAATATTGGTTACATATAAAAACGCGTATCACAACTGAAAACGCACTTCCAGCAATTATTGTCCATAGACAGTCCTGCAACCAAATTTTTTTGAGTGTCCTTGTAAATGAACGATACATTCTATGTACACCATATTACACAAGAAACGCCTTATAGTGCACTCAGTGATATGTTGCAATTTGAATAAGTTTCAAATAGTGTAACATCATTAAAATACGCTGCAAACGATTTCTCCCCATAGACCGTAATTTAACGGAATTCTTTTGAGTATCACTGTAAATAAACGATACATTCTATGCATACCATATTCTACAGCAAGCACCTTGTAGTACCCCTCAGTGATATGTATCAATTTCAATATGTTTAAATAAAATAGTGTAACATCATTAAAATACGCTGCAAACGATTTTTCCCCACAGACCGTAATGTAACGGAATTCCTTTGAGTGTCCCTGTAAATAACTGATACATTTTATATGCACCATATTCTTCAGAAAGCACCTTATAGTGCACCTGAGTGATATGTATCAATTTGAATATGTTTAAAATAGTGTAACATCATTAAAATACGCCGTAAACAACTTTTTGCCGTAGACCGTAATGTAAAGGAATTCTTTCGAGTGTCTCTGTAAAATAACCGTAAGTGCTACATACCTCAATTCCTATACCAAACATGCAATAGAAAACTGCAATAATATATATCAGTTTCAAGGAAATCCGTGTATATTTATGCGAGTTAGAGCATGCTCAGACTCAACTATGTTGAACAATGTTGAAAAAACTTACTTCCAAAAGAAAAATTCGTGTAAAAAAAGTCTATCAGCAATTTTATAGTTAACTGTTAAATAGCTGTTATATTAAAACACGTATTAAAGCTAAAAATCATTAATTTAGTATTCTGAGTAATTTTTTTTTCAAAATGCATTTTTAATTTTATTGTTTTCTTTCTGTAATGGTTATTTAGCGAAACAAATTTATGCGTCTTAGCAATTGTTGTTTTTTTTATAGAAATATGTTGTATTTAACTATAAATTTTTATGTGAAAAGTTTTGGAAACAAAATACATTATTTAATAATTAGTTCGTTAATTTCTTTTTAAATTTGAAAATATAAAACTTACGAAACATTACCAAGAACAATCTTTGTTGTGCATTATTTACACATTTATAATTATCTTTAAGCGTTGTCGTTTTGTGGAGAAAGTTTTGAAAAATATATACATAAATTTGCAAATCTGTTAAATATTCATATTCTTATCCTTTACTTTCTTAATTTATATTCATTGAAATATACAAAATCTTTAAAAAAATTTCTATTCTCGTAATCTTGCATTTTACTTTGACTTTATTGTAAGAACTATCTTTCCATTGTGTCATGTTTATATAACTCAACAATTAAAATAATAAATGGCACAGCTGGGGGCTTTATATGCACTGGACACCACTTTTCAGGTGCGTTCGTAATTATATAAATACCTAGCACCTATAGTCGTCGTCTGGTCCGTCCGTCTGTCTGTCCGTTCGCATATAACAGCGTAAAAACGCCCCAGCCGAATGGTTTAAAATTTAATATATACGAGGGAAAGTCATTAACTAAGTCCTAAAAGATAATTAAATAATAACTAATAATGATATTCACTTCAAAACTATTTTTTTCTCAACATATTCTCCACCAATATTTATGCACTTATATCACCGTTTTATCAGTGCCCCAACACCAGCTGCATAACATTCTTTGGGTTGCTGTCTCATCCACATTAGGACTTCAAGTTGAACCTTTTCATCATCTGTGAACATCATATTGCAACTTCTTCTACATCCAGCATACAGCTTCGACTCAGCCCCAAGGGATTTTCATCTGTTTAGTCCAATAAAAAACCATCTTGGAAACAAGATGATGTTCACAGATGATGAAAAGTTTCAACTTGAAGTCCTAATGTGGCTCAGACAGCAACCCAAAGAATCTTATGCAGCTGGTGTTGGGGCACTGATAAAACGGTGATATAAATGCATAAATATTGGTGGAGAATATGTTGAGAAAAAAATAGTTTTGAAGTGAATATCATTATTAGTTATTATTTAATTATCTTTTATGACTTACTTAATGACTTTACCTCGTATAATCATTGCAGAATTTAGTCGAGCCATTTCAAATTTTATGAAAATCTAATCAAAAATTTAAAAAGATTTTAATAAAAGTTTTCTTCATTCTATTAAATCTTATCATAGGTAATCTATATAAAAAATGCGCAAGTCATGTGACTCAGGAAAACAAATACAGGTTGACCATTTTGCTTTTCATATGCTAAGCGGCCATTTTTAATCAAAAAAAATTTCGAATAAAAGTCATAAAAGTTACATTTTTAGAAAGACCATTCCAAAAAAATGGATGTTTGAGAGACGAGTTACAACAAATGTGCATAGATTCTGAGATAATTTCAGTTGAAATTAGTTTGACAGTCCAAAGTAACACTTTATTAATGAAAACAAACACAAGAAATTCGTTCATCGTGAGTCATAACATATTAAACCATGAAGGTAAATCATTGACAAAGCAAGTTCTCCATGATAAATTTTGCTGCGCTTTCTGGTGTGAAGAAAAAAAATCACTCCTGTAAGCGTGGCATACGTAATAAGAGAAAAAAATGCTCTATTCGCCGAAAACTGCGGGCCGGATTCAGTACAAAACCTAAACCGAAATTCTCATTGGATCAGTGTGATATTTGTAATAACATATTTTAAAAGCTCTACATTAGCGACCGTGTTGCAACTGGCATATCTAGTCATATCTCACCAAAGCCATTAAATAATAAGCCCAATCAGATAGTGTTAAATCTGTTAGCGACACACTAGCGCCAAACCTCTGCTGCGGAAGGAGGACAAAACAGAAGTGGGTCGCAGAGAAACGATACGATTTATTTATATCGATATTTTACACGATTTTTATCGACGTTTTGTTTTTGCACTTCCTTTAAAAGCTTGCTAATTATTGGGATCTTTTACATTAAAGCTAAAACTATAATGAAAAAAAAAATGTGGAAATTTACTGGATTAATATTTCTATATAAATATAGTGGTGGCGAAGAAGTTGATTTATTTATTAAAAGTTAAATAAAAAGTGATGAAAATTTACATCACTATGCAATGAACCCTTTCCGGCACAGACAAATTATGTTCGTAAAATGTGAAATTACTGACTGACACCGGAATTTACAAACGACTTTCTTAGAAAATATGAACTCCTTATTTTAAGCTTTAATTTTAGAAGCAAAATTTTATTAAAATATTCTTGGTGCTGAATGCAGCACTCCCAACCGCTAGATGGCGCTATTTTCAACTTGCGAAAAGTTTCCCATTTATCTGACTGGGCTTATTATTTAATGGCTTTGTATCTCACGAAATAATGCACGCAATTTAATAAAACTTGAGTTTCAGTTAGATGTTGATATAAATTGGTGCTGATTCTTTTTAGTGTATGCGAAGCCTGTGTGAGATAGAAGAAAGTTTTGGGATTGACACATCCGACTAGTTATTTTAAATAGAATTATTCGTCTTATTTAAATGCATAAAAATGTTACAAATCCTGCAATTAAACGCGGCGTCTGCAATTCTTATAGTTAAATATTAAATAGAAACATTCTATTAAAAATTGTGGTAAAAGCGTAAAAACCCTCGTATTATCTATTATGTTATATTAAAATTTAACCTGCAAATATAAATTAAGTGAAAGCAGAATTAATTTATCAAATTTAACTGTCAGAGGTTTTGAAAATCTCAGTCATTAATCATTGTTGGATTAACTTTCTAGATGGCTGTTGAGAAAAGTGGATAAAATGTTCCTCATTAAAAGCATCTAGTTAATAAATGGAGAGATATTCTATTATTTCGTAACATCTACTTATGATACTTCATATCTTTTCAGATTTCACATTTATTCATTATTGCAAAACTGTTTTAATTGTCTGAAGCAGAAGTTGTGAGATACTTTGCATTTTTTATTCCCTTGGTGTTGTTGTTCCTGAAACCCAGTATGATCAAAGTATCGGGATAAAAGAAGAAAAATTTTAATAGGTCTTTCTGTAAGTATTGTGGCTTTTAAATTCTCGCATATACATTCATACTTTACGGATGTGATTACCTGATGATTATAAATAATAGTAGGACATCCAGTATTGTATTTCAACAATGGAATGTGAAATGTGAAATTCGTATGACTATGTAGATTTATAGAAAAACTTACTAGGTTTACTTTTATAGTTGGGAATGTTCAGTAACTTTGGATTTGGTCACTACGAGGCATAATTTTCAGGATTGTTATACACGGCTGGAAGAAAGTATGTTATGAAATGTCACTTACAAACTATTTTTCAAAGTCACATCCACAAAGTTGTTAACTTTTAATATTTCTACCTACCACAATTTTAAAACAGATTTTGTCTAATTTAATTGCCAAAAATTTAGAATTAAATAAGGTAATTTTTCCTGTTCAAGAATTATGGTAGGAAAATAACGGTAAAAGTTAGCAAGTATTCATCAACCTTTTCCCGTGGACAATCGGATACATTTTAACATAATGTATTACAGACAAGCATCGTCACGAAGATGGAGCCACGGACTCTCAGTCAGTCTTTCTCTGCGCACAATAGAGAAATTTTCTAAAACACTATCCAAAATCCGAAAATAAAAGATACAACCATTTCAATCACAATTTTGCAAAATTGCAGATTAATGTAGTTTGAAGATATATAGATTATCATTATTGCGTTGGGAAAATGCTTAATAGTTTGTCTTAGGTCTTTCGTTGTCGATGTTGAATATTTAGACAGTTATTATTTTTCAATTTTAAAGTTATACGATAAAATTTTGCATTTTAACACTTTCAAGGAGAGTTGCAAAAAACCCGCAGTTTTTGAGGGACGGGAATAAACACGGGAATTTTTGGGAATAAACCCGGAATTTTGGGGAACATTGGAAATTTTGAAGGAGTTTTGAAAGTAAACAAAACTAGTCATTTTCAATTTATTATTATTTTTTTATTTTTAAGAAATTTCAGGCACTGTTCTGAAAAGTTTAAAATAGGTTTTTCATTTTGAATTCACAAAACTTAGGATTTTGCGCTCTAAATTTTTATAATTTATTATAACTCATTTGCTTTACAACAATAACAGCTGTAAATTGGTACGCATTTCAATGTTTCCTTAAAAATTAAAATTGTTTAATTTCTGTTAGCTGGCATATTAGCTATTCAGGCATACTCCATATTAATTTTCTTGTGAGTTATTGTATTTTTCATTGATTTCTTTTAGTTTTATTCATTTTTTTTTTGTTTTCTTTGTCTGAATCGGAGAACAAGGGGTAATGTTTATATTCGTGACAGGCAAGATGAATCTGTCATCTTCCTCTTGCACTTTTTACTTATTCACGGTTAAAATATCAACTTATGATAATTTAATTTCTCTTACCTAATCCTTTCCTTCTGCAGCTTAAGTATGTATTTCACTAGTTTTCATGTAAACCGTGCTATTTTTCTGTATTTAGGTTATTGATTTTGTTTACTTTTGTAAAAGAATATTTTGTTTACAAATAAAAAAAAAATCCATGGCTAAAACTTTCTGAAAACTCCCGAGAATTTTTAAGATTTCCCTCCCAAAAAACCCGGTTTATTCCCGGAAATAAACCCGGTTTTTTCCACCCATTGCAACTCTACGGGTTTCAAGCATAGTTCAAAAGTGATTATGAATTCGATTTGTCTGGCCGTGCTTTAACTCGTGTACGTATACTCGGATTGTCATGTATTTCATATATATTATTGAGGATTACTATGGCATGTTCGATTTATAAAATGAGGTGTGTAACCGTTATAGTTCGGCTACAGGGACATTCAAAAGTATTCCGTTATATTAGGGTCAATGGACGAAAAATCGTTTGCAATGTATTTTAATAATGTTAAACTATTTCAATCATATTGAAGTTTATATACATCACTGAGGTACATTACAAGATACTTACTATTGAATACGGTGTACATGGCATTTATGGTCCATTTACAGAGGGACACAAAATAATTCGGTAATGAGCTGAAAATGCGTATTCAGTCGTATTTCAGTATTACATAGTATTATTATTGCTTAGTATCACAAAGTAATATTTAGTATTGCTCAGTATAATTAGTAAATTATCCAAATGTACTCCTTTTAAAAATCTTAGTTATTATATCCTCAAAATTTGAATTTTTAAAATTTGTATTTCAGTACTACTTCTCTAATCTCATCTCATGGTGTTATTTAATTTCTGTTTATTCTATGATTATTTCATTTGTCTTTATCGCATTTATTAATTGCTTATTGTTCAATAAGTGAGCTATTAGTATTGTTTTGTATTTATTGTCTTCTCTCAACTTTAATAATTATCTTGTAAGGCTTTGCTGCATAGTAAACAAACCTTCTGGGCGGGGCAAGTTGAGCTTAATCCGAAAGGTAGGCTTCCCCGCCCGATTTGACTTTGACTTTGTTGTATGCGTGTCTAAATTTATCTAAATATTTTTTCATATTACTTGTTGTGTATAAATTCTATAGATCATATACAGTGTTGCACAAAAGAACTCATCTCCGTTTATTGGCGTATACATACGAATCTACAGATCATATACAGAGCTTCAAAAAAGAATTTCAGTACTTTTCCTACTATAGATGCGGTAATAGCTGAAGTTAAGTTTTCAAGTATGTGATGCGTTTTACAAATAAGTTTTTTCTTAATGATTAAAAACACAGTATTTTTAATTAAGGGGGCACATACCCTTTAAACAGATGAAAAATTTGATTTCGGAGACAAATATTTAAAGTAGCTCCAAGCACTCATTTTTACACTAAATACCTCAGTTGTTTTTTGTTAATACTGTAATACTTTCTCCATGCAATATAATATATAATTTGCATTAAACATTGTATAATTAATTAATAATAATTATTCCTTAATGTCTGTTTTTTTAATTAATGAAAAAGTATATAGCTTGCGCGCATGATTTTAAAAGATCGATACACTCTAGAGCTTTGAAACTTTTAATATAAGTTTAAAAACATTACAAAAATAAAATGAACTAAAATCTAATGAATAAACAAAAAATTTCTATTTTTTTTTAATTGAAAATTTTATTATTTTTGTCACTCGAATGCCCATACATTAAATAATTTTTGTTAAATTTCTTAGATTTTAAGTTTAGTAAAGATATATATAAAGTTTCGAATCATTACCTTTAATACATTTCGAGTTATCATGCGCGCAAGTAAAAAAATATCGATTTTGAGGAAAATCAATTTAAACATAAATGTTGTATTAAAAATTCTTAAATAACATCTACAATGCAGCTATTGCTATTTAAAATTTCTATATTGTTGTAGGATAAACATGTGAAGGAATTAAGATGATTACATATGCATAAAATTCATTATGAGCTCCAAAACGTGAAATTATTAGTCCGTATATAACATGAGAAAATTCAAATTAAATATTAACGTTATATTAAAAACATTTTTAAGGTATAAACAACTCAAATATTGTTATTTAAAGTTGATATATTTCTATAAAATACATATTTGTAACAATTAGATTTATTACCTATGTTAAAAATTTAATATCACCTTCAAATGTTGAAAATTTTTCACGAAACTCGAGAACGGCACGACATTTGAGATTGCTATTTAAATTTTACTTTTGTATTTAAAAACATTTTCAAGGTATAAACAACTCAAATGCTGTTATTTAATGTTGATATATTTCTATAAAATACATATTTGTAAGAATTAGATTTATTACCTATGTTAAAAATTTAATATCACCTTCAAATGTTGAAAATTTTTCACGAAACTCGAGAACGGCACGACATTTGAGATTGCTATTTAAATTTTACTTTTGTATTTAAAAACATTTTCAAGGTATAAACAACTCCAATGCTGTTATTTAATGTTGATATATTTCTATAAAATACATATTTGTAACAATTAGATTTATTACCAAGGTTTAAAATTTAATATCACGTTCAAATGTTGAAAACATTTCACAAACTCGAGAACGGCACAACATTTGAGATTGCGATTGAAATCTTACTTTTGTACTTAAAGTACTGTAAGATGTATATTATTTTAAAACAAATTATAATTTCTGTTCATATTCAAATTAATATAGCAAAATAATAAAGTACAACCTCTTGCTTCAAAATTAACTGCTCCAAATATGAAGATATTTTTCAATTAATGCAAAAATATACAACTTGCGCGCATGATTTAAAAATATCTATACACTCTAGAACTTTGAAACTGTTAATATAAGTTTAAAAGCATTACAAAAATAAAATGAACTAAAATCTAATAAATAAACAAAAAAATTCTAAAGTTTTTTGATTATAAAAAAATGAAAATTTTGATCATTTTTGTCACTCAAATGCCCATACATTCAATAATTTTTGTTAAATTTCTTAGATTATAGTTCAATTAGAAGAAAATGATCTAGTAAAGATATATATAAAGTTTTGAATCATTACCTTTAATACATTTCGAGTTATCATGCACGCAAGTAAAAAAATATCGATTTTGAGGAAAATCAATTTAAACATAAATGTTGCATTAAAAAATTCTTAAATAACACGTACAATGCAGCTATTGCTATTTAAAATTTCTATATTGTTGTAGGATAAGCATGTGAAGGAATTAAGATGATTACATATGCATAAAATTTATTATGAGCTCCAAAATGTGAAATTATTAGTCAGTATATAACATGAGAAAATTCAAATTAAATATTAATGTTACGTTAAAAACATTTTTAAGGTATAAACAACTCAAATATTGTTATTTAAAGTTGATATATTTCTATAAAATACATATTTGTAACAATTAGATTTATTACCTATGTTAAAAATTTAATATCACCTTCAAATGTTGAAAATTTTTCACGAAACTCGAGAACGTCACGACATTTGAGATTGCTATTTAAATTTTACTTTTGTATTTAAAAACATTTTCAAGGTATAAACAACTCAAATGCTGTTATTTAATGTTGATATATTTCTGTAAAATACATATTTGTAAGAATTAGATTTATTACCTATGTTAAAAATTTAATATCACCTTCAAATGTTGAAAATTTTTCACGAAACTCGAGAACGGCACGACATTTGAGATTGCTATTTAAATTTTACTTTTGTATTTAAAAACATTTTCAAGGTATAAACAACTCCAATGCTGTTATTTAATGTTGATATATTTCTATAAAATACATATTTGTAACAATTAGAATTATTACCAAGGTTTAAAATTTAATATCACGTTCAAATGTTGAAAACATTTCACAAAACTCGAGAACGGCACAGCATTTGAGATTGTGATTTAAATCTTACTTTTGTACTTAAAGTACTGTAAGATATATAATATTTTAAAACAAATTATAATTTCTGTTCATATTCAAATTAATATAGCAAAATAATAAAGTACAACCTTTTGCTTCAAAATTAACTGCTCCAAATATGAAGATATTTTTCAATTAATGCAAAAGTATACAACTTGCGTGCATGATTTAAAAATATCTATACACTCTAGAACTTTTAAACTTTTAATATAAGTTTAAAAACATTACAAAAATAAAATGAACTAAAATCTAATAAATGAACAAAAAATTTCTGAAGTTTTTTAATTAAAAAAAAAAAAAAAAAAATATATTTTTTGTCACTCAAATGCCCATACATTCAATAATTTTTGTTAAATTTCTTAGATTTTAGTTCAATTTGAAGAAAATGATCTATTAAAGATATATATAAAGTTTCGAATCATTACCTTTGACACATTTGGAGTTATCATGCGCGAAAGTAGAAAAATAACGATTTTGAGGAAAATCAATTTAAACATCAATGCTGTATTAAAAATTCTTAACCAACATGTACAATGCAGCTATTGCTATTTAAAATTTCTATATTGCTGTAGGATAAACATATGAAAGAATTAAGATCATTACACGTGTATAAAATTTATTATAAGCTCCAAAACGTGAAATAATTAGTCGGTATATAACAGAAGAAAATTCAAATTAAATATTGTTATATTAAAAACTCATTTACAATTTAAATTAGAATATAAATAATCTTGAAAAGTCTAATATTAGGAGAAAAAAAGGTGAAAATATTTTGGTACTTTTCGGTTAGCCAAGCGCCAATGATATATGTACATATATAAATATATATGTATGTATATACATATATGTGTATATACATAGATGTATGTATACATACTATATATGTGTATATATAAATGTGTGTGTATCATATATGTGTATATATATACATGTATATGTATCACTGGCGCCCGGCTAACTGAAAAGTACCAATATTTTTAATGTAATCGTTAAAGTTATCGTTTTTTTTTTTTTTTTTTTTTTTTTTTTTTAAATGAACTATTTATATTGGTAACATAATCTTATAGTAAACTTCCGATTATCCGTCACTCACGGGACCGACCGGGTGGCGGATAATCGAAATAGACGGATAATCGAAAGACCATTATTAAAATCACATTTCTATTTGCTGGTTTATAAATAACAATATTTAAACGCGTGTTTTTTTATTAGCTGTGTATTTCATGAATAGAAAACACAATTAATAATAACAAATAAATTTATGAGAGTAATTTAAACTTTTACACAGTAAATAAATTACCTGTTTTCATCGAAAATAATTCGTTTTACATGTTTGTTTGCAGTTTGCTTGTCCTTTTACAGCAGCAAGATTGCGAATTTTGCGTAATAAAAGTACTTGAGTTGCATCGGCTTCATCTTGCATCTCAAACCATTTAATGCACTTCGAGAGTATTGTCTCCACTTCTGCATGACTGACTCCTGGGTCATCATTTTCCGATTCATCAGATTCATCCGCTTCAGGTTTCCCTGGATTCAAAATATTTTGGATAATTTCGTCATCCATAAATTCTTCATAACCAATATCATTGTTATCACAATTATGCCAGTTTTTCATTTCATCTGCAGAAATATCTTTTAAACATGGTACGTTTGATACCAAGGTCAGTATCTCTGTATCATCATCAGGTACATCTTCTGTGCTGGTAGTATTGGTAGCATCTTCTGGTGTATCAATAGTGTTGGGCCACAATTTTCTCCAGCTTCTCTGGAAAATCTGTTCAGATAAATCATTCCAGGCATCAGCCAAGTTGTATATGGCATCTTTGATAGTGTATGATTTCAAAAAAACGAAGACATTTGATTCATTATCAGCGAGTAGCAGCTTTTGAATTAAAGCTTTCCGATAACGTTTTTTCATCGATTCAAAGACACTTTGGTCCATTGGTTGTTAACAGTGATGTTGTATTAGGTGGAAGAAATAAGCACTTGATGTTACCGTCAGTAGAT
The DNA here is from genome assembly GCA_963931845.1 of Maratus michaelseni. Taxonomy (NCBI): domain Eukaryota; kingdom Metazoa; phylum Arthropoda; class Arachnida; order Araneae; family Salticidae; genus Maratus; species Maratus michaelseni. The sequence goes on from OZ007598.1 coordinate 81,204,399, forward strand.
TCTAAATTTTCCGGATGTGCTCCTGCATTATCAAGCAACAAGATTGCTTTCAGAGGAAGATTACTTTTTTTTAAATGTGCTTTAACTCCGGGAACAAAGATATAAAAAAAAAACACTTCTTAAAAATATCTTGCGTCATCCAGGAACTTTTTTTACTGTAATAATTGACAGGCAGTGCTTTCATGTTAATATTCTTAAAAGCTCTAGCATTCAGGGGGCGGTGGCTGCAGTTTAGCTAGCGCCGCCTCACTCGGGTTCACTGAACATGCGTGTTTTTGTTGTTCGTTTCAGATTGAAAAAAAAAATGGAAAGGGGGGGGGTGGCGGTTAACCGAAGGTGGCGGTTGATCGAATGGCGGATAATCGGAAGTCTACTGTACAAGTATTAAAATTACTATAGGATATAAATGACCCCTGGTAACTTATTTAAAATTTAAATTATCTTGGAAAGTTGAATATCTTACAATTTGTTGTTTACCTTACTTACTCAATTTTTAAAATCCACCTGCAGAATACATTTCACCTTCAATATTTTTTAGCGATTCGTCTTTTGCTGTTTTAGAACGTTTTCTCAATTTCCTTTGCTCTTTTGTTTGCATATTTGCTTTTCTCTCTGAAGAAGCTATACGTTTATTATCTATGCTTTCAAATCCGTGAATCGAAAAATTGCTACGAAGTAATTGCAATGAATCCATTATGTCATGCTGTCCTTGACTACCTTCATTAAACAATATTGTAGCTTCGTTTGTTACAATATGTACAATTGTTTTCCCCGATCCTGTAGTTTTGGGGCAAATTTCCAAATCATAGCATTCAAGCTTTCATTTGGGTTTTGTGTTCGCCCTCCCAAACAACGTTTTAAAAGTGACAGCTGTGACAGATCATTAAACACAGGTTTGATTGCTTCCATTATCACAGAAGGGATAGGGGATTTATGATTGTATGAAATGCCTGCTAAACGTGGTTTATTGTAGTTACACCAGGTGTCAACGTTTTTTGGGCAAAAATCATGAATTGGATTATCATTCGATGATATTTTGTGATAAAATATCGCCCAAATTGCTTTACGCATTTCACTCAAAGAATCTTTATGTTCTCTGATGGCATTGCCATAGTAGCTTGTTATTTCATCAATAAGGTTGTCAGTTAATCGCCCTTTACCACCCAGTGTTTTTCCATCACTCAATTTTTTCTTTTCTTGCTTCAGCTTTCTTAGACGGGTCCCCATACGCTTCTGAACGTGTCCAACACATTCGACTTTTTCGATAGTTACATTACCATAAGGTTTTGCATTACACACTGAAGGAAATGTTTTTGTGTCACCGTCCCGATATATTTCAAATATTTTACACCACGTGTTTCTTCGGATCTTAAAAATATTCTGACCATACCGTCAACTTCCATCTTTCCTGCAGAACCAATATGGTTTCGATTACATTCGTGTTCTTCAGAATATTCACACTTTTTACAATACGAGGACATCACCTCAGTGTCAATTACTTTACCACTTTCGGCTCCAATTATCGTACACACACCTGTAAGTGATGTATGGCCACGAGTCTTCCATGTACCATCACCACTTACAGTAACAGACAAAGAAGAATTTGACATAAGTGGTGGGAGATCCATGCCACAGCAAAAAGTCTAAATTCCTGCTCTGCCTTGTCCAATCATTCTCATAGAATATGTAAACCTTCTATTGATTTCAGGAATATTTTTTTTTACTGCCTAACATTGTGCAATTTTTGAAAGTTTTTACAGAACACTTACATGTCATTTCAAATTTAGATGACAGTCCAAACAGTGACGACTCACTTAGCACAATATTACCCTTACAGAATTTACAAGATAAGTTTTGTTGCATAAAATTAATCAATAAATTTATATCAAACAATCTGTATCCTTCAAAATTAGGTGTTCTAAAAACACTTTCTTGTGCAGGAGGTAAAACATCCAACTTTAATTTTTTGCTTGATGCGCTAATGTGTTGATGAGTTTTCACATTTGTAAAACGATTGCCAGAAAACTTTCGTTTTTTAGGACGAGTCCCAGACTCTCGCTTCACATTCTCGGACATAATAATGAACGAAAATAAACTAGTAAAATAAATTAATAATATAAAACTAGTAAAGTACACTCTGCACAAAAAGCTTACTCTCAAATGAAACGGAATCGAATTATAACGCTGAAAAGCACATGTAAACAAACTTTCAACTGCAGATATTACGAAAGCCGGAAGTAGAGATGTTTCCGTCCTTCTGTTTCTCCAAAAGAATTAATAATTCATGGAGTTTGCGATAACAGGAGAAGCAAAATCTGCAGCTTTCAAAACGCAAACAAACACACCGCCATGGAGATCGCCATGATGACAGAATCAGCTGACTCAAGTGGATCTTTAATTCGCGTGAAACGGACCAAAGCTGATTTACATTTTTTACTATAACGAGAGTAATTTTACGAATATTTTAATGCGGTTTGTGGCAAATTGTTCAGAAAAAAATTAGCTATCAAATGAATTAAAAAAAAACAAAAATTCGATTTTTTCAAAATTTTAAAGGATATGTGTCCCTTTAAGGACTTTATTACAAAAATCACATTTAACTGTAGCACTTTTTGAGGACGTTCATGTATTATAAATTGAGCAAATGTTGTTGAGTAACAGAGGTTACATTTTTTACTTGAAAAACACCTTTGGGAGTTTGTAATTTGATTTTAAAATTGAATATTTTTATGCTGGTGAAAATTTGGCAGAGATTATACTTATATTTAAACAAAGTTGCTATTATTTAGTAAAATTTGCGTGTCAGGAAAAAGATTAAAAAAATCTCGAAAAGCTCGAGTAAAATTCATTTAACCCGTTTAAAAAAATGAATGGTAGACAAACGTCAGGCAGACAACCATACTTTTTTTGTACCCTAATAGTATTTATAGGATGGCATCACCGAAACCTAGACTTTCGAACTAAAAAGAGTTACCAATATCACAGCACCTGGTTCAAAATATATGAACCATTATATAGTGATAATATTTGAGTAATTTTATTTTAAAGCTATATAAATCACTAAACTATGGGATTTTAGATACACTTGTGAAACACTTGTGAAACAGTTTGAACAAAAAAATATTCTCGAATATTATTGTAGAACTTAAAAATAATTCTTTAATTCTTTGAATATTTCCAACAACAATGTTTTACACATTGAAAATGCTTACATTTCCCCGCGTTTGTAAAAGGAAAATGCTAATAAAATGTATTCAAAACTATAACCGTCCATAGGATTTAATGTATTTGATATCGTTTGAAGAACGCAGATGTAAAAGGTATGATATGTATTCTTTCAACCATAAAACTGTTGATCTGAATACGATTCAAACTCAACTATTACGCATATCGGAAGTTGATCATGATTTGTATTCGCTTTAGACGATTCATTTGCCGCGTAGATTTTGTCTGTTACTTCGATGATGCTCCCATTCCAAAGGCCACGTGCAGCCCAAACATTACGACACAATAAAACATGACACAGTCCGTATGCAGGGCTGCCACTGGGACTATTTTTATATTAGCACCTTCTAATATTAAAAAGGTGAAATAATTAAGTCAGTATAACAAAATCGAGTTTTAGTCTTATTTCAAGGGCCATAAACACGGCTTATGGACCCTGATCCTTTGCAAATCCTTTGAATCACTCAATTTCGCAGCAGCTACTGTGACATTATTTTGGATGCAGTGGCTGCTCATCAGAGGGTTCGCAATTACTTTTCTACCGGAATTTTCATATACCTCTTACTTATATGGGATACGCGATAATTATTTTTAGTACCAGTTTTTATATAAAGTAATTTTCGCATTATTCAATCACAGAATGTATAAATCGAACTATTTTAAAATAGTGGGACAAAAGAAGTAATTACTGAATATCGTGTACAAGTGATAGGTCGCTGTGTTTAAAATTGACCTTATCTAATCGTAGAGTGTTTTCCGTTTAAATAAGGAGAAATGTACGAGGGGCAGTTGGAAAATAAGTTTCTCCTGGCGACTGTGGACAGAGGTGCGCATGAAAGACAAAAAATGTAATGAGACATTAAAGATAAAACATAACTTTATTTTTCCACATAAGTACCAAGTACATTGAGACATTTGTCATACCGCTTTATAAGCTTCGAGAAGCCCTCCAGGAAAAAATCAGGGCTTTGTATACAGACGATGCAACAGCGCCACCTTCGCAGGCACTGCAACAACGCCATCTGCTTGATCGCGGTCGACCTCTACCCAATTGTGTATCGGTGTCTGGCACGTTCACATTCACCTGCTGTGTCGTCTTTCGCTCATAGCCGTTCATCGCTTCGTCCGTTTGCAAAGCCCTGATTTTTTCATGGAGGGCTTTTTGAAGCTTATAAAACGGTATGACAAACGTCTCAATGCACTTGGCACACCTCTGTCCACAGTCACCAGGGGAAACTTATTTTCCGACTGCCCCTCGTAGTTAATTAAAATACTGGTAGTAAATTTATTGTGAAAGTACTGTGTGTGTGGACGGCTTTCAGGACTATAACAGAAATACCGTAAATAATCGCAGAGTTCCTGATTTTTCTATATTTTCTACGTTTATTTTAAAACAAAAATCCTTCATGGTATATTTATTTAACATCTGCAATGGAAATATAGCAGAAATTAGCTTCGGTGAACTTCCGTGTTTACTGTTTAACTTTATTGTTTCATAATAGTAGTGTCAAGGTCGAAAACTTTAGGAAACGCAGCGAGCCGGATATTATTACAACTATCATCCAAAGGGTTCGGTTTAGAACTTCGACCTCCATTTATCAGGCCATAGATCGAATTTAAACAAGTTGGAAATTGTACGTTAAACGTGAAAAATGAGGTGCGTTAAAAATGAGGTTGTTTCGTGCTATGACTAGTTTTACAATGCAAATAAATCATCGTTACTATTTCATTGAAATAAATTATATCGTCTGCTATATGAGCGAAATGAGTATGCCTTTTTTTCTTATTACGTATGCCATACTTACAGATTCGAATTATTTTTTTGACACCAGACAGCGCTGTAAAATTTACCCTGCACATCTTGCTTTGCGAATGATTACCTCCATGGTTTAATATTTCTATGACTCACGATGAATGAATATTTTGTTTATTTACTTTAATGGATTCAGATATTTGGCTGTTAACCTAATTTTCACTGAAGTTATCTCAGAATCTATACATTTCTGAATGTAACTCATCTCTCAAGCAAACAATTTTTTTGAACGATTTTTCTAAAAATGTAACTTTTACGCAATTTTATTCCAAAAAATAATTTTGAATAAAAATGACCGCTTGGCATATGGAAAAATATGTGTTTAGCCCGTATTTGTTTTCCTCAGTCACATGACTTGCGCTTTTGCTATATAGATCACGCATGATAGGATTTAATAGAATAAAGAAAACTTTTATTAACCTTTTGATTACGGGCCAGGAATGGCTACTATTTTTTAATTCAATCTTACCACAATTTACAAAAAAAGGTTCTTTGTGGTAGATTTCTCTAGAAAATATCTCAGTATAAATATATGGCAGACATTATTTTTCTAATAGTGGTACGAGTAAAATAAAAAAGAATCGCTGGGACGACACAGGTCCCAACCACCTAATTAAAAGGTTAATACATTTTTAAGTTTTGATTCCATTTCCATAAAATTTGAAATGACTCGACAAAATTCTGCAACGATTATATGTATTAAATTTCAAACCATTCGGTTGGGTAGTTTTTGCGCTGTTATACGTTGACGGACGGAGAGATTTACAGATGGACGGACCAGAGGATGACTATAGGTGCTACGTATTTATTCAATTACGAACGCACCTAAAAATCGAGTCATGTTATTACTTCTCTCTGATTAAGATATATTTTCTTAGTAAATTCTTTTGTAATTAATCTAGCCATTGCCAAGAAATCGCGTTCATTTCACTGTCCGATTTGAAGCACATGGGAAGCTCTGCTCGCTTTCGGCTCGATGTGCTTCAGTAACAGTATCGAAGCACCGACATACATGAAAGGATCAGAGCTATATGCTATCGTATGAGTTACCATGAATGCTGATTGATCAATATATCGTTAGTCATACAAAAACTGTTGTAATCTGGAGATTGATAAACATGGTATATGTCAATATGCTCGTTGTCATACAATTTTCTCCGCGTGCGATTTTAAAAATAAGGGTCGTCTACATATTAAAAAATTGACATTACGTTCGTTTGGATAGATTTTCGTATAAAATCTATATATATATTTCTCTTACGTGGCGCGGAAATAAGGCTGAATATCTAGTTTACAGTTTCGCAACAAACGCAGTTTCCAGAGAGCTCAGACGAATGAACAGACGTATTGGGTAAGATCAGATCTGCCTCCAAATCAAATATGGCGGCCAGTGTGAGAGCAGACAAACTCAAACTAGCAATTATTAAAAATAAACTAACATGTATGTAATCCAAAGCGTTTGAGATGATTCCTCATTTTAATTATGAGTAATATCGTTAATTTCAAATGAATTCTCAACTCTTATATATAATTTATTCACGAATTTCAATTACACGAAAATATGAGTGAATAAAAATGTCAACTGTCTAGATTGTACCTGCTGCCATCTGTTGCTATCTTGATGAAGTAAAACATAATTTATTTTCCAAAAATCTATAATACAATGATTGATGATATATATAAACTGTCTTCCTATCACGTAGTGTTTTTTTTTTTTATGAATTTAAGCCGTGCTATACAATATTATAGGTGCAATGAGTTTTAAACTAATTGTGTTTCCAAGATCATTTTTTCATAGTATGTAAATGATTTATGCCCACTGGTAGCACCAACTAAATGCATTTTTAATTGTGTTTTCAACGAAGTTTTAGTTTACTTTTTTTTACATTAAAAAATTGTCAATTTCATATGTTAAAATGATTTATGATATCATTCATTCTGGAAAGAGTTGCTGAAAAAGGTGACGTGCGAGCGAAGCGATCTGGGACCACGTGGTGTTCCCAATGTAAATTGCATGGCAATTCACGAGGGTTGGGGAGCGTTAGCGAGCAGGGGGTAGAACCCCATAGTATAAAATGAAAACAGATTGGAGCATTCCTAACATGCCCGGTGTACGTTATCGAAGGCAGTGGGGCCACTATTTTTAGATTCGTTTTGATAGATTTTCATTTAATGATATTAAATCATACAAATTCAATGGTTTACGTTGCTGAAGGCAGTGGGGACCCCAACATCCGGTTCTCTTGAAAAGATATTCGTTTAAATTTATAAAATGCTTCAACGTAGATTTTAAGTATATTTAAAGTTATTGTCACGGGCATGTCATCAAGTATATGTATAAATAAAACAATAGCACCTTCAAAAATATTTTGTTTGCAACATTTTAAAACGGAACGTCACATAAAGCATATCTCTTCGTACAGAATTCTAATAATAACAATATTTTTACTTTACTCTTAAGAAATATTTTATAAACAGATAGTAATAGTGAACAAACTATTATCAGTATTTTTGTTTTGTAGAATGGCAAATTATATTCATTAGGGAAAAAAAAACTTTCATTATCTTTTAATACTCATCCAAAGTATTCGGTGAACTAATTAAAACATTTTAAACCAAAAACTTCTGCATCATTTTTTTGTTTCTTACTGAATTTTAATTCAGAGAAAATTTTCAACTTCAAGTAGGATTTATTTGTCAGTTTCAAGTAAGAAAGCTGTCACAAGAAAAGCTTCTAAAACCATTGATCAATTGATGTCACATGTTGTTGCCAATAAAGGGATTTATGAAATGAGCTTCATGAAAATACTGCAGAAGTTTCTTATTGACCCTATTTTAAACAAGTTTTGAAGAATAATTCCTTCAAAAAAAAGAATATATGTATATATATATATATATATATAGTATTATATTCTCTTTTTGACGTGTGCCAGTGGAAGTGAAGTTCTTTTAATTTTCATCAAACTAAAGGATGTTGCTCTTTTTAAGAAAACAAATAACTTTAATATTTTTTATAAAAGAATATTTTATCATTTTGAGAAATTTAATTTTGTACAGTATATTGGATTTAAAACTTTCGAGACCATGTATGCATGCATATGTGCATTTTCAAAAGGTGCATGCAAAATTCCTTTTTGTAAAAGTAATAAGAAAAATAGTATTTATACAAAGTCTGCTCTAATCTGGAGATTAATAAACATGGTTTATGTCAATATGTTCGTTGTCATACAATTTTCTCCATGTGCACACACAGATTATTTTTCAAATGACTCTCATTAATACCACGAATTAAAAACATATATTTACCTTTAGGGTTAGTACACTTTTACCACAATTTTTAATAAAATTTTTCGCTTAATTTAAATAAAGAAAATTATTACAAATCCTGCAATTAAACGTGGCGTGTACAATTTCCGCTATTTAAATATTAAATAGAAAATTTAAATTAAAAAATGTGGTATTTGAATGGTGTACCACTCTAATAATAACAATATTTTTATTTTGCTCTTAAGAAATATTTTATAAATAGATAGTAATATTGAATAAAAAAATATCAATATTTTTGTTTTATAGAATCGCAAACTGCATTCATTCGAGAAAAAAATCTTACATTATCTTTTAATACTCATCGAAAGTATTCGGTGAACTAATTAAAACATTTTAAACCAAAAAATTCTGCATCTTTTTTTGTTTCTTCCTGAATTTTAATTCAGAGAAAATTTTCAACTACAAGTAGGATTTATTTGTCAGTTTAAAGTAAGAAAGCTGTCACAAGAAAAGCTTCTAAAACCATTGATCAATTGATGTCACATTTTGTTGGCAATAAAGGGATTTATGAAATGAGCTGCATGAAAATACTTTAGAAGTTTCTTATTGACCCTATTTTACACAAGTTTTGAATATATATATATATATATATATATATATATATATATATATATATATATATATATATATATATATATATATAGTATTATATTCTCTTTTTGACGGGTGCCAGAGGAAATGGAGTTTTTTTAATTTTGATCAATCTAAAGAATGTTGCTCTTTTTAAGAAAACAAATAAATTTATTATTTTTTATAAAAGAATATTTTATCGTTTTAAGAGTTTTAATTTGTACATTATATTAGATTTAAACCTTTCGAGACCATGTGTGCATGCATATGTGCATTTCCAAAAGGTGCATACAAAATTATTTTTTGTAAAAGTAATAATAATAAATAGTATTTATACAATGTCTGCTCTAATCTGGCGATTGATAAACATGGTTTATGTCAATATGTTTGTCATACAATTTTTTCCACGTGCACACACAGATTATATTGCAAATGACTCTCATTAATACCACGAATTAAAAACATATATTTACCTTCAGGGTTCGTACGCTTTTACCACAATTTTTTAATAGAAATTTCGCCTAATTTAAATAACGAAAAGTATTACAAATCCTGCAATTAAAGGTGGCGTCTACAATTTTTTGCTATTTAAATAGTAAATAAACAATTCTATTAAAAATTGTGGTATTTTTCTATTATTAAGAATGGTGTACCACTTTAATAATAACAATATTTTTACTTTGCTCCTAAGAGATATTTGATAAATAGGTAGTAATATTGAATAAAACATTATCAGTATTTTTGTTTTATAAAATGGCAAATTGCATTCATTAGGAAAAAAAACGTACATTGTCTTTGAGAATGTCTGTTGAGAATGTCTCCCCTTAATTCTCGCTCCCGTCAATATCACGGGCTGAGGTGTCGTTAGTTATTTCTCGTGCCCGTCATATTTCCGGGCTCAATATTTAACTACTGGAAAAAACTTCTGAAACCAGAAAAAATTAACTGGAATTTCCATGTGCTCGGGTTACATATGGTCGCAAATTATATATACCGGGAAAGGTATTGTATTTGTTCCGGAATACAAAGATTTACCCCAGTCCATACAAGTTGTAATGTCTGTTATAAAACCTTTATACCAAAAAGGATACTGTCTAATAACGGATAACTTTTATACATCACCACAATTGACAGACCAGCTTCTGGAGGATCAAACAAATATATATGGGACACTGAAACAGAATAGGAAAGAAATGCTACCAGAGCTGATGAAAAAAAAATAGGAAAAGGACAAACTATCGTTTTTCGCCAAGGTAATGTACTTGCCATGAAATGGAAAGACAAAAAAGATGTTACAATACTGTCAACGGTGCATACAAACACAATGGCTAATGTAAAGTATTACAACAAAGAAGTGAAAAAAAACAACTGTGATAATTGATTATAATAAAAGTATGGGAGGTGTAGATATTGTAGATCAGCATCTTTGTGATTATTCAATTGAAAGAAAAAGAGGAAAAAAGTTTTATAGAAAAATATTTTTTCATCTTTTAGATCAAATGATATTAAATTCTTTCCTTAATTACAAAAAGGAAGGTGGACCAAAACCTTATTTGATGTTTCGATTGGAGTTGGTAGAATCAATACCACACGTTTGACAGAACGTCACTTTCTGAAACAAATGCCTGCCTCAAGGATGAAACAATCATCTAGAGAATGCAGAGTATGTTGTTCTAAAAGGGATGCAAATAATAAGCGTATTCGAAAAGAAACTCGATATTTTTGCGCTGATTGTGATGTTGGAATTTGTATTGCATATTTCGAAATATATCACACTCAAAAAAAATTATTGATAATCAATGTTTAATGTATATATATTATTTCAAATATTATTTGTAAAAATTTGTAAAGATATGAAAAATAAAGGTCTTATTCGCTTTAATTTGTATGGTGTAAAGCTAACATTAACCCCTTAATTCTCGCGCCCGTGATTTTCACGGGAAATGTAGACTACTTTTTTTAAAATTCAGATTGTTTGACTCCCACCAGTTTCTTTAAAATAGTGTAATTGGCTTTATTTTCGCATCATTCTATCTGCCGTAAACTACGGTAAATATATCTACATCCAAAAAAGGGTGGGAATCAAATAATCTGAATTATAAAAAAAAGTAGCCTACACTTTTTGGGGGGCGGCGCTTAAAATGTTAAGACACAGAATTCTCGTATGATGGCTTTTCTACAAATGTGAATTTGTTCTATAACAAATAGTTTTTTTTGCCTTAAAAAAACTAATTACATATTTTATTTAGAAATCTTATAATTATTTAATTCCTGTAATAAAAAACATAGGTACTTTTTTGATGGTTTTTCAAATATTAAGCGGCCTTGAAGTGGTTAATACTCATCCAAAGTATTCGGTGAACTAATTAAAACATTTTTAACCAAAAAATTCTGCATCATTTTTTTTTTCCATTCCTGAATTTTAATTCAGAGAAAATTTTCAACTACAAGCAGGATTTATTTGTCAGTTTCAAGTAAGAAAGCTGTCACAAGAAAAGCTTCTAAAACCATTGATCAATTGATGTCACATTTTGTTGCCAATAAAGGGATTTACAAAATGAGCTCTTTGAAAAGACTGCAGAATTTTCTTATTGCCTCTATTTTAAACAAGTTTTGAAGAATAATTCCTTACAAAAAATAAATATATATATAAATAAATATTATATTCTCGGTTTGACGCGTGCCAGAAGAAATGGTGTTCTTTTAATTTTGATCAAACTAAAGAATGTTGCTCATTTTAAGAAAACAAATAACTTTATTATTTTTATAAAATAATGTTTTATCATTTTGAGGATTTTAATGAGTACAATATATTCAATTTAAACCTTTAGAGACCATGTGTGCATGCATATGTGCATTTTCAAAATGTGCATACAAAATGTGTTTTTGTAAAAGTAATAAAAAAAAAGTCCTTCCGGCCTGTAGCGGGAGGAAAAGGTAGCTTTCCCATATCTTCGTTTTAAAATTTTAGCTGATGTTACACGAAAACAGCAAGTTAAAATGCAAAGAAACGTTTACAAAAGATTCATTAATACTGAATTTGAATAAGAAATTCGCCAAATTATTGAGCAATAGCCAAATTGGCTTCATTTATGAAGCCTTATTTTGGTCGCCAAATTTGGCGATATTTCGCTAAATGTCGCCAATTTTGTCGACAATTTGGCGCTAACGGATATGAATATATAGTTTTATTCGTATGATTGGGAAAATTATTACAACAATGAAAGAAAATAATTTGCGAGTAATCGCGTTAATGTGCTGTTTTGTTTCAAAATGTCAGCCACCCTAGAATTTCAAACTGCTCTATCTCAGCCATTTTTTAAGATAGAGGTAAACCAAAAAATGCTCTGGAATCCTTGTATCAAGGCATAACACGTAATTAAAAAATAAATTTTAATTTTTAATTTTTTTGTATATTTATTTTAGTTTTAAATATTTAAATGGCCACCATCTTGAAACAAAATGGCGGACCAAGCTGGCCAACGAACTCGGTCGAGACATTGGTGAGCTTAATACACACAATTAGTTTCATCAAAATCGATTTATAAATACGAGCGTTATCGTATGACATAGGTCAGATATATATATATATATATATATATATATATATGGATATATCTATATATATAAATCAACATTTGAACGGAGGGTGGTTTTGGGGTATGAGGGTCATGATCGGTGAAAATATATCGAAATTTTCCGGAACTGCTTTCCTCCGAACGGCTGCAATAGGTAGCTTTATACTTTTAGGTAGCTTTCAATACAAAAAAGTATAAAGCTACCTATTGCAGCCGTTCGGAGGAAAGCAGTTCCGGAAAATTTCGATATATTTTCACCGATCATGACCCCCAGACCCCAAAACCACCCTCCGTCCAAATGTTGATTTATATATATAGATATATCCATATATATATATATATATATATATATATATGGGCTGTTTAATAGCCTCTGCTTGTTAACTAGGAGAAGACCCTTTAAATGCCTCAGAGGAGGACTTAAAGGAATCGACTGGGAGCAGGGACTTGATGTCCAATCCGCACCTTCCATCGGTGCAGCCTGTTAGTACCCTTGCCTAGTGCATGGGGAACGAACGCGGATGGGCTTCCTCCAACCTGCTTGGCCAGCGTGGAGGAATTTGGCCACCTCCCCCCTTATTTTACCATGAATTCACAAAACAAATCACGGCCCTCAATTCCCGGCAGTCTGCATGTTCCTGATTACGGCAGCGATCAGAAAGACATGAAGACAGAGGGTGCTAAGAATCACCGGGCTCGGTTTGGCTGCCATAAGTTGATGACCTTGGCTACATATAATGGACGATCCTTATCTTCTGAAAGTCGTTTACAGGAACTTGAAGAAGAATTAGAAAGAATCAACTGGGACATCCTAGGATTATGCGAAATAAGAAGAAAAGGTGAAGAGAAGATTGATCTTGCCAGTGGACATGTATTGTACTACAGAGGTACAGAAGATGGAAAAACAAGTGGTGTAGGATTTCTGATTCATAAAAGGTGGAAGAATCACATCGTAGAATATGATAGTGCATCAGATAGAGTTGCAAGGTTAGTTATACAAGTGTCAAAAAGATACAAACTGCAAATTACCCAAGTTTATGCACCAACAATTAGCTATACTGATGAAGAAATTGAGGATTTCTATGAAGAAGTAGCTTCAATGCATCAAAAAGGAAAATGCTACATAAAATTAATAATGGGAGACTGGAATGCTAGAATTGGGGAAAAAAAGAAAGGTGAGTTCTCAGTAGGAATTCATGGATATGGGGTGCGTAATGAAAGAGGAAACAGATTGATTGAATTTGCAGAATGTGAACAGATGTATATCATGAATTCATTTTTCAAGAAAAAGCCACAAAGAAAATGGACATGGCGTAGTGCAAATGGCTCAACAAGTGAAATCGACTACATCTTGACAAACAAAAAGCATCTTATTCAGGATTGCAGCGTTCTCAATAACTTCAATACAGGAAGCGATCACAGGTTAGTTAGATGCAAACTGCTTTTAAATACTAAAGTGGAAAGAATGAAGCTTTTGCAATGCTCAAAGAAATCAGTCGATATTATAAATCTCCAGAAACATAAAGAAGAATTTAATTTAGAACTTAAAAATCGTTTTCAAGTACTTCAATCAATCTTAGAAGAAGAACAAGATGTTACAGTAGTGAACAAGAAAATAACAAATACTTTACAAGAAATTGCAAGGACGATAGCTGGTGAAGCACAAGTAAAGCAAACAAAGAAAATAACAGAAGAAACAAGAAGACTGATGAAGAAACGCAGATAATTTAAAATGAAGAAAAACTATCCTAAATCAAGAGTTGAATATGCAGAATTATGTAAAACGGTAAGAAAATATGTTACAGAAGATATCAGAAAATTTAACTGTGATCTTGTCAAAAAAGTTCTAGAAGATAACAAAAGTTTAAAATCAGCTAAGCGCAAACTGTGTGTTGGAAGAAAAGGTATTTTTGCACTGAAGACAGCAGATGGAACAATCACCAAAATCAATAATGAAATAGTACACATTGTCGAAAAATTCTATAACGATCTATATAAATGTGAAGATCAAAGGGAAATCAACCTACGTGATCCACTAGTAAACATAACAGAAACTGAAGAGATAATCCCAGTGATGACAGATGAAGTTGTACAAGCCATTAGAGGCATGAAAAAAGGTAAATGCCCTGGCGAAGATGGAATTACAATTGATCTTATCAAAGAAGCAGGAGAAGAATTTGCAAAAATGCTAGCCTTACTGTTTTCCAAATGTCTCGAGAAATCAGATGTACCAGAAGATTGGAATAATGCTGTGATGGTGTTACTTTATAAGAAAGGAGAAAAGGAAAACATTAAAAACTACCGTCCAATCAGCTTACTGTCAGTGATTTATAAAATTTTCACCAAAGTTTTAACGACAAGACTTGAATCAGCTCTGGACTCAGCTCAACCTAGAGAACAAGCAGGATTTCGAAGTGGATTTAGCACAATGGATCATATTCAAACAGTAAGGGAAGTTATAGGAAAACATAAAGAATATAATTTACCTCTCTGTCTTGCCTTTATTGATTATGAAAAAGCATTTGATTCGGTCTACACATCTGAAGTAATTACTTCTCTGGAGAACATTGGTATAGACAAACCTTATATCAATATCATAAAGAAGATCTACAAGAAAGCAACAGCCACCATCCGTTTGGACAAAGGAAAAGCGAAGATCAAGCTTGAAAGAGGAGTAAGACAAGGAGACACCATTTCGCCTAAGCTTTTTACTGCTGTCTTAGAGAGTATTTTCAAGAAGCTGGATTGGGAAAACAAAGGGATTAGAATAAATGGGGAATATTTAAGCCATCTCCGGTTTGCTGATGACATTTTAATTTTCAGTAATAGCCCTGAAGAATTGCAAAATATGCTAAAAGATTTGGCAGAAGCTAGCATTAATGTGGGATTAAAAATAAATTTGGAAAAGACTAAGGTGATGTTCAATTCATTTGCATCAAAAAAGAAAATCGTCTACAACAGCACTGAGATTAAAGATGTTGAAAGTTATGTGTACCTTGGACAAGAAATATCTTCAGACAACAGTATCATGAATGAAATCAATAGAAGAATAAGGAATGGATGGAGTGCTTTTGGGAAGAACAATATTATTCTGAAAAGTAACATGCCTCTTTGTTTGAAAAGAAAGGTGTTTAACCAATGTGTTTTGCCTGCACTAACTTATGGAGCAGAAACTTGGACACTAACAAAACGGATGGTACAAAGATTACAAACAACACAGCGAAGTATGGAAAGATGTATGCTAGGCATAACCAGAAGAGACCGAAAGAGAATAACGTGGATAAGAAGTCAGACGAAAGTTTTTGACATTATCGAGAGAATTAAATGGCTAAAATGGAAATGGGCTGGGCACATTGCAAGAAGACAAGACAATAGATGGAGCACAAACACCCTACAGTGGTATCCCAGAGATGTAAAACGACCAAGAAGACGACCTCAAGTAAGATGGAGTGACGAAATCAGAAAAGTGGCCGGTGTTAATTGGATGACTAAAGCACTATACAGGCAACAATGGAAAAATCTGGGGGAGACCTACATCCAGCAGTGGATTGAAAACGGTTGATGATGATGATGATGATATATATATCTGACCTATGTCATACGATAACGCCCGTAATTATGAATCGATTTTGATGAAACTAATTGTGTGTATTAAGGTCACTAATGTCTCGACCGAGTTCGTTGGCCAGCTTGGTCCGCCATCTTGTTTCAAGATGGCGGCCATTTAAAGATGTAAAATAACTTAAAATCTAAAATAAATATACAAAAAATTTAAAAATTCAAATTTATTTTTTAATTACGTGTTAGGCCTTGATACAAGGATTCCAGAGCTTTTTTTGGTTTACCTCTATCTTAAAAAATGGCTGAGATAGAGTAGTTTGAAATTCTAGGGTGGCTGACATTTTGAAACAAAACAGCACATTAACGCGGTTACTCGCAAATTATTTTCTTTCATTGTTGTAATAATTTTCCCAATCATACGCATAAAACTATATATTCATATCCGTTAACGCCAAAATTGGCGACATTGGCGACAAAATTGGCAAAATTGGGCGACATTTGGCGAAATATCGCCAAATTTGGCGATCAAAATAAGTCTTCATAAATGAAGTCAATTTGGCTATTGCTCAATAATTTGGCGAATTTCTTATTCAAATTCAGTATTAACGAATCTTTTGTAAACGTTTCTTTGCATTTTAGCTTGCTGTTTTCGTGTAACATCAGCTAAAATTTTAAAACGAAGATATAGGAAAGCTACCTTTTCCTCCCGGTACAGGCCGGAAGGACTTTTTAGTATTGAAAGCTACCTAATAGTATTTATCTTAATTATGTAGAACATTTTCGAAATCAAATAAGTGATTTTTTTTAAGTAGTGCAAACCGAATAACATTTGTACGCTGATCGCAATACCACATACGCTGGTCGCAAAAGAGTTAAAAACATGGATAAGTAATTGTTAGAAAAATTTAAACTGACTTCAAGGATCCTTTCTTACCTTATTGTACAATTATTTACTTATTGCGTGCAAGATAGCGTACTTTTGTGAGGATGTTTTGTCAAAATAGATTGTTTTGCTTCCACACTTTATTGCTATCCCCGTTTCTTTTAAATCCTATTATTTTGCAATATCTCAGATGTGCAAAAGTACGTTATCATGTAAGCTATTTGCTTACGTGTTTCTGTTAAAAAATATTCTATGTATACTGTATGTATGATGACTAGTTTAAAAAACATAAAATAGCACTGTATTCATTAACAACATATTGAAATTTTACGGTGATTGACACATTCTTACGAAAGTATCCATTTAGAATGGAAAAAAAGTTAAGCAAACGGTCAACAAAGTATTGCCAACCAACCTCTTTATTTTTTATTCAGATTTCTTGATTGCCACCACTTTTTGAAATAGTAATGGTTGCCTTATTTAATGAGTTATTTCCCGAAAACAAGATGCTTTATACTAATTCAAAAAAATGGTGGCAATCAAGTAATCTGAAAACAAAGTAGCGGATTGGCAAAACTGGGTCCAGCAGATGACTGGCTCATATGAATTTTGAGGATTTTATTGAGAAATTTGTAACGGGTGCCACTTCAAAAACAAACCCTTTCCATAAAAAAACGTCAAAATCGATGCATCCGTTCAGAAGTTATGCATCGACATACATAAAGAAAAACATACAACGAAACTATATAACCCTATAGTTGGAATAGGGTTAGAAATACTGAAAGTATGTCTGATATACTATTTCAGTGAATGCCTACGAGTGCAATTTTAAATTCCTCTTTGATGTAGGCATGATTGTAACAAGAGATAATTATCCATAGGCACAAAAAATGATGGTAAGATTTTAGTTTCTTATAAAAGGAAGTACACCTAAAACGTTACTAAATTTCAGGTTCACATACTCCTCGGATTTTCTAAGGAGTATGCGCTCAAAAAAAAAACTGTTGGTAATGGAACTCTAATAAACTATCTGTACGTATATACACTTTATTATACTTAGCTCAATTATTGTGATTGGAAAAGATATCATACGAATTAACATTTTTGCTTTCTTCTATCTTTACAAGAAGAAAGTATTGGATACATGAAAATTTTCGACTTCCGATTTTCGACGGATTTACACGTTTTAGAAGGTCCTGAACACGATTTGACTGTTTTTAGAAAATGTCTGTCTGTGACTCTGTCTGTCCGTCTATCCGCCTGTCTGTCTGTCTGTCTGTATGTGAGAAAAGTTTTGTGGGCGCTCAATCTCAAGAACTAATGCGTGAAATTTAATAAATCTTAATATTCAGTTAGTCCCTAATATAAATTGGTGCTGATTAGTTTTTGGTGAAAATCGCCCGACAAGTGGCGCTGCTATGCTGCATTTTTTGCGATTTCCGCAATAGCTCTATCTCAAGAACTAATGCACTCATTTTCATCAAACTTCAGATTCAGTTATACATTGACATAAATAGATGCTGATTATATTTTGGTGTAGATATTCCAACAGGTGGCGCTACTCTACCACTTTTTTCATAATTTTTACGATAGCTATATCTCAAGAACTAATACACAGAATTTCATCAAACTTCAGATTCTGTTAGACCTTGGTATAAATAGACGCTGATTACGTTTTGGTGTAAATAGCCCAACAGGTGGCGCTGCTATACGCCTTTTTTCATTATTATCGCGAAAACTACATCTCAAGAACTAATGCTCGGATTTTCATCAAATTTCAGATTCAGTTAGACGTTGTCATAATTTATTGTTGATTAGGTTTTGGTCTACATCCCCCAACAGGTGGCGCTGCTATCCTGCACTTTGCATGATTTACACGATTTTAGCGATAGTCATATGTCAAGAACTAATGCACGGAATTTAATAAAACTTTAGATTCAATTAGAACTTGATATAAATTGATTGCTGATTCTTTTTAGTGTATGTGAAACCTGTGTGAGATAGAAGAAAGTTTTGGAATTGGCACATCCGACTAGTTTCTAATGGAATCAAACCGTGTACCGCATATACTGCAATATAATTGTATTATTGTGTTTCAGAACTATTTTAGAAAGACGATGAACAAACAAATTTCCTATTCAAATAAATGCACAAACGTGCAAATCCTATAATACAGTTCAATAGCTTTTGTCGAAACAACTCTTCATAATTTATATCATTCTGTATTTTTTAACCAAAATCATAATCAAATAAGACGAGGAGTTATTTGTCTTTTGAAAGCACGGGGCTATACAACAGACCGGAGCACTAACTCACTATTATGATACATTGAATACAGCGTCCGCCCATGAATACAAAATGCCATAGATTTCGGAGCAAAAATTATGGCAAAACAATGATTTCCTCCCATAGGATAGTATGGGGTACATATTAAGAATTCTAAATTCTTTTTTAAATATGACGAAGTTGCTACAATTTTCACTGATTTATATTTTTTACTTAAACAATACAGATCTTATTTAATTCAGGGTTCGTACGGGTACCGTTGTTTTTCCAGGTGTAATACCAGTATATCTTTCTAAAAAAATACATCAAGTTCAAACGTGCGAAATTTCACATTATTTAAGAAGAGATTATCTATAAGAAAATACTGGCACCGAAGAATTTCCTGGTCTTAAAATTCCAGGACCCGTACGAACCCTGTAATTTCTTCCCGTTTAAAAATAAAATTTTATGTAAGCTCAACAATAACCATACAAAAATTGTTAAGAATTGTAGGAATTTGTTGTGTTTGTTCTGCTACTCATAAAAATATGAATAATCTGTAGAAATAATCAAATATGATAAAAAGTATGCAAAAGTATTTGAAAAAATGTCGTTAATATTAAGAAAAATGCGGATTCATTACTTTAGCGCATTAAAAGGCGATCCGGTCACGGTAGAAAATGGTGGCCGGTGAGTTAGCGACACATTCTATTATGCAGTGCAGTGGTTGAAAGTTTATCAAAAGAAAGCTTTAATAGTTTTTAAATAATTGGCTTTATATATCGTTTTCTAAAAAAAAGTATCATGAAAAAGATATCTGTAAAAATATTACAGAACTCTATATAGAAACATTTAAAAATAAAGTTATGAATTATGTTCAACAAAACAATCCTAAAATATGAGGCGTGTTCAAATGAAAGTGATTAGAAGCGTCGTATGCGAACGATGTTTAATGTATTTTGTGAAACAAACCCGACAGTGAAGGTGTATGTACTACGCGTGCGCATGCGCAAGCAGATTTGTGATAACTTCATTCGTAAGGACGTGGCATTCAGTTAAAAATTGGCTCGTGTGGATTAGAGCTCCTATAATAGAGGCTGACGCATCCTCGCAGATTTGGTGCTCACATTGAAGTTCAGTCAAAAAACCAAGCTAATCAGAACCGGTTCAGCCAATCAGAACCGAGTCTTAGGCAACCCCAACTCCGTCTGCGGTAGACAGATGCTGAACTGAGTACCAATAATCCGAAACAAAATGGATATACGTCAGCTCCTATTATAGGAGTCTTAGTGTGGAGGCAACTACGTCCAAAACGGATCAGCGAGCTGTAATTAAGTTTTTAACACTGTAAGGGTGTAAGCCGATGAATATTCATCGCAGAATACTGGCTGTGTCGCCCAGATGTGTGCCAAGGCACTGGCCGGTAAAAATAGGAAGTCCTGGAACATCCACCTTAAGTTCAGATCTGCCGTCTTGCGCCAATCACATCTTTAGAGCACTGAAGAAAATCCTAAATGGTCAACGATTTCACTCTAACGAAGACGTAAAGGCTGCAGTTCTGAACTGGTTCCATGATCAACCGACATCGTTCTTCGCGTCGGAATTCGTAACCTTCCTAAGCACTGGGACGCTTGCCTAAACGCCTTGGGGGATTTTTTAAACAAACTTTGTATGAATTTCACTCGTTAAATATTGTTGTTTCTACATATGTATGTGTCTCATTTTTGTCCCTACGCATCTCATGGATACATACCTCGAATCACTTTCATTTGAACACCTCTCATACTTTAATAAAAAGCGTACTAAAAACGTGAAGAAATCAAGACAAGCAAATTATTCCTTTTCTATCTCACACTACATACAGGAATACTTGCAAAATATTGTTTTATATGTTATAATATACATCAATGAACATTTCACAATATTTTTTGTGGGAATATGTTTCATCATCATTTATTCCATTAAGTTTTCTGAATAAAAAATAATGCAGTCAAAGCATGATTTATTTGTCTGTTGAAAAGTAAGAAAGCTGTCGAAGGAAAAGTTTCAACAGTCATTCATCACTTGCTGTCAAATATTGTTTTCGACAAAGGATGTCATGAAACAAAAGTACAAAAAGTTCACAGAAATTAGTGATTATATTTCTTTGAAACTAATTTACATTTTTATCAATTTGATTTTGTATAAACTATTTGTTATTGCCAGTGGCACTAAACAATTGCTGCTAAATTTATTTTTTTCTTACCACTATTATTAAAAAGGAATACTTTATTTTATTTACTTTCAGAAATTTCTGCCATTAAACAAGCAAAAAATTTCTTGTAAGAAATATTGGTGTGAAAACAATATGCGTATCAGACATGCATTTGGTGCCCCCCAAAAAGACAGTCACGAATCGCCACTGGCTATCGCTATTAAGCGTTATGTTTTAATATTATGTAAGCTGTAGTGAAATCAGGTTCCTTATGTATAAATCACCCAACAATATATTTTCTGCTAATAACTCTGCATCAACGTTTATTCATTTCCTGACTTAGTTTTCCAAAAATATTCAATTAATTGTAGAAACTATTTATAATGCAAAAAAAAAAATAAATGTTGAAATTATTGTTTGAGGACAGAATTTACGAACAAAAATTTTCGAAAATCATTAAAAGGCTTTTAATTGTCATGTATATATTCTAACAGCAAAATTTTATTAAAAAACTTCTGGATGCAACTTGGTAGCTTGGAATTAAAATTAAGTATTCGCATCATGCAAACACCGACCTTGAAAGGGTTAAACAAAATTTTTCAACTGTCATCAATGCCTTGGTGCCACATATTTTTTTCTATAAAATGTTTAATGAAAAGAATTCTATAAAAAGATCTCAGACGTTTGTGCATATATTTGTTTAAAAGCACGTTACATTATTAGCAATATTTGTTGTATAACAAACTAGCTGTTACCCGTGACTTCGTTCACGTATCATTAAAAGAAGAATAAATGCATTAATTAAGCAAAATATTTCATTCCCGATAATTAGAAACGTAAATAATTAACTAACTCTTTATCACATTCCATAGGAGACAGTACAGTATTTCTATGTTATAGAGGCCTTGACATAACTAAGTTTTAAAAAAGTGAAATTTTGTGACAAATAATCACGAAAAGGATACTGCAACCAATGAAAAAAGGCGGGCCAAATAAAACCGTGGAAATCGGCGAATTATATGAAAACATATGTCAAGTTTACCTGGTAAACAATTTTACTTTTAACGCCTTTGTGAAACGTTTTAATAGCAATCCTTCAAAGATAATGGAAATAGTATATTCTTTTTCATTAAATTCAGTTTTTGTGAATAGGGAGCAATTATTGTAGACCTAAATGCAAGGAGCTTAAATTTACCTCCTTGATTTAATCTATAACTGAAAAAAATATCTTTATATATAAATGAAAATATGTTGATAGATGATTTTTGTTCTTAGAATAAATTGATTCGTGAAGTTTGAATATATGAAAATACGTTTTTATTTTTCAAAAATTTTACTGTAATCAAGATTTTTTTTTTTTTGTTTCACCATCTATTCAAATTGAAAATAAATTCTTTTATTTTTCAGTTTTAATGAGAAAAAATATATTAATCAGTTTTATTTCTTCTTTTTTATCCACAAATATGGAATAATTTAGTTGCCATTTTTAGAGAAACTTCGTTAAAATTTACAAAATAACAATAATAATAATAATAATAATAATAATAATAATAATAATATCTCGGAATTTAAATCCTTTTTTTTAAATTCTGAAAATTTATGACATCGTCGGATGAATGATAACCGGTGTTAAGTAAATCGCGTTGCGTTCGACAATCTGAAAAGAGTAGTTCCGAAATACAAACAGGCGGTCAGATTTTAACATAATAGATTCGTATTTATTTTTCTTTTCCTAATAATCATGGTGTGGTTTTTGGCAAAAAACTCTCACCTGTATGTAACTGATATTCATGCTTAGTAATCGGTATAGATAAAAAAAAACATTTCAATTTTTCGTTTTAAATATGTCGTGAAACTAATCTACTTTCTATACTTACTGATCCTTGTATTATTAATGTACGGAATTAATTCCCGCTCCTTGTAAAACTCATTTAAAAATTCCTAATTTATTTCAAATATGACGTCACATTTTCCTCAGAGAAATCTCTTTTTAATGCCATAATTCTTGTTAATTTTCTTTTTCTGGCAATCAGGACGTAAATTTTAGCGGTAAAATCACATTTGTATGTAACTGGTACTCAAGCTAATTATTAATCAGTATCGATAAATAATATTTCAGTTTTTCGTCTTAAATATTACGTCCATTATCTATCTACTTTCATTATACATTGATATTCATGCTCCTTGTATTATTACGACTATTTGAAAATATATGTTTTATTTATGACGTCATATTTGTCCTAGCCGAGGAGGATCCTTTTCATAGTTCCATGGTCCAAGCGAAATCTATTTTTAAGAATATAATTATTGTTCATTTTTCCTTCTAATTATAACGCAGTTTTTTGACAGAAAAAGATATTTTTAATGTAACCGATATTCATACTTCATGTATAATAACAAATACTCCATATTTTTGTTTTAAATATCACGGAAATTCATCTTATTTTGAATTCTTTTTCATTTTCATTTTTCAAGTGAAAATCGTTCAATTGAAAATTAATTGTTGAGGAAAAATTACTTTCCGTGTTTTTATTTATTGGCAACGATCAAAGCCCTAGCAACGATAAAGTAAAATGGTTAAATGGTTAAAAATTTAAATAAAAAATACGGTATTAAGCCTTGCGCGGTAGCGCAAGGCTTATTTATTTCTAGTGTGACATCCTAATGTTAATTTAACACAGGAAATCCCATTGAACGAGTTAATTTACTAGAGTTTTTCCCACTTTTTGTACGCGCTTCCACAAATTTTCTTCAAAACACCTAATTCTGTAAAAAAATAAATCCCCCAATCAAAAAACTCTAAATGTAGTAAACGTGGAGTCTTTAAATTAAAGTCCAAATACTGCTTAAAGTGATAAAAACATAACACGGAATATTTAAAATATTTAGCTAAAATTTGGCACGCGATGATCGATAGCTTGAAGAAGCAATAAAAATAAAAACAAATAATAATTTTTCACGTTTCCCAGTTTTGGCCAATTTAAGCACCTGCTAGCCTTGGACATGCGATCTCGTGGTATATGTTTACTATTTCAAAAATATGCGAGAATATTGTATTTATCTTTAAGATCCGAAGATGTCACCAATAGTTGTGAACGATCTACATTAAAAAGGTATTTTAAATATTCCGTGTTAAGTTTTTATCACTTTAAAAGGTATTTGGACTATAATTTAGATGTTACTGTCTTTATCAAAATTGGATGAATGTTGGATATTTACTTATCTAGTGATCCTGTGATGTTACGAAATGCGTTTTTTAAATTTCTCTCTTAATCGATGATTACTAAAATTCAACATGGTGAAAAAATGCAAATTTTCTGATTGCAAGAGTGATGCACGATACTTTTACAAAGATTATATGCTGGGAGTTTTGTTTTTCCCTTTTCCTAAACCACAGAAAAACTTGAGTAAATGTAACGATTGGCTTTCTGCTTGTGGTATAACAAATACAGAAACGGTGACTAGAGACTGGTGTGTTTGCTCTCGGCATTTCATTGATTTAAATGGCCCAACTGAAGAGTATCCTAACCCTATACAAAGAGTATCTCTGTCGGAACCGTTAAGTGATACATCAAATAAATATTCACGATATTATCGAGGAAATCGTGAAATTATCAAAAATAAAAGAGCCGCATACTATAAAAAATGTAAAAGCCAGATACAGAAGCGTAATACTTCATATTGTTTGTGAAATAAATCAAAGGCTAATAAATATAAGCTAAAATACTGGAACAAAAAAAAACTCAAATCATAATAGGATTCTCACCTCTAAGAAAATTAATCCTTCAAGATATTGACAGCTTGCTTTAGTGAAAAATCTGCTAAAGAGTTATAAATCTAACATAGCTCAGCAAAGCAGAACAAATATTCAATTTGTAAAAACTCAAATAAAAGCTCAATTACTTGCGCGTAAAGCTATTCATACTAAAAATGTTTTGTATGCAAAGAGTTTATCGGCTTCAAAAAATTTTTCAAACAAATGTCAACAGATGTTATCAAAATCAACTCAAAATATCACTGCAGAAAATTTATGTGAAATAATTGGTGGCGAAAGAATTCACAACTCCAATGCAGAACCGTATTTTTGGGAAATAGCATATCACCCATTAGTTCACATACATTTAGATCATAATTATAGTAGTCATTCCAATTCTAAAATAGAACATATTCCTTTAGGTGATTTACAATTCTAGAAAAACATTGATGGTCATCATCCCAAAACTCTAATGTGGAAATGTGGACCTCTCTGTAACATTCGAGAGAATTCAGTTCGAAGGTTATTGCATATTCTTCATATATTTGCTTCTTCTCAGGACAGTTCTACAAAGGAATTATTTTCAAACATAGATTGTTGTGAGTATAAATCGTATTACATAAAAGAAGATCAAATGTGTGCTGTTAAGTTGGGTCATGCAGTTCATTGCTTAGACAATTGCAAATGTAAAAGCATTTTGAGAGTCATGACTGGATTGTTACCTCACTATAGTGGCTTGAGAACTCTTCTTAGACATGTGTATGAAATAAAAAAACTTTATGATGCATACAATTTAATTGATAAAGCCATTCTAAACGCCGATTTTATTGATTTAAAAGTGGTAGTCGAAGAATTGGGAGGTCTCATAGAAAAAGAAAAAAGAAAGACAATTGTGAAACAAATTCAAATACATCTGTCATAAGACCTATTTGGAAAGAAGCTGAATTGTTAGAACAATTTGAAAAGCCCTTGGCACACTGTTTTCGAGAAATGCATGAATTTCATGACACACCTTTGCGATTCCTGTGAAAAATTGTACCAAAAAAGGAAACTTACACCAGTGTCTAAACTGGTTTCCAAGCATGACTCAGAAAATACACAAAATATTGCATTCAATATATTAAGAACAGCTTGGCTTTTGCAAAAACCAGGCTCTGATATAGAACTGTTTGAGGAATTAAATCTTTGTGATTACTGCTACAAGAGAATTATATCAGGTAAAATTCCTGAGCGATCCTTCCTCAATGGATTACAAGTGCATCCAATACCTGATGAAATTAAAAATTTGAATATGTTTGAAAAAATACTTATTCAGAAGTGTAAAGCATTTCAAGTGGTAGTTAGACTAGGAACCAAGCTAAAGACTTTAAACCATTCTGGCTTAACAAAGGCAATTAAAGGTAAAATTATTTATTTACATTTGCCTCTGCGAAATAATATTGACATGATTCCTCGAGGTTTACCAGATAATCATGAACTTCATATATTAGTTAATGGCCAACCAACTGAAAATAAAATAGTTTGGCAATCAATTGTTAGGCTTGAAAAGATAATGAAAGCACTGAGAAAGTTAAAAGAAATTAATCCTTTCTATGCTGATATTCATGTTTCTCAGTGTAACACTGATTATATTTGTGGTAATTGTAGTGAACTGATTTGCCACAATTAGCTGCATGTTCCAGAAAATACTCTGAGAGTAAAATGGTTGTTTCATCTGACATATCAGTAATTGTTAGTGAAAAAAATAATAAAAACCATATTACTGATTTAAATTACTTTGTCTTTAAAGGCTTTACAAATACAGATCGTTCGTGTTACGCAAATGCTATGTTGCAAACTCTCTGTATCACAGAATTTGTTAAAAAATTCAGGAAAGAGTTATTGATCCTGGTCCTACAACAAAAGCTTTGAAACAAATATTCACTACTTTGCAAAATCCACAGATTGAAACCGTAGATACACTTGAAGTGAGAAAAACACTTCATGTAAAGTTCCATGATGGTACTGATCAAGACCCGTTAGAATTTCTTGATTACCTACTGGAAAATTTGTCAAAAGAAAATGTCAATGCCATAGATCTTTTTCAACTGAAGCAAGATCTTTGGGAGAAATGTAGTAATTGCCCAAGTTATCGAGATCTATGTATTAGTACAGAACCATTTAATGAATTTATTGTGAGATTTCCACATGACTTTAATAATAGGGAAGATGCAGTTGATTTCAATGAACTCCAAACACGATGGCAGACTGAAAACATTGCATGTGTTCATTGCAAAAACAGAACTAAAATGTGTCAAACTCGATTAAATTCTTGTGAAAAATATTTGTTTGTGCAACTAGCCAGATTTTCTTCAACAAATGTCTCTATGGGTCAGAATAGAACTTTTAAAATTTCGTGCCCTATAACAGGATTTTCAAACCAAAAGGTTTTAATAAATAATATATAACCTTTAAAACAAAATCTGCTATTTTGCATAAAGGAAAGTTCATTGATTCAGGCCATTATATAACAATGGTGCATTTAAATGAAAACGAGATCAATAAATGGACTGTTTGTGACGATATGAAAATAACAGATCGTACACGTTTTGTAAAAAATCTTGCATTGTTTCTACAGAAATGTTAAATTAAGAAATTGTCAATATAAGGTAAAATATTTATTCAGCTACAAAAAGAAATATTTTGCTGAAAATTTCATCCTCCATAACTACACATTTTATAACAAAATCAGAATACAGTTGTTTCATATATGCTCATTATTATTTTTATGCTTCTTATGTGATGAAACAACGTAAGATTTTAATAATAGCTTTCACACACCGCTTACTAGTGTCTCCTTCCAAAGTGGTTGCAAATGTATTTTACACGATGGAATAAAATTATTTGCAAAAATAAACATGATTCGTTTATTATTATCATTATGAAGATGAGAAACAATCCGTTAAAGTCCGTTATATATATTTTTTTGTTAAAAATTACTTTTATTATTTTAATTGTTTACAGAATAATCAATGTTTGAACTGTATATTTCATATTACCAATCCTCATTTTCATATGTGCAGTCTTTTACATACTTGCCTCGTTTGAATCTTATCTGCTTCATATTAAATTGTTATTAAAAAACTTGAGATATTAAAAAAAAGGAACTTGCAAAGCAAATTAAAAAAATAAATTTATTTCCATATTGTTAAGCCCGAGAAGGGACAGATATTAAAATTATTTTATTTAGTCAATGCTACAATAACGTTGCATTCTTATATTAAATCTTGCTCAGTCTATTTAATCTTAAAAAATTAAATTTAAATTTGAAACATGATATTAAAGCAACTTTAAAACATTTCATTTAGAAATCTAAATAAATCTTCAACTTTTTTTTCAGTTTTACATGCATTATGCAAAATTTTTATTGTAGCAAATTCTAACAGACAAGAAACATGAGAAGTTCAAATAATTTAAAAAGTTGAAGATTTATTTAGATTTCTAAATGAAATGTTTTAAAGTTGCTTTAATATCATGTTTCAAATTTAAATTTAATTTTTTAAGATTAAATAGACTGAGCAAGATTTAATATAAGAATGCAACGTTATTGTAGCATTGACTAAATAAAATAATTTTAATATCTGTCCCTTCTCGGGCTTAACAATATGGAAATAAATTTATTTTTTTAATTTGCTTTGCAAGTTCCTTTTTTTTAATAGTTATATTAGCTGTGCGCAGACGGTAAAACGCCAAGTATTTTACCATACAAAAGAAAAAAAAAGAAGTGAAGAAAAAACCCAAGATCATTTTATTTCACCAATCAAAACCTATCCGCTTTATTTGCGATGCATGACGTCATATTTGCCTGTTTCCTATGGTTACGCATATTGAAACCTTGTCTTATTATCAAAAACTAAAAAAAGTACGTTTTATATCTAATAATATTATTTAATCTTCTTTTTAATTCTTTAATTTTTTTTTAAATTTCATTTTTATTTTTCACGTGAAAATTTTTCAATTGAAACTAAATTGTTGAGTAAAAATTATTATTCCGGATTTAAATTAGTTTTGGCAACGATAAAGTATTAGCAACGGTAAAGTAAATTTAACCATTTTAAACTATTATACGAAAAAATGTCCATTTATTCTCTATAAAAATAGCGAAATTTTGAATTATTAAAAAATATATTTGAATAAAATGAACAAAAACCAGCCTATATTCATTCGAGGGTTATAATCAACGTATATGCAAAGATACAGGATCATTAAATGCTCCATTTTGACGCTGGCTTCAGCCTAACATTTGCACACAATGAGATTTATAATATTATTAGGATAATATTAACAACAAATAACAACAAATATACAAATAAACAAAATAATATTTGTTTTATAACAAATATTATTTTGTACTTAATTCTAAGTCTTTTAAAATCGAAATAGTTTTGCACCTATAAATAAATCAATAAATTGCAATACATTTTGTGCAAATAACAAAGCTTCAACATTTATTTAATTCCTTATTTTTGTTCATTAAATTTAGTCCGCTAAAAGAAATATTTATTTGTCCGTTGAAAGGTAGAAAGTTATCATCATTATTCACATGGTATCACATATTATTTTCGACAAAGGATGTCCTGAAACGAATTCTATAAAATAATATAAAAGTTTGTGTTTACTATTGCTAAACATTGAGTTCCATTATCCAGCAAATATTAAATTTGTTACTGAATAAGCATTGATATATATTTTGAGTAGTATTTTCAGGGGTCTGCTTAGACTTTTCTCACCAGGTCCTATTTTTGTAAATTTGTGAACAGCTTTTTGTAAATTTCCAATTAAATTTTCAGCAGGACTGAAACTGCGCGTAAATTTAATAACACTGACAAAGGATGTGAATTAATTTTCACTTTGCTAAACAACGCATAAGTGAACCAACACAGTGAAAACCAACAGAGTCCCCGGTCTGGACAAATTTGCGTTGTTTAGCAAAGGGAAAATTAATTCACATCCTTTGTCAGCTTTTTAGGTGCGTTCGTAATTATATAAATACGTAGCACCTATAGTCGTCGTTTGGTCCGTCCGTCTGTCCGTCCGTCTGTCTGTCTGTCCGTCTGTCTGTCTGTCCGCATGTAACAACGCAAAAACTACGCAACCAAATGGTTTGCAATTTAAAATATATTATCTTTGCAGAATTTTGTCGAGACATTTCAAATTTTATTAAAATCGAATCAAAACTTTAGGAGATATTAATAAAAATATTTATTAAGAAATTTGAATTTTTTTTTTTAATCGGTGCTTTTTTGTTATAGGAGCTTCCGAAGTTTAATCGTCAAGCGACCGAGATACTTATTTTATGACAGAAATTAATCTGCAGACGATATAATTCATTTCACAGAATTAAAAATCATCAAGATCTGAATATTTATATAACTAGCTGATACATATATATCTGAATATTTATATAACTAGTTAAGATATTTGTATGAACAGTGTCATAAAATATATACTTAACTAGCTGTTTAACCCGTTCTACGCACGGGATATCATGAATTTAATTCTAAAACGTGCGTACGAACGCACCTCGTTTGTAACGTTTGACGTACAATTTCCAACTTGTTGTATTTGTGAAAAATCAAGTCATAAACCATCTTTATATTTATGTTCTTGTTTACACATTTATAACAAGAGACTTCATATACGTATGTGTGTAAGAACTATATAATAGCTTTTTTATAGACTTCAGCTGTTTTGTGATAAGTTAGATTATACTTTTATATGATTAATTTTGTGAACGGTTTAGTTTGGAATAAATGGTAAAGTTTTGTGAAATGTCGATTTTTAAGACAAATAATTTTGTGAAGGTTCCTGTTTTAAGGTGAAAATTTTTGTTAAGGGTTCTCATTTAAAATGAACAATTTTGTGAAGGGTTTTGATTTAAGATGAAACATTTTCTGAAGGATCCAGTTTTGAGATGAAAAATTTTGTGAAGGGTCCCAATTACTTATTTTACATATACCTGATTCTGTAAAAAAAAAAAAATTAACCCGTACTTGAAAATTGTCCAAATCAGATCCAAACTGTAAAATTATTTTTTAGTTACTCTGTAAAAACCGACAATTAGCATGCTTTTTTACATTAATTGTAATATTTAATTATTAAAAGTTTTTCTGTTTAGATTTTCAAAACTTTCTTAAAAATACGGAAACTTCGCCAATCTAAGCTGAACGTTAACAGACATGATCCAATCTACTACGTTTCGTTTCCATCAAATGATGTGGATCAACCGGTAACTGTGCTGCCAGCAAAGTTTCCCTCCTTTGAAGAACTTTTTATGTTTTCCCTTTTCCAATAAATCACGGAAATTTCACCAATCTACGCTTAATTTTTCTTCAAATCCTACAATCAAAATACGGAAATTTCTTCGAATAATGCGATGGCGGGGAAAGGGGGGGGGGCTCGGGAAATTGAGCTGCCGGACGAAATATTTATTTTTTCTTTCTCGAGTGAAGAGATGCGAAAGGGAATATTAAAATAGATGCAATTTTTTTTATCTATTGAAAAACAGTAAGAATTTTTTCACTTTGGAAGTAGAAACATTGAAGAAAATTAATATAATTTTCACCAAAGTCAAATGTACGTTTACTATATTTTTATAAACAGATTTTTTGTAAACGTGTAACTTATGTCTACCAATGTACAAAATCTGTTTTCATGCGAGTAACTAACGTAAAAGCTGAAATTGAGGTGATAACTGAATAGAAGATATCCGTGCATATATTCTTCCTTTTGTTAATCTGTAAAAAAACAAAGAGAAAATTTGCATTTTGAAGTTTTGAAGTCGTTTGAACATTATTGCAGGTTGAAACATTGAATCGCCATATATTGACAAATATATAGAACTTGGGTTAAATTTTTAATTTTGAAAATGTATAACCTACCGTATAAATAGGCAGGCTTTATATTTATTATATTTAATAAATAATTGAATTTTAAATTTCAAGTGTACTTTTTGAGACATTGTATAAGTATTAAAGATGCATGTGCTATACACATTGTATATGAGAGTTTACTTGCTTGGGTGTAAACAGATGTTTAAGAAATGAAAAAAATATGTCTTATATTGAATAAAAGCTTAGAAAATTATAAAGTTTGAAGATCTACCATAAAATACTTCTAGATTTGCAAAGCAATCTGGTGTTTGATCAAGATCTCAAAGACTTCAAAATTTATAGTTTTTCCTTATACCAACATTTCTTGGATTAAATATTTTGCAACATATCGCAATAAAATTAATCCCACATAAGAAGCACAGGTATTTGCCTAACAAATGATATATAGTAATTCCCCGAAGAAGAGTAAGAATAAAGTTCTCAAAGAAGTCCAACAATATAATATCGTTTGCTAAGACTTAACACAAATGTAACGGCAGGAACACGATTTTTATAAAGGGGTATATATATAAATGCATTTTAAAATATGTATAGATATACATACATACATACTAAAAATAACCTTATAGTTATGTATTCTTATGCAAATCATTCTGAAAAAAATTGTATGTTTTTTCTAAACAAATCATATCTTAATTGTCTGAGTGCAACGAAGACTCATACACAGCGCAGTATTACTTTGCCCCATATATAGCTACGATGGATATTAAAACCTTTCGTCAAGCATAACTCAAAAAATATTTAACGGATTTCGCTCAAATTTTTACAGCAGGTACATATAAAGGTGACAACGACGTCTATTTATTACCAAGAATAAGTGTCAAACCGTTTGGAAGTTATATTAAAAAAATAGATAAAAAATCACAATTAAAGTACATACGTCACTAAATTTTGTGCGTACGTCATTTTCACCGGTGGGAAATTTTCGTAGACAATCGGAATTGAAAAGTTCATGGAGTACATGGAGCAAAAAAATATGCAAGCACTAATATTCAGCACAATGGAATATATTTCAATTTAATAAAAATGGAAAGTTAATCTGGAATTTTTTCTGTTTGAAAAGTATTAGAGATTAGTAAGAGTAGTATTAGTATTAGAGATTTGGCGTAAATCACACCATTAGCAGCTTTTTTATTTCGCGTGTGTATGTTAGGAACAATTCTTTGATGTTTAAATAAAAAGTTTCGATTTGTGGTATTTCATATTTTCTTTTCCTTTTTAGTATTTTAAATGGAATTAGTGAAAGGCGTGTATTTTAAATTAAATGAGTGAAAGACGTGTATTTTTAATGTATGTATTTCAAATGAAATCAGTGAAAGATTTATATTTAAATGAAATGCAATATTTAAATTTTATTTTGCAATATTTATATTTAAATGAATGCAATATGAAGATGTTATGAGAAAAATATTTGGCGATTTATCAACTGCGCCAAGTTAACATAAAAGTACCAATAAATATGTGGGTACTTCTCTATTATCCCGTCGACCACTTTTCATAACAAAAAACTATCGCCAAATAAACGGAAGAACGTTGTCATTGAAATATCAAAATAAATAAAATATAAGAATTTAACGACACAATTGTTATTTTAATGAATGAAATAACTAATAAATCAGTAAAACATAATGAAAAATACACGCAAATGTCGCGTTAAAAACCACTTGATGACGTAACACGTATAATGCTTCTGATATCAAGTAAATGGGACTGCATTTTTGGCGTTTAATCTAACAGTTTGGCGATAGTTTTTTGTTATAAAAAGTGGTCGACGGGATAATAGAGCAGTACCTCTATGTGAAATGAAACAAGGCACAGATGTCATATACGCACCACTTTGGCGCGATTTTTCCCTCCACCAGCTTGGGGAAAACTTTGTTTTTGAATATTAGTTACAAATAGTGAGACAAATAGTACACGTGATTTTTAATTTCAATATAAATATAAAATAACGTAATAAATGAAACAGCTTCTATTATTTTAAAAAAGGAAATAAAAATAAATAAATAATAGTTTGATATAAATAAAGACGCGTATGTCATATACGCACCACATTGGCGCGATTGCAACAAAATGGCAATTTTATGCCTCACATGGTAACCCGGTTATTTTGTTTCAATTGTTGTTTATTAACTTTTATTTTTTATTTTAATTATATAAATTGTTTTTATTATATATATCAATATTTATTTATTTTTATTTCCCATTTTTGAATAATAGGAGCTATTTCATTTATTACGTTATTTTATTTTTATATTGAAATAAAAAATTACGTGCTATTATTGTATGGTATTTGTAACTAATATTCAAAAACAAAGTTTTCGCCAAATTGGCGAGGGAAAAAATCGCGCCAATCTGGTGCATATATGACATCTGTGCCTAAATTAATATTGATATACATATAAAAATAATCTATAGAATTAAAATAAAAAATAAAAGTAAACACAACAAACAGTTTTCGCCAAAGGGGCGGGGGAAAAATCGCACCAACGTGGTGAGTATATGGCATCTGTGCCGGGATTTTTACCCTTTTATCTGTGCTTTCGGAAATATAAAAAAATTAAAAAATTCTTACATCAGGTGTATAATGTTTTGCATTTTTATAGGGACCACTTCTCCATTTTAAGATTTTAAATGCTATTTATATCAGATATTTCTTTCCTGAGATTCCCACAAATTTTTTCCGGTAATTTTTTTTTAGTTCGCTTATTAATTGTTTACAATTTGCCCCCCTGGCAATAACAATTATTTATCACAAAAATGGGTACTTCTCTATTATCCCGTCGACCACTTTTCATAACAAAAAACTATCGCCAAACTGTAACGCTAAATAAACGGGAGAACGTTGCCATTGAAATATCAAAATAAATAAAATATAAGAATTTAAGGACACAATTGTTATTTTAATGAATGAAATAATTAATAAATCAGTAAAACATAATGAAAAATACACGCAAATGTCGAATTAAAAACCACTTGATGGCATAACAAATACGTATAATGCTTCTGGCATCAAGTGAATGGGACTGTATTTTTGGCGTTTAATCTTACAGTTTGGCGATAGTTTTTTGTTATGAAAAGTGGTCGACGGGATAATAGAGAAGTACCCAAAAATGGCTTAGTTTTGTTAAATTTGTTTGTTATGTATTTTCATTTCTTATTAAAATATCGAAAATGGCAATAAAATTTTATTTTAGCACCGTACTTATTTTTTTTAAATGGCTCAAAAACATGGTTTAATAAACGTATATTTGTAAATATTTACAAAACATGTTTTTCCGCTCTGTAGAAAAATTTGGTAAGATTCTAAAACTGCCTTTGGCACCAACCAGTACATGATACGGAACTTTTCCCCATTCCGATACACAGAAGAGGTTGGTCACAAACAAGAGTAATAATGCTAGCTACAATATTGTTTTAACTCTATAAGAGTTAGAAACAATAATGATATTAAATTCCCCGATTAGCTTAGGGCCCGATTACGGAACTTTCTCCTAGAAAAAAAACTATAGATGTCTTTTACATTTGTTTCGAATGAAGCTCGATCAACAAAGTATTAATTGATAATACAAACAACACTAATATTAACATGGGGGCAAAAGTTTGAATTTAAGTGTATATATTTAGAACCCTCCCCCCCCCAACCACCCACCAAAAAAAGAAAAAGAAAGTTACAGAAATGAATTTAAAATGGCGTGAAGCCACGCTTTCTGACATAAGAAATTGGCTGCGAACCCGATTACGAAATTTTCACTTAACTTAATAACATATATCTAATAGCCCTGAGGACAATTCCCCTTCCCAGTTATACGGACCTTGGGGCTTTTTTAAAAAGCTTAACGCAGTTCGGGTTGAAGAAGTTGAGATTTACTGTCAAATGACATAAACTACTATGAAAATAAAACTGGTGAATTATTATGCTGGTTTATGTATGTATTTAAAAAAATTGCATCTGATTACACTTTTTAGATAAATTACTCCTGTTTGCATTTAATAACAGATAAACGGCTTCCGTTTACTAAATTGTTTAAATATTGGGAAGAGTTGGCGAGAGATAGATAGACGTGTAAACAAACGGGTAGACAGACGGGTAGAGAGACGGATAGCGACAGAGATAAGCTAACGGGTAGCGAAACGAATAGACAGACGGGTAGCGAGGCAGGTGAAAAAAAGGGTTGACAGAGGGGTAGGGAGATGGGTAGGGAGACGGGTAGCGTGGTGGATAGAGAGACAAGTACAGAGAGGACTTGACAGACGGATAGAGAGGGGTATATAGACAGACAGACGTGTTGATAGACGGGTAGTGTAACGGGAAGCGAGACAGGTAGAGACACGATTAAAAAGTCGGATAGAAAGACAGACGGATACTGAGACGGGTATACAGAAGAGTAGAGAGACAGTAGACAGATGAGTTCGGAGAGTGACACAGCTAAGACATACGAGTAGTTAGACTGGTAGACACGTTTGTAGCAAAGCATGTTATCAATGTGGTTTGAAGTATACGAGTTTCTATAAATAGTTATACAAATAAACAAAGGAAATTTTTTTAATTCAAACATTAAATATTTGATTTAATATTTCAATATTTAATATTTTATTTTTTAATATTTTATTTAGATATTTGTCACAAAGAAAATGTTGCAAAAATTAAATTAAATTTGCGTTAAATTACGCTTGCTAAAATACGCTGTTGGCTGCAAATCTGATTATGTGACTTTAAAAATATCGTTTTAAAAGATCCGGCGGTTTTTTAAAAAAGTTTTGGGCAATTCCCGCTTAAGAAAATGAGATTATTTGCCAAATGTTATAAAAAAAAATGCATATGAAAACATAACAGTATATGAATTTATATATGATATTTTGTAATTATATCATTTAATTTGCTATTTTTCATATGTTGTATCTTTATCTATCTCTTGTCTATCATATGCTGTATATTCACTTAGATTCTTGTTGATATCTTCTTTATATCGTAATTGTTAACTTTATGTTCTCAGCAATATCACTCAGACTAATCCCTTTGAGGGAAGTCCTAGTTTATTTTTATAAACGAGTTAAGGTGTGTTTCATTTTTTCATAACCTTTCATGCGCTTTTAAAAATACAAAAGTTTGTACATGACTCTTTATTTATTAAAAATTTATTTATTGAAAACAAATTACCTTAAACTAGCTTATATTAAATTAGACCAATCCCACTAATGGGAAAGTTGAGTTCTCCTTTTATATGATACTTTTATATGATCTAAGTCTTTTAATTTAAGTCAAAACGACAGCTATATCAGTCAAAGAATTAGACAGAAGACATTAGATACGAGTTATCGTGTTTTACAAATGCTTACTCCACGGATAGCTTCTTGCATAAATTAACAATAAATAAATGTAGTTTTGAGGTTTGCTGTAGATCTGTTGCCTACATGCATGAAATAAATACTAATCTTATAAACGATTTTTTATCTTCAAAACTACTTTGAAAATAAAATCATTGAAAATATTCAATAAAAATATTTATATATTTCTAATTATTTTTATACAAAAATTTTATTTTTCTGTAAATTAAATATCTAATAAAGTCAAAAAGGCAAAATTTCTATATAAAATGTATTAGGACCCATAAATGTAAAAGTATTTTGAGTTACTGTTTGTTTCTGCTTTCCGGGTTCTAACTTCCCTTAGAGTATTACGATTACATTTGTAAAATAGTGGCCGTATCGTGTGCAGTTATGTCAGGATATGTAAAAAATCAGGACAAATGCGAGCACTCTGAAGATTCCGTATCGTTATATTATATTCCCGTTACAAAAAATTTCGTTTCAATATATTAATTTGGCGTTAGAACTGATTGTTGAAATTGATCAGTTTATCACGTAATAAATCGACGCAGACATATAAATTAATGATTTTTGGATTTTGTGCTATAAGACCTTACTTCGTACCACATTTCAAGGTTCGAAGTCAACCAGAAGTACCCTATAGGTTTTACACTCAAAACCCCCTATAGGGGATTTCCGGTTTACCCTAGCACCTTAAAATTTGGAACGCAGGAAGGTCTTATAAAATTTATTAAAGCACATCTAAAGGAAAAAATCCAAAATTATTAATTTATAATTCTATGTGGATTTATTATGTGGTTTTCCATAATCGGGATTTCAAAAGCGAGAGTATAAGGTTTCCGTTTTATTCATTTGAGGTACGAAACCATAAAATTAATACGTTATCGTATCCTGTCTAAGCAAAATGTCTCAGTTTTCTACAAAACGTTAATAACTTCTCACACAGTCTTTTAATTACTTTTAGCTTCTTTTAATTACTGTTGTCATATTACACATAACGTGTTTTTTTACAGGAACAAATCCAAGATTTAAGAAACATTACTTACTGCGATTTATTGCGTTAGTTGTTAGAATAATGGAGGGGGTCGGGGCAAAAGAGTGCCAAGCAACAATTTTTGAACTTCTGAGATATTTCAATTGGAAAATTTGATCGAGTACTCAAATCAAGATACATAACCTAAAGTTTTTTTGCCAATGTCTTAGCAAAATTTGAGATATTCTGAGTAACAATATGGCATTGCTTTAATGATATTGCTATTACGTTTTTTGTAAATTAGTTATCTTCATTGCGGGCATAAACATTTGGGGCAAAAACGCAACCTGTCACATATGCTGGCATCAAGTGACATTAGAAACAAATTATATGTTGGGTATTATAACTTACAATATTAAGCGACAGATTACAGTGTTAGATTCATTTCACCAAAAACGTGGCTTGGCACTTTCTTGCCCCGACCCCCTCAATTATACCATTTCAAGTTATGCCAATCAAGCAATGTGAAATTCTTTTTAAAGTAGCTCACTGGCAACAGTGATTTCACATTATCTTAACTCGTGCATATTTACGTTCCATTGAGTTGAGTTCACATTTAGACATCGCTCAATACTCTCATACATATTGGATCATTCGGAAAGTTCTACGGTATACGTCTGTTGAGATATTGTTGAAGTGAATGAATTTCACCAGAATTTATTTTAAAATAAGTAAAAGGACTGTCTTCGCGTACGTTATAAAAGCAAAGGTTTATTCCAAAATTCTGGTGAGAAAATGTCATTTATGGATTCAAAAAATAAATTAAAAAAAAATAAACATGGAACTTTCCGGAAGACTTAATATAAATCAAGGCCTATAAATTACTTATACATCAAGGTGTGTAAACTCTATAAAATTTCCAAGAAGTCTCATTATTTTATATTAGAAAATTTCTATTTAATATTTCAATAGATGATCTTGAATTCCAAGCGTTTAATCACATGATTTATAATATATTTCTTAGGTTAAAT
The DNA here is from genome assembly GCA_963931845.1 of Maratus michaelseni. Taxonomy (NCBI): domain Eukaryota; kingdom Metazoa; phylum Arthropoda; class Arachnida; order Araneae; family Salticidae; genus Maratus; species Maratus michaelseni. The sequence continues at coordinate 81,243,836 of OZ007598.1, forward strand.
TAGGCGAAAAATGCTACTAAAATATTGTGGTATAACTGTAGGTACCCTGATATGCATATGCACATATTTTATGCATTATTTACGTATAATATTATGAAATTATAATATAATGCAATAATTACGTATGCATATTTTATAACTATATAATATTTTTAATTAAAGCAATCATAAATTGTGTACTTAAACAAAGAAAAATATTTAAACAACAAAATCAGAACAAGATGTAAATATTAAAATTTAAAAAGAGTTTTTAATAAAAATAATATTTGAAAGCAAAGCAAAATAAAATAAAATAAGTTGGAAGAAAGAAATATCATTGATTCTATCTAATCTTTAAGAGTGTATTCAGAATTAAATTATTATTATTATACCGTTGACCAGGCCACTGACTATCGGGCGTTATGTATAGGGTTGTATGCTTGCGGGGCAAAATTCGCCTGATCGCCTCCTGGCGGACATGTACCTGACTAGCACCTTGGACGTCATGGCTTCAGCGCTCTAAGAAATGAAGGTCAACCAATAGACTCCACTATATAGCGCACCAAATAAAAACGACAAACCACGAGTATGCAAGCCATTGCGTGAAAATGATAATTACACCCGATTGTGATAACAACTACCAAGATACTAGACAACTACTTCCAAGATCTGTGACAATAATATGCAAGTCATCTCGAGAAAATGAAATGATAACTGCACACAATTATGAGCAGGGACTGATTACCAGCGGAGCAAACTTCCACCAATATATTTTCATAGAAATTTTCGTCTTATTTAAAATCCGTATTAATGCACAATTGTTGTCATGAATAAAGCAAAAAATTCTAGATTTTTTTTTCTGTTGTAAGTTTGCCCCATTGGTATTCAGCCTTGATTGTGAAAACAGCTACCAAGGTACGTGATAACTACTATCATGATTTGTGACAATACTAACCATGACAAGAGAACTCGCTACCAAGAAAATTGATAGAAAAAGCCCTAGTGACAACAGAACCATGAAAAGTGACAAAAATGAAAAGGAGAGCCAACACCAAAGGTTGACAACAAAAAAGATCAACTATGACAAAAGGTAAAATAAGGTAGTATTTCTTTTTAAATAGTATAATACATAGTAAGGACACAAATATTTAAACTGTATGATGTTAACTTATTAACCATATCACTTAACTATATTAACATTAAGCAACTTTCATAAATATACTACTCTGACGCTTTACAGTGCGAAAGCGGACCAAATGTACCAATTAAATATAGCTAGTACAGGGAAGTATATACGTACCAATTATACGTAATCACTTGAAGGTCACAGTTATATTTTTGGAGTAATCTAAGTAAGAAGTGAATATAAAGAGATAAAGTGTCATATACCTTTAAAAATAATTTCTTCTATTTAACTCAACTTTTAATGAATTTAATGAAATATCTTAAAATTGGTTATTCCAAAATTCTTATTTTAATTAGGAAATGATGGCGTTCTTTTGTTCCAGATATTAAAAATAATCCCAAGTATATAAATACCAATTAAATGTAATCGCATGAAGGTCACAGTTATATTTTTGGAGTAATCTAAGTAAGAAGTGAATATAAAAAGATAAAGTGTCATATACCTTTCAAAATAATTTCTTCTATTTAACTCAACTTTTAATGAATAATCTTAACCCTTCTTTGCATGAGGTTTTCTTTTACAATTGTGTTTTTTTTATACATATATTAAATATTAGACACCAGAAATTTTAAGATAGTTTTTAACTTTGTTCAGCAACATAGTTCACATGAAATTTACTGGATTAATATTTCTATATAAATATAGTGGTAGCGAAGAAGTTGATTTATTTATTAAAAGTTAAATAAAAAGTGATGGAAATTTACACCACTATGCAATTAAGGGTTAAAATGGTTATTCCGAAATTCTTATTTTAATTACGAAATGATGGCGTTCTTTTGTGCTAGATATAATATAATCCCACTGCATAAAATATGAAAAATATGTTTATAACTAGAAATTCTAATATAAGACAACATGAACGTATCAAAATTCTACGATAGTCTGCACAATTTTTTAATTTGTCTTTTAATAAACTCGATGCATACATTTTTAACATTCATGAGAAAACTTAACGTTCTAATTAATATGATTTTTTACACTTGAAATAAAACTAGACAGAGAAGTTTTATAATTAAAAACTGATTAAATATTTCTGCTCTGAACTTCTTGCGCTAAATTAATTAAATATTTTTACACGAACACTTTACTCTTCATTGGAGAATATTATAAAGATGTAATTTTGAAACAAATAAAAATCAACGTGACGGCAAGTGAATGTTTCTTAATAAGCAACTTGTGCAATAAACTCATATCGTTAACGTAACCCATTTTTAACACTTTTCAAGATAGTGGAAAAGATTTTATGAATTTGGGGTGTCTATCGGCCGTCGCTTCGTTTAAATTTTGGTGTCTATGGATACAAATTGCTTAGAGGGTATTTATTTAATGACATTTTTGTAATACTGGCCATTTGTAACGCTTTCCAACCTAGTTGAAAAGCGTTTATGATTTTGGTTTGTCTGTCCGTCTGTCCGTCCGTACTTTAACTCTCATAAATATACTAGGATTGCCCTGAAACTTTTGTATGTTATTGTCGTTTACTATAGCACGATCCCTATTGAAATTGAAGTGTGTGACATTTATAGTTTATTTACGGGAACAGTCAAAACTATTCCGTTACCTTTCAGTTAATGGGAAAATATCGTTTCAATTGCATTTTGATAATGTTACAACATTTGACACATGATGAAATTGGTATACAATTATGAAACGCAGTAAAACATTTTTTTTTCTTTTGTAAAATACGACGTCAAAGCATTTATTACTCATTTACAGGGACATGCAAAAGAATTCTGTTGCACAATATTCTACGTGGAAAAATCGTTCGCAGTGTAATTTAATGACACTATTTTTACTATTTTAAACATAATGAAATTTATATGCATTACTGAAGTGCACTATAAATTGCTCACTGAAAAGTGTGGTGTGCATAGCATTTATCGTTCATTTACAGGGACACATTAAAGAATTCGGTTAAGTCCTAGTGCGATAAATACAGTCTATGTGTGATAAGTGTGTTTTCATCATTGGTTTGCGTTTTTAAGTTTAACTACATTTTTCTATAGTACGTGGTGTGTATAAATTTTGTTGATCATATACAGGGCTAAACAAAGGAATTCGTAAGTATTACTGACTATGATGGTGAAATCATTTCAAAGTATTTTTATTTGTGCTACGCATTTTTCTCCTGAATTAGTAGACTAATAGAAGTTTGTGGAATATAAATAAATTTATATACAAGGCTACGTAACGGACATGATACTTTGTCGTTTATGGTTGGTAATTTCTGGAAGAGAGTTTTGAGTTGCCTTATGCGTTTTTTACCAGAATTAAATTTTAGTTTAATATGTAGTGTGTACAAAAATCTTTAGATAATATGCAGGGCTGTGCAAATATGTTTGAGTGCATTTCCATCGATTGGCGAAAATTGCTAAATGGGAATTTTCAAAATGAACTAAATTTTTCCATGCTATGTAGTATATACACAAATCAATAGATCATAAACCGAGCTGCACACAATAATTAGAGTAATATTTTGACAATGGAAGGTAGTTGCTGAAACTGGATTTTTAAATGGGTTGTATGTTTACTAAACTGTTCACTGCGTATCTTCTTTCACCTTATTTAACGGTTAAGTTTCGGTACATTTCTTGGATGTGTTGGAATGTGTCTCATAATCTATTCTTGACGCATGATTTTTCATTCTTGTTGTATAATAAAGACAACGAGTCAAACAATAGGTATTATTATATTTGTATGATGTCATTTTCAAATTAAAATGAAAAAGAAAATTTATATTGAAAAATATCTTATTGAAATTAAATTTTAAAAGGAAATTCCAAGATATAAAAACATTGCATATTCAAGCTTTTTGAATCAATTTCATCTACAGAAACAAATATCTCCTGTCGACATATTGACAGTTAGAAAACATTACATCGTAGATGTTTTCCAACAAAGTTGAAAAGTGTTTATGAATTCGTTTTGTCTGCCTGTCTGTCCGTGCTTTAACTTGCGTAAATATACACTGTTTGCCATGCAATTGATATATGTTTTAAAGTTTTCTGTGGCATGTTCGGTATTAAAAAGGAAGTGTGTAGCATTTATAGTTCATTTATAGGTACTATCATAAGAATTATGTTACATAAAGATATATGGGGAAAAATAGTTTGCTGTGTATTTTAATGATGTTATACAATTTCAAACATGTTGCAGTTTTTATACAATGTTTCAAAAACGAATCACCCGATTTGAAATACATATGTATTGTGAAAAATATTGAACGTAGACAGTTAAAATTAATTTTATATTACATGGCTAATCATAAAGTTTTTTTACAAACCAAATTATAGGTGCTCAATATGTCCATCTTTAGATGCACGGTATATGTCTATACGGTAGTTAAATTCGTCCCAAACTTTTGCGAGAATGTCTGCATTCACTGCTTCCACGGCTGCTGTTATGTATATTTTCAATTCGGCTAATGTAGTACAAAGGGAAGGTACATAAAGACACCCTTCCCTGTTGTACTAGAATTATTGTTGAAAAGTTACTTTAAATCCGTTCAGTAGTTGTTGAGAAAATGGTTAACATACATACCATGCATATACAGGCATACATAACAAAAATAGAAGATTTTTTTTTTTTTGAAGTCGCTTAAAAATGAATATCTGACGTTTAAAAACATCCCAAACCCTTATCAGCTTTCGCATTCAACTGTTATAAATTAATGCTGCGTTTATTTATTAATGTATTCAATTGAATCTACGAAGCTCAATATAATTTGTGATAATGGCAAATTTTCAATTCAATGCAAGTTTGTAGTTAAATCCAAGTAGAAAATAATATATCTATGAGATTTATAAGGAAAATATTCTGACTTGTTTATGTCTAATAAAGAAACTCAAACACGTATATATCTTATGATATTTATTTCCATTTTAAGCTTATTCTGTACTAGAATCTTCTTTTATAATGCATACTTTCCAACTTCCTACTTAAAAAAAACAGCCAGAAAAAATATTTAATTAAATGTGTCTTCATTATACTGTTCGACTATTGGCATTTATGTGCTATTTCACGAACATGTTCCGAACCCTATTTTTTACTTTTTCAACTTCCTTAGCTGCATACAAGTAGATAGCTATAATTACAGCTATGCCATTTCACTTTCTTCGCAATATTTAGACTCTATCCTTAATCTCCTTCGCTTTACTTTATTATTCCAAATTTATTATCATCTATTTTCTTGATTTTACATCTATCCTTTTTATTGTAATTGTTCCTTTATCTTGTAGTTAATACTACATCTTAACTTTTCCCAACGGCTCAATTTTATACAAGACACTCTAATCATGATAGACTGGGCATTAAGTTGTTTGCAAATCGGAAGCCCCTTAACCGACTTCAACTGTTCGGCAACTGTTCGATTTGTATGGAAAATTATAAATGGGAAAATAAGGACGAATTTAAATACAACCGTGTCAGAGGGTGAAGGAAGAAATCACGGACGCAAAATTCTACCGATAACTTTCAATAGGAAATTTTGTCTTATTTTAACTCCTTATTCTTTCAGAGTTTCTGTCTTCAATAAGATTAAACTTTCTATGCGGTTTTACTACTGGGAGTTTTCCCTTCGGTAATCAAGTCTAGGCTCCCTTAACAGCTAATCGATTCTTCCATTTCCAAACTTTAAACAGGATGTTTACCTTTTTATCTAATTGGTGGTAGTTTTATTATATGGTAGTCAATTGAAATCTTCTTCATTTCATTTATTTGATAAAATTTATGGTGTAATCTTTTGAATCCCGCAGTAGCCGAAAGCATCCCAATGCTGTGAAACCCACAATTGCCCAGTATAGCTGAATGGATTTTTCTTCACCTTAAAAAAGTCGGGGTGTTGAAAAGGGGGTGGTCACTCTCAGTGAGGGATGGGGTAATGTGTTGGCATTTCTGAACAGTACAAAAAGAAAAACAAGATATTTTTTTCAGTAACTGGAGCAATGATAAATAGAGGGGTGTAACACCTGTCGAAATTTGATAAAAGGGAGAAGGCAGTAGGGTCATTTCCACTACTTATCTACTGAAAAAAGGGGGAACGCAAAAAACAGCATTTTGGGCTATTTTGGGGATTCTAAGGTCATTCGGTTTTTTAAAGCTTGGGATTTAAAGAGTTAAAGGATGTTTTTTTACGTAAAACAACTGGGAGGTTGGCAAGTATAATATTGAAAGAAATGTGTCAGTTCTACTGTATCACATTTATAAATCAGTAAAATCAATGTATCTATGTGAAAATGACTGTAATGCCTAATTCAAATCATTTTAGAAAAGAAAAGTGTTATTTAAAACATATAATAATAATAATAATAATAATAACCTACTTCCTGTGATTGTATGTTTAACCAAAGGCTTTTAGTGATAACAGTTTGGACAACACAGTGTGTTTTGTAAAATGTATTTATTGATACCTATATTAATTTTAAACTATTTTTTTACACACAGTTGACGATCATTTATTAAAACTTTCGTGTCTTTGTAAAAATGCTCGATACAATTATTATTTATTACATTTAAAGTATTGCTTACATACTTCAAGAACACATTCAAATTTCGTTGGGATTGGACTAGTTTTATGAAAGTTATAACCTGTAGAGACTAGAGGTCTGCACGGGTCCGAGTGTAACTATTTCAAAAATAATAGGAGGTCTATTTAAGTAACATAGTCTTATATTTTTGAATAATTTTCAATTTAGATCGCTCATTTATCTCCAACAGGTAAAGAATTAAAACGCATTCCAAACTTTTTTGCAGTGGTATTTTTATCAAGGCCCCAGATGGTGAACAGAAGATGAGCATTAGAAATCCAGACTTTTGCTCTGTCTTTAGAGGTGAACTTATTACCATTGAAGTAGGGCTAAAGGACATTCTGGCAGAAAAGCGCTTTGGTGAAGTATGGATTCTATCGGGCAGTAGGAGTGCAATCCAACATCTGAAAGACTGGAGTGATGCGGGTGATAGCACTACTATTTCCATTCTAAATATGATGAAACGAACCTCCTTGACTCGAGTAATACATTTGCAGTGGATACCCTCACATATGGACATTCAGGGAAACGAGACTGTAGATAAACTTGCAAAGAGCGGTTCAGAGGTCTCGCCCCCTGCCCCGTCTGGACTTTCAATTAAATCTCTTCAATTAGGAAAAATAGGAACAATGTTAAGTGGCAGTTCTCTCCAGCAAACGAATGGTACACAAGATCGAGTCCAGGCGGATCCTTGGGTCTCACATGCGACCAAAAATATCAAACAACCGTATCCAGATTTGCTAGTGGTCATTTGAAGGGACTTGCTTTTTATGGTGGAAAAAAGGTTTACCCGGTTTGCAATAAGTGTGCTTCTGGGAATGCTTCTCCTGACCACATTTTGGACTGCCTCCAATTCACCCACGATGACATAAATAGAGATCCTCTATTGTTTCTGGAATTCTTGCAAGTATATAACCTCATGGAACAAGTCTAGCTGTCGCTGGACATGGAGGATATGAAACAACAACAAACTTTTTAGGGTACCCTGTATTCTCAGCATAACAGGTAAAGTCGCCGGAGCGTAGATAGAAAGATATATGTTGCACTAGCTGCTCGGGACATCTGAAATCAATTAATTACCTTAATAGTTTTTTCCTCATTTCTGTAAAATTTTAAATTCTTAACATAGACTCATCTTACAGATATCCATTTAATTATTATACAGAGAAAAATTAATATTTACTTCCATACGCTTTTCATCTCCAGTGAATAAATTATCGGATATTTTTATGCGTGTTTAGACTTTGTATCGAATTTCTTATGTTAATAAAATTTTAAATATTTAAAGAGTTTTAAAATAAGTTAAGAGCAAAGACTAAAAAAAACATTCTCAATGTTTCTACTCATTATTGTTTCAGAAAAGTATAAAAAAATATGAATATTAAATGTTAAAAGACATACTGAGGTTTTTTTAAATGTCTCTCCGAAACGACAAACTTTCTTTGTAATAAAATATAAAGGTCCTAGAAACGATAACAAAGAATAGTTGAGGGAATACGAAAAGAAAATTTTTATCGTCGTAAACTGTAATGGAACAATGCTTTGAAAAAGAAAAATCTAATAAAGAACAATGTCTCAATTATATTACAAGTTAAATATTTATTAAAAGAAAATTTCTTCTTTTCGTAGATATTATCTCAGCATTTTATATGCTTCATGAGTAAAACAAATGGCTGAAAAAATAGTTTTCTCGTTTTACAAGAAATATTTTATTAAATTTAGAAACGGTTCTTATAAGTAGTAATATATGTTCTGAAGTTTAGGAAAACATGGGAAAATGTGTCACAGGGGACGGATATATATATATATATATATATATATATATTATTTTACAATTCAAACTCAAAAACTGAAAAAATCCCCAAATTTAAACAGAATTCTGAAATAGAAATATTAGATTTCAAAAATTCACTTTATCTGTTTAATCATTAAAAAAGTATTTTATCCCTATAATTTTTTTACATTAGTTTTTTTTAATTACATTAAAATGTATGCTTTGATTTATATTTCATAAATTTTAAAAGCATTTAAAATGAGTTTAATGGATCCTGTTTATCAATATTGTATTGCATTATATTATGTGTTGTTATAATATTTATTAAATGTTTTATAGATAAAAAAAGAAAAGATTTTTAATAAAAAACTTTTTATTTTATATTTAAAAGATTTTATCCACATTTTCAGAGCGTATCACTTTGCAAATTTGTTACAAGCGTTAATAAAAAATATTCTTTCACTTATTGCAATACACAACCAAAAACTTGTACTTTTTCCCACGTATTTCTCCTTTTTTTTACCATCTATAAAAAAAATGATAAAGGCAGATGTTACTTTTCCTATACAATCGATTTGAAAACTCAGTGGAAACAACTTCTTTTTTTATGTCAATGATTATATATCTGGAAGATATTAAAGGCAAATACATTTTCATGTTGCTTAGTTATTTTCTCTTGTGGCATATTTCAATTTACCGATGTACGAAGCTTCTACGGTAAGCTGAAAAAATAAGCATTTTTATTTGATTTAATGATTAAATTTTCACAAAAAAAATAAAAATGTAAATACTAAATATTGAAGACTATCTTAGGCCATTTCTTTTGAATATTATTTCGGCAGATTCATTGCATTTTAAACATACAACTCTCTTCTTTATCATATTATTTATGCTTGGGGATACATTTAGCATTCATTGTTGAATTATTAGTTGGTTTTTGCCTGACAGTAAACTTATACGGTGATAAACATTGTTAAATGAAGAAAAATTTTATCGAATAGCACGAAATCTAGTAATTAGACTTTAAGCGGAAGAAAAACAAAAACAAATAGTGGTTAAGAAGCAAAATAAATATTTGTTGCTTTTATATTCTATTAACTCAGTATTTAAGAAGTTTGGGTTTATATATTGCATAATAAAAACTTTTCTATTTTAGCGTTATCTCAAAAGTAAACCGTTTTCATACACATAACAATATGGAAATATAAAACATGTTCAGAAATTACGTTGCTGTGATTTGAAATGCCATTGGAATTTTTAGTGTAATCTTTTAATGAATTACATTAGTATAAATTAAATTTGTCGGAATGTTTTAGCTAAATTTGTTAAGAATTAACGAAATTTAGAAAATGTTTTTAATCTTCTATTTCCCATCATGAGATTGAAAATATTTCCTTTTAGCCTGGTGAATAAAAATATAATAAAATAAAAACATTTATTTATTTGTTTTTTTCCCTTTATGCGGTAGTATATTTATTACTATTTTCTTTTATTGTCCATTTATTATATTACTATCAGTTTTTATTTTATTTTTAATGGATATTTTTAAACATTAATTTAAAATACGATTAGTAAAATATGCGATTTTTATGCACATCGTTCTTCGTAAACATGTTAATTTTTACACCAAAAAGGGCTTTGCGATTATCATAAAACATTTCCCAACTGTCGAAATTGTTTAATTCTAACATGACATGAAAACATCCTTCTCTTAATTTAAGACAAAACTTTTAACATCTGGTAGCAAATCTGCTCCGAAAGGCAGAAAAGATTTAAAATAGATGCAAATGCCAATATAATAAGAAATACTAATCAACATAATGTTTAAACAAAAAGAAATTCTACGAGTGCTTTATCTAGTTCTACAGACGTTGGTTTCGGGTATTTTCGAATAAATTGTTTTGCCATCTGTCAAAAAATATTTGTCAACTTTCGAAATCTTATTAAAAGTAATATGACATGAAAACATCATTCGCCTAAATTAAAAACGAAAAATGAAAATCATACTTCAAGCGTAGATTATGAAGCACGTTCTAACACATTCAGAAAACTGTAACGGATAGATTAAATAAGGTTAAGGAAGATATGTGAAAGATGATACGCAACATGACCCCAAAGAGACTTTTTGCGCCATTAAACCCTACACAACCAACCATTTTAATGTTGAAAACGATTATTGCAGAAGAAATTTGAAGCTGTATATAGAAAAAAGAATGCGCATGGAGCATTTTGAAGAATGCGTATGGAGCATTTTGAAGAGTAATAATTATTAGGAATTCAAAAAACGTTAAGCTTGATTGTCTTAAGAACCTTTAAAAATATATTAACCAAAATTTACCAACTGATATCTAATAATATTGTAAATATTTGCTGTGATTAAAAAAAAAAAATCTGTAAATAAATGGTTGATTTTCATGGTGAACTGTACCTTCAATAAAAAATGTCCGTGTTTAAATATGGCGACGATTTCCATTTGGAAATACTGATATCCAAAATTTTAAAAGGAAAGTGAATTGTAATCACCCTGCTGGAGTTAATTTTTATCTTTCCGTAACAAATATTTTTGCCATCGGTCATAATTTTTTTATTTCGATATCTCATTAATTATATAACACAAAAATATCATTCACTTAGGAAAAATAAAAACTCCAACCATAAGACAATGGAAAAACTGGATACCATATATCCTACAAAATAATGTAAAACTGTATGTAAATAACTGGATATAATAAGAAACACAAATCGCCATGATATTAAAATGTAATGAAAATTGCATGAGACATCCTGCATATTTTTACATAAAATGGTTTCTTTCTAAAAATGAAATTAAAAAACAAACATATATATTAAATATTTAATGTCATTTATTTTTCACCTCTGACGAGGATGAAAATGCATTTAACATTATTATTTCGTGTGCCCTGGGGTATTATTCACGAAAACGTCCTAGATTACCATTTTCATTATTTATAAATTTTAAAATTTTAATAATGAAGTTCTTTTATATTCATGCATAATCTGTAATTAAAGAATTTTTTAAAACGATTCTACAAATATAAATTCTAAAATTCTCGTTAAAATGCAAATACTAAAAAAAGAAATTTTCTCTGAAGTGATTATCTTTATTTAACATCTTTCAAGGAGAAAATGTAATAATGAATAATGTTTAAAATATATTAAAGGATTAAATATTTAAATTTAAAAAACTCGTAGATTTTATCTGAACATTTCAGCATTTCAAATACTCAATATGCAGGACTGCCATTGACAGCTGTTTGTATATTCTATTTGCACCACTATTTTTTAAAAATACCTTTTGTACTACATTTCTCTAGCGCTTGATATCATATAGTACTTGTGAAAGATTTTCGTATTGCGAAAGTGGTGCATATAGAATTTAAAAAAATAGTCGCCAGTTGCAGGTCTGAGTATGTGTTATCATGGTTGTCGCAGACTATTTTTTTATTCTAAACCAAACACTTAAAAAAAAAATTCGATTTTCATTTTTACAACAATTGCAATATCAGTGTACCACTCGAGGCTAACGAAAAAGACAGGCTACCGCGGTGCATTCCACTTATCTTTTTTTACAGACCGCTAGAGTGACGTGATGCTCTTTTCGTACACCTGCATTGGTGCATTCGAGCATCACGTGACTCCCGCAGTCTGTAAAAAAAGATACGCGTAAAGAACCGCGGTAGCCTTTCTTTTTCGTTAGCCTTAAAGAATGTAATCTAATATTTCATTGTGCAGTTCAAGACTCCCTTATCATAGATCAGACTTGACAATCCGGAGAAAGTCTATGGGAGAAAATGTCCGCGGTAATTGCCAACTTATTAATTGACTTTTTCCGCAAAGTATCGCCGCCTGGTGGATACTACCGATACTAGTTCATAAGCAAATGCATAGAACAAATGGAGCTGTGAAAAAATTTCGTGTTATTTCGTGTCGTAAATACTCCTATTACTGACGTTTGATGGCGCTAGCAGCAGGACAACCATGTGGTTTTTAACCACGTGTATAGTGGTCAAAGGAAACTTGCTGATTGTGAGGTCTGATACTATGATAAGGAGTTCTTGGTGCAGTTGTTCAATATATTACAAAACGTGGTACAAATACAAAAGGAAAAATGTTGCCCATGGCAACAACCTGAAGCAGGTTGAATTAAAGTTATTTCGTTTGAAAAGAAATATACAGGTTTCGTTAAAAGTCCTTGACACATTTTAAAATCAAATTAAATTACAAATAATTGCATTTGGCGTAGAAGTATGCGGTTTGGAAATGTTTCTCGTGATTGCAAGTTATCTAATCATATTCAAACAATTTCGTTCCGAAAAGATTCCATATTTTCCAAATCCACCATACTCCATTAGTTCCTATACCTTCAAACAAAAAAATAAAAAATAAAAAAAATCCAAATAAGTAGTTACAAACCGTTATTTTAGTGCAGTAAATTGAATAAAGACATAATTCCAAATGCAAGGACTGTTCCTGTTTTCCTGTGCGAATAATTGGCGATTAAAATGTAGGAGGTTCCCTGTCTTGTTTGGAATACTGTGTAATGTAATATTTCTTTGTGTAGACATACCTGCCAATGTTCAACTAAACTTCCGTAGAATGTGAGTTAATTTGATCCAGGTTAAAGACGTTTTAACCAGAAAATACATTTGAAAAAATAATACACATTAAGTTTCATGTTCTTATGTGGAACGTATTTGAATGTATTTCTTAAACGAAATTCTGATTTGAATCATGTTTAAATTAACCTACATTGTACGGATGTTTAGTGCGATGTTGGCAGGTATGTGTAGATTGCAAATAAGTGTCATTTTAATGTGATTCAAGGTAAAAAAAGCGCATGCATTAAAATGATGCAGTAGACATTACAAACTAAATAGTTTTTGACTGTTTTATTAACGCTTTTTTCTAAGTTTAAATGTATAGCGAAACATATGCGTCATGTTTGGAGCTAACTTTTTGTATAAATAAAACTTTAATTTTGAGACGCATTTTCGCCCAAACTGCGCACTCGTACTCCAATAACTTCATTTTTTATTGAATTTCAAAATATATCAAGGTCTTTCGGATCACTCTGTGCATTAATAGCTTTTAAACTTAAATAGTTTTCTTAAAAGGATATAGATTCTGAAATTAAGAAAGGAGACAAAAGCGAGAAGTTTTATGAAGCATGGGACAGATTAATCTTTTTAAAAGCGAGCACAGAAACTGAGGGAGTCATCAAAGAGTAACAAGGGGCACAAATTTCATCCGCCCAAGTGTAATTTCTGCGTTGTTTTTCAAATATCTAAATGACTAGGCCACAAGCCTGAAAAATGCCTAATTTGAATTCTATGGCAGCGAACGATATATTACCAATGTTCAATTCAGACACTTTTCTCCTGGAGGGGGAGAATTACAGTGTTCCGGGAGGGGGAATTCCACTGTCAGGGAGCTCATTCTGTTCTAAACAAACATATTTCCGAACGAATCTCCGGAACAGCTGATCGCTGCCTTGAACACCATATAGCACGCATGCTGCGCATGATCTGCAAAAATAAATTATTCCCGCCTTCCACCACCAGGGGTTAAATGAAAATAGAGTTAGTATTTTGTCAATCTTTTTAGCGTAACCATGGACAGCATCGCGGGATATCTATTATCGGTAGATTTATTTTTAGTCAATAGTTAATGTAGATATATAAGAAATAAACCATTACATAAATTTAGTCTTTTAACACATTGCTGGCAGCTGACGCAAATTCTCCGCTGTTGGATGTGTGTAACTTCATCCACGGGCACTGTTTATGAATTTTATTAATTATATTGCGTTGTCCGGAAAATTCGTGCCGTTTGGGAAAATTAATTCGTACCGGAAAATTCTGCTCGTTAATTATTGGACATTAGTTATGGGAATTAATGTCTAATACAAAATGTTAGAATTTTCCGGTACGTATTAATTTTCCCAAACGGCGCGAATTTTCCGGATAGCCAAATATTATATCTGAAAAATGGACACAATGTTCAGACAATTAGTACAATATGTTTACAAAGGTGCCAAGCTCTCACTAATCTTCCGTAATATGTGGGTTAATTTAACACAGGTTTATTACGTTTCGCACCAGAATTTTTTTAAAGAAATAAAATTAAATGTGTTCCATGTATAAATCCGTAATTAACTAAATAAAGATTCGTCAAATAATTTTTCTGGTTCGAAATGTTTTTAAACTGGATTAGATTAATCCACATATTACGGACGATTAGTGGGAACATGGCACCTCTGTGTTTATAAGTAGGAACAGTGCCATTTTTTTGTACATTAATTTGAATATAAATAACACAGATAAATAAACACAGAAAATATTTTTGTTTAAACATGTAACATAGAAGTTGAACGAGTATGGGTGGAACGCTATGTTTAAAAGACGAAATCTAGCTGGCAACATTGTGTTAATACTAATACTTCATTTTACAGGTATTTTATATTAATTCTACGTACCAAACGCAAAAATATTTAAGTCTGATTAAAACAGTAAAATTAAACAAGTACATGCTTTCTATTAACCTTCTATTTTTCAAGTTTTACTTCTTTTTTCTTTACCCTTAAATTGCGCATAGATGCGTACATGAATTAATTAAAATTTTACTTTTAATAAATATAATGAGTTCCAAGCAACTACTATAACTTAAAGAAATACTCATTTTATGTAATCGCAATGAAACAATGTAGTGAGCTTTATGGATCATCTAGTTGCGAAACAACTTAATATCCAGTATAAAGGTAATCGACTTGCAAGGCAAATGGGGAGCAGTAAAAAAATATATAATTGTAGTAAAGACCTACATAAAAATTAAAATTAAAGAGTTAAAATAGAAGTATAATGCTGTATATACAAAAGAAAGTTTAACAATTTAAAAAAATGAAGAAAAATTCATATTAGATCCATATGACAGACGAGAACCTACCGAGGGACGAAACCATAGCCATCTCATAAGAAAAAGCTTCTTTCAGAGACCATTAATTAGTTTAAGAGATACATTACTAAAAAAAAGGAATATAGAAAAATATATAAAGATTTTTTATTTTTATTTTTATTTTTATTAATTAACAAAAAAGAAAAGCTAGTTATATTAGGAGAGCACACAAAAAGTTAAAAAGCAAAAATAAAAGGTTGAAGAAAAAGGTTGGAGACCGCACATTCTGGTAACTCTGAAAAGATGAAATTAGTCAAAAGTCAACATTGGGAAGGTTAATTTCGTTGGAAAGGCAGTCAATTCATTGATAATAGCAATCCTTTTTTCCCTGGCATTCTTAAATTTTTAAGTCTGTGCAGCAATATTTTTTATACATTTAAGAAATTTAGAGATTAATTTTTTTTTAATCCTTAAACTATTCTGCTATTAAATAAGGTTAACAATTTCTCTTTGAAATATTTGGTATCAAATCCTAAATATGAGTATAACATGAACGAAAAATTATGCGTGAAGCATAGATTATGAAACACTTTCAAACACATTCAGAACACTGTAACAAAACTTCCGAGTGTACGAAGTAAACAGGGTGAAGGTCAAACCGGGCGGGGAGGCTTACCTTTCGGCTTCAGCTCCAGTAGCCCCTCCCAGTACTAAATAAACAATCTAGAAAAGGCATCGCATATTTGGAAACCCAATTTCAGCAATAACTACCAATAGTAAAACAAAATATCCGAATTATTTGGTGCATCCCTGTACATGATCTATAGATTTGTATGTATATTGCACATTATGCTAAAATATACGTCCGTTAGGAAATACATAGCACATTTAAAATTCCTTTGAGAAATTTTCGTCAATAAACATTAGTAAATGTATGTGAGATCTTTTGAGCAGTCCTGTAAATGATCTATATAATTTATATGCATCAATTAATATGCAAAATATTGGTTACATATAAAAACGCGTATCACAACTGAAAACGCACTTCCAGCAATTATTGTCCATAGACAGTCCTGCAACCAAATTTTTTTGAGTGTCCTTGTAAATGAACGATACATTCTATGTACACCATATTACACAAGAAACGCCTTATAGTGCACTCAGTGATATGTTGCAATTTGAATAAGTTTCAAATAGTGTAACATCATTAAAATACGCTGAAAACGATTTCTCCCCATAGACCGTAATTTAACGGAATTCTTTTGAGTATCACTGTAAATAAACGATACATTCTATGCATACCATATTCTACAGCAAGCACCTTGTAGTATCCCTCAGTGATATGTATCAATTTCAATATGTTTAAATAAAATAGTGTAACATCATTAAAATACGCTGCAAACGATTTTTCCCCACAGACCGTAATGTAACGGAATTCCTTTGAGTGTCCCTGTAAATAACTGATACATTTTATATGCACCATATTCTTCAGAAAGCACCTTATAGTGCACCTGAGTGATATGTATCAATTTGAATATGTTTAAAATAGTGTAACATCATTAAAATACGCCGTAAACAACTTTTTGCCGTAGACCGTAATGTAAAGGAATTCTTTCGAGTGTCTCTGTAAAATAACCGTAAGTGCTACATACCTCAATTCCTATACCAAACATGCAATAGAAAACTGCAATAATATATATCAATTTCAAGGAAATCCGTGTATATTTATGCGAGTTAGAGCATGCTCAGACTCAACTATGTTGAACTTTGTTGAAAAAACTTACTTCCAAAAGAAAAATTCGTGTAAAAAAAGTCTATCAGCAATTTTATAGTTAACTGTGAAATAGCTGTTATATTAAAACACGTATTAAAGCTAAAAATCATTAATTTAGTATTCTGAGCAATTTTTTTTTCAAAATGCATTTTTAATTTTATTGTTTTCTTTCTGTAATGGTTATTTAGCGAAACAAATTTATGCGTCTTAGCAATTGTTGTTTTATTTATAGAAATATGTTGTATTTAACTATAAATTTTTATGTGAAAAGTTTTGGAAACAAAATACATTATTTAATAATTAGTTCGTTAATTTCTTTTTAAATTTGAAAATATAAGACTTACGAAACATTACCAAGAACAATCTTTGTTGTGCATTATTTACACATTTATAATTATCTTTAAGCGTTGTCGTTTTGTGGAGAAAGTTTTGAAAAATATATACATAAATTTGCAAATCTGTTAAATATTCATATTCTTATCCTTTACTTTCTTAATTTATATTCATTGAACTATACAAAATCTTTAAAAAAATTTCTATTCTCGTAATCTTGCATTTTACTTTGACTTTATTGTAAGAACTATCTTTCCATTGTGTCATGTTTATATAACTCAACAATTAAAATAATGAATGGCACAGCTGGGGGCTTTATATGCACTGGACACCACTTTTCAGGTGCGTTCGTAATTATATCAATACCTAGCACCTATAGTCATCGCCTGGTCCGTCCGTCTGTCTGTCCATTCGCATATAACAGCGCAAAAATGCCCCAACCGAATGGTTTAAAATTTAATATATACGATGGAAAGTCATTAACTAAGTCACAAAAGATAATTAAATAATAACTTACAATGATATTCACTTCAAAACTATTTTTATTTCTCAACATATTCTCCACCAATATTTATGCACTTATATTACCGTTTTATCAGTTCCCCAACACCAGCTGCATAACATTCTTTGGGTTGCTGTCTCATCCACATTAGGACTTCAAGTTGAACCTTTTCATCATCTGTGAACATCATATTGCAACTTCTTCTACATCCAGCATACAGCTTCGACTCAGCCCCAAGGGATTTTCATCTGTTTAGTCCAATAAAAAACCATCTTGGAAACAAGATAATGTTCACAGATGATGAAAAGGTTCAACTTGAAGTCCTAATGTGGATGAGACAGCAACCCAAAGAATCTTATGCAGCTGGTGTTGGGGCACTGATAAAACGGTGATATAAATGCATAAATATTGGTGGAGAATATGTTGAGAAAAAAATAGTTTTGAAGTGAATATCATTATTAGTTATTATTTAATTATCTTTTATGACTTACTTAATGACTTTACCTCGTATAATCATCGCAGAATTTAGTCGAGCCATTTCAAATTTTATGAAAATCTAATCAAAAATTTAAAAAGATTTTAATAAAAGTTTTCTTCATTCTATTAAATCCTATCATACGTAATCTATGTAAAAAAAGTGCCAGTCATGTGACTCAGGAAAACAAATACAGGTTGACCATTTTGCTTTTCATATGCTAAGCGGCCATTTTTAATCAAAAAAAATTTCGAATAAAAGTCATAAAAGTTACATTTTTAGAAAGACCATTCCAAAAAAATGGATGTTTGAGAGACGAGTTACAACAAATGTGCATAGATTCTGAGATAATTTCAGTTGAAATTAGTTTGACAGTCCAAAGTAACACTTTATTAATGAAAACAAACACAAGAAATTCGTTCATCGTGAGTCATAACATATTAAACCATGAAGGTAAATCATTGACAAAGCAAGTTCTCCATGATAAATTTTGCTGCGCTTTCTGGTGTGAAGAAAAAAAATCACTCCTGTAAGCGTGGCATACGTAATAAGAGAAAAAAATGCTCTATTCGCCGAAAACTGCGGGCCGGATTCAGTACAAAACCTAAACCGAAATTCTCATTCGATCAGTGTGATATTTGTAATAACAGATTTTAAAAGCTCTGCATTAGCGACCGTGTTGCAACTGGCATATCTAGTCATATCTCACCAAAGCCATTAAATAATAAGCCCAGTCAGATAGTGCTAAATTAGTTTGTTAGCGACACACTAGCGCCAAACCTCTGCTGCGGAAGGAGGACAAAACAGAAGTGGGTCGCAGAGAAACGATACGATTTATTTATATCGATATTTTACACGATTTTTATCGACGTTTTGTTTTTGCACTTCCTTTAAAAGCTTGCTAATTATTGGGATCTTTTACATTAAAGCTAAAATGTGGAAATTTACTGGATTAATATTTCTATATAAATATAGTGGTGGCGAAGAAGTTGATTTATTTATTAAAAGTTAAATAAAAAGTGATGGAAATTTACATCACTATGCAATTAACCCTTTCCGGCACAGACAAATTATGTTCGTAAAATGTGAAATTACTGACTGACACCGGAATTTACAAACGACTTTCTTAGAAAATATGAACTCCTTATTTTAAGCTTTAATTTTAGAAGCAAAATTTTATTAAAATATTCTTGGTGCTGAATGCAGCACTCCCAACCGCTAGATGGCGCTATTTTCAACTTGCGAAAAGTTTCCCATTTATCTGACTGGGCTTATTATTTAATGGCTTTGTATCTCACGAAATAATGCACGCAATTTAATAAAACTTGAGTTTCAGTTAGATGTTGATATAAATTGGTGCTGATTCTTTTTAGTGTATGCGAAACCTGTGTGAGATAGAAGAAAGTTTTGGGATTGACACATCCGACTAGTTATTTTAAATAGAATTATTCGTCTTATTTAAATGCATAAAAATGTTACAAATCCTGCAATTAAACGCGGCGTCTGCAATTCTAATAGTTAAATATTAAATAGAAACATTCTATTAAAAATTGTGGTAAAAGCGTAAAAACCCTCGTATTATCTATTATGTTATATTAAAATTTAAGCTGCAAATATAAATTAAGTGAAAGCAGAATTAATTTATCAAATTTAACTGTCAGAGGTTTTGAAAATCTCAGTCATTAATCATTGTTGGATTAACTTTCTAGATGGCTGTTGAGAAAAGTGGATAAAATGTTCCTCATTAAAAGCACCTAGTTAATAAATAGAGAGATATTCTATTATTTCGTAACATCTACTTATGATACTTCATATCTTTTCAGATTTCACATTTATTCATTATTGCAAAACTGTTTTAATTGTCTGAAACAGAAGAGGTGAGATACTTTGCATTTTTTATTCCCTTGGTGTTGTTGTTCGTGAAACCCAGTATGATGAAAGTATCGGGATAAAAGAAGAAAAATTTTAATAGGTCTTTCTGTAAGTATTGTGGCTTTTAAATTCTCGCATATACATTCATACTTTACGGGTGTGATTACCTGATGATTATAAATAATAGTAGGACATCCAGTATTGTATTTCAAACATGGAATGTGAAATGTGAAATTCGTATGACTATGTAGATTTATAGAAAAACTTACTAGGTTTACTTTTATAGTTGGGAATGTTCAGTAACTTTGGATTTGGTCACTACGAGGCATAATTTTCAAGATTGTTATACACGGCTGGAAGAATGTATGTTATGAAATGTCACTTACAAACTATTTTTCAAAGGCACATCCCCAAAGTTGTTAACTTTTAATATTTTTACCTACCACAATTTTAAAACAGATTTTGTCTAATTTAATTGCCAAAAATTTAGAATTAAATAAAGTAATTTTTCCTGTTCAAGAATTATGGTAGGAAAATAACAGTAAAAGTTAGCAAGTATTCATCAACCTTTTCCCGTGGACAATCGGATACATTT
Source organism: Maratus michaelseni (assembly GCA_963931845.1). Classification (NCBI taxonomy): domain Eukaryota; kingdom Metazoa; phylum Arthropoda; class Arachnida; order Araneae; family Salticidae; genus Maratus; species Maratus michaelseni. Next base: position 81,264,763 of record OZ007598.1, read on the forward strand.
TAACATAGTGTATTACAGGCAAGCATCGTCACGAAGATGTAGCCACTTACTCTCAGTCAGTCTTTCTCTTCGCACAATAGGGAAATTTTCCAAAACATTATCCACAATCCGAAAATAAAAGATACAACCATTTCAATCACAATTTTGCAAAATTGCAGATTAATGTAGTTTGAAGATATTAAGATTATCATTATTGCGTTGGGAAAATGCTTAATAGTTTGTCTTATGGTCTTTCGTTGTTGATGTTGAATATTTAGACAGTTATTATTTTTCAATTTTAAAGTTATACGATAAAATTTTGCATTTTAACACTTTCAAGGAGAGTTGCAAAAAACCCGCAGTTTTTGAGGGACGGGAATAAACACGGGAATTTTTGGGAATAAACCCGGAATTTTGGGGAACATTGGAAATTTTGAAGGAGTTTTGAAAGTAAACAAAACTAGTCATTTTCAATTTATTATTATTTTTTATTTTTAAGAAATTTCAGGCACTGTTCTGAAAAGTTTAAAATAGGTTTTTCATTTTGAATTCACAAAACTTAGGATTTTGCGCTCTAAATTTTTATAATTTATTATAACTCATTTGATTTACAACAATAACAGCTGTAAATTGGTACGCATTTCAATGTTTCTTTAAAAATTAAAATTGTTTAATTTCTGTTAGCTGGCATATTAGCTATTCAGGCATACTCCATATTAATTTTCTTGTGAGTTATTGTATTTTTCATTGATTTCTTTTAGTTTTATTCGGTTTCTTTTTTGTTTTCATTGTCTGAATCGGAGAACAAGGGGTAATGTTTATATTCGTGACAGGCAAGATGAATCTGTCATCTTCCTCTTGCACTTTTTACTTATTCACGGTTAAAATATCAACTTATGATAATTTAATTTCTCTTACCTAATATTTCTGCAGCTTAAGTATGTATTTCACTAGTTTTCATGTAAACCGTGCTATTTTTCTGTATTTAGGTTATTGATTTTGTTTACTTTTGTAAAAGAATATTTTGTTTACAAATTTAAAAAAAATCCATGGCTAAAACTTTCTGAAAACTCCCGAGAATTTTTAAGATTTCACCTCCCAAAAAGCTCGGTTTATTCCCGGAAATAAACCCGGTTTTTTCCACCCTTTGCAACTCTACGGGTTTCAAGCATAGTTCAAAAGTGATTATGAATTCGATTTGTCTGGCCGTGCTTTAACTCGTGTACGTATACTCGGATTGTCATGTATTTCATATATATTATTGAGGATTACTATGGCATGTTCGATTTATAAAATGAGGTGTGTAACCGTTATAGTTCGGCTACAGGGACATTCAAAAGTATTCCGTTATATTAGGGTCAATGGACGAAAAATCGTTTGCAATGTATTTTAATAATGTTAAACTATTTCAATCATATTGAAGTTTATATACATCACTGAGGTACATTACAAGATACTTACTATTGAATACGGTGTGCATGGCATTTATGGTCCATTTACAGAGGAACACAAAATAATTCGGCAATGACCTGAAAATGCGCATTCAGTCGTATTTCAGTATTACATAGTATAATTATTGCTTAGTATCACAAAGTAATATTTAGTATTGCTCAGTATAATTAGTAAATTATCCAAATGTACTCCTTTTAAAAATCTTAGTTATTATATCCTCAAAATTTGAATTTTTGGAATTTGTATTTCAGTACTACTTCTCTAATCTCATCTCATGGTGGTATTTGATTTCTGTTTATTCTATGATTATTTCATTTGTCTTTATCGCATTTATTAATTGTTTATAGTTCAATAAGTGAGCTATTAGTATTGTTTTGTATTTATTGTCTTCTCTCAACTTTAATAATTATCTTGTAAGGCTTTGCTGCATAGTAAACAAACCTTCTGGGCGGGGCAAGTTGAGTTTAAACCGAAAAGTAGGCTTCCCCGCCCGGTTTGACTTTGACTTTGTTGTATGCGTGTCTAAATTTATCTAAATATTTTTTCATATTACTTGTTGTGTATAAATTCTATAGATCATATACAGTGTTGCACAAAAGAACTCATCTCCGTTTATTGGCGTATACATACGAATCTACAGATCATATACAGAGCTTCAAAAAGAATTTCAGTACTTTTCCTACTATAGATGCGGTAATAGCTGAAGTTAAGTTTTCAAGTATGTGATGCGTTTTACAAATAAGTTTTTTCTTAATGATTAAAAACACAGTATTTTTAATTAAGGGGGCACATACCCTTTACACAGATGAAAAATTTGATTTCGGAGACAAATATTTAAAGTAGTTCCAAGCACTCATTTTTACACTAAATACCTCAGTTGTTTTTTGTTAATACTGTAATACTTTCTCCATGCAATATAATATATAATTTGCATTAAACACTGTATAATTAATTAATAATAATTATTCCTTAATGTCTGTTTTTTTTAATTAATGAAAAAGTATATAGCTTGCGCGCATGATTTTAAAAGATCTATACACTCTAGAGCTTTGAAACTTTTAATATAAGTTTAAAAACATTACAAAAATAAAATGAACTAAAATCTAATGAATAAACAAAAAATTTCTATTTTTTTTTTATTTAAAAAAAAAAAAATTGAAAATTTTATCATTTTTTCACTCGAATGCCCATGCATTAAATAATTTTTGTTAAATTTATTAGATTTTAGTTTAGTAAAGATATATATAAAGTTTCGAATCATTACCTTTAATACATTTCGAGTTATCATGCGCGCAAGTAAAAAAATATCGATTTTGAGGAAAATCAATTTAAACATAAATGTTGTATTAAAAATTCTTAAATAACATCTACAATGCAGCTATTGCTATTTAAAATTTCTATATTGTTGTAGGATAAGCATGTGAAGGAATTAAGATGATTACATATGCATACAATTTATTATGAGCTCCAAAACGTGAAATTATCAATCCGTATATAACATGAGAAAATTCAAATTAAATATTAACGTTATGTTAAAAACATTTTTAAGGTATAAACAACTCAAATATTGTTATTTAAAGTTGATTTATTTCTATAAAATACATATTTGTAACAATTAGATTTATTACCTATGTTTAAAATTTAATATCACCTTCAAATTTTGAAAAAAATTCACGAAACTCGAGAACGGCACGACATTTGAGATTGCTATTTAAATTTTACTTTTGTATTTAAAAACATTTTCAAGGTATAAACAACTCAAATACTGTTATTTAATGTTGATATATTTCTATAAAATACATATTTGTAACAATTAGATTTATTACCAAGGTTTAAAATTTAATATTATGTTCAAATGTTGAAAACATTTCACAAACTCGAGAACGGCACAACATTTGAGATTGCGATTGAAATCTTACTTTTGTACTTAAAGTACTGTAAGATATATAATATTTTAAAACAAATTATAATTTCTGTTCATATTCAAATTAATATAGCAAAATAATAAAGTACAACCTTTTGCTTCAAAATTAACTGCTCCAAATATGAAGATATTTTTCAATTAATGCAAAAGTATACAACTTGCGTGCATGATTTAAAAATATCTATACACTCTAGAACTTTGAAACTGTTTATATAAGTTTAAAAGCATTACAAAAATAAAATGAACTAAAATCTAATAAATAAACAAAAAAATTCTAAAGTTTTTTGATTTAAAAAAAAATGAAAATTTTTATCATTTTTGTCACTCAAATGCCCATACATTCAATAATTTTTGTTAAATTTCTTAGATTTTAGTTCAATTATAAGAAAATGATCTAGTAAAGATATATATAAAGTTTTGAATCATTACCTTTAATACATTTCGAGTTATCATGCGCGCAAGTAAAAAAATATCGATTTTGAGGAAAATCAATTTAAACATAAATGTTGCATTAAAAATTCTTAAATAACACGTACAATGCAGCTATTGCTATTTAAAATTTCTATATTGTTGTAGGATAAGCATGTGAAGGAATTAAGATGATTACATATGCATAAAATTTATTATGAGCTCCAAAACGTGAAATTATTAGTCGGTATATAACATGAGAAAATTCAAATTAAATATTAATGTTACGTTAAAAATATTTTTAAGATATAAACAACTCAAATATTGTTATTTAAAGTTGATATATTTCTATAAAATACATATTTGTAAGAATTAGATTTATTACCTATGTTAAAAATTTAATATCACCTTCAAATATTGAAAAATTTTCATGAAACTCGAGAACGGCACGACATTTGAGATTGCTATTTAAATTTTACTTTTGTATTTAAAAACATTTTCAAGATATAAACAACTCAAATGCTGTTATTTAATGTTGATATATTTCTATAAAAGACATATTTGTAACAATTAGAATTATTACCAAGGTTTAAAATTTAATATCACGTTCAAATGTTGAAAACATTTCACAAAACTCGAGAACGGCACAGCATTTGAGATTGTGATTTAAATCTTACTTTTGTACTTAAAGCACTGTAAGATATATAATATTTTAAAACAAATTATAATTTCTGTTCATATTCAAATTAATATAGCAAAATAATAAAGTACAACCTTTTGCTTCAAAATTAACTGCTCCAAATATGAAGATATTTTTCAATTAATGCAAAAGTATACAACTTGCGCGCATGATTTAAAAATATCTATACACTCTAGAACTTTTAAACTTTTAATATAAGTTTAAAAACATTACAAAAATAAAATGAACTAAAATCTAATAAATGAACAAAAAATTTCTAAAGTTTTTTAATTAAAAAAAAAAAAAAAAAAAAAAAAAAAGATCATTTTTGTCACTCAAATGCCCATACATTCAATAATTTTTGTTAAATTTCTTACATTTTAGTTCAATTTGAAGAAAATGATCTATTAAAGATATATATAAAGTTTCGAATCATTACCTTTGATACATTTGGAGTTATCATGCGCGAAAGTAGAAAAATAACGATTTTGAGGAAAATCAATTTAAACATAAATGCTGTATTAAATATTCTTAACCAACATGTACAATGCAGCTATTGCTATTTAAAATTTCTATATTGCTGTAGGATAAACATATGAAAGAATTAAGATCATTACACATGTATAAAATTTATTATAAGCTCCAAAACGTGAAATAATTAGTCGGTATATAACATGAGAAAATTCTAATTAAATATTGTTATATTAAAAACTCATTTACAATTTAAATTAGTATAAATAATCTTGAAAAGTCTAATATTAGGGGAAAAAAGGTGAAAATATTTTGGTACTTTTCGGTTAGCCAAGCGCCAATGATATATGTACATATATAAATATATATGTATGTACATACATATATGTGTATATACATAGATGTATGTATACATATTATATATGTGTATATATAAATGTGTGTGTATCATATATGTGTATATATATACATGTATATGTATCACTGGCGCCCGGCTAACTGAAAAGTACCAATATTTTTAATGTAATCGTTAAAGTTATCGTTTTTTTTTTTAAATGAACTATTTATATTGGTAACATAATCTTATACAAGTATTAAAATTACTATAGGATATAAATGACCTCTGGTAACTTATTTAAAATTTAAATTATCTTGGAAAGTTGAATATCTTACAATTTGTTGTTTACCTTACTTACTTAATTTTTAAAATCCACCTGCAGAATACATTTCACCTTCAATATTTTTTAGCGATTCGTCTTTTGCTGTTTTAGGACGTTTTCTCAATTTCCTTTGCTCTTTTGTTTGCATATTTGCTTTTCTCTCTGAAGAAGCTATACGTTTATTATCTATGCTTTCAAATCCGTGAATCGAAAAATTGCTACGAAGTAATTGCAATGAATCCATTATGTCATGCCGTCCTTGACTACCTTCATTAAACAATATTGTAGCTTCGTTTGTTACAACATGTACAATTGTTTTCCCCGATCCTGTAGTTTTGGGGCAAAATTTCCAAATCATAGCATTCAAGCTTTCATTTGGGTTTTGTGTTCGCCCTCCCAAACAACGTTTTAAAAGTGACGGCTGTGACAGATCATTAAACACAGGTTTGATTGCTTCCATTATCACAGAAGGGATAGGGGATTTATGATTGTATGAAATGCCTTCTAAACGTGGTTTATTGTACTTACACCAGGTGTCAACGTTTTTTGGGCAAAAATCATGAATTGGATTATCATTCGATGATATTTTGTGATAAGATATCGCCCAAATTGCTTTACGCATTTCACTCAAAGAATCTTTATGTTCTCTGATGGCATTGCCATAGTAGCTTGTTATTTCATCAATAAGGTTGTCAGTTAATCGCCCTTTACCACCCAGTGTTTTTCCATCACTCAATTTTTTCTTTTCTTGCTTCAGCTTTCTTAGACGGGTCCCCATACGCTTCTGAACGTGTCCAACACATTTGACTTTTTCGATAGTTACATTCCCATAAGGTTTTGAATTAAACACTGAAAGAAATGTTTTTGTGTCACCGTCCCCGATATATTTCAAATATTTTACACCACGTGTTTCTTCGGATCTTAAAAATATTCTGACCATACCGTCAACTTCCATCTTTCCTGCAGAACCAATATGGTTTCGATTACATTCGTGTTCTTCAGAATATTCACACTTTTTACAATACGAGGACATCACCTCAGTGTCAATTAATTTCCCACTTTCGGCTCCAATTATCGTACACACACCTGTAAGTGATGTATGGCCACGAGTCTTCCATGTACCATCACCACTTACAGTAACAGACAAAGAAGAATTTGACAATATTGCTTCAGTCTGGGCTGCTTTCTTCATCGACATTTCTGCAGTTTCTGATGTCACTTTCAATATTTCATTTACAATGACAGAGTATGATTTTTGAGCAATAAGTGGTGGGAGATCCATGCCACAGCAAAAAGTCTAAATTCCTGCTCTGCCTTGTCCAATCATTCTCATAGAATATGTAAACCTTCTATTGATTTCAGGAGTATTTTTTTTACTGCCTAACATTGTGCAATTTCTGAAAGTTTTTACAGAACACTTACATGTCATTTCAAATTTAGATGACAGTCCAAACAGTGACGACTCACTTAGCACAATATTACCCTTACAGAATTTACAAGATAAGTTTTGTTGCATAAAATTAATCAATAAATTTATATCAAACAATCTGTATCCTTCAAAATTAGGTGTTCTAAAAACACTTTCTTGTGCAGGAGGTAAAACATCCAACTTTAATTTTTTGCTTGATGCGCTAATGTGTTGATGAGTTTTCACATTTGTAAAACGATTGCCAGAAAACTTTCGTTTTTTAGGACGAGTCCCAGACTCTCGCTTCACATTCTCGGACATAATAATGAACGAAAATAAACTAGTAAAATAAATTAATAATATAAAACTAGTAAAGTACACTCTGCACAAAAAGCTTACTCTCAAATGAAACGGAATCGAATTATAACGCTGAAAAGCACATGTAAACAAACTTTCAACTGCAGATATTACGAAAGCCGGAAGTAGAGATGTTTCCGTCCTTCTGTTTCTCCAAAAGAATTAATAATTCATGGAGTTTGCGATAAGAGGAGAAGCAAAATCTGCAGCTTTCAAAACGTAAACAAACACCACCGCCATGGAGATCGCCATGATGACAGAATCAGCTGACTCAAGTGGATCTTTAATTCGCGTGAAACGGACCAAAGCTGATTTACATTTTTTACTATAACGAGAGTAATTTTACGAATATTTTAATGCGGTTTGTGGCAAATTGTTCAGAAAAAAATTAGCTATCAAATGAATTAAAAAAACAAAAATCCATTTTTTCAAAAGTTTAAAGGATATGTGTCCCCTTAAGGACTTTATTACAAAAATCACATTTAAATGTAGCACTTTTTGAGGACGTTCATGTATTATAAATTGAGCAAATGTTGTTGAGTAACAGAGGTTACATTTTTTACTTGAAAAACACCTTTGGGAGTTTGTAATTTGATTTTCAAATTGAATATTTTTATGCTGGTGAAAATTTGGCAGAGATTATACTTATATTTAAACAAAGTTGCTATTATTTAGTAAAATTTGCGTGTCAGAAAAAAGATTAAAAAAATCTCGAAAAGCTCGAGTAAAATTCATTTAACCCATTTAGAAAAATGAATGGTAGACAAACGTCAGGCAGACAACCATACTTTTTTTGTACCCTAATAGTATTTATAGGATGACATCACCGAAACCTAGACTTTCCAACTAAAAAGAGTTACCAATATCAGAGCACCTGGTTCAAAATATATGAACCATTATATAGTGATAATATTTGAGTAATTTTATTTTAAAGCTATATAAATCACTAAACTATGGGATTTTAGATACACTTGTGAAACACTTGTGAAACAGTTTGAACAAAAAAATATTCTCGAATATTATTGTAGAACTTAAAAATAATTCTTTAATTCTTTGAATATTTCCAACAACAATGTTTTACACATTGAAAATGCTTGCATTTCCCCGCGTTTGTAAAAGGAAAATGCTAATAAAATGTATTCAAAACTATAACCGTCCATAGGATTTAATGTATTTGATATCGTTTGAAGAACGAAGATGTAAAAGGTATGATATGTATTCTTTCAACCATAAAACTGTTGATCTGAATACGATTCAAACTTAACTATTACGCATATCGGAAGTTGATCATGATTTGTATTCGCTTTACACGATTCATTTGCCGCGTAGATTTTGTCTGTTACTTCGATGATGCTCCCATTCCAAAGGCCACGTGCAGCCCAAACATTACGACACAATAAAACATGACACAGTCCGTATGCAGGGCTGCCACTGGGACTATTTTTATATTAGCACCTTCTAATATTAAAAAGGTGAAATAATTAAGTCAGTATAACAAAATCGAGTTTAAGTCTTATTTCATGTGTCATAAACACGGCTTATGGACCCTGATCCTTTGCAAATCCTTTGAATCACTCAATTTCGCAGCAGCTACTGTGACATTATTTTGGATGCAGTGGCTGCTCATCAGAGGGTTCGCAATTACTTTTCTACCGGAATTTTCATATACAGTGACCTCTTACTTATATGCGATACGCGGTAATTATTTTTAGTACCAGTTTTTATATAAAGTATTTTTCGCATTATTCAATCACAGAATGTATAAATCGAACTATTTTAAAATAGTGGGACAAAAAAAGTAATTACTGAATATCGTGTACAAGTGATAGGTCGCTGTGTTTAAAATTGAGCTTATCTAATCGTAGAATGTTCTCCGTTTAAATAAGGAGAAATGTACGAGGGGCAGTCGGAAAATAAGTTTCTCCTGGCGACTGTGGACAGAGCTGTGCATGAAAGACAAAAAATGTAATGAGACATTAAAGATAAAACATAACTTTATTTTTCCACATAAGTACCAAGTACATTGAGACATTTGTCATACCGCTTTATAAGCTTCGAAAAGCCCTCCAGGAAAAAATCAGGGCTTTGTATACAGACGATGCAACAGCGCCACCTTCGCAGGCACTGCAACAACGCCATCTGCTTGATCGCGGTCGACCTCTACCCAATTGTGTATCGGTGTCTTGCACGTTTACATTCACCTGCTGTGTCGTCTTTCGCTCATAGCCGTTCATCGCTTCGTCCGTTTGCAAAGCCCTGATTTTTTCCTGGAGGGCTTTTTGAAGCTTATAAAACGGTATGACAAATGTCTCAATGTACTTGGTACTTATGTGGAAAAATAAAGTTATGTTTTATCTTTAATGTCTCATTACATTTTTTGTCTTTCATACACACCTCTGTCCACAGTCACCAGGGGAAACTTATTTTCCGACTGCCCCTCGTAGTTTATTAAAATACTGGTAGTAAATTTATTGTGAAAGTACTGTGTGTGTGGACGGCTTTCAGGACTATAACAGGAATACCGTGAATAATCGCAGAGTTCCTGATTTTTCTATATTTTCTACGTTTATTTTAAAACAAAAATCCTTCATGGTATATTTATTTAACATCTGCAATGGAAATATAGCAGAAATTAGCTTCGGAACTTCCGTGTTTACTGTTTAACTTTATTGTTTCATAATAGTAGTGCCAAGGTCGAAAACTTTAGGAAACGCAGCGAGCCGGATATTATTACAACTATCATCCAAAGGGTTCGGATTAGAACATCGACCTCCATTTATCAGACTATAGATCGAATTTAAACAAGTTGGAAATTGTACGTTAAACGTGAAAAATGAGGTGCGTTAAAAATGAGGTTGTTTCGTGCTATAACTAGTTTTACAATGCAAATAAATCATCGTTATTATTTCATTGAAATAAATTATATCGTCTGCTATATGATCGAAATGAGTATGCCTTTTTTTCTTATTACGTATGCCATACTTACAGATTGGAATTATTTTTTTGACACCAGACAGCGTTGTAAAATTTACCCTGCACATCTTGCTTTGCGAATGATTACCTCCATGGTTTAATATTTCTATGACTCACGATGAATGAATATTTTGTTTATTTACTTTAATGGATTCAGATATTTGGCTGTTAACCTAATTTTCACTGAAGTTATCTCAGAATCTATACATTTCTGAATGTAACTCATCTCTCAAGCAAACAATTTTTTTGAACGATTTTTCTAAAAATGTAACTTTTACGCAATTTTATTCCAAAAAATAATTTTGAATAAAAATGACCGCTTGGCATATGGAAAAATATGTGTTTAGCCCGTATTTGTTTTCCTCAGTCACATGACTTGCGCTTTTGCTATATAGATCACGCATGATAGGATTTAATAGAATAAAGAAAACTTTTATTAACCTTTTGATTACGGGCCAGGAATGGCTACTATTTTTTAATTCAATCTTACCACAATTTACAAAAAAAGGTTCTTTGTGGTAGATTTCTCTAGAAAATATCTCAGTATAAATATATGGCAGACATTATTTTTCTAATAGTGGTACGAGTAAAATAAAAAAGAATCGCTGGGACGACACAGGTCCCAACCCCGTAATTAAAAGGTTAATACATTTTTAAGTTTTGATTCCATTTCCATAAAATTTGAAATGACTCGACAAAATTCTGCAACGATTATATGTATTAAATTTCAAACCATTCGGTTGGTAGTTTTTGCGCTGTTATACGTTGACGGACGGAGAGATTTACAGATGGACGGACCAGAGGATGACTATAGGTGCTACGTATTTATTCAATTACGAACGCACCTAAAAATCGAGTCATGTTATTACTTCTCTCTGATTAAGATATATTTTCTTAGTAAATTCTTTTGTAATTAATCTAGCCATTGCCAAGAAATCGCGTTCATTTCATTGTCCGATTTGAAGCACATGGGAAGCTTTGCTCGCTTTCGGCTCGATGTGCTTCAGTAACAGTATCGAAGCACCGACATACATGAAAGGATCAGAGCTATATGCTATCGTATGAGTTACCATGAATGCTGATTGATCAATATATCGTTAGTCATACAAAAACTGTTGTAATCTGGAGATTGATAAACATGGTATATGTCAATATGCTCGTTGTCATACAATTTTCTCCGCGTGCGATTTTAAAAATAAGGGTCGTCTACATATTAAAAAATTGACATTACGTTCGTTTGGATAGATTTTCGTATAAAATCTATATATATATTTCTCTTACGTGGCGCGGAAATAAGGCTGAATATCTAGTTTACAGTTTCGCAACAAACGCAGTTTCCAGAGAGCTCAGACGAATGAACAGACGTATTGGGTAAGATCAGATCTGCCTCCAAATCAAATATGGCGGCCAGTGTGAGAGCAGACAAACTCAAACTAGCAATTATTAAAAATAAACTAACATGTATGTAATCCAAAGCGTTTGAGATGATTCCTCATTTTAATTATGAGTAATATCGTTAATTTCAAATGAATTCTCAACTCTTATATATAATTTATTCACGAATTTCAATTACACGAAAATATGAGTGAATAAAAATGTCAACTGTCTAGATTGTACCTGCTGCCATCTGTTGCTATCTTGATGAAGTAAAACATAATTTATTTTCCAAAAATCTATAATACAATGATTGATGATATATATAAACTGTCTTCCTATCACGTAGTGTTTTTTTTTATGAATTTAAGCCGTGCTATACAATATTATAGGTGCAATGAGTTTTAAACTAATTGTGTTTCCAAGATCATTTTTTCATAGTATGTAAATGATTTATGCCCACTGGTAGCACCAACTAAATGCATTTTTAATTGTGTTTTCAACGAAGTTTTAGTTTACTTTTTTTTTACATTAAAAAATTGTCAATTTCATATGTTAAAATGATTTATGATATCATTCATTCTGGAAAGAGTTGCTGAAAAAGGTGACGTGCGAGCGAAGCGATCTGGGACCACGTGGCGTTCCCATTGTAAATTGCATGGCAATTCACGAGGGTTGGGGAGCGTTAGCGAGCAGGGGGTAGAACCCCATAGTATAAAATGAAAACAGATTGGAGCATTCCTAACATGCCCGGTGTACGTTATCGAAGGCAGTGGGGCCACTATTTTTAGATTCGTTTTGATAGATTTTCATTTAATGATATTAAATCATACAAATTCAATGGTTTACGTTGCTGAAGGCAGTGGGGACCCCAACATCCGGTTCTCTTGAAAAGATATTCGTTTAAATTTATAAAATGCTTCAACGTTGATTTTAAGTATATTTAAAGTTATTGTCACGGGCATGTCATCAAGTATATGTATAAATAAAACAATAGCACCTTCAAAAATATTTTGTTTCCAACATTTTAAAACGGAACGTCACATAAAGCATATCTCTTCGTACAGAATTCTAATAATAACAATATTTTTACTTTACTCTTAAGAAATATTTTATAAACAGATAGTAATAGTGAACAAACTATTATCAGTATTTTTGTTTTGTAGAATGGCAAATTATATTCATTAGGGAAAAAAAAACTTTCATTATCTTTTAATACTCATCCAAAGTATTCGGTGAACTAATTAAAACATTTTAAACCAAAAACTTCTGCATCTTTTTTTGTTTCTTACTGAATTTTAATTCAGAGAAAATTTTCAACTTCAAGTAGGATTTATTTGTCAGTTTCAAGTAAGAAAGCTGTCACAAGAAAAGCTTCTAAAACCATTGATCAATTGATGTCACATGTTGTTGCCAATAAAGGGATTTATGAAATGAGCTTCATGAAAATACTGCAGAAGTTTCTTATTGACCCTATTTTAAACAAGTTTTGAAGAATAATTCCTTCAAAAAAAAGAATATATATATATATATATATATATATATATAGTATTATATTCTCTTTTTGACGTGTGCCAGTGGAAGTGAAGTTCTTTTAATTTTCATCAAACTAAAGGATGTTGCTCTTTTTAAGAAAACAAATAACTTTAATATTTTTTATAAAAGAATATTTTATCATTTTGAGAAATTTAATTTTGTACAGTATATTGGATTTAAAACTTTCGAGACCATGTATGCCTGCATATGTGCATTTTCAAAAGGTGCATGCAAAATTCCTTTTTGTAAAAGTAATAAGAAAAATAGTATTTATACAAAGTCTGCTCTAATCTGGAGATTGATAAACATGGTTTATGTCAATATGTTCGTTGTCATACAATTTTCTCCATGTGCACACACAGATTATTTTTCAAATGACTATCATTAATACCACGAATTAAAAACATAAATTTACCTTTAGGGTTAGTACACTTTTACCACAATTTTTAATAAAATTTTTCGCTTAATTTAAATAAAGAAAATTATTACAAATCCTGCAATTAAACGTGGCGTGTACAATTTCCGCTATTTAAATATTAAATAGAAAATTTAAATTAAAAAATGTGGTATTTGAATGGTGTACCACTCTAATAATAACAATATTTTTATTTTGCTCTTAAGAAATATTTTATAAATAGATAGTAATATTGAATAAAAAAATATCAATATTTTTGTTTTATAGAATCGCAAACTGCATTCATTCGAGAAAAAAATCTTACATTATCTTTTAATACTCATCGAAAGTATTCGGTGAACTAATTAAAACATTTTAAACCAAAAAATTCTGCATATTTTTTTGTTTCTTCCTGAATTTTAATTCAGAGAAAATTTTCAACTACAAGTAGGATTTATTTGTCAGTTTCAAGTAAGAAAGCTGTCACAAGAAAAGCTTCTAAAACCATTGATCAATTCATGTCACATTTTGTTGCCAATAAAGGGATTTATGAAATGAGCTGCATGAAAATACTTTAGAAGTTTCTTATTGACCCTATTTTACACAAGTTTTGAATATATATAGTATTATATTCTCTTTTTGACGGGTGCCAGAGGAAATGGAGTTTTTTTAATTTTGATCAATCTAAAGAATGTTGCTCTTTTTAAGAAAACAAATAAATTTATTATTTTTTATAAAAGAATATTTTATCGTTTTAAGAGTTTTAATTTGTACATTATATTAGATTTAAACCTTTCGAGACCATGTGTGCATGCATATGTGCATTTCCAAAAGGTGCATACAAAATTATTTTTTGTAAAAGTAATAATAATAAATAGTATTTATACAATGTCTGCTCTAATCTGGCGATTGATAAACATGGTTTATGTCAATATGTTTGTCATACAATTTTTTCCACGTGCACACACAGATTATATTGCAAATGACTCTCATTAATACCACGAATTAAAAACATATATTTACCTTCAGGGTTCGTACGCTTTTACCACAATTTTTTAATAGAAATTTCGCCTAATTTAAATAACGAAAAGTATTACAAATCCTGCAATTAAAGGTGGCGTCTACAATTTTTTGCTATTTAAATATTAAATAAACAATTCTATTAAAAATTGTGGTATTTTTCTATTATTAAGAATGGTGTACCACTTTAATAATAACAATATTTTTACTTTGCTCCTAAGAGATATTTGATAAATAGGTAGTAATATTGAATAAAACATTATCAGTATTTTTGTTTTATAAAATGGCAAATTGCATTCATTAGGAAAAAAAACGTACATTGTCTTTGAGAATGTCTGTTGAGAATGTCTCCCCTTAATTCTCGCTCCCGTCAATATCACGGGCTGAGGTGTAGTTAGTTATTTCTCGTGGCCGTCATATTTCCGGGCTCAATATTTAACTACTGGAAAAAACTTCTGAAACCAGAAAAAATTAACTGGAATTTCCATGTGCTCGGGTTACATATGGTCGCAAATTATATATACCGGGAAAGGTATTGTATTTGTTCCGGAATACAAAGATTTACCCCAGTCCATACAAGTTGTAATGTCTGTTATAAAACCTTTATACCAAAAAGGATACTGTCTAATAACGGATAACTTTTATACATCACCACAATTGACAGACCAGCTTCTGGAGGATCAAACAAATATATATGGGACACTGAAACAGAATAGGAAAGAAATGCTACCAGAGCTGATGAAAAAAAAATAGGAAAAGGACAAACTATCGTTTTTCGCCAAGGTAATGTACTTGCCATGAAATGGAAAGACAAAAAAGATGTTACAATACTGTCAACGGTGCATACAAACACAATGGCTAATGTAAAGTATTACAACAAAGAAGTGAAAAAAAACAACTGTGATAATTGATTATAATAAAAGTATGGGAGGTGTAGATATTGTAGATCAGCATCTTTGTGATTATTCAATTGAAAGAAAAAGAGGAAAAAAGTTTTATAGAAAAATATTTTTTCATCTTTTAGATCAAATGATATTAAATTCTTTCCTTAATTACAAAAAGGAAGGTGGACCAAAACCTTATTTGATGTTTCGATTGGAGTTGGTAGAATCAATACCACACGTTTGACAGAACGTCACTTTCTGAAACAAATGCCTGCCTCAAGGATGAAACAATCATCTAGAGAATGCAGAGTATGTTGTTCTAAAAGGGATGCAAATAATAAGCGTATTCGAAAAGAAACTCGATATTTTTGCGCTGATTGTGATGTTGGAATTTGTATTGCATATTTCGAAATATATCACACTCAAAAAAAATGATTGATAATCAATGTTTAATGTATATATATTATTTCAAATATTATTTGTAAAAATTTGTAAAGATATGAAAAATAAAGGTCTTATTCGCTTTAATTTGTATGGTGTAAAGCTAACATTAACCCCTTAATTCTCGCGCGGGAAATGTAGACTACTTTTTTTAAAATTCAGATTGTTTGACTCCCACCAGTTTCTTTAAAATAGTGTAATTGGCTTTATTTTCGCATCATTCTATCTGCCGTAAACTACGGTAAATATATCTACATCCAAAAAAGGGTGGGAATCAAATAATCTGAATTATAAAAAAAAGTAGCCTACACTTTTTGGGGGGCGGCGCTTAAAATGTTAAGACACAGAATTCTCGTATGATGGCTTTTCTACAAATGTGAATTTGTTCTATAACAAATAGTTTTTTTTTGCCTTAAAAAAACTAATTACATATTTTATTTAGAAATCTTATAATTATTCAATTCCTGTAATAAAAAACATAGGTACTTTTTTGATGGTTTTTCAAATATTAAGCGGCCTTGAAGGGGTTAATACTCATCCAAAGTATTCGGTGAACTAATTAAAACATTTTTAACCAAAAAATTCTGCATCATTTTTTTTTCCATTCCTGAATTTTAATTCAGAGAAAATTTTCAACTACAAGCAGGATTTATTTGTCAGTTTCAAGTAAGAAAGCTGTCACAAGAAAAACTTCTAAAACCATTGATCAATTGATGTCACATTTTGTTGCCAATAAAGGGATTTACAAAATGAGCTCTTTGAAAAGACTGCAGAATTTTCTTATTGCCTCTATTTTAAACAAGTTTTGAAGAATAATTCCTTACAAAAAATAAATATATATATAAATAAATATTATATTCTCGGTTTGACGCGTGCCAGAAGAAATGGTGTTCTTTTAATTTTGATCAAACTAAAGAATGTTGCTCATTTTAAGAAAACAAATAACTTTATTATTTTTATAAAATAATGTTTTATCATTTTGAGGATTTTAATGAGTACAATATATTCAATTTAAACCTTTAGAGACCATGTGTGCATGCATATGTGCATTTTCAAAATGTGCATACAAAATGTGTTTTTGTAAAAGTAATAAAAAAAAGTCCTTCCGGCCTGTAGCGGGAGGAAAAGGTAGCTTTCCCATATCTTCGTTTTAAAATTTTAGCTGATGTTACACGAAAACAGCAAGTTAAAATGCAAAGAAACGTTTACAAAAGATTCATTAATACTGAATTTGAATAAGAAATTCGCCAAATTATTGAGCAATAGCCAAATTGGCTTCATTTATGAAGCCTTATTTTGGTCGCCAAATTTGGCGATATTTCGCTAAATGTCGCCAATTTTGTCGACAATTTGGCGCTAACGGATATGAATATATAGTTTTATTCCTATGATTGGGAAAATTATTACAACAATGAAAGAAAATAATTTGCGAGTAATCGCGTTAATGTGCTGTTTTGTTTCAAAATGTCAGCCACCCTAGAATTTCAAACTGCTCTATCTCAGCCATTTTTTAAGATAGAGGTAAACCAAAAAATGCTCTGGAATCCTTGTATCAAGGCATAACACGTAATTAAAAAATAAATTTTAATTTTTAATTTTTTTGTATATTTATTTTAGTTTTAAATATTTAAATGGCCACCATCTTGAAACAAAATGGCGGACCAAGCTGGCCAACGAACTCGGTCGAGACATTGGTGAGCTTAATACACACAATTAGTTTCATCAAAATCGATTTATAAATACGAGCGTTATCGTATGACATAGGTCAGATATATATATATATATATATTTGGATATATCTATATATATAAATCAACATTTGAACGGAGGGTGGTTTTGGGGTATGGGGGTCATGATCGGTGAAAATATATCGAAATTTTCCGGAACTGCTTTCCTCCGAACGGCTGCAATAGGGCTTTATACTTTTAGGTAGCTTTCAATACAAAAAAGTATAAAGCTACCTATTGCAGCCGTTCGGATGAAAGCAGTTCCGGAAAATTTCGATATATTTTCACCGATCATGACCCCCAGACCCCAAAACCACCCTCCGTCCAAATGTTGATTTATATATATAGATATATCCATATATATATATATATATATATATATATATATATATATATCTGACCTATGTCATACGATAACGCCCGTAATTATGAATCGATTTTGATGAAACTAATTGTGTGTATTAAGGTCACTAATGTCTCGACCGAGTTCGTTGGCCAGCTTGGTCCGCCATCTTGTTTAAGATGGCGGCCATTTAAAGATGTAAAATAACTTAAAATCTAAAATAAATATACAAAAAATTTAAAAATTCAAATTTATTTTTTAATTACGTGTTAGGCCTTGATACAAGGATTCCAGAGCTTTTTTTGGTTTACCTCTATCTTAAAAAATGGCTGAGATAGAGTAGTTTGAAATTCTAGGGTGGCTGACATTTTGAAACAAAACAGCACATTAACGCGGTTACTCGCAAATTATTTTCTTTCATTGTTGTAATAATTTTCCCAATCATACGCATAAAACTATATATTCATATCCGTTAACGCCAAAATTGGCGACATTGGCGACAAAATTGGCAAAATTGGGCGACATTTGGCGATCAAAATAAGTCTTCATAAATGAAGCCAATTTGGCTATTGCTCAATAATTTGGCGAATTTCTTATTCAAATTCAGTATTAACGAATCTTTTGTAAACATTTCTTTGCATTTTAGCTTGCTGTTTTCGTGTAACATTAGCTAAAATTTTAAAACGAAGATATAGGAAAGCTACCTTTTCCTCCCGGTACAGGCCGGAAGGACTTTTTAGTATTGAAAGCTACCTAATAGTATTTATCTTAATTATGTAGAACATTTTCGAAATCAAATAAGTGATTTTTTTTAAGTAGTGCAAACCGAATAACATTTGTACGCTGATCGCAATACCACATACGCTGGTCGCAAAAGAGTTAAAAACATGGATAAGTAATTGTTAGAAAAATTTAAACTGACTTCAAGGATCCTTTCTTACCTTATTGTACAATTATTTACTTATTGCGTGCAAGATAGCGTACTTTTGTGAGGATGTTTTGTCAAAATAGATTGTTTTGCTTCCACACTTTATTGCTATCCCCGTTTCTTTTAAATCCCATTATTTTGCAATATCTCAGATGTGCAAAAGTACGTTATCATGTAAGCTATTTGCTTACGTGTTTCTGTTAAAAAATATTCTATGTATACTGTATGTATGATGACTAGTTTAAAAAACATAAAATAGCACTGTATTCATTAACAACATATTGAAATTTTACGGTGATTGACACATTCTTACGAAAGTATCCATTTAGAATGGAAAAAAAGATAAGCAAACGGTCAACAAAGTATTGCCAACCAACCTCTTTATTTTTTATTCAGATTTCTTGATTGCCACCACTTTTTGAAATAGTAATGGTTGCCTTATTTAATGAGTTATTTCCCGAAAACAAGATGCTTTATACTAATTCAAAAAAATGGTGGCAATCAAGTAATCTGAAAACAAAGTAGCGGATTGGCAAAACTGGGTCCAGCAGATGACTGGCTCATATGAATTTTGAGGATTTTATTGAGAAATTTGTAACGGGTGCCACTTCAAAAACAAACCCTTTCCATAAAAAAACGTCAAAATCGATGCATCCGTTCAGAAGTTATGCATCCACATACATAAAGAAAAACATACAACGAAACTATATAACCCTATAGTTGGAATAGGGTTAGAAATACTGAAAGTATGTCTGATATACTATTTCAGTGAATGCCTACGAGTGCAATTTTAAATTCCTCTTTGATGTAGGCATGATTGTAACAAGATATAATTATCCATAGTCACAAAAAATGATGGTAAGATTTTAGTTTCTTATAAAAGGAAGTACACCTAAAACGTTACTAAATTTCAGGTTCACATACTCCTCGGATTTTCTAAGGAGTATGCGCTCAAAAAAAAAAAAACTGTTGGTAATGGAACTCTAATAAACTATCTGTACGTATATACACTTTATTATACTTAGCTCAATTATTGTGATTGGAAAAGATATCATACGAATTAACATTTTTGCTTTCTTCTATCTTTACAAGAAGAAAGTATTGGATACATGAAAATTTTCGACTTCCGATTTTCGACGGATTTACACGTTTTAGAAGGTCCTGAACACGATTTGACTGTTTTTAGAAAATGTCTGTCTGTGACTCTGTCTGTCCGTCTATCCGCCTGTCTGTCTGTCTGTCTGTATGTGAGAAAAGTTTTGTGGGCGCTCAATCTCAAGAACTAATGCGTGAAATTTAATAAATCTTAATATTCAGTTAGTCCCTAATATAAATTGGTGCTGATTAGTTTTTGGTGAAAATCGCCCGACAAGTGGCGCTGCTATGCTGCATTTTTTGCGATTTCCGCAATAGCTCTATCTCAAGAACTAATGCACTCATTTTCATCAAACGTCAGATTCAGTTATACCTTGACATAAATAGATGCTGATTATATTTTGGTGTAGATATTCCAACAGGTGGCGCTACTCTACTACTTTTTTCATAATTTTTACGATAGCTATATCTCAAGAACTAATACACAGAATTTCATCAAACTTCAGATTCTGTTAGACCTTGGTATAAATAGACGCTGATTACGTTTTGGTGTAAATAGCCCAACAGGTGGCGCTGCTATACGCCTTTTTTCATTATTATCGCGAAAACTACATCTCAAGAACTAATGCTCGGATTTTCATCAAATTTCAGATTCAGTTAGACGTTGTCGTAATTTATTGTTGATTAGGTTTTGGTCTACATCCCCCAACAGGTGGCGCTGCTATCCTGCACTTTGCATGATTTACACGATTTTAGCAATAGTCATATGTCAAGAACTAATGCACGGAATTTAATAAAACTTTAGATTCAATTAGAACTTGATATAAATTGATTGCTGATTCTTTTTAGTGTATGTGAAACCTGTGTGAGATAGAAGAAAGTTTTGGAATTGGCACATCCGACTAGTTTCTAATGGAATCAAACCGTGTACCGCATATACTGCAATATAATTGTATTATTGTGTTTCAGAACTATTTTAGAAAGACGATGAACAAACAAATTTCCTGTTCAAATAAATGCACAAACGTGCAAATCCTATAATACAGTTCAATAGCTTTTGTCGAAACAACTCTTCATAATTTATATCATTCTGTATTTTTTAACCAAAATCATAATCAAATAAGACGAGGAGTTATTTGTCTTTTGAAAGCACGGGGCTATACAACAGACCGGAGCACTAACTCACTATTATGATACATTGAATACAGCGTCCGCCCATGAATACAAAATGCCATAGATTTCGGAGCAAAAATTATGGCAAAACAATGATTTCCTCCCATAGGATAGTATGGGGTACATATTAAGAATTCTAAATTCTTTTTTAAATATGACGAAGTTGCTACAATTTTCACTGATTTATATTTTTTACTTAAACAATACAGATCTTATTTAATTCAGGGTTCGTACGGGTACCGTTGTTTTTCCAGGTGTAATACCAGTATATCTTTCTAAAAAAATACATCAAGTTCAAACGTGCGAAATTTCACATTATTTAAGAAGAGATTATCTATAAGAAAATACTGGCACCGAAGAATTTCCTGGTCTTAAAATTCCAGGACCCGTACGAACCCTGTAATTTCTTCCCGTTTAAAAATAAAATTTTATGTAAGCTCAACAATAACCATACAAAAATTGTTAAGAATTGTAGGAATTTGTTGTGTTTGTTCTGCTACTCATAAAAATATGAATAATCTGTAGAAATAATCAAATATGATAAAAAGTATGCAAAAGTATTTGAAAAAATGTCATTAATATTAAGAAAAATGCGGATTCATTACTTTAGCGCATTAAAAGGCGATCCGGTCACGGTAGAAAATGGTGGCCGGTGAGTTAGCGACACATTCTATTATGCAGTGCAGTGGTTGAAAGTTTATCAAAAGAAAGCTTTAATAGTTTTTAAATAATTGGCTTTATATATCGTTTTCTAAAAAAAAGTATCATGAAAAAGATATCTGTAAAAATATTACAGAACTCTATATAGAAACATTTAAAAATAAAGTTATGAATTATGTTCAACAAAACAATCCTAAAATATGAGGCGTGTTCAAATGAAAGTGATTAGAAGCGTCGTATGCGAACGATGTTTAATGTATTTTGTGAAACAAACCCGACAGTGAAGGTGTTTGTACTACGCGTGCGCATGCGCAAGCAGATTTGTGATAACTTCATTCGTAAGGACGTGGCATTCAGTTAAAAATTGGCTCGTGTGGATTAGAGCTCCTATAATAGAGGCTGACGCATCCTCGCAGATTTGGTGCTCACATTGAAGTTCAGTCAAAAAACCAAGCTAATCAGAACCGAGTCTTAGGCAACCCCAACTCCGTCTGCGGTAGACAGATGCTGAACTGAGTACCAATAATCCGAAACAAAATGGATATACGTCAGCTCCTATTATAGGAGTCTTAGTGTGGAGGCAACTACGTCCAAAACGGATCAGCGAGCTGTAATTATGTTTTTAACACTGTAAGGGTGTAAGCCGATGAATATTCATCGCAGAATACTGGCTGTGTCGCCAAGATGTGTGCCGAGGCACTGGCCGGTAAAAATAGGAAGTCCTGGAACATCCACCTTAAGTTCAGATCTGCCGTCTTGCGCCAATCACATCTTTAGAGCACTGAAGAAAATCCTAAATGGTCAACGATTTCACTCTAACGAAGACGTAAAGGCTGCAGTTCTGAACTGGTTCCATGATCAACCGACATCGTTCTTCGCGTCGGAATTCGTAACCTTCCTAAGCACTGGGACGCTTGCCTAAACGCCTTGGGGGATTTTTTAAACAAACTTTGTATGAATTTCACTCGTTAAATATTGTTGTTTCTACATATGTATGTGTCTCATTTTTGTCCCTACGCATCTCATGGATACATACCTCGAATCACTTTCATTTGAACACCTCTCATACTTTAATAAAAAGCGTACTAAAAACGTGAAGAAATCAAGACAAGCAAATTATTCCTTTTCTTTCTCACACTACATACAGGAATACTTGCAAAATATTGTTTTATATGTTATAATATACATCAATGAACATTTCACAATATTTTTTGTGTGAATATGTTTCATCATCATTTATTCCATTAAGTTTTCTGAATAAAAAATAATGCAGTCAAAGCATGATTTATTTGTCTGTTGAAAAGTAAGAAAGCTGTCGAAGGAAAAGTTTCAACAGTCATTCATCACTTGCTGTCAAATATTGTTTTCGACAAAGGATGTCATGAAACAAAAGTACAAAAAGTTCACAGAAATTAGTGATTATATTTCTTTGAAACTAATTTACATTTTTATCAATTTGATTTTGTATAAACTATTTGTTATTGCCAGTGGCACTAAACAATTGCTGCTAAATTTATTTTTTTCTTACCACTATTATTAAAAAGGAATACTTTATTTTATTTACTTTCAGAAATTTCTGCCATTAAACAAGCAAAAAATTTCTTGTAAGAAATAATGGTATGAAAACAATATGCGTATCAGACATGCATTTGGTGCCCCCCAAAAAGACAGTCACGAATCGCCACTGGCTATCGCTATTAAGCGTTATGTTTTAATATTATGTAAGCTGTAGTGAAATCAGGTTCCTTATGTATAAATCACCCAACAATATATTTTCTGCTAATAACTCTGCATCAACGTTTATTCCTTTCCTGACTTAGTTTTCCAAAAATATTCAATTAATTGTAGAAACTATTTATAATGCAAAAAAAAAAAAAAAATGTTGAAATTATTGTTTGAGGACAGAATTTACGAACAAAAATTTTCGAAAATCATTAAAAGGCTTTTAATTGTCATGTATATATTCTAACAGCAAAATTTTATTAAAAAACTTCTGGATGCAACTTGGTAGCTTGGAATTAAAATTAAGTATTCGCATCATGCAAACACCGACCTTGAAAGGGTTAAACAAAATTTTTCAACTGTCATCAATGCCTTGTTGCCACATATTTTTTTCTATAAAATGTTTAATGAAAAGAATTCTATAAAAAGATCTCAGACGTTTGTGCATATATTTGTTTAAAAGCACGTTACATTATTAGCAATATTTGTTGTATAACAAACTAGCTGTTACCCGTGACTTCGTTCACGTATCATTAAAAGAAGAATAAATGCATTAATTAAGCAAAATATTTCATTTCCGATAATTAGAAACGTAAATAATTAACTAACTCTTTATCACATTCCATAGGAGACAGTACAGTATTTCTATGTTACAGAGGCCTTGACATAACTAAGTTTTAAAAAAGTGAAATTTTGTGACAAATAATCACGAAAAGGAAACTGCAACCAATGAAAAAAGGCGGGCCAAATAAAACCGTGGAAATCGGCGAATTATATGAAAACATATGTCAAGTTTACCTGGTAAACAATTTTACTTTTAACGCCTTTGTGAAACGTTTTAATAGCAATCCTTCAAAGATAATGGAAATAGTATATTCTTTTTCATTAAATTCAGTTTTTGTGAATAGGGAGCAATTATTGTAGACCTAAATGCAAGGAGCTTAAATTTACCTCCTTGATTTAATCTATAACTGAAAAAAATATCTTTATATCTAAATGAAAATATGTTGATAGATGATTTTTGTTCTTAGAATAAATTGATTCATGAAGTTTGAATATATGAAAATACGTTTTTATTTTTCAAAAATTTTACTGTAATCAAGATTTTTTTTTGTTTCACCATCTATTCAAATTGAAAATAAATTCTTTTATTTTTCAGTTTTAATGAGAAAAAATATATTAATCAGTTTTATTTCTTTTTTATCCACAAATATGGAATAATTTAGTTGCCATTTTTAGAGAAACTTCGTTAAAATTTACAAAATAACAACAACAATAATAATAATAATAATAATAATAATAATAATATCTCGGAATTTAAATCCTTTTTTTTAAATTCTGAAAATTTATGACATCGTCGGATGAATGATAACCGGTGTTAAGTAAATCGCGTTGCGTTCGACAATCTGAAAAGAGTAGTTCCGAAATACAAACAGGCGGTCAGATTTTAATATAATAGATTCGTATTTATTTTTCTTTTCCTAATAATCATGGTGTGGTTTTTGGCAAAAAACTCTCACCTGTATGTAACTGATATTCATGCTTAGTAATCGGTATAGATAAAAAAAAAACATTTCAATTTTTCGTTTTAAATATGTCGTGAAACTAATCTACTTTCTATACTTACTGATCCTTGTATTATTAATGTACGGAATTAATTCCCGCTCCTTGTAAAACTCATTTAAAAATTCCTAATTTATTTCAAATATGACGTCACATTTTCCTCAGAGAAATCTCTTTTTAATGCCATAATTCTTGTTAATTTTCTTTTTCTGGCAATCAGGACGTAAATTTTAGCGGTAAAATCACATTTGTATGTAACTGGTACTCAAGCTAATTATTAATCAGTATCGATAAATAATATTTCAGTTTTTCATCTTAAATATTACGTCCATTATCTATCTACTTTCATTATACATTGATATTCATGCTCCTTGTATTATTACGACTATTTGAAAATATATGTTTTATTTATGACGTCATATTTGTCCTAGCCGAGGAGGATCCTTTTCATAGTTCCATGGTCCAAGCGAAATCTATTTTTAAGAATATAATTATTGTTCATTTTTCCTTCTAATTATAACGCAGTTTTTTGACAGAAAAAGATCTTTTTAATGTAACCGATATTCATACTTCATGTATAATAACAAATACTCCATATTTTTGTTTTAAATATCACGAAAATTCATCTTATTTTGAATTCTTTTTCATTTTCATTTTTCAAGTGAAAATCGTTCAATTGAAAATTAATTGTTGAGGAAAAATTACTTTCCGTGTTTTTATTTATTGGCAACGATCAAAGCCCTAGCAACGATAAAGTAAAATGGTTAAATGGTTAAAAATTTAAATAAAAAATACGGTATAGTTATATTAGCTGTGCGCAGACGGTAAAACGCCAAGTATTTTACTATACAAAAGAAAAAAAAAGAAGTGAAGAAAAAACCCAAGATCATTTTATTTCACCAATCAAAACCTATCCGCTTTATTTGCGATGCATGACGTCATATTTGCCTGTTTCCTATGGTTACGCATATTGAAATCTTGTCTTATTATCAAAAACTAAAAAAAGTACGTTTTATATCTAATAATATTATTTAATCTTCTTTTTAATTCTTTAATTTTTTTTTAAATTTCATTTTTATTTTTCACGTGAAAATTTTTCAATTGAAACTAAATTGTTGAGTAAAAATTATTATTCCGGATTTAAATTAGTTTTGGCAACGATAAAGTATTAGCAACGGTAAAGTAAATTTAACCATTTTAAACTATTATACGAAAAAATGTCCATTTATTCTCTATAAAAATAGCGAAATTTTGAATTATTAAAAAATATATTTGAATAAAATGAACAAAAACCAGCCTATATTCATTCGAGGGTTATAATCAACGTATATGCAAAGATACAGGATCATTAAATGCTCCATTTTGACGCTGGCTTCAGCCTAACATTTGCACACAATGAGATTTATAATATTATTAGGATAATATTAACAACAAATAACAACAAATATACAAATAAACAAAATAATATTTGTTTTATAACAAATATTATTTTGTACTTAATTCTAAGTCTTTTAAAATCGAAACAGTTTTGCACCTATAAATAAATCAATAAATTGCAATACATTTTGTGCAAATAACACAGCTTCAACATTTATTTAATTCCTTATTTTTGTTCATTAAATTTAGTCCGCTAAAAGAAATATTTATTTGTCCGTTGAAAGGTAGAAAGTTATCATCATTATTCACATGGTATCACATATTATTTTCGACAAAGGATGTCCTGAAACGAATTCTATAAAATAATATAAAAGTTTGTGTTTACTATTGCTAAACATTGAGTTCCATTATCCAGCAAATATTAAATTTGTTACTGAATAAGCATTGATATATATTTTGAGTAGCATTTTCAGGGGTCTGCTTAGACTTTTCTCACCAGGTCCTATTTTTGTAAATTTGTGAACAGCTTTTTGTAAATTTCCAATTAAATTTTCAGCAGGACTGAAACTGCGCGTAAATTTAATAACACTGACAAAGGATGTGAATTAATTTTCACTTTGCTAAACAACGCATAAGTGAACCAACACAGTGAAAACCAACAGAGTCCCCGGTCTGGACAAATTTGCGTTGTTTAGCAAAGGGAAAATTAATTCACATCCTTTGTCAGCTTTTTGTATTTGTGAAAAATCAAGTCATAAACCATCTTTATATTTATGTTCCTGTTTACACATTTATAACAAGAGACTTCATATACGTATGTGTGTAAGAACTATATAATAGCTTTTTTATAGACTTCAGCTGTTTTGTGATAAGTTAGATTATACTTTTATATGATTAATTTTGTGAACGGTTTAGTTTGGAATAAATGGTAAAGTTTTGTGAAAGGTCGATTTTTAAGACAAATAATTTTGTGAAGGTTCCTGTTTTAAGGTGAAAATTTTTGTTAAGGGTTCTCATTTAAAATGAACAATTTTGTGAAGGGTTTTGATTTAAGATGAAACATTTTCTGAAGGATCCAGTTTTGAGATGAAAAATTTTGTGAAGGGTCCCAATTACTTATTTTACATATACCTGATTCTGTAAAAAAAAAAAAAATTAACCCGTACTTGAAAATTGTCCAAATCAGATCCAAACTGTAAAATTATTTTTTAGTTACTCTGTAAAAACCGACAATTAACATGCTTTTTTTACATTAATTGTAATATTTAATTATTAAAAGTTTTTCTGTTTAGATTGGCAAAACTTTCTTAAAAATACGGAAACTTCGCCAATCTAAGCTGAACGTTAACAGACATGATCCAATCTACTACGTTTCGTTTCCATCAAATGATGTGGATCAACCGGTAACTGTGCTGCCAGCAAAGTTTCCCTTCTTTGAAGAACTTTTTATGTTTTCCCTTTTCCAATAAATCACGGAAATTTCACCAATCTACGCTTAATTTTTCTTCAAATCCTTCAATCAAAATACGGATATTTCTTCGAATAATGTGATGGCGGGGAAAGGGGGGGGGGTCGGGAAATTGAGCTGCCGGACGAAATATTTATTTTTTCTTTCTCGAGTGAAGAGATGCGAAAGGGAATATTAAAATAGATGCAATTTTTTTTTTATCTATTGAAAAGCAGTAAAAATTTTTTCCGTTTGGAAGCAGAAACATTGAAGAAAATTAATATAATTTTCACCAAAGTCAAATGTACGTTTACTATATTTTTATAAACAGAATTTTTGTAAACGTGTAACTTATGTCTACCGATGTACAAAATCTGTTTTCATGCGAGTAACTAACGTAAAAGCTGAAACTAAGCTGATAACTGAATAGAAGATATCCGTGCATATATTCTTCCTTTTGTTAATCTGTAAAAAAACAAAGAAAAAATTTGCATTTTGAGGTTTTGAAGTCGTTTGAACATTATTGCAGGTTGAAACATTGAATCGCCATATATTGACAAATATATAGAACTTGGGTTACATTTTTAATTTTGAAAATGTATAACCTACCGTATAAATAGGCAGGCTTTATATTTATTATATTTAATAAATAATTGAATTTTAAATTTCAAGTGTACTTTTTGGGACATTGTATAAGTATTAAAGATGCATGTGCTATACACATTGTATATGAGAGTTTACTTGCTTGGGTGTAAACAGATGTTTAAGAAATGAAAAAAATATGTCTTATATTGAATAAAAGCTTAGAAAATTATAAATTTTGAAGATCTACCATAAAATAACTTCTAGATTTGCAAAGCAATCTGGTGTTTGATCAACATCTCAAAGACTTCAAAATTTATAGTTTTTTTTATATCAACATTTCTTGGACTAAATATTTTGCAACATATTGTAATAAAATTAATCCCACATAAGAAGCACAGGTATTTACCTAGCAAATGATATATAGTAATTTACCGAAGAAGAGTAAGAAGAAAGTTTTCAAAGAAGTCCAACAACATAATATCGTTTGCTAAGACTTAACACAAATGTAACGGCAGGAACACGATTTTTATAAAGGAGTATATATATATAACACGGAGAAAGAACCTGGAGGGGAAACTGGAATAGGCGAGGATATCGAAAATGCAATTCAGATTATTTTAACGAAAGAGGGCTCTGTAAAATTTTGGCGGCTGTCTTTAAACAGAATCTCATTAGATTACATGTTAAATTCCGAAAGTATTTTACTCGATTATTTTTAATTATAGCAATTATATGTCATAAATTTAAGATGGGGTATAAATGTTTTATTCCGGGATGTAGATCGGGCTATGATGATGAGATAAAAAAAAAGAAAAATCGAAGGGAAAAAAAATAAGTATGTTTAGAGCTCCAAAGGTGAGTGCTTTATATTATACTTTAATATATTATACTAAAAAGTATTTTGGGGCTTCATTCAGAAGTGCAAATGCAAGAACTCGTTTAAAAATATATAATATATTTGCCTCTCTTATAAGTGTAATTTAAAAATTTAATTATGAAATCAAAAATTATTAAATCAAAAAATTTTATTGATTGTAAATTAGGAAAAAGAACTAATTTAAATAACAAATTTAATATTCACAAAGAAAAAAAGATTTAAGTATATATTGTTTTTAATAACTGTATAATTTTCAAATTGTAAGGTAAGTATGTTACCTTTTCTATCTGTAGCAGTGTGTAAGTGTGTATGAAAGAGGAAGCATTTGTGTATGATAAAAGAGTTTTTGGACCATTCATAACTAACATTATATTAAAGTCACAATTTACGATTCTTTCAAAAATTAGTTAATAGACCCTATTATTTATTCAAGTTTTATTTCCCAAATAATTAAGATAAAAATTTGTTTTTAAATGTACATAATATTAATTGCATAGATAGATATAAAAAGTTATGAGTTATTAAATTATTCAAATGTTATCGATATATAAGCAAGATTAAAACTTATTTCAGAAAATTTGAATAATACTTTTAATCTGTAAAAATTATACGTCCATTTCGTATTTCTTCGCAGTACAATATCCGTGATATTTATTTTTAAATGACTATTCAGATGTTTTTGTCAGGATGAACTCTTATTTAAAGAGTTATAAAAAGCAATCGAAACGCCAAATATCTATTAAAATACATGCATGTTGAGAAGAAAACTTTATTTAATGAAATTTCTACTTGTTTGACTTTTTTAAAGTTCAAATTTTCAATCAAAAACATTTAAAAAATGAATGCTTTTCGCATTGAAAAGCATTGCAGAAGCAGGCTAAGACAGCCGTCAGTTTACCGTAGCGCCATCTATGAGGAGAAAAACTGTATTGTAAAATTTCAACGTTACTTTCCTCTCCATCTATCTTCCTCCGTGATATATAAATGCATTTTAAAATATGTATAGATATACATACATGCATACATACTAAAAATAACCTTATAGCATACCTGCCAACTTTCAACTAAACTTCCGTACAATGAGAGTTAATTTGATACAGGTTAAAGACGTTTCTAACCAGAAAAAATATATGAAAAAATAATATATGTTTAGTTTCATGTTCTTGCGTGGAACATATTTGAATGCATTTCTTAAAAAAGTTTCTGGTTTGAAACGTGTGTAACCTCGGTTAAATTGACCTACATTGTACGGAAGTTTAGTGCAATGTTGGCAGGTATGTTATAGTTATGTATTCTTATACAAATCATTCTGAAATTTTTTTTTATGTTTTTTCTAAACAAATCATATCTTAATTTATTTTTATAAACGAGTTAAGGTATGTTTCATTTTTTCATAACCTTTCATGCGCTTTTAAAAATACAAAAGTTTGTACATGACTCTTTATTTATTAAAAATTTATTTATTGAAAACAAGTTACCTTAAACTAGCTTATATTAAATTAGACCAATCACACTAATGGAGAAGTTGAGTTCTCCTTTTATAAAGTCTTTTGATTTAAGTCAAAACGACAGCTATATCAGTCAAAGAATTAGACAGAAGACATTAGATACGAGTTATCGTGTTTTACAAATGCTTACTCCACGGATAGCTTCTTGCATAAATTAACATTAAATAAATGTAGTTTTGAGGTTTGCTGTACATCTGTTGCCTACATGCATGAAAGAAATACTAATCTTATAAACGATTTTTTATCTTCAAAACTACTTTGAAAATAAAATCATTGAAAATATTTAATAAAAATATTTATATATTTCTAATTATTTTTATACAAAAATTTTATTTTTTCTGTAAATTAAAAATCTAAGAAAGTCAAAAAGGCAAAATTTCTATATAAAATGTATTAGGACCCATAAATGTAAAAGTATTTTGAGTTACTGTTTGTTTCGGCTTTCTGGGTTCTAACTTCCCTTAGAATATTACGATTACATTTTTAAAATAGTGGCCGTATAGTGTGCAGTTTTGTCAGGATATGTAAAAAATCAGGACAAATGCGAGCACTCTGAAGATTCCGTATCGTTATATTATATTCCCGTTACAAAAAATTTCGTTTCAATATATTAATTTGGCGTTAGAACTGATTGTTGAAAATGATCAGTTTATCACGTAATAAATCGACGCAGACATATAAATTAATGATTTTTTGATTTTGTGCTATAAGACCTTACTTCGTACCAAATTTCAAGGTTCGAAGTCAACCAGAAGTACCCTATAGGTTTTACACTCAAAACCCCCTATAGGGGATTCCCGGTTTACCCTAGCATCTTAAAATTTGGAACGCAAGAAGGTCTTATAAAATTTATTAAAGCACATCTAAAGGAAAAAATCCAAAATTATTAATTTATAATTCTATGTGGATTTATTATGTGGTTTTACATAATCGGGATTTCAAAAGCGAGAGTATAAGGTTTCCGTTTTATTCATTTGAGGTACGAAACCATAAAATTAATATGTTATCATATCCTGTCTAAGCAAAATGTCTCAGTTTTCTACAAAACGTTAATAACTTCTCACACAGTCTTTTAATTACTTTTAACTTCTTTTAATTACTGTTGTCATATTACACATAACGTGTTTTTTACAGGAACAAATCCAAGATTTAAGAAACATTACTTACTGCGATTTATTGCGTTAGTTGTTAGAATAATGGAGGGGGTCGGGGCAAAAGAGTGCCAAGCCACATTTTTGAACTTCTGAGATATTTCAATTTGAAAATTTGATCAAGTACTCAAATCAAGATACATAACCTAAAGTTTTTTCGCCAATGTCTTAGCAAAACTTGAGATATTCTGAGTAACAATATGGCATTGCTTTAATGAAATTGCTATTACGTTTTTTGTAAATTAGCTATCTTCATTGCGGGCATAAACATTTGGGGCAAAAACGCAACCTGTCACATATGCTGGCATCAAGTGACATTAGAAACAAATTATATGTTGGGTATTATAACTTACAATATTAAGCGACAGATTACAGTGTTAGATTCATTTCACCAAACACGTGGCTCGGCACTTTCTTGCCCCGACCCCCTCAATTATACCATTTCAAGTTATGCCAATCAAGCAATGTGAAATTCTTTTAAAGTAGCTCACTGGCAACAGTGATTTCACATTATCTTAACTCGTGCATATTTATGTTCCATTGAGTTGAGTTCACATTTAGACATCGCTCAATACTCTCATACATATTGGATCATTCGGAAAGTTCTACGGTATACGTCTGTTGAGATATTGTTGAAATGAATGAATTTCACCAGAATTTATTTTAAAATAAGTAAAAGGACTGTCTTCGCGTACGTTATAAAAACAAAGGTTTATTCCAAAATTTTGGTGAGAAAATGGCATTTATGGATTCAAAAAATAAATACAAAAATAAATAAACATGGAACTTTCCGGAAGACTTAATATAAATCAAGGCCTATAAATTACTTATACATCAAGGTATGTAAACTCTATGAAATTTCCAAGAAGTCTCATTACTTTATATTAGAAAATTTCTATTTAATATTCCAATAGCCGATCTTGAATTCCAAGCGTTTAATCACATGATTTATAATATATTTCTTAGGTTAAATTAGGCGAAAAATGCTACTAAAATATTGTGGTATAACTGTACGTACCCTGATATGCATATGCACATTTTTTATGCATTATTTACGTATAATATTATGAAATTATAATATAATGCAATAATTACGTATGCATATTTTATAACTATATAATATTTTTAATTAAAGCAATCATAAATTGTGTACTTAAACAAAGAAAAATATTTAAACAACAAAATCAGAACAAGATGTAAATATTAAAATTTAAAAAGAGTTTTTAATAAAAATAATATTTCAAAGCAAAGCAAAATAAAATAAAATAAGTTGGAAGAAAGAAATATCATTGATTCTATCTAATCTTTAAGAGTGTATTCAGAGTTAAATTATTATTATTATACCGTTGACCAGGCTACTGACTATCGGGCGTTATGTATAGGGTTGTGTGCCTGCGGGGCAAAATTCGCCTGATCCCCTCCTGGCGGACATCTACCTGACTAGCACCTTGGACGTCATGGCTTCAGCGCTCTAAGAAATGAAGGTCAACCAATAGACTCCACTATATAGCGCACCAAATAAAAACGACAAACCACGAGTATGCAAGCCATTGCGTGAAAATGATAATTACACCCGATTGTGATAACAACTACCAAGATACTGGACTACTACTTCCAAGATCTGTGACAATAATATGCAAGTCATCTCGAGAAAATGAAATGATAACTGCACACAATTATGAGCAGGGGCTGATTACCAGCGGAGCAAACTTCCACCAATATATTTTCATAGAAATTTTCGTCTTATTTAAAATCCGTATTAATGCACAATTGTTGTCATGAATAAAGCAAAAAATTCTAGATTTTTTTTTCTGTTGGAAGTTTGCCCCATTGGTATTCAGCCTTGATTGTGAAAACAGCTACTAAGATACGTGATAACTACTATCATGATTTGTGACAATACTAACCATGACAAGAGAACTCGCTACCAAGAAAATTGATAGAAAAAGCCCTAGTGACAACAGAACCATGAAAAGTGACAAAAATGAAAAGGAGAGCCAACACCAAAGGTTGACAACAAAAAAGATCAACTATGACAAAAGGTAAAATAAGGTAGTATTTCTTTTTAAATAGTATAATACATAGTAAGGACACAAATATTTAAACTGTATGATGTTAACTTATTAACCATATCACTTAACTATATTAACATTAAGCAACTTTCATAAATATACTATTCTGACGCTTTTCAGTGCGAAAGCGGACCAAATGTGCCAATTAAATATAGCTAGTACAGGGAAGTATATACGTACCAATTATACGTAATCACTCGAAGGTCACAGTTATATTTTTGGAGTAATCTAAGTAAGACATGAATATAAAGAGATAAAGTGTCATATACCTTTCAAAATAATTTCTTCTATTTAACTCAACTTTTAATGAATTTAATGAAATATCTTAAAATTGGTTATTCCAAAATTCTTATTTTAATTAGGAAATGATGGCGTTTTTTTGTTCCAGATATAATATAATCCCAAGTATATACATACCAATTACATGTAATCGCTTGAAGGTCACAGTTATATTTTTGGAGTAATCTAAGTAAGAAGTGAATATAAAAAGATAAAGTGTCATATACCTTTCAAAATAATTTCTTCTATTTAACTCAACTTTTAATGAATAATCTTAACCCTTCTTTGCATGAGGTTTTCTTTTACAATTGTGTTTTTTTTATACACATATTAAATATTAGACACCATAAATTTTAAGATAGACTTTTAACTTTGTTCAGCAACATAGTTCACATGAAATTTACTGGATTAATATTTCTATATAAATATAGTGGTGGCGAAGAAGTTGATTTATTTATTAAAAGTTTTACCACCAATTTTTTAAGAAATTTACACCACTATGCAATTAACCCCTTAATCGTCGCGCCCGAAAAGTGTAGGCTACTTTTTTAAAATTCAGATTGCTTGATTACCACCAGTTTTTTTTAAGTAGAAATATTCGCCTTATTTAATAGGCAGATAAAATAATGCGAGAATAAAGCCAATTATACTATTTTAAAAAACTGGTGGTAATGAAACAATCTGAATAAAACAGGCGTAGCCTAGGCTGCCCGTGAATGTCTCGGGCACGACGATTAAGGGGTTAAGGGTTAAAATGGTTATTCCGAAATTCTTATTTTAATTACGAAATGATGGCGTTCTTTTGTGCTAGATATAATATAATCCCACTGCATAAAATATGAAAAATATGTTTATAACTAGAAATTCTAATATAAGACAACATGAACGTATCAAAATTCTACGATAGTCTGCACAATTTTTTAATTTGTCTTTTAATAAACTCGATGCATGCATTTTTAACATTCATGAGAAAACTTAACGTTCTAATTAATATGATTTTTTACACTTGAAATAAAACTAGACAGAGAAGTTTTATAATTAAAAACTGATTAAATATTTCTGCTCTGAAGTTCTTGCGCTAAATTAATTAAATATTTTTACACGAACACTTTGCTCTGCATTCGACAATAGAATAAAGATGTAATTTTGAAACAAATAAAAATCAAAGTGACGGCAAGTGAATGTTTCTTAATAAGCAACTTGTGCAATAAACTCATATCGTTAACATAACCCATTTTTAACAATTTTCAAGGTAGTGTCAAGGATTTTATGAATTTGGGGTGTCTATCGGCCGTCGCTTCGTTTAAATTTTGGTGTCTATGGGTTGGGTTGGGTTGATTATTGACGGCCAATTATCTACACTAGGGATATAGGCCCGGGGGGAGTGCCCTTCGTGGGGGTCTTTCTAAGGGAACCTAATCCGTATTTACGCATGGATAAATCCACGGCTCGAAGAAAACCACGAAAACTTCGAACGATTAGGCCGACGGGCGCGATTGGGATCGAACCCAGCACCTCCCGTCTACCAGCTTCGAGAGCACAACCTCTCAGCCACTGGTGTCTATGGATACAAATTTCTTAGAGGGTATTTATTTAATGACATTTTTTTTAATAGTGGCCATTTTTAACGCTTTCCAACCTAGTTGAAAAGCGTTTATGATTTTGGTTTGTCTGTCCGTCTGTCCGTCCGTACTTTAGCTCTCGTAAATATACTAGGATTGCCCTGAAACTTTTGTATGTTATTGTCATTTACTATAGCACGATCCCTATTGAAATTGAAGTGTGTGACATTTATAGTTTATTTACGGGAACAGTCAAAACTATTCCGTTACCTTTCAGTTAATGGGAAAATATCGTTTCAATTGCATTTTGATAATGTTACATCATTTGACACATGATGAAATTGGTATACAATTATAAAACGCAGTAAAACATGTTTCTTTTTTTTTTTTTTTTTTTTTTGTAAAATACGACGTCAAAGCATTTATTACTCATTTACAGGGACATGCAAAATAATTCTGTTGCACAATATTCTACGTGGAAAAATCGTTCGCAGTGTAATTTAATGACACTATTTTCACTATTTTAAACATAATGAAATTTATATGCATTACTGAAATGCACTATAAATTGCTCACTGAAAAGTGTGGTGTGCATAGCATTTATCGTTCATTTACAGGGACACATTAAAGAATTCGGTTAAGTGCTAGTGCGATAAATACAGTCTATGTGTGATAAGTGTGTTTTCATCATTGGTTTGCGTTAAGTTTAACTACATTTTTCTATAGTACGTGGTGTGTATAAATTTTGTTGATCATATACAGGGCTAAACAAAGGAATTCGTAAGTATTACTGACTATGATGGTGAAATCATTTCAAAGTATTTTTATTTGTGTTACGCATTTTTCTCCTGAATTAGTAGACTAATAGAAGTTTGTGGAATATAAATAAATTTCTATACAAGGCTACGTAACGGACATGATACTTTGTCGTTTATGGTTGGTAATTTCTGGAAGAGAGTTTTGAGTTGCCTTATGCGTTTTTTACCAGAATTAAATTTTAGTTTAATATGTAGTGTGTACAAAAATCTTTAGATAATATGCAGGGCTGTGCAAATATGTTTGAGTGCATTTCCATCGATTGGCGAAAATTGCTAAATGGGAATTTTCAAAATGAACTAAATTTTTTCATGCTATGTAGTATATACACAAATCAATAGATCATAAACCGAGCTGCACACAATAATTAGAGTAATATTTTGACAATGGAAGGTAGTTGCTGAAACTGGATTTTTAAATGGGTTGTATGTTTACTAAACTGTTTACTGCGTATCTTCTTTCACCTTATTTAACGGTTAAGTTTCGGTACATTTCTTGGATGTGTTGGAATGTGTCGCATAATCTATTCTTGACGCATGATTTTTCATTCTTGTTGTATAATAAAGATAACCAGTCAAACAATAGGTATTATTAGATTTGTATGATGTCATTTTCAAATTAAAATGAAAAAGAAAAATTATATTGAAAAATATCTTATTGAAATTAAATTTTAAAAGGAAATTCCAAGATATAAAAACATTGCATATTCAAGCTTTTTGAATAAATTTCTTCTACAGAAACAAATATCTCCTGTCGACATATTGACATTTAGAAAACATTACATCATAGATGTTTTCCAACAAAGTTGAAAAGTGTTTATGAATTCGGTTTATCTGCCTGTCTGTCCGTGCTTTAACTTGCGTAAATATACACTGTTTGCCATGCAATTGATATATGTTTTAAAGTTTTCTATGGCATGTTCGGTATGTAAGGAAGTGTGTAGCATTTATAGTTCATTTATAGGTGCTATCATAAGAATTATATTACATTAAGATATATGGGGAAAAATAGTTTGCTTTGTATTTTAATGATGTTATACAATTTTAAATATGTTGCAGTTGTTATACAATATTTCAAAAACGAATCATCCGATTTGAAATACATATGTATTGTGAAAAATTTTGAACGTAGACAGTTAAAATTAATTTTATATTACATAGCTAATCATAAAGTTTTTTTACAAACCAAATTATAGGTGCTCAATATGTCCATCTTTAGATGCACGGTATATGTCTATACGGTAGTTAAATTCGTCCCAAACTTTTGCGAGAATGTCTGCATTCACTGCTTCCACGGCTGCTGTTATGTATATTTTCAATTCGGCTAATGTAGTAGAGAGGGGAGGTACATAAAGACACCCTTCCCTGTTGTACTAGAATTATTGTTGAAAAGTTACTTTAAATCCATTCAGTAGTTGTTGAGAAAATGGTTAACATACATACCATGCATATACACGCATACATAACAAAAATAGAAGCTTTTTTTTTTTTTTTTTTTTTTTTTTTTGAAGTCGCTTAAAAATGAATATCTGACGTTTAAAAGCATCCCAAACCCTTATCAGCTTTCGCATTCAAGTGTTATAAATTAATGCTGCGTTTATTTATTAATGTATTCAATTGAATCTACGAAGCTCAATATAATTTTTGATAATGGCAAATTTTCAATTCAATGCAAGTTTGTAGTTAAATCCAAGTAGAAAATAATAAATCTATGAGATTTATAGGGAAAATATTCTGACTTGTTTATGTCTAATAAAGAAACTCAAACACGTATATATCTTATGATATTTATTTCCATTTTAAGCTTATTCTGTACTAGAATCTTCTTTTATAATGCATACTTTCCAACTTCCCACTTAAAAAAAATAGCCAGAAAAATATTTAATTAAATGTGTCTTCATTATACTGTTCGACTATTGGCATTTATGTGCTGTTTCACGAACATGTTCCGAACCCTATTTTTTACTTTTTCAACTTCCTTAGCTGCATACAAGTAGATAGCTATAATTACAGCTATACCATTTCACTTTCTTCGCAATATTTAGACTCTAT
The DNA here is from genome assembly GCA_963931845.1 of Maratus michaelseni. NCBI lineage: Eukaryota > Metazoa > Arthropoda > Arachnida > Araneae > Salticidae > Maratus > Maratus michaelseni. The sequence continues at coordinate 81,303,658 of OZ007598.1, forward strand.
CCTTAATCTCCTTCGCTTTACTTTATTATTCCAAATTTATTATCATCTATTTTCTTCATTTTACATCTATCCTTTTTATTGTAATTGTTCCTTTATCTTGTAGTTAATACTGCATCTTAACTTTTCCCAACGGCTCAATTTTATACAAGACACTCTAATCATAATAGACTGGGCATTAAGTTGTTTGCAAATCGGAAGCCCCTTAACCGACTTCAACTGTTCGGCAACTGTCCGATTTGTATGGAAAATTATAAATGGGAAAATAAGGACGAATTTAAATACAACCGTGTCAGAGGGTGAAGGAAGAAATCACGAACGCAAAATTCTACCGATAACTTTTAATAGGAAATTTTGTCTTATTTTAACTCCTTATTCTTTCAGAGTTTCTGTCTTCAATAAGATTAAACTTTCTATGCGGTTTTACTACTGGGAGTTTTCACTTCGGTAATCAAGTCTAGGCTCCCTTAACAGCTAATCGATTCTTCCATTTCCAAACTTTAAACAGGATGTTTACCTTTTTATCTAATTGGTGGTAGTTTTATTATATGGTAGTCAATTGAAATCTTCTTCATTTCATTTATTTGATAAAATTTATGGTGTAATCTTTTGAATCCCGCAGTAGCCGAAATCATCCCAATGCTGTGAAACCCACAATTGCCCAGTATAGCTGAATGGATTTTTCTTCACCTTAAAAAAGTCGGGGTGTTGAAAAGGAGGTGGTCACTCTCAGTGAGGGATGGGGTAATGTGTTGGCATTTCTGAACAGTACAAAAAGAAAAACAAAATATTTTTTTCAGTAGCTGGAGCAATGATAAATAGAGGGGTGTAACACCTGTAGAAATTTGAATAAATGGAGAAGGCAGTAGGGTCATTTCCACTACTTATCTAGTGAAGAAAGGGGGAACGAAAAAAACAGCATTTTGGGCTATTTTGGGGATTCTAAGGTCATTCGGTTTTTTAAAGCTTGGGATTTAAAGAGTTAAAGGATGTTTTTATACGTAAAACAACTGGAGGTTGGCAAGTATAGTATTGAGTCAAAAATGTGTCAGTTCTACTGTATCACATTTATAAATCAGTAAAATCAATGTATCTATGTGAAAATGACTGTAACGCCTAATTCAAATCATTTTAGAAAAGAAAAGTGTTATTTAAAACATATAATAATAATAATAATAATAACCTACTTAGTGTGATTGCATGTTTAACCAAAGGCTTTTAGTGATAACAGTTTGGACAACACAGTGTGTTTTGTAAAATGTATTTATTGATACCTATATTAATTTTAAACTATTTTGTTACACACAGTTGACGATCATTTATTAAAACTTTCGTGTCTTTGTAAAAATGCTCGATACAATTATTATTTATTACATTTAAAGTAGTGCTTACATACTTCAAGAACACATTCAAATTTCGTTGGGATTGGACTAGTTTTATGAAAGTTATAACCTGTAGAGACTAGAGGTCTGCACGGGTCCGGGTGTAACTATTTCAAAAAAAATGGGAGGTCTATTTAAGTAACATAGTCCTATAATTTTGAATAATTTTCAATTTAGATCGCTCATTTATCTCCAACAGGTAAAGAATTAAAACGCATTCCAAACTTTTTTGCAGTGGTATTTTTATCAAGATCCCAGATGGTGAACAGAAGATGAGCATTAGAAATCCAGACTTTTGCTCTGTCTTTAGAAGTGAACTTATTACCATTAAAGTAGGGCTAAAGGACATTCTGGCAGAAACGCGCTTTGGTGAAGTATGGATTCTATCGGGCAGTAGGACTGCAATCCAACATCTGAAAGACTGGAGTGATGCGGGTGATAGCACTACTATTTCCATTCTAAATATGATGAAACGAACCTCCTTGACTCGAGTAATACATTTGCAGTGGATACCCTCACATATGGACATTCAGGGAAACGAGACTGTAGATAAACTTGCAAAGAGCGGTTCAGAGGTCTCGCCCCCTGCCCCTGTCTGGACTTTCAATTAAATCTCTTCAATTAGGAAAATTAGGAACAATGTTAAATGACAGTTCTCTCCAGCAAACGAATGGTACACAAGATCAAATCCAGGCGGATCCTTGGTCCTCACTTGCGACCAAAAATATCAAACAACCGTATCCAGATTTGCTAGTGGTCATTTGAAGGGACTTACTTTTTATGGTGGAAAAAAGGTTTACCCGGTTTGCAATAAGTGTGCTTCTGGGAATGCTTCTCCTGACCACATTTTGGACTGCCTCCAATTCACCCACGATGACATAAATAGAGATCCTCTATTGTTTCTGGAATTCTTGCAAGTATATAACCTCATGGAACAAGTCTAGCTGTCGCTGGACATGGAGGATATGAAACAACAACAAACTTTTTAGGGTACCCTGTATTCTCAGCATAACAGGTAAAGTCGCCGGAGCGTAGATAGAAAGATATATGTTGCACTAGCTGCTCGGGACATCTGAAATCAATTAATTACCTTAATAGTTTTTTCCTCATTTCTGTAAAATTTTAAATTCTTAACATAGACTCATCTTACAGATATCCATTTAATTATTATACAGAGAAAAATTAATATTTACTTCCATACGCTTTTCATCTCCAGTGAATAAATTATCGGATATTTTTATGCGTGTTTAGACTTTGTATCGAATTTCTTATGTTAATAAAATTTTAAATATTTAAAGAGTTTTAAAATAAGTTAAGAGCAAAGACTAAAAAAAACATTCTCAATGTTTCTACTCATTATTGTTTTAGAAAAGTATAAAAAAATATGAATATTAAATGTTAAAAGACATACTGAGGTTTTTTTAAATGTCTCTCCGAAACGACAAACTTTCTTTGTAATAAAATATAAAGGTCCTAGAAACGATAACAAAGAATAGTTGAGGGAATACGAAAAGAAAATTTTTATCGTCGTAAACTGTAATGGAACAATGCTTTGAAAAAGAAAAATCTAATAAAGAACAATGTCTCAATTATATTACAAGTTAAATATTTATTAAAAGAAAATTTCTTCTTTTCGTAGATATTATCTCAGCATTTTATATGCTTCATGAGTAAAACAAATGGCTGAAAAAATAGTTTTCTCGTTTTACAAGAAATATTTTATTAAATTTAGAAATGGTTCTTATAAGTAGTAATATATGTTCTGAAGTTTAGGAAAAAGAGGGGAAAATGTGTCACAGGGGACGGATATGTATATATATATATATTATTTTACAGTTCAAACTCAAAAACTGAAAAAATCCCCAAATTTAAACAGAATTCTGAAATAGAAATATTAGATTTCAAAAATTCACTTTCTCTGTTTAAACATTAAAAAAGTATTTTATCCCTATAATTTTTTTACATTAGTTTTTTTAATTACATTTAAAATGTATGCTTTGATTTATATTTCATAAATTTTAAAAACATTTAAAATGAGTTTAATGGATCCTGTTTATGAATATTGTATTGCATTATATTATGTGTTGTTATAATATTTATTAAATGTTTTATAGATAAAAAAATGAAAAGATTTTTAATAAAAAACTTTTTATTTTATATTTAAAAGATTTTATCCACATTTTCAGAGCGTATCACTTTGCAAATTTGTTACAAGCGTTAATAAAAAATATTCTTTCACTTATTGCAACACACAACCAAAAACTTGTACTTTTCCCCACGTATTTCTCCTTTTTTTTACCATCAATAAAAAAATGATAAAGGCAGATGCTACTTTTCCTATACAATCGATTTGAAAACTGAGTGGAAACAACTTCTTTTTTTATGTCAATGATTATATATCTGGAAGATATTAAAGGCAAATACATTTTCATGTTGCTTAGTTATTTTCTCTTGTGGCATATTTCAATTTACCGATGTACGAAGCTTCTACGGTAAGCTGAAAAAATAAGCATTTTTATTTGATTTAATGATTAAATTTTCACAAAAGAATAAAAATGTAAATACTAAATATTGAAGACTATCTCAGGCCATTTCTTTTGAATATTATTTCGGGAGATTGATTGCATTTTAAACATACAACTCTCTTCTTTATCATATTATTTATGCTTGGGGATACATTTAGCATTCATTGTTGAATTATTAGTTGGTTTTTGTCTGACAGTAAACTTATACGGTGAGAAACATTGTTAAATGAAGAAAAAATTTATCGAATAGCACGAAATCTAGTAATTAGACTTTAAGCGGAAGAAAAACAAAAACAAATAGTGGTTAAGAAGCAAAATAAATATTTGTTGCTTTTATATTCTATTAACTCAGTATTTAAGAAGTTTGGGTTTATGTATTGGATAATAAAAACTTTTCTATTTTAGCGTTATCTCAAAAGTAAACCGTTTTCATACACATAACAATATGGAAATTGAAATTCGGGATATACACATTAAAATGGGCGCCAAAGAGTATGAACATCACCGTATAAATCAGAATTTGCAAAACTGACCTACAATAACAAAATTCCAATAAATTTGAATTAAAAGAAATATAAAACATGTTCAGAAATTACGTTGCTGTGATTTGAAATGCCATAGGAATTTTTAGTGTAATCTTTTAATGAATTACATTAGTATAAATTAAATTTGTCGGAATGTTTTAGCTAAATTTGTTAAGAATTAACGAAATTTAGAAAATGTTTTTAATCTTCTATTTCCCATCATGAGATTGAAAATATTTCCTTTTAGCCTGGTGAATAAAAATATAATAAAATAAAAACATTTATTTATTTGTTTTTTTCCCTTTATGCGGTAGTATATTTATTACTATTTTCTTTTATTGTCCATTTATTATATTACTATCAGTTTTTATTTTATTTTTAATGGATATTTTTAAGCATTAATTTAAAATACGATTAGTAAAATATGCGATTTTTATGCACATCGTTCTTCATAAACATGTTAATTTTTACACCAAAAAGAGCTTTGCGCTTATCATAAAACATTTCCCAACTGTCGAAATTGTTTAATTCTAACATGACATGAAAACATCCTTCGCTTAATGTAAGACAACACTTTTAACATCTGGTAGGAAATCTGCTTCGAAAGGCAGAAAAGATTTAAAATAGATGCAAATGTCAATATAATAAGAAATACTAATCAGCATAATGTTTAAATAAAAAGGAAATTGTACGAGTGCTTTATCTAGTTCTACAGACGTTGGTTTCGGGTATTTTCGAATAAATTGTTTTGTCATCTGTCAAAAAAATATTTGTCAACTTTCGAAATCTTATTAAAAGTAATATGACATGAAAACATCATTCGCCTAAATTAAAAACGAAAACGAAAAATCATACTTCAAGCGTAGATTATGAAGCACCTTCTAACACATTCAGAAAACTGTAACGGATAGATTAAATAAGGTTAAGGAAGATATGTGAAAGATGATACGCAACATGCCCTCAAAGAGACTTTTTGCGCCTTAAAACCCTATACAACCAACCATTTTAATGTTGAAAACGATTACTGCAGAAGAAATTTGAAGCTGTATATAGAAAAAAGAATGCGCATGGAGTATTTTGAAGAATGCGTATGGAGCATTTTGAAGAAGTGATAATTATTAGGAATTCAAAAAAACGTTAAGCTTGATTGTCTCAAGAACCTTTAAAAATATATTAACCAAAATTTACCAACTGATATCTAATAATATTGTAAATATTTGCTGTGATTAAAAAAAAAATCTGTAAATAAATGGTTGATTTTCATGATGAACTGTACCTTCAATCCAAAATTTCCGTGTTTAAATAAGGCGACGATTTCCATTTGGAAATACTGATATCCAAAATTTTAAAAGGAAAGTGAATTGTAATCACCCTGCTGGAGTTAATTTTTATCTTTCCGTAACAAATATTTTTGCCATCGGTCATAATTTTTTTATTTCGATATCTCATTAATTATATAACACAAAAATATCATTCACTTAGGAAAAATAAAAACTCCAACCATAAGACAATGGAAAAACTGGATACCATATATCCTACAAAATAATGTAAAAATGTATGTAAATAACTGGATATAATAAGAAACACAAATCGCCATGATATTAAAATGTAATGAAAATTGCATGAGACATCCTGCATATTTTTACATAAAATGGTTTCTTTCTAAAAATGAAATTAAAAAACAAGCATATATATTAAATATTTAATGTCATTTCTTTTTCAACTCTGACGAGGATGGAAATGCATTTAACATTATTATTTCGTGTGCCCTGGGGTATTATTCACGAAAACGTCCTAGATTACCATTTTCATTATTTATAAATTTTAAAATTTTAATAATGAAGTTCTTTTATATTCATGCATAATCTGTAATTAAAGAATTTTTTAAAACGATTCTACAAATATAAATTCTAAAATTCTCGTTAAAATGCAAATACTAAAAAAAGAAATTTTCTCTGAAGTGATTATCTTTATTTAACATCTTTCAAGGAGAAAATGTAATAATGAATAATGTTTAAAATATATTAAAGGATTAAATATTTAAATTTAAAAAACTCGTAGATTTTATCTGAACATTTCAGCATTTCAAATACTCAATATGCAGGACTGCCATTGACAGCTGTTTGTATATTCTATTTGCACCACTATTTTTTAAAAATACCTTTTGTACTACATTTCTCTAGCGCTTGATATCATATAGTACTTGTGAAAGATTTTCGTATTGCGAAAGTGGTGCATATAGAATTTAAAAAAATAGTCGCCAGTTGCAGGTCTGAGTATGTGTTATCATGGTTGTCGCAGACTATTTTTTTATTCTAAACCAAACACTTAAAAAAAAAAATTCGATTTTCATTTTTACAACAATTGCAATATCAGTGTACCACTCGAGGCTAACGAAAAAGACAGGCTACCGCGGTGCATTCCACTTATCTTTTTTTACAGACCGCTAGAGTGACGTGATGCTCTTTTCGTACACCTGCATTGGTGCATTCGAGCATCACGTGACTCCCGCAGTCTGTAAAAAAAGATACGCGTAAAGAACCGCGGTAGCCTTTCTTTTTCGTTAGCCTTAAAGAATGTAATCTAATATTTCATTGTGCAGCTCAAGACTCCCTTATCATAGATCAGACTTGACAATCCGGAGAAAGTCTATGGGAGAAAATGTCCGCGGTAATTGCCAACTTATTAATTGACTTTTTCCGCAAAGTATCGCCGCCTGGTGGATACTACCGATACTAGTTCATAAGCAAATGCATAGAACAAATGGAGCTGTGAAAAAATTTCGTGTTATTTCGTGTCGTAAATACTCCTATTACTGACGTTTGATGGCGCTAGCAGCAGGACAACCATGTGGTTTTTAACCACGTGTATAGTGGTCAAAGGAAACTTGCTGATTGTGAGGTCTGATACTATGATAAGGAGTTCTTGGTGCAGTTGTTCAATATATTACAAAACGTGGTACAAATACAAAAGGAAAAATGTTGCCCATGGCAACAACCTGAAGCAGGTTGAATTAAAGTTATTTCGTTTGAAAAGAAATATACAGGTTTCGTTAAAAGTCCTTGACACATTTTAAAATCAAATTAAATTACAAATAATTGCATTTGGCGTAGAAGTATGCGGTTTGGAAATGTTTCTCGTGATTGCAAGTTATCTAATCATATTCAAACAATTTCGTTCCGAAAAGATTCCATATTTTCCAAATCCACCATACTCCATTAGTTCCTATACCTTCAAACAAAAAAATAAAAAATAAAAAAAATCCAAATAAGTAGTTACAAACCGTTATTTTAGTGCAGTAAATTGAATAAAGACATAATTCCAAATGCAAGGACTGTTCCTGTTTTCCTGTGCGAATAATTGGCGATTAAAATGTAGGAGGTTCCCTGTCTTGTTTGGAATACTGTGTAATGTAATATTTCTTTGTGTAGACATACCTGCCAATGTTCAACTAAACTTCCGTAGAATGTGAGTTAATTTGATCCAGGTTAAAGACGTTTTAACCAGAAAATACATTTGAAAAAATAATACACATTAAGTTTCATGTTCTTATGTGGAACGTATTTGAATGTATTTCTTAAACGAAATTCTGATTTGAATCATGTTTAAATTAACCTACATTGTACGGATGTTTAGTGCGATGTTGGCAGGTATGTGTAGATTGCAAATAAGTGTCATTTTAATGTGATTCAAGGTAAAAAAAGCGCATGCATTAAAATGATGCAGTAGACATTACAAACTAAATAGTTTTTGACTGTTTTATTAACGCTTTTTTCTAAGTTTAAATGTATAGCGAAACATATGCGTCATGTTTGGAGCTAACTTTTTGTATAAATAAAACTTTAATTTTGAGACGCATTTTCGCCCAAACTGCGCACTCGTACTCCAATAACTTCATTTTTTATTGAATTTCAAAATATATCAAGGTCTTTCGGATCACTCTGTGCATTAATAGCTTTTAAACTTAAATAGTTTTCTTAAAAGGATATAGATTCTGAAATTAAGAAAGGAGACAAAAGCGAGAAGTTTTATGAAGCATGGGACAGATTAATCTTTTTAAAAGCGAGCACAGAAACTGAGGGAGTCATCAAAGAGTAACAAGGGGCACAAATTTCATCCGCCCAAGTGTAATTTCTGCGTTGTTTTTCAAATATCTAAATGACTAGGCCACAAGCCTGAAAAATGCCTAATTTGAATTCTATGGCAGCGAACGATATATTACCAATGTTCAATTCAGACACTTTTCTCCTGGAGGGGGAGAATTACAGTGTTCCGGGAGGGGGAATTCCACTGTCAGGGAGCTCATTCTGTTCTAAACAAACATATTTCCGAACGAATCTCCGGAACAGCTGATCGCTGCCTTGAACACCATATAGCACGCATGCTGCGCATGATCTGCAAAAATAAATTATTCCCGCCTTCCACCACCAGGGGTTAAATGAAAATAGAGTTAGTATTTTGTCAATCTTTTTAGCGTAACCATGGACAGCATCGCGGGATATCTATTATCGGTAGATTTATTTTTAGTCAATAGTTAATGTAGATATATAAGAAATAAACCATTACATAAATTTAGTCTTTTAACACATTGCTGGCAGCTGACGCAAATTCTCCGCTGTTGGATGTGTGTAACTTCATCCACGGGCACTGTTTATGAATTTTATTAATTATATTGCGTTGTCCGGAAAATTCGTGCCGTTTGGGAAAATTAATTCGTACCGGAAAATTCTGCTCGTTAATTATTGGACATTAGTTATGGGAATTAATGTCTAATACAAAATGTTAGAATTTTCCGGTACGTATTAATTTTCCCAAACGGCGCGAATTTTCCGGATAGCCAAATATTATATCTGAAAAATGGACACAATGTTCAGACAATTAGTACAATATGTTTACAAAGGTGCCAAGCTCTCACTAATCTTCCGTAATATGTGGGTTAATTTAACACAGGTTTATTACGTTTCGCACCAGAATTTTTTTAAAGAAATAAAATTAAATGTGTTCCATGTATAAATCCGTAATTAACTAAATAAAGATTCGTCAAATAATTTTTCTGGTTCGAAATGTTTTTAAACTGGATTAGATTAATCCACATATTACGGACGATTAGTGGGAACATGGCACCTCTGTGTTTATAAGTAGGAACAGTGCCATTTTTTTGTACATTAATTTGAATATAAATAACACAGATAAATAAACACAGAAAATATTTTTGTTTAAACATGTAACATAGAAGTTGAACGAGTATGGGTGGAACGCTATGTTTAAAAGACGAAATCTAGCTGGCAACATTGTGTTAATACTAATACTTCATTTTACAGGTATTTTATATTAATTCTACGTACCAAACGCAAAAATATTTAAGTCTGATTAAAACAGTAAAATTAAACAAGTACATGCTTTCTATTAACCTTCTATTTTTCAAGTTTTACTTCTTTTTTCTTTACCCTTAAATTGCGCATAGATGCGTACATGAATTAATTAAAATTTTACTTTTAATAAATATAATGAGTTCCAAGCAACTACTATAACTTAAAGAAATACTCATTTTATGTAATCGCAATGAAACAATGTAGTGAGCTTTATGGATCATCTAGTTGCGAAACAACTTAATATCCAGTATAAAGGTAATCGACTTGCAAGGCAAATGGGGAGCAGTAAAAAAATATATAATTGTAGTAAAGACCTACATAAAAATTAAAATTAAAGAGTTAAAATAGAAGTATAATGCTGTATATACAAAAGAAAGTTTAACAATTTAAAAAAATGAAGAAAAATTCATATTAGATCCATATGACAGACGAGAACCTACCGAGGGACGAAACCATAGCCATCTCATAAGAAAAAGCTTCTTTCAGAGACCATTAATTAGTTTAAGAGATACATTACTAAAAAAAAGGAATATAGAAAAATATATAAAGATTTTTTATTTTTATTTTTATTTTTATTAATTAACAAAAAAGAAAAGCTAGTTATATTAGGAGAGCACACAAAAAGTTAAAAAGCAAAAATAAAAGGTTGAAGAAAAAGGTTGGAGACCGCACATTCTGGTAACTCTGAAAAGATGAAATTAGTCAAAAGTCAACATTGGGAAGGTTAATTTCGTTGGAAAGGCAGTCAATTCATTGATAATAGCAATCCTTTTTTCCCTGGCATTCTTAAATTTTTAAGTCTGTGCAGCAATATTTTTTATACATTTAAGAAATTTAGAGATTAATTTTTTTTTAATCCTTAAACTATTCTGCTATTAAATAAGGTTAACAATTTCTCTTTGAAATATTTGGTATCAAATCCTAAATATGAGTATAACATGAACGAAAAATTATGCGTGAAGCATAGATTATGAAACACTTTCAAACACATTCAGAACACTGTAACAAAACTTCCGAGTGTACGAAGTAAACAGGGTGAAGGTCAAACCGGGCGGGGAGGCTTACCTTTCGGCTTCAGCTCCAGTAGCCCCTCCCAGTACTAAATAAACAATCTAGAAAAGGCATCGCATATTTGGAAACCCAATTTCAGCAATAACTACCAATAGTAAAACAAAATATCCGAATTATTTGGTGCATCCCTGTACATGATCTATAGATTTGTATGTATATTGCACATTATGCTAAAATATACGTCCGTTAGGAAATACATAGCACATTTAAAATTCCTTTGAGAAATTTTCGTCAATAAACATTAGTAAATGTATGTGAGATCTTTTGAGCAGTCCTGTAAATGATCTATATAATTTATATGCATCAATTAATATGCAAAATATTGGTTACATATAAAAACGCGTATCACAACTGAAAACGCACTTCCAGCAATTATTGTCCATAGACAGTCCTGCAACCAAATTTTTTTGAGTGTCCTTGTAAATGAACGATACATTCTATGTACACCATATTACACAAGAAACGCCTTATAGTGCACTCAGTGATATGTTGCAATTTGAATAAGTTTCAAATAGTGTAACATCATTAAAATACGCTGAAAACGATTTCTCCCCATAGACCGTAATTTAACGGAATTCTTTTGAGTATCACTGTAAATAAACGATACATTCTATGCATACCATATTCTACAGCAAGCACCTTGTAGTATCCCTCAGTGATATGTATCAATTTCAATATGTTTAAATAAAATAGTGTAACATCATTAAAATACGCTGCAAACGATTTTTCCCCACAGACCGTAATGTAACGGAATTCCTTTGAGTGTCCCTGTAAATAACTGATACATTTTATATGCACCATATTCTTCAGAAAGCACCTTATAGTGCACCTGAGTGATATGTATCAATTTGAATATGTTTAAAATAGTGTAACATCATTAAAATACGCCGTAAACAACTTTTTGCCGTAGACCGTAATGTAAAGGAATTCTTTCGAGTGTCTCTGTAAAATAACCGTAAGTGCTACATACCTCAATTCCTATACCAAACATGCAATAGAAAACTGCAATAATATATATCAATTTCAAGGAAATCCGTGTATATTTATGCGAGTTAGAGCATGCTCAGACTCAACTATGTTGAACTTTGTTGAAAAAACTTACTTCCAAAAGAAAAATTCGTGTAAAAAAAGTCTATCAGCAATTTTATAGTTAACTGTGAAATAGCTGTTATATTAAAACACGTATTAAAGCTAAAAATCATTAATTTAGTATTCTGAGCAATTTTTTTTTCAAAATGCATTTTTAATTTTATTGTTTTCTTTCTGTAATGGTTATTTAGCGAAACAAATTTATGCGTCTTAGCAATTGTTGTTTTATTTATAGAAATATGTTGTATTTAACTATAAATTTTTATGTGAAAAGTTTTGGAAACAAAATACATTATTTAATAATTAGTTCGTTAATTTCTTTTTAAATTTGAAAATATAAGACTTACGAAACATTACCAAGAACAATCTTTGTTGTGCATTATTTACACATTTATAATTATCTTTAAGCGTTGTCGTTTTGTGGAGAAAGTTTTGAAAAATATATACATAAATTTGCAAATCTGTTAAATATTCATATTCTTATCCTTTACTTTCTTAATTTATATTCATTGAACTATACAAAATCTTTAAAAAAATTTCTATTCTCGTAATCTTGCATTTTACTTTGACTTTATTGTAAGAACTATCTTTCCATTGTGTCATGTTTATATAACTCAACAATTAAAATAATGAATGGCACAGCTGGGGGCTTTATATGCACTGGACACCACTTTTCAGGTGCGTTCGTAATTATATCAATACCTAGCACCTATAGTCATCGCCTGGTCCGTCCGTCTGTCTGTCCATTCGCATATAACAGCGCAAAAATGCCCCAACCGAATGGTTTAAAATTTAATATATACGATGGAAAGTCATTAACTAAGTCACAAAAGATAATTAAATAATAACTTACAATGATATTCACTTCAAAACTATTTTTATTTCTCAACATATTCTCCACCAATATTTATGCACTTATATTACCGTTTTATCAGTTCCCCAACACCAGCTGCATAACATTCTTTGGGTTGCTGTCTCATCCACATTAGGACTTCAAGTTGAACCTTTTCATCATCTGTGAACATCATATTGCAACTTCTTCTACATCCAGCATACAGCTTCGACTCAGCCCCAAGGGATTTTCATCTGTTTAGTCCAATAAAAAACCATCTTGGAAACAAGATAATGTTCACAGATGATGAAAAGGTTCAACTTGAAGTCCTAATGTGGATGAGACAGCAACCCAAAGAATCTTATGCAGCTGGTGTTGGGGCACTGATAAAACGGTGATATAAATGCATAAATATTGGTGGAGAATATGTTGAGAAAAAAATAGTTTTGAAGTGAATATCATTATTAGTTATTATTTAATTATCTTTTATGACTTACTTAATGACTTTACCTCGTATAATCATCGCAGAATTTAGTCGAGCCATTTCAAATTTTATGAAAATCTAATCAAAAATTTAAAAAGATTTTAATAAAAGTTTTCTTCATTCTATTAAATCCTATCATACGTAATCTATATAAAAAATGCGCAAGTCATGTGACTCAGGAAAACAAATACAGGCTGACCATTTTGCTTTTCATATGCTAAGCGGCCATTTTTAATAAAAAAAAAATTTCGAATAAAAGTCATAAAAGTTACATTTTTAGAAAGACCATTCCAAAAAAATGGATGTTTGAGAGACGAGTTACAACAAATGTGCATAGATTCTGAGATAATTTCAGTTTAAATTAGTTTGACAGTCCAAAGTAACGCTTTATTAAAGAAAACAAACACAAGAAATTCGTTCATCGTGAGTCATAACATATTAAACCATGAAGATAAATCATTGACAAAGCAAGTTCTCCATGATAAATTTTGCTGCGCTGTCTGATGCGAAGAAAAAAAAATCACTCCTGTAAGCGTGGCATAAGTAGTAAGAGAAAAAGATGCTCTATTCGCCGAAAACTGCGGTCCGGATTCAGTACAAAACCTGAACCGAAATTCTCATTGGATCAGTGTGATATTTGTAATAACCAAAGCCATTAAATAATAAGCCCAGTCAGATAGTGTTAAATTTGTTAGCGACACACTAGCGCCAAACCTCTGCTGCGGAAGGAGGACAAAACAGAAGTGGGTCGCAGAGAAACGATACGGTTTATTTATATCGATATTTTATACGATTTTTATCGATGTTTTGTTTTTGCACTTCCTTTAAAAGCTTGCTAATTATTGGGATCTTTTACATTAAAGCTAAACTGTGGAAATTTACTGGATTAATATTTCTATATAAATATAGTGGTGGCGAAGAAGTTGATTTATTTATTAAAAGTTAAATAAAAAGTGATGGAAATTTACATCACTATGCAATTAACCCTTTCCGGCACAGACAAATTATGTTCGTAAAATGTGAAATTACTGACTGACACCGGAATTTACAAACGACTTTCTTAGAAAATATGAACTCCTTATTTTAAGCTTTAATTTTAGAAGCAAAATTTTATTAAAATATTCTTGGTGCTGAATGCAGCACTCCCAACCGCTAGATGGCGCTATTTTCAACTTGCGAAAAGTTTCCCATTTATCTGACTGGGCTTATTATTTAATGGCTTTGTATCTCACGAAATAATGCACGCAGTTTAATAAAACTTGAGTTTCAGTTAGACCTTGATATAAATTGGTGCTGATTCTTTTTAGTGTATGCGAAGCCTGTGTGAGATAGAAGAAAGTTTTGGGATTGACACATCCGACTAGTTACTTTAAATAGAATTATTCGTCTTATTTAAATGCATAAAAATGTTACAAATCCTGCAATTAAACGCGGCGTCTGCAATTCTAATAGTTAAATATTAAATAGAAACATTCTATTAAAAATTGTGGTAAAAGCGTAAAAACCCTCGTATTATCTATTATGTTATATTAAAATTTAAGCTGCAAATATAAATTAAGTGAAAGCAGAATTAATTTATCAAATTTAACTGTCAGAGGTTTTGAAAATCTCAGTCATTAATCATTGTTGGATTAACTTTCTAGATGGCTGTTGAGAAAAGTGGATAAAATGTTCCTCATTAAAAGCACCTAGTTAATAAATAGAGAGATATTCTATTATTTCGTAACATCTACTTATGATACTTCATATCTTTTCAGATTTCACATTTATTCATTATTGCAAAACTGTTTTAATTGTCTGAAACAGAAGAGGTGAGATACTTTGCATTTTTTATTCCCTTGGTGTTGTTGTTCGTGAAACCCAGTATGATGAAAGTATCGGGATAAAAGAAGAAAAATTTTAATAGGTCTTTCTGTAAGTATTGTGGCTTTTAAATTCTCGCATATACATTCATACTTTACGGGTGTGATTACCTGATGATTATAAATAATAGTAGGACATCCAGTATTGTATTTCAAACATGGAATGTGAAATGTGAAATTCGTATGACTATGTAGATTTATAGAAAAACTTACTAGGTTTACTTTTATAGTTGGGAATGTTCAGTAACTTTGGATTTGGTCACTACGAGGTATAATTTTCAAGATTGTTATACACGACTGGAAGAAAGTATGTTATGAAATGTCACTTACAAGCTATTTTTAAAAGGCACATCCACAAAGTTGTTAACTTTTCATATTTCTACCTACCACAATTTTAAAACAGATTTTGTCTAATTTAATTGCCAAAAATTTAGAATTAAATAAGGTAATTTTTCCTGTTCAAGAATTATGGTAGGAAAATAACCGTAAAAGTTAGCAAGTATTCATCAACCTTTTCCCGTGGACAATCGGATACATTTTAACATAGTGTATTACAGACAAACATCGTCACGAAGATGGAGCCACGGACTCTCAGTCAGTCTTTCTCTGCGCACAATAGAGAAATTTTCCAAAACATTATCCAAAATTCGAAAATAAAAGATACAACCATTTCAATCACAATTTTGCAAAATTGCAGATTAATGTAGTTTGAAGATATTAAGATTATCATTATTGCGTTGGGAAAATGCTAATAGTTTGTCTTATGGTCTTTCGTTGTTGATGTTGAATATTCAGACAGTTATTATTTTTCAATTTTAAAGTTATACGATAAAATTTTGCATTTTAACACTTTCAAGGAGAGTTGCAAAAAACCCGCAGTTTTTGAGGGACGGGAATAAACACGGGAATTTTTGGGAATAAACCCGGAATTTTGGGGAACATTGGAAATTTTGAAGGAGTTTTGAAAGTAAACAAAACTAGTCATTTTCAATTTATTATTTTTTTTTTATTTTTAAGAAATTTCAGGCACTGTTCTCAAAAGTTTAAAATAGGTTTTTCATTTTGAATTCACAAAACTTAGGATTTTGCGCTCTAATTTTTTATAATTTATTATAACTCATTTGCTTTACAACAATAACAGCTGTAAATTGGTACGCATTTCAATGTTTCTTTAAAAATTAAAATTGTTTAATTTCTGTTAGCTGGCATATTAGCTATTCAGGCATACTCCATATTAATTTTCTTGTGAGTTATTGTATTTTTCATTGATTTCTTTTAGTTTTATTCGGTTTCTTTTTTGTTTTCATTGTCTGAATCGGAGAACAAGGGGTAATGTTTATATTCGTGACAGGCAAGATGAATCTGTCATCTTCCTCTTGCACTTTTTACTTATTCACGGTTAAAATATCAACTTATGATAATTTAATTTCTCTTACCTAATATTTCTGCAGCTTAAGTATGTATTTCACTAGTTTTCATGTAAACCGTGCTATTTTTCTGTATTTAGGTTATTGATTTTGTTTACTTTTGTAAAAGAATATTTTGTTTACAAATTTAAAAAATAATCCATGGCTAAAACTTTCTGAAAA
The DNA here is from genome assembly GCA_963931845.1 of Maratus michaelseni. NCBI lineage: Eukaryota > Metazoa > Arthropoda > Arachnida > Araneae > Salticidae > Maratus > Maratus michaelseni. The sequence continues at coordinate 81,320,385 of OZ007598.1, forward strand.
CTCCCGAGAATTTTTAAGATTTCCCACCCAAAAAACCCGGTTTTTTCCACCCTTTGCAACTCTACGGGTTTCAAGCATAGTTCAAAAGTGATTATGAATTCGATTTGTCTAGCCGTGCTTTAACTCGTGTACGTATACTCGGATTGTCATGTATTTCATATATATTATTGAGGATTACTATGGCATGTTCGATTTATAAAATGAGGTGTGTAACCGTTATAGTTCGGCTACAGGGACATTCAAAAGTATTCCGTTATATTAGGGTCAATGGACGAAAAATCGTTTGCAATGTATTTTAATAATGTTAAACTATTTCAATCATATTGAAGTTTATATACATCACTGAGGTACATTACAAGATACTTACTATTGAATACGGTGTGCATGGCATTTATGGTCCATTTACAGAGGGACACAAAATAATTCGGCAATGACCTGAAAATGCGCATTCAGTCGTATTTCAGTATTACATAGTATAATTATTGCTTAGTATCACAAAGTAATATTTAGTATTGCTCAGTATAATTAGTAAATTATCCAAATGTACTCCTTTTAAAAATCTTAGTTATTATATCCTCAAAATTTGAATTTTTGGAATTTGTATTTCAGAACTACTTCTCTAATCTCATCTCATGGTGGTATTTGATTTCTGTTTATTCTATGATTATTTCATTTGTCTTTATCGCATTTATTAATTGTTTATAGTTCAATAAGTGAGCTATTAGTATTGTTTTGTATTTATTGTCTTCTCTCAACTTTAATAAATATCTTGTAAGGCTTTGCTGCATAGTAAACAAACCTTCTGGGCGGGGCAAGTTGAGCTTAAACCGAAAAGTAGGCTTCCCCGCCCGGTTTGACTTTGACTTTGTTGTATGCGTGTCTAAATTTATCTAAATATTCTTTCATATTACTTGTTGTGTATAAATTCTATAGATCATATACAGTGTTGCACAAAAGAACTCATATCCGTTTATTGGCGTATACATACGAATCTACAGATCATATAGAGAGCTTCAAAAAAGAATTTCAGTACTTTTCCTACTATAGATGCGGTAATAGCTGAAGTTAAGTTTTCAAGTATGTGATGCGTTTTACAAATAAGTTTTTTCTTAATGATTAAAAACACAGTATTTTTAATTAAGGGGGCACATACCCTTTAAACAGATGAAAAATTTGATTTCGGAGACAAATATTTAAAGTAGCCGCCCCATGCACTCATTTTTACACTAAATACCTCAGTTTTTTTGTTAATATTGTAATACTTTCTCCATCCAATATAATATATAATTTGCATTAAACACTGTATAATTAATTAATAATAATTATTCCTTAATGTCTGTTTTTTTTAATTAATGAAAAAGTATATAGCTTGCGCGCATGATTTTAAAAGATCTATACACTCTAGAGCTTTGAAACTTTTAATATAAGTTTAAAAACATTACAAAAATAAAATGAACTAAAATCTAATGAATAAACAAAAAAATTCTATATTTTTTTATTTAAAAAAAAAAAAAAAATTGAAAATTTTTATCATTTTTGTCACTCGAATGCCCATACATTCAATAATTTTTGTTGAATTTCTTAGATTTTAGTTTAGTAAAGATATATATAAAGTTTCGAATCATTACCTTTAATACCATTTCGAGTTATCATGCGCGCAAGTAAAAAAATATCGATTTTGAGGAAAATCAATTTAAACATAAATGTTGTATTAAAAATTCTTAAATAACATCTACAATGCAGCTATTGCTATTTAAAATTTCTATATTGTTGTAGGATAAACATGTGAAGGAATTAAGATGATTACATATGCATACAATTTATTATGAGCTCCAAAACGTGAAATTATTAATCCGTATATAACATGAGAAAATTCAAATTAAATATTAACGTTATGTTAAAAACATTTTTAAGGTGTAAACAACTCAAATATTGTTATTTAAAGTTGATTTATTTCTATAAAATACATATTTGTAACAATTAGATTTATTACCTATGTTTAAAATTTAATATCACTTTCAAATTTTGAAAAAAATTCACGAAACTCGAGAACGGCACGACATTTGAGATTGCTATTTAAATTTTACTTTTGTATTTCAAAACATTTTCAAGGTATAAACAACCCAAATACTGTTATTTAATGTTGATATATTTCTATAAAATACATATTTGTAACAATTAGATTTATTAGCAAGGTTTAAAATTTAATATTACGTTCAAATGTTGAAAACATTTCACAAACTCGAGAACGGCACAACATTTGAGATTGCGATTGAAATCTTACTTTTGTACTTAAAGTACTGTAAGATATATATTATTTTAAAACAAATTATAATTTCTGTTCATATTCAAATTAATATAGCAAAATAATAAAGTACAACCTTTTGCTTCAAAATTAACTGCTCCAAATATGAAGATATTTTTCAATTAATGCAAAAGTATACAACTTGCGCGCATGATTTAAAAATATCTATACACTCTAGAACTTTGAAACTGTTAATATAAGTCTAAAAGCATTACAAAAATAAAATGAACTAAAATCTAATAAATAAACAAAAAATTTCTAAAGTTTTTTGATTAAAAAAAAAAAAAATGAAAATTTTGATCATTTTTGTCACTCAAATGCCCATACATTCAATAATTTTGTTAAATTTCTTAGATTTTAGTTCAATTAGAAGAAAATGATCTAGTAAAGATATATATAATGTTTTGAATCATTACCTTTAATACATTTCGAGTTATCATGCGCGCAAGTAAAAAAATATCGATTTTGAGAAAAATCAATTTAAACATAAATGTTGCATTAAAAACTCTTAAATAACACGTACAATGCAACTATTGCTATTTAAAATTTTTATATTGTTGTAGGATAAACATGTGAAGGAATTAAGATGGTTACATATGCATAAAATTTATTATGAGCTCCAAAACGTGAAATTATTAGTCGGTATATAACATGAGAAAATTCAAATTAAATATTAATGTTACGTTAAAAACATTTTTAAGGTATAAACAACTCAAATATTGTTATTTAAAGTTGATATATTTCTATAAAATACATATTTGTAAGAATTAGATTTATTACCTATGTTTAAAATTTAATATCACCTTCAAATGTTGAAAATTTTTCACGAAACTCGAGAACGGCACGACATTTGAGATTGTTATTTAAATTTTACTTTTGTATTTAAAAACATTTTCAAGGTATAAACAACTCAAATGCTGTTATTTAATGTTGATATATTTCTATAAAATACATATTTGTAACAATTAGAATTATTATCAAGGTTTAAAATTTAATATCACGTTCAAATGTTGAAAACATTTCACAAAACTCGAGAACGGCACAGCATTTGAGATTGTGATTTAAATCTTACTTTTGTACTTAAAGTACTGTAAGATATATAATATTTTAAAACAAATTATAATTTCTATTCATATTCAAATTAATATAGCAAAATAATAAAGTACAACCTTTTGCTTCAAAATTAACTGCTCCAAATATGAAGTTATTTTTCAATTAATGCAAAAGTATACAACTTGCGCGCATGACTTAAAAATATCTATACACTCTAGAACTTTTAAACTTTTAATATAAGTTTAAAAACATTACAAAAATAAAATGAACTAAAATCTAATAAATAAACAAAAAATTTCTAAAGTTTTTTGATTAAAAAAAAAAAAAAAAATAAATAAATAAAAAAATAATCATAATTGATCATTTTTGTCACTCAAATGCCCATACATTCAATAATTTTTGTTAAATTTCTTAGATTTTAGTTCAATTTGAAGAAAATGATCTATTAAAGATATATATAAAGTTCCGAATCATTACCTTTGATACATTTGGAGTTATCATGCGCGAAAGTAGAAAAATAACGATTTTGAGCAAAATCAATTTAAACATAAATGCTGTATTAAAAATTCTTAACCAACATGTACAATGCAGATATTGCTATTTAAAATTTCTATATTGTTGTAGGATAAACATATGAAAGAATTAAGATCATTATACATGTATAAAATTTATTATAAGCTCCAAAACGTGAAATTATTAGTCGGTATATAACATGAGAAAATTCAAATTAAATATTGTTATATTAAAAACTCATTTACAATTTAAATTAGTATAAATAATCTTGAAAAGTCTAATATTAGGGGAAAAAAGGTGAAAATATTTTGGTACTTTTCGGTTAGCCAAGCGCCAATGATATATGTACATATATACATATATATGTATGTATAGTCGTGGACAAAAAAAAACTGAACACCCCCCACTAACTCTGCAACAAATTATAGTAGAAGGAAGTGACTGGTACCAAACGATTGGAAATAAAGTCTACTTTTAAATAATGTATATAAAATTTGCTTAGGGGGCCATCTACATATAAAAACACACCCAAACTTTGTTTTTTTAAATAGCAAGACTCAAATTTGACAACATATTTGAAATCTGCAGTTCAAACTATGCCTAGATACCAAATTTCATTAAAATCCTACGATTAGTTTCTGAGAAATTAATTACTTTATAATGAGCATATTTAAGGGGCTGTATCCAAATTGAAGTTCGGTTCTCGATTGTTGAAATGCTGCAGAATGTCACTTCTTTTAATGTATTATGTTTTGCCGATATGACCATTTTACTCACTTAATAAGTTTCGGTTATTGTTATATGCGGTAAAATAATGTTTACAACTGTTGAATTATCCGATTTTAACTCCTTGGGGACAAGTGACACGTATAAGTGACGCTTAAGGTGCTCAGAATCCTCGATTTTTCCCACCAGTTATTTTTTATTGTAAGCTTTGCATATATCTTAGCATTTCCACGATTCAATCAGACGAAAATTTCTGTTTTAAAAAACCGGTGGTAAATTATTAAAAATTCTGTAATAGACGCACTTCACGAAGGGGTTAAAAAACCATACGATTATTTGTAATTAAAATAGTTTTAGAATATGTAAATGTTATTGGAATTTTACATGTGCTTTTATAATGCTGTTTCTCAAGATTTTGCATCTATTTAACTCGCCTTTTTTTTAGTTTATTGTCAGAAACGTGAATAATAGTGACAAATACAAAATGTAGAATTTAAAAAAATAGTATAAAGCAGCGTAAGGAATCAAAGTAAAAAAAAAAAAAAAAAAAAAAAAAACGCAGATAAATTGTTTTTTAGTCTGAAAATAAATCCAGACATTGCTTTTATTTTTTAGTAGCGAGGGGGGGGGGGGGGGTCGTAGGATTTATATTCCGATTTATTTGAAGACCTAAAACTAAATCTATGTTATAAAGACATCTGAATAACTTTACATTCGTTATTCTCCTTCGGAATAGGGATAATAATTCTATGATTAAACCTATTCTGGTAGTTCATTTGAAATTTTACAATTAACTCATTAATGCCTCTTGGCAAGAAAACTTACCTTTTGCCATTTATTATTATTATTATTATTATTATTAGATTTTTTTGCACACTGCTAGCGATTGGGAAATAATCTTGCCTATCAGAAAACCATAAAAATAACTTGTATTTTTTTTTCAATTAGCCTGTTTAATCGAATAGATCTAAATACGAAAGTTATAGAAGAAAAAGTTTAATTATTTTAAGTTCGTTATTAATGGAATAAAAACTGAACACCCATACATATTTGTAAAGATTACAATTTTTGATTGATATACAAAAGTTAATAAAAGTTTAAATTAGCATTTTTAAGTAACAAATACTTTCGCGTTAATACTTTATCTAACAACCATTTAGTGTAATATTGCAAACAATTTAACAAGATTTGAGAAAATCTCTTTTTAATCCCAGCCTATGAGTATAATATTTTCTCAAACAGGGATGAGCGCGCTCCGACCCGAATATCGATTCTTACCACTAAATTTTAATAGTATTCTCCAACGTAAAGAATTTCAGAAATTTTGTTCTTGAATAAGGTAACAAATACTATTAAAATTTAGTGGTGTCAATCGGGATTTCGAGTCGGAGCGCTCCCATCCCTGTTCAAACTATGCTGTAATGCACATCATAGACGGCCCCTTAAAGCAGCATCTTGCCGTTTTTTAAGCGTAATTTGAAAACTATTTGGTAGAAAAATTTAAAATTTTGAATACACATAAAGCAGGACATAATAAATATAAATCCATCAAAAAAATTGTAGGTAGCAATTCATAATTTTTTCGAATATTAATTTCATAATTCATAATTCATATTATAAAATTATAAAAATTACAAATTTGACATATTTATGTTTGGGCTTTTTAGTATTATAACCAAAAAAAAAATAACACATTAGAATTATAATCTCAGGAGATATTAATAAAAATATGAAAATGTAATTTAACATTAGAGGCTCTAAAATTTGAATGTTTATAACTCGAAAACTTATCATCCAAATGACTTAAAATTTTGTATCTAGGCATAGTTTGAACCGAAGATTTAAAATATCATGTCAAAAGTGGGTGTTGCCATTGAAAAAAATAAAAGTTAGGCTTGTTTTAATATGTAGATGGCCCCTTAGGCAAATTTTAGATATATAATTTAAAAGTAGACTTTATTTCCAATCGTTTGGTACCAGTCACTTCCTTCTACTACAATTTGTTGCAGAGTTAGTGGGGGGTGTGCAGTTTTTTTCCACGACTGTAGATACATATATGTGTATATACATAGATGTATGTATACATATTATATATGTGTATATATAAATGTGTGTGTATCATATATGTGTATATATATACATGTATATGTATCACTGGCGCCCGGCTAACTGAAAAGTACCAATATTTTTAATGTAATCGTTAAAGTTATCGTTTTTTTTTTTTAAATGAACTATTTATATTGGTAAATAATCTTATACAAGTATTAAAATTACTATAGGATATAAATGACCACTGGTAACTTATTTAAAATTTAAATTATCTTGGAAAGTTGAGTATCTTACAATTTGTTGTTTACCTTACTTACTTAATTTTTAAAATCCACCTGGAGAATACATTTCACCTTCAATATTTTTTAGCGATTCGTCTTTTGCTGTTTTAGGACGTTTTCTCAATTTCCTTTGCTCTTTTGTTTGCATATTTGCTTTTCTCTCTGAAGAAGCTATACGTTTATTATCTATGCTTTCAAATCCGTGAATCGAAAAATTGCTACGAAGTAATTGCAATGAATCCATTATGTCATGCCGTCCTTGACTACCTTCATTAAACAATATTGTAGCTTCGTTTGTTACAACATGTACAATTGTTTTCCCCGATCCTGTAGTTTTGGGGCAAAATTTCCAAATCATAGCATTCAAGCTTTCATTTGGGTTTTGTGTTCGCCCTCCCAAACAACGTTTTAAAAGTGACAGCTGTGACAGATCATTAAACACAGGTTTGATTGCTTCCATTATCACAGAAGGGATAGGGGATTTATGATTGTATGAAATGCCTGCTAAACGTGGTTTATTGTAGTTACACCAGGTGTCAACGTTTTTTGGGCAAAAATCATGAATTGGATTATCATTCGATGATATTTTGTGATAAAATATCGCCCAAATTGCTTTACGCATTTCACTCAAAGAATCTTTATGTTCTCTGATGGCATTGCCATAGTAGCTTGTTATTTCATCAATAAGGTTGTCAGTTAATCGCCCTTTACCACCCAGTGTTTTTCCATCACTCAATTTTTTCTTTTCTTGCTTCAGCTTTCTTAGACGGGTCCCCATACGCTTCTGAACGTGTCCAACACATTCGACTTTTTCGATAGTTACATTACCATAAGGTTTTGCATTACACACTGAAGGAAATGTTTTTGTGTCACCGTCCCGATATATTTCAAATATTTTACACCACGTGTTTCTTCGGATCTTAAAAATATTCTGACCATACCGTCAACTTCCATCTTTCCTGCAGAACCAATATGGTTTCGATTACATTCGTGTTCTTCAGAATATTCACACTTTTTACAATACGAGGACATCACCTCAGTGTCAATTACTTTACCACTTTCGGCTCCAATTATCGTACACACACCTGTAAGTGATGTATGGCCACGAGTCTTCCATGTACCATCACCACTTACAGTAACAGACAAAGAAGAATTTGACATAAGTGGTGGGAGATCCATGCCACAGCAAAAAGTCTAAATTCCTGCTCTGCCTTGTCCAATCATTCTCATAGAATATGTAAACCTTCTATTGATTTCAGGAATATTTTTTTTTACTGCCTAACATTGTGCAATTTTTGAAAGTTTTTACAGAACACTTACATGTCATTTCAAATTTAGATGACAGTCCAAACAGTGACGACTCACTTAGCACAATATTACCCTTACAGAATTTACAAGATAAGTTTTGTTGCATAAAATTAATCAATAAATTTATATCAAACAATCTGTATCCTTCAAAATTAGGTGTTCTAAAAACACTTTCTTGTGCAGGAGGTAAAACATCCAACTTTAATTTTTTGCTTGATGCGCTAATGTGTTGATGAGTTTTCACATTTGTAAAACGATTGCCAGAAAACTTTCGTTTTTTAGGACGAGTCCCAGACTCTCGCTTCACATTCTCGGACATAATAATGAACGAAAATAAACTAGTAAAATAAATTAATAATATAAAACTAGTAAAGTACACTCTGAACTATAAAAGCTTACTCTCAAATGAAACGGAATCGAATTATAACGCTGAAAAGCACATGTAAACAAACTTTCAACTGCAGATATTACGAAAGCCGGAAGTAGAGATGTTTCCGTCCTTCTGTTTCTCCAAAAGAATTAATAATTCATGGAGTTTGCGATAAGAGGAGAAGCAAAATCTGCAGCTTTCAAAACGTAAACAAACACACCGCCATGGAGATAACCATGATGACAGAATCAGCTGTCTCAAGTGGATCTTTAATTCGCGTGAAACGGACCAAAGCTGATTTACATTTTTTACTATAAGGAGAGTAATTTTACGAATATTTTAATGCGGTTTGGGGCAAATTGTTCAGAAAAAAAAATAGCTATCAAATGAATTAAAAAAACAAAAAATCGATTTTTTCAAAATTTTAAAGGATATGTGTCCCTTTAAGGACTTTATTACAAAAATCACATTTAAATGTAGCACTTTTTGAGGACGTTCATGTATTATAAATTGAGCAAATGTTGTTGAGTAACAGAGGTTACATTTTTTACTTGAAAAACACCTTTGGGAGTTTGTAATTTGATTTTCAAATTGAATATTTTTATGCTGGTGAAAATTTGGCAGAGATTATACTTATATTTAAACAAAGTTGCTATTATTTAGCAAAATTTGCGTGTCAGGAAACAGATTAAAAAAATCTCGAAAAGCTCGAGTAAAATTCATTTAACCATTTAGAAAAATGAATGGTAGACAAACGTCAGGCAGACAACCATACTTTTTTTGTACCCTAATAGTATTTATAGGATGGCATCACCGAAACCTAGACTTCCAACTAAAAAGAGTTACCAATATCAGAGCACCTGGTTCAAAATATATGAACCATTATATAGTGATAATATTTGAGTAATTTTATTTTAAAGCTATATAAATCACTAAACTATGGGATTTTAGATACACTTGTGAAACACTTGTGAAACAGTTTGAACAAAAAAATATTCTCAAATATTATTGTAGAACTTAAAAATAATTCTTTAATTCTTTGAATATTTCCAACAACAATGTTTTACACATTGAAAATGCTTACATTTCCCCGCGTTTGTAAAAGGAAAATGCTAATAAAATGTATTCAAAACTATAACCGTCCATAGGATTTAATGTGTTTGATATCGTTTGAAGAACAAAGATGTAAAAGGTATGATATGTATTCTTTCAACCATAAAACTGTTGATCTGCATACGATTCAAACTTAACTATTACGCATATCGGAAGTTGATCATGATTTGTATTCGCTTTAGACGATTCATTTGCCGCGTAGATTTTGTCTGTTACTTCGATGATGCTCCCATTCCAAAGGCCACGTGCAGCCCAAACATTACGACACAATAAAACATGACACAGTCCGTATGCAGGGCTGCCACGGGGACTATTTTTATATTAGCACCTTCTAATATTAAAAAGGTGAAATAATTAAGTCAGTATAACAAAATCGAGTTTTAGTCTTATTTCATGGGCCATAAACACGGCTTATGGACCCTGATCCTTTGCAAATCCTTTGAATCACTAAATTTCGCAGCAGCTACTGTGACATTATTTTGGATGCAGTGACTGCTTGTCAGAGGGTTCGCAATTACTTTTCTACCGGAATTTTCATATACCTCTTACTTATATGCGATACGCGGTAATTATTTTTAGTACCAGTTTTTATATAAAGTAATTTTCGCATTATTCAATCACAGAATGTATAAGTCGAACTATTTTAAAATAGTGGGACAAAAAAAGTAATTACTGAATATCGTGTACAAGTGATAGGTCGCTGTGTTTAAAATTGACCTTATCTAATCGTAGAATGTTCTCCGTTTAAATAAGGAGAAATGTACGAGGGGCAGTCGGAAAATAAATTTCTCCTGGCGACTGTGGACAGAGGTGTGCATGAAAGACAAAAAATGTAATGAGACATTAAAGATAAAACAACTTTATTTTTCCACATAAGTACCAAGTACATTGAGACATTTGTCATACCGCTTTATAAGCTTCGAAAAGCCCTCCAGGAAAAAATCAGGGCTTTGTATACAGACGATGCAACAGCGCCACCTTCGCAGGCACTGCAACAACGCCATCTGCTTGATCGCGGTCGACCTCTACCCAATTGTGTATCGGTGTCTTGCACGTTCACATTCACCTGCTGTGTCGTCTTTCGCTCATAGCCGTTCATCGCTTCGTCCGTTTGCAAAGCCCTGATTTTTTCCTGGAGGGCTTTTTTAAGCTTATAAAACGGTATCACAAACGTCTCAATGTACTTGGTACTTATGTGGAAAAATAAAGTTTATCTTTATTTTAGATTAAAATAAAGTTTATCTTAAAGTTTTATCTTTAATGTCTCATTACATTTTTTGTCTTTCATACACACCTCTGTCCACAGTCTCCAGGGGAAACTTATTTTCCGACTGCCCCTCGTAGTTTATTAAAATACTGGTAGTAAATTTATTGTGAAAGTACTGTGTGTGTGGACGGCTTTCAGGACTATAACAGGAATACCGTAAATAATCGCAGAGTTCCTAATTTTTCTATATTTTCTAAGTTTAATTTAAAACAAAAATCCTTCATGATATATTTATTTAACATCTGCAATGGAAATATAGCAGAAATTAGCTTCGGCGAACTTCCGTGTTTATTGTTTAACTTTATTGTTTCATAATAGTAGTGTCAAGGTCGAAAACTTTAGGAAACGCAGCGAGCCGGATATTATTACAACTATCATCCAAAGGGTTCGGTTTAGAACTTCGACCTCCATTTATCAGGCAATAGATCAAATTTAAACAAGTTGGAAATTGTACGTTAAACGTGAAAAATGAGGTGCGTTAAAAATGAGGTTGTTTCGTGCTATGACTAGTTTTACAATGCAAATAAATCATCGTTATTATTTCATTAAAATAAATTATATCGTCTGCTATATGAGCGAAATGAGTATGCCTTTTTTTCTTATTACGTATGCCATACTTACAGATTCGAATTATTTTTTGACACCAGACAGCGCTGTAAAATTTACCATGCACATCTTTCTTTGCGAATGATTACCTCCATGGTTTAATATTTCTATGACTATGATGAATGAATATTTTGTTTATTTACTTTAATGGATTCCGATATTTGGCTGTTAACCTAATTTTCACTGAAGTTATCTCAGAATCTATACATTTCTGAATGTAACTCAAGCAAACAATTTTTTTGAACGATTTTTCTAAAAATGTAACTTTTACGCAATTTTATACCAAAAAATAATTTTGAATAAAAATGACCGCTTGGCATATGGAAAAAGATGTGTTTAGCCCGTATTTGTTTTCCTCAGTCACATGACTTGCGCTTTTGCTATATAGATCACGTATGATAGGAATTAATAGAATAAAGAAAACTTTTATTAATCCATTTTTAAGTTTTGATTCCATTTCCATAAAATTTGAAATGACTCGACAAAATTCTGCAACGATTATATATATTAAATTTCAAACCATTCGGTTGGGTAGTTTTTGCGCTGTTATACGTTGACGGAGATTTACAGAGATTTACAGATGGACGGACCAGAGGATGACTATAGGTGCTACGTATTTATTCAATTACGAACGCACCTAAAAATCGAGTCATGTTATTACTTCTCTCTTATTAAGATATATTTTCGTAGTAAATTCTTTTGTAATTAATCTAGCCATTGCCAAGAAATCGCGTTCATTTCATTGTCCGATTTGAAGCACATGGGAAGCTCTGCTCGCTTTCGGCTCGATGTGCTTCAGTAACAGTATCGAAGCACCGACATACATGGAAGGATCAGAGCTATATGCTATCCTATGAGTTACCATGAATGCTCATTGATCAATATATCGTTAGTCATACAAAAACTGTTGTAATCTGGAGATTGATAAACATGGTATATGTCAATATGCTCGTTGTCATACAATTTTCTCCGCGTGCGATTTTAAAAATAAGGGTCGTCTACATATTAAAAAACTGACATTATGTTCGTTTGGATAGATTTTCGTATAAAATCTATATATATATTTCTCTTACGTGGCGCGGAAATAAGGCTAAATATCTAGTTTACAGTTTCGCAACAAACGCAGTTTCCAGAGCTCAGACGAATGAACAGACGTATTGGGTAAGATCAGATCTGCCTCCAAATCAAATATGGCGGCCAGTGTGAGAGCAGACAAACTCAAACTAGCAATTATTAAAAATAAAATAACATGTATGTAATCCAAAGCGTTTGAGATGATTCCTCATTTTAATTATGAGTAATATCGTTAATTTCAAATGAATTCTCAACTCTTATATATAATTTATTCACGAATTTCAATTACACGAAAATTGGAGTGAATAAAAATGTCAACTGTCTAGATTGTACCTGCTGCCATCTGTTGCTATCTTGATGAAGTAAAACATAATTTATTTTCCAAAAATCTATAATACAATGATTGATGATATATATAAACTGTCTTCCTATCACGTAGTGTTTTTTTTATGAATTTAAGCCGTGCTATACAATATTATAGGTGCAATGAGTTTTAAACTAATTGTGTTTCCAAGATCATTTTTTCATAATATGTAAATGATTTATGCCCACTGGTAGCACCAACTAAATGCATTTTTAATTGTGTTTTCAACGAAGTTTTCGTTTACTTTTTTTACATTAAAGAAATTGTCAATTTCATATGTTAAAATGATTTATGATATCATTCATTCTGGAAAGAGTTGCTGAAAAAGGTGACGTGCGAGCGAAGCGATCTGGGACCACGTAGCGTTCCCAATGTAAATTGCATGGCAATTCACGGGAGTTGGGGAGCGTTAGCGAGCAGGGGGTAGAACCCCATAGTATAGAATGAAAACAGATTGGAGCATTCCTAACATGCCCGGTGTAGGTTATCGAAGGCAGTGGGGCCACTATTTTTAGATTCGTTTTTATAGATTATCATTTAATAATATTAAATCATACAAATTCAGTGGTTTACGTTGCTGAAGGCAGTGGGAACCCCAACATCCGGTTCTCTTGAAAAGATATTCGTTTAAATTTATAAAATCCTTCAACGTTGATTTTAAGTATATTTAAAGTTATTGTCACGGGCGTGTCATCAAGTATATGTATAAACAAGTAGTATAAAAACTTTTTTTTTTAAGTCAATTCCTACTTAGGTCAAATATAATTTTTTTTTCCAGCGATCTACACGCTTCGCCACTGACGGTATTTATTCCTAAATTTATATCCTGCTAAATATCTTACATAAGAGAAATTTTTGAAATGTATTAAAAATTAAATAAAAAATAAATAGCTAAAATATCAAAAATTAATATCTCGAAAAGTATTTCTCACAAAACTGTTAGACAAACTGCGTTAGAAAGTTAAATAAATTGTATTTTCCTTGATATAAATTTAAAATCTAATAATTATGCAGTTTTTCAAATATTGAATTTCGAAAATTACCAAACTTCACAATAAAGTGCCATAGCGATGTTACAGTTAACGATAATACAGTTTTTTTTCAAATATTATTTCATTAATTAAATTTTATTATTTAATTTTAGTTTCATACTTCATTTCTGTTCAAAAGTATAGACCCACTCCACATTTATAGTCTCCTTCGCCCGCGAGCCGCCTGATCTTCGTCCGTGAACAGCCAGCCCCATTATCTTTTTACGTGTGAAGGTGAGACTATAAATATGGAGTGAGTCATTACTTTTGAACAGAAATGAAATATAAAATTAAAATTAATTAATTTAATTTAATTAATGAATTAATATTTAAAAAAAACTGTATTAACATCAATTGTCATCCAGGACAAGTCTAAAAAAATTATTTGAACTTGATAGGATGAATAGAAAATATTTTATTAACGATTGAAAATTCCAACAAGATATATATATAGAGAGTGTGAGCTAATAGTAGGAATTTAATAAACCAATAGCACCTTCAAAAATATTTTGTTTCCAACATTTTAAAACGGAACGTCACATAAAGCATATCTCTTCGTACAGAATTCTAATAATAACAATATTTTTACTTTACTCTTAAGAAATATTTTATAAACAGATAGTAATAGTGAATAAACTATTATCAGTATTTTTGTTTTGTAGAATGGCAAATTGTATTCATTAGGGAAAAAAAATCTTTCATTATCTTTTAATACTCATCCAAAGTATTCGGTGAACTAATTAAAACATTTTAAACCAAAAAATTCTGCATCTTTTTTTGTTTCTTCCTGAATTTCAATACAGAGAAAATTTTCAACTACAAGTAGGATTTATTTGTCAGTTTCAAGTAAGAAAGCTGTCACAAGAAAAGCTTCTAAAACCATTGATCAATTGATGTCACATTTTGTTGCCAATAAAGGGATTTATGAAATGAGCTGCATGAAAATACTTTAGAAGTTTCTTATTGACCCTATTTTACACAAGTTTTGAATATATATATATATATATATATATATATATATATATATATATATATATATATATATATATATATATATATATATATAGTATTATATTCTCTTTTTGGCGGTTGCCAGAGGAAGTGGAGTTCTTTTAATTTTCATCAAACTAAAGGATGTTGCTTTTTTTAAGAAAACAAATAACTTTATTATTTTTTATAAAAGAATATTTTATCATTTTGAGAAATTTAATTTTGAACAGTATATTCGATTTAAAACTTTCGAGACCATGTATGCATGCATATGTGCATTTTCAAAAGGTGCGTGCAAAATTCATTTTTGTAAATGTAATAAGAAAATAGTATTTATACAAAGTCTGCTCTAATCTGGAGATTAATAAACATGGTTTATGTCAATATGTTCGTTGTCATACAATTTTCTCCATGTGCACACACAGATTATTTTTCAAATGACTCTCATTAATACCACGAATTAAAAACATATATTTACCTTTAGGGTTAGTGCACTATTACCACAATTTTTAATAAAATTTTTCGCTTAATTTAAATAAAGAAAATTATTACAAATCCCACAATTAAACGTGGCGTGTACAATTTCCGCTATTCAAATATTAAATAGAAAATTTCTATTAAAAAATGTGGTATTTGAATGGTGTACCACTCTAATTACTTTGCTCTTAAGAAATATTTTATAACTAGATAGTAATATTGAATAAAAAAATATCAATATTTTTGTTTTATAAAATCGCAAATTGCATTCATTCGAGAAAAAAAATCTTACATTATCTTTTAATACTCATCCAAAGTATTCGGTGAACTAATTAAAACATTTAAACCAAAAAATTCTGCAAATTTTTTTTTGTTTATTTCAGAATTTTAATTCAGAGAAAATTTTCAACTACAAGTAGGATTTATTTGTCAGTTTCAAGTAAGAAAGCTGTCACAAGAAAAGCTTCTAAAACCATTGATCAATTGATGTCACATTTTGTTGCCAATAAAGGGATTTATGAAATGAGCTGCATGAAAATACTTTAGAAGTTTCTTATTGACCCTATTTTACACAATTTTTCAATATATATATATATAGTATCATATTCTCTTTTTGACGGGTGCCAGAGGAAGTGGAGTTTTTTTAATTTTGATCAATCTAAAGAATGTAGCTCTTTTTAAGAAAACAAATAAATTTATTATTTTTTATGAAAGAATATTTTATCTTTTAAAAACACAAATTGCACAAATTGTGCTTATTAGTTGCTAAAATCAGTGTAAAAATTGTTTTAAACTCATAAAAGAGCTAAAATCCTACATGTTTCGGCTTTAAACTTAAAGCCATCATCGGGGAAGAGGAACAACACAAACGACTACTGATCTTTTAATTTTCGACACGAGAAAATTGAAATCAACAGTATGGAAAAATTTAAATAAAATAAGCGGGCGCTCTCTGTTGCCAAAGAGCGAAAAACAAAACAATGAATTAACAAGGGGTTAAAAATGTATCCCATAGACTAGGTATGTTGAAAGAAAAGTTATCATTACAAATACAATCTTTTCTAATTTTGATTTCCAATGATTCCCTAATGGCGGCTTTAAATGGGTTATTGAACCTATGGATAATTCTTGCTTTATCGAAATTAATTACAGTATCATTATTTTTAGCGTAAAACCGGGAGAGTGCAGTGGATAACTTTCCAAAATTTTATGTCGTTTTTATGCGCTTTTAACCTTTCCAAAAACTTTCTTTTAGTCATACCAATGTAAAAAATTATACTATTATTATTTAAGCTAATGGGGATTTCATAAACACCTGCGAATTGATCAGGGGGGATAGGATCTAATTTACATGAAACTAAGTCAACCAATTTTCTGGGAGGAACAGCAATAAGATGGATATTGTATTTACGGAGGGCCCTTTTAATCCTTTCAAATATAATAGGTATATATTGGAATTTACGATAGTTTGGTTTATTATTGCTAGGGACAGGATGCTGAATTAAATGCGAAACATGTAGGATTTTAGCTCTTTTATGAGTTTAAAACAATTTTTACACTGATTTTAGCAACTAATAAGCACAATTTGTGCAATTTGTGTTTTTAAAATACTAGTTAACAGTGTAGTGTCCAAATGGATTCAATTGTGAATATTTTATCGTTTTAAGAGTTTTAATTTGTACATTATATTAGATTTAAACCTTTCGATACCATGTGTGCATGCATTCCAAATGCATGCGCATTTCCAAAAGGTGCATACAAAATTATTTTTTGTAAAAGTAATAATAATGAATAGTATTTATACAATGTCTGCTCTAATCTGGCGATTGATAAACATGGTTTATGTCAATATGTTTGTCATACAATTTTCTCCACGTGCACACACAGATTATTTTGCAAATGACTCTCATTAATACCACGAATTAAAAACATATATTTATCTTCAGGGTTCGTACACTTTTACCACATTTTTTTTAATAGAAATTTCGCCTAATTTAAATAACGAAAAGTATTACAAATCCTGAAATTAAAGGTGGCGTCTACAATTTTTGCTATTTAAATATTAAATAAACAATTCTATTAAAAATTGTGGAATTTTTCTATTATTAAGAATGGTGTACTTTAATAATAACAATATTTTTACTTTGCTCCTAAGAAATATTTGATAAATAGGTAGTAATATTGAATAAAACATTATCAGTATTTTTGTTTTATAAAATGGCAAATTGCATTCATTAGGAAAAAAAACGTACATTGTCTTTGAGAATGTCTGTTGAGAATGTCTCCCTTTAATTCTCGCTCCCGTCAATATCACGGGCTGAGGTGTCGTTAGTTATTTCTCGTGCCCGTCATATTTCCGGGCTCAAGATTTAACTGCTGGAAAAAACTTCTGAAACCAGAAAATTTTAACTGGAATTTCCATGTGCTCGGGTTACATATGGTCGCAAATTATATATACCGGGAAAGGTATTGTATTTGTTCCGGAATACAAAGATTTACCCCAGTCCATACAAGTTGTAATGTCTGTTATAAAACCTTTATACCAAAAAGGATACTGTCTAATAACGGATAACTTTTATACATCACCACAATTGACAGACCAGCTTCTGGAGGATCAAACAAATATATATGGGACACTGAAACAGAATAGGAAAGAAATGCTACCAGAGCTGATGAAAAAAAAATAGGAATAGGACAAACTATCGTTTTCCGCCAAGGTAATGTACTTGCCATGAAATGGAAAGACAAAAAAGATGTTACAATACTGTCAACGGTGCATACAAACACAATGGCTGATGTAAAGTATTACAACAAAGAAGTGAAAAAAAACCAACTGTGATAATTGATTATAATAAAAGTATGGGAGGTGTAGATATTTTAGATTAGCATCTTTGTGATTATTCAATTGAAAGAAAAAGAGGAAAAAAGTTTTATAGAAAAATATTTTTTCATCTTTTAGATCAAATGATATTAAATTCTTTCCTTAATTACAAAAAGGAAGGTGGACCAAAACCTCATTTGATGTTTCGATTGGAGTTGGTAGAGTCAATCCCACACGTTTGACAGAACGTCACTTTCTAAAACAAATGCCTGCCTGAAGGATGAAACAATCATTTAGAGAATGCAGAGTATGTTGTTCTAAAAGGGATGCAAATAATAAGCGTATTCAAAAAGAAACTCGATATTTTTGCGCTGATTGTGATGTTGACTTTGTATTGCATGTTTCGAAATATATCACACTCAAAAAAAAAATATTGATAATCAATGTTTAATGTATATATATTATTTCAAATATTATTTGTAAAAATTTGTAAAAATATGAAAAATAAAGGTCTTATTCGCTTTAATTTGTATGGTGTAAAGCTAACATTAACCCCTTAATTCTCGCGCCCGTGATTTTCACGGGAAATGTAGACTACTTTTTTTAAAATTCATATTGTTTGACTCCCACCAGTTTTTTTAAAATAGTGTAATTGGCTTTATTTTCGCATCATTCTATCTGCCGTAAACTACGGTAAATATATCTACATCCAAAAAAGGGTGGGAATCAAATAATCTGAATTATAAAAAAAAAAAGTAGCCTACACTTATTGGGGGGGCGGCGCTTAAAATGTTAAGACACAGAATTCTCGCATGATGGCTTTTCTACAAATGTGAATTTGTTCTATAACAAATAGTTTTTTTGCCTTAAAAAAACTAATTACATATTTTATTTAGAAATCTTATAATTATTCAATTTCTATAATAAAAAACATAGGTACTTTTTTGATGGTTTTTTCAAATATTAAGCGACATTGAAGGGATTAATACTCATCCAAAGTATTCGGTGAACTAATTAAAACATTTTAAACCAAAAAATTCTGCATCATTTTTTTTCCATTCCTGAATTTTAATTCAGAGAAAATTTTCAACTACAAGCAGGATTTATTTGTCAGTTTCAAGTAAGAAAGCTGTCACAAGAAAAGCTTCTAAAACCATTGATCAATTGATGTCACATTTTGTTGCCAATAAAGGGATTTACAAAATGAGCTCTTGGAAAAGACTGCAAAATTTTCTTATTGCCTCTATTTTAAACAAGCGTTGAAGAATAATTCCTTACAAAAAATAATTAAATATATAAATAAATATTATATTCTCGGTTTGACGCGTGCCAGAAGAAATGGTGTTCTTTTAATTTTGATCAAACTAAAGAATGTTGCTCATTTTAAGAAAACAAATAACTTTATTTTTTTTATAAAATAATGTTTTATCATTTTGAGGATTTTAATGAGTACAATATATTCAATTTAAACCTTTAGAGACCATGTGTGCATGCATATGTGCATTTTCAAAATGTGCATACAAAATGTGTTTTTGTAAAAGTAATAAAAAAAATAGTATTTATCTTAATTAAGTAGAACATTTTCGAAATCAAATAAGTGATTTTTTTTAAAGTAGTGCAAACCGAATAACATTTGTACGCTGGTCGCAATACCACATACGCTGGTCGCAAAAGAGTTAAAAACATGGATAAGTAATTGTTAGAAAAATTTAAACTGACGGTAAGGGTCCTTTCTTACCTTATTGTACAATTATTTCCTTATTGCGTGCAAGATAGCGTACTTTTGTGAGGATATTTTGTCATAACAGATTGTTTTGCTTCCACACTTTATTGCTATCCCCGTTTCTTTTAAATCCCATTATTTTGCAATATCTCAGATGTGCAGAAGTACTTTATCATATAAGCTATTTGTTTACATGTTTCTGTTAAAAAATATTCTATGTATACTGTATGTATGATGACTAGTTTAAAAAACATAAAATAGCACTGTATTCATTAACATCATATTGAAATTTTACGGTGATTGACACATTCTTACGAAAGTATCCATTTAGAATGGAAAAAAAGATAAGCAAACGGTCAAGCAAGTATTGCCAACCAACCACTTTATTTTTTATTCAGATTTCTTGATTGCCACCACTTTTTTGAAATAGTAATGGTTGCCTTATTTAATGAGTTATTTCCCGAAAACAAGATGCTTTATACTAATTCAAAAAAATGGTGGCAATCAAGTAATCTGAAAACAAAGTAGCGGATTGGCAAAACTGGGTCCAGCAGATGACTCGCTCATATGAATTTTGAGGATTTTATTGAGAAATTTGTAACGGGGGCCACTTCAAAAACAAACCCTTTCCATAAAAAAAAACGTCAAAATCGATGCATCCGTTCAGAAGTTATGCATTGACATACATAAAGAAAAACATACAACGAAACTATATAAAGCTATAGTTGGAATAGGGTTAGAAATACTGAAAGTATGTCTGATATACTATTTAAGTGAATGCCTACGAGTGAAATTTTAAATTCCTCTTTGATGTAGGCATGATTGTAGGTCCTGAACACGATTTGACTGTTTTTAGAAAATGTCTGTCTGTGACTCTGTCTGTCCGTCTGTCCGCCTGTCTGTCTGTCTGTCTGTATGTGACAAAAATTTTGTGGACGCTCAATCTCAAGAACTAATGCGTGAAATTTAATAAAACTTAATATTCAGTTAGTCCCTAATATAAATTGGTGCTGATTAGTTTTTGGTGAAAATCGTCCTACAAGTGGCGCTGCTATGCTGCATTTTTTGCGATTTCCGCAATAGCTCTATCTCAAGAACTAATGCACTCATTTTCATCCAACTTCAGATTCAGTTATACCTTGACATAAATAGATGCTGATTATATTTTGGTGTAGATATTCCAAAAGGTGGCGCTACTATACCACTTTTTTCATTATTTTTACGATAGCTATATCTCAAGAACTAATACACGGAATTTCATCAAACTTCAGATTCTGTTAGACCTTGGTATAAATAGATGCTGATTACGTTTTGGTGTAAATAACCCAACAGGTGGCGCTGCTATACTCCTTTTTTGATTATTATCACGAAAACTACATCTCAAGAACTAATGCTCGGATTTTCATCAAACTTCAGATTCAGTTAGACGTTGTCATAATTTATTGTTGATTAGGTTTTGGTCCCCAACAGGTGGCGCTACTATCCTGCATTTTGCAGGATTTACACGATTTTAGCAATAGTCATATGTCAAGATCTAATGCACGGAAATTAATAAAACTTTAGATTCAATTAGAACTTGATATAAATTGATTGCTGATTCTTTTTAGTGTATGTGAAACCTGTGTGAGATAGAAGAAAGTTTTGGGATTGGCACATCCGACTAGTTTCTAATGGAATCAAACCGTGTACCGCATATACTGCAATATAATTGTATTATTGTGTTTCAGAACTATTTTAGAAAGACGATGAACAAACAAACTTCCTATTCAAATAAATGCACAAACGTGCAAATCCTGTAATACAGTTCAATAGCTTTTGTCGAAACAACTCTTCATAATTTATATCATTCTGTATTTTTAAACTAAAATCATATTCAAATAAGACGAGGAGTTATTTGTCTTTTGAAAGCACGGGGCTATACAACAGACCGGAGCACTAACTCACTATTATGATACATTGAATACAGCGTCCGCCCATGAATACAAAATGCCATAGATTTCGGAGCAAAAATTATGGCAAAACAATGATTTCCTCCCATAGGATAGTATGGGGTACATATTAAGAATTCTAAATTCTTTTTTAAATATGACGAAGTTGCTACAATTTTCACTGATTTATATTTTTTACTTAAACAATACAGATCTTATTTAATTAAATTTCTTCCCGTTTAAAAATAAAATTTTATGTAAGCTCAACAATGACCATACAAAAATTGTTAAGAATTGTAGGAATTTGTTGTGTTTGTTCTGCTACTCATAAAAATATGAATAATCTGTAGAAATAATCAAATATGATAAAAAGTATGCAAAAGTGTTTGAAAAAATGTCGTTAATATTAAGAAAAATGCGGATTCATTACTTTAGTCATTAAAAGGCGATCCGGTCACGGTAGAAAATGGTGGCCGGTGAGTTAGCGACACATTCTATTATGCAGTGCAGTGGTTGAAAGTTTATCAAAAGAAAGCTTTAATAGTTTTTAAATAATTAGCTTTATATATCGTTTTCTAAAAAAAGTATCATGAAAAAAATATCTGTAAAAATATTACAGAACTCTATATAGAAACATTTAACAGGGTTCGTACGCTTCAAGGACTTTCAAGGACCTTTTACCAGAATTTTTATAAAGTAATATTTGCGTTATATAATGAAAATACATTCTATTTTCATTACAGAGACCAGTACTTTACGAAATTTCTGGTACTAAAACACTTAAAATCCCTTGCATCCCGTGATGCGTACGAACCCTGTTTAAAAATAAAGTTATGAATTATTTTCAACAAAACAATCCTAAAATATAAGGCGTGTTCAAATGAAAGTGATTAGAAGCGTCGTATGCGAACGATTTTTAATGTATTTTGTGAAACAAACACGATAGTGAAGGTTTATGTACTACGCGTGCGCATGCGCAAGTAGATTTGTGATAACTTCATTCGTAAGGACGTGGCATTCAGTTAAAAATTGGCTCGTGTGGATTAGAGCTCCTAAAATAGAGGCTGACGCATCCTCGCAGATTTGGTGCTCACATTGAAGTTCAGTCAAAAAACCAAGCTAATCAGAACCGGTTCAGCCAATCAGAACCGAGTCTTATGCAACCCTAACTCCGGCTGCGGTAGACTGATGCTGAACTGAGTACCAATAATCCGAAACAAAATGGATACACGTCAGCTCCTATTATAGGAGTTTTAGTGTGGATGCAACTGCGTCCAAAACGGATCAGCGAGCTGTAATTAAGTTTTTAACACTGTAAGGGTGCAAGCCGATGAATATTCATCACAGAATACTGGCTGTGTCGCCAAGATGTGTGCCGAGGCACTGGCCGGTAAAAAGTAGGAAGTCCTGGAACATTCACCTTAAGTTCAGATCTGCCGTCTTGCGCCAATCACATCTTTAGAGTACTGAAGAAAATCCTAAAGGGTCAACGATTTCACTCTAACGAAGACGTAAAGGCTGCAGTTCTGAACTGGTTCCATGATAAACCGACATCGTTCTTCGCGTCGGAATTCGTAACCTACCTAAGCACTGGGATGCTTGCCTAAACGCCTTGGGGGATTTTTTTAAACAAACTTTGTATGAATTTCACTCATTAAATATTGTTGTTTCTACATATGTATGTGTCCCATTTTTGTCCCTACGCATCTCATGGATACATACCTCGAATCACTTTCATTTGAACACCTCTCATACTTTAATAAAAAGCGTACTAAAAACGTGAAGAAATCAAGAAAAGCAAATTATTCCTTTTCTTTCTCACACTACATACAGGAATACTTGCAAAATATTGTTTTATATGTTATAATATACATCAATCAACATTCCACAATATTTTTTGTGGGAATATGTTTCATCATCATTTATTCCATTAAGTTTTCTGAATAAAAAATAATGCAGTCAAAGCATGATTTATTTGTCTGTTGAAAAGTAAGAAAGCTGTCGAAGGAAAAGTTTCAACAGTCATTCATCACTTGCTGTCAAATATTGTTTTCGACAAAGGATGTCATGAAACAAATGTACAAAAAGTTCACAGAAATTAGTGATTATATTTCTTTGAAACTAATTTACATTTTTCTCAATTTGATTTTGTATAAACTATTTGTTATTGCCAGTGGCACTAAACAATTGCTGCTAAATTTCTTCTTTTCTTACCACTATTATTAAAAAGGAATACTTTATTTTATTTACTGTCAGAAAGTTCTGCCATTAAACAAGCAAAAAATTTCTTATAAGAAATAATGGTATGAAAACAATATGCGTATCAGACATGCATTTGGTGCCCCCCAAAAAGACAGTCACGAATCGCCACTGGTTATCGCTATTAAACGTTATGTTTTAATATTATGTAAGCTGTAGTGAAATCAGGTTCCGTATGTATAAATCACCCAACAATATATTTTTTGCTAATAACTCTGCATCAACGTCTATTCCTTTCCTGACTCAGTTTTCCAAAAATATTCAATTAATTGTAGGAACTATTTATAATGTAAAAGCAAAAAAAAAAAAAAAAAAAAAAAAAAAAAAAAAAAGAAATGTTGAAATTATTGTTTGAGGACAGAATTTACGAACAAAAATTTTCGAAAATCATTAAAGCTTTTTATTTTCATGTATATATTCTGACAGCTAAATTTTATTAAAAAATTCTGGATGTAATTTGGTAGCATGGAATTAAATTTAAGTATTCGCATCATGCAAACACCGACCTTGAAAGGATTAAAGAAAAAACTTCAACTGTCATCAATGCCTTGGTGCCACATATTTTTTTCTATAAAAAGTTTAATGAAAAGAATTCTATAAAAAGATCTCAGACGTTTGTGCATATATTTGTTTAAAAGCATGCTACATTATTAGCAATTTGTTTTATAACAAATATTATTTTGTATTTAACCCGGGAGAAATCGTGCATATGTAGGGTATGAATAGTTTTTATTTTGTCACCAATAAATACAAACAATAATTCTCAACTTATTTAGTCAGTGACAACTGTTACAAATTGTAGGATAAAATACGCTAAAGATTACTTTTCGAAAAATAGTGGTGATAATTGTAAAATCCGTACGCACTCGGGGTATGTCATACCCCATGCCACTTCTCCCGGGTTAATTCTATGTCTTTTATAATCGAAACAGTTTCACACCTATAAATGAATCAATAAACTGCAATAAATTTTGTGCAAATAACACTGCTTCAACATTTATTTAATTCGTTATTTTTGTTCATTAAATTTTATCCGCTAAAAGAAATATTTATTTGTCCGTTAAAAGGTAGAAAGTTATCATTATTCACATGGTATGATATATTAGTTTCGATAAAAGATGTCCTGAAACGAATTCTATAAAATAATATAAAAGTTTGTGTTTACAATTGCTAAAAATTGAGTTCCATTACCAGCAAATATTATATTTGTTACTGAATAATCATCGTTATATATTTTGAATAGTATTCCTATTTGAATAATCCTATTTTTGTAAATTTGTGAACAGCTTTTTGTATGTGTGAAAAATCAAGTCATAAACTATCTTTATATTTATGTTCTTGTTTATACATTTATAACAAGACTATATAAGTATGTTTGTAAAAACTATATAATAGCTTTTTTATCGACTTCAGCTGTTTTGTGATAGGTTAGCTTTTATTTTTATATGATTAATTTTGTGAAAGGTTAGTTTGGAGGAAAAGGTTAAGTTTTGTGAAAGGTCGATTTTTAAGACAAGTAATTTTGTGAAGGTTCCTGGTTTAAGGAGAAAAGCTTTGTTAAGTTTTCTGATTTAAGATGAATAATTTTGTGACGGGCTCTGATTTAAGATGAAAACTTTTGTCAAAGGTTCTGGTTTAAGATGAAAAAATTTCTGAAGGATCCAGTTTTGAGATGACAAATTTTGTGAAGGGTGTTTTAAAGGACCCAATTTCTTCTTTTACATATACCTGATTATGTAAAAAACTAACCCGTACTTGAAAGCTGTCGCAATCAGATCCAAACCGTAAAATTATTTTTTAGTTACACTGAAAAAACCGACAATTAACATGCTTTTTTACATTAATTGTAATAGTTAATTATTAAAAGTTTTTCTGTTTAGATTGGCAAAACTTTCTTCAAAATACGGAAACTTCGCCAATATAAGCTGAACGGTAACAGAAATAATCCAATCTACTACGTTTCGTTTCCATCAAATGATGTGGATCAACCGGTTACTGAGCTGCCAGCAAAGTTTCCCTTCTTTGAAGAAATTTTTATGTTTTCCCTTTTCCAATAAATCACAGAAATTTCACAAATCTAGCCTTAATTTTTCTTCAAATCCTTCAATCAAAATACGGAAATTTCTTCAAATAATGTGATGGCGGGGAAAGGGGGGGGGGGCTCGGGAAATTGAGCTGCCGGACAAAATGTTAACTTTTTCTTTTTCTTTATCGAGCGAAGAGTTGCGAAAGGGAATATTCAAATAGATGCAATTTTCTTTTATCTATTGAAAAACAGTAATTTTTTTTTCCGATTGGAAGTAGAAATATTGAAAAAAATTAATATAATTTTCACCAAAGTCAGAAGTACGTTTACTATATTTTTATAAACAGCTTTTTTTGTAAACATGTAACTTATGTCCACTGATGTAAAAAATCTGTTTTCATGCGACTAACTAACGTAAAAGATGAAACTAAGGTGATAACTGAATAGAAGATTTTGTTAAACTGTAAAAAAGCAAAGAAAAAAGTTTGCATTTTGAGGTTTTGAAGTCGTTTGAACATTATTGCAGGTTGAAACATTGCATCACCATATATTGACAAATATATAGAACTTGTGTTACGTTTTTAATTTAGCAAATGTATAACCTACCGAATACATAGGCAGGCTTTATATACATTATATTTTATAAATATATGAATTTTAAATTTCAAATGTAATTTTTGGGACATTGTATAAGTATTAAAGATGCATGTGGTATACACATTGTATATAAGAGTTTACTTGCTTGGGTGTAAACAGATGTTTAAGAAATGAAAATAAAAATTTCCTATCTTGAATAAAAGCTTAGAAAATAATAAATGCTGAAGATCTACCATAAAATAACTTCTAGATTTGCAAAGGAATCTGGTGTTTGTTCAAGATCGCAAAGACTTCAAAATTTATAGTTTTTCTTTATACCAACATTTCTTCGACTAAATATTTTGCAACATATTGTAATTAAATTAATCCCACATAAGCAACACAGGTAGTTACCTAAGAAGTGATATATAGTAATTTACCGAAGAAGAGTAAGAATAAAGTTTTCAAAGAAGTCCAACAACATAATATCGCTTGCTAAGACTTAACACAAATGTAATGACAGGAACACGATTTTTATAAAGAGGAATATATGTAAAATATTTATAGATATACATACATACCTACTAAAAATAATCTGATAGTTATGTATTCTTATAGAATCATTCTGAAAAAATTTTATATATTTTTTCAAACAAACCATATCTTAATTAATTTTTATAAACGAGTTAAGATATGTTTCATCTTATCATATCCTTTCATGCACTTTTAAAAGCAAAAGGATACATGACTCGTATTTATTAAAAATTTATTTATTCAAAACAAGTTACCTTAAACTCGCTTATAATAAATTAGACCAATCACACCGATGGGAAAGTTGAGTTCTGCTTTGATCCGCATTTAAGTCAAAATGACAGGTATATCAGTCAAAGAATTAGACAGAAGACATGAGATACGAGTTGTGACAACTCCGACTGCCTATATTATTAATTCAGTCTAAGCTGCCGACATATAAATTATCGAGTTTAATGTAATTGATTTCTAATAAAATTAGTAAGAAACAAATTTTCTTACCTCTAAGTTCCAAAACGGGACATCGGTGCTCCGGTTCTTCAACGCTCATTATATTTCAAAAAACTAAAACCTTTTTCAGCATGAATACACTATTCACTCAAATAAATTCAAGTTATTAGAAGACATCAAAATTTAATTAACAAATCACATAACGACGAACACAAATCATTATTTACAGCTTTTCAACTGAGCGAAAAACGCTCTCAAAAAAACATAATCACAAAACTAAAACTAAACTAAAAGTTAGAGTTCAAACTAAAGTTCTAATAAAAATGTTCTTAATAGTTACTGAATAAACATAAAGTTGCGCGCATGCGCCACAGATTCATTGTGTCTTTAACAGCGAATCAAAGTACACTTCTACTTCTACACTGCGTAGGTGTAAATAATTGTCTTTTGATATTTCAAAACTTTAAGTAGAAAGGGGGTTTTGGATGATGCAAGAGGAAATGAATTCCTAATTACAACATCCTCCCACCTTTGAGTTTCAGGGTCTGGAACTCAAATCTTCCAATTAGTTCGAGGTTTTATGACACGCCCATATCTGGAACGATGAACTGAAACGTCCGACGTACTGTCGCTGACTGAACCACTAGGAGGATTACTAGCACCTTTATGTTCATTAAAATCTTATTTCTTTTTAATGTCCTTGAAATGGTTTCTCATACTGTCGTTATCTTGTGATACTTCTAAGGGTATTAACCTGCTTGTAGGTCTTAAATATTCCCCAGATTTCATTCTTATTTTCACTAAGCGGATGTGTCCATCCTTAGATGGAAAAATTTCAGTCACTTTGGCCAGAGGCCAATCAATTCTTTTATTATTGTCACTGGAAACAATCACAACATCACCTATTGCTAAAGGTTTCTGTATTTTCTTCAACCTACTAGGTTGTCGCAATTGGCCTAAATATTCTGATCTAAATCGTTTACGAAGGTCTTGTCTTATTTTCTGTTGATAAACAAGCCTTTTGTTCAATCATTTGTCATCTAGAATATCAATATCGGGTGTACCACTACCTTTCACTTCTAGCAAGAACATGGACGGAGTGAGAGGTACGAGATCATTTAAATCTTCTGACACATAAGTAAGGGGGCGACTGTTGATAACACTTTCTAGGTCACATATAATGGTTTGTATTTCTTCATAATTCAGAGAACTGTTTCCTAAAAACTTTCTGAGTATTCTCTTGGTTAGGCCAATCAATCGCTCCCACCACGGAGCTGAAGAAGGTATAAATTTCCAAATAATTTTCCTTGATATACTATCATTTTGTACTGAATTCCAGTTTATTTCTTTCAACAAATTTTTCGCTCCTACAAAATTTTAACCATTATCTGTATAGATAATAGAAGGTCAGCCTCTACGAGCTATGAATCTTCTCAACGTTAGTAAAAACACTTCAGTTGATAATGAGGTAGCTAATTCAAAATGAACTGCTCGAAAAACAGCACAAGTGTATATTACTAGCCAGATTTTCCTATTTTCTTTAAGAATAAGCGGACCGGCATAATCCAGACCAACAATTTGGAAAAGGGCAGCTTCTCTTACTCTATCTTCAGGTAAGGGAGGAGTGGAAATTTCTACTGGTTTAAAATCGTGTCGTCTACATCTTACACAGGTTCTAATAATTTTTCTGACAGTTTTTCGGAATTTTAAGATCCAAAAATCTTCCCTTAAATTAGACATCATAATTTGTACCCCGGCATGTCCTAGTTTCAAGTGTCTAGATCTAATTAATTTTTTGACTACAGGATGGTCATGTGGAAGGATAACAGGAAATCTGAAATTCAGAATATCATCTCTCAAATGTATGCGTGATTTTAGCCGCAGAACTCCAGCCGAATCTGTCATGGTCTGAAATGTTTTTAAACGTTTATCTTCGGGACCAGTAAACGATTTTTGAACTAATTTCAATAATATATTTTCAGCTTTATTCTGCTCTTCTACAGTTAAAATTTTAAATTCTCTCTCTTCTTTAGCTTTCTTACAATTTTTGTAAAATCTGTATATCCACGCGATTACTTTTACTAATTTATCGTAGGAAGAAATTCTAGTGTAAAATTGTTCACTGTGAACATCTACATTTGTAGCACTAATAATTGTTTTTCTTCTTTCTGCATCGATAGTCTCGAAATCAGGAAACATTTCTGATTTTGGCCACTCGTCCATTGGTTTTCTCAACCACTGCGGTCCCTCCCACCATTTATCTCGGGCTAAAACCTCAGCGGTACAACCCATTGAAGGCAGGTCAGCAGGATTCAATTGGCCAGGAATAAAGTGCCATTTTGAAGGATCACTTAATGGCCGAATTTCGGACACTCGGTTGTAAACAAAAGGTGCCCAATTTTCATTTCTTTTTATCCAGTAAAGCGCATTGGCCGAATCAGTCCAATAAAAAATGGCAATGTTATCTAATTTCAAATCAGTTTTAACACTATTTGCTAATCTAGCCCCAATATTATAAGCCAATAATTCCAACCTCGGGATGGAAATTGTTTTCATAGGAGCAACTCGGCTTCTTGCTTGAACCAACTGACAGAAACCACCGTTCTCATTTTCGGTCCGTATAAATATACACGTAGCATACACTACTTTTCTAGCGTCGCAAAAAACGTGCAAGGAATGCAACTTATCTGCATCTCGAGAAAAAAACCTAGGTATTTCAATAGTCCCTAATTTTCCTAATTGTTTTTTTTCCATTTTTCAAATTTTTTCTTGATAGAAACAGGTAATTCCGTGTCCCATGTCACTTTAGCTTTCCAACACTCCTGTAATAATATTTTAGGTTCTAATGTTACAGGACATGTGTATCCTATAGGATCAAAAATTCTGTGTACAGACGATAAAATGTTTCTTTTAGTTACTTGGCGATCATCCTCTGAAATTTCTGTTAAATCAACTGCTGGTGTATCCCTTCTAAAATCCCACATTAGCCCTAAAACAGGGACATTTTCCCCTGTAAAAACTTCTCAAAAACTATGCTCCCACTCGCGAAGCTCGAATTTAGCATTGTTAAGAAGAGTTTTTGACTCTTCGAAAAATCTGTTTAGCTGTTCCTTATTATCAACACTCGTAAAACAGTTGTCTACATAAAATGACTCTAACAATTTTAACGCAGTCTTTTTAAATTGTTCAGGTGCATTTTTTAAATGATATTCTAACGTGGCGCCTAGAAGGTAGGGGCTACATGAAATTCCAAATACTACTCTTCTATGTTAAAGCGTTATCAACTTTTGAGGGTCCCCTTCTTCATACCATAGAAATTTCAAGAATGATCGATCTTTTTCTGTAATGCCAATCTGTAAAAAAGCCTTTTTTATGTCAGCAATTACCCCTATTTTTCCCAATCTAAATCTGTTTAAAACAGAAGGAATCAGTTCTACGAGGTTAGGCCCCTTTTCAATACAATCATTTATCGATGGTGAGTCCTTTTCCCGAGCTGAACCATCAAGAACTGGCCGCACCTTTGTAGTGGAGTTTTCTTTAAACACTGCTCTATGAGGAAAGAAATGTTCACTACCTAACGTTTTTCTTTGATCAACTTTTTCTATTATTTTCTCGTCTAACCATTCATTAAATATTTGATTATAATCACCTAATTTTCCTATCTTTTTTAATGAATCGACACATGTTTTTAATCTACGTCGAGCGATATTTTCGTAACTGGGTAGTCTAGGGTGGCCCTGTATCCATGGAACACTAACTTCATATCTACCCTCGTCATCTACTCTTATATTACTAAGAAAATGTTCTTTAGCGGCTAACTCTATCTCTTCTCTACCCTTTTTCTCCCCAGGATCTCGAATTCCTAAAGTGTGAAGGTGCCATAACTCGGAAATTTTTGCCTCTTTGACATGCAGCGAGAAAACTAAATTGTTCATATTTTTATTTTCATAACCTTCAGTTTTCCCGAGAATTGTCCAACCTAAACGAGTTCCCATGCAAACTAGTCCGCCCTGTAATTGTTTTAAATTTCCGGTAAATAATTTTCCGGCGACATCTGCACCAATTAACACATGAATTTCATCAGGAGAAAATTCGTATAGTAAATCATTAGCTTTAGTGACTCTATCAGTCAATAAAATTCCGTACCGTTTTATTTCTTTAATAAAGGATCCTTCCGGTATAGGTGAAATTTCAGAGCAAATCTTTTGTTGGTCTAATACCTCAAGTTTACATCGATAACTATTATCCATATTTCCAAAATTAATTAAATATCTATCGTGTAGTTCTTCACATTGTCGACCCCCAAATAAAATAGGCACTATTCTTTCTTTACTTATACTATTATATCCTAACATGTTAGCAGCAAATTTTGATATATACGACCGTTGCAATCCCGTGTCATATAAAATTCTAACATTTCGTACGATATCCCCATTGTATATGCGTACAACCAATGTTTGGAGCAAAACCCTTTTTCTAGAAGTTGTATTAGCAAGCATACAATCTTTATTAGGAGTAGAATCCTCTTTAGAATTATCGCCTAAGTTAATTTTATTCTTTTCTATGCACATGAACTGGTGGTGATTTTTCCCACAATGAGTACAATTAGTTTTAATTTTACAAGCTTTAGCCAAGTGGTTGGCATTGAAGCATCGAAAGCAAGCTCCTTTTTTTAATAAAGCATCTTTTCTCTTCGCGAGTGTCATTTTCCATACCGCTCTACAATTTTGACTACGGTGTTTATTTTCGCAAAAGACACACTGTTCTTCCAATTTTTTATCATCTGCATTATACAGTTCGGCCACCGTAGGAAGGGAAAATTTTTTATCCTTACGATCGAATCTAAGTTCTCTGTTTACTGAGACATCTTTATCGAAAGAAAACCCACTCTTAGCCAATTTGACCTTTTGCTCCATTTCAACTTCAATTTGTAAAAATTTCATTAAAGTATCTAATTTATTAATTCTCTGATCTTTATCTTTATCACTAGCAGATAAAGTGCCAAGATGTCTTTCCCACAATTTAAGAATATCTGAAGGCAATGCTGATTCGACCAATGGATATAAAATCGAAGAATAATTTTCGCTCGATACGCCTAACATTTTTAATGACCGAAGGTAGATTTCTATTTTATCATACAACTTATCACTGACATTGCTTAACATTGACTTAACATTGACTTAACATTGCTTAACATTGCACTTAACATTGAAATCACTGTTCTACCGAACAGTGATTTCAATGATTGTATCGCCTCAGGATAGCTATCGGCTGTAGGGGGAAAAGAATCCACGATTTCCCTAGCTCTAGATCCCTTTTGGGTAGCCTGAATTAGATACTGGATTTTATCTTCGTTTACTATTTCGGGATCTTCGTGGATTTTCTCGAATTGCCCCCGAAAAGATAACCAATTTTTTATGTCGCCATTAAAGGGCTGAAGTTCCAATTTTGGTAATTTAAACTTTCTTCTGGTGTTCATACCATCTAATGATAGAGAGGTATCCTGATTGCTCTCTTTCTCTAACCTTTTTATATATCTAGATAGTTTATTTTTTACCTCCCAATAATTGGTGTTCTATTTATCTATTTGTTCGTATTCAGCAACGAATGCGTTTTGTGAACAAGTTTTGTCTTCAGATAAAAGATCCAAAATTTGTTTGTCTAAAGAAGAAAGTTCTTCGTATTTTGATTCTAATCTATCCGAAAGGGATGACAAGCTATCTAAATCATCATATTTAGCCTGCAAATAATCTTCTATTTCTTTTATCAACTTTGTGAAGTTGGAACGCACTGGCGTCCTTGATTTCTTTAATTTGTTCATAGTTAATGTTCAATTCTAGTTAACTAACTTCTAATTAACTTTCTGAATGTCTTTTAATTAACTTTCTAATTTCTAATTCCAATTAACTACGAAGCAACCGGTCCCGGCAGGGATGCTACAATTATGTGACAACTCCGACTGCCTATATTATTAATTCAGTCTAAGCTGCCGACATATAAATAATCAATTTTAATGTAATTGATTTCTAATAAAATTAGTAAGAAACAAATTTTCTTACCTCTAAGTTCCAAAACGGGACATCGGTGCTCCGGTTCTTCAACGCTCATTATATTTCAAAAAACTAAAACCTTTTTCAGCATGAATACACTATTGACTCAAATAAATTCAAGTTATTAGAAGATATCACAATTTAATTAACAAATCACATCACGACGAACACAAATCATTATTTACAGCTTTTCAACTGAGCGAAAAACGCTCTCAAAAAAACATAATCACAAAAACTAAAACTAAACTAAAAGTTAGAGTTCAAACTAAAGTTCTAATAAAAATGTTCTTAACAGTTACTGAATAAACATAAAGTTGCGCGCATGCGCCACAGATTCATTGTATCTTTAACAGCGAATCAAAGTACACTTCTACTTCTACACTGCGTAGGTGTAAATAATTGTCTTTTGATATTTCAAAACTTTAAGTAAAAAGGGGGTTTTGGATGATGCAAGAGGAAATGAATTCCCAATTACCGTAATTTCCGGCGTATAATCCGCAGCTGAAAGAGTTCGATTTCGACCCAGAAATTTTATTCAATAATTGTAGTTAAATATTTAAAGCGATCTTTTAAGTTACATTTTATAAAATAATATTTCTGGGTCTAAAAACGACTCTTTGAGCTGCGGATTATACGCCGGAAATTACGGTACAACACGAGTTATCGTGTTTCACAAATGCTTATTCCACGGATAGCTACTTGCATAAATTACCATTAAATAAATGTAGTTTTGAAGTTTGCTGTACATCTGTTTCCTACATACATGAAAGAAATACTAATCTTAAAATGATTTTTTATCTTCAAAACTACTTTGAGAAATAAAATTAGCGAAAATATTCAATAAAAATAATTATATATTTCTAATTATTTTTAAACAAAAATTTTATTTTTCTGAAAATTAAATAACTAGGAAAGCGAAAAATGCAAAATTTCTATTTAAAATGTATTAGGGCCCATAAATGTAAAAGTATTTTGAGTTCTTGTTTGTTCGTCTTCCCAGATTCTAACTTCCGTTAGAATAGACCAATCACCACAAAACATAGTTATGTTTTTAAGATGTATAAATACTAATACGTATTACATTTAATAAATAGTATAGTCGTATCATGTGCAGTTTTGTCAGGATATGTAAAAAATCAGGGCAAATGCGAGCACTCTGAAGATTCCGTACCGTTGTGTTATATTACCGGTACAAAAAAATCCATTTCAATATATTAATTTGGTGTTAGTACTGATAGTGGAAATTGATCAGTTTATCACGTCATAAATCGACGCAGATGCATAAATTAATGATTTTGGGATTTTTACTTTAACATGTGCCATAAGATCTTCCTTCATAACAAATTTCAAGGTTCAAGTTCAACCGGAAGTACCCTATAGGTTTTAAGCTCAAAACCTATAGTTCCGGTTGACCCTAGAACCTTGAAATTTGGAACGAAGGAAGGTCTTATAAAATTTATTAAAGCATATCTCAGGGAAAAAATCCGAAAAAGATTAATTTTTAATTCTATGTGGATTTATTACGTGGTTTATTACGTATAATCGGAATTTCAAAAGCGAGAGTATAAATTTACCGTTTTCTCCTTTTGAGGTATGGACAGGAATGAAAGCGCTGCGCCACAAATGGACGAATGTAACCACTAAATTTTAATAGCATTTGTATTTTTATTTAATCACAGAATTTCTGAAATTTATTAAGGTGAAGAAAACTAATAAAATTTAGTGGTGACAATTGGCCATTTGTGGCGCAGCGCTTTCATCTCTTGGTACGGAACCATAAAATTAATATGTTCTTATATCCTGTCTAAGCAAAATGTCTTAATTTCCTACAAAACGTTCATATCTTCTCATATAATCGAAACTAATTATTTTAGTTACTGTCGTCATATTAGACATACATGTTTTTTACATGAACAACTCCAATATTTAAGAAACATTACTTTCTCCGATTTATTGCGTTAGTTGTTAGAATAATTCCTATAGCATTCTGTTAAGTAGTATGCTATAAATATCTATAGTAAAATAAAAAAAAAATATATATATACTATATAATTTACGCTCACTACATTGATATTATTATTATTATTATTATTATTACTGTGCAATATATCTTTATAACCGGCATAATTCAAAAAGCATGCGTTCATACTTGTAACAAATGTCTGTAATACTCGGTGCTTTATCATATGGTGCATCAGTTAAATTATTATTATTATACGCCTGATCAGGCTACTACCTGCTGTGCATTATGTATAGGGTTGTGTGCCTGTGTGGCGAAATTCGCCTGATCGCCTCCTGGAGGAACTTAGGCTTTTGGCGGTCATACTCGACTCGTTAGTTAAGGAACGCTCTATCATTCTTGCGTGCCGGAAAGCTTTTTTCATGAAAAAACAACAGGTTGAAAACAAGAAAGAACTCGACAGCTGTTTCGGACTAGAAGCATCAGCGGCACTTTTTCCGCACAGGCTGGAAATCGTCATCAGAACAGCAGGCCGCATCGGCGCTCGAACTCGATACCTCACTTTCACTAATAACACTGCAGGGCACAACACCGCTACTGGACACGGAACACACAACACTTGCGCTGGCTTGTTCCTCCACCTCACCCACCTCCACCGTTGTTGTGTTGTCTGAGGTTAGAGTCACCAAACCTTCCATTTTCTAGTGTTTCTTAAGCATGTCAAAAACAATATAGTTAGGTCTAGCGTCTAGTCTTGGAACAAACGTTGGTTCTGTGCTAAAGAAATCGTACACGTTAAATCTAGCCTTCAAAGCATCTAAAGTTATTGATGAAAAGCAATCCTCCATTCGAAAACTGGATGTCACAATTATTTGCTTAGGCCTAATCAAAATTGTACCTCCTTTAATTTCGGCAGAAAAAGCGTACATATCAGCCCATATCTTTAAAAATGAGGCAAGCCATACACAGTGTGAAACGTCTACGTCACTTATCAACACATATGGTTGATTTACGTAGCCGTCCCACCACTTGTTTAAACTTTTTATGTACAAAGGCTGATAATGCCTCACAGCGAAATCTTTCCCGATTCTTGGCGGGCCGCAAATCCAAACTCCACAAGAATTTTCCAATGCCGAGTTAGCAAAAGATTGAGTAGAAAGAATATTCATTTTGTAACGGAGAAAGAGGCCTGGATATGAATCCTTAATGGAATCAATGTCACCTCTTTCAGCCTTAACGATGCAATCTCTATACGCGTTACACTTTCTTTCATCATGCGGTAAACTTCCAAATTCTTCAAAGTCGCCATCTTTTTTACAATACGTCGAAGCCTCTGCCAACGTGCC
Source organism: Maratus michaelseni (assembly GCA_963931845.1). Classification (NCBI taxonomy): domain Eukaryota; kingdom Metazoa; phylum Arthropoda; class Arachnida; order Araneae; family Salticidae; genus Maratus; species Maratus michaelseni. The sequence continues at coordinate 81,357,582 of OZ007598.1, forward strand.
TTTAGATCTCTCAAAATGAGCACCTGGAAGCCACTTTTTGACTGTACATAAATTTTTGCGATTTTTAAATACCACAAAGCCTTGGAGATGGCGGCGACCCGTATCCGGGCAAGTCTCTCTACCATAAATAAGATATTCAATAGACTCGGCATCATACGCAGGCTCTCGGGAAAGATCAAAATGTGTAAACACCCAACGTTTGCTCTTACTCATAACTGCAGGCAATATAAATTCTCTTAAAAACGCATCTCTATATATACGAGTCCTTATCTAACTGGACTCTGAATTCAATTTATCACATTACACATCCCATCGGCACTTTTCATGAAACTAAGCGAAAGCCAATACATTACACATATCAAATACGCCTGACGAAGCGGAACTTGACAAATACTAACTTCGAAACACGCACGCAGTTGCTGAAGCACACGAAACATATGTATGATGGTATGTATGATGATATGTATGATGGTACCAGGTATGATGTACCGTAGTTATCGGAAGATGATCGAATGAGCTCGTATCATCGCTATAGTGACATTTTTAAGTTCTTCATCAAATACGCCTGACGAAGCGGAACTTGACAAATACTAACTTTGAAACACGCACGCAGTTGCTGAAGCACACGAAATTTTATACTATACGAAAATAGCACCAGGCAACAAGCTGACCCACTGCCCTCCCTCCTATTTATCGAAGTAATCTGATACCTGTTATCTGATAAATCAGAAACAAAATGGCATTCTAAAGAAATAAAATGGCCGCCATCTTGGACGTCTGACGTCATCAATTACGTCATCTGGACGTCTTGCGCAATCATTTACGTCATATTCTGGACGTTTCAAAGGTCACTTGGACGTTGGACGTCTTCCACTAAGGTAATACTAATCTTAGTGGAAGACAACGTCCAGACTCGCAAGCTGGTTTACGCATGTGCGAGGCCATATTGGCGGGAAAATACAATATACATTTTTTATTGTTAAGTATAATAATTTTAACATTTAAATTAATTATTATTTTATTTTTGTGTATTTTTTTTTAAAAATGAACACAACTAAGTGACACATGTTAAGTAATTTCAAAGTGCAAAAGCACGGATTTATTGAAAAAATCAAAGCTAAATATACACGACATGTACATTTTTACACATATTTGTATCCTTTAAATGTACAATCAACATAACATGTAACATACATATTAAATTGTACAGGCAAGTCTTCTGAAATTTGGGCAATTTGCTCTTTATCATCTTTAGTAAACAGGTCACGTAGACTTCGAAACCATGTGTTGGGAGCTCTGAAATTGCCTTGGCCACAACATTCCGTTAAAAAATCACCGATATACTTATCCGGTGATACATTTTTTACGGCTTCACAGTCAAGATAACGGCGCACTAAACTAGGTAGGGTGTAACGAAAAACTTTTCTTATTTTCGAAGAAACAACAACAGTTTTTGCATGGGGATCACTAGCAAGTCTGTCACCACTAGGTACGGCATGATCAGCACTGCTAATTGCAGGGGCATATTTGTTATCCAAATCCCAAGTGATGTAAAAGGGAGTTCCGTCAAAACCCTGTATTAATCCAATTGGATAATGAAAGGTTTCTGTCCTCATTTTGTAACTTCCAGTAAGGGTCCAATTCAAACATTCAACGTAAACACTGTAGGCAAATCCGTTAAACTTAACGTAGCGATATCTACTCAAATTGTTTCGGAAAAAGAATTCTTGCAAGCACTAGGCAGCACAGGGCTCGTAAACTTAAAAACATTGGTATTTTCCCAGGACTGGGGACTTTTAAAACTGTACTTCAACTTAAAAATGTCACAGTCTTGCACGTTAACACGAACACAGTTCACTCGACGCACATGCGAATTATACAAACTACCATTGCAGGCAAGATTGGAAACAGAACAGCTTGTTGCCTGGTGCTATTTTCGTATAGTATAAAATTTCGTGTGCTTCAGCAACTGCGTGCGTGTTCGAAGTTAGTATTTGTCAAGTTCCGCTTCGTCAGGCGTATTTGATATGTGTATTGTACTGGCTTTCGCTGAGTTTCATGAAACGTGCCGATGGCATGTGTAATGTGATAAATTGAATTCAGAGTCCAGTTAGATAAGGACTCGTATATATAGAGATGCGTTTTTAAGAGAATTTATTACGTGTATCATTTTTGAATATTATGATGACGGCTACCCGTTGGTTATTTTTTTGTACTACTGATCGTTATTTACCAGAGGTTGATCCTGAAAAACATGTATATTTGATATATGCTACATGCAGAGATGATTATGCTGACGACGGTGAGATTTATGGTTTTGTGAGACAACAACAACAATTTTCTTCATGTTGTGCTTGGTTAAAAAACGTGACCTGGAATAAAGCATGGCATTCTAGTGAATTGTATGCCGAAGCGATCAAAAGAAATTCCAATTTCGTTGAATTCGGTACAATTCCGCCGATTGAAATAGAAGCAGTGACTGAAACTTTCAGTCATATGTCTATTTCATGAATAATTTTTTTAAGTACTTACATTTTTTAAAGCATTTATGCTTGTTATTTAATGTGCTTTCTATAAAATATTGCATACGACTTTAGTGATCTTGCATATACTATCCAACTGATGATCAAACATATTTTTTTATTGATCTTGCATGCAGTACCCAACTGATGATCAAACATATTCTTTTTATGATATTTTATACAACATGAAGAAATTAAGGCTTATAAATTTATGTCGTGCGTTTACTTACTGAAAATACATTATAACTTTAGTGATCTTGCATACAGTACCCAACTGATGATTCAATATTTGCTTACTGATTCATCATTAAAGCTTTATGTAAGCTAATATTGTTTGCTTGCAAAGTGATTTATAATCATTTTTAACATGCCTGCATGACATGTGAAATTTTAATTTCATATCGTATGCAATATTTTATTATTAATGGTGGAGGTGGGATGAGGTGGAGGAACAAGCCAGCGCAAGTGTTGTGTGTTCCGTGTCCAGTAGCGGTGTTGTGCCCTGCAGTGTTATTAGTGAAAGTGAGGTTTCGAGTTCGAGCGCCGATGCGGCCTGCTGTTCTGATGACGATTTCCAGCCTGTGCGGAAAAAGTGCCGCTGATGCTTCTAGTCTTCAACAGCTGTCGAGTTCTTTCTTGTTTTCAACTTGTTGTTTTTTCATGAAAAAAGGCCAAGATGCTAATTACACGCTCGTTATGAGCCGCGTTATCGCTCGAGAATTATGATGTTCCTTAACTTAAGGAATACGCTCAGTTACAAAAATTGCCTTCTAAACGGAGATCTACCAGACTAGCACCTTGGATGTCACTTTTTCAGCGCTATATGAACTGAAGATCAACCAATAGACTGCACCGTATAGCACACCAAGAAAAAGACAAACCATGTGTATGCAATCCATCTCGTGAAAATGAAAAGTACACAGAATTGTGACCAGGGCCTGATTACTAGCGGAGCAAACTTCCACCAATATACAGGGTGATATATGAGTCTTTAACTATCACACCGTTTACAGAAACTGACTGAAATTTTGGTTTTAAGTATTTTGAGGTATGCGCTCAAGAATCATATGAAAAACAACAGTTAAACTCTAACAGTTACGGTTACAGTGACAAAATTTTGAAAATTTCAAATGGCAACACTTATTTTTTTTATTGGAATGTGATCTTCATAGTGAACAACGTTGCACGAAAAACGCCGGCGCTAGACAGACTAAGAAGAATAGTGAAAACAACCAATAAAGGACAAAGAAGCAACATAAAGTAAAACATTTTATTGTCCAGTGCTATCCACCATCTGCCGCATGCAACGTGTCTTCGTGTGAGACGTGGAAAATTTATGAAACACAATAAAATGTTTTGTTTTCTGTTGATTCTCTGTCCTTATTCGTTGTTTTCACTTTTCTTCTTAGTCTGTCCAGCGCCGGCAATTTTCGTGCTACAGGTACCGTTCCAACGCTTTTGATGGTTTTTCACTATGAAGATCACATTCCAATAAAAAAAATAGGTGTTGTCATTTGAAATTTTCAAAATTTTGTCACTGTAACCGTAACTGTTAGAGTTTAACTGTTGTTTTTCATACGATTCTTGAGCGCATACCTCAAAATACTTAAAACCAAAATTTCAGTCAGTTTCTGTTAACAGTGTGACAGTTAAGGATTCATATATCGGGATAGTTTTTTTATAATCACCCTGTATTTTAATACAAATTTTCGTCTTACTTAAAAGCCGTATTAATGCACTATTGCTCTGTCATAAATAAAGGAAAAAAATCTAGTTCTTTTTTTGTGGAAGTTTGCCTCATTGGTATTTAGCCTTGATTGTGACAACAGCTACTAAGATACGTGACAACTACTATCATAATTTGTGACAATACTAACCATGACAAGAGAACTTGCTACCAAGAAAAGTGATAGAAAAAGCCCTAGTGACAACAGAACAATGAAAAGTGACAAAAAATAAAAGGAGAATCAACAGAACACCAAAGGTTGACAACAAAAAAAAATCAACTATGACAAAAGGTAAAATATGGCATTTCTTTTTAAATAGTATAATACATAGTAAGGACACAAATGTTTAAACTGTATGATGTTAACTTATTAATCATATTACTTAACTATATTAACATTAAGCAATTTTCATAAATATACCGTAATTTCTGGCGTATAATCCGCGGATCAAACAATCATGTTTCGACCCAGAAATTTTATTTTATAAAATATAACTTATAACTTACTAGATCGCTGTAAATATTTGTCTTAAATTATTGAATAAAATTTCTGGGTTGAAACAGAATTGTTTGATCCGCGGATTATACGCCGGAAATTACGGTACTACTCTGACGCTTTTCAGTGCGAAAGCGAACCAAATGTAGCAATTAAATGTAGCAAGTACAGGGAAGTATATACATACCAATTATACGTAATCACTTGAAGGTCACAGTTATATTTGTGGAGTAATTTAAATCTAAGCAAGAAGTGAATAAAAAAGATAAAGTGTCATATACCTTTCAAAATAATTTCTTCTTATATTTAACTCAACTTTTAATGAATTTAATGAAAGGTCTTAAAATTGGTTATTCCGAAATTATTATTTTAATTAGGAAATGATGGCGTTCTTTTGTTCCAGATATAATATAATCCCACTACATAAAATATTAAAAATATGTTTATAACTAGAAATTCTAAAATAAGACAACATGAACGTATCAAAATTCTACGATAGTCTGCACAATTTTTTAATTTGTCGTTTAATGAACTCGATGTATACATTTTTAACATGCATGAGAAAACTTAATTTTCTAATTAATATGATTTTTTACACTTGAAATAAAACTAGACAGAGAAATTTTATAATTAAAAACTGATTAAATATTTCTGCTCTGAACTTCTTGCGCTAAATTAATTAAATATTTTTTACACGAACACTTTGCTCTGCATTCGACAATATAATAAAGATGTAATTTTGAAACAAATAAAAATTAACATGACGGCATGTGAATGTTTCTTAATAAGCAACTTGCTTCGGGGTTGTGGAATAAACTCATACTGTTTACATAACCCATTTTTAACACTTTTCAAGATAGTGGAAAAGATCTTATGAATTCGGGTTGTCTATGGGCAGTCTCTTCGTTTAAATATTGGTGTCTATAGACACAAATTGCTTAGAGGGTATTTATTTAATGACATTTTCGTAATAGTGGCCATTTTTAACGCTTTCCAACCTAGTTGAAAAGCGTTTATGATTTTGGTTTGTCTGTCCGTCCGTACTATAACTCTCGTAAATATACTAGGACTGCCCTGAAATTTTTGTATGTTATTGTCGTTTACTATAGCACGAGCCCTATTGAAATTGAAGTGCGTAACATTTATAGTTTATTTACGGGAACAGTCAAAAGTAGTCCGTTACATTACAGTTAATGGAAAAATAGCGTTTCAATTGCATTTTGATAATGTTACATCATTTGACACATGATGAAAAAGGTATACAATTATGAAGCGCACTAAAACATTTTTTTTAATATGACGTACAAAGCATTTATTACTCATTTACAGGGTCATGCAAAAGAATTCTGTTACACAATGTTCTAACGTGGAAAAATCGTTCGCAGTGTAACTTAATGATGTTTCACTATTTTAAACATAATGAAATTTATATGCAATACTGGGAGGCACTATAAATTGCTCACTGAAAAGTGCGGTGTGCATTGTGTTTACCGTTCGTTTACAGGGATACACAAAATTCGGTTACAGTCCTGGTGCGATAAATACAGGCTGTTTGTGATAAGTGCGTTTTCAACTTTGGTTTGTATTTTTCTATAGTACGTGGAATGTATAAATTCTGTTTATCATATACAGGACTACACAAAGGAATTCGTATGTGTTATTGACTATGGGAGTGAATTAGTGTTACGTATTTTCCTGCTTAACTATATTTAGTAGTTTAATAGAAGTTTGTGGAATATAAATAAATTCTTATACAGGTCTACGCAAAGAACAAGATACATTGTCGTTTATGGTTGGTAATTGCGGGAAGTGAGTTTTAAATTGTCTTCTGCGTTTTTTATCAATTAAATTTTAGATTAATATGTGGTGTGTACAAAAGTCTTTAGATAAAATGCGTGGCTGTCCAACAATTTCGAGTGCATTTCCATTTATTGGCGAAATTGCTAAAAGGGAAATTTCTAATGGAACTAATTTTTTCATATTATGTATTATATACCAAATCTATAGATCTTATACCAAGACTCACAAAATAATTCGAGTACTTATTTACTATGGAAGGTAATTGCTAAAACTAGATTTTTATATGTCTGTAGATGATATGCTGTTGTAGTGTTATATGTTTCCTAAACTGTTTACGGAATATTTTCTTTTACATTATTTAACGGTGAAGTTTCGATATAGTTTTCTGGATGTGTTGGAAAGTGTTTCATAATCTATGCTTGACGCAAGATTTTTCGTTCTTGTTGTATATAAAAAAGAATAAAAAATGAAACGATATAGATTATTAGATTTGTTTGACATTTTTTTCTTATTCAAATTAAAAAGAAAAAATATTTTGAATTAAAATTTATGGTGAAACTACTCTTATTTAAATTAAGTTTTAAAAGAAAATTCCAAGAATTAAAAACAGATATTCAAATTTTATGAATCAATTAATCCTACAGAAACATAAATCTTATGTCAAAATATTGACATTTAGAAAAAATTACATCGTAGATTGTTTTAACACTTTCCAACAAAGTTAAAAAGTGTTTAAGAATTCGGTTTGTCTGTCCGTGCTTAACTTGCCTAAATATACTAGGTTTGCCATTCATATACATACATATGTTATTAATGTTTACAATGTCATGTCCATATACTATACATATATATGTTATTAATGTTTATAATGGCATGTTCGGTATCAAAAACGAAGTGTGTAACCTTTATAGTTCATTTACAAGGACACTCGAAATAATTCCGTTACAGTACGGTGTGTAGGAAAAACTCGTTTGATGTGAATTTTAATGATGTTATACAATTTCAAACATATTGAAGTTTATATACACGGTATTTCAAAAAGAATCACCCGATTTGAAATGCATCGATATTATGGAAAATACTGAACATAAACACTTACGATTAATTTTATATTACATGGCTAATCATAAAGTTTTTTTACAAACCAAATTATAGCTGCTCAACCTGTCCATATTTGAATGCAGGGCATATGTCTATACGGTAGTCAAATTCGTCCCAAATTTTTGCGAGAATGTCTGCATCCACTTCTGCGACGGCTGCTCCTATGCATATTTTCTGTTCGGCTAATGTAGCTGAAAAGGGGAGGCACATAAACGGAGTCCTTTATAAACCTCCACAAGAAGGATGTTGGAGGCCAGGCAAATACTCAAGTGGCGAGTGAAGGAAGAATGTTAGCACTACCTGTCGGTAAATGCGTGACACTCCAGATTTTCCTATTTCTACCTATATATTATTGGAACAAAACAAATTAAGAGCTGAATAGTTATATTTTTCAAAATTAGATGATTAATTTTGAAACAACATGTATATCGCCACGATTAACTACAATATGCTTACTATATAGTTTATGGTGTGCATAGCATTCATCATTCATTTTCAGAGACACACAAAATAATTCGGTTATAGCAATGATATGAACAGGGCTCCCACTCGGTCCGTTTTTTGAACACCACTTTTTTTCAAAGAAAAATTTTCTTTATAAATTTTGTAGAAACTAACTTGGAGGTTCGTTTTACTTGCAATTGTTGCAAATACCTACCACAATTTCCTTTCTAAAAAAATACTGGTTTTCAAAAAACGGACCAGTGGGAGCCCTGTATGAACAGCAATTACTGGAAGTGCGTTTTCAGTTGGGGCACGCGTTTTCAAATTTAACTATTTTTTGCATATTACTTGGTGTGTATAAATTCTATAGCTCATATACAGGGCTACACAAGAGGTCTTGAATTATTTTCCGTTTATTGGCGGAAATTGCTGAAAGGGCATTTTCCACTGTGCTATACGTTTTCTAACCGTACTAAACTTTAGGATACTGTGTATTGTATATACAAAAATATAGATCATATACAGGGCTGCTCAAAATAATTCGGATACTTTTCTGTCTATTGAAAGTAATTACTGAAATTGGGTATTCAAGTGTATTACGCGTTTTCCAAACCGTCTATTTAGACATGGGTGGGTTAATAAAGCTTTAGCTCTTGGGTAGGTCTCCCCACCTAGTTGAGTTTGATAGACATCAATCTTTCGCATTAATAAACTGTGAAGTTTTGTTGCAGTATTATCAATGTGTTGGAAAGTACTCCATAATCTATACTTGACGTATAATTTTTATTTTTTGTTTATTTACCTATTGAGCGCATGTTCGCAAACTTTAGCGAGAGCTGTTTAACACGATATATTACATTTTGTGACAACCACATTCAATTTGTTCGAAATTATTGCCATTTGAGTACCTTTATAAATAAAAGCGTGATGCCATACGCACATAGCACATCGAGTGACTCTATAAGAGAGTGGCGACGTAAGAACAGTGCGCATGCTCAGATTAATTTTTTTGACCAAAGTATTAAACCACATCCTAGAACTTAGCGATACTCACCTTGATGATTTCTATTAGACAAGTGGGATAAGTTAACAAACAGAAACTTTATTATAAAGACAGGCAAAATAAGTTGTTTAGCGATTTGTCCAAAAACGTGTCAACCATTCAATTAGTATCCCCCATATGTCGTCACTCTACAGGGTGGATCAGCACTATATATAAAAAATGTAAAGGCAGGTAGAGGGGACCTAAATAATCCGAATTTGTATACGAATGTGGTTTCGGGAATGCAGCGTTGAGGCAGTAGATGGCACTGTTGAGTTCAGCAGATGAAAGCGTTTTGCTGTCTTGAACCGTCATTCCCTAACGATTTCGAGCAACATGCATCATTACACCAATGCGGGACATGCCGAAAAGCATTTCATGTATGGGAATGCGCAAGGAAACGGAGCAGCTGCTCAAATGATGTACATGGAGCGATTCTTGGGTAGGAATCTGCCGGATAGCCGAACATTTGAGCGTCTTCATCGGGAGTTGTGCACAAGTGGATCGTTTTATGCTTCCAGGCGTGATACGGGCACTGGGAGATATCGCAGAATTCTTGCAGTTAGAAGAAGTGTTATGCACAGTTGAGGATAGTCCTTCAACAAGCTCGGGAGTCGTTGAACGTGCGCATCCTTTGAGCAGCCCCATACATGAAATGCATCAAGATCAGCATTGGTGTAACGATGCTGCCGAACTCAACAGAGCCCTCTACTGCTTCAACGCTGCAGTTCCTCACCCACTTTCCTATACGAAATCTGCTTATTTAGGTCTCCTCTGCCTGTCTTTACATTTTTGACATATAGTTCAGAACCACCCTGTATATAGAGGCAGCCCAATGGTACAGGCTAAGAAATGACGTTTTTGCCGAAACTGTTGCAACCCACATTCCAGAGCATTGCAATACTTGCCAGAACAACCGCCTTGTTCTATTAAACAAGTAAGAAAAGTCAATAAACATTAGCTTGGTTCGACAGTTTTTGTTCAAATTCGTCAACACCTATCAAATTTTATAACTCGTATGTGGCCATTATCATATATAACAGAACTCTCGGTGCTCATCAGTCACAATTTCGTCCAAAATAGTCTCGACCATTGAAATTTCATTTCTCGTATGTCACGCTCTTTTTTATTTATAATAGCGATAATCAACTAGAGTCTAGTTGATTATCGCTAAATAATTTTGTTTCCAAAAACTTTTCAACCAAACAAATTTCACTTGCCGTATGTCACCGCTCTTACAACTACACTGGTGAGCAAAGCTTAAACAACAAACACAAAATGCTAATTTTTGAACACGTGAGTACTCAAAAGGAAATTCTATGAAGAACATGTGTAAAAAAAGAGGTACTACCCTAATAGCACGGCCAGTCGATGTGAAGTCCCCTGGACATCACACATGGTTAAAAGTGTTGCTCCGTTGAATCAAAATATGGGATCTTTCACTCATTATTACTCTCAAATGATTGTTAACACTGAAAAGTCACTGTAACTGTCGCTTTGTGATGGGTCACCAGGTGACATTACAATGAAGTCACCTTGTGATTCTTAAGTCACTGTCAGTTGAAGATTGAACTTTGAAGTAATTGCGAGCATTGCATTGTGAAGAGTCGTCAAATAATGTCAGAATGAATTCGCATGGTGATTTTCCGCTGACCGACACTCTATTGTGAAGTCATCATTGCACTCCTTTGTGAAAAGTCACCAGATTATTTCATTTTCTCTCATTTGGGAACTCGTCACAGAACAGCTATCATGATGACTTTACAATGAAGTGTCAAATGATAGTCACATGAGAGTCACCAGGTGACTTCATTGTAAAGTCACCTGGTGACTCGTCAAAAAGCAGCAGTCTTGGTGACTGTTCAGTGGAGTGACCAAATGAGAATAAAAATGAGACGAATGAAAGATATCACATTTATGTTCATTGTAGTGACTGTGACAATTGTGACCAATTGTGATGTCAAGAAGACATCACATCGACTGGCTTTGCTGTTAGGGTAGTACTTATTTTCTACACTTGATGTTTATAGAATTTCCTTTTGTAGTACTCACATGTTCAGAAATTAGCATTTTGTGTTTGTTGCTTAAGTTTTTCACACTAGTGTATAAACGCTCAGGTGTGAAACACAGCAGACTATCATTTGTTAAAATATTTGACGTGTCCCTGTAAAATAAACTATACACGATCTGACGAATCCTTTTAGCTTAATACCAATACCTTCCCTGTTATACTAGAATTGTTGTTGAAAGCTTACATTAAATCCGTTCGGTAGTTGTTGAAAAAATTGTTAATATACCCACAGGCATACATACACGCATACATAACGAGCAAAAGCAGATTTTGTTTTTGTTTTCTGAAGTCGTTTAAAAATGAATACCTGACGATTAAAAACATCCCAAACCTTTATCAGCTTTCACATTCAAGTGTTATAAATTAATGCTGCTTCTATTTATTAAAGAATTCAATTGAATCTACGAAGCTGAATATAATTTGGAATAATGAGAATTTTTCAATTTAATGCAAGTTTGTAGTTAAAACCATGTAGAAAATAATATATCTATGAGAATTATAGGGAAAATATTCTGACTTGTTTATGTAGAATAAAGAAACTCAAACACATATATTTCGTATGTTATTTGTTTTTCCATTTTAAACTTATTCTATACTAGGATCTCTTTTATAATGCATACTTTCCAACCTCCCACTTAAAGAAAAAAACGTTTAACCAGAACAATTATTTAATTAAATGTGTCTTAATTATATTGGTCGACTATTGGTATTTGTGTGCTGTTTCACGAACATGTTACGAACCCTATTTTTTACTTTTCAACTTCCTTACAAGTAGTTAGCTATAAATACAGCTATACCATTTCACTTTCTTCCCAATATTTAGACTCTATCCTTAATCTAATTCGCTTTACTTTATTATTACAAATTTATTATCATCTCTTTTCTTGATTTTGCATCTATCCTTTTTATTGTAATTTTTCCTTTATCTTGTAGTTAATACTACATCTTAACTTTTCCCAACGGCTCAATTTTATACAAGACAGTCTACTTCACAATAGACTGGGCGTTAAGTTGTTTGCAACTCGGAAGCCCTTTAACCAACATCAAATGTTCGGCAACTGTTCGATTTGCATGGAAAATTATAAAGGGGAAAATAAAGACGAATCCAAATACAGCCGTCTCAGAGGGTGAAGGAAGAAATCACGGACGCATACTTCTACCGATAACGTTTAATAGGAAATTTTGTCTTATTTTAACTCCTTATTCTTTCGGAGTTTCTGTCTTAAATAAGATGAAACTTTCTATACGTTTTTACTACTGAGAGTTTTTCAGGGTTCGCACGGCTCCTGGAATTTTGCGACCAAGAAATTCTTCGGTAGAAGTATTTTCTTACAGAAAATTTTTCCTTAAAAGAAGACGAAGTGTTACGAGTTTAGCCAAGGTTTCTTTTTCTATGCAGAAAATACTACAGGGTGGCTAGTGGTCAGGGAAAAATACAGTAAAAAAAATTATATAACTACCACCCTCATAGCATGCATGGTCGCAGTGACGTCACTGTGACGTCAATGCGAGTCACAGTTGTCACGACACATCTGTGACCAAAATGCCACCATTCAGTGAGGTCACATTGTGACTAAAATGTGGACTTCTTTAAAAATTATTAAAAAAAATACATACAAAGCTATTTCAAACATGTTATTCATCGTAAAAATACTTTTCTAGTCATTTTTTTTAATTTTTGTGACGTTACTTTGACGTCTTTGTAAATCACGCATGTCACGTCACAGCTGCGACCAAAATACTAACATGTTGGGAATTCACACTTTGACAAAAATGTGAATTAAAAAAATCTTTGAAAATGAGAAGAAACATACATCTTTACGCATTTGAGAGCCTTAGTAATTTATTATGCCTCTTGGAAAGTAATTTATATTCAGTTATTCTTTTATCTAACTAAAATAAAATTATCAGTATAATATATATATATATATATATATATATCTTTTTAATTATGCAATTGTAAATTATCATAGAAACATACTTATTTATGAAAACTAGAAAATGTAATTTTTTTAATTTATTTTTAAACTTATTTTTTAATTTAAAAAATATAAAAGTTTTATTTTCTAGGAAAAATTAATAATTAGTGTTAAAATAACTTCAAAGAATTTTGTCAATTATAAATTACTTGTAATCATCGGAACTGGCAGAAAAATAATACAGTGGAGGGAAGTGTTGTTCACTGTGAAGTGCTATTAAAATGTAGTCAAAATGCGAATAGAGATAATCCGATATTTTCAGAAAAGCAAAGTTTCTTTTTTGTATGCTAGGGCTTTATTTAAATTGTTTTCGTTTCTTTATGGATGAAGTAGGTTATGAGTATCATAAACGTATAAAATAAGTAATTTGCTTCTGTTAGAAGGAAAATACTATTTCATTTTATTTTATCTCCAGAATTTTCAATATAATTGTTATAGCTATTCTAGCCCATATTTGGAAGGAAAAAAATCTCGACATTTTTTAATTTAAAAATTGCATTTATCAAACTTGACATAAAATAAAATAAAATAAAATAAACGGAAGTCTTTCATTGTATCATCTGCAAAGCGTTATTTTGAAGCCTGAAAAACAACATATACATATTGAACGGCGGAGGGAGGAGGGAAGGTAAGGAAATTGAGCAGCTGATCATTATTTATAATATGGACTCGTCTATCGTCTGCGGTCAATCGTCTATCGTCTGCGGATTATTTATTCAAACTGTTGTAACTTGTAAGCATAAGATGAATTCAAATTTTGTTTCATTTATTTTCAAATTTTGAAGAATTCTAGCTGGGGAATTTTGTGGTAGCTGTGTTACATATAAGTGTCAGTTATCCGAAATTTCTTGCTGGAAAAGATTCCCTCTAATATGACATCATTAACAATTTGCTAAAAATGGATAAAGGAACACGCGAAGATTTTTTAGATGGATATGCATTAAGATTTGGTAAGTACAAAATATGCTAAAATTAATTTCAATTTGTCTATACTTAAGAGTTACAAATTTACATTGTTTTAAATTAATTATTTGTAATATTTTTAATTCATAATGTAAAACGATATATTCTTATTTTATTATGTTTTAGGACTTAATAGATTTTTAAACATAAATATAAGATTTTGTGAATTTCCATAGATTTGTTTACAGGTACTATTTCTTATTCGTAATGTATTTCATTTTAAAGAGACTTGATCAAAATTATTATTAATAACATATGAAAGGTCTTGCATAAAATATGAGTTTTATTATTAAACATTAGGAATTAATATCTAATATAGAACTTTGCAGCATTACGAAAATAACACGATGGCTAATACGTAAGGAAGTACTTGGAAATTTTAACTATTTAATAGAGAAATTTACGTCTGAGGGATTAATGTAAAATAATTATAATTATATTATTGTAATAGGGCACTCTTTCCAGTAACGGGTACTTTTAAGTAATTTCTTTAAAAAATATGTTTTTAATTACTAGTTATCGTTATTATATTCCACTTTTTAAATTCAATATATGAATGTATCTACAATATGAAACCAATCTCACTGTCACATTTCCACTTGTGAATGTAAATTTAATTGTACTAATAGAAATAAATGAAAATACTTAAAATTCCAGCAACGGGCATCCACCATTCCAGTACTGGACATCCACTGTGCCAGTAATGGACTTCATATAAAAAAGTAATAGGTAATTGTTTTATAATTGCGTTTCGAATCTGAACTTAATGAAATTATACTAAATAAACACAATATTCGTTTTGAAATACATTTACCAATTAGGATATCAATAATTAATCAAATATTTATGCTAAAAATTAATTGTTCAAGCTAATTGTTGTTATTATCACAAGGTGAATACTTTATGTATTTCGATAGCATATTTAAAATACTGAATTTTAGAGAATTACATTTATTAAGATTACTGAGACAATGATTTTGTATGGAGTTTAATATATATATGTTACGGTCAATATGATTAATCTGGTCATTAATAATAATAACCAGTATTATTAATAATAACCGGCCATTATGTCCGGCCGGATTAATCATATTGACCGTAACCGATATATATATATATATATATAATGAGAACATTTTTCGGAGTATCAAAATACATGGAATTGTGTTTCCTCTGACAATTCTTAAGGCTGTTCTTCAGTGAACTTTCCTCCTGCCCTCGCTAATTTTAAACCTATGGGCGAAGGATGCTGTCGGATTCCACTTTTCCGTCCACACAACTTGGAAATAAATCCGGTCTTTTGATATGCTGCCACCACCGATATGAATACGTGATATCGGGCACGATATTTGGTGTATATTAAAAAAAACCTAACTCTTTCAATTAAAGTTAAAGTAACAATTTATTAACACTATTTACATTTAAACTCGGATGTAAATTATCCGGTTTAACACTAAATCAAAACAATTACAGAAAACGCTCTACGTGTACCGTTAGACTACGTCAATTCAATCCGCACTCAGATTTCTATTCATCTCACACCCGCTCTCAGCGCTCATTCCCCGAGCAACCTTCACACTTCGCTACTCCGTCCGAACTAACTTTCTCTCTCTCGTAAACTGCCGAGCACCCTCCTTTCTACGGGGTTTCTCCTCTGTTTCCAAGGGTCCTTGACAACCCTTCCTCCCTCTTGACGGATCTGTCTTCCTAAATAAAAGAGTGCAATAGCTTTCTTATCTATGAAAGACCACATTGCAATGGAAATACTTCTTTCATTCTGTTCCACCTTCCTTCCACTCATATTCTGAGTCGCTCCCCTTCGGATTAAGATTCTTCTTAAACTAGCCTCTAACGGTACACAATAGATACAGATACAATACGCTAATCCCTTAAGAATTGCTTTCAACTCTTGCAGCTGTGAGAAAAGCCTGACACCCCCCCCTTAGCGGATAATATGCCTTTTAGGGGCTAATTTTCCTCAAACTATGTAATGTCTGAGAAGAGTTCAACAGTTCCTTGATAGGTTTCTTCATTACTATAATTACATACATATTTCAAGGTGTCTGAAAATTTAACTACTGACATCTCTAATGAACCATATACTAATGTGATAACTACAAAAAAAATACACAATATGCTAATACACTTTTATAAACAAAGGATGCAAATACAATTATAAATACACACAATTTTTTTTTTTTTAAACTTGATGATTACACCTTTCTAAGGGTTAATTATTTAGGGATTGACGCAGTGGAGGCAATCTCTACTTGTTCCTCCCAGCTCTTCCTATGTAATCTAGAAATTGCGTCAGCATTCAAATGTTGCGCTCCAGGACGATGAGAAATCCTCAGGTTCCAGCGTTGCAAGGCAAGAGCCCATCTAGTGAGTTTGGGGGACATTGGGGTTGTTTCAGTTAGAAATTTTAATGGGTTATGATCAGTGATGATCTCGATTTGTGACCCATATGTCCATTTTTCAAACTTTCGCAACCCAAAGAGAACGCTCCAAGCCTCTTTCTCTATGCTCGGCCAAGCCCGCTGAGCCCCTGATAATTTCTGACTAGCAAAAGCTATCGGTTTAAACTGACCCATTTCATCTTTTTGAGTAAGGCAACATCCTACTGCCAAGTCTGAAGCATCGGCGTGAAGCTGATATTCCAGGCCCACAGTAGGTGTGGCCAAACGCGTCACCTTACATAATTCGTCTTTAAGGGTATTAAAAGCTTTTTCTGCCCTTTCATCCCATGGTACCGTATTTTTAACCTTCCCTTTCGTTAGTTCAGTAAGAGGTATGGCAATTTCAGCATAATTTGGAATATAACTTCGGTAAAATCCCATTAATCCCCAACAGATCTAACCTCCTTTTTAGTTTTTGGTCTCTTTAAATCCCTTATTGCTCCTATCTTCTACTCATCCGGTGCATGGGTTCCACCCCCAATCACATGACCTAAAAACTTAGTTAACTTCTCTCCAAATTTACATTTATCTAGTCTAATTGTCAAATTTCTATTTTTAAGTTCCTCGAAGACTGCTCTAACATGCTCGCAATGCTCTTCCCAAGTGTCGGAGAAAATTATGACATCATCAATATATGCTTGTGCATATCTCCGATGAGCCTGCAGAATCTCATTCATATCTTTTTGGAAAGTAGCTGCCGCCCCTGACAAACCAAAAGGCATAGTTCGCCACTGATAAGTCCCATTATGCGTAGTAAACGCCGTCAAGGGTTTACATTCCTCCGCCATTTTCATTTGCCAATAACCCCTCAATAAATCAATCGAAGATAAATATTTAGATGCCCCTGCAGTATACATGATTTCCTGTGAATCTTTCATAGGAAATGTTGGAACCTGCGTTACTGCATTTAACGCCCTGTAATCTATGCAAAGTCTAACAGTTGTATCCTTTTTTGCTACACAAACAATCGGATGACTAATTTCGGCATTTGACACTTCAATAAGGTTTAATTCTAATAACTCTTGGACTTGTCTATCTACCTCCTCTTTATACGCCACCGGTACACTGTATAATTTTGGCTTTTTCCTTTCTACACCCGGTTTCAAATCTATTCGGTGCTCACGTACTTCCGCTGGTCGCACATGACCCATGAATACTTCTTTATTTATCCTCAGAATGGACTTTATATCTTTGACCTGATTTTTAGATAATCCTTTTATTTCAAAATTTTCTATGTCTCGCTCTACCTCTTGTTCGCGGTTTAAAATAGGGATTTCCCCAACTTCTCCAAATTCCTCATCACTTTCAAAAACAATATTTACAACATTGCTTCTAGCGATAAACTCTCTAATTTTATTTTCATGCACATGTTTTCTACTCCCGTCGGCTAATTCAACTAGGAATGAATGCTGGTTTCGTTTTTCAATAATAGTCGCTGGTCCTTGCCACCGAGAGTATAACTTATTAGTTGAATCGGGGATCAGCAATATTACTTTGTCGCCTACCTCAAACGTCTATTCTTTAGATCTCAAATTGCAATGATAGGCCATTCTACCTTGTTGTACTTCAGACGATAATTTTGCCTCATTCGCGGCTCTTTCCAAACGTCTCTTAAGCTTATTCAAATACTCATGAATAGGCATAGTATCTAATTGAGCCCCCTTGTTCTCTCCTGCCCAGGATGCTTTTAGAACGGACAAAGGGCCCTCCCGCGCTCTACCATATAACAGTTGGAAGGGTGCGATTCCTGTCGTAGAGTTTAGGACTTCTCTATAGGCCCACAGCATAAGTGGTATTTGCTCATGCCATTTCCTTCCTTCTTCTCTAATAGTATGATGCAACATACGTTTGAGCGTCTGATTAAAACGTTCCACAAGACCGTTAGACTGTGGATAATGTGGGGTTGAAAATCGTGGACTAGCACCTAATCTTTTCTCAAATTCTGTTGTTAAATCTGCCGTGAAATTGGTTCCATTATCACAGGCGATTACGTTCGGGATTCCTGTCCTCGTGAATATTTGTAGTAATGCATCACATGCCGTTTCGGCCGTTAAACTTTTTAGAGGTGTCGCTTCCGCCCACCTGGTATGTTGGTCAATAAAAGTTAAGATATATTGATGCCCCTGTGAACTTTTAGGTTCAATAGGCCCAATTAAATCCACATTGACTACCTGGAACGGAAGTTCTGGGCGTGCCACCGGGGAAATGGGTGCTCTATCATTCACTTTAACCCTTCTGGTTAATTGACACTCTAAACATGCCTCACAGAATTGTTTAGTTTCTTTCCCCATACCATTCCAATAAAAAGAATACCTGATTCTCTGTAACGTTTTCTTGGCCGCATGATGCCCTCCAAATACTGAAGTATGAGCTAGTTTTAGAATTTCTCCCCTTCTTACTTTAGGCGCTATTAATTGCGCTATAGTTTCGCCTAACAATTTCTCTTTACGATATAACAATCCATTTACAATATAAAAATCCCCTTTTTCCACTTTAGCTAACTCCCAAGCTCTCTCTAAATCTTTACATTCGAATTGGGATTTTTTAAACATATCTGAATTACATATGGTAACTTTGCTAGTCTCATTTTCCTCTACCTCAGTCTTCTCTTCGTCTTGACTTTGTAAAATTCCCGATCTAGTTTTTATTGCATAAACATTACAACTATCACTACTGATATTTTCCTTTTCACTCAGGTTATCAATACCAACTTCCGTGCTTTCCAATTCTGGAGATTCTAGCAATAACTCCTCGCAATTGACTCCTGACAACTCATTAATCACTTCGGGATGTAAAATTACTTGCTCACTAATATTATCAGTTACTGCACAAAGCACTTCCTGGTGAACAACATTAGTTTGTCCAAATTGTGGAATAGCTAATGGCAATTTAACTAACGGTGATTTAACTGCTTCACTGAACAGTCCCTGTAAATAAATACTCCCTGCTCCTATTAATTTCTCTTCCGGTACCAAATCTTTATGAACAACACTGATCTCACATCCTGAATCTACCAATCCTTTCGCTTTTTGTCCATTTACACTAACATCAATTTTTTCGAGTTTATTTAATTTCTCACCAATAACATTAGTTCTCTGTTCGTCCTTTGCCGATATCCTCGCCACAATAGCTCCTTTAGGTAACTCTTTGTCTTTTTCACGGTAATCTTATGTACACCCGCCTTTGATTCTCGCCATTTATTGGTATTATTATATCCCTCATTATTCACTTTAGTACAAAAACGTTGGTAATGACCTCTTAAACCACACTTGACGCATTTAGGAGCGGAATCATCATTTGGTTTCTTAGAATCAGTTTTCCTACCCGAAAAAGAATTAGTCTCATTACTCCCGTTTTGTCTCCAGTTACCACTATGTTTGTTCTCCTTCTTGGGTCTAAATATTTCCTTGTTTACATAACTATCTTTACCCTTAAAACTTTTATACGTAACCGCATAAGATTTGTGCTTAGCATCGAAATAATTATCACATTCTTTAGCAATTTTAGAAACTTCTAACCAATTATTTTGCTGCGTTAATCCAATATGCGTCGCGGTTTCCTCATCTAAAGTATTTAACAACTTATCCGTGACAATTAACTGATTAACCTTCTCATACGTATCTGCACCTCTAATCTTAGAGTAATTTTCCCACGTTGCTATTAAACGTGACACAAATAATACATGAGTTTCATTTTGATTCCTTCTAGCCTTCTTGAAATTTTCCAAACACGCCTTCGGTGTCGGCTCGTGTTCCCTTAGAACTAATTCCTTTAACTTCTCATAACTCTCAATTTGTTCTCTAGTAGTGTATATTAGCAAATTATCGGCCTTATCTCCTAACATATTTAGTAAAATTTCGGCTTGCTGGGTTTCCGGTACATTTTTTGTTTGGAATGCTCGTTCTAAACTGCTAAAAAACAGATTCCATCCCTCAGTCCCTTCTGGAACCTTGATAGACAAAGTTTTAACACTTTTAATCAATTTCTCTAGGCTACTCTCATGATTCGATTCTCTAGTCCCATTAGAGTTATTTGCCGAACTCTGAATTTTTATCCTTTCCAACTCTAATTCATGTTCCAATCTCAAATTTTCAGCCCTTTCTTCTCTATCTAACTTTTCACGTTGTAACTTTTCCTCCCTTTCTACCTTTTCCCGTTCTAACCTCTCATCCCTTTCTAACTTTTCTCGTTGTAACTTTATGTTTTCCTCCCTTTCTAACTTTTCTCGTTGTAACTTTTCCTCCCTTTTAAAGTTTTCTCGTTGTAACTTTTCCTGTTCTAACCGTTCCGTAACAATAGTACTAGATAGTTTCATAACGGCCCCCTCTTCATATTCGTCGCTCTCCACTATCTTTTTCTTCAGCTTAAACCTGGTATCATCTTCCGAGACTTCAATCCCTAACTCTTCACATATCGCCTGAAGATCCACTCTTTTTATTTTTAGTAAGAAAGCCATACCTTCTACTGATAATTATTACCACCCTACAACAATACTTAATCACAATATCAAATTAATATTTCCTCAAATCCTACCCTGATAAGTTACCTCCACATATTATACTATTTAACATATTTCAAATAAGTAATAATACAATAATACATTTCCTTAAACAATGATACCCCACAATTTGCTTCCAATAACAAAGTAACAATAATCTCAATATGACTATTATGCAATACAGATTTTAAATTTATACCATTAAATAATAAAATACAATTTACACAATAATACTGATACGTTGCAATTTGAATAAAACACTGATACCAATCACTACATAAAAATATCCACCTAACAAAAATTTGCATGAAATACACATAAATTCCTAAATTTAATCTCAATAAAATATTTCAATTTCAAAATTAGTTCTCACATTAAAAAGTAAATTTCACAGCACTTTTTTTTCTCTGGGCATTCAGTTCTTCCTTGAAGGTTATTTCAATTTAATTTAAATTCTACACAAATTTGCTTTCCTCATTTACTATCAATATTTCAAACTTAAAGCAAACAATATCACTTAATTTAAATATTACTTTAATAATAATTTAAATTTAAGAAATTTCAATTATTCCTTCCAACTATTAACACAATGCATTAATTTTAATCATTAATCTTATCCGTTTAAAACAATTAGAAAATCACTTCTGGTAATTAATATAAGATCCTTTTCTTAAAACAATAGTGTAAAATGGTTGTTAATATCTCATTTGATTTAGACCAATTATTATATTGCACATAAATTATTATAAATTAACTACAACATTAACCCAAATTATCATCAATTATACACAATAAAAAACAGTAGGTTCGAGAATGTCAGTAGAGTAAAATGATCAAAACACCTTACCTCGTACTTTATTCGCTGTGCAATTCTCTGCTCACTTTTCCACAGAGTAAATCTTGCACTCTCGGGCCACAATCACTGCACCTTGCTTCACAATGCACAAAAAACACTACGCACAACACTACACTAACACAGCACCACCACTAATTCACTTCACTGTAATGACGATAGGGTAGCTGGCACTGGTCTACGACGATAGAGCACAAACACTTCCACTAGACGATCCGACATAAACTGACTTAATACGGCTAACTGGCGCTGGTCTTCGACGATAGAGCACAAACACTTCCGCTAGGCGATCCGGCACAAACTCTCAGTAACACGGCTAACTAGCACTGGTCTTCGGTGATTCAATCCCGTCGCTGCCAACATTATCGGATTCCACTTCTCCGTCCACACAACTTCGAAATAAATCCGGTCTTTTGATATGCTGCCACCACCGATATGAATACGTGATATCGGGCACGATATTTGGTGTATATTCAAGAAAAACCTAACTCTTTCAATTCAAGTTAAAGTAACAATTTATTAACACTATTTACATTTAAACTCGGATGTACGTAGCTGCCAACTTTTACGCTTTTTTCTTACCACTAAAATTTAATAGAATTTTGTTCGTTATATAATCACACGATCTTGTCAATTTAATAAGATAAAATTTACTAAAAAATTTTAGTGGTAGGGATTAAGCGTAAAAGTTGGCAGCTATGGATGTAAATTATCCGGTTTAACACTAAATCAAAACAATTACAGAAAACGCTCTACGTGTACCGTTAGACTACGTCAATTCAATCCGCACTCAGATTTCTATTCATCTCACACCCGCTCTCAGCGCTCATTCCCCGAGCAACCTTCACACTTCACTGCTCCGTCCGAACTAACTTTCTCTCTCTCGTAAACTGCCGAGCACCCTCCTTTCTACGGGGTTTCTCCTCTGTTTCCAAGGGTCCTTGACAACCCTTCCTCCCTCTTGACGGATCTGTCTTCCTAAATAAAAGAGTGCAATAGCTTTCTTATCTATGAAAGACCACATTGCAATGGAAATACTTCTTTCATTCTGTTCCACCTTCCTTCCACTCATATTCTGAGTCGCTCCCCTTCGGATTAAGATTCTTCTTAAACCAGCCTCTAACGGTACACAATAGATACAGATACAATACGCTAATCCCTTAAGAATAGCTTTCAACTCTTGCAGCTGTGAGAAAAGCCTGACAGATGCATTCGTATATTTAAAATATCTCCTCAGGAAATTAATATTTTTAACTTCTGTTTTCCGTGTACTCTTCTTAAAGGATGTTTCTCTTTTTTCCCTAGTTATCAAAATATTTCATTGTTCTCAAATCCAAAATAACTAATTTCTGACATATTTCTGAATTCATTTTTATTCGGAAACACATGAAATTGGCAGGTGTTCTTAATCAGAATATATTTAATAGAATGGCGTTTTCCATTTTTTGGTAACGGCAGAAGATGTTTCAGAAAACACTAGCAAAGTCGGTGTTTTGAACCGAATTACCGACTCGCAGCGTCAGAAATGGAAAAAAAAAGTGACCGAAATTGATCTTAAGTATTTCATTTATCTAAAAATGGAAAACGCTATTCATTCCAAATCGCTTTAATAATCAGGCATGCAAGTGACCAACGTTTAAATATTTGTTCATAAATGTGTCAGAAAGTTTCGTGATACTGAGCGAGGGGAAATATGGCAAAGTATACACATTTAAAGACTTCAATACTTAACAGCAAAATAGCATTGTTTTAATTATTCTCAATATTTTTTGTGGTTACATAAAACAAATGGAAGTAGAAGTTAATTTAAAAAGTTTCTATTTGCACAATAGAAGTTCATATTATTGAAATATTAACTTTTATTATAATTTTTAATGGATTCACATATTATTTTTGTACTAGTATGCGATTTTTACATTTATAATTTTCTTGCTTAACGGCTACATTAGCCGGTTTCCCAATCAGATGCAAAGTTTTAATTTGAATACGAGTTGCACAAAAAATATTATTGCCGATCCAATCCTTATCGTCGATTTTATCGTGATTTGGTAAAATCTTGTTATCCGAATCTATGCGAAATCATTTATCAGGTACGGTCGGGTTGAGGGTCTACAGATTTTTTGTTGTTGTTGTTGTTGGGTTAGGGTAAGAATACGGGTTGAATCGAAATATAATTTCAGTCAACCATCATTCATGTTCAGTCATTTTCAAGAAGTATATAAACGGATTCGTGAATGACTCTAGATCCCATCCGACATCAGAAATTGTGTCGTATTACAATTTCTGATAAAATCTGGTTACTCGGTCGTATGCAAGATTCTATGCCGAACAAGACTTACAGTAAAAACATTATACCCGACTCGGGTCAGATCGGGTTCACGAAAATCAGGTCACTCGACCACTAATCCAAATCTATTCTGTAGCCAAACAAATCCAAAAAGATCGATCCGAACTTTCTGGATTGGATTCGGGTAAAATCTGGTCACCCAACCCGGTGCAGTGTCGTCACAAACGTCACAAACTTGTAGCATAAAAAAATGTTGATCCGAACAATCCTGATAGGATTCGGGTAAAATCTGGTCACCCTATCCGATGCAGATTCGTCACATTTGTCACATTGAAGTCGCACGGTGACTTCACAAAGTAGTCACATTGTGAGGTCACAGAAAGCCTTGAAAACGGCCATAACGACTTCACATTTAGGTCACAGCGACTTCACATCGACGTCACGACGACGGTCACAAAGTCACAGTATGACTTCACAGTGACGTCGCCGTGACGTCACCATGCCTTACGGGCAGTATATTCTTATAGAAAAATTCAAATTGATTATTTGATCGAATAATCAACATAAAATTTTCTATAAGAATATACTGGTGTTTATCACTTTTTTTGACTGTATTTTTCCCTGACCACTAGCCACCATGTACTAGTGAAACTCCTGGAAAAATCCTTGATCCGTACGAACCCTGTTTTTTCCTTAGGTAATCAAGTCTAGGCTCCCTTAACAGCTAATCGATTCTTCCATTTCCGAAGATGTTTACCTTTTTATATAATTGGTGGTAGTTTTATTATATGATAGTCATGTGAAATCTACTTCATTTCTTATTTGATATAATTTATGGTTTAAATTATTTTTTAAGTAAAATAACTGGAGGTTGGCAAGTATAACAGTTAAAGAAATATGTCGGTTCTATTGTATCACATTTTGAAATCAGTAAAAGTAATGTAACTATAAGAAAATGACTGTGACACCTAATTCAAATCATTTTAGAAAAGAAAAGTGTTATTTAAAACATGTGATAGTAATAATATTAATAAAATACTTCGTGTGATTGTATATTTAACCAAAGGCTTTTAGTGATAATAGTTTGGACCACACAGTGTGTTTTTGATATCTATATTAATTTTAAACTACTTTTTTACGCACAATTGACGATCATTTAATAAAATTTTCGTGTGTTTGTACAAAATGCTACATACGATTATTATTTTTAATACTTAAAATAATGCTTACATACTTCAAGAACACATTCAAAGTTCGTTGGGATTGGCCTAGTTTTATGAAAGTTATAACATATAGAGACTATAGGTCTGCATGTGCCCGAGTGTAACTATTTCAAAATTAATGGGAGGCCTATTTAAGTAACATAGTCCTATATTCTACCTTAATTTGAATAATTTTCAATTTACATCGCCCATTTATCTCCAACAGGTAAAGAATTAAAATGCGTTTCAATCTTTTTATGCCAACCTGTATACTCAGCATAACAGGTAAAGTCGCCGCAGCGTAGAAAGAAGGATATATGTTGCACTAGATGCTCGAGACATCGCAATCAATTACATTAATAGTTGAAATACAAAGGATGGGAATTTTCACTTTAGTAAACAGCGTACAACCAATAGAATGAAAAAATGTCCAGACCAGGGTTCGATCCCGGATCCCTTGGTATAGAAAACCAAGAGGTTTACCATTTAAGCCATCCGAAAGACATCCGGTTTAGCATTCTCTCACTCCTATATAGTTAGGCTACAACCTTGCAGCACAAGATGGAACGTCAATCATGAGCTCCAGCGGCATACATGAGACTAATCAAAACCAGTACCAGTATCTCAATCAAACCAGTATCTTGCGCTGCAAGGTTGCAGCCTAGCCATATAAGAGTGAGAGAATGCTAGACCGGATGTCTTCCGGATGGCTTAAATGGTAAAGCACTTGGTTCGCTATACTAAGAGATCCGGGTTCGAACCCCGGTCTGGACATTTTTTCACTCTATTGGTTATACGCTGTTTAATAAAGTTATAATTACATCATTTGTATTTCATTAATTTTACAGCGTAATTTCAGCTCTTCTGAAAAAATAATTAGTATAAATTAATACTTTTTTCCCCATTTCTGTAAAATTTTAAATTCGTAACATAGACTTATCTTCCAGATATCCATTCAATTATTATACAGAGAAAAATGAAGATTTACTTCCATACGCTTTTCATCTCCAGTGAATAATTTATCGGATATTTGTATGCGTGTTTAGCCTTTGTGTCGAATTTCTTATGTTAATAAAATTTTAAATATTTAAAGAGTTTTAAAATAAGTTAACAGCAAAGACTAAAAAACAAAAAAAAAAACAAAAAAAAAAACATTCTTGATTTTTCTACTCATTATTGTTTCAGAAAAGTATTAAAAGAAAATGTGAATATTAAATGTTAAAAGACATACAGAGGTTTTTTTAAATGTCTCTCCGAAACGACAAACTTTCTTTGTAATAAAATATAAAGGTCTTAGAAACGCTAACAAAGACTAGTTGAGGGAATACGAGAAGAAAATTTTTATCGTCGTAAACTGTAATGGAACAATGCTTTGAAAAAGAAAAATCTAATAAAGAACAATGTCTCAATTATATTACAAGTTAAATATTTATTAAAAGAAAAAGTATTCTTTTCGTAGATATTATCTCAGCATTTTATATGCTTCACGAGTAATACAAATGGCTGAAAAGATAGTTTTCTCGTTTTACAAGAAAAATTTTATTAAATTTAGAAATGGTTCTTATATGTAGTAAATATGTTCTGAAGTTTAAGAAAAAGAGGGAAAAAATGTGTCACATGGGACGAATATATATATATATATATATATATATATATATATATATATATATATTATTTTACAATGCAAACTCAAAAACTGAAAAAATCCCCAAATTTAAACAGAATTCTGAAATAGAAATATTAGATTTCCAAAATTTACTTTCTCTGTTTAAACATTAATAAAGTATTTTGTTCCTATAATTGTTTTACATTAGTTCTCTTTATTTAATTACATTAAAAATTTATGCTTTGATTTATATTTCATAAATTTATTTAAAAACAATTAAAATGAGTTTAATGGATTCTGTTTATCAACATTGTATTGCATTATATTATATGTTATTATAATATTTATTAAATGTTTTATACATTAAAAAAATAAAAGATGTTTAATTAAAAATTTTTTATTTAAGAATTTATCCACATTTTCAGAGCGTATCACTTTGCAAATTTGTTACAATCGTTAATAAAAAATATTCTTTCACTTATTGCAATACACAACCAAAAACTTGTACTTGTTCCCACGTATTTCTCTTTTTTTTTTACCGTCCATAAAAAAAATGATAAAGGCAGATGTTACCTTTCCTATACAAAAATGATTCGAAAAACGAGTGGAAACAACTTCTTTTTTTATGTCGATGATTATATATCTGGAAAACATTAAAGGCAAATACTTTTTTCATGTTGATTAGTTATTTTCTCTTGTGGCATATTTCAATTTACCGATGTACGAAGCTTCTATGGTAAGCTGAAAAAATAAGCATTTTTATATGATTTAATGATTAAATTTTTACAAAAAATTTAAAATGTTCTATCTTAGACCATTTCTTTTGAGTATTATTTTGGGAGATTCATTGCATTTAAAACATACAACTCTTGTATTTATCATATTACAGTGACCTCTCACTTATGCGCGATGTTCAGAGTATTTACTTTTTTGTAACACTGTTTTAAAACAGTAAAATTTGATTTATAAATTCTGCAATTAAATAAGGAGAAAATAACTTTAAAAAGAAACTGGTGACGAAAAAGAATTACCGTGTATCGCGTGTAAGTGAGAGGTCACCGTATTTATGCTTGAGGATATACTTAGCATTCATTGTTGAATTATTAGTTGTTTTTTGTCTGACAGTAAACTTATCCGGTGAGAAACGTTGTTAAATGAAGAGAAATTTTATCGAATAGCATGAAATCTAGTAATTAGACTTTATGCGGAAAAAAAACAGAAACAAATAGTGGTTAAGAAGGAAAATAAATATTTGTTGCTTTTATATTCTATTAACTCAGCATTTAAGAAGTTAGTGTTTATGTCGTCACTATCATGTCAAACTATCGAATGTGTAAAAAAATTTCATTACTTTTAAAAATAGGCCGATTGTCACCGCTAAATTTTAATAGCATTCTTCACCAGGGTTGCCAGTTTGGCAACCTCTTTCAAACAGAAATTCCGAATTCATACCAGAAATTTGAAACACAAATTTTTACAATTTTCAATGACAGACATTTCATGATTACTTAAAGTTTAAAAAAAAATCTCTCAAAATTTCCGGTATGAATTCGGTATCTCTGAATAAATTTTAAGAACAAACTGGCAATACAAAACTTTTATTAGTATTTTTACTACACGAAGAATTCTAGTAAAATTTAGTGGTGATAATCGGCCCATTTTTAAAAGTAATGAAAAATGCTTTTTTTCAAATTCGATAGTTTAGCATGGTAGCGACGATATATTGGAAAATGAAAACTCTTCTATTTTAGCGTTATCTCAAAAGTAAACCGTTTTGATACCCATAACAATATGGGAATTGAAATTCGGAATATACACACTTAGAAGCTATAAAAGGGGCGTTAAAGAATATGAACATCATCGTATAAATCGGAATTCACGAAACCCCTACAATAAAAAAATTCCAATAAATGAAATAAATTTGAATTAAAAGAAATATAAAACATGTTCAGAAATTACGTTACTGTGATTTGAAATACATTAGGAATTTTTAGTCTAATCTTTTAATGAATTACATTATTATAAATTAAATTTTTCGGAATGCTAAATTTGTTAAGAATTATCGAAATTTAGCAAAAGTTTTTAATCTTCCAGAGTTGCCAAGTCTCCGGATTTTTGCACACCAGTAATTTTCTAGAGAAAATGTTGTTCTATTAAATCGAAAAATGCTCTGATTAAATAAAACAACATTCTCTGTACAAAATTACTGGTATCTAAAAAGCCAGAGACTTGGCAGGTCTGATCTTCTATTTCCCATCATTAGATTGATAATATTTCCTTTTAGCCTGATGGAATAAAAATATAGTAAAATAAAAACATTTATTTCTTTGTTTTTTTTTTCTTTTATGCTGTAGCATATTTATTACTATTTTGTATTGTGTATTTATTACATTACTATCAGTTTTAATTTTATTTTTAATGGATATTTTTAAACATCATGCTAAAACAGGATCGGTAAAACATGCGATTTTTATGTTGATCAGAAATTAAATTTAATATATATATATGCATATATATAACACAGAAATCGCACATCGTTCTTCGTAAACATGTTAAGTTTTACACCAAAAAGAGCTTTACTGCCTATCATAAAACATTTCCCAACTGTCAAAATTGTATTAATTCTATCATGACATGAAAACATCCTTCGCTTAATGTAAGACAAAACTTTTAACATATGGTAGGAAATCTGCTCCGAAAGGCAGAAAAGATTTAAAATAGATGCAAATGCCAATCAATATAATAAGAAATACTAATCAACATAATGTTTAAATAAAAAGGAAATTCTACTAGTGCTTTACATAATTCTACAGACGTTGGTTTCGAGTATTTTCGAATAAATTGTTTTGTCATCTGTCACAAAGTATTTGTCAACTTTCGAAATCTTATTAAAAGTAATATGACATGAAAACATCATTCGCTTAAATTAAAAACAAAAACGGAAAATCATACTTCAAGCGTAGATTATGAAGCACGTTCTAACACATTCAGAAAACTGCAACGGATAGATTAAATAAGGTGACAGAAGATATGTGAAAGATGATACGCAACATGCCCTCAAAGAGACTTTTACGCCTTTAAACCTTATACAACCAACCATTTTAATGTTGAAAACGATTATTGTAGATGAAATTTGAAGCTGTATATAGAAAAAAGAATGCGCATGGAGCATTTTGAAAAATGCGTATGGAGCATTTTGAAGAATGTGCATGGAGCATTTTGAAGAATGCGTATGGAGCATTTTGTAGAATGCGGATGGAGTATTTTGAAGAATGCTAATTATTAGGAATACACAATATGTTTAGCTTGATTGTCTCAAGAACCTTTAAAAATTTACTAACTGATATCTAATAATATTGTAAATATTTGCTGTGATTTTCAAAAAAAAAAAAAAAAAAAAAAAAAAAAAAAAACAGTAAATAAATGGTTGATTTTAATGGTCCACTGTACCTTCAATCCAAAATTTCCGTGTTTAAATAAGGCAACGATTTCCATTTGGAAATACTGGTATCCAAAATTTTAAAAGGAAACTGAATTGTAATCACCTTGCTGAAGTTAATTTTTATCTTTCCGTAAAAAATATTTTTGCCATCTGTCATAATTTTTTAATTTCGAAATCTCATTAATTATATAACAAAAAAAATATCATTCGCTTAAGAAAAATAAAAACTTCAACCATAAAACATTGGAAAAACTGGATACCATATATCCTGCGAAAGAATGTAAAAATGAATGTAAATAACTGGATATAATAAGAAACACTAATCACCATGATATCAAAATGTAATGAAAATTGCATGAGACATTCTTCATATTTTTACATAAAATGGTTTCTTTCTAAAAATGAAATTAAAAAACAAGCATATATATTAAATATTTAATGTTGTTTCCCTTTCAACTCCGACGAGGGTGGATATACATTTAACATTATTATTTCGTGTGCCCTGGAGTATTATTCACGAAAACGTCCTAGATTACCATTTTCATTATATATAAATTTTTAAATTTTAATAATGAAGGTCTTTTATATTCATGCATAATCTGTAATTAAAGTTTTTTTAAATGATTCTACAAATATAAATTCTAAAATTCTCGTTAAAATGCAAATACTAAAATAAGAAATTTTCTCTGAAGTGATTATCTTTATTTAACATATTTCCAGGAGAAAATGTAATAATGAATAATGTTTAAATTATATTAAAATATTAAATATTAAACTATGAATAAAATCGTAGATTTTATCTGTACGCTTCAGCATTTCACATGCTCAATATATGGGACTGCCACTGACGACTATTTTTATATTCCATTAGCACCACCATTTTTAAAAAATACCTTTTGTACTACATTTCTCTAGCGCTTGATGTCATAGATCTCTTAAGATGTGATATACAATTACTCAGATACTGGGGGTTGTAGTTATCTGTAACAGGGTATCCCATTGAAGCAATATACTGTTTCGCTGTTGTAGTACAAGTGAAAGATTTTCGTATTGAGAAAGTGGTGCGATATAGAATTAAAAAAATAGTCGCCAGTTTCAAGCCTGAGTATGTGTTATCATGGTTGTCGCAGACTATTTTTTTATTCTAATCCTAACACTTAAAAAAAAAAGAAATTAGATTTTTATTTTTACAACAATTGCAATAGATGTGTACCACTTAAAGAATGTAATGCAATATTCCATTGTGTAGTTGTTTCAATATATTACAAAACGTGGTACAAATAGAGCATGAAAAAAGTTGTCTGTGGAAACAACATGAATCATTACACAGGATGAATTAACCTTCCTACCCTGAATGGGTCGAATCGACCCACTTCTATAATTTATTTAATTCGATTGGAGCCAGATTTATTTTCATAAAGTAAGTTAAATAAACGCTACAGAAAACTACGTTAAATAAATATGTTAAATGATTTTCAAAAACAAATTCTGGT
This sequence comes from Maratus michaelseni, assembly GCA_963931845.1. NCBI lineage: Eukaryota > Metazoa > Arthropoda > Arachnida > Araneae > Salticidae > Maratus > Maratus michaelseni. The sequence goes on from OZ007598.1 coordinate 81,389,566, forward strand.
GTGAAATGTTTTATCAACGTTTAGTAAAATTTCAACAGGGTACGAAGGTTAAAGTTATTTCGTTTGAAAATAAATATACAGGTTTCGTCAAAAGTCCTTGACACATTTTAAAATAAAATTAAAAATAATTGCATTTGGCGTAGAAGAATACGGTTTGGAAATGTTTCTCGTGATTGCAAGTTTTCTAATCATATTCAAACAATTTCGTTCCGAAAAGTTTCCATATTTTCCAAATTCTCCGTACTCCATTAATTCCCATACCTTGAAAAAAAAATCATCAAAAAATCAAAATAAGCGTTTACAAACCGTTATTTTAGTTCAGTAAATTGAATAAAGACATAATTCCAAATCCAATGACTCTTTCCGTTTTTCTGTGCGAATATTGGGCGAGTAAAATGTAGGAGGTTCTCTGTTTTGTTTGGACTGCACTGTAATGTAATATTTCACTGTGTAGACATACCTGCCAATTTTCAACTAAACTTCCGTACAGTGTGAGTTAATCTGATTCATGTTAAAGACGTTTTCTACCAGAAAATACATTTGGAAAAATAATATATATTAAGTATCATGTTCTTATGTGGAACCTATTTGAATGTACTTCTTAAAAAAAATTCTGCTTTTAATCATGTTTAACCTCGGTTAAATTAACCTACATTGTACGAAAGATTAGTGCGATGTTGGCAGGTATGTGTAGATTGCAACTCAGTGTCATTTTAATGTGGTTCAAGTTATAAAAAGCGCATGCATTAAAATGGTGCAGTAGACTTTACAAACGAAATAGTCTTTGACTGTTTTATTAACGCTTTTTTCTAAGTGTGAATGTATAACGAAACATATGCGCCATGTTTGGAGCTAACTTTTTCTATAAATAAAACTTCCGATCATGAGACGCATTTTCGCCCAAACTGCGCACTCGTACGCCAATAACATTTTTTATTGAATTTCAAAATGTATCAAGGTCTTTTTGATCACCCTGTACATTAATATATTTTAAACTTAAATAGTTTTCTTAGAAGGATATAGATTCTGAAATTGAGAAAGCAAACAAAAGCGAGAAGTTTTATGAAGCATGGGACCGATTAATCTTTTTAAAAGCGAGCACAGAAACAGAGGGAGTCATCAAAGAGTAACAAGGGGCACAAATTTCATCCGTCCAAGTTTTTCAAATATCTAAATAACTAGGCCACAAGCCTGAAAAATGCCTAATTTGAATTCTAAAGCAGCGAACGATGTATTACCAATGTTCAATTCAGACACTTTTCTCCTGGGGGGGGGGTGAATTACAGTGTTCCGGGAGGGGGGGATTCCACTGTCAGAGAGCTCATTCTGTTCTAAACAAACATATTTCCGAACGAACCTCCGGAACAGGTACCCGCTGCCTTGAACACCATATAACACGCATGCTGCGAACGATCTGCAAAAAAAAAAATTATTTCCGCTTTCCACCATTAGGGGCGCCAGATCTATTTATACATTTAACAATTAGCGTGATGTTTAAATGAGGGGGGTAGAGTGACAGTGGAGTAAGTCAAAAATTTTGAAAATTGAGATAATCATATTTTTACTGAACGTATATTAATTAATTTATGTTCAATGTGCCAGTCAAATAAGTCATAGTTCACTTAGGGAGTCACTAGAGAGCAAAACAAGTTGAACCACTCAATGCAACTGCAATACAACAAGTTTCACAAAACCCTTTATTTCTCAAATCACTAAATTATGACTTACTCCACTGTCATTCTAACCCCTTCAAATTACGACCGAACTCCCCCAACCCTCAAATTTTGATCAATGACTTTTAACATTAACAAAAATCGGTAACTTTTGAAATAGAAACAAAATGGCTCGTTTTTTGGTTTGACTGCGCACTTTATTTTCTTTATTTTTCAGAAAGAAGATAGAGTATAAGTAGAAAGTAGTAGTCTTATCTATTGGCATGCGGATAATCATATTTTCATTGAACGTATATTAATTAATTTTTGTTCAATGTCATAGTTCACTTAAGTCAGTAAGTCATAGTTCACTTAGGGAGTCGCTAGAGGGCAAAACAAGTTGAACCACTCAATGCAACTGTAATACAACAAGTTTCACAAAACCCTTTATTTCTCAAATCACTAAATTTTGAATTACTCCACTGTCATTCTAACCCCTTCAAATTACGACCGAACTCCCCCAACCCTCAAATTTTGATCAATAACTTTTAACATTAACAAAAATCGGTAACTTTTGAAATAGAAACAAAATGGCTCGTTTTTTGGTTTGACTGCGCACTTTATTTTCTTTATTTTTCAGAAAGAAGCTAGAGTATAAGTAGAAAGTAGTAGTCTTATCTATTGGCATGCGGATAATCATATTTTCATTGAACGTATATTAATTAATTTCTGTTCAATGTCATAGTTCACTTAAGTCAGTAAGTCATAGTTCACTTAGGGAGTCGCTAGAGGGCAAAACAAGTTGAACCACTCAATGCAACTGTAATACAACAAGTTTCACAAAACCCTTTATTTCTCAAATCACTAAATTTTGAATTACTCCACTGTCATTCTAACCCCTTCAAATTACGACCGAACTCCCCCAACCCTCAAATTTTGATCAATAACTTTTAACATTAACAAAAATCGGTAACTTTTGAAATAGAAACAAAATGGCTCGTTTTTTGGTTTGACTGCGCACTTTATTTTCTTTATTTTTCAGAAAGAAGCTAGAGTATAAGTAGAAAGTAGTAGTCTTATCTATTGGCATGCGGATAATCATATTTTCATTGAACGTATATTAATTAATTTCTGTTCAATGTCATAGTTCACTTAAGTCAGTAAGTCATAGTTCACTTAGGGAGTTGCTAGAGGGCAAAACAAGTTGAACCACTCAATGCAACTGTAATACAACAAGTTTCACAAAACCCTTTATTTCTCAAATCACTAAATTTTGAATTACTCCACTGTCATTCTAACCCCTTCAAATTACGACCGAACTCCCCCAACCCTCAAATTTTGATCAATAACTTTTAACATTAACAAAAATCGGTAACTTTTGAAATAGAAACAAAATGGCTCGTTTTTTGGTTTGACTGCGCACTTTATTTTCTTTATTTTTCAGAAAGAAGCTAGAGTATAAGTAGAAAGTAGTAGTCTTATCTATTGGCATTCTGCGAATACGGAAGTATCCAAATTCGTATTCTCTGTAATGGTATTAGATTTATTTCCCTTTTTTTATATAAAATCTAAAACCAAATTACATCAATTTGGAAGTTACGAAAAATGTAAAGTCTAATTTGGCTAACTATCATTTGACATTTGACGGAGATTGCTTTGAGACCTATAAGCTACGAGGCGGTTGTCTCAAATGATCCATATTTTTTATTCACCGGAATACATACAGGACTTTGACAAATTACATAAATCTTCTTCTTGGGGACGGGATAGACACAAGGAAGTAAACAGCACTGAAGACACACACACAATGACATCCATGCCTTTCCGAGATTCGAACCACGAGCCCTCACAGTGGCTGCGTCGCCTTCGCTACCAACCACACTGCCGGACCGGCGGCTAACTATCAGTTCGCACTTTAAAAACAAACAAACAAACAAACAAAAAACACGTGGTCATTACGTATGTGAGAAGTAACACTTCTAAAAGTTAATCAATAATCACAAATGTGTCCGTTAGTAACGGTGACGTCATAACGATGCGGAAAACATTGAGGTTAAAATGCATAAGTTACAACAATGGAGCTAATGCTTCAACTAATAATTCGAACAATCGCAATGTTATCTGTATGGGGAAATTGAAAATTTTTGCCCGACATTTCGGGACGACATTTTGATTCCGGATTACTTTAGATGCCTCGAGCGTGTTTTAATACGCCTGTATCTAAAATTTGATGATTCTCGTTTCTAAACTGTTTATTTGCATAGAAAGACAGACAGATAGACTTAATTTTTATATATTAGATTTCATAAATTTCATTTAATGAATTGTGTTTGTTAGCATTACATTGCAATATGTTATGCATTATTTTATTATTTAATTTTGTAGAGATTGAAAAATACAAGTTTTTTATCTAACATTTTTCTATTAAAAAAATAGCCATGTATACATTGCCTGCGTCGTTAAAAAAATATTTTGCAAAATTCAATAAAAGGACATTTCCTATTAAAAACCGCTTATCGTAGTTCGTAAAAGCAATTGATACTTTATTCCATTTAATTCTCGATTATTGAAAAAATATTCTTAAAGTATGATGTTACTTCTCCTGTTTTATCCAATCGATCTGATAAATTTATTGGTAACACCCCTTTTCTACGCTGATGATTACATGTCTTGAAGATATATATGAAAAGCAAATAATTTTACAGATTACTTATTTTTTTTCTTTAACAATATTCTTTATTCTCGTGCTTAGGACTTTTCTTTGAGGTGAAGAAGCATAAAAAAGTAGTTTAGGTAATGTTTCTAAAACATTTAAAAATTATAGAATCTTTTACTAAACGAACAAAAAAAATAAAGATAAAATAATTAAAATAAGATTGCATTAAAAAAAATTCTTTGTTCGTCTGCATGTAATAATATGGATCATTTTTTCTAAACAGCGAAATTCTTGTTCTAGCTTCAAATATAATGAATAAACTTCTAAAAAAAGGAACAGTATGCTAGAATACTTTAATCACATGTTTATATGTTTCTATAACGAGATAAAATATATTATTTATAAATAAAAACCACCTAAATTTTTTTTTATGTTGTGAGAAATTCCCTATATCTCACTCGAAACCCCTATTTTGAAGCCTAAATCCAGGTATAGGGAAGTCCCATGTATAGGAAAATCCCATGTATTATAGATTTTCTGCAAATTTTATATTAACTCCACTAATCGGCCGGTAATATCAAAACTTTCGTTTCTTCATACCAATCTTCCATCTTGAAGGTTTGGAGACAGCAGGAATAATTTAAGCACTCAGGGCAAAACGTTTCCTCTCACCGTCTGTTCCTACAAGGAGAGTGGGGTCCCAAAGCGAAAGTGAAATCAGTGTGACACGTGAAGAAACTTTCCTTCTCCAATAATAACAGACTTTATAAGTGACCTCATCTTCCAAGACTTCTATTGACTAGAGGAATCTGCAAAATTCTAGCTGATAATCAAGAGATATATGAAAAGGAAAAAGGGCAGAGTCAGGCAATTAGTTCAGTTAGAGACCTGAGATAGGAGTTAGTCAATCTTATCCTAAAACGGAGCCGTACAGTTCCAGGTGAAGATAATTAGGCGGTTGTCTTTAACCTCCGACGGAAGAACCTGTCTTGGTTAATGTTTCAAGACTGAGATATACCAGCAAGACATCCTTCCGTACTAAGTGTTGACAGTTTCCAATACAGTAAGGACGGCAAATATATTTATTCCCGTCCTCTTTTCGAGAAATTTATCATCTTAGACTGTGTTTAGCAAGGGCGCTGTTAGCGAGGACTCATTACTCCCGATCCCTTTTAAAGTGGACGCTGCATTTGTTTTACGTCGTAAACAACGGATCTTGAAAATAATTGGACTATTCTGTTTGATCACAAGTTACAAGAACCCAATTATTTAGTTATTGTTCTGACATATCATTTAATCCAGAAATATGTTTTTTTTTCATAATTTGATGTTTTGAATTTAATAATTTTATTTTGGTGGTATATGGGAGCGGTCCATTTAAAGGATATCGCTGCTCCTTCTTATTTATAACATCTGGACCCATCACAATGTGATAAATATCATTCCCCTGTGTACCCCTGCCTCCACTTTAGAAGAAAGTTGGTTCTTAAAAGTTGACTATTCAAATATATTTGCGATAAATTTGTTGTTTAAATTATTAAAAACTAACATATAATACTAAAAATTGAAAAAGTAAAGCTTTTTCATTGTGTGAATTTTTCTGAAAATATAATAATAAATTTCCTTCTGTTTTTTGTCATTCCCCTGTCATAGAATAAAAATAATGATTCTAATATCTGACAACAGTCATTTTACCTCAGAATTCCACCTGTGAACAGTATCATAATCATAGAAGCTATCTCGAATTGTTATTTTTTGTAGAAATGAGCCTGGACAAGTAGAGCTTAGAGATTTCCAGTTATATCTTAATAAGTATTTTTATTGACTGTCATTATCCTGTCTTTTTTATTTACCTTAATTTTGCAATGAAAGCTGAATCAGCGATTAAGCCTTATTTGTATTGAGGTTTTAAAGTTACCTTTAGGTGGAATTCACTTTTGTGTATATAGTTATGATAGTAGACAGTCTAATGTTATTTTTCGTCATTTCCCAGTTGTCATTCCCCTGTCATTTCCCTTGTTATTTCTCTGTCTAAGTGCCATTATTCACCTGTCTCTTTTTGCAATTGCTCTGCATACTTGCTATTTAAAATTTTGTTTTGGTGGGATTAACATTGTAAAAGATTTTTGCTGACAATATTTTAATACTTAGAGACACTTTCTAAATACATTAGAGCCTAATTTTAAAAGGAAAAAAAATATTTTAAAAAATATATCGTGCTCAAACATTACTGTTAAAGGAAAATGGCCCATATACATTTTCAGTTTCAGCAAGATTAATTTTCTTGTGAAGTTTCTTCGTTAAAACATTGCTGACAGGAGACGGGAATTCACATCTTTTGGACGTGAGAAATTTCGTCCACTAGCAGTACTTTTGCATTTTATATGGTATTTCTAAATAACATACACAAAATTCGTATTTTTACAATTAGAGTACTATGCATATAAATATTTGGATTAGAAGCAATATAATTAATTTATAAAACATTCATTTATATTATGAACACGAACAGAGAAAATCCTTTTGTTAAATAATGTAATATGCATTACAATGCCCATAGGTGGGGCTACTCACCATGGAGTTTAACGGAATGTTCATGATAGTCTATTTAACAATACTTAGAATAATTGCCTTTAGTTTTATAAGGAAATAACTAATTATCGTTAAAGTAAAGTTGTTCGGAAAGTTCCTTCAGTTTGAAAAAAAATAATTCGTACTAGAAAATTCTGCCGGTCAATTAATTATTATACATTAACTATTGGAATTAATGTATAATAGTTAAATAACAGAATTTTCCGGTACGAACCAATTTTCCCAAACGGAAAGAACTTTCCAAACAATCCTATCTATGTTTAAAGAGGTTGCCTTAAGTGGTATCACTTTAATATTAACAAAATTAATATTTTCTTCAATATTCTTTCCGGTGTAACTTAAATTATTTATTTTTTCTAATTTAATATGATTTATAATATTACTTTAACCCGTTGGGGACGAGCGACACGTATACGTGACGCATAAGATGCTCAGAATCCTTCATTATTCCCACCAGTTAATTTTTATTGTAATCTTTGCCTTATTTAATCGTAGCATATTTGCGATTCAATTAGGCGCAAATTTTTGTTTTGAAAAACCGGTGATAAAAGATTAAAAATTCTGTAACGGACGCTCGTCGCGAAGGGGTTACTTCTGCTTCAAAAGCTACCACATTCTTACCTTGTTCATGTAATTTCTTTCTTCTCCTACAGGCCGTCTACCGCCACCTTTACATAGAAGCAATTTTTTTCAGTATAAATAAGATTTTCTAAGATTGAAAAAGCATGTATGACTTTATTCATCCGTGCATCTTTCTTAAGAATCGTTTTTTGCTTTCTCTAAACACAATGTTTTGTTATTTGTCACAAAATATGTTTCATCTTTCAAAATCTCATTGATTCCGATTTGATATGAAAACATTCGTCAAATTAAAAAAAATACATAACTTTAATATTTTTGTACCATATCTGCTACAAAAGAGATTGATAATGAATGAATAACATTGAATGTTATAAGAAACACCCATAAGCATGTTATTTTAATATAAAAGAATTTAGATGATGCATCGTGTTTAATTGTACAGTAGGTATAGGTGTTTCACATAGGACCCCTAACTTTGAAAATAAATAAGTTGGAAACGGTGATAGATAGAAGCATGAAACCAGTGCTATATGTTTATTAAAAAAAAACGTAAGAATCTCATACAGAAACCTCAAAATTTTAGTTAAAAGTAGCACCGATAGATGGCTCTGCAGACAGCATTACGGATCCCTATAAAGAGAGCTCAGGCACCTAGAATGAAGATTTAGCTATTGAAACGTGATCGTTATTAGCGCATAGTCAAAAAAATTCTGAAAGTGACACTGAAGGACATTGTTTACCGCAACAATCCTTTAACGTTTGACGAGCTGGAGGAGGCTATCTGTCAAGCTTGTGCGCTGATTTGCGGTGGCATACAACCGAGAATCACTGAAAATTATCATTCTTCGTTTGAGACATGTGTGTTATGTGAAAGGTATGTGAATCGCTTTTGATGGGATACAGCCTACTTATGTTTATGCCACCTGCAGCGGCATCTATCGGCACAATTTGTTACTAAAATTTTGAGGTTTCTGTATCAGATTTTTACGGGTTTTGTAATAAACATACCATTGATTTCAACCTTCTATCTATCACCGTTTTCAAGTTATTTATTTTTAAAGATAGGGGTCCTTCGTGAAACACCCTGTAGTTTCATGCTCTCCCTAATAAATAGTTCTGTCATGTGTCATTAAATGTTTGTCAACTTAGGAAATCATCTTAATAGTATTATGATATGAAAACAACATTCACTAAATATAAAAAGCAATAAAAACTTAGTACTTTATCTGCTATTAACAGAATATATATTACATAGTTACTGTTGGCATAATGAAATGAAAAATTAAAAAATATAGAAGTTTTTAATTGTTCTGCCTTTAAAGATATGCCTATCGCTCTAATCTGATTTTATAATTTGTATATTTTTTAAAATAAGCTCTTAAGCATAGATTTAAATTAATATTTTATATCTCATTAAAAAGAAGCAATTTTTTATATTCCTTCTAGATAAATTTTTGAAAAATCTAAGAAGCTTTTTATTTATTCGTGCCTCATCCTTAATAACATTTTTTTAAAACAAAATGTTTTTAAATGCTGAAATCTTATTAATTCTGATTATTCATGAAAACATGTTTCGCATAAAAAAGTACATGTATTTAAAATCCTCGTACCATATACGAATTAAAAGAGAAAAAAGAGCTAAAAGGAATGACAATGTGTGATGTGTGAATAAAAAATAATAATCAGCATATTATTTTAATGTGCGGTATACAAAAGATAAATTGTAGCTTTCGATAATGAAAAGTGTTTTGATATCTGCCATAAACATCTTGTCAACTTTCAAAATCTCATTAATACAGAATGCATACAATTCCACAACAGTTTTTAACAGAATGTTTCACCTTTTTTTCATCGCGGAAAAATGTGGTGACTACGAATTATGCGATAGAAATGAGGGGGTTAGAATGACAGTGGAGTAAGTCAAAAATCTGAAAAATCTAGATAACCTTATTTTTACTGAACGTGTATTAATTTATGTTAAGGGTGACAGTCAAATAATTGATATTTCACTCAGGGAGTCGCTAGAAGTCAAAGCAAGTTGCACCACTTAATGCAGCGTCAATCCGACAAATTTCACAAAAACCATTTCTCAAATTACTAAATATTGACTTACTCCACTGTCATTCTAACTCCCTCAAATATTAAATAGAAATTTTCTAAGATGAAATAGTGGTAGCAGACTCCTTGGAGAGTACGCGATTTGTAACAGTAAAACTATATAAAAACATCATTAGCTTTAGAAAAGGTTTAAAAAAATCAAAAACTTGGTACTACTTGGTCAAAAACTTGGTACATATGCTGCAAAAGACAAAAGTTCTATTAAATTCATATGACTTATTATAATATGAAACTCTAATCCCCATAACATTTAAATGTTGTTGAAATTGATAGTGTAACATAGAGTGTAACATAATTTTACATAAAGTGGTTTCTTTGTAAAAATGAAACACAGAAAATATGCATATATAATAAATATTTAATATCATTTCTTTTTAGGTGTGTTCGTAATTATATAAATATGTAGCACCTCTTGCCGTCGTCTGGTCTGTTCGTCTGTCCGTCTGTCCGCATATAACAACGCAAAAACTACCCAAACAAATGGATTGAAATTTAAGATATATTATCTTTGCAGAATTTTCTCGATACATATTAAATTTTATGAAAATAGAATCAAAACTTTAGAAGATATTAATAAAAATATTTATTAAGAAATTTGAATTTAAAAAAATCGTTGCTTTCTAGTTACAGGAGCTTCCGAGGTTTAATCGTCAAGCGACCGATATTCTTATTTTATTACAGAAATTAATCTGCAGACGATCTAATTCATTTCACAGAATTAAAAATCATCAAGATCTGAATATTTATGTAACTAACTATAGTACGAACGCATCTCATTTGTCATGTTTGGCGTACAATTTCCAACTTGTTTAAAACAGACGATGAATGAAAGACTGATAACATCATTGTTTTATGTCACCTACATGCAGCGATTCTCAGTTTTTTCTCCATTGTTCCTCCCCAACCAAGAATAAGTTACAATGTCGTCTCCCTCACCCTCGAGTGTATACATTTAGGTGTTCAGTGCTTGATAATGAATAATTAATCTTTTTGTGTCTTGCAAATGAAGGATACTGTTAAGCAGTGTTGTAAATGGACTACTTTTAAACAAAAATTCAGATTGCTTGTAACGCACCACTTTTTTGAAATGGTATAGTTCGCCTTGTTTTCGCCTTATTTTATCTGTCATTAAATAAGGTGAATTTTACTTTCTCAATAAAGTGGTGGAAATCAAGAAAACTGAATTAAAAAAAAAAAAAGAAGTCACAGGCAACACTGCTGTTAGGGAATCATTGAACATACAGTGCATCTCATAAATATAAAGACACAGATGATTTTGAAATTACATTTTATTAATTTAGCATAAGTAATTAAATTTTATACCTCACATTAAGAACAATGAAATGTATCTGTTATCGGGGTTTAAATTTAAATAAAATAATTTCGACTCGAATAATACAAAAAATAAAAAATTACGCTGTCTCATAAGCATAAATACAAATTGGAAACTGCTTCATATGCAAATGTTTTCCGAATGCGCGCGTACAGAATTAATGCGCACGCGCAGAAATACGCTTTAAGTTACCCAAACGAGCAAAGTTGTGTGACTTCTTTCAATTGCAAAGATGCCGCGGAACCTTGCAATTTCTAAAGATGATATTTGCAAAATACGTGGATATAAAGCTATTGGATTAAAAATATCTCAAATTTGTAAAAAAAAAAAAAAAAAAACTGGGAAAAGCACAGATGCAGTTAAAAAAGTTTTATCAAAAACTTACAATTTAAATTCCAGAAAACGATCTGGCAGATCGATAAAGACTAGTGAAAGACTTAATTGCAAGATCATGCGACTTGCATCGTCGCAAAAAATGTCTCTTGACAGGTTTCTCTACAAGGTGATGGTATGGTCCCAAATGACACAGTCTATCGTCTTATAAAAGAAAGCAAAAATATTGTGTGCCGGCAAATGTGCAGATTTCCTTTACAGAAAAAAGAACACAAAGAATGGAGTCTTCTCTGGGGTAAAGGTCATATGCATTGGGAGAACTAATGTATGCAAGTCATTTTCTCAGATGAAAAGAGATTTAACTTGGATAGCCCAGATGGTTGGAATTCCTACTGGCACGATTTAAGACGTGATCCTCGAACCCTGTTCATTAGGCAGAAGGGGGAGGTTCTGTGATGGTTTGGGGTGCCTTCTCTTTTAATGGAAATGCAGATATTGCTTTTCTGGAGGGTAAACAGACATCTAAAGAGTATATAGAAGTTCATGATAGTTACTTGTTGCCAATTGCAGAAACTCTTGGTGGTCGGAATTATTAAAATGGATCTATTATTGGACGATAATTCAAAAGTATGTAAAATATCTTTATATTTATGAGACATCAAATTTGCTTTCATATATCAATTTTCGAGCAGAAATTATTTAATTCTAATTAAATTTACTACAGATAGTTTTTTTAGTACATGCTTTTTATTATATGCATAAGGATATTTTTATATTCTGAATAATTAAAATATTATTTCAAAAATATAAGTATATTTATATTTATGAGACGCACTGTATTAAAGCAGACCTCTGAATACAAGGTCTATGAGCTGACAGAAAAATAGCAGCTATCGTAGGCGGATTGTTTCAGCCTTTGGACTGTCCCTTAAATTTGTATACCAGTATCTTCTAAATGTATTCGTCGCCTTAATTTTCAGCTATGAAATAGGGCGAAGTAAACTTTTTGAAATTATTGGTATTAAAATTCCAGGGACTGTACAAACGCTGAAATAAATCCATCTACGAAAGTCACCATTTTTCTGTTAGCGCGTAGGCCTTTATTCAAAGTTCTGTGATATTAAGCTAAAATATAACTGTATTGACTAAATATAAAAAAATACTTCCCTACAGCGTGTTTTATGTGTACTTTCTTGTACACATAAAATATATAATATCTCAACAGTGGTTCTTTTCGGATTTTTTTTCTTTTTAATATGGTTATACTAATATATATTGAATAATGTTTTAAAATTTTGAAAAACTGTAAGCATGAACAAGCAACCTGAGATTGTTTAACACTGTACAAACAACGATATGTGGTTGTAACCGATTATCCAAATTAAGGCGATTTCGGTGATCCTTTGTTTCTTTAAATTCATTATGTCCTTGCTTATCCCTTGAAGGGCGATGGAAAATTATATATCAAACATAATTTTAACACGTTGAGTGTCTCGCGTAATTTTAAGGAAATCCCCGTCAGGTCACGCACTCTGCTCAGAGCCTGTTTACCGACAGGGTAAACTTCCATTAGTAAATTTAAATAAAAGTTTTCAACTTATTTAAACTCCATATTCATGCAAAATTTCTCTAAAGAACAAGGCAAACAATTTCTATTTTCTTTTACCGGTGGAAATTTTCTCCGCCGGTAATCAGGCCATGGCGCTGATTAGAAGCCAGGTCTGCCACTGGCGACTATTTTTATATGTTATGAATAAAATGCGACACAATCTGGTAGAGCATTGGCCAGAAAAATGACTAAACAAGTTTCCACATTTTGTGATACATGCGAACGACGAGCGTTTTTATGTTTACCGTGTTTCAATAAAATCCATTAAATTTTTTTGATAAGAAATATATAAATGCATCAATGATACAATCCTGTAATAAATAAAAATTAAGTAAATTGTAGATAAATTTTCAGTATTTACTAAAAACGATGGATTTTTTTAGTTTTATATCATACTTTACGCTGTCAGTCACCGGTGACTGACGTGGCCTAAACGGAACGTTCAGTGTCCGTCACCGATGACTGACGTGGCACTCAACGTGTTAATCCCCAAAAGCCATAATGAACCCGAAATTTTGGAATACACTTTTGTTTTTTTAATGCCATTAAAGAAAGCTTTTCCTTTCTTTAAATAAATTTGTTCGTAATACTGGTGTCATTCAATCATTTCAACATTTAAGGCACTTCTCTTCCTTTGTACTCCTTCTGCACTTTGCTCATGAAAGGATTAACGTCAATGTATCTGTTTATCGGTATTTTATTTTTCTGGTGACTGTTAATATATTAGGTACAGTTTTAAAACACAAAGTCATCACTTGCTCTTCTATTTGCATTTTTTTCTCAAAATTAACTGAAATATTTTTGAAGTCTATTGCACCTTAAAACTAGTTAACTTATCTGAAGGCTCAATTTTTCTCCTATTGTCTGATTTAGAATGACTAACAAAAATGCCATCGGTTCGAGTTTTTCTTGCAATTATTACGTGCCTTGCGTGCCTCCCAACGGAGGTGTGAAATCATCGGTTAAGAATCGCTACAGATCAGAAAAGTTTTCAGGGAAAATAATAATGTTTTATTATCTAAAAATTCGCCTTATTTAATCGCGCGATTAAATAAGGCAAAATTTTCGATAAGAAAATACTGGTACTTTCTGAAAAATTCTTTAATTGATGGCGACCTTTCAGAGTATTATTCACAAAAGACGTCCTGGAGTACCTTTTCTATTATTTATAAAATTGTAAATATTCATAATTTTGTTCTTTTATTTTTGTACATAATCTTAAATTGAAAATTTCTTAAACGGTTCTATCTTGATAATATGAAAAAATTGTTGTTGATCCATTCCATGCTGATGGCACAAAAACGCATCATTTTTTTTACCCCCTCTCTCTCTCTCTCTCTCTCTCTCTCTTCTTTGTTATGAAAATAAATAATTGGATCAACAACAATATTTGTTTTTAAAAACTAGATTTTTATTTGATAGCCAGTCGCAATATTTCATATATAAGAAAACTATGAAATTATAGTATTGTAACTCTTTTTTAAAAATGCAACGTCACTGTACATTCTTACCCAAACAGTAAAAGATATCTGATTAGCCTGGCTATCCCAATTGTCAGCAGAAGGTTAGTGATCGCCCTGCGCATTGTTATTGTATTAATTCAATCATCTTTTTTCAGTAGTACATGTAGTTTACAAGTAGTTACAGCCCGATATCGGCATTAATCAAAGGATTTGACTAGATATATGAGTTCCACAAATATTATCGGAGCGACATACAGCGATGAATTTCTCAAAATTTTTCTCCCAAATAAACTTGTCCTGCAGTGACATTATCATATGACAAAATTCCACCTATCTACAAGACTTTATCTCATCGTTCCTAAATTCTTTTTCGACATTTCAAGGACCGATCACTTTTAAATGGACAATTGAAGACTGTACCAAAAAAGGAAATGCGTTTGAAGAAATATCTTTTCTTGAGAATAAATTGCAGAATCTCAGTTGCTGAAAGAAACCTTATACTGTTAAAAATTTACAAATATCACACCAAGTAGTGTAAGAATATCTAACAATTTGTAGGAGTTTTTTTTAATTACGAATAATTATACTTTTATAAATAGAACATAATAAATTATACTGATATATTTTAAATAAGCGGTTCGAAATGATGTGATACCAATGTTTGTTCCGTCTAAAATGTGGGTTCCTCCGATGCAAGTTAAGCACGTTCCGAACCAGAAGTTTTTTTTTTAGGAAATGAAATGAAATAGGTTATACGCAGAGTGGTTTAATGAGATCAATCATCTTGCAATTAAATATTTAATGTTACATCGAAAATTTTCTCAATAGAAGCGTGTTTAACCTCAAGGCCAAATGGTCCGCTCTTTGAATACCGGTATTTTCTTAGAAAAATTTTATTTTTAGATTTTTCTTGCAAATTTTGCAGAAACTACCTTCGGAAGTAATTTTTTGCGGAAATGTTGTAGAAATATGATACGATGAAATTTTCTGTTAAAAAATATTGGTATTCAGGTGACGGATCATTTAGGAGCTCTGTAAACCTGGATCAGATTAACCCACATTTTACGAACATTTAGTTGGAGGTTAATAAGTATGGGATTAGAGTTAGTTCGGATACTGCCGGCATTTCAAAAATTGCATCAAGTTTCTTTTTAAAATGGTAACACTTACTTGTAATGTTTTATTTGAGTTCCTTCGATAAAATCAAATCTAAAAAGTTGGTACAATTTTTCAAGTGTAGGCGACTCTAAACTTTAACACTTTCCGGCACAGTAGTCCCACTACGGGCACACCTAATTTTAATTCCAAACTTGCATTCGACACCAAGAATATTTAATAAAATTTTGTTTCTATAACGAAAGCTTAAAATAAGGAGTTATTATTTTCTAAAAAAGTCGTTTGTAAATTCCGGTGTCAGTCAGTAATATCTCATTTTACGAATAAAATTTGCCTGTGCCGGAAAGGGATAATCTATGCATAGCATTTAATAGTAGATCTTATTACGAGTTAGTGTCAGTAATTTGTAATCTGATTTGCGACAGAAAGATTGAGGAGGATATCCTTTTTTTTCCATCGTTGTGCATTGTATTTAAGAAGTACAGGAATCCACAATATGACAATATAATATCAGATTAAATAACATATGCTTTATTTCCATAATATACTTTTAATCATAATATATATATACATGCATGCCATAACAAGTGAGAAGGGTAAAGGAAAAACAAAAGTAAAAGCACAACGCGTTCACATATTTGTCCAGGAACGAATATCACGTATATGTTAAAAAGAATCATAAGACGGTCTCGATTTCGGAGATTTCCGTGTAACTCGGCTTCCAGTTTGCGAAGGAATCTCGTGACGTCATTGGAACGGTAGTAGGTGATACTTCGTTCGTAGTGACGTGGTTCTTCGTCAGATCTCTTGTTTGGTTGATGGGTGCGGTTGGACTATTTTGCCTGAAAAATAGAAACAAATTACTAAATTTTAATGTGTTACAAACTAATCATGTACTGGGTTTGTTAGGAAAGTTCTTTCCGTTTTAAAAAGTTCGTTCGTACTGGAAAATTCTGTCATTTAATTATTAGATATTATTTCCCGATAGCTAATGTCTAATAATTGACGAGCAGAATTTTCCAGTACGAATAAGATTTTCCAAACGGAAGAAACTTTCCGAACAATCCAATAAGTTCTTGTGCAGGGCTCAAGGCCTGATTACCGCTGGGCTAAATTTCCACCAATAAGTTTTAATACCAATTATCTCTTTATTTAATTGCTTTGTCATGCTAAGTTTCTGTCATGAGTAAAGAGGAAAAAATATTCTTTTTTACTGGTAGAAGTTTGTCTCGCTAATAATCAGGCCCTGCCAGGGCTCCCAAATGGTCCGTTTTCTGAATACACTTTTTATAAACAAAATAACTCTTTTTAGGTTTTATTACAAATTTTGTAGAAGATGACTCCGAAGATTTTTTCTATTGCAAATATTTTAGGAACCCATCGCACAAAATGTTCTTCCGAAATGCAAGTATTTAAAAAACAGACCATTTGGGAGCCCTGTTGTCTTAAACTACTTTCGTTAATCTGCTAATGCAGAACTACCCATTAAGGAAAAAACACTAAAAATGACAATACTTTGGTTCTGTCTCGAATAAGCTCAATAGACGTTGCATACTTTTGTGTATGTAGCTGATATTCCAGAAAATATTATTTAATATTTTGGGAAAAGTTAAATTATTCCTGGAAAACATCACAAATGTATTGGTGGGTCCTTTAAATTTTGAACACAGTCGTTGTATTTCCATTTGTTTTAAAGTCATAGAAATTAGAAATAAGTCCGTATGGAATTGCTGATAAATTAGTTAATAATTAAATACACCTTGAAAATACGCTTCTGACTTTTATTTATTTGTTTGTTAACGTCGATTTTTTTTTGGAAGATTTTGTTTAGAAAAAGAAATATACAGGTTATTTTCGTAATAAAAAAATATTGTATATTTTTTTGTAAATTTTAACATTTTGTATCAGTTATTTTGTGTACATATTAAATTTAAACTATCGCGTTGGATTATTTCGTATATTAATAGCAATTTTAAAAAATATATTACTCCATGATCATTTAAAATCTACTTATTTTAACCACACATTTCACTCGAAATGTTATAATATTAAGCCGAAATTAGATATTTTTTAAATCATAGAAAAATGTAGGTATGATAATATAAACTGTGCATAAATTAATTTCTGTTCTATCACAATGAGAAAAAGATAGCCATCAACTTTCAAAAAGTACAATCTTTAGTGTGGAATTTGATTGAGAAAAAAAAGAATTTTAATGATTTTTCTTCACATCCTACATACAATTTTATGCTGAGATATCACAAAATTCATAAAAGAAGTTCAAAAACTTTTACTAAAAATGTCTATTCATAAAGTACTTTATCCTTTCAAAGTTTTAAACAGAATTGCTTCGTATGTATAGGATTATCAGAATATCAACTAGAAAGTTTATGATTGTTTTATGCTTTTAATTTTAGCGCAATTGTGATGATTGTCATAATAGTGGGGTGGGTGCAATGTTTCGAACACTATATCAGTTACAGCGTATATGGAGAATAAAATCTTAACCTTAGCATAAATTAAACAATTTTATAAACGGAAAATATATATCAAAATGGGGAAAAGGCTTCATGAAGAGATGAATCCCCTATCTAATGAAAAGCTGTAGACTGAATCTGCCAATTGTATTGTATTAATTTAATAGGCATGATGTTTTTAATGAAACCCTTTATTTTCCCTTTATTGCACTTTTTTAATAATTTGCATATTATTAAATATCTCTCCCAACAGGTTTGAAATTAAACAACCAGAATGATGTGTGTCTGAATTATTGCATATAAATATGAATTTACTGTTTCTATGTCTGTATCTATGTATGTTCCCACGTATGTTTTTCTTTTGACTTAGTTATTGAAAAAAATTCGCATTTTTATTAGTTTAGAAATTATGAAAGCGGTGACTGCTTATTAATGGATCTTGCAGTAACTAATAAAACTATTATGTTGAAACGTGCTGAATGCATAAACGAACTTTAAACCAATGCATATTTTGTGTAAATAATATTCTAATATGTAAACAAGAATTGTCGTATTGAAATAATCCTAGAACTCCTTGAATCAATTTTTGGTATGTTAAATTGTTCTGTAAATAATTAGTATATTCCCTTTGTACAAATATTATAATATGTTTGTGTGTATCTGATGTTTTTCTAGTACTTATTTAGTTGTATCTAGTGTGAAAATAATCTGTTCAAATAATAAAAAAAATCTTGGGTCAAAAAATTAAAAGATATTTTAAGACAAATATTTTCTGAAAATTAACATTCTTTTCTCGAAAAGTTGATATGCAATCCAGAAAACAGGAGATACAATTGGTCTTACGTACCACATATCTAAACTGTATAACATGTGACTATAATTTCAAAAAATCTATTCTATTAGCCAGGTGCATAAATATAGAGTAGAAGGAACTTCATAATAATAGTGCTAAAGACGGTTCGCGGTTTTGAACAAACATGGTGGCCGACGTTGAACCATGGACAGAAAGTGCCACCTAGTGGTCAACGTTCATTGATGATTGTTCAAAGATGATTGGTAGGAGCAGTCGAACCGAGTACATCCATGCTACATCAGCGCCTCTATTTCAAACATGTTTCGAGACCAGTTTTTCACCTTCAAAGCCTATTTTGAAGAAGGTCCTTCTTCTCTATATTCATGGCCAAGTGTAAGAGCAGATGTGCAATAACAGTGCTTTTAATAAGAGTAATAGTTCTTACTATACTTTTGTAACCCATGTTGCACGCGGTGTTTTAAGAAATTCTGCCACTTTGCAAGTTTGTTTGTTTAGTCTGCAGAAAAAGAAAGAATGGAAGAGAGTTACGCTGAAAATTTAAATAAATAGTTTGAACAGCTTTATATTAAACTCATTTATTTAGATACGGAAATATTTTCAGAGCTATTAAGGTTTTAGAAATTTTAAAATCTATGCTGGGGTACATTTATATTTTGTTGAGAAACCCTGTGTTCGTTGGACAATTAAAATCATATCGACATTAGCGAATGGTTAGTATTTATGAAGAATACACTGTAAAAACAAAATTCGGCAAAAACATAAACTATCAGCAAAGTTACCATAGTTTCATAGTTTTCGTAGTTTTTCCATAAAACTCTTGTTTTGGCAATTTCTCGGTTTTTCCAATGGAACCTTTCCTTTTTCTTTCAAATGGAAATTTTCCGTTACTCAAGACGTATAATATAGGTATATTTGTAACGCAATTGATCACGCGGGCGATATTCAATTACCTTGTTTTCTTCAAGATTTGATACTTCTTGTACTTTGTATATTATGTTAGATAGCCACATCCAATGGGGTGGTTATAGGTCTTTTAATTATTTCTTTTGTTTGCTCATTAATTAACATTTTCAGTACATGATTTCAGCCTGTTTTAATTTTCTTTAAAGTTCTATATATTTTAATATAAATAACATGTAAATGCATAGATATTAATATAGAGATATATTTAATAATATTTTGAACTTTTAACAAGAACAAAATATTAGTAACACAATATTTTTAAAGAATACGTTTTTACTACTGTACTTAAATGTAGTAAATAAAATTGTTTTTTAAAAGTCTGAATGTAAAAAAATAAAATAAAAGCATGAGGCGCTAATAGTGTAAATTTGAATTTTAACTAAATCTTAATACATTTAAAATTTAAAGATAATTTAATAATTTCTTTCTTAACACTTTGTTCACCAGCAATTTAATATGAAAAATCTGGGTTTTGAAACTATACAAGCATTAAATAGAAAATTTCTATTTAAAAAATGTGTTAAAACAGTACGAACCCTGTTAGTATGATATCATAGCTTCTTATCAAAGTTATACTGCTAACAGGGCTTTAGATTAAAATTAATTGCTTTTGATTATAAACATCGTTTTTTAATTGTTCCCACAAGCAAATAGAAACTTTTGATTGCATTAGTATGAATCATAATAATTTTAACACATTGTCTATCATTAAATTAAAAATTATTTCACTACAAAGTTAAATTCAACTGTTAACATTTTAAAAGTAAAACTTTTACCCACATTATTTAATTATTATATGAAGTGTATGATGTTGTGTATTCTTTACACTTTGATTACATTTGTTTAGAAATATTGCTCATTTTACTTATAATTGATAGACAATTTTTAAATTTAAAATTATACAAATTAAGATCTTAATAATTAATAAAACTAAATTATCACAATATTACTTTTCATTTTAATAAATACGTTTTTGAAAGAAATAATAATAAATTTCATTTTATTTCTATTGTAGGAAAATTTATTATTTAAATTTACATATCTTAAACTGTTTAAATTTAATACTCAATTAAATTAACACATCCTTAATTTTTTTTAAATATTACTAAATGAAGTATACTTTACGATTTTTATCTTAATTGCCGATAAATGGCATCATGGGAATGTATGTTATTTGCAATCATGGGAATGTGTGTTATTAACCCCTTGGGGACGACCAACACGTAAACGTGCCGCATAAGATGGTCAGAATCCTCAATTATTCCCATCAGTTACTTTTTATTGTAAGCTTTGCCTTATTTAATGAAACCATTTCTGCGATTCAATTAGGGGAAAATTTCTGTTTTGAAAAACCGGTGGTAAAAAACTAAAAATTCTGTAAAGGACGCTCGTCTCGAAGGGGTTCAATAAATAAATAATTATTATTTGGTATTTCTGGTATGAATTCGGAGTTTCCGAATGAAAAATAAGGTCACACTGTCAATCCTGTCAAGCGAACGACCGAAACTGCAGTGGTCTGTAAAAACGCAAGTGAGCCCTACCACATATAAAATGCCAAAAGATCACATCAATGCTGTCACCAAAAAGTAACAACCAATAAAAAAAAAACGAATTAAAAAAATTACACTTAACAAATTCAGGGCTCCAAATGATCCACCAACTGAATACCAATATTGTTTAATAGTAAGTTTCATGGTAGGTTTCTACAACATTTCCGCAATAATTTACCTCCGAAAGTGGTTTCTGCAAAATTTACTCGAAAAATCTAGAAATAAATTTTTTCTAAGAAAATACCGGCGCACCAAAAGTGGACCATCTGGGAACCTTGAAAATTGTATTAAGATCTTAAATTCCCTGGTAGCAACATCATGCCGAAAATAACGAAACGGCTACGCTAAGGGAAAAGTACATAAACTAGACTAAAAAGCTCGAAGCATCCTGGTGTAAAAAACAGTGCTTTCGATTCATCATTAGATGCCTTATAATTATTGATAAATCTTTTCTTCCATATTTACTTTATTTGTAAGCAATGCCTGTTCCATTTCTTGGAGATTATGCAGTAGCCATTTAATTCTTATATCACTTATCAAAGGGTAATTATAATTGGGTAACGTAACAGATCTGTTTCAAAAACTTTCAAGTATAACAGTATTAATAGAAGTTTATTTCATCACATATTTAACATGTTTCTCATGGATCCATTATACTGAATACTACAATTATGGAATAATCATTTTTGTATTATTTAATAGCAGAATTTCTGTCATTAAATTAAGTGAATTCAGCAAAAGTAGTATGCAAATTGAAGGACCTTGGGGGAACGCAGTTTAACTGCTTATTCGATACAGGAACGAAAAATCATGTATCAGGTATAGATTATTAAACACTTTCCAACATTAACCGAATATTATTATGGAAATTCATTTTTATTTTTAGAATAAAATGAGATATCTAATTAAGCATTTTAAAAAACACATAAATCAGTAAAAATCAATTTCCATTAATTACTGTCCATATCCATTAATTTCTGCAAATTCTTTCCGGTAAACATGTGTGTGACCTACAGAATATATGTACACCACCTAATACACTCAAAATGGGATAAGTTTAAAAATACATACAACAGAAATTGTCGATCATAGTCAGTCGTGCAACCGAATTCTTTTGTGCGCCTCTGTAAATGAACGATAAAGGCTATTAAAGTATTGAAAAAATTGGTGTGATACTACAAAATCATAAAAAACTTCTTAATAACACCAAAAAATAAGGAATGCGCTGGACCTTTTGAAAAAACTTTGTCTTTCATTGTCAAGCGCAAAGAAGACGTGCAACCACTTTGAATGCAAGAGCAAAACTGAAAGGAAACGGGAAGAAAATAGGGACAAGTTAAGGAAACAGCCAGTATGAAAGCAGAAGGCAATAGCCAATCACAGAAAAAAATTACTTAATGTACTTTACTTAATGTACTTTAATGTTTTTTTTCTCTGTTTTATTTTTTTCGATTTTCTTCATAATTTTCCTTCTTTTCTGCGTTCTAGGTAATTTTCTTCTGTGATTGGTTGTTGCTTTCTGGTTTCCTATTGGCGTCCCTTAAGTTATCCCTCTTTTGTGGGATGCACGCCTTCTTTGCACCTGACAAAGAAATACAAAGTTCTTTCGAAAAGCCTAGCGCATTTAGAGTTGCAAAAAATTGATTTATTCTCAAGTTTATTTCCAATAGATCCGGTTTATTCCCAAAAACCCAAGTTTATTCCCAAAATCCCCGGTTTATTCCGAAGTTTAAACAGGGTTTTTTCTAGTCTTTGCAACTCTAAACGCATTCCTTATTTTTTGGTGATATTAAAAAGTTTTTTTATTCTTTTATGATAAAAGCTATGCCTTCCATACACTTTAGAAAACATGTAGTAGTGCACTTCAGTGATTTTATTATATTTGAAGTATCATGGCATAA
The DNA here is from genome assembly GCA_963931845.1 of Maratus michaelseni. Classification (NCBI taxonomy): domain Eukaryota; kingdom Metazoa; phylum Arthropoda; class Arachnida; order Araneae; family Salticidae; genus Maratus; species Maratus michaelseni. Next base: position 81,412,725 of record OZ007598.1, read on the forward strand.
ATAAATGCATCGCAAAAGATTTTTCCACACAGATCATAATCTAACGGAATTATTGTGAGTTTCCCATGTAAACGAACTATAAATGGTACACAAATAATTTTCAATAATGGCAATTCGAGTATATTTACGAGAATTAGAACATGGACAGACAGACAAACTGAATTCATACACACTTTTTAACTAATTTGGAAAGTGTTAAAAAGGAATGGACTCCTCTCTGCTATCATTTGACAGTACAAAAAGGAAATTACACATTCTTGTACACTTGGATTATTTCCGCGAATGATAGAACTAACCAATTAATTTAATTTAGTTAAAATATTAATTTGGAAAAAGCCCCTGTAAATTATGTATATTTCAACAAAGTACTGTAAAATTCCTGAAACTAAATATTTTTTTAAAAACTTTATACTGAACATAACAATTACCATATTCAACCAACATTCTGTCTACTAAAAATCTTATTTAGCTAAGTTAACACTTTTCATATACTTGTAATTAATCAGACTACATATGTATAAGAAATTTCAGCGTTACTCGCAAGAAATTAAGAAGATTATTCTTCAAAGGCGGTTTTAAAATGAAAGGGGTATTTACACTACTCAATAACTGTCATTTTAATCTGCGATATTGTTAATAATTATGTGCATAAGCATAGCTCTTATTGAAACCGGGTATGTTTATTCTCTGAATCATGTATAAAGTTCTAGTAAAGCATTAATGAGAGCTTTTGTTAGACAAACTAGTATTATGAGTAAATAGATATAAATATGGATATGATTTGGACATTTTCGAATAAATGGACGGAGATGGAGAAATTTATTGAAATATGTGTATATCTGAAAATATAAATATGAGTATTTATTCAAAAATGCTCATAAGGAAATGCCAGCAAGTGTCAATTCTTGTCTCCCATAAGAATGAAAAATATTTATTAGGTGTATTGAGCAAAGTGTAATTATTGCAACTTTTTTAATACAAAGTACTACTTATTTATTGCTAGTTCAAAAGTTTTTACGATACAAGATTATTAGAATCATGTTAATTTGAAAATACTTGGTTCGAACTCTAAACAAGATATATTCACCCAGTATAATATTTTTTTATTATAAAAATGCCGTTAAATTATACTATCGAAATCGAAAGTTACTGATTGTTTTTTATACATCTGTAATACAATCATTGTAATACTTAATAACGGACGCTGTCAATATTACAGTCTACAATCTGACCATACCTTCCACAAAAACATATTCATGAATGTTTTTAGTCAAGAATTCAAAAATTACACATGTATATATAAATTACACATAAAAACTAAAATAAATGAAGAATCGTCGTTGAAATGCTCTATAACCACCACTACGAGGCCAGGGTTGCCAGTTTGGCCTTTTTTTAAAATTCAGAATTTCGAAATTCATACCGGAAATTTCGAAAGAAGAATTTTTACATAGAGATGTGAGAAAATGTCTCGCATTAAATAAAACAAAATTTATATCTGTTAATTTCTGATGTGAATTTAAAATTCTGAATTAAAAAAAAAGTGAGAACCTGGCAACCCTATACGAGGCGGTGGATTGGAATAGCCTAATTGATCAGTGTTGCCAGTAGGCTACTTTTTTAAAATTCAGATTGCTTGATTGGCACCACTTTTTTGAAATAGTATAAATTGTTTTCTTTTCCTTTTATTTAATTTGTCATTAAATTAGGCGAATTTTACTTTCTCAAAAATCTGGTGGCAAACAAGAAAATTGAATTAAAAAAAAGTAGCCCACTGGCAACACTGTAATTGATACAAGAATTAAAATGAAGCAATATATCCAAAGGCAATAGAAATCTCAGTGACTAAAGTTTCGGTTTGCGAAGAAAATTCGACTTTTTCTTTCTTCCACTCCGATGCCGAGAGTCAGTGTTTTGGCGAAAGCAACCCGAAACTATTATACTGGGGCCATCAAAAATCTTTCTTCTATATTATTTTAATATCATTAATTTAAACAACCCTGTTGTACACCGAAAATTACAAGGAACCGTGCACTTCTTAACTCGGAGTTACAGTTATCAGTGAATGAAAAAGGTATATTTCAACATCAGCCCCTTTTGGGTAATGATGAGCAGAATGAATTATTTTTATAAATTAAATGAATTATTCGGGGATGCGCAAAAGTATAAATGTCGAGTTTGGTAATTTTTTAATGAATTACTTGTATAAATTTGGTAAAGGAAAGAAGTTTCGGAACAGATGCATTACACTCACGCAGCGTTGTTTGGCGATTTTTTGGTTGGTGCGACTTTCATGTCCACGCCAAACTAATAACTAAATACAATTGCTAAGTTGCCATCAAAGGAAAAAATCCCCTAAATTTGGCGACTTTTTTTCCTTTTTATAACCGATTAAAAAAACTGTGCTGTTTAAAAATTTATGTTGAACAGTTCCGGAACAGTTGATGCCGGTTAAGGGGCTTCCTAGTTGCAGCAACTTTACGCCCAGTCTATTGTGAGTAGAATGTCTTGTAAAAGTGAGCCTCTGGGAATAGATAAGATTGCTTTAAATAGCAAATAAAAAAAAGAAGAGAAATTTAAAAAATGAAAGAAATAAATTTGGAAATATATAGAAAAGCAAAAGAGATTAAGGATAGAGTCAATAATAGGAAAGTAAAATGGTACAGCTGTAGTAAGTATAGTACTGAAAATTTAGGTTGATTACTTGATCGAATAATCAAGATGGATTTTTCTATAAGAATATATTGGTATATATAATTTTTTTTTACTGTATTTTTCCCTGACCACTAGCCACCCTGTCATAGCCTAAGTTTCTTATTTTGCTTAGAATTAAATTAAAACCCACAGATTACAAAACCTCTCTGCATTTCTTTACAAAATGTCTGGGCCAGTTTGATTAGAAATATTCTAAGGTTGGCAATAATGCTTTTGTTTTGCAAAACGTCTGATGGTAATTGACTAGAAAAAAAAACGAAGGTGGGCAAGTATGCTTTTACGCTTGCCCTAATGATTCAATCGAATGACAACATCATTCAATATCTTCATCACTACTATTGGGTATTCAAATTAAAAATCAGACGAATATATATATATATATATATATATATATTAATTAAAAACTTTAAATATAGAATTTGGTTTTTTTTCTATCCAAGAAAAACTGAGATACCGCTATAACGTTTATCACAAGAATATAGCAATAGCAGCGGGTTTGTTAAATGGGCTATGTCAACATAGAATCAACATAATTTTTACAAGACGCGTACAGGTTTACCACAATGTTTTACTACTAGTTTTTTGCTTTATTTAATCGCCGAAAAGTATCACGGATTCAACGATTAAACGAGGTGTTCACGAATTCTTAAATCCATATTTTAAATATATATACATATTTTTTAAATAGTCGAACCAGACTCCTTCGAAATTCTAAACAGCGTACGTACTGTTTACGTTTTAAATAAATGGCCTACATAATAAATTAACTAAAATTTCATAGAATTCGAGAATTCGAAATTACATAGAATTCGAGTTGTAGGTATCAGGTAAACATTAAAAACATAACACAGCAACGCCACCTGTTAAGCAAGATGCACCTTAATCCTATCCGTATCATCAGCGTATGTCAATGTCTAACTGAATACCAATCTTGGTGAAAATCAATCCCATAAATCCTGAGAAATTACTATTATTTAAATTATAAAAAATACAGCTCAGCAGCATCACTTGTTGGGCTATATACACTGGAACCTACTCAGTATCTACTTACATCAAAGTATCAATGAATATACAGTTCAATCAAATTACATCCCATAGATTCTCAGATATAGTTATGACAGAAACCGTACATAATACGGCATAGCAGCGTCACCTGTTGAGAGATATACACCCAAACGTAATCAACACCAGGTCATGTGAAAAGCCTAATATTGAGTTGTTCGGAATGTTCCTTCCATTTGGGAAAACCAATTTGTACTGGAAAAGGCTGTCAATTAATTATTAGACATTAGATATCGTAATTAATGTCTAATAGTCAAATGATAGAATTTTCCCAAACGAACTTCCAGAACAACTTAATAGAATATACAGTTCTGTGATATTTTGTGCATTGGTACTTGAATTGAAGCGCCCACAAAAGTTTTGTAACACACATAATAACATATAGACAGCCACACCTTCAGGTATTTTCGAAAAAACATCAAATCATGTTTAAAACATCCCAAAATCTATAAATCCCTGAAAAAACGGAAGCAGAAAATTTTCGTGATTCTAGTAATTTATTCTTATATTTATACAAGAATGTAATAAAAGATAATTTATAACTATATGATTAAACATCAGCTTTAATTTTTCACAATTCAGCACATTTTTCTCGGAAGCCATGTTCTAAATGAAAAGCTTGTTCTCTAAGTTAACTAACTGTTACTCTGTACTATAATTTATTAATATAAGTATGTATACTAAAGCACGTATACTAACAGGGTGGCTAGTGGTCAGGGAAAAATACAGTAAAAAAGTGATAAACACTAGTATATTCTTATGGAAAAATTCATGTTGATTATGTGATCGAATAACCAACATGAATTTTTACATAAGAATATACTGGCGTTTATCACTTGTTTTGACTATTTTTCCCTACTCTGACTAAGCTTTATACTAAAAATGGATGTTCATTAACAGAATCACGTTTAAAATGTCAGTAAAGTATCTGAAAACAGACGTAAACTGCGATCTTATTAAAAAGGAGTACATTTCATTGAAAAAGAATCAATTTATTTTTTGAATATTTGCCGAATAAATTGAACAAGATGAGTAATTATATTTATTCATTTGTATATAGATGCATGCTCCAACTCATGCGCAACTCATACGATTAATGCTAATTAAATAGCATTATGAAATAATACAAAAATATTCTTACTGCTCGCTTTTATTTTCTTGTAAATGAAAGCGTGAGGTGTATTTTAAATATCAAGAGATATTAGTGGAAACAAATACTTATTATTTTTTATAATATTTTTGTTAAAATTTGCATTTTCATGATTTTTTATGCATATGAATTTTGCATATGAATTTGTATATGAATTTTTGCATATGAATTTTTTTGAATACATTCATGAAATAATACATACACATTTGAATACATACATACACATGTGAATACATACATACACATTTGAATACACATACATTTGAATACATACATACAATATGAATACATTTGCATATGAATTTTCAACATCATTTTTCTGCTCATTAACATTCCAGAATCTGAACGGCATATTGTGTACTAGATAAACAATAATCCATCCGTTGGTTTAATACATTGATAGGTGGTGGCACATTATTTATACAAATAATCTGGAACTGCAAAATTACGCTCAGAATAGAATAAAATTTGCTTTGTAATGTACGTGTAGAAAATAATTTATTTATTTTCAAATCATCTTGCTCGTAAATTTTACTGACAAAAAACCATTTTAGCAAAAGGAGTCCTTTGCTTCAGAAAGGGGTAAGGTTAAACAAAGTGTATTTGGAAGCCGTTTCTTACAACGAATTGCGTAAACACTTCATTAAATAATCGTCATTTTTATACTGAAAGTTGTAAATAATTATAAGTATATTAACTATTTTATCGCAACTTTGAATATATATATTCACTGAGCTTAAAAAAAAAGCACGAGTAATAAAGAGTAAGTACAAAAGACTCTTTATTGGAATGGTGGTAACATCAAGTTAAATGGTTATAAATTAATATTTAAACATTTTCAAAGATAAGAAATATATTTAAAATTATATTCCCAATGTTTATGTATTTTGTATAAAAAATTGTAAGTATATAATAGGGAATCCTTTATTATCGCCGATCAATAGCCTATTTTTAAAGAATAATACAATAGTTTTAGAAGAATAGTGCATTGCATCATATAAAAACTTATTTACTTGAGAAAAGTTATTTTTTAAAAAGTGACGAAATTAAAAATTTGTATACGATATTTGTACCCAATAAGTTATATTTAGAGTAAGTTTCTCCGTGCTGTAAAAATCCATTCTTCTATCACCAAAACTTATCGACCATTCAGACTTCGAATTTTATGAATATTTGATGTTTTCTAGCAATCAAACTTGAAAACGCTATTACTAAAAAACAACAATAATAATTAAGTCTTTGATTTGAATTATGCATATTTCAGTACATATCTATACTTTATACATCATAAAAGTTGTTTAATGTTCCTTCACATAAGTAGATAACTTTAATTTAAGGCAATAATGTTTATTTTTTATGTCAAGAAAGAATATAACACTCAAAATAGTGAATGTGCTTAAACATTTTTTATTAAACATTGTATTATAATAATTATATGTAGCGATATTGATTATTTTATGATAAGCTGTAAAACAGCTCTGTTTTACACTGAATTCAAGTAAGACTCGTGAGCCATAGGCGCCCGTCCACTACTGGACATTACTGGCGAAAACTACGTCTGTCAAGTCGAAGTTCAAGTAACGGACCACGGTACTATATAGCCCGCAACGAAGGATGCTGCCTTCCTAGGTTTAGTATCTCTAACTGTGCCGCATGAGATCTGATCTTCCCGCCGGGAGGCATACCGACCACTCGTCGAAACCTCTCTCATACTGGAGTGAACGATACGCTCTTTCTTATGGCCCTACTTGTCTCTAAAAGACTTCACAATATATAACAAAACAGAACTTACAAAGTATGATCAGGAAGGTGTCCACATGAGAGCGTACTTTAATTACATTTTATAACATGTTAGACTATTTAATAAATGTGAATATATATGAAAATTATTTACAATACAGAAGGTAGTTCGCTCTTTATGGAAATGATTTCCACAATTACTTTTTGAACATATATGCCATATTTTTTGCAATAATTTTACTGTACTGTATAGTCCTGACTCTTGATTATAACTCTGGATGGAAATTTTCATCATAGTCGATTTTTCTCTTAGTACAATCATATAAATTTTCTCCCGAACCTCTTGGAAAACATTCCAAAGTATTTTGAAAGTTCGTGAATTCATTTAAATAAGCCAAATGCAGAAAAAGTCCATTGAGGTGGTGGATTGGGTTCGTCAGGGGATTTTACGTGTATTTCTTCAATTGGGACACAATTTATTTCCGTTTGGGATTCTTTCTTTCCTAAATATCACCTGTTGAGTTATGAAAAAGTAGGTGGGAGGACTTTGTTCATATGAATTTTCATATAAATCTGGAATTTCTTTTTAACCATTTGACAGTCTTGCAAAAGGGCAAATCTATAATATTTTTTTCTCTTCAATGCTTATATTGCAATGCCATCTGGAGCTTAGAGGAGGTATTAACAGGGTCTTGTCAGAGAGAGGGTTAAAACGTAATATTTTACTGATAATAAAGCTTTACTGCTTTTACTTTTAAATGCTTTATTACATTTTTTGGCTTTAATTTAATTTTATAACAACACCCAGCAGCAATCATAAATCTTTTTGGAAACTTTTCTTTACATTTACCAACCCATTTCTTTTTTTTTTCTTTGAAAAAAATTGCTCCTTTTTTGATACACTCACTTAAATAAAGCCATGTTTCATCCAGTGTTATGATAAATTTTATGTATCACCACCTATGTGTTTGTTAAAGCGAATTTAATAAAGCTGTGTCAACAACACATTGGAAGTTTTCCAAGTGGTGTGGAGAAAATTGATATGATTGCACTAAGAGAAAAATAGAATATGATGGAAATTTCGATCCAGAGTTATAATCAAGAGTTACGGCTATACAATAGAGTAAAATTGTTGCAAAGAATATACCATATATGTTCATAAATTAATTGTGAAAATACTATCCATAAAGTGCGAACGACCTTCTGTATTTACAATCTCTCAAAATCTTCATCAATAATTACCAAACGAACATCCATGTCACCGGAAGCCTTAATGACTCCATAAAACAACATGCAAGTAGCAGGAGAGGAGTTGCCGTTAATGTTACTCCCACAAGTGGGATTCCATTTCTGTCAGAAGGGCAGCGAGGCACTTACCTTCTCATGTTCGAGGTCTAAGAAATAGCTCCGAACTGAGGCCGAGGAAAACCTGGGGCAATACCGCTCCCTAAAGGAGTATTGTGGATACGAAAACAGTACTATTTTCTGTAAATTGATCTCATTTCATCTGCCGCAATTCCAATTTCATTTTTTACAGTAATGTTTTCGAAATTTCTGGTATTGAAGTCAACGGAATTTTAAAAATTGCTATTTGCATCAGTGCATTTCGGCGTTACTTTTTAAGTTGCATTACTTTTTAAGATGTATTCAAGTAAATATGGAGGCATTTCTGTTAAATTTCCATAACAGAGGATACAGGAAATAAATTACTTTTTTATCTTTGGCCATATTTTTCAATCTCCAACTAATCTTCCATAAAATGTGGGTCAATTTGAACCGGATTAACAATGTTTTGAACGAGAAAATTCATCTGATTTAGCGCTTGTAAGTTAATTTCATATTCCTATGTGGAACACATTTGAGTTCCTTTCTGAAAAGCATTTTGGGTTCTAAACGCTGCTTCACTTGGGTCAAATTCACTGGCGGATCTAGCTACCTAAATCTGGACATGCTAATTCCGAACAGTCTTATTTAATCGTAAAAACTTCTTAGAAAACTTCTTAGAAAAAAAATCGAAAAATTACGGGTGGGAAAGAGCATGCTTAGTTTGAAAAGGAGAATTTTATTCTGGTCAAATTAACCCATTTTAGGCCAAGCATAGCAATTTTATAAAATGAGGTATTATTTGCATTGAAATGTGCTTAAATTACATTCATTAAGACACCAAAAAAGTTTCGTGCATGAAAAATAATATTTTATTTAATTTGCCGTTACCATTATTAATTTATTATTAATAATTTACCATTAAATTTAAATAAAAAAATTAAGTTTTCTTATGGCATTTGTTTTATTTTTATTTTATTTACAGAACTTGCAACTTTACTCCATTATAAAAACATATGATTAATCTCAAGTGGAATAATAATACATTTTCAAAAAATCAAATTTGTCAATAACCGTTTCAAGTAAGAAACTAGCGTATTTTGAAAATTTCTCAACAAAATGTGATTACTTCAATTGAATTACTAATATTTTATAGATGTTTCTAGAACCCTTAAAAATAGCAGAAAAATAAAATTAGTGAAAAATATACGTCACAGTGTTAATAAAAATATATTTATTGAAATGGTGCGTTTACGCACCTTTGGCCGAAAATGGGTTAACCCTTTGGTTAGGGGTTTGGGACATATGTCGTCCCAGCGGCTATTTATTCCTTCTATCCACACCACTTTTTGAAAAACAAACTCTGCCATACACTTATAATAAGATACATTTAAGAGAAAGTTACCAGATAGAATTTCCTTTGTAAATTATGGTGCAGATGAACATACAAATAGTCGCCAGTCCTAGCCATAATTAAAAGGTTAACACACATTTTATGGAAGATTTGTGAGAGGATGGAAGTCATATATTTAGCCTCCGAGCGGAAAGACAGACCCGACTTTGTAAATATCGAACACAAGCGCCTACACCACGCCCCTTTCAATAGCTCTTATCACAAATGCACAAGAAATTCCATATTTAAAAAGAAATTATGGTTACTTGCTCTGTTGGTTTCCCCTATTCGATATTGCGTACACGCGATCGAACGATATTTCGTTATAGTTTCATATTATTATAATTATGTGATTTTATATATGCTTATATTTATAGCTTGCTATTTTTGTGCAAAATCAATACTTAAAATGCAGATGTTTTTTTTATTTTTACTGTAGTCTCGTATATACTTTCATAAATTTCATTTCATTATGATTTCATTAAGTTTAGGTTATCGGTAATATAGTTTAAAATAAAATATCCCGAGTTTTAATAAAAGTTTATAAAAGTTTAAATAAAAAATCCAGACAAATCCAGACCAATAAAAATCCCAGTAAAAATAAATCCAAAAAGAAAACAATAAACTTATTTTATTCAAAGATTTTAAATAAATAAATGATGATATTAACTGATTTTAATCCGGTTTTATATCAAACTGATTTCACTTGTACATGAATGATATTTGTAAGCCTTTTTCTTATTTATTATTTGTAAAAATTATGAAGAAAGAATATGCAACAGTCCATTCTAAAGGTGAAAGTAAACAATAATGACATCATATGAACATGCGCGCTGAGCTAGGAAATTTCTCGGTGCATTTCTGTTGCATTTTCCGTTGTGAGAGGCGCTCTGTAGACACATTTATGTTGAACAGCCTTGGTTGTCGGAGATCAGCCGACGTAAACTTTCATCTTCTTTATTCACAGCCACTAACTTTTATTTTTTTTTTGTCACTCTTAACAGAAAAATATCCCTTCTTTAATATGAGAATTTGTGTAATTAAATAAGGTGACGGTTTCCCTAAAAAATAGTGGTGTTCAAATTCAATTGCGTAATTTTTTGTCCAACCACGAATTGGTCATTTTTAAAAGACGATATTACGAGTGTATTGACAAACTGAGTTAAAAAATTTGAGTGGGAAGGGTTTAATCTATATTATAAAAGACTATTGTTAATGACACTAAAATATTTGAAACGACAAACGGAAATTGATATCAGTAATGCCTATTTTTTTTAATCTCACTTAACCATTTCGGCACCAAGCATAAAATCGCTAATGTTTTCTAAAATACTTGCATTAATTAAGGAAACTGTGAAATCTGAAGATGCATACCTCAATGTCTGGATGTAGTTCTCCAGCTTTTTAATCTTGATCCTCGCCATATCAAGCTCGTGCTTCGTTTTCCACAACTGCGTGTCGCACACTGGATCTTTGCAATGGTGATGTCTGATCAGGTCCTGAGCTTCGCGAACGGCTCCTCGAAAGCTCAAGGACTTGCCCATGCTCTACAGAAGGATACACTACAGATTAATACATAAAATTATACTGCAGTATTTTATACGAGTGTACAGATTTTGGTTTACCCTATTGGATATCATGTGACTTTACAGCATACGTCACTTTAGTACTATTTGCAGGGGTGTAAAAACTGGGCGCCAATGAGCATATTGTCACCACTAAATTTTATTAGCATTCTATGCCTAGATTTTGTTAGTATATTTTGCCTAAATGATATTAGTATTCTTATTAGGCAAAGAATGCTAAATATTTAGTGGTAACAATCAGCGCAGTGTTGCTTGTGGGCTACTTTTTTCAATTCAGTTTTCTTGATTGCCATCAGTATTTTGAGAAAGTAAAATTTACCTTATTAAATGACAGATTAAATAAGTCGAATCATACCAACCCAAAAATGTACCAATCAAGCAAGTGGCAACACTGCATTTAGTGCTCAGTTTTCGCACCCTTTACCATTTGTAAAAAATATACTTATTTTTTACTTGTTTCAATTGGCCTTCGTCACTTAAGTTGGCGGCTCAGGTCCAGAAAACAATTGCTAAAGGGATGCAACTTCCTTTTATTAAGCACTACAGGAGAGGCAGGCGGACTAGGAACCCATATTTTCCTCTGATAATTTTTATCCTTACCGCAAGAGGGGATTTACTACAGATATATTTCTCTCCCACTTATCGATCTGCACTAAAAACATTTCCTCAGAACTGATTTTGCGTGCAGAAATGTGGTATCGTAGCAGCAACAGAGAAGTATTTTTTTTAAGATTTCCATCCGGGCTATGGGGATGGCAATTTAAAAAAGCAGAAAAATAGGAAAATATGAAAATGTTCTCCAGACATATTTTTTGAAATATTAAATATTCAGAATTTTGAGATATTTTTGTTTTTATAAGTTCATTCAATCCACAGCAATAGCGGCTTCAAAATGAAATCAAAACGGATAATATGTAAACGACTTTCGGAAAATATTTTTTTGAAATAGCAAATAACCATATTTTTATGTAACATTTAATGAAAAATACAATATTTAACGGATTTTTTTTAAACGTAAATATTTAATGAAAAATATAATCAATACCATAAAAGTACCGACAACAGGGTCTTTTTTTTCCCACAGAAAATATTGTTTTTTAAATAGTACATTGTGATCTGTTTTATTATGAAAGGTACCCACAGTACCACGAAGGTATCGTCTAAATGTAGGTTTTTTTTGTGTTTTTATAATTCGATCCGTTCCCCGGCGATTGTGATTTTAAAATGCACAAAAAATTTAAAATGTGAAAAAGACCTTCGAAAATAATGTCTTCGAAATAGGAACTATTAATCTTTTTTAAATAAAAAGCTACCATCGGTATCGAAAAGGTACCGACTATTCACAGCTACCCTTATTATTGTTTTTCCTTCGGGCACCCAGTGCTCGCGATTTTAAAGTATTAAGAAAGGAATGTTTTACTTTCGTCTATGAACTATGTACTTAAAAAGCCAAACTGACCAAAGATTCTGGACATGCGCATAAGTGTTCATAACTCCGGTAAATAGAGGAAAATTGAAGCTCGCTCATCAGCGTTCGATGTATCTATCTCGGCTAATTGTAAAAAAAAAAAAAAGAAAAATCTTACTCCAGAAAAACCTTAGCAACACGACTTTTCTTCGTATATCCTTATCCAAATTTCCTGTGTGATCCAGTGAATCCAGACCTCCTGTGTGATAGAATTCCCTAGCCATTGCCAACAGACAGCCACCCACCCACACACAGAGACAAATATTTTCCTTTTATTAATACAGATAAATATTACTGACTTTTATAGATGCACTTACTTATTTATATCCATATATTAATGTTTTTTATTCAAAACTGTTAAATTATTTCCATTTAATCAGAAATTATACGTCCTAGTTTATATTTAAAAACTTCTTAGTAAAATATATACAAAGGTCATTGTATTTAATAGTAAAAACATCATACAACTATTTACCTTAATAATGTAGTGTTAAAAAGTACTGTATTACAAGGCTGGGTTAGAGCATAGACATGCAGGACACAACCCTCGTACTGAGATACTAATGTATACACAACCCTCGTACTAATGTTTTTGCGTAGTAATCGTTCCCTTTTATTTAAAGGCAGAGTTTATGCCATAAGGAAAAAAATCTATTCGGAAATAGTGGTAAACGAGTGTTCCGGTTCATTAAAGCACTTAATCGGGACCTTCTGCAGTAATCCTTGATTGCTCGACCACCGAAAACAGGGACGTCTTCTGAACATGCACCGTGTGCAAACAACTATCAGTAATTTCAAATGATACATTTAGGCTTACTTAAAATCATGATAAATAAAGAGAAAATTAATGTTCTTATTTACTGGTGGAGGTTGGCACGTGTTGCACGTGATCAGAATGCGGCCTTGGCCGAAACTCACCAAACTTATAAGAGTGAAGCATCCTCCGTCATCCTTTTTAGCAAGGTGCTTTCTGATGTACAAGAAGTAGGTGTGTTCGAGGATGAGCAGCAGGATTGTGAACATGACACCGCATCCGAGGAGAAGGAAGGCACTCATAAACTGGTTGATGTCCAAGGGGTTGCTCGCATTCCGTTTTTGGTTCTGTGGCTTGCATACTCCTTGCAGCCAGAAGCGCTGGAGGCGCTCGATGTCACCTGCAAAGGGAAATAATTTATTTATAGCAAAATATTAACATTCTATCTCACAGCCTAATGATGATATTCTAAAAAGATCCAGAAAATAACATAGTCAGGAAAACAAAGATCACAACTAGGCTCTATTTTGGCTACAAGAATTTACTAATAATAATATTCGCCTTTTTTAATCGCAGAAATTCTGCAATAAAATAAGAAGAAGACTATTATTCGGAAATACTGGTAGCCAAAATATAGTCTATATGAGACCTGTGAGATAACCAATCCTCTGTATGATTGAAACTGTCCTGTAGACAGTCAAAGATTAACCTCTGGATATCAAAATGTCACAGTTATGGACGGCTCGCAGAGGCAGAGCGTGATAACCGCAGTGGCAAATTTCCACCATTTTTTTATAATAAAAAAATTCTGTCTCAGAAGATTTAAGACAGAAATTATGCGTTTAAATAAAGCGAAAAATTCTCTACTATAACACAGGTGGAAGTTTGTACATGCCAAAATCGGTCCTGTACGGATTATTCTTTTATTGGATTTTTGGGGAATTTTAAGGTAAAGTGACACAGAAAGAAACTAAGGAAGAATGTATTTCATATCTATATCAGACACAAGAATCCATAGACCCTTCTTTGGAGAAGGCAATTGGGTAATTCGATCTACTTATACTCTGGATATCTGCAATAAAATGTTCCTGTAATTATTTTTAAATGATGCATAATAATATTTATGCTACTAACGAGATAACAGTTATAATAATATTTTTTGTAGATTATTATTAAAATATTTTCTTTCTTTGAAATAATAATGATAATGATAATAATAAAAATAATAGCAATAATGAGAAAAGGAAGAACTACATTTATCGGAAGATATTAAATTATTTTAATTCAGTATTTCAGAAGATGCAGCAGCAGATAATTTCCTGATTTATAAAACTGTGCGATATCCAAGGCTGTATAATTTAGAGAATTGAGAGTAAAAATTTATACCTTTAAACTTGTAATTATTTTTTGCTGTCTTTGAAGTTAATTAGAAGGGTATATTATCAATAGTCTTTAAATTATGGTAAATAATTATAATGAAATTATTATTTTAATACTAAATTATTATGTTTTGCAATTTGTAAATCATGTACGAATTATAAATCGTTCCTATAATTTATCATTTAAAAATAATTTTAATTTATACACAATTGATTTCGAAATAATTTTGTAGGTTCTATTTCCTAAACTTACTTATAGAATTATAAGAACAAATTACATAATTTGAGTGTGCATGCAGTTCTACAGAACTTATTCAATTGAATATTTTTTTCTTGTTTAATCACGGAAAATGTTACAAAATCTATGATAAAATAAGGCAATTACGCATTCTGCGATTTAAGTATTAAATGGCAACTTTTTAATCTAAAATAGCAGTGAAAAACTTCTTGGATGTTCCAAAAAATGTCGCACCTTGCATTAACGGATTGCAAATATTTAAACACCTTTTTTAAAAGACCACATTTTACAAAAGCTGTTTTCGTAAAGAGAACATTTATAGAGGCATACATAAACCCTTTTTCTATGTGAACGATTATTATATTGACTTCAAAGGTTTTTTAATAAATGCAAAATAAAATTTTATGTTATATGATTCAGACAACTCTTTTTTGTCCTCTTTCTTTTATTTTATAGTTAAAGAATAAAAAAAAACACATGAAGGAAAAACTTTAAAATTTACGTTTTACGCATAAAGTTATGAATCAAAGTTATAAAATCAAGAACATGAATTCGAATCTAAGGAAATATGGATTTGTAGACACATCGGTTGCTGAAAAAATAATGGCCGAATTTATTAGTGCTTGTTTCAGTTCCTACCAGTGCGTGTAGATCAATCCGATTACAGCACTAATCATATGTGTAACTAACTTCACACAATTTGTTTAATATATGACATCGTAGGTTAATCGTAGGAGCGTCTACTGTAATTATTAATCGTTTGAGAGAGTTCCAAAGATTATGTTGCCGAAGAAGAATTGCATAAGATTATAAAATACGAGTGCAATTCTGGTTGATATATGGCCCTAGCTTAACCCCTTGAAGGGCACCGGTATATTATATATACCACTTAATTTTAATCCCAAAATCCAACAGTGACACCAGAATTTTATAATCAAATTTTAAATTTATAAAGTACATGAGGAAAAGCTTTTACTTATTTTAAAATAAATTCTTTCGTGAATCCTGGTGTCAATCAATCATTTCAATATTTTAGCTACAAGAGTACTTTGCCCCTGAAGGGGTTAAGAAATGTAATCGAGCAATGGGGCATAAATGCAACATCACAACACACAATAAATCGCAGAAATCCACAAATTTATTTCGCAGTTTGTCGATTTTCACCCCACCGAGACAAGTCTTGAACAGATTTGCCAGTTTGGTCTTTTTTTAAATACAGAAATTCCTAAATCATGACGGAAATTCCGAAAGAAGTATTTTTATTTTATGTAATCACAAAATATCGGTCATTGAACAAAGCAACAAATATTATTCAGAATTTCTTGTATGTATTCAGAATTTCTAAATTAAAAATGAGTCCAAACTGGAAACTCTGGTCATCAAGATGAATGAGGTCGAGGGTAACAGTAAGTTATTCCGTAAGTCATTGCGCTCATGATATTTTGAGAACGTATATATGGATTGTTATGAAATTTGATATGGATAATAAGCACATATGTATTTTTAAATGATCTATTCTTAGGTCAAAATTATTTCACAATCCATATAAAATACTATTTTTGTAAAATAATTTAAAATTTAATATTTTTTAATTAATAAAAATAGTCCTAACTAAAAATCATATCACTGTAAATACTTAAAAGTAGATTTTTTAAACACACATGTGTGCTTATTAGCTATATCAAATTTTATAACAATCCATGTATACGTTCTCCAGATATTATACGCGCAATGACTTACGGAGTAAAACAAAAAAAAAATGAGTTAATTTTAATTTCAATAATGCACACATTATGTAAAAGGCTAGTCAGTTTCTGATGGTATTATATTTAAGAAAAAAAATATTTAGTCAATAGCCAAAAATTAATATTTATACAGAAAACGGTTTTGAAGATACACTAATTCAAACTTTGATTATTTTTGCTGATTTTCGTCGCATTAAAAAGGTACAGAAGCCGTTAAATGGTCAAAAGTTCAAACTTTTAAATTAAGTGTTTTTATGTTTATCCAAAATTCATCTATCGCAATATAGCATCAATATTCTAAATCGTCATTTTTATATTTAAAAGAAATATTACTTTTCTGTTGCAGGTGTGACATCTATCCCACAACACATGTAAAATCTCTTTTCTAGACATGATTCTGATGTTTCAGATAAATCGATGCTGCTATACTACGATAGATGAATTTTAGGTAAACATAAAAACACTTAATTTGACACTAATCATACAAACAACCCGTCATTTGACCTGTAGAAAATGAAAACACGTCGATTTGAAACTGAATTTATTTTCTTTATACAAGGCTGCCACTAGGGATTATTGTTTAATTCTACACCGCACCACTTTTTAAAAACAAATTTTTTTCTCATACAATTTGACAAGTGCAAGAGAAAAATACTACAATTTTTTTTTAAATAGTGGTGCGAAGAGAATGTAAATTAATCGCCAGTGGTAGCTCTATTAATATATAAATGCGTAAATCACGCTGAAATAAATTAAATAAAAATAGTTTTAAATAAAAATTCTGGTATGAATAATTTTTATAAAACATGAGTAAAATTCTTAGTATTTTTAGTATTAAAAGTTTAGACTATAGTTAAATTATAAGTATATACTCTTTAAGTACAAAACTAATTTATATTTAAAAGTTTCAGAAACGCCCCCATGTATTTGGCGAATAATATATCCTATCCGTATCATTTAATTTTCATTAAGGATTTACAGTTTTACTATACGAAACATCTGAAGTTTCCCTAGGGATACTAATTTTCATTTTTTTCTTCTCAAACTGAATTTTTACACCCACTGCTTTATTCCCAGGTATACTAGGTGCTTTCTTTCCCCATAATTCATGTGCCAGCGCAATTGTGGACCAAACCTTATGGATTACTCTGTGGATGACGCAAACCTATAACCTTTATGGCACTGAGTCCCCAAATAAACATGGTATTATTATATTATGGTATTAATGGTACTTACTACAGAAATTTTCTGGTATCAATTAATATTTTTTGAATAACGGAATTTCTAGAACTTATTCTACTATGAGAATTAGAAGGATAATCTCTTGATTCTGGAATTACTCATACATCAGAAAAGAGAGAGAGAGAGAGAACTTAGGTAAAATATACTCTTGAAAACTTTCTTCCGAACAGCTTGGTATAAGCCTGTGTTTATTAAAATATAAGTATTTTTATGTTATTTCATCTGATTAACGAGATTTTAATAATAAAAATGTAAGTTTTGGAATTTTTTAAATGTTAGAACGTGGTATTAATCTTTCCTATTCTGTCTCATTTAATGATCATTACGAATGCATACTTTTATTAGGCAAAACATCTGTAGCATATATGCTAACACAACTGTTTCCAATTAATTAGATTTTTTATATCATCCCAGAAATTTAAAATTGCATTATTTACTTCATTTAATAACAATCATTTCGTCATTAAATAAACCTAAATTTATTATAGAAATTTTCTGGTATGAATTAATATTTTTTGAATAACGGAACTTCTAGATCTTATTCTACTATGGGAATTAGAAGAATAATATCTTGATTCTGGAATTACTCATACATCAGAAGAGAGAGAGAGAGAAACTCAGGTAAAATATACTCTTTTGAAAACTTTCTTCCGAACAGCCTGGTATAAGCCTGTGTCTATTAAAATATAAGTATTTTTATATTATTTCATCTGATAAACGAGATTATAATAATGAAAATGTAAGTTTTGGATTTTTTTAAATGTTAGAAAGTAATATTAATCTTTCCTATTCTGTCTCATTTAATGTTCATTACGAATTAATACTTTATTAGGCAAAACATCTGAGATTTCCTTAGGAATACTAGTTTTCCTTTTTTTCTTCTTAAATTCAATTTTTAGATCTACAGCTTTATTCCCAGGTATACTCGGTAATTCCTTCTCCCATACCTCATGTGCCAGAGAAATTTTGAAACAAATCTTATGGATTATTGTTTTGCTGTGGACGACACAAGCTTATACTATTTTTCAGCACAGAGTCCCCATATAAACAAATTACTTCTATGATACTAGAGAAGGCACCGGCAAAGTGCCTCGGATTTCTAACCTAATCTCTTGATTCTGGAATTACTTATACATAAAGAAGAATTTAGGTAAAATATGCTCTTTCGGAAACTTCTTTCTGAACAGCCTGGTATAAGACTGTGTCTGGTAAATTATAAGTCATTTTATGTTAATATTTCATATGATTCAAGGAGAATATAATGATACAAATATAATGATAATGTAAATTTTGGATTTTCTTAAATGTTAGAAAGTAGTACTAATCTTTCCTATTCTGTCTCATTTAATTTTCATTACGAATTAATGGTGCTACTAGGCAAAACATATGAAATTCCGCTATGAATACTAGGTATTCTTTTCTTCTTCTTTTTCCACTCAATTTTTGAATCTAGTGCTTTATTTACAGCTGCACTCGATTCTTCCTTTTCCACTCCAGGGTCATCGCAATTCTGTCCCAAACCTTATGGATTACTTTTTTGCAGTGAACGACGCAATCCTATGTATTATTATTATTATTATTATTATTATTATTATTTGTTTATTTTTTTTTTCACAGAGTCCCCAAATAAAAAAAATTACTTCTATGACACTAGAGAAGCTACCGGCTAAGTGCCTCGAATTTATAGCATAATCTCTTGATTCTGGAACTATTCATACATCAGAAGAATTTAGGTAAAATATACTCTTTCGAAAACTTCTTTCTGAAAAGCCTGGTATACGACTGTGTCTGGTAAATTATAAGTCATTTTATGTTAATATTTCATATGATTCAAGGCGAATTTAATAATACAAATATAATCAGAATGTTAGTTTTGGATTTTCTTAAATGTTAGATAGTAGTACTAATCTTTCCTATTCTGTGTCATTTAATTTTCATTACGGATTAACGGTGTTACTAGGCAAAACATCTGAGATTCCCCTAGGAATACTAGTCATTCTTTTTTCTTCTTCTTCCACTCAATGTTTGAATATGTTGCTTTATTCACAGCTGCACTCGATGCTTCCTTTTCAACTCAAGAGCTATACCAATTCTGTCCCAAACCTTACGGATTACTTTTTTGCAGTGGACGATGCAAGCCTATATATATATATATATATATATATATATATATATATATATATATATATATATATATATATATATATTATTATTATTATTATTTTGCACAGTGTCCCACCCCCCCCCCCCCAAAAAAAAAAAACTTCTATGACACTAGAGAAGCTACCGGCTAATTGCCTCGGATTTCTAGAGTAATCTCTTCTGGAACTATTTATACATCAGAAGAGCTTAGGTAAAATATACTCTTTTGAAAACTTTTTTTCTAAACAGCCTGGCAAAAGCCTGTATCTGTTAAATTATGTCTTTTTATGTTAATATTTCATCTGATTCAGGGAGAATATAATGATACAAATATAATGATAATGTAAATTTTGGATTTTTTTAAATGTTAGAAAGTAGTACTAATCTTTCCTATTATGTCTCATTTAATTTTCATTACGAATTAATGGTGTTACTATGCAAAACAACTGATATTTCCCTAGGGATACTAATTGTTCTTTTTTTCTACTTCTTCCACTCAATTTTTTCATCTATTACTTTATTCCTAGCTATACGCGATGCTTCCTTTTCAACTCAAGAGCCATCGCAATTCTGTCCAAAATCATATAGATTACTTTTTTTGTCGTAGACAACTCCTCTAATCTTTTTTTTTTTTTTTTTTTTTTTTTTCACCGAATTCCCAAAGACACAAATTACTTCTACCACACTAGGGACACTGCCGGCTGAGTGCTTCGGATTTATAACATAATCTCTTGATTCTGGAATTATTCATGCATAAGAAGAGCTTAGGTAAAATATACTCTTTCGAAAACTTCTTTCTGAACAGCCTGGTATAAGCATGTGTCTGTCAAATTATAAGTCGTTTTATATTAATAGTTCATCTGATTCAAGAAGAATTTAATTATACATGCATAATCTTAATGTAAGTTTTGGATTTTTTAAATGTTAGAAAGTACTACTAATCTTTCCTATTCTGTCTCATTTAACTTTCATTACAGATTAATGGTGTTACTATGCAAAACATCTGAGATTCCCCTAGGAATACCAGTTATTCTTATTTTCTTCTTCTTCCACTCAATGTTTGAATCTATTGCTTTATTCCAAGCTACACTCGATGCTTCCTTTTCAACTCAATAGTCATCGCAATTCTGAGTGGACGACGCAAGCATATATATATATATATATATATATATATATATATATATTTAGCACAGAGTTCCCAAATAAAAAAATTACTTTTATGACACTAGAGAAGCTACCGGCTAAGTGCCTCGGATTTCTAACATAATCTATTGATTCTGGAATTATTTATACATCAGAAGAGCTCGGGAAAAATATACTCTTTTGAAAACTTTTTTTTCTGAACAGCCTGGTATAAACCTTTGTTTTTTAAATTATAAGTCTTAAGTTAATATTACATATTATTAAGTTAATATTACGTCTGATTCAGGGAGAATTGAATAATACAAATATAATGATAATGTAAGTTTTGGATTTTTTTTAATGTTAGAAACCCATACTAATCTTTCATATTCTGTCTCATTTAATTTTCATTGCGAATTAATGGTGCTACTAGGCAGAACATCTGAGATTCCCCTAGGAATACTAGTTATTTTTTTTTCTTCTTCTTTCACTCAATGTTTGAATCTATTGCTTTATTCAAAGCTACACTCGGTGTTTCCTTTTCAACTCAAGAGCCATCGCATTTCTGTCCCAAAACTTATGGATTCCTTTTTTGCAGCGGACGACGCAAGCCTATATATATATATATATATATATATATATATACATATACATATATATATATATATATTTTCACAGAGTCCCCAAATAAACAAATTACTTCTATGATAGTAGAGAAGCTACCGGCTAAGTGTTAGGGCTTTCTAAAATGATATCTTGATTCTGGAACTATTCATACATCAGAAGATCTCAGGAATAATATACTCCTTTGAAAACTTTTTTATGAACGGCCTGGCATAAGCCTGTGTCTGTTAAATTATAAGTCGTTTTATCTTACTATATCATATCATTCAGGGAGAAGTAAATAATACAAATATAATGATAATGTAATTCTTGGATTTTTTTAATGTTAGAAAGCAGTATTTATCTGTAGTAATGTTAGAAAGCAGTATTAATAGGCAAAACATCTAAGATTCCCGTAGGGATACTAATTGTTCATTTTTTTAAAATTCTTTCACTCAATTTTTGCATCTATTACTTTAGTCCCAGCTATACTCGATTCTTTCTTTTCAACTCAAGAACCATCGTAATTCTATCCCAAGCCTTATGGATTATTTTTTTGCAGTGGACGACGCAAGCCTATATGTATACATATATCGCACAGAGTCCCCAAATACAAAAAAATACTTCTATGATACAAGAGAAACTACCGGCTAAGTGCATCGGATTTCTAGCAACCTTTTTCTGAACAGCCTGGTATAGGACTGTGTCTGTTAAATTATAAGTATTTTTATGTTAATATTCGACTCGATTGAGGGAGAATTTAATCATACAAATATAATCATAATGTACGTTTCGGATTTATTTTTTTTGTGTTAAAAAGTATTAATATTTCCTAATGTCTCATTTAATTTTCATTACGGATAATTGGTTTTAATAGGCAAAACATCTAAGATTCCCGTAGGGATACTAATTGTTCATTTTTTTAAAATTCTTTCACTCAATTTTTGCATCTATTACTTTAGTCCCAGCTATACTCGATTCTTTCTTTTCAACTCAAGAACCATCGTAATTCTATCCCAAGCCTTATGGATTATTTTTTTGCAGTGGACGACGCAAGCCTATATGTATATATATATCGCACAGAGTCCCCAAATACAAAAAAATACTTCTATGATACAAGAGAAACTACCGGCTAAGTGCATCGGATTTCTAGCAACCTTTTTCTGAACAGCCTG
The DNA here is from genome assembly GCA_963931845.1 of Maratus michaelseni. NCBI lineage: Eukaryota > Metazoa > Arthropoda > Arachnida > Araneae > Salticidae > Maratus > Maratus michaelseni. The sequence continues at coordinate 81,435,562 of OZ007598.1, forward strand.
GTATAGGACTGTGTCTGTTAAATTATAAGTATTTTTATGTTAATATTCGACTCGATTGAGGGAGAATTTAATCATACAAATATAATCATAATGTACGTTTCGGATTTATTTTTTTTTGTGTTAAAAAGTATTAATATTTCCTAATGTCTCATTTAATTTTCATTACGGATAATTGGTTTTAATAGGCAAAACATCTAAGATTCCCGTAGGGATAATAATTGTTCATTTTTTTAAAATTCTTTCACTCAATTTTTGCATCTATTACTTTAGTCCCAGCTATACTCGATTCTTTCTTTTCAACTCAAGAACCATCGTAATTCTATCCCAAGCCTTATGGATTATTTTTTTGCAGTGGACGACGCAAGCCTATATGTATATATATATATCGCACAGAGTCCCCAAATACAAAAAAATACTTCTATGATACAAGAGAAACTACCGGCTAAGTGCATCGGATTTCTAGCAACCTTTTTCTGAACAGCCTGGTATAGGACTGTGTCTGTTAAATTATAAGTATTTTTATGTTAATATTCGACTCGATTGAGGGAGAATTTAATCATACAAATATAATCATAATGTACGTTTCGGATTTATTTTTTTTTGTGTTAAAAAGTATTAATATTTCCTAATGTCTCATTTAATTTTCATTACGGATAATTGGTTTTAATAGGCAAAACATCTAAGATTCCCGTAGGGATACTAATTGTTCATTTTTTTAAAATTCTTTCACTCAATTTTTGCATCTATTACTTTAGTCCCAGCTATACTCGATTCTTTCTTTTCAACTCAAGAACCATCGTAATTCTATCCCAAGCCTTATGGATTATTTTTTTGCAGTGGACGACGCAAGCCTATATGTATATATATATCGCACAGAGTCCCCAAATACAAAAAAATACTTCTATGATACAAGAGAAACTACCGGCTAAGTGCATCGGATTTCTAGCAACCTTTTTCTGAACAGCCTGGTATAGGACTGTGTCTGTTAAATTATAAGTATTTTTATGTTAATATTCGACTCGATTGAGGGAGAATTTAATCATACAAATATAATCATAATGTACGTTTCTGATTTATTTTTTTTTTGTGTTAAAAAGTATTAATATTTCCTAATGTCTCATTTAATTTTCATTACGGATAATTGGTTTTAATAAGCAAATCATCTAAGATTCCCGTAGGGATACTAATTGTTCATTTTTTTTAAATTCTTTCACTCAATTTTTGCATCTATTACTTTAGTCCCAGCTATACTCGATTCTTTCTTTTCAACTCAAAAGCCATCGCAAATCTGTCCAAAATCATATGGATTACTTTTTTGCCGTGGACGACTCCCCTAAACCTTTTTTTTTTTTTTTTTTTTTGCATCGAATCCCCAAAGAAACAAATTACTTCTATCACACTAGGGACACTGCCGGCTGAGTGCTTCGGATTTATAACATAATCTCTAGATTCTGGAATTATTCATACATCAGAGGAGCTTAGAAAAGATGTTCCCTTTTTCTGGCGACTATTGTTTCGGGAGAAAAACACATTTTTAAATTCTTCTTTTTTATTTTTAAGCGACAGAATTGTTTATTGCTTTCAACTGTCAAAAAGAAGAAAAAAACAGAAACTAAGGCACGCAAATCGATAAGACGGTTGCTTCTTCTTGTTCTATCTTTTATATGGAGGAGGAGGTATGTAGTTTTTAGTATATACATACGACGTAGCTGCTAACCGCTCCGGATTTATTTCAAGTTAAACTAGTCGTTGGGGGGGGGGGGTGTCACCATAATACTTACCCATCATGTATATGTATAATATAAAATATGAAAATAAAACATGTTTAAACTATTTATACAATGCATTGCAATTCGAATAAAATCGTGGCTTGATGACGTCATAAACTTTAAATGCCCTGTTACTGAATTGCGTAAAAGAAACATCCTTATAACTCCAAAAATGATAATCCTATTAACTAGCAGTTTACTGCGTCGGATTAAGCATTTCAAATTAAAATATATCTTCGAATTGAAATTCGAATTAAATACAGTGTCATTAAAAATCGAAGAATGTGGTAAATAGGATTACAAATATCTCGGCAACTCATTACCCGATCGACTTTATTCTTTATGCAAAATTTATGTTTTTTTATTGTATTTTATATTCACTTCTTAAAATAAACGATTTCGAAAAAAATATATACATTTTATCAGTACGGAAACTTCGAGTGTCCGAAAAAAATACTTTCAGATAATCGAGGTTACGGAAATTCAATAGGCTTCTTCTCATTATCACACACTAAGTATATGCCAAATTTCAAGTCTCTATCTCAATTTGTTCAGGAGATAGAGTGTTTACAGACACACAGACAGACCGCCGGACGGCAATTTTTTTTTTCTTCTAAAAATGTGTTTTTCGGAATCTCCAGTGTCTGAAACGTGAAAATCCGTCAATTTTTTTTTTCGATTTTTAAAACAATTGAAAGACTTACCCTATACTACGTATGATGGGTAAGTAATACACATATTTAAAGTCAGACATTTTACTTAAGAATTATAGTGATATAAATACCCCATACAAAGAAGTTATATATCTACTATCTATCTATATTATAAAGGACAAACATGTCCGTGCGTAACGCTGACGTCATTTTGCGAATGGCAACACTTTACGATGAAATTTTTGTTTTGAGCTGATTTTTGCTACTGCAATTTTTTTTTTTTTATTTCTAAATATCGCTCTTTTTCCATTTTTACACCGTTATATAGCAAAAAAATCTTCTTTGTTTGAAAATTGTATCGCAATTTACTCATTTATTATAGCATTTAAATTAAATTTCTAGCAAGATAAAAAAAAAAAATCTATCTCTGTGGCTTGCAGACGATTTCAAAATATTAATCCGTTTGAACTTTAACCCTTCTTTGCATGAGTTTTTCTTTTACAATTGTGTTTTTTATACATATACTAGGGGGCCTACCCCTGCGAGCTACGCTCGCCAACCCCCGCTCAGACTTCGAGGCCTATAAAAACATGACAGCGTGCTTTATTTTTAAAATATTGGTAAATCTGTAATTGGGTTGCCATGCTTTTAACGTTTTAATTGGGCCTTTTTTGATTATCATGGTCTCATACACAGCTGTTGCGACAACTGACGACTGTTTTCGGGATTGATAAGTAAAATCAATTACAACTTGAAAATCAGCTTGTATAAAATGGTTAGGTTTAAATTGTGGCTACATCTCGGACTTTTATTACAACGATCTGTATTCTATTCTTTCTTTGCGTTTAAGGATGAGAAAAATTCCATCTGCTTGTGAATAACATTAAGATCCACGGTATTGAAAAGTACTATGTTATAGACATTTTCAGTAACAGGTTTTAATTTTCTCTCTATTTTAGTGCACCATCATGCATATTTCCATGTTATTTTAAATATGTAAATTATTTATTTTAATTAATATGTATATACGAATTTTAAAATAATTAATTATCATACAAAATTAATTAAATATTTTGTGCATGCATGCCTGCATTTATTCGGCATCAATTGATGAGATATTTAAACACATTTGCTATCCGCGATAATTTTACACCATGTTATGTCACTTGAATACTGTCCATAAGAAAATCGGGTACTTTTCCAGTATATAATCCTTTGCTTTTAGGTTTGGCGTAATTCGATAGATTCGTTAATATACATAGATTTGTTGCCAAAAGTTATGAAAACAAACGCAATGAACTTTTGGTGCTTTTCTATTATAGGGGATTTGACGCTTTTTTAAAAGGCTTGGCGGGAAAAACCAAGCAGGATATTTTATTCTCCTTCCGTTCAGTTGGGCAATTATTATTTTATATATTCGTTTGAAATATCCGAATTAGTGATTTTATAAATTCGTTTAATTAAATTTTACAAATAAATAACAATATGATATCAATAAATAATAATTACTATTGATTCCTTTTTCCTCTTTTCTTTTGCGTTTGCATAAATGACGTCATTTGGACAAATTTATTCAAAATATTTTCAGTTTATAAATTAAATTAAATGCTGACAGACGATTGAATCCTGACGATAGAAATGTGTTTTTGTTTTTTAAATTTTCCATAAAAAACATAATTTAATCACAATCTTATCTTCATTATCGATTGAAATAAAAGATAAGTTCAATTTCAATTTGAAAATGACGAATAAAAAGAAATCAATAATCCCTATCGGGATCCTTTTCAATTTTTTCCCCTTTTTTGTCACAAAAAAACTGAGTAATTAGTTGCCATCATTGCAGAAATGTCATTAAAATTATAAAAAAAATTAATATCTCGAAAACTAATTCCAATTTCAAAATTCTATTACCAGTTTTGACATCCGCGGATTTTTATGGACAGTTGGTGTTAATTTCACCATCAAGCGTTTAATATTTTATTAAAAATAGCCCTGAAACATAATCATTCGTTTCATAAAATCGTTTCATAAAATCGTTTCATAAATTTGTTTCATAAAATCGTTTCACAAATTCGTTTCATTAGGATATTATATATATAGGGTAGATTAAATATTAGACACCAGAAATTTTAAGATAGATTTTTAAGTTTATTCAGCAACATAGTTCACAGGAAATTTACTCGATTAATATTTCTATATAAATATAGTGGTGGCGAAGAAGTTGATTTATTTATTAAAAGTTAAATAAACAGTGATGTAAATTTACATCACTATGCAATTAAGTGTTCAACAATATAAAAAATTTAGCATTTGTTTCAAGCTAATATCCCCTCCATAACGAAATTAAAACATAATTACAAAAATAATTAAGCAATAAATTAAATAGTATTTATGAAACACAAATTTAAAAGACATGGTATTGAAATAAGCTCTTAAAATCACTGAAATTATCAGAATAATAAACAAAAACTGCTGTAGATAACGAAAGTTTTAGCGATTTCTTCGGCTGTTAACTTCTGATACGAGGCCAATACGAAATTATCGCTTTTCATGTATTTCAAAATTTTATTTAAATATATAGTTGACATATTTCGGTTTGGTGTTTTTGAGGGTGATCTGAAAAAAAAAAATTATTAAATGTAAAAAACCTATTAGAATTTTCATTAGAAAAATAAATGGCTTTCACCTATATTCTCTATCCTGGGAAATCCGGGTTGGATGTCCTAGTATATATAAATTGCAAATGAGAATTTCGTTCCGGCTGCATATAACTTGAGTTCTGTTGGATGGGTTTTGCATTGTTAGTTATATTAATTTTCAGGGAAGTTTTACTATACAATTTATCGTTTTATGTTGCTCAGTTATAGAATTATGTGGGGAAGTTCTATATTCAGATGAACCCGATTATGGAAAATTAGCCTTTTCTAACGATTCTACTGAATGTATTTTGATGGAACTTGCACTATTAATTAGATACCTATACAGGAAATATTTTAATATATGCCATATCAATCTACGTTGCTTAGTTATAAAATTATGGGGAACGTTCTATTATCAAGTGAAACCTATTATGAAAAATTTACCTGTTTAAAATTTTTTACTGGATAGATTTTGTCGGAAATAGCATTGTTTGTTATATATTTTTAGGGAGGGTTTCAATATATATATATATCATATCGTTCTATCGTTTTTTATCAAATCCTAAATAATCAACTAAAAGAGTTGGTCCTTAACACCTCAACTTTTGTCTGACACATTAAAAAATGTAATAGTGCAATGACGTACATATCAGTTTCAGCAATGTGGGAGAACATTCAAGGTAAAGGTTCGTTATTGCTTTAAAAGCCAAGGTCAAAGTCACCGACATGGATAAACTGACAAACGTAGCGGGCCTAGTTACAAAGTGTAATTTCTGGTCTGATATCAGTTGATTTGAGTTTGATGAAAATCGGAACGAATGGCAAGTTATGAAATGATTTTATCTTTTTTGGAAATATAATATATACTAGATGGAACCCGTCAAAACTTGACGGAAAAAAATATTATAACAATATCATTAAAATAAGCTTCTTTATTATTTAAGAAGAGTGCAAATGAAACAGTCTTTCAAATATTTTATTTTAAAAGTTTTTTTCCTCAGTGAAATACAGTACGATTTCCAATGCAAACTCCAAACAAACAATCCGTAAACAACTGTGTAATGCAAATCAGTTTGACATTACCGCCATATTCCCTACGGCAAGAAAGAAAATTTCATGGACCTATGAAGTATCATACAAGTAGTATATTCCTACGTTCATCTCATATTCAGTAAATAAAAGAACATAGTAAATAAAGCACACATATCCCCCCTCTCCCTGTGATAATGCAACCGAATGAGCTCCTATGATCATGCGCATTGCATCTGCCAAAAAGCACCGTCGAGATTCGATGTTAAAAAAAAGTTTTAAAATGTTTAAAATAAAAATTTTTAAATGTCTTCTTTAATCATTGTTCATTTCAAATCCATATCTACTAAAACGCATCCATTGTTTTAAGGTAATCAGATGAATAATTTTTTTTACAATAATAAATCAATCTTCAGATGAGGGAGATTTTTAATGTTTTCAAGTGTAATTTAATTGTATAGTTTCCTCTGTCCCTTTACATAATAAGGATGATTATCCCTTTTCCATCACAGTCGGGGATCTTTTACCTCTTGTACAGTTAAATACCCAATAGATCTTTTAAAAAAATACAATTCGTAGCATATTCTGATGCAACATATGCATCAGCGGATTCAACATATTAATTTTATGTTAAACAAAAACTCAAAATAGTTTTTTTTCGTTTTTGACAGAGTTTAGTTTAGCGCCAAAATGCTCTATCTTATGGATAATCTGATCTTATGATTTATCAGGCTTTATTATTTTTTTTTCACTTTTTATGTTGGTTAGAGAAATCCATTTTCAATTGTGGCAACATTCCCAGGGGCTATTTTACATTATTGAAGCAAACTGATGGTCATTGTTAAGATAAAAATGAAAAACATTTAATGCTTGAAAATTATTTAAAAAGTCGTTAAATTAAGCGGCAGTTTTCAAAAAAATTTCAATCGAAAGCTAATTTTTTCTTTCTAATTCATGATGTAAGAATTAAAATTATAAAATGTAGTAAAAAATTGAAATTTGTAGTATTTAGGAGTGATGTAAGCGCGATGAAAACTAAAGCGATAGCGCCGTTTGTTGTCATAACCGTTATACATTTCTAAAAATTGCCACTGTGTTTTCGCTGGCGTCCAAAAGTAGACTACCATTTTTTGACATCGAAAGAGAAATTCACAGTGAAAGAAATATGACTTTGCCGCTAATATGGAACTGTTAAATGAACTCATAATAAACCTACCAAAATAATTCCTATAAAATATTAGCCTTGCACTGTTTATTCTAGCTAAAAATACAATCATTATTTCAAGTTCTTTTTTTCTACCATAGCACTATTTTTAATAATTTTAATTTTCCTGAAATCCTTTACTTTTGGGGATTTTTTATATTAAAAAATTAAATCTTCTAACCTATAATTAAAAAAAAAGTAATTGGTAACATACAATCAAGATGAAGCAATCAATGAAGACTCCAATTCTAATCTTTATAATTAAGAAGGGAAAAATCAGTTAAAATTACGTCATGCTTACGTCATGCCGTATAAATTTTTCTCTTTAGTTTTATCAATGTTAAAATGCATTTCAAGCTAAACCTAATGTCATTTTCACAGGCGCAAACTTTTCACACTTACTTTGTATATGTTACTTTTATGCGTAAATACCATGTATACAAATCAAAATATATTTGTATTTAACTGAATTTGAAAAATGGCATCAGCAAAGTTATAATGCATAATAATAGACGCTTTCAGTCGTGACGTCAATCATGACGTTTTGCTTGGAAACTGACTCCAAACAAACGGTTGCTATGTTGTATTTTCTATTATATTTTATATATGTAGCTATATCTTATAGCTATATCTCACGGTAAAGTGAATACATTATATGAAGCGGTAACTTTTTTTACGATTTATATTTAATAAGAAATGCAACATAGCAACCGTTTGTTTGGAGTATCCAACCAAAACGTCATCACTGACGTCACACTGAAAGCGTCAATAAAATAAACCCAATGAACAATATTCCCGTGACATCACAATAAATATGAATTTTTATTCGCTTATAAAACACGCGGATAAATATTTTTACTTAAATTTAACTTGCAAATTAAAAAATTCGGTCTAAAAGCCACGTGCTTTAAATATTATTTCTCTATTATCTCGCAACCACAGAGTTCAGAAAATAAACTATGTACCTCGCAACAGTGGGCGTTAATCCGATTGTCGACTTTATGACGTCATAAGCAGAAGAAAAAGTTTAATTGAAAATTACGGCTAATTAATTAAATTTTCGTACAAACGAATGCACGATAACAAATCTGTGTCCAAATGTCTTTCATTTAAAAAAAGAATGATGTAATTTGATGCAGTAGTTTGTTCTCACGGATTGTCGAAAGAAATCGCTTAGCGTTTTAAATATATAGATTTTTTAATAAACAATAGTTGCAGTACAAGGAAGAAGTTTCTGACAAAAGTATGTTCACGTGTTCAAATTTAAGTTTAGTAAAATAGTATTTTTTACAAGAATTATTGCACTCTTAATTTTTTATTTATATTTTCTACATTTTAGTGTTTAAAATACAGCTTGTCCGAGAAAGATCTTTATAATTCTAAACATTAATAACAAAAATACTAACAAGTGAAATGAAATGCAGTTTGCTGCAAAAGAATGAAGAAATCTAAGAGTTTTTTTTACAGTACATTCAGTGTAGCTGTACATGAGTTCCGTTAGTAGAACGAAGAATGTCGAGCTTATACTCGATTTCCCTCCAAGTGTTTTTTAACATTTGCGGTGTAACAGTGAGGATTGATAAGTGATGATTTCATAATTTGTCCTCTCATACTTCAGGCAATTGATACCAGAAAAAAACTATCAGATTTCTTCATTATTTGGAGAAAACTGCAATTCGTTTCATTTGTTAGTATTTTGTTATTAATGTTTAAAATGATAAAAACCTGTCACGGACACGCTGTATTTCGTTGCGGAGGCAGTTGGCATATTTTGTTAAGAGAGGTTTGGCGCATAATTAACTTCATTTTTTTATAAGTCGTATAAAGTTGTAACCATAAGCATGTGACGATTTATCACCAAAATGCCTTTAAATTAATGTATAATTAAGTTCTAAAAATATAAAAATCTTGTATTATTTTGAGAAACACATCTGTGTATGAAATTTTTATAATTTTTATCGTATCAGGGAGTGGGGGAAATTAATTAAAATATTCCATCTTCACATACGAAAGCCAAATTAAATTAAATAAAGGAGTGTAAAAAATTATTAAATATCTTTATCATTTTATTCAAATTATGCCTGAAAATATAGTACAGTGTCCTCTCACTTATACCCGTTGATCAGTTATTACTTTTTAGTATCAGTGTTTTAAAATAGTTAAATCCGATTTATAACTTCTGCGATTAAAAAAGTCAAAAATTACTTTAAAAAAACTGGTATTGAAAAATAATTAGCGTATATCGCGTATATGTGACAGGTCACTACTGTATTGGTTTCATTATCAGGTTTACTAGGTGCCCTACTTCATGTAAAATGAAATAATTCTACAGAAAATTATATTTGTTTACAGAATTTATGACAGAAGAGATATCGAGATTTGTAATATTTTAAATAAATTCCTTTAATATTTTCTACTTTTTTTAAGGAGAATTGATATTATGCTATTACTAAAAAAGTCTATAAGCAATACGGTTCTATTTAGAACAAGAACGAAAAGTCACGCATCCCGGCATAGATTATGAAACACTTTCCAACACTATCGGAATATTGTTGAAAAATTACATTTTTGTTCATACAGTTAATGAGATTTCTAAATAAACAATAAAAGACACAGCGCAGTGAAAATTAACTATCCGCAGAGGCTGTCCGTAGTCGGTAATTTGTGCAATTCTTTCGTGCAGCCCTGTATATGATCTAAACAACTCGTAACGCACAATACATAAGTTAGTTTTAAGATGCATATCACAGCTCAAAACACACATCCAGCTGTTTTGGCTCAAATTCAGTCCTGTAACCGAATTCGTTTGAGTGTCTTTGTAAATAAATGATAACTTTTACGTGCTCAATAACCTATAGAAAACATGTTATATTGCACCTCAGCACCGCCCACTCAGTATTAGGCCTGAGCACTGACACAAAAATTGATGCAGTCGTAGGCGGAACATTTTCAGCATGTGTACGGTCGCTTGAAATTCTATACCAATAATTTTTAAAAGTTTTCCCCGCCTTATTTTTCTGAGATTCAATAAGTCAAAGAAAACTTTTAGAAAATACGGAGGTGTAAAATTAGGGGACCGTGTAAAGGTTTTAGAAAATCGGCCCACGAGCGCCGCCAGTTTTGTGTCAGCGCTTAAGCCTAGTATTCAAGGAGTGGTGACCTCAAAACGTACATCAGTTTTATTATGTTTGAAATAATTTAACCCTTAAATGCATAGCGTATCCGATTGGCAACACTTTTTATTTAACTTTTAATAAATAAATCAAGTTCTTCGCAACCACAATATTTATATAGAAACATTAATCGTCTAAAAATAACATAAATATGCTACTAAATAAAGATAAAAATCTATCTTAAAATTTCTGGTGTTTAATTCTTAATATAAGTATAAAAAAAAAACACAATTCAAAAAGAAAAATTCATGCACTGTAGGGTTAACAGCATTAAAATATACTACAAACGATTTTACCCATAAACCAAAATATAATGGAATTTTGTGTGTTCCTGTAAACGAAATATAGCTGCTACTTACTCGATACTCCATAGAAAGCATATTTCCATCCACCTCATTGAGGCATATCGATTTCATTATGTTTGAAACAATGTAACATTATTAAAATGCAATAAAAATGATTTTCCACATTAATTGTAATGTAACGAAATACGTTTGAGTGTCCTTGTAAATGAATTATTACTTATTCCATACTCTAGAGGTAATACGTTGCCGTCCAAATCAATTATGCATGTCAATTTTATTATATTTGAAATAGTTTAACGATATTAAAATGCACCGAATAAATGTTTTCCCCATTGACCGTAATGTAACGGAACACTTTTGAGTGTCCCTGTACACTAACTATAAATGGTACACACTTAATTTTTAATACGGAACATGTCATGGTAAACCTCAATAACATATATCAATTACACGGCGATCTGAGTATATTTACGCGAGTAAGAGCAGGGACAGACGGACAGACAAACGGAATGCATGAACACTTTTCAACTATGTTGGAAGGTGTTACAAAGATCCATTAAAATAATAAAATACTTTCAGTGAATACTTGTAAAAAAGTGTGTAATTGTTTCGTTTAATATTACTTTTTAAACACTTTATCCTTCCTTTAATACAGCGCAGTCCAACCTGGCGCCAGCTATTCAACAGAAAATTCTTAAAGAAATATTAGCCTTTTTCAATCTCCGAATATATAAGGAAAATGTTTCTGTAAGAATTTTCTGGTGATTAGCGGGCGCCAGGTTGCACAGCAATAAATTCAAATAAATTTCATTTTCAAAAAAAAAAAAAAAAATCATGTTTTTTATAAAATAAAAATTTACCAGTCTATTTTTCTCGTTTTTTCGAAAATCTGAACCGGTCGATAGCGGGCAAGGCCCTCTATTATACTCTGTCATGTGCACTAAATGCGATATTTAAAATAATCAATTTCAAAATTAAACATGTTGTATAGAAGCCTTCAAAATGTTAGACATCCGATTAATTTTCTTTTTAATTCTCTAATGACGTGATATTAAGCTGCTTTCTGTATTTATACATACTCATACTCCTTGTATTATTGAGAAATGTTTGAAAAATTCCGTTTTTTTTACCAATATGATGTCATATTATTTTTTTTTTTTTTCAAATTGGTGAAACTTTTTTTTCATTTTCATTTTTCACGTGGAAATCTTTCAATAGAAAATTAATTAACTAAAATTCATAGAGATACAACTAAATGTAAATATATTGCTTGAAGGTGCGTAAAAACATACATAAAACATTTAAAAGAACATTAAGTGTTTTATGCATGATTTTACGCAAGCAATATATTTACATTTAGTTGTATCTCTATGAATTTTAGTTATTAAACAAGGTGAATTTGCACTGAAATTTTAACTTTATTGAACTAAGAAAATTAATTATTGTAGAAAGAATGTTATTGTAGATTTTTAATTGTTGGCAACTGCTATAACGAAAAACATTTAAATTTAATAGGGAAAGGCTGTTAGATTTTTTTTTTCTCTATATATTAAAATAATATGATTTTTTCAAATTTTATGATATATAGGTACACAAAATTTCAAGTATGTAAGTTATATAATTTCTGAGGGCCGGTTCTGTGGCCGAAAGACAACGAAGTGGGAGTAATAGTGTTTCGTGAGATGAATGAAACCCTAAAAAGGCAATCGAAATTCTAAAATACAAGAAGGAATGGTATTAAAGGCCTTATGAATAACGATTTCTTTTGACTCTTCTCTATTTTGAGGTGTGCTTTTACAGAGAACGGTTAAGGAAGGCGTTATATATATAATTACACCTAAAGCCGGTTTTTCGAATGACACAGTCTGGGATTCCTACATACCTACTGTACTCGATAGAGATGAAATTGAAACCGTGAACTTGATTTTGATTCAAATAAATGATCAATCTAAAAAATAGCACAGATAATATATATATAAAGTAGCAAACTGCTGCTTCGGAGCCTCTAAAGCTGCATCATCAGTGCCAAAATTAAAAAGATTAAAAACAAATTTAAAAGTTTACGCGATATAAATATGCTTGCGTCTGCGCATTATATGGCCTAAACTTTAAAAGAATTTTTAATCTTTTTAACTTTGGCACTGATGATGGAACTTTAGAGGCTCTGAAACAGCTGTTTGTGACTTTAAATGTATTTTATTTGTACTATTTTTTACGTTGATCATTTATTTTAATGTAAAGGCACAATGTTCAATCCTCCCATTATAAACTTCGTTTTGAGTTTTCTCACATTAGCGGCTAGCATGTTGATTAATTTGCGTGATAAGTACAATGTACCGGGTGTCCCAAAAATGACTGATGGATTTTAAAATTCAATGACATGCAAACGGTGACAGATATTTTTAAAAAATCTTGCAGGGGGGTTATGTATGATGTCAGGGGTTTTCTTACTTTGACTCTTGATTTTAGTTCGAATTTCAAACAATAGATGGCGATGACAGCGATTGGCGTTCAGTCGAGGCCGAAACTGACGCCACTCAGCATTGATGTACCGGCCCCTGAATACTAGATGGCGGCTGTCGCAGGCGGACTTTTTTTTTCAGCATTTCAACAGTCCCTTAAAATCAACACCAATAATTTCTAAAAGTTTTCTTCGCCTAGTTTTACTCATATCAAATAAGTCAAGGAAAACTTTTAGATATTATTGGTGTTGAAGTTCGAGGGGCCGTTCAAACGCTGAAAAAAAAACCCTCCTGTGACAGCCGCCATCTAGTATTCAGGGGACGATGCATCAATGCTGTGTGGTGTCAGTTTCGGCATCGACTGAACGCCAATCGCTGTTAGCGCCATCTATTGTTTGAAATTCGAACTAAAATCAAGAATCACAGTACAAAAACTTCTGACATCATACATAAACCTCCTGCAAGAACTTTTTAAATACCTGTCACCGTTTTCAAGTTATTGAATTTTTAAATCAATCAGTCATTTTTGGGACACCCGGTACCTCGTACTAATATTTTTGTGTAGTAATCTTTCCCTTTTATTTAAAGGCAGAGTTTATGTCATAAGGAAGACAAAATGTACACAAAGAATTAAACTAACACAAAGAAGTAAACTAAGTATACACAAAGAATTAAACTAAAGTAAATAATTTAAATATAAAAGCCATCTTATTTAATAGCTTAATATAGTGGGGAAAAACATCTGTTAGGATAAAAAAAAATCACATGTGTCAAAAATCAAAGCCATATTCAAAGAAACATTCCATTCATTAATGAATAATTTTATATTTAAAAAGTAAAAAAGATTAACAATTCATTTACTAAATCTAAAGGAACATGTACACAGCTTCCGCTATAATTTGATCATAATAAATGCAAGAAGAAATGAAAAAGCGTAGAAGTAAAAATACTTTTAAAGAAAGGCATAAAAGTTTCTGAGAAGAATCTCTGGAATTTATGCCTCGGGAATTGAGGGTGTGAAGAGGTATTTCTGAAAAAATGTGCGAAATACATGAAGATCTTTAAAGTAATTCATCTTGGGGGTTTTAAAAGAAAATAATTTATATGAGTAAAATAACGATTAATATTTTTTTATAAAATAATTTCATATTGATAAATTTTCGTTTTTTGTTTCAAATATAAGCAAATTAAGAGAAAATGTGGAAATGTCAATCACCTAAAGAAATTTCAATCCTACTAGCAAAAATTTAAAGTCATTGCGTTCAAACTACATAGAAGTAATTAAAAATTTACAGAATTTATAATAATAATGCTAAATTATTTTAAACATTTTATGTTATTATTTATTATTATAGATTAAAATGTTGTTTTCTAAAATTGTATCAGCCCTAATTTGGCGTAATTGCAGTCAAAATGTTAACTTGTGGAAAAAATAAATATCTGGGGAAAGTTAATTTACTCTTCAGTAATTCAGATTTGCATACTTACAAAATTTGTGAAACATTCGGATGTGTAGAAGTATTTAAAAAAAGTAATATCGGAAAAAATATTCGAAAAAACAAACGCGAAAAAGCAGCGTATTTCGGCGTGGCTTCGCTCTGCTTTGACTGATGTTTTCAATACTACATTTGCCTATTTTTTCATGAAATTTTAAATAGAGCTTGGATAGAGTTATATTTATAACCGATTAAAATTTCAGATGATTGTTATTGTTATGTTTAAGATGCCTACATGGAAGCAAACAAATGATATCACCAAAAAAAAGTGAGAAGAAAACATATTTATTTTACAATTATATAATAATATTTTATCACGAAATTTTTACGGGCTGTTAAACAGTTACATTTATAATCGATCAAAGAGTTCGGAAAACATATTTTGTTAAGGGTTCCGTACATCACTCCTGTGTCTGTCTGTTCGTCTGTCAGAGGTCGGGCGGGGCTAGTGGAGCTTAAGCCAAATGGTAGGCCACCCTGCCCAGCATGAACCTGTTCGTCTGTCAGAGCCCTTTTCTCATAAACTACGGGACGTGGAAAGTTCAAACTTGGGAAAGTTATGAAGCCTTTTTATCAACATATTTTCAGAGTATTAGCCATACACAAATATGTTTAGGAAAAATTTAGGGGGGCTAATTAAGTTGCTTGAAAAAAAAAGCATTATTTTTTAATTATGTAAATTATTTTCGCATATCGTGTGAAAGGTCCGGTACTACCGAACTCAAAAATATATTTGTTTTAATTTTAGGTATTATATTTTCAGGGATATTTGTCGAAAATGCACTGCAAAAATATGTCCCCCTCCTTTTATTTCCGAATCTACTTAAACTAAAATTATGAAAAAAAAATAGGGGTAGTAGGATTTAATTTAAACCTTGCTGGAAAACTATTTTCCTAGGTAAAAAGTTTTTGAGAAAAACGTATTTTTCCGTTACACACAAGCTTTACTTTTCGGGAGATCAGCGGGGGGAGTTGAAAGGCGCTCGAGGTATCAACTTAGAATCCTCCAATTATATTTGATGATGATTTTTGAAACAAATTGTCAGTAATTAGTCGAGATGTTAATTAAATTACTTGAAAAACAAATTATTTTTATATATCGTGTAGGATGTCGATCTAAAGATCTCGTAACATCGAACTCAAAAATCCATTTGCTTTAATTTTAAGTATCATATTTTCGGAGATATCGTCGAAAGTATACTTGAAAAATATGTCCCCCCTCCTCTCCTATTACCGAATCTACTGAAACAAAAATTATGAAAAAATTAGAGGTAGAAGTTTATTCATTAATAAATTTAATGTACGGAACCCTTTCAGCGTGTGTTATACTCGCACTTGACCGATTTATTAACTATGAAACGACCCTACATAATAAAAAACAAGAAAATGTCTTTTTTTGAGGTCTTTTACCATTGAATATCTAGATATTAAGTTTTTTATTTTAAAATATAATTTCAAACAAAATCGGGTTAAAGATATAAAATCATACAAAGCTGGGGGTTGTTTAAATGTATTATCACGGTCCCAGGCAAGGGCGGGGGTTCAGCAAGTCAATATTCAGGGTGTAACTGAAATGCTTCAACAAACTTTGAGGGATGATAGTACTCATGAAGATGAACAAAAAATGCAATAGAACACGGGGTCGCAAATGACATTTAACCCTTTCAGGGACAGTGGTATGTCTAAAAAACCACTTAATTTTAATTCCAAAACGCCACAATGGCACCAGAATTTTGCTAAAATCTTTTCCATTTAATATTTATGTGAAATATAGCCTTTTTCTTATTTACAAACAATTTTTTTTTGTAAATTCCGGTGCCAGTCCATTTTCAGACGCATTTTCTCTATTTTTATCCTTTAAGCCTTTTAGGGGCAAACTACTTTTAGTACTAAAATGTTGAAATAAATGACTGGCACCGGAATTTATAAAAAAATTTGTTTGTAAATAAGAAAAAGGCTATATTTCACATACATATTAAATGGAAAAGATTTTAGAAAAATTCTGGTGCCATTATGGCGTTTTGGAATTAAAATTAAGCGCTTTCATAAACATACCACTGCCCCTGAAGGGGTTAAACGTCATTTGCGACCCCATGTTCCATTGCATTTTTTGTTCGTCTTCATGAGTACTATCATCCCTCAAAGTTTGTTGAAGCATTTCAGTTACACCCTGTATATGTCGATATTTTTGAATAATCGTACATTTAAATCTCATCTTTCATCCATGAACAAAAATGCTATGGTCTGAAAGATGCCACTCATTAGAATCTACATACGGATGTGCAAAAACTCGGCAATCACAATTTAAGCAAGTTGGAAATTGTATGTTAAGCGTGATAAATGAGGTGAGTTCGTACTATAACGAATATTTTACATCATATTATTCTTTAACACCACCAACAAAATTTTCGAAACATTCTAATGCCATGTTTACAGATGCGATTTTTTTTTTTTTACACGAGACAGCGCTGCAAAATTCACCATAGAGTTCTTGCTTTGCAAATGATTACCTCTATGGTTTTATGACTCATATTTAATATTTTTATGACTCATGATGAACGAATCTCTTGTGTTTATTCACTTTAATGAATTGAGATATTGGCCGTCAACCTAATTTGAACTGAAGTTATCTCAGAATGTATACATATTTGAATGTAACTCATCTCTCTAACAAACAGTTTTTTGAACGATTTTTCTAAAAATGTAACTTTTATGCAATTTTATTCGGAAAAATTATTTTGAATAAAAATGTCCTCCTGGCATATGAAAAAAAATTGGTTAGCCCGTATTTATTTTCCTCAGTCACAAGACTTGCGTTTTTATTATATAGATTACGTATGATAGGTTTTAATAGAATGAAGAAAACTTTTATTAATATCTCTTTACGTTTTGATTCAATTTTCATAAAATTTGAAATGACTCGACAAACTTCTGCAAGGATTATGTATATTAAATTTCAAACCATTCGGTTGGGTAGTTTTTGTTCTATTATATGCGGACGGACGGACAGACGGACGCAGCAGACGACCAGGGCCTGATTAACAACGGGGCGCACTTCCACCAGTAAAATTTAATAGAAATTTTCGTCTTATTAAAACGCCCTTTTCATGCAAAGTTACTGCCATGAATAAGGAAAAAATTTCTACTCTTTTTTACTGGTGGAAGTGTGCCCCGTTGGTAATCAGGCCCTGCAGACGACTACTATAGGTGTTACATATTTATTTAATAACATACGCACATAAAAACGCAGCCACGGTTTAAAAACAGCAACCGCGATTTAAAGTTTTATACCGTGGAAAAATATCGCGAAATGGAAATTACAGTGTTAATAAAGGGGTTTTGAAAATAAGAGATATATTTATTATACGAAATGACAAAAATATATTTACACAATCTTGGCATAAACCCCCCCCCCCCCCAAATATATAGTTTTTAGAAAAATATCACAATTTGTTTTTCCACAAGCATATTTTGTTTTAAAATATTTAATTTTAATTATTTCGATAACATAAAAAGAAAAATAAACCAATTTAATACTCACGTAATAGTTGGTCATTCTAACTTTAAGATAACAAATTTTAATGAGTCAGCTTTAAGCTTTTCATTGACAAACTCATTCAGATGTTCAAATGTTGAAATGATTGATTTTTACCAGAAATTTCGAACAAACTGATTTGAAAATAAATAAATACTATACTTCACGTACATTATAGACGCAAAAAGTTATTAAAAATCTGTGGGTGCCAATAAGAGTTTACGAATTAAAATTAAATGGTACATATAATATACCACCACCCTTGAAAGGTTTAAGAATAATTTTTTGACAGCATTACGTTAAAATAGAATAAGAATCCTTTGTTTCAAAGATAATTATTGTGGAAAAACTGGTACGAAGCGTAAAGGAAAATACAAAACGTCTAAATTAGAATATACAGTAAAATGAAAAAAAAATGGGTATTATAAAATAACAAAACGCCTTAACCCCTTGAAGGGCACCGGTATATAATATATACCACTTAATTTTAATTCCAAAATGCCACAATGACACCAGAATTTTATAACTAAATTTTAAATTTATGAGGTACATGAGGGAAAACCTTTTACTTACTTAAAAAAAATTCGTTCGTGAATCCTGGTGTCAATCAATAATTTCAATATTTTAGCTTCAAAAGTACTTTGCCCCTGAAGGGGTTAAACATGCTAAAAAATATATAATAAATGTGAAAAACTGACAAAATCTTGTTTTCTGTAACTGCATGCGTAATGGTATTTCATTAAAGTTTCATCTTACAAATGGATGCAAATATAGGGAAAATCCAGGAAATGCAAAATATAATTTACTGAAAAAGGAAGAAGGAAAAAGCATAAGGAACTGACCATTCTCCCTGTATTCAATCATCTTTTTGTTGAACATGTTGAGGTACTTGAACTTTTTTGGCATGGCAAATCCGTATCCTGTCATCGCGTACCAGGACCCGACAGTCAGTAGCCGACACTCATTGTCTTGTCCAACTAGGTACTCCAGCACAGTGGCGTCATACACAAAAGCATCCAGTTCCCTAGAAGATAGATGGTGTTCAATGTAAGAGAAACATAAACTGGTAAAAAACTATTTATATACAGGATTGGTTACATACTATTCTAACTGCGCGAGGGATGTAGGTTTGGACGGAGGGTCATTGCCCTACGTGGGGATCTGTCTGAGGAATTTTAAACCGTCGTTACGCAAGATTAAAAGAAAACGGTTAGGCCGATGAGCACGGCATGGGTTCGAATCCAGCACCTGCCGTCTACCAACTTTAAGAACAGATCCTCCCAGGCACTGATGTGGCTTATATGTCAGAAAATCACTATGCACTTTTCAAATCATAAGTAGTTATTAACCTTTTCGCGAAGAGCGTCTTTTACAGAATTTTTAATATTTTACCAGTCCGCTACGTATTTTGAATGATTCGCCTTGTGTAATGCAGTTTAAATAAGGCAAATTACTCTAGTTCAAAATATAGTTCCAATCAAGCATCAAGTACTGTAGTAAAAAAGCGGACTGTAAGAGGATACCCCGTCGGATAGCACTGTTGTATTTACTAATAATGATTCATGAAGAAGCGTACATGTATTCATTGCTACCAATTGCTACTCTTTTTGGTTACCACATAACTTAATAGCGCAATGTAGCGATTAAATATAGCAAAATTTACTATTAAATTTCATTAACCTCTTCGCGACGAACGTCTTTTACAGAATTTTTAATCTTTTGCCACCGGTTTTTTAAATAGAAATTTTCGCCTAATTGAATCTCAGAAATGCTATCATTAAATAAGGCAAAGTTTACAATAAAAAGTAACTGGTGGGAATAATCGAGGATTCTGAGCATCTTATGCGTCACGTATACGTGTCGCTCGTCCCCAAGGGCTTAAAACTTGTTATGATTTCGGTGTTTAAAAAAAAAAAAAAAAAGAAATATGCAAGTTGAATTTATACAAAAATGGTTCACTTTCAACATTATTTATAAAGGCAATTTATATTTATCTTCTGTATTATAAGTTGTAACATGCCTGTTAATAAATATATAAGAGTTTACTGGCTTATTGACAAACATATAGACAAATACTTACACAGGGTTCGTACGCATCAGGGCATCTGAATACTAGAATTTCCGTGAAATAAAATTTGTTATATTTAAAAACATAATCTCTTCATTAAATAAGGCAAGAGTTATTTTACAAAAAATCTGTTTTTCTAATCTTCTGAGTCGTACGATCCCTGTTAACCCTTTGAGGGGCGGTGGTATATATTATATACCACCTAATTTTAATCCGATTCAAACCAGAAACTTTTAATTAAATTTTACTTTTTTAACGTAGACGAGAAAAAGTTGATAAATTGCTTATTCTTATTTTGAACTAAATTCTTTACTAAATTCCGGTGGGAATTCAACGTTACAGGAGCACAAGTGCTTGCCCCTGAAAGGGTTAAATAAATGCATAAAAAAGTACAATGGTAAAGGAAAAAATGTCTATGTTCAAGAAGATACCCTTTGATATGCTGCCACCTATCACTTCAAAATTATCGTAAACGTAATAGTAAAAATTACCAAGCATCTCTTTAAAGACATTAAAAAGTAATGATCACCCTTTAATAATCACCAGTAACTTTATGTATAGCTATGAAATACTTTATCATAAATGTAATAGAACTATCTACCAATGTCCACCATTTAATTTATTCCAAAAATAAATCAGCTTTTCTGCAGTTTAACCCTTTAACGGACATTGGTTTCCCTACGAAACCACAAAATTTTAATTGCGAAATTCAACAACGACAGCAGAAATTTAATAGGAATATTTTCCAATTATTATGTATGTAACATATCGCTTTTTTATTATATACAAATAAATTTGTTCATAATTTCCGCTGTCAATCATTTATTTCAACATTTTAGCAATTGAAGTGTTTTATACGTTAAAGGGTTAAAACAGCCATACATATCTGTCTCCCAAGTACAAATACACCAAAATAAGAAATTCCAAATTACTTAATGTACTCTACCGGTTGTAACACTATCCTTTGTTTAAAATAATATTAAACGAAGTAGTAAATATTAATTTACTATGTCAAAAACCAATTTCCGAAGATAGATTTCAAATTGACAGTGATTTTGATTTAGACTTTATTCTTAGTTCCTGCGAAGATACTAAAGGGATGGAGGGTGTTATTTGCAAACGTGATTTCTTACTCGTGTTCCGTAATGATATTTCTACAAAAATACAATTTCAATTATTTTATTTTGCCCTACAGGTAATATTCAATATATTTTTGTTTGTTTCTTTATTTTGTAGAAAAAGTTTGGTGCCCCTTACAGAAAATTTGTTAAACTGATTCATGAATAAAGTTTATTTTATTTATGTTGCGAAATTTTTATTTGCACGCTCTATTTTGAGAGCTTTGCTAATTCAATTCATTCAACTTAAAATAAAGTACAGTAATCCCTCAACATTCGCGGTTTTAACATTCGCGAGTTTCGATTATTCGCGAATATGAAAATACGGAAAAACTTAACATTGGCGAGAATCTGACTTGATTATTCGCGATTTTTTTAAAATTATTATTATCGCTTTCTTTTTCAGAATTTATAGTTGTTAAAGATTATTTCCCCTGTTTTCTGAGTATATATTTATAAATCAATTTTCGTCAACTGAAAAAGTAGCGAGTGTTGTAGGAAAGCAAAATAATAACAACTTAAGCAGAATATTCATTTTAAAGGTGATATAATAAAAAGTTGTAAAGGGGGTCAACGGCATTTCCAATCTATTAATTTAAAATGTGCAGGTTCTCGTAGAGATGGAGCTAAAGCTGCACTTAGATAGGAAATAAAAGAATTTCTGAATCATTTAGCTGTATTGAAATATCGTATTTTAATATTGTATCGCATACTGACTCACTAATACATTATCATCTCTTTGAGATTTGCGAATAGAGAGAGTCGAAATTACTTTATATAAAAACCTAGGCTTTTTTAGCTGTAAGTATTTCTCCAATCAGTTAATTTGAATTATCTTCAATCAATAAATTTCATGTTTATGAACATGTGTGTACATTCACATTCTACATACATGCTATGCATAACGTACTGTTAATACATATTATCCTTTAGTTCTTTGAAATGCTGTGCCACTCCAATTAAAATTTTATAGAACGTAACTCATATTTTAGTGCGGATAGATAGACTCATCATTCGCGGATTTGACATTCGCGAGGTTTTCCTGGAACGTAACCCTAGCGAATGTTAAGGGATTACTGTATTTTATTTATTTATTTTATGTTTGCATGTAAAATTGACATTGAGAACAATCGAAATAATCGTCTAGACGGGCGAAACCCGTCTAGTAAATAATATTGTTCCGCTATCTAAGAAATTTACAGACGACAGCAGAATGTTTTATGAACGATTTCGTTTTGTCATGGACCGAGAAAAGTGTTTGGAAATTCTGAAAGTTCCAAATACAGGGATGAGATTTCTCCGACTTTTTACATAGCAGTATAATCTTATAGAAAATGTTTTTCTTTATTTAATCGGAACATTATGTGATTTAAGGGAACAACATTGTCTCTAAGATTATACTGCTATGCAAAAACTCGGAGAAATCTCATCCTTAAAATAGAACATTCGCATCCCAAAACTGGTACAAGTACCGTAGTTTGGAAAACCCTGTTTTATATCATGACGTAAAAATTTAGTCTTTTAATATTGTCATGTTTTGAAAAATATATGCAGTATTTATTTTTAAAAGTGTTTTATTCTGTGTTTTCGGATTTTCTTAATCACTAATTTTGTTTAGAAATATTCGCATTATAAATTATGCAATTCAATAAGATGAATATTACTAAAAAGTATTAGTGGTTACAAAATTTGCAAACAGAATCATCTCTGAAAAATATTTCGTTATAATGCGAACAATGGAAGCGTTTTTGAATGGAAGCGTGTCATTAATTGATAATGATTATATGAAATAAAATATAGATATTATTAAATTAAAATATTCGGCTATGTTTGATTTTTTATTCAGAAATTCAGAATTTTTACAAGAAATTTTTAATAGTAATTATTTTTGCTTTATAGAATGCTAGACATTCGGTGAATAAAATAAAAGAAAATTTCTATTCAAAATTTCTGGCATGAATTCAGAATTTCTTAATAAATAATCCGCCAGCTTTAGAAACACTGTGTTTACCACTAAACTTAAACGAGACAGGTCATTTGCCCAGCTTGCACATAGTTGTAAATACCTACGAGTACTTGCGACCACTTTTATGTAGCTTTCATTACAAAAAGTTACCTATTGCAGTCGTTCGGAGGAAAGCAATTTCAAATTATTTTGGTATATTTTCATCGATCGTGATCCCCAGACCCCCAAACCACTCTCCGTTCAAATGTTGATTTATATATATATATATATATATACATATATATATCCATATATATGTATATATATCCATATATACATATATATGCATTTCGAATTCATTTCATACGTAATGTGCTATATATATATATATATATATATCTGACATATGTTATGCTGTAACTCCCTTATTTATGAACCGATTCGGATGTAACTGAGTATGTGTATAGAACATACCAAGGTCTCGACCGAGATAGTTGGCTAGCTTCATCCGTCATCTTGTTTCAAAATGGCGGCCAGTTAAAAATTGTTTAATTTTTAAAAATTCAAAAAGATGTAAAAAAAATTATAAATTGAAAAATTAGTTTCTGTTAAGTGTTAGAACATTCTGGAACATTTTTTGTTTTGGCTTTATCTTAAAAAATGGCTCTGATATGGCAGTTTGAAATTCTAGGGTGGCTCAGATTTTGAAACAATCTTATATTTGTTATGCGGTAACTCTCGCATTTATAAACAGATATGAATGTGACTGATCATGTGTGCAGAACATATCAAGGTCTCTGCCTAGTTCGTTGGGCAGCTTCATGCCCCATCTTGTTTCAAAATGGCGGCAAGTTAATTTTTTTATTTAAAAAAATTCAAAAAGGTGTATAAAAATTATAAATTAAAAAAAATATTTTCGTGAAGTGTTAGATCGTGATTCAAGGATTCTGGAACATTTTTTGTTTTGGCTTTATCTTAAAAAATGGCTGAGATATGACAATTTGAAATTCTAGGGTGGTTGACATTTTGAAACAATCTGATTTTTCTTATGTTGTAACTCTCAGGCTGAAATTCGCATTCAAATTCATTATTAACGAAAACCGGGATTTAATCTTCTGTAATCGGGTTCCAAGGATTTTAGCTTTGGGCGTTTGAATAAAATGAGTTCAATTTTTAAAAACATGGACTATGAAAACTACCTTTTCCTCCCGGTACAGACCGGAAGGACTTTTTAATTAGCATTCTTTGCCTTATTTAATCTTATATTAAATAAAGATAAGATTTCTCTTTCCAAAAAAAAAAAACGTAAGAAAACACTCTCACAATTTTACAGCAATGCGCACACGACTCTAATGACGCTGCTAGCTCGTTTAAGTACAGATAAAATAATTTCGGACGCATTCCTATGTGAAATTCTTTTTTTATTTTTTCAGACACGTTTTCAAGAAATATCTATAGATAAAAAATATACATATAAGAGTAAAACGGCCTCAAAATATTCAAGATATATATTTTGTATTCTTTTTCTATGACAAACAGCAAAGAATAAAATGCTGTTCTACAAAACGTGAAATGGAAATGATCCGAAACTCTGTTGTTTTTGAAAGAAATTTTCTAAAAGATGTGTTTCGCAAATCATAAACAATAAATGATTTCATGCGGCTGCTGAAGAAAGTTTTGATATGTATGTGATACAAATAACAGGGGAATCGTGATTTTTGTATTGTTATCGAGTAGATTTTGATATTCAGCAAGAAATTAAAAGTAGCATTTACAAATGCGTTTGTAGATTTCTCCATGCAAAACTTTTTACACTCTTTCATATTACTAAACCTGTTTTTTGCATGTATAGATGAAATTTTACAATCGATTTTAAATACATTTACTGGTATGTAAGAATTATAAAAATTACGTTCAGGGGTTAAGTTTTTGATTAGAATACAATATTCTAATATTTTTAAAATTTAATTATAAATTAATACATTGATTTTAAGGCATTTTTACCTAAGCCCACCACAGGTACTCCAAATCGCAAAATGTATTCTGTAACTCTTACAATTGTATACGAGTTGAACAACAATGGATTTAGTAATTACCTGTGAATTACACCTCTGGGGGTGTCTAGTCAGGTGAAGGTCTCGTCACCTGATCAAGGTTTTAAATTACTAGACCTTTTAAATCTGTCAATTCAACAAAGTTAAATAGAAACTTTGAACCGGCAAACAAAGATAACTGTAGCAAACCACAAGAGAGCAAGCACTGCAGCGATGTCAACAAATCTATAGTCAGGTGGATCACAGCCATGCTGTGATCAGGCGATTTCCGCCCCGCTCCCAGGTACTAACCCTTAAAGCTAGGCACTCACGCCGGGCAGGTAGGGGGCTGGTTAGTGGTATAAGAAAATGGATTTAGTGATGCGCAAATAAACGCTCGCCAAAATATGCCAAAATTCTATAAAACTGCAACAATGAAACATTTTAGAAAATAATTTATAAATAAAAATACACTTTTTTCAATTAATAGTGTAATATTAATTAATTTAAGATTATACATCTAGAAATCAATTTAGAAATCCTAGAAGATAGTTTTTCTTTCCTGTTGCCCTAACTTTAAAAAAAAAAAAAACAGAGTAAAAAGTATGTGTTTTTTAATACATTCACTTGCTTCTGCTTTGTACCAAGCGGAAAAAAAGACAGGTGAAATTTTCATAATCAAGTTCGGTATCCACGCTAAATTAATGTATTTTTATAGAATTTTTTGTGAAAAAATATGAATTGCAGTCACAAAATTAGGCATGATTTTCAAGATAACCTTATATGCCTATAAAAGAGGGTTTTTTTAAAAACTATTTTTATTTTTATACTTATTAAAATCTTTTATTTAGACTAAGATGTCTATAGAGAAATAAGACTGAGATTTCTATTTCAAAACATTGGTGACAAACACGCTTACAATTTTACAGCTATGCGCACACGCATCTAATGACCCCACTAGTCCGTCTTAGTTCAGATAAAACCTTTTTGGACGGATTCTTATGCAAAATTCCTTTACTGATTTTTTCTTACACGTTTTCAAAATATATCTATCGATCAAAAGTAAACATATAAGAGGAAAATGGGTTTAAAATATTCAACATATATCTTCTTCTGTTTCTTGTTTTTATATGACAACCAACAAAGAATAAAATGCTGTTGTTCTACAGAACGTGAAATGGAAATGATCTCAAACTATGTTGTTTTTGAAATGGATTTTATATAAGGTGTGCTTCATATATAATTTAGAAGAAATGATTTTGCGCGTCTGCTGAAGTTTTAATATGTATGTGATGAAAATCGTGACTTTCGTATTGTCATCGAGTAGATTTTTAACGCTTTCCAACATAATTATTAAAAATTGTTTATGAATTCGGTTTGTCTGCCAGTCTGCTGTCCGGCTCTAACTCACGTGAATGTACTAGGATTGCACTGAAATTGATCTATGTAATTGGGGTTTATTTTGGCATGTTTGGTATTGAAATGAAGTTATATGTGGTATTTACGGTTTTTTTACAGGAACACTAGAAAAATTCCGTTACATTACGGTCTACGGTGAAAAATCATTTGCGGCATATGTTAATGATGTTACACTATTTTAAGTATATTGAAATTCATACACATCACTGAGATGCTCTATAAAACGCTTATTGTATAATATGGTGTACATAGAATGTATCGTTCACTTACAGGGACACACAAAATAATTTGGTTATAGTACTGTCTACGAACAATAATTGCTGGTAGCTCGTTTTCAGTTGCGGTACGCGTTTTTAAATGTAACAATTTTTTTCATGTTAATTAGTGTATATAAATTCTATAGATCATATACAAGGTTGCTCAAAAGATCTCGCGTACGTTTCCGTTTATTGACGGGAATTGTTGAAGAGATATTTTCAGTTATTCTATGTATTTTCTAACTGAAGTAAATTTTAGCGTACTGTGCAGCATGCATACAAATTTATAGATCATATACAGGGATTCACAAAAGATTTCGGATATTTTATTCGACTGCTGGTAATAATTGCTGAAATTGAGTTTTCAAATTTGTTATGCGTTTTCTAAATGTTTACTTAGTATACTGTGAAGTTCTGTGACAATATTCTGATTGGAAAATGTTTCATAGTCTATGCTTGACGCAAGATTTTTCTTTCTTGTTTTATTTACAAAGTAATTAAAAATAGTATTTAGGTCATTCTCTAAAAAGTCGCTGTTTTGTCTTTAACTGAACCCAAACTAAATTCACCTTACTGCAATTCAAAATCTTATGAGTTTATTAACATGTATTTTATTGCATTAGTCTTCTTTATTAGTCTTATTGTCTTATTTTATTGTATAATATCTATATCAGTGGATTCAGATCATTAGCTCATATATTACAATTATGATGGAATGTTGGAATACTTGTAAAAATCACTTTATACAAAAAATGATTAACCTTAGGTAGTATATTTTCATTTACTAAATGCCTTTTGAAATACATTTCCAATAATATATATGAACAGAAAAATAAATGTTATTTTCTTTTATTAAATTAATAATAGATAAGGGGAAGAAAGTTAATAAAAATACTTACTTTGATCTAATACTTGAAGGCCATGTGCTAACTAATGAAGAATGTTATTTGTTGAGCAAAAAACAAGACGGTTTTATTACTTTTACTCCTATAAAAACTGTCCTAGACCTTTCTAATTAATGCACGTGCTGCCATTTATTGAGTAAATAGGGATATATTTATAGTAATGTGAGGGAGTGATGTCAATTACTAAGGATAACAATAAAAAGTGTCCTAATTACTTTCATTGCATAAAATATTATTTTGATTAAGTGGGTAAATATTTATTTTAATGGACTTCTTTTACTTGCTGAAAGGCGTAAAATAAGATTATAAACAGTAAAATAAATTTTATTACACTCTCAGAAAAACGTTCTTCAAATCACGGAAATTTTACAGGCAGCAGTGCTGCCGGTATATTTCCGTTATTTCAAGTATATAAGTTTCTTTTTCCTCCCTTATAGGAGGTAAAATATAGGTCAATTGAAGAATGAAAGTTTAGATGAAAAACATCACTTGTTCGGTGCTGCCATCTAGGATCTCTCACCAAAGTACTTATTATTTTATTAATTTCGAGAACATTCTCGTCGACTATGGATCTGAACCCGGGACCTAACCGTTATGAGTCTCGTGCGTTAACCATAGATGTTCCTCGAAAGAGGCGTTTGAAATAAATATATCATGCTTTCTTGAAATGGATACTGTTTGATAAATTTGATGTTTAGAAAACTATGAATTTTCAAGTTAATTTCGGGAAGATTTCGCCGATATAAGATGGTGATTGGGATTTTAACAATTTAGTATTAACAGAGGATAAAAACATGAATTATACATATTTTAATTGAATTGTTAGATGTAAAACACGAATATTATAGAAGAAATTCGAGGAAAAATGTTTACTTTTTTGAGTAAAACCGATTTTTTCCTAATAATATTTTCATTGTAACTAATATATATTTTTAAAATGTGTTCATTTTGAATATATTTTAAATGCGAAAGTAGTATATGGCACCTACTCTGGAACACTTTTCATACTCCACTAAATGCAAATATTGAACGATTTTTGTAAGATTTTTCATCAAAAATTTGTCTGTTTAAAATATCGAGGATGTAACGATTTTAGTACGATTTATCGAGTAAATGATGATAAAAAATGCATGATTTGCATTGGTTGGATATTTTTTATTTTTCTACTAAATTATGTAAAGACGAAGAAAGGGTTAGAGAATAAAGAGTCATGATTATAAATAATAACGTAATCAATGGAGATTAAATATTTATCAATTTGAAATGCTAATATTTAATTATTGTGCTGAGAAATTTTGACTGCCGCATTTTCTTAATAGTCTACGAAATGCTAATAAACAATCTTCCTCTGGGATAGTCTTGATATGAATAAGAAAAGCAAAGAGCAGCGTTATATAGTAAGTTATCGGCATTATATTGAAGTCTGAAATAAAAGTTAAATGATTTTTATCAAATGTTTTTAATAGCTAACCGATTCTTTCTTTTTACTTACAATTATCAATACTATTCTGGTAGTTCGATAAAATTAAAAAAATAGTTTGGTGTGTCGAAATGAACACGTCATTGACAGAAAAGAAATTTGTACTTAAAACCGATATATTCAGTAAATATTATTTAGGGAATTCGATAAATGTCCATCCGATTATTGTAAGATTGTCCAAATGATGATTATAAAATAACCCTTGAAAATCCAATGGAATGCTAATATTTTTCATCAAACTTTCTTAATCGTCTATCAAATGCTAATAAACAACCTTCCTCTAGGATGATATTGATAGGAATAATGAAAGCAAAGACCAGCGTTATATAATAAGTTATCAGCATTATAACCAATCCTAAAATCTTTAGTTGCATTAAAAGCTATAGAATAATATAAGTCATTAGCTCCAGGAATATAAATATCAAACCATTCTTTTGTTTCTGGTATTATATTCCAATTGTCATCACATTTACTTTCTATCCAAAAATAAATTCCAGGTTGAGAAAATTTAGAGGCTTGATCCATTTTGTATATTTTTGCGGTCAAAGTTAATTTTATTGTATCATTGAAACTATTAAATATAGTATAATTATTAGAGTTATCGATGCTATAATTTGTAATAACGGGGTCAAATTTGAAATAATGAAAGGTAGGCGAAAGACAATTAAACAGTAAAGTACTTATCACAAAATATTGTAGCATTTATTTAGAAAAAAATTTGACGTCAAATAAAGGATATAATCCTTCGGTTTAAAATTGAAATGTTAATTAAAAACCGTAGATATATGATATCCATTCCCAGTCAACTTTATCTTCAAATTCTTTTAAAAAATCTTTGGATAATACCTGATGATAGGAGATCCCTTCCCAGTTGACTTTATTTTGAAATTCTCTAATAAAATCTTCTGATAGTGCCTGTTGAAATGATATATAAAACCAGTTGACTTTATTTTGAAATTCTCTAATAAAATCTTCTGATAATGTCTGATGAAATGATATATAAAACCAGTCAACTTTATTTTGAAATTCTCTAATAAAATCTTCTGATAATTTTTCATTCTGTGATATACAATTCCAATCAAGTTTATCTTTAAATTTTCTTATAAATTCCAGGAGTAATTTCATAATATTTTTACTTAATTGAAGATAAATTTTATTCATATATAATGAAATAAATGTATAAAATGTTTTATTATGGGCTAAATTGATAAATAAATGATTGTGTTTATGAATTATAATATCGTCTAATCTTTGAGCTGACACCATTTATATAGAAGTATTTTTATAAATATTTTTATTTTTCATCTTTATTCAAAAGTAGTCTCAATTCATTAATAAATCGTATTAAAATATTTTTTAATTCGAAAATTTCATCCATTAATCTTTCTCTATGAGGTTCTTCTTCTTCATAATAATGACCAAATTTTCTATTTAATTCACCCAGTTGAACGGAAAGTATTTTTTTCCAGTTATCGTTATAAAAATTATCTGGTAATTGATCAAACTTATATTCGATCAGATTGCAAAAATCTAGTCTATGCATATATTTTTCTAAAAACCTTTCACCAAATGTTTGAAAACGGGCTATTTGCAACCAATTTAGTCCTTCTTCCAGTTTGCACATAGTGTTTTCTGAAAGTTTTTGAAACATGGATACTTTATGTAAATCTAATCTTTCATGATATTTTTGAATAAATTCGTCACTTAAGGTTTGATATTGAGATATAATAATCCAATTTATATAATTCGAATGTTTTAGTATAAATCCTTCAGACAGCTTTTGATTTCTAGAAACTAGATCCCAATCGAATTCTTCTTTATATTTTTCTAGAAATTCTTCTGAAAGTTTTTGGTGTATACATATAACATTCCATTCAATATAATCTATGAGTTCTTCCATAAAAGATTCGGATAATACTGAATATCTGCAAACTAACTTCCAATTGAGTTGATCTTTCAAATTTCGTAGGACATCTTCGGATAAATTTTTAGTTTTAGAAAATTCGTCCCAGTTGATATCCATTTAATAATGGACCTATTTTAAAAAGCGATTTTTTCAATATGTATATAAGGTTTTAAAGTGACTGGAAAGTGTTCCCTTCTGGGTTTTATCCACAATGTAACGATGTCACCGCGTTTTCCATTGGCAAAACAAGTTTTATAATTATCACTTATTTCTATTTGTAAAATACTTTTATCTTCGATTTTAAGTTCTATTTCTGTATCAAAATATCTACTATTATCTATTAAATATATAGTAATTTTGATATACATATTTGTAGATAATCTCATATCCTTATTCAATAAGTTAGAACTCATCAAGTCGAAATTTACTTTGGTAAATTCTTTTTCTGGAAAAGTCTGAAAATCATCTTTTATAGTAACCCAGATATCTTTACTGTCTACATATATTTTATTGACTACGTCTTTATCGTTTTCGGGTTCTGAAACATTTGTAATTATTTTGTTTTTTGCATCAAATTTATCATTCTTTAATATTAACGCGTTTTTCTCAAAATATCGCTTATTGATAACATTTTTTGCATCTAATGGGTCTGCAACATTGCCTATTCTTTTTCCTTTAGCGTCGTAAGCTTTTCCTTCGATTAGATGTAAAGTATTTTCATCGAGTTCTTGTATTCTCTCAGCCGTTTCTTTTGTGAAAGTTACAAAATTACTGTCATAATTAGTATTATTTTTGTCTATAAAATCTCTTAATTCAAAATGATTATTCTCTATTTTATTCAAAACGAAACGTTTAGTGGATAAATCTAAATCATCGATTGGATCTGAAGAATTTTTTAATATTTTATTTTCCATATCGTAATGACCCTCGTCCGTTAATTTAAAACCTATACCGGGTGGTCCGATAGGGCCTTTTCGTACAGGATTATCATACGGCGGATAATAAACAGCCATTTATAAAGACTAAAAAATGTTATTCTCCTAAGGTTTTAATCATAGTAATTTCTTTTTTATTCATATTTAATATACATTTCTTTCTTACTTCTAAAATATAGTAAAATACATATTCTTTGGTTGTTTCTTTTTCTAATTTCCAATTGAATTCTATTCTCAAATTTTCCAGAGTGGTATAGTTTACATGATTTGACAAATCAAAATGAATTATAGGATATAATTTACCGAAATCTGAGTAATTTACCATACAACCGGTTTCTGTGTTTAGATTATTGAGACCTGATTCCAGAAAAGATTCATATAATCTATTATATTCCTTTTTACCAAAATCCATAGTATATCGCTCTGCTGGTAACGGCGATCTGTTAATCATCAACCAACATTCGATCATATCCAAGTTATCAAATATCATATTATTCTTTTTAGGATTTTCATTTCTTTCAAAATATTGCGGTATTACGAATAATCTTAAAACTTCATCGGATGTAGCAGATATAGAATCAGAACCGCTTTTATATTTATTAATAGGACTAGATCTGTTAATTTCATACTGATTCCAGTTTATTTCTATATCCGTGTTAGATAATTTTAACTCATTATAGAGAATCTCCGCACCATTTTTAAAGTCGACGTATCTCACCCACAGTGCTATGTCTTCAATTTCTACTTTATAATCTGGATTTGCAGCGTCTGTATAGATCATATTTCTACTATCGTCTCTTTGGAATTCCAGTCTTATTATGAATCCAGAAATGGCTTTTTTATATTCTGCGACGAAATCAAAAATTTCCTTTAAAGGCGTCCATGTTGTAACTGTATTGCTGTTTTTCGACAATTCCCATCTTTTTTTAAATCCTTTATTGTAGTTTTCATTTTTTACAATTTTTAATTTATTGACGATATCTGTTACAGGGGTGGTAGCAATTATCGTACCATCGTCTTGAAGTAAACTTTTATTTCTATCAGCACTATCACTGGTATCTGGATAAAAACCTATATTGGTAGCTTCAGATGTTGAATAATCTCTGGTATAATCCTTCAGTCTCTTAACCTGTAGAATGTAGGAGTGATAGTCTCCAACTGATTCGATTATTTGTTTACCTATCTGAAGTTTTACGCCTTTCATAGAACACACTGCGGCGACATTTTCATCATTTATAGATGCGCCACTGGATTTTACAATTTTCCACTTTGTCTCCAGATAACTCTCCGATAATGAAACAGGATCATTGGTATCAGTAATTTCGAAATGAAACGTCGTATTTTCTTTTTTGTCATTATGGCTTGTACTAGGTAATCTTATTTTTTTTAATTCGCTACTTTTTATATCGTTATTATAATAATAATGAGTATCTCTCAGATCATAAATTTTTTCCATTTATTTAGGAAGAATTTTCAGACCTGTTCCTTTCATCTTTTTTGAAAATATTTCTTTCAATATGTCAGCATCCGTCAATTTGTCATTCAAATCTACGTTTTCATTCAATTCTACTTTTTTTAGCCTTAAAAAATCCTTTTCCTTGAATTCTTTTACTTTTCCTATATAATCTGTGTTGATTCATTTATTTATTGAGAAAATTTTAGTTAACATCAATTGATATATTTTTTCAACATAATCTTCTTTTTCACCTACGACTCTAAAATTATACTCAATTAAACCTTTATTTAAATCAATTAATTCACCATTTTGATTCGTAACTCTCATCCTTATTCTGCGAATAGAATCCCTATTCACAGGATAATAGATTAAATTATTGAATTCTTTCGAAATGATAACACCCGGTACATCCCTCGGTGTAAAAGAATAAATAACTTCTGAATTATTCTGGTTGATTAAAGATCCATTCACTACATCACAATGAATATATATAATATCGTTTCCGTTGGTTATATCCGCTATATTTTCACCTTCTATTACAGTCTCTTCATCATGACTTTCGTAGACCTTTTTTTCAAAGCCTATTAACTTATGAAAATCGCTTTTTGTTAAGTCGATATTCCAACCTTTAGTTAATTTAATAAGCATTCTTAGTCTAGATTGTATTCTACCAAATTTTACCGGAGGATCGTCTGAACCAAACGCTTTCATCACATCTATATTTAAATCTTCAACATTTTTATTACCGTAAGGAATAGTGATAGATTTAACATTATTCTCATCTGTGTATACGTCAAACATATTAGTTTTATCTGTTATGTTAAACCATGAAACTGTCATAGTAAAAGATTGCAATGCTAATTTTTTTAATTTTAGAGGTTGAGGAAATTCAACAGTGAAGTCCTCTGATTTTTCATGACTTTTTGGTTTCAATTTGATCATTTATTAGACAGTAAAAAATCTTTAAAAATGAAAAACAAACTCTTCGTTATAATCGCTAGGCTGTTGAGTAAATGAATTAAGTACACATTCTGGACATTTACCTTTATTCCTTTCCTTTATATATTTCATACAAAATAATCCACAATTTACAGAAGTAGGTTTTTGTAAAAAACTATCATTGTGAGCTATATTGACTTTTTTATTGGACAGTTTAAGAAATTTCATAATATTTTCGGGAATATATTTTTCTTTGAGTTTAATATTTTTATATATATATTCCCCAAAAGGATCGAAATATTCTACATAGTTATATTTTGGATCATTATAGTAACAAACCCAATGTGTTCCAGGACCCGTCGAAATATCTAAATTAATAATCCCGCTTTCAAAATTTCCAATCTTTTTAGGAAGTAAATCGGAAGTGAAAACACCCCTGAATCCTCTTTCATCTTTCATATTTTCTTTAATCGTTTCATCGGATATACCCAATTCTGTTACCGGGATTTTTTTTTTTTAGACACTGACGCTTTTAGACCCGATCCTTTGTTTTCCCAAGGCTGAAAAACTCCAGATCCCGATATTTTATCTAGGATTTTTTTAGTTCCCCAACCCGCCGCACCGCTCGCAGCACCGAGTCCTAGTGATGTTAAAATAGGAATTAAAAAGGGTAAAAATCCACCGTTTTTATCTAATTGAGTTTTGCTTATATTTATTCTTTTACCTTTGCTAATCTGATTTATCTGTGTTTTGGTCAAATACATCTCATAATTGGGAGTTTTAGAATTGTCTATCTGCAGTGTCAGTTCTTCTTTTTTTCTGAGCGCTGATTTCAGTTTACTAATCTGCCCGTCACTCAAATGAATCTTCTTTTTTACATAACCATAGCTGCCAACTTTTACGCTTTTTTGATACCACTAAAAATTAATAGAAAATTGTGCCTAATTGAATCGCATGATTTCAGCGGTTCAATAAGGTAAAATTTATTATAAAATTTTAGTGGTAGGAAAAAAGCGTAAAAGTTGGCAGCTATGCATAACTCATTTATTAGACAGTAAAATCTTTAAAGAAGAAATTGATTGTATAATCGTTCTTTATCTCCGTTAGTTATTTTTTTAGCTTTAATGAGTTTGTCTATTAGCAGTTTGACTTCATTTCTTAATTTTTTCGACTTGCTACCTTGACATATTTTATCCAATAATTCAGATAATAAATCTAATCCTTTTCCCACTTTCATTACTTCACTACCTTGAATTGTAGTTAATCTACCCAGATATCTTTGTAGTTCCTCTTCGTTATTTTTAACAGCGTCTAATTCAACCTTTTTCTGACTTAATTCCTCCTCTGAAAGATTTCTAGCCCTATTAATTGTACTTTGTAAGTTGCCTTTTTTCCTCGATAATTCTTCTTTTAACTGCTTTGCCTTTGCATACATTTCATTTAATTTTTCTTTATTGTCTAGGAGTTTCGAAGGTTTGTATAATTGTACAGATTTTAAATAATTAATATCTAAATTTTGATCAACATTGTAAGTAAGTGGTGGTTCTTTATATAATTCTTTGACATCTTCGATCGCATCAGGAATAATTCTAGATGATTCTGCAATAGGCTGTAAAGATATATTTAATTCGTCCAATTTATCATTGATAGCTTTAATATTTTCTTTTCTACTTTTATCCTGTTCTTCTAATTTTTTAGTGACAGGTTTATGAAATTCAGTTAAACTTTTGTCTATACCTAGCTTTCTATCACGCTGTTCTTCATTATTTTTTCTAATATCTGCTTGTAATTTGACAAGTTTTATTGCATTTTTTAATTCTTCTTTTTGTTTCTTATTTCGATCTTTTTCTAAATCGTTTATTTTATCCATTTATATGATTTGAAAATAGAAGCGACAGCTTCGCCGTCTATTTTTTACTGACAGCTAATATGCTTTTACTGGCAGTAATTTTATTTTTACTAGCTGTAAATTTTCTCAGTAAATAAATGATTAAAATTAAAGATTACACAGAACCGGAAGAATTGCCTGACACTAAACAACATCGTTTTTTACCCAGACATCCTTTCAGATTATTAATAATCGGGGCATCAGGTTGCGGAAAGACAAATTTACTAATAAATTTATTAAACGGTTTTGAGAATCCTAGTAATTTAAGATTAGATTTCGACGCTTTATATTTATGCGCAAAAGACATTTCTGAGCCAAAGTATTCTAAATTGCAAGAAGATTATACACTGTTTGAAGGTGTTGAAAGAGACGATATTTTAAAATGTAAAAAAATAAGTAAAAATAAAATAAAGGAATTATTAAAACAGTATGATAAGTATAAAAAGAAAGTACTATTTTCTTCAGATTTGAGTGAATTTATTACTGTTGATGATCTAGATTCCTCAGAAAAAAATCTTGTTGTGTTTGACGATTGTGTTACAGAAAAAGATCAGAAAGTTATAGAGGATTTGTTTATAAGAGGTAGAAAGAAAAATGCATCCATTATTTATTTAACGCAATCTTATTACTCAACTCCTATAAATATTAGAAAAAATTGTAATTACTTCATATTTTTTAAGCTACAGCCTAGGGAAATTAATCAGATAATCAGAGAAATAGACGGAAATCTTACAAAAGAAAAATTTCTAGAAAAATATAATTCTTGTAAAGGTAATTTCTTTATGCTAGATTTAGTAAATTCTGAAATGAGATACAGAAAAAATTTTGAACCTATATAAATGGAAGAATATTTAGAAAAGAGATTATATATTTATCGGAAAAGTTACAATTTGTATCAAAAGATAAGTATTTCCTTATCAGTTAGCAAATTTATGTTAAGTGCTTCGGGATTATCAGCTTTTGCGTTCATACCCCTCGCTGCTTTGAGTTTAAGTTCTGGAATTGTAGAAGTCATTGAGAAATCTTTAAATATTTTGGAACGAAAAGAAGAATACAAGCAATGTTATAATTTTTATAAACAGCAGTTAAATTTATTGAAAGCTAAAAAAATTTCAGAAGAAGAAGTGTATGTCAGAGAACAAGATTTTATAAATAATTTAGTATACTTCCCAATCGAAAAGTATGTGAAAAAAGTACAGTTGAATGGATATAAATATTCTTCTTAGAAAGCGTCAGCTTTTTGCTGCCTAATAAATGAGTTGTAAAAGTAAAAAATTTGGTGTTACATCTTTAACTAAAAA
This sequence comes from Maratus michaelseni, assembly GCA_963931845.1. Classification (NCBI taxonomy): domain Eukaryota; kingdom Metazoa; phylum Arthropoda; class Arachnida; order Araneae; family Salticidae; genus Maratus; species Maratus michaelseni. The sequence goes on from OZ007598.1 coordinate 81,473,477, forward strand.
AGGTAAATTTAAAGGCGGATGTTTAAAATGCGGACAAACTGGATCGGGTCTTCTGAATAAAGTCATTAGTAATTTACCTTTCGAAATGCATTTACCTGGCCATAATTTTACAGGCCCAGGGACACAATTATTATGGGGGAAAACACGATTAAATCCAGATTTAACGTATAAAAATTCGTCTAAACCTGTTAACAGAGTAGATGAAATTGCATATAAGCATGATAAATGTTATTTAGAAAATAAAGATACAAAAAGTAGAAATGAAGTATGCGATAAGAATATGATTGATGGACTAGATAATATTCAAAATCCTACGATGAGAGAAAGAATTGAAAGAGGGATTGTAAAACCGATTATTCAAGCTAAAAAAACTTTCGGTATGGGAAATACAAAGATCTATTGTTTAAAATGTAAAAACCATACAGAAACAAAAGATATTAAAGATGCAATTTCTAAAAATAACAGGCCAATGATGAAAGGTATTTGTCTAGATTGTGGTTCTAAAAAGAGTGTTTTTTTAGGAAAACCTTAGGGATGAAAGATCCTAAAAGTATCTTAGAAAAAATATATTATCATCCTGAAAGTGGTTATTGTGGGATCAATGAATTAAAACGGAAAACAGGTTTCAGTCAAAATCAAATTACAGATTTTTTACATAGCCAAGATGTTTATACCAGACATAAGCCTTTAATTCGTAAATTTAAACGAAGACGCATTTATGTCAGTCATATCGATGACCAATGGCAAGCAGATTTATTGTTTATCAAACCTTTTAGTAAATATAATAACGGAACTAATTACTTATTGACAGTGATAGATATATTTAGTAAATATGGGTGGGCCATACCGATAAAAAGAAAAACAGGACAAGAAGTAACTGAAGCATTTAAAAAGATATTTAAAGAAAGAATTCCTGAAAAACTGCAGACAGACAAAGGATTAGAATTCGTAAATAAATGGACTTTAAAATTATTTAAAGATAATAATATTCAGTGGTTTACAACAGAAAATGTTGAAATAAAATGTTCTGTAGTCGAACGATTTAACAGGACAATTAATAAAAAAATTAGAACCTATCTAGCGGCCAACAATACTAAAAGATATATAGATGTATTGGACCAATTAGTTAAAAATTATAATAATACCAGGCATAGGTCTATCAAAATGACGCCTAGCGAAGCGAGTAGAGCGGAAAACGAATCTGAAGTTTATAAAAATTTATACGAAGAAAAAATAATAAGAAAACCGAAATTCAAGGTTGGCGATAGAATAAGAATTTCGAAATACCAGACTGCTTTTACCCGCGGTTATCAGCCTACTTTTACGGAGGAAATTTTCATTGTTTCAGAAATATTAAACACTGATCCGATTACTTATAGAATAAAGGATTTGAACGGCAACGAAATAAAAGGAACTTACTATGAACCGGAATTAGTTAAATATAATAAAAAAGACAATGTGTATAAAATTGAAAAAATAATAAAAAAGAAAGGCAATAAATGTCTAGTTAAATGGTTAAATTATTCCGACGAATTTAACTCTTGGGTTGACGAAAAAGATATCAAGTCAATTTAGTTTTTTTCCATTTTTAAATGATCGATTCTGTTAAATAAATTAACTGAGTTTTTTATTTAAATAATAATAATCTTCCATACTTTTTATGATGAATTAAATAAGCATGATATTATATAAAATTGCTTTTACATAACTTTATCGATATTAAAAAGTCCCCTGCTTTAAGTGATTTTATAAATAATCTAATTTTAATAATCTGCTTTTTATTATCGAACGGAATTTGTTACTCCATAAGAACAGCGTAACTTTATCAGGAAGGTCAGCTGAATGAAAGCGGTGACCTCTAAATGAAGATTAAATTGGAGCGCGCGTCAAAAAGTGAACTTGCTCGTCAAATTTTGTACTTAGAAGGAAATGACGTCTTTGGTAGAAAAAAGGTCTGCTTTAATCGACGTATTGCTGGAATATAAGATTAGAAAGCGTCAGCTTTTCGCTGTCTAATAAATGAATTACGACTTTTTTAAAGACATTCTAATAGATGATACCGAATCAAGCTTAACACAAACTTTTGACAAAGTAAAAAAATCTGAAATGCCTGAAAACTATCTAAAGATTTATGACCAGTTGAAAAAAAGTGAAATAATGTACGATTCGGACGGTGAATATTTTACATATAAAAATATAGATGTTTTTTTAAGCGAAAGACGCAAATCCCGAATAAGTCGTTTTAAAGCATTGAAATGGAAATTGAAGTTAAATATTCCATATAAAGCTGAAGAAATGTTTATTCAGCTTTTAGATTTAGTGTACTATAAAAAGTCGATAAATTACCTATATTTCATAAAGAAAATATTAGATTATTATAATATTGATAATAATTTGAAAGTAAAATTTAATAAGAAAAACGAAGACATTTGGAATAGCTTTCTAAAAAATATTTCTTAATAAATGGAGAGGTCTTGCAAGCATTGTCAGATGACAAAAAATTTAGACCAATTTTATACTAGATTTCGTTACGGTAAAACAGAACATTACGCTAATTGCAAAAGTTGTCATTTAGCTATGAAAAATCAAAAATTAGATTGCGAATGCGGTAAAAAATACACTTTAGCTCATAAAAAGAGACATTTAAAAAGCAATTATCATATCAAACGAACGTCAAAATAAATTTATGATATTGTGTTTTAAATTGAACGTATTTTTTAGGTTGCATTTTAGTTGAAAATATTATAGTCAATGTTGTGTTTTAAATTGAACGTATTTTTTAGTTGAAAATATTATATTCAATGTTGTGTTTTAAATTGAACATATTGTGAATGAAAGTATTATACAGAATGTTGTGTTTTAATTTGAACGTATTTTGAATGAAAGTATTATACAGAATGTTATGTTTTTAATTGAACATATTTTTTAGATGAAAATATTATATTAAATGTTGAGTATTTATTTGAACGTATTTTGAATGAAAGTATTATACAGAATGTTGTGTTTTAAATTGAACGTATTTTGAATGAAAGTATTATACAGAATGTTGTGTTTTAAATTGAACATATTTTGAATGAAAGTATTATACAGAATGTTGTGTTTTAAATTGAACATATTTTGAATGAAAGTATTATACAGAATGTTGTGTTTTAAATTGAACATATTTTTTAGATGAAAATATTATATTAAATGTTGAGTATTTATTTGAACGTAAAATAGAAGTGCCTGATTATGACAGTGATTTTTCGGCTAAATAAATGGGTAATTCAAAAGGTACAAAGATTTTGACAGGTAATTGTACAACTGAAAGAATAAATGTAGATTGGAATCATACCTTTAATGTTCATCCTAATGTTCATATAACGCCTGTATGTAAATACAGCGAACCATTTTTTGTTAGAATAACAGAAATAGATAAAAACGGATTTCGATTTGAATGTTTAAAATTGAATGGCGAACCTGTAGAAAAAAATTCAGATTTCTTTCAATGGACAGCAATTAGTCCTTTTGAGTAAACGATCTTATTTTTGCATTTTCAGAAATTATTCAATTTTATATCATCATTAAAATTTTCATTTAAAAGATCTGACATAGTCTGTTTGTTCCAGCTTTTTAATATTATAATTTTTAGACCTTTTTTTTAATTTTCTACATCTTTTTGCCGATTTTAAAATTTAAATCCGAAATGGACCTTTAGTTTCTTTTAACATTTAATTTTTAACAGACTTTCCTTTATAGATCTGCTAATTAGAAATGTGTAGCAAAAAGTATTGATAAAATTCCTTCTATATAAATGGAGGAATCTCTAAGATCAATACCTATATCTAAATTGAGACACGCTGTAAAACTTTTAAATATAAAACAGCCTAAGGGGTGTAAAAAAGAGGAATTAATTAGATTGATAATAAGATATGTAAAAAGTACAGGGGAATATAAATACGTTTTAGTAGATTTATTAAATCTAGATGTAACAGATTATTTAAATGAAATGAAGAAAAAGTTTATCGAAAATCCTAAAAAAAGAAATAAATTGAAAAAAATATTCGATTCTTTTGATTTAAAATTTAACAATAACACAGTAGAATTTAATCCAAAAAATAATGAAGAAAAAAAGATAAAAACAGAAGTAAACCTTAAAAAATTATTTCCCGATTTAAATGAAAAATTGAAACAATTTATAAATGAACCAAAAAACAGGTCAAAACTTAAGAAACTCTTTGATTATTATGGATTGAAATATAAAGATGAAAAATTGATTAAAAAGACAGAAAAGAAAGTAAAATTACAAGCAAATTTGGAAAATCTGTTTAGACCCGATTACGAAATTGTTGAGAAAGAAAAAAAATTTGTAAAAAAATTTAATACCTATAGACATGTTTATAAAATAAGACAAATAAACAAACTCACACCGGGCCAGTATTATAGTATCTTAAAAGATTTATTCAGGAGAGCAATTGGAAAAATTGAAGGAAAGGTAGATATAATTGTATTCAATCCCTATTTGACACAGCCTTTTCATCCTAAAATGATGTCAACGAAAGAAGCCTATGAGACCTATTTAGATGTTTTAACGCATAAAATTGAATACAAAGAGTTGGATATTAAAGATTGTGAATTTATTTTTACGGTTGTTGATTTACCCAAAGGCGGTAAACGAGTGAAATTACTGAACGATAATATGTTGTTGATAAAAAAAGTATAATTCAAATTAAAAATGACGATAATATCTGTTTGGCTAGATCCATCGTTACAGCCTTAGCTATTCTAAATCGTAAAATTTTATGCGAAAAATTGAATCTAGAAAAACTTACAGATTTAGATGTTAAATACATAAAAATGGGTAGAAAATTACAAAAAGATATAGCTGTAAAATTGCATAAAATGTGTGATATTCCGTTAGAAATGTGTAATTTAGAGCATGTTAAACAATTCGAAATTTTTTTAGATATTCAAATAACTATATTTTGCAGAGAAAATTTTAACGAAAGAATATACAGTGGTACCCATAAATCTAATTGTGTTTACATTTTAAAAAATAGAAATCATTTTGATGTCATTACAACGGTTACAGGATTTTTAGGAAAAAAGAATTATTGTGATTATTGTAAAGTCAGTTATTATAGAAGTGATCAACATAAATGTCCTTTGAAATGCAATAGATGTTTTAAGAAAGAGAGTAATTGCGAGGGAGATGATATTCAGTGTAATGATTGTTTTAGATCTTTTAAAGGAAAAAACTGCTTCGAAAATCATAAAAATCACTCAGTCTGTAAAACACTGTGGAAATGTTTAAAATGTAAGAGAATTATCAACAGAAGTGAAAGAGGACCGAAAGATCATAAATGCGGAGAAAGACAATGTAAAAACTGCAGAGAGTGGGATATGGAAGATCATAAATGTTATATACGTAGGAAAGAATCTAAGGGAGGAGCTTGTAAAAACATTTGTCCCAAAAATATAGAAAAGAGAGAGAAATGGTGTGAGAAATGTAAAAGGTCAGGATTTACAGAAAAATATATGTTTTTTGACGTTGAAACGAACCAAGAGACAGGAAATCACCAAGTCAATCTAGTCATAAATCATGATTTTAACGGAAAAGAAAAAATATTTCAGAATGAAAATGAATATTGTAAATGGCTATTTCAAAAGAAACATAGCGGTTATACAGTATTAGCGCATTATGGAAAAGGATTCGATTTTCAATTTCTAGCTAAATACTGCTTTAAAAATAAAATTAAAGTGTTTACAATATATCAAGGAAATAAACTCATATATATGCAAGCAACCGCTTATAATATAAGGTTTATCGATTCTATTAATTTTACACTGATTCCGTTAAGAGAATTTCCTAAAACATTTGGACTAACGGAATTGGCTAAAGGTTATTTTCCTCATTTGTTTAACACTATGGAAAATCAAAATTATGTAGGGAAATATCCTGAAAAATACTATTATGGTTATGATACTATGACTTTAGATCAAAGAAAAACTTTTGATAAATGGCATAAATCGGCAAAAAACGAAACATTTGATTTTCAAAAAGAAATTATAAAATATTGTAGATCTGATGTTGATATTTTAAGAAAAGGATGTTTAGAATTGCGAAGGTTATTTCTAAACATTGCTAATATTGACCCTTTTAAATATGTCACTTTAGCTGGCGTTTGTATGGCTATATACAGAGATAAATTCATTCCAGTGAATACAATAGCGATTGATGAGGAGTTTATTCCAAAGGATCAATACAGTAAGAAATCGATCATTTGGTTAGACTATCTGTCTAAAAAACACAATATCAAAATACAGCATGCTTTAAACGGTGGTGAGAAAAAACTGAAATTAGGGGATAAAACTTATAAAGTAGATGGTTTTTATAATAATACCGTTTATCAGTTTCAAGGCTGTCATTGGCACGGTTGTCCTCGCTGTTTTACAGAATCCACTGTCAATCTTCAAAATCAGATATGTATGAAAGATTTGTATGACAGAACTCAAAAAATAAATAAAAAAATAAAAGATAAAGGATTTGAATTGATTGAAATATGGGAATGCGATTTTGATAGTGACAAAGAAATTAAAAAATATATGAAAAATGAATGGAAAAGAGATTTTGTAGAACCTTTAAATCCTGGAAACGCATTCACCGGAGGTCGGTGTGAACCTACCAAATTAATCTACGAAATGAAAGAAAACGAAAAGGGTAGATATATCGATGTTTGTTCACTGTATCCAACAGTGAATTACTTTGATTACTATCCTGTTGGTCATCCGGTAAAAATTTATAATCCGGAAAAATATGATAAGAATTGGTATGGTTTGATACAATGCAAAATACTTCCACCTAGAAAGCTCTACCATCCTGTTTTACCTTATAAAGGAGAAAAATTAATATTCAGTTTGTGTAAATTATGTTCAAAACCTATAAAATGCGAAAAGAAACAATGTAAAAAATGTTATGAAATGCGGAATAAAGAATGTAATCATACGGATGAGGAGAGAAGTTTTACTGGTACGTGGACAACTACCGAAGTTGAACTGGCTATTGAAAAAGGTTATAAGATTTTAAATATCTATGAAGTTTGGCATTTTGAAAAAAAATCTAATACATTATTTAAGGATTATGTTAAAATGTTTTTGAAAATCAAATTAGAAACAGATGATAAATGGTCTGAAAATTTCAAAACTGAAAAAGAATATAAAAGGTGCGTAGAAAAGAAATTGGGTATAAGGTTAGGAGAAATCAAAGAAAACCCAGGAATGAGATTTATATCCAAAATTTGTTTAAACTCTTTATGGGGAAAGTTCGGACAGAGAAAAAATATGAAACATACAGAGAATGTTACAGAATTGGCAGACTTTTATAGAATTATACTGAACGACCGCATTAAAGATTTGAATATGATATTTTTAAATGATGATTGTGTGCAAATGGATTATAAGATGAAAGATGAATATGTCAAGAATAACTTTAATACGAATAATTATATAGCTGCTTTTACTACCAGTTCGGCTAGAATAAGATTATATGAAATGCTTGATAAATTAGGAGATAAAGTAATGTATTACGATACAGATAGTATTGTTTATATCGATGATGGCTCCAATAAAGTAAAAACGGGCTGTATGCTAGGCGAATGGACCGATGAATTAGGAGAAGATAAATATATGAAATCGTGGATATCCGGAGCTAGTAAAGATTATGGTTATATTCTGAACGATGGTTCTGTAAAAGGAAAAGTAAAAGGATTTAAAATGAGTTATGAGAGCGAAACTAAGCTCAATTTTGACGAGAGAATGAAAACAATAACGGGGGAAATTGACCATATAGATGTAGAAATAAACCAATTTCAGATACAAAAAGATAGAAATATTAAAGTGAATAAAATGAATAAAAGATATATGTTTGGATATGATAAAAGAAGAATTTTAGATAACTTTGATACTGTACCCTTTGGATTTTAAGCCGAATTTTTAATTTATAAAAATTGTTTTCTAATAAATGGACGATGTCACCCTTATCATAAATGTTCAAGGTTTTATATTTCCTTTTAAATCTATAGCGAGAGAAATAAGCTGGGTTCATTTAAAACAAGAAATAGGTGAAACGATTTCTGTGTTTACACCTAACTATGAATTAGCTGATCAAGACCATGGAATAGTTCGTCGATGTACTAACGATGTCCATGGTTTAAGATTTAAAAGATATTCAGATAATACAGGCTTATGGATTAGTAGTGACAATGTAAAAGATTATTTCATACAATTGCATCAGATATACGGAGGGACATTTGCTTTTAAGGGAGGAGTTTTTCTGAAAAGTACCTTTGAAGAATGGGGAATTCCTATAAAAATATTAGATGTACCGAGATGCGTTAGAATATTAGGACCTGGATGTTCTATGTACAGATGTCTATACTATAAAAATTGTCTTTCAAAAAATGTTTCTGAATAAATGGAAGAATTCAACAGCCTCAGATCGTTCCCTGTAACTCATAAGTTAAAAGATTTAGAGACAGGGAAATACAAACTGATTTCGTTGAAGAAAATTCAAACAAAATTTGGTAATATGACTATTGCGAGATTGGAAGTTAATGATGTAGAAAAAGATTATTTTCTTAAAAAGAGTCATGGAAAAATTTCTGAAAATGCAATAACAAAACTGAATAAAGGGGGTTATATTTTTCATTTTAAAGGAAAAAATAATGACGGCTATTATGATTATGAAGTAGAAAAAGCTTAATCCTACAATTTGTTTTAAATCTGACAATAATAATATTCAACATTTATCGAACTATGAAAATTTCAAACTCCCTAAATAATATTTACGAAAATACAAAATATTTCTGTTTTAACTACAAATTTCTTTACTGACATACATGGGTTCAGTTCGACACAAACTATTTTTTTATTTTATCGAACTAACAGAATAAATAGAATTGTAAGTAAAAAGAAAGATCTATTAAAAATTTAAAACATATTATAAAAATTATTTAACTTTTATTTCAGACTTCATTGTAATGCAATTGATAATAATATACGCAGCTCTTTGCTTTTCTTATTCCTATCAATATTATCCTAGAGGAAGGTTGTTTATTTCTTAATTGCCTGCTATTTTTTAATACTTACGCCTCTCAGGAAGACTTTAATTAATTTCCGTAAGAGGAGATGCGATAAAACCGATATATTCAAGGCCTTAACTGAATTTCGCTTCGAACTCTGATAAGAGATTCAAAGATTGATTGGAGATATAACAGCAGCGCGATTTACAGGAAACAGAGCGGAAATGCGTTCCAAAAAAACTTTGATTTCATACCGTGCGTCCATCCCCGGCGTTCGTTCTAATCGAAAATTCTGGAAGCTCTGACGTTGCCTTGATGACGTTGCGCTAGACATAAATAGAAAATGAATATTGATAAAGGTGTTATTTATCATGACGGAGCAACAGCAGCAACAACAACCAACAAGTCCAGTTCACCAAAGAGTTCAACATTTTTTAGAGACTATTTATAATGAAACAGCCTCAGCAAATGCGTTAGAAAGAGAGCTAGCAGCTGAAAAATGTAAAAAGAGAAGGGCAGAAGAAAGAAGACGCAAACTAAAATTCAGAATTAAAACTTTACTAGAAGATTTAAAAGCTGTTGAATTATCTATATTTCAATCTGAAGTAAAAATTTCAAACTTCGAAAATAATCTTTCTATAGCTGTTGGCAGCCTCAGATAAATAGCCCGGTTTAGCCTACGTCAAGGTTCTCCAGAAAGACAAAAAAAATATATAAAACTTTTGAAAAATGACAAAAAAAATATAAAAAACTTTTGAAAAATGTCAAAAAAAATTGAAAACTTTTGAAAAATGTCAAAAAAATTTGAAAAAAGGGTGGAAACGCCCGCTAAAGCAGCCGTAGCTAGGTCTCAAGCCCTGGTTGTGAAATGCTGAGAGGCGGGATTCAGGTATGTTTTTTTAATTGTAATTCTTATTATTGTTTTTAATTTAGGATCCATTAATTTATGATTCCATACGATATAAAGATTTTCAAAGGTATTTTATTAATGATTTTATCATAGTATTATTTTATAATCATCATTTGCTTGATCTTACAATAGATATTAGCATTTGGCAAATTATGATTATTTAATCTTACAATTATCGTTACAACGCTCAAACTTTTTGATCTCATTAAATATTACCATCGGATGTCTAAAAATTGTTCAACAATTAAACCTTTGGATCGTTAAATATTAGCATTGGATCTCTCTAAAAATTGTTCCACACTGATAAAAAAATCTTTATAGAGTAATATTCTAAAATTTGTTCAAAAATGCACACATTTTGAAGAACTTTTTGATGAAAATCTTACAATAGTCGATATTTTAAACAGACAAATTTTTGATGAAAAATCTTACAAAAATCGTTAAATATTTGCGTTTAGTGGAGTATGAAAAGTGTTCCAGAGTAGGTGCCATATACTACTTGCGAATAAATTGTGAATTCTTTTAAATGAATAAGAAAATCAATTGTTACTCTTTTTTTAAATCGAAAACATTTTTTTTTTGTTTTGTCGTTTTTTAAATAAATAATAAATTTTAATTTTGTTTTTTTATTTTTAAAATAAATTCTTAGTTTACTATTCATAGAGCCAATACGATACGCATTCGCGCAGGGAATAAACTGAATTTCCCCCTCTTTTTCAGACTTAACCCCTTCAGGGGCAAAGCACTCTTGTAGCTAAAATATTGAAATGATTGATTGACACCAGGATTCACGAACGAATTTATTTTAAATTAAGTAAAATCTTTTCCTCATGTACCTTATAAATAAAAAAATTGATTATAAAATTCTGGTGTCATTGTGACATTTTGGGATTAAAAATAAGTGGTATATATAATATACCGGTGCCCTTCAAGGGGTTAAGGGAAGAATTCGAAGAAGAAAAAAGTTTCTAGGATAAAGGAAATTATTCTATAAAAAATTAGGAGTAATTTAGTGTATAAAGACGAGTTTTCCTGACAGTGTAGACTGTTAACATGTTTCAGCTCAATTTGAGCCATTATCAAAACAAATAAGAATATTCTATAATTGCACAGTCTATGAATTATATGAAACACTATAATTTAATTTTTCACGCACTTTGTAAAATTACGCAAGTTATTTATTTATTTTTTACTTAGAAGTTTATTTAAATATTTGTCATTCTATGTTTTGACAATGGCTTAGATTGAGCCGAAGCATGTCAACAGTCTAATAAAACTTATTTTACTGTTTATATTTTTTATTTTACGCTTTTTAGCAATTAAAAGTAGTTCATAATTGTAAGGTGTTATAATTTGTTATATCTTAATGGATTTTATTTTTTTAAAAACATTATAAACATACACGCCATAATGGCAGAGAAACAATTTTCTTTCCTACATGTGTGAATGGGGTCATTGCGAGTTTTTGATAGTTTCAGTTAAAGAAATTGTTTTTAACACTTTACCGAGCGATAGCGGTTCGAACATACTTATGCCCTTTCACCGCCCGGTCAGCCGCAGATCGTCCGAGACACAGGCTTGGTTTCGGCCTAGACTGACGCGCGGGAATATATGCGCTTTTCTTAAACTCTGGTAAAATTGTACGCTTCGTGTTATTCTAGGCTAACGAAATTTAATAAAATCTTTTACTTTAACCCCTTGGGGACGAGCGACACGTATACGTGACGCATAAGATGCTCAGAATCCTCGATTATTCCCACCAGTTATTTTTTAATGTAAGATTTGCCTCATTAAATCTTACTGGGATTCAATTAGGTGAAATTTTCTGTTTTGAAAAACCGGTGGTAAAAGGTTAAAAATTCTGTAAAGGACGCTCGTTGTGAAGGGGTTAATCATATTAGTGTTAAGCAATATTTATTTTATCTATTACAATCGTTTTCAGTTTATTATTTACATAATCCATATAACAATATTTGTCGAAAGAAGAAGTTATTTAATATATTTTTAAACTATGATAGCGCTCGAAACAGTCACCTTTGTGTAATGGGACGTTGCAGTATTTACAAGCGAAACCTGTTCTAAAGGGCTAAAGCTTATAAAAAAGCACCGATTATCTGAATAAAGAATGCTTGCTGCTTGCTACTTGTCAATCTAACCTAACCAAATCTAACAGAAAGATCAAAAGTCGATTAATCGACGACCGGTCGGTAAGCGCTGGGGAGCAAACGTCGATTAATCGACGGCCGGTCGGTAAGGGCTGGGGAGCAAACGTTGATTAATCGACGGCCGGTCGGTAATGTGTTAATATAATATCAGGGATGAGATTTCTCCGCTTTTTTCTCATACCAGTATAATCTTAGAGAAAATGTTGTTCTGTTAAATCGCAGAATGTTCCGATTAAATAAAAACAAAACATTTTCTGTAAGATTATACTTGTATGCAAAATAGCGGAGAAATCTCATCCCGGTATTATATTTCAATTTCTATAAACAGATAAATATAGTTTATATGTAAAACCGCTAATATCGATAATTTAAATCACCCTTTCTTTTTGTAATACGTCCATAACGCCTTTGAGACACGAAATTGTAACTTTTCTTAGAATCACTCATTTACAAATGTATTTGTTGATATGTCTGTACAAATCTTTTTTTTTCTAAGTGCTTTCCCCTTTTTCAGACGGGATATAGATCCAAGTACATTTTAAATTAGAATACATCACATTACACCTTTAAATACTTTAATTAAAATATATCAGCAATTTAAATGAAGTGAAATATTTCATATACTTTTTTTATGATTTGTTGTTGTTGTTGTTGTACATTTGATTTACTGTTTCATATCAGAACATGAAATATTAACAAATTGAAATTACATGTGATTGCATATAACTACATATAATTTCTGACTAAAGTTATTTTATCTTATGCAGGGCCTTATAAATAAATGAAGCTCAAAGTAAAAATTTTATTATTTCACAAATTGGAAAAAAAAGGAAGACTAAACAACATTTGAAAAACAAGAATGTAGTCTAAGTTTCTTAAAATGTTTAACAATCTTTAATAATCAGTTTGAAACGGAATTGATAGGTTATTGATATCATAATTACAGGAGAAATAAATTCAGTAAATCAAACTAAAATTCTTCTTCTTTTCGAAGACATTTTCAATGTAAATAATTAATATCCACCAAAAATTACTACATTTGTCACAATTTATACATTTTACTTACCCATCATACGTAGTATAGAGTAAGTCTTGTAATCGTTTTGAAAATTTGACGGATTTACACGTTTCAGACACTGAAGATTCCGAAAAACATATTTTTAGAAAAAAAAAAATTGCCGTCCGTCTGTGTGTGTGTCTGTGCGTCTGTAAACGCTCTATCTCCCGAAAAATTTGAGATAGAGACTTGCAGTTTGGTATGTACTTAGTATGTAATAATGGTAAGAAGCCTATTTAATTTCAATAACCTCGATTAACCGGAACTATTTTTTTCGGACTCTCGAAATATTCGTTCTGATAAAAGGTACATAAAAATTTACGAAATTGTTTATTTTAAGAAATGAATATAAAAGACAATACAAAAACATAAATTTTGCATAAAGCATGAATTCGATCGGAATTAGTTGCTGAGATATTTGGAATCCTATTTACCACACTCTTCGATTTTTCATGACCCTGTATTTCATCCAAATTTCACTTCAAAGATATATTTTAATTGGAAATTTGACACTTAATCAGATGCAATAAACCACTAGTTAATAGGATTATTATTTTTGGAGCTATAAGGTTTCTTTCAAGCAATTCAGCAATCGAGCCTTCAAAGTTTATGACGTCATCAAGGCACGATTTTATTTGAATTGAAATGCATTTTATAAGTAGTTTACACATTTTTATTTTACATTTTGCATATCAATGATGGGTAAGTATTACGGTGGCCCCCAACGACTAGTTTTTCAATGGTCTAACAAGTAAACTTCTATGACTAAATCTTGTCAAATTACAATTATTTCATTTATGAACTTTTAGCTTTTTTGAATATTCGCTATTTTCTATTTCTGTCGACGAATAAATGTTGTTGGAAAAAACATTCTTATTAATTTGATTATATATGTAAAATGAATTTTATTATTAAATTTATTTATATGTGGCTTAAATATTAATAATTTATTAGACCTATTTTTTTAAGCAGTTTAAAATTCTGTATATTTTTTAATACAACAGCTCCTTCTACCAGACGAAAAAATATATAAAAATAACTCAACAAACTTTCCTTTTTTTCATGAAGCAAGATAACAAAACTGATTGAAAAATATGTCGTTGTATGATATGTTGAAATGGGATGTGTCGAAAACACTCTATTTTCGAAAGAAATGTTTTGTATAATGAAAGCCATACGTCATGAAAATAAAATAATCCCATGTCAGATCAGAAAGATATTCATATTTATGTAATACAAAACACAAAATGCATTTTGTGTAGTTTTTACTAGCAATAGTTTTAACTGTGAGAATAAAAAAAATAAAACATTGATAATTGTTTCCGCTCTTATAACTAATCGAAATAACTAATTTGTAATTTATTTGCTTGATGAAGATATATCATAATTGTCATTCATTTGGAGTATTTTGTAAATTTGACCAATTAAAATGGAACAAATCAGAAACTTTTTTTTTCAAAATTTCTGATAGTAATTGAATAAAAATAGTCTGACAGATATGATTTTGCAAATGCCAAATGATTCATTTGAATAATCAAAATAATCGTTATGCCCAGGGAGGCAAAAATCTAGGCACCAATGGACCAATTCCCGCCTGTAAAGTTTTAGTATTCTTCACCTAATAAGAATACTGATAAAATTTAGGCGAAGTATACTAGTAAAATTTGACGAAAAAATACTAATAAAATTTAGTGGTGGGAATCAGCCCATTGGCGCCTAAATTTTTGCACCCCTGGTTATGCCCATCACTAATTTTAACACATCCAAATTGATTGGAAATAAATCGTACGAGTATTAATTTTTGTAACTGAATGAAAATATTTTTTGGCTGAGATTTGAACACAGAGCCTTTGCCTTTAATTGACAATGATCTTTTAAATGAATATTCTGTTAAAATAATAAAATTGTAATTACGTATCCATAGTTTATTGGAGTTCCGTTACCTGCGGTTTACTCTATCGAATGCTTGAAATAACAGACCAGATGTCATTACCAAATGGTTGTCTGACTGAACTATGTGTGCATGGGTGTCGTCCAGATAGCTCAATTAGAAAGGCAAAAGTACACCGCCTAGAATGCATAGTGTCGAAAACGGCTACAAAATAGTACAAAAAAATCGAATCTGATAAATGTAGAAGAATGCTGAAAAGATAATTGGTCGAACCCAGCGACACCTTTTAGCAGTGGCGTAGACAGGGTGGAGGCCCAAATGGTTTGGATACCATTAATTTTATAAAAATATTTTTTCCTTATCTAATCGCAGAATTTTCTGCGATATTGAAGGTGAATAAAACTATATAATATTACCGGTTTCCAGAGCAGTTGGACGCTCTTTGAACGCAAACATTGTATTAGAATCGAACCGAGAGAACGTTTCAGCTGGTGGTAAATATTTTAAATAAATAAATTATACCCTATTTCCTTTGACTTGGATAGTGATTTTCATAAGCTTTGAAAATATGAATGATATTGATCATGGCCAAAAAACGTGATACGCATTCTTTTGTGCCTGGTTACAGTACTCGATACAAGACAGTAAACTAGAAACTATCTCTATTTAGCATACCAAAGGATGAATCTCTGCTAGAAGAGTGGAAAAGATTAATTCCCTCATATGATAAAAAACTAACTTCAAAATTAGTTACATCTGAAATATACATCGTTGCACGTTTATCGGCTACAATTTTTAAGCACTTTTTAAAGCTTTACCAATTTGGCTTTTTTTAAATTCCGAAATTTCGCATTCATACCAGAAATTTCCTATAGTTTTCTTTTCGTTACTTAATGTCAGATATTTCGCGACTTGTTGGCTAAATTCTTGTTTCAGAATTTCCGGTTTTAATTCGAAAATTTTGAATTAAAAAACGGTAAAACCGTTTTCCACACTTTGTATTCTAGGCGCTGTAGCAAAAGTAATTAGAACCAAAAGTTCTAGGTTTGAGTCCCAGCCAGGAGACATTTTCACCCAGTTGGAAAATTTGTTACACGTATGATTTATTTACTAATCAGTTTGATTGCGTTAAAATATTAAAAGTGTCAAACGTAATCATACATACTGCATGAAACACATGCCTAAAAGAATTTTTCTAGCGGTAATTTGGATCACAAATTTACTCTTACATATATCTTAAAATACATCTGCAGAAAAATAAAACAAAATGCATTCAGCTATTCCATACCAAAACGTGACATAATAAAACAATCGCAAAATATTGCTCAATGGTGCATTGAAATGGAAATGAGCTGAAACCATGTTGTTTACGAAAGAATTATGGCTGAAGATAAGTTTCATATATCATAAGCAAAAATGGATTTCTTGCTGTTGCTGAAAAGTCTCGATATTTAAATACTGCAAAAAAATATATAAATGTGGTTTTGAAAAGTTTTTTTTTTTTTTAAGAATATGTTTATGTTTAAATGAACATAAATTTTCTATTGATTATTTATATTGCAGAATTTGTAATGTTTCTTGCATTAATTTGTAATGTAAAATAATTTATTTCTGTGAGTAAATAAGGCAAAAATTATATTAGAAAATTGTGTTAGAACTGTACGCACTCTGTTACATGGTATATTTATTTAATTATTTATTTACTCTGGAGATTTATGATAATTTTGTATGCAATTTTTATATTGTTTTTCAGAAATAATTTTAATTGTTTTTGTGTAGTTTTATAATTCATTATTAATTATATTCATTTTTAAAAAATGAACATAAAAAATACAAATATTCCAAAGTAGCATATAATTGCTGTATAAGGATTAATTCAACTTGTTTTAACGACTCTAAATATTAGAATCGTACAGCATATAGCTCCTATTAGTTTTTACCAATAATTTCTGACTGTCCACAGGAACTATTTAAAATGTTATAAATGTAAGGTAATGTTACAATGTTCTCACAGTTCTTCTAAATTGCGTGAAAGCAATTGGAAATCCAGTAATACATCTGTTTTAGATCGTATTTTATCTGATATTTTGTTAAGATAAAAGCACTGTCGTTAAAGTATTGACATAAGTTCGGAAATAGTCTCTTACTACAAAACGTATAAGAAATATTGGTAAATCGTTGGGCCAATATTGTTTTTATGTTAGTAAATTTGTGTTGGGAAATTGCTTATACATAATAATCACTATCCACTTTTTTAATTCCATAGCTGCCAACTTCCATGCTTTTTTAAACAATTAAAATAGTTGCATTTTAATACTTGGAAATTTTTCCATAGAAAATTTCTCACGCCTTTGGATACATAATATTTCAAATTTTAATTGCTTAAAAGGCGTATAGCCAACATAGCGAAAAAGTATCCAAGCCGAGACTCGAACCCTGGTTATCAGTATAACGCACTGACTTTCTACCAACTGAACCACTTGGAACGATAACCAGCCTGGCACTTTTGACTAACATATGTTGGCAAGGATCCAATCGCAGCACACGAATTAAAATATATTTATTCAATCATCTATGCTGGATTCTCTTTAGTTTCGTGTTTGCCCCAGGGTTGTTGGTTCACGGAAAAATTTCCCATCTTGTGCTGCGCTATTGTAGCCTTGCCAATATATGATAGTGCAAAGTGCCAGGCTGGGTATCGTTCCAAGTTGTTCAGTTGGTAGAAATTCAGTGCGCTATACTGATGACCCGGGTTCGAGTCCCGACTTGGATACATTTTCACTATGTTGGCTGTACGCCATTTAAGCAATTAAAATTTGAAATATTAATTAAAATAGCTTTGAAGCAGAAACTTTATTTAATTTAACGTATACTGAATTTAATAAATGACATGTTGTACAGATTTTAAAACTCTAATTGTTTCTATTCAAAGCTACTTTTAAATTAATTTTCGAAAAAAGTATGCATTGTTGTAACGCAGGAGTTTTTTAAACAAACATATATGTCTATAAGTTTCAAATATGAGAATACAAAATTACAGCTCATGCCAACAAGTAGTTTGTGAGTTAAGCTTAAAAAACTATTAGCATAGTAATCTGTTTTGCAATGATAAACAAATTGTAAATCGTACGTCAAACGTGACAAATGAGGTGCGTTCAGACTATAAATAGTTTTATAAATATTCAGATCTTGGTGCAATAGCTGTTGCACTTTAATGCAAAAATACAAGAGTACAAAATTTATTTTATGTACAAATATTCATAGTATAGATATTAATTTTATTTTACGAAATTAAGTTTCTATATACTTTTACAAACAATTAATTACAAGTCTGTCACATTAAAATTATAATATGTGCAAATATCCAATACAAGACAATGTAATAAAAATCATCGTTATTATTTCACTGAAATTAATTATATTGTATGTTATTATAATATTATTAATTTCAGTAATAAAATAATTACATTTTAAGTTGCCAGCATCATTTGTTGACATTTATTGAATATTTCAATGACAAACTTAAGCATAGCTTTAAAACTTTCAGATCTTGAAATCCATATTTAGACTATTTTTCCATTTAATTATACTATTTCTCCGAAAACATCTGTCCAAAAAACTGTCGGTAGATTATAGGATTGCTATAATTAAACAATTTTAGTAAACAAATTCGTTTTTTAAATTAGTAACACGCAAATAATATGATTCCATCTTAAATAGGACGTAATCACCATGACAATCTAGAATCATTACCTATTATTGGATATCATTGAATTAATTACGTATGATAGCATTTAAAAGATTGAAGTACACTTTTATTAATATCTTTTTAAGTTTTGATTCGATTTTCATAAAATTTGAAATGACTCGAAAAATTTCTACAACGATTTATTAAATTTCAAACCATACGGTTTGTTAGTTTTTGCGCTGTTATATTCGGACAGACAGGCAGACTAGACGACGACTATAGGATCTATGTATTTATATAATTACGAAGGCACCTAAATATGAATTTAACATTAGGAGTTTCAAGATTTAAGCTTGCATAAATCCGAAACTAGTTGACAGAATGACTTTCCGTTTAGTATCCTAAATTAAAATGTACCGTCTTAGAACAGACAGTTTTAAAGATCGATACAATTTCTGTATGTAGACGATCTCATTCAGAAAATGTTAAGTATTGCATCAATTAGTAGACATTATCTCTAAGTCATTGGTACCAGTGATATTTTTATGATTATTTTCGGCAGAGTTATTGTGTTCTTTTACTGTCGATTGCACAGAAAATTATTACTCTAAAATTGATAAGGAATCTGTTTTCTGGGCTATATTTGCATAAAAAATGTAAAATGTACAACAGACATTTTTTCAAGTGATCTTATTAGGTAAAGATTTTTAAATATTAAATTTTAAACTCTCGTTGAGGTTCAATGTAAAAACGAAAAAAATAATTTACAAGAAATTTTTCAATAATGAATATTACAATAAAAATAAATTATACGCTAAAAAATAAATTATGAGTAAAAAATAAATCATGGATAAAAAATAAATTATGGTTAAAAATTAAGCTATACTTAAAAATATAAATATAAATAAGTATCTAATTTGTTAAGAAGTATTTTCATTATTTTTATATTTCCTGATAAGATATAATTTATTAGAAAGCATTTTTAATGACAAGTAAACAACTCTGCAAATTACATTGTATTTCAAAATGACGATTCACTTCCAATTTGTACTCCTGTAAAATTGCAAAAGCAATTTTGAAAGCAATTTGTGTAATTTACTTGTACTCTTGTTAATGTGTTATGTCACGAACGCTGTTTTTTAGATTTCTTAATTTGTTTTCTACACAGTTTCAAGAAATCAATTAACTCTAATTTGGATTAAATGGGAATAATTAGGCCTCGGAGCGGTCTGTTTTTCAGCCACTATTATTTTATTCCAAACAATAATTTTCGTTTTACATTTCTGTTACAATTGTTGTAGAAATCCACTTTCATACAAATGCTGTATAGATCTATCACGAAGATTATTGTTTGGAAGTAGTATATTGTCCATAAAGATTCCGCTCTATGATCTGCATTTAGACAATTTACTTAAATTTCTAAAATTATTCCATAGAAATTTCATATGTGCCAACTTTTTAACTTTATTTTTGTTTTTTTAAGCTATTGTAAGATACATTAATTTCAGTTAAATATAATCATTGCGAGAAACATCGCTTTTCAAGCATTTATTAATATTGAACTTTTCATTTCGTTTTTTGCAATTTAGTCGTTATAAAACAAAATAATTTTAGTTCATTATAAAGGTTTTGTAAAGCACTATTTTTGAAGGATTTTTTTATTTATATCACTGTATCACTGTTTCATTTTTCTGCTAAACGTAAGCATTGAATCAATATTAACCCAATAAAGCCGGAATTATTTTTCTTTTTAAAATGCAAAAATTGCATTTCACTCCAATTTTTCAAAGTAGCAATTTCAGTCTCCTTTTATTACGGAGTTACTGTAATCAGATAAAGTGAATATTTCTCTTAAAATATACTGGTATGAAACAACAAAATGGAGGGCAGCTATCTCGGCAACATATGGTACCAGTAGGCTTTAATGGGTTAATCTAATTGAAAAATATCCCAATTATGCGAAATTATTTAGCATTTAAAAGAAGATATAAAAAAATGGATACTTTTATAGAATAATACGAACGTTTATTCAATACCATACCCCATTATTATTTTAGTGCAAGCCGGGAGACCAGAAAAAAAATATCAGACTCATAGCAGCCAACTTCTACGATTTTAAAAATTATATAAGCTTATTTTGAAGCAAAAAATTATTGAAAACATTAGTGTTGTGTTTTTTTAATGAAACGTAGCACACATATTTTTTTATTTATTGATTAAAAATTATCTTTCAAATATTATTATTTGAGATTTAAAAAAAATAAGTTAGAAGTTGCCAGCCTAGCAGAATAAAAGCATTAAACTCTTAATTTAATTGATAGCCTTTATGTAATTGTTTTATATTTATCTCCAAAACGTTCATTTATGGGCATATTGTAATTCTGTTTATTAATTTAACTTCCTTATTAAATTCAAGATAGGAAATTATATTTATTACAATCGGCATACAAAATAATATAAAAATGGCAGAGCTTATTTTTTTTTAAAAAGCTGCGAAAATTGAACGATATAACCAGGTGCAGTATAATTTACTATACTGTATTAAATTTATTAAGATAGTTTAGCTTATGAGCAAAGTAAAAACAGGTAACTATTTAGTGTTATTTTTTCATTAAATATAATTTACAATATTTTACTACAAATTATGCTTTTATATTTATATTTTAGTTTTATCTTTTTTTAAGTTTAAATGGTTAAAAGCATTTTATAAAATAGGGATTTAACTTACAAAAGAATAAATATTCCGAACGCCAATTTCAACACATTCTCATAGCTGCCAATCTTCAGGTTTCTGTCAAGGCAAATAAACTTATTTTGAACTCGAAAAATTATTTAATAAATTTCTTCCCCAAATTAAGGTTAAAATTCAGTTTATTTTCTCATACCTTTCGCTCCAGAACATTTATTATCTTCAATGCCTATAAATTGCCCACACCACGCACTGTGAATGCAGTATTCTCACAGGGCTCGAAATTGGGTCCTCCCCTCCCTATAAGTACTATATATATGATATACCATGGTCTCCACACTCTATTGGCACTCTATGCGGACAATACTACAGTCATGGCACACAGCACTGACATGGTTCGAGTACACTCACACCTTCTGTCGCATACACACTTAATTGAAAAATTTTTTGCTAAATGGACGATTAAAGTTAACTCTAATAAATTTACTGTCGTATTTTTCTCAAGGAAAATTATTATACCATCTCATCTGAACATAAATGGCTCATTAGTGCACTTTGGTTGGGAGGTTAAATATTTGGGTGTGCATTTAAACAGTACCCGTATATGGCACACGCACATCGAATATATCGTCCGAAAATTTTTCGAAGCTAATAATGATCTTGCTTGCCCATGTATTGGGATGAGATAAGTATGACAAACAAACTGCTGTTATATAAAACGGTATTTAACCCCATACTTCTCTACTGTGTTCCCATCTGGGATTCTGCGGCAAATTCCAACATCCTTTAAATTCAGGACGTCCAGAATAAAATTCTAAGAGGTATCAGGAAAGCCCTTTGTATTACGGGAATAAATCCATTCTTAACGCTTTCAGGGGCAAAGTAGTTATGTTTCTAAAATGTAGAAATGATTGAATCACACCAGGATTTTACAACAAACTTATTCCAAAATAAGTAAAAGCATTTCTTCACTTATATTATAAAAGCAAAAGTTTATTCCGAAATTCTTGTGTCATTGTGGCGTTTATGAATTGAAATTAAGTGGGCTGTATTATATGCCACCGCCCTTCAAGGTGTTAAAGTCCTTAAAATAAATTCCATTTGAAAAATTATTGAAATTTATCGCAATAAACTTTTTTAGCATAATCCATTCTATTGCTAAACCTGTACTGTTCAATCTATCTGATTGTGGTGAATGGGCAAATTATAAGCAGCTTCGTGCTGTCCTCCACACCCCGGAAGTTATTAAACTATAACTCCATTCACCAATTTCTTCCGCTAGCTATCGCTAGAGCTGGGTACCTTCGTGGTTTTTTTGTATATATTTAATATATTTATTAGTATATAGATTTTGTATAGCATTTTTCTCTGTTTGAATATTTTCTAACTGTAAATATTTTGTACGTTTATTTTACATTTTTTTATTTCTATATCATTAATTTAATATAATTTGAACTTTATTTATTTGCGGCCGAAAGCGGTCTTTACGTTGTTTATTTTTCTGTTTTGCTCTTCTTGGTCCATTTAATTTTTTCCGGCGAAAGTTGTTCTGTACTAAGGCTACGATCATAAATCTAAAATCAGCATTGCTCTTACTAGAGACACGGAGACCATGGCTCCGGGGACTTTGATTAATAAAATCGTTCTCAGGTTATTTCACTTGAAACTAGTCAGATGTGCCAATCTCAAAACTTTCTCCTATCTCACACAGATTTCGCATACACTAAAAAGACTTAGCAACAATTTATATCAATGTCTAACTGAATCTAAAGTTTTATTAAATTCCGTGCATTAGTTCTTGAGGTATGACTATTGCAAAAATCGTGTAAATCTTGCAAAATGCAGCATAGCAGCGCCACCTATGGAAAGATTTAGACCAAAACCTAATCAACAACAACTTATGTCAACGTCCAACTGAATCTGAAGTTTGATTAAAACCCGTGCATTAGTTCTTGAGGTATAGTTATCGTGATAACAATGAAAAAAGTAGCATAGCAGCGCCATCTG
Source organism: Maratus michaelseni (assembly GCA_963931845.1). Lineage (NCBI taxonomy): Eukaryota > Metazoa > Arthropoda > Arachnida > Araneae > Salticidae > Maratus > Maratus michaelseni. The sequence continues at coordinate 81,496,943 of OZ007598.1, forward strand.
TTGGGCAATTTACACAAACACGGAAGCAGCATCTATTTATGTTAAGGTGTAACGGAATCTGAAATTTGATGAAATTCCGTGCAATAGTTCTTGAGATATAGCTATTGTAAATATCGAGAAGAAAGTGTTATACCAGCGTCACCTGTTGGGATATCTAAACCAAAACGTAATCAGCGTCTATTTATGTCAAGGTCTAACTGAACCCGACGTTTGATGAAAATAAGTGCATTAGTTCTTGAAATAGAGCTTTTGCGGAAATCACGAAATATGCAGCATAGTAGCGCCACCTGTTGGGCGATTTTCACCAAAAACTAATCAGCACCAATGTATATCAGGGACTAACTTAATATAAAGTTTTATTAAATTTCGTGCATTAGTTCATGAGATAGAGCGCCCACAAAATTTTTGTCACATACAGATAGAGTGACAGACAGACATTTTCTAAAAATGGTCAAATCGTGTTCAGGACCTTCTAAATCGTATAAATCCGTCGAAAACCGGAAGTCGAACATTTTCATGAATCCAATACTTTCTTCTTGTAAAGATAGCAGAAAGTAAAGAAAGAAGATTAAAAGTATGCGTACCACATGTATATACGTACTACATGTATATACGTAGTACATTACTTTCTTTACATTTATGTGTATCTACAAAGAAATCGATAAATACTTTATGATATATAAGAAACACAATTTGATTCGATTCTGCATTTCTTTTAGTTTGTTAATAATTTTACTTCCGTAAGAATAATTTATGCATTAACCCCTTGGGGACGAGCGACACGTATACGTGACGCATAAGATGCTCATAATCCTCGATTATTCCCACCAGTTATTTTTTATTGTAAGCTTTGGCTTATGTAATCTTAGCATTTCTGAGATTCAATTAGGCGAAAATTTCTGTTTTGAAAAACCGGTGGTAAAAGATTAAAAATTCTGTAAAGGACGCTCGTCGCGAAGGGGTTAATATAACTTCTAGCTCTTGAGCACTATTTTACTGAACTTCAAGCATAATTTAACTATTTTAAAATAACAATTATCTTTAAATGAAGCAGAAAAATCAGATTTGTAAGAACTTACCGAAAAGTCTAAAAGAGGAAATGAGACAAATCCGATAAATATTTAATAACCAGCACTTTGAAGTAACCAGTTATCCATTATCACTCTCATTTACAAATTAAAGAAATTATCGAAAAAAAAACAATATTGATGAAAACAGTAGTGGTTCGTGACTGGCTTTATTTGGGGCTCCTGCGTATTTATTCTTACCACTATTATTAAAATGGAATATTTTATTTTATTTACTGGCACAGAGTTCTGCCAGTAAACAAGTTAAAGATTTCTTGTAAAAAATAATGGTATGAAAATAATATGTGTTACAGTCATGGATTTAGTGCCCCCCAAAATGGCAGTCACGTGCTACCACTAGATGAAAACGTAGAATACTTTATTAAATACTTAATTAACGAACAAATTAATTGAATGTATATTGCACAACTAGCGCTGTAAAGTAAGATAGTAAAATCATACTTTATTTTACCTCATACTTTATAAATCTCTTTTATTTACAAATAAATACAAATAATAGGGAAAAAAATATCGATACAGATTTCAAAAACGTAAAATCATATAAATACTGAGAATCAACGCTGTAAAATAACAAAACAAAGTCATATCTGATTTTATCTCATTTTTGATAAAATCACACTCATTTACAAAAAAAAATAAAAAATAAAAAAATAAAAATTGGAAATCAGAATCTTTAAGCTTAAAAAGTTATATTCAAAAACGGAGTGATAATCAACTTAAATTCTTTGTCTTTCAAAAGAAACATTTTAGAAAACATTTACTAAAAAAAAATTTTTTAAAGATACATGAATAAGTGGTTTATTTTAAAAAGAAATAAACGTAATCCTGTTAAACAGCTTGTTTTAAAAATTGCAATCTCTATTTCTAAAATAAAAATACTTCATTGTGAATGCAGTAATTATTTTAACTAAAAAATTTAAAGCATAAACTTTCCATAACATTATACAATCTGTGAGTAATTAAAAGTAAATAAATTTATTTTAACGCGACAGCGATGCTTTTGAAGGATATTCCACGATGTCTTACTCCATAAGCACACACACTAAATAAATTAAAGAATAATGAAACAATTAACATTTTAGAAAATGCTTTAAAAAATGCCCACATTCCTAAAGTATTGCGTTTCGTAAATGTTACGAATTCTCTGAATATTTAGTTTTCTCAAAGGTAAATCTGGAATTAAGCAATAAACTAAATTAATCTAATAATACGAGACAAAAGTATGTATTATTTTAAGTTGATTTCTTTAGAAATCGATTGCAATCCCTTTGTTTATATACCGGGTGGGTATAATATAAGTATCTCTATTTGGAGCTGTCGGTTGCTTGGAGGGATAACCGGAAAGAAACCAAAATCGGTACACTTACTATTCGAGAAGAGGGAAAAAGAATGGAACAACAAAAAAATAATTGCAATAATCGAAGACAGATGGCGCTTTTGAGTGTGAAATGTAATGTATAATATTGTGTACCGTGGAGGTGTCACAGACCTCAATGACTTTACCGCATATCACGACATATCTGAAACAACACTCCTGGTACGATACATTGCCGCAGTTGTGCCGCAGTTGACTACATCGTGCAACGGCTGGATTGTGTCCTCCAGCACAATGGTCATTTGGAATCTGAATGTGATAGGCACCACCATGCGAAAGCGTAACCACATTCACTGTGACATTTTCCAATAAATTAGGTGTGCCATACGGTTTGACGTCTTAATTTTTGTTCTTGTATTACACATTACATTTCACACTCAGTAGCGCCCTCTGTTGGTGATTACTGCTATTATTTCATTTTATCGTTTTATTCCTCGTCCCCTTTCTCGAATAATAAGTGTACCGATTTTGGTGTCATTCGGATTATTCCTTCGAGCTACAGACTGCTCCAAATAGAGATACTTATATTATAACCACTCTGTATATGTCTATCTGCCTATCTATATGTAATCCATATTTTGTCATCTCAATAACTTTCGGAATACGGAAGCCATTCCAACCTAATTCAGACAATGTATTGTTTTTGCCAGTAGCTAGGATGAGTTCGTTAACGAAGTAAACAGCTCTTACAGTTTGTTTCCAGGAACACACAAAAGCAAAACGTGCAAAACATGTCACCATGAAAACGTGTAAAATACTGAACCAATACGATTGTAATTGGACTGTGTATTGATTTCGCAAATATCTGGGATAAATACGTTAACCAAGAATGTAGCTCTTATGTTTCGCTTAAAGGGACAAACAGAATCAAAGAAATTGCAAAATTTGTTTTCACGATAATGTCTGAAATTTCGCACCAATTCGAATGTAATTGGAGCAGTATATTCCCTCTAGGGTTTCATTAAGCACTCATTAGTGAATGACATTGCCTGAATTTAATAGAACTCGATTAGCATATAATAATAAAAATGGTCTGCCATGTGAGATTTTGATGATTGCGCAGAAGGAATTCAGTAATGGATTTCTAAGAATCATTTGGACTCATTCAGCTCACGGATAAAATACTTCACTTTTCGAATTTTCGTCTGTCTGTTAAAAGTCTGGCAGTTTCATCATATAAGATAGACGCCATTTTTCTTGATATGCCGGATCTCCCTTTGAACAGTAATACCTAAATTTCAAGGATTGAGCTTAAAACACGTACAAATATATTTTTGAAAACTTACCAACATAGTTGAACGAATTTATGAGCTCAATTCATATGCCAATCTGACTTTCTACTACTAGGTTTGTCTGACACACGTATAGGACTGACTGGCCAAATCGCAGACGAATTACAGACTGTCCAAAAAAGACACTTCCCATCCATTTTATTGGCAAATATAGATGCAGAGAAAACTGAAAATGGCCATTCGATTGAAAATTATGTCTTCTTTAAATTTATGTTAACCCTAGCCAATTGGCAACACTTTCTATTTAACTTTTAATAAATAAATGAAGTTCTTTGGAACCACTATGTCAGGGTCGGAGAACCTTTTCACATCCGCGTGCCAATTTGTTACAATATTTTTTTCAAGGGACCATCGCGTGCCAAACCCCCCCCCCCCTTCCGACCCCCACCAAAAAAACTATAAAAATAATGATTAAAATTACTTTTATTATTATTAGATTTTGATAAATAGGGATAACATATTAGCACGTAATATCAATTTACACATTCAATTAAATAATGTATATTGAAAACTAAAACCAAAACAACTTTTCACGTGAAAATATTAAATCATTATAGTAATAATCATAGAAAGTAGATATTATACAAGAAATAATTATAGTAATCGTAAAAAATATTAAAAACTCATATCGAAACAACTTGCCAAATGACTGTAATAATTATGGTCATACATGGTGTTTCCACTTGGGATCTGTTGATTTTGACATTTTAAGCAGAGTGGTGGTTTTATAATTGAGGTAATTTTATTTTAAAATAGACAATGAGAAAAGAAGCTTTAAATAAAATCTTTTACGAAGCATATTTGCAAAATATTTGTTTTACAGCTGCTATTAAATGGAAAATTATTATTTTTAAAATATATTACAATGCATAAGAATAAATTGACAAATATAAAAAACATTACCTAAAATGTCTGCAAAGAAATCTGTTTTCTCTTTGGTTTTCGTTGATTCAATTTTATTTTTTAATTTCATAAGCATTGCAAAGTCCTCTTTATTTTCAGATGAAAATTAAAAACTTTGTAAAGGTACGTAATGCAGCCACAGCGTTTTGGAATTTGGGTATTAGTTTCTCTTCACCGAGTTCGTTATTACTCTCATTTAACTCATTGTCACAAATGTTTGTTTCTTCCTTCAGTTTGCAGCAGTCGTTTTTAGAAAAAAAGGTAAATCATAAGCAGGGCCGTAGCTAGGGGGGTGCCAGGGGGGGCTCAGCACCTCCTGAAAATTTTTGAGCCCCCCCCCCCCCCCTGAGAAAGTTTCCAAGGCCACCAAATGAAATTCTGTTTCAAGAATCCAAATGAAACTCTGTTTCAAAAATCCAAATGAAACTCTATTCAAAGATTGAACTTAGTTTTGGGGGCTTTTTACAGTTTTTCATAAATACTAAATTGTAGTATTTGTTTAAAAACTGCAAATAAGTGCTTCAATAGGCGCGCATCCTATCTGCACATACTCAGATTTAGCAACCTTTTGCTGATGCAAACATTGACTTTTGCATTAGTTATATACTGAAATTTTTCATTTTGCAGCGTTTTCCATTATTAGCAAAAAAACAAAGTTATTCTAATGAGTTATAGCCATTTTAAATACAAGTGGTTTTAGCTTTTGACTAGACACAAAAATTATTTTGAAATGCAAAATACACCCTAGATTTTTCTAATGTTTTTTATCATATAAAAACATAACTTTAGAATCCTTAAAGACAGGGAATATTCAGAAAAAATTAAAGGTTGCAACTCTTTTGAAACAGGTTAAAGTTATTACAAACAATTTAATAAGAAACATAGTGCCTACAATATGAATATGCACTAATTTACCTTTCTATACAGTGGCGTACCCAGGATTTTATTTCGGGGGGGGATGAATTAAATTTCCAAAATGTTCTGAATATTACGCAACACGTTGAATTGAGTTGTAAACAACAATAATTTTTGACAATAAGAACGTAGCCAGAGGGTGAAAAGGTGGAGGTGGGGGAGGGAAAGGGGTGATTCTGTTCCAAATTTTCTGAAAATTTAAGGCATGAGGTTCCTAAAATTTTAAAAAATCGGTCATCAGTCCAAAAATTTGGACTTAAAAATATATCGCTATTTTTGACATAATTATTAATATATCGCTACTTTTGAAATATTCGCTATTTAGGCCGCCGAAAAAAAATGAATTTCGTCAATCGTTCGCAGAAAAAAAAAATCCAATTTCGTTAAAGGATCATGGAAAAACCCAAATTTTGTCAAAAAGCCGCGGATAAAATGCGAATTTCGCAAAGGGCCGCGAATAAAACTCGAATTTTGTCAAAGGGCCACGGAAAAACGGGAAGTTTGTCAAAGGATCATGGAAAAAAGATCAAATTTCCTCAAATGCCTTTTCGCGGAGAAAACACAAATTTCGTTAAATAATCACGAAGAAAACCTAAATTTCGTCAAATGATCACGGAGGAAACGCTAATTTCAAATGATCAAATAGGAAACGCTAATTTCGTCGAAGGGCTGCAGAAAAAGCGCAACATCGAAGGGCCGCGGAAAAAATGCGAATTTCAAGAAAGGATCGCGAAAAAAACACGTATTTCGTCAAAAGCTCATGGAAAAAACGCGAATTTCGTCAAAAAGACATGAGAAAACGCATGTTTTGACAAAGGATACCAAAACAATGCTAATTTCGCGAAAAAGCCGCGAAAAAAACGCAAATTTCAACAAAAGATCGCGGAATAAACGCGAATTTCGTCAAAAAGCGGCGGAAAAAACGCAAATTTCGACAAAGGATCACGGGGGAAAAAAAAGTGCGTTATCCGTCAAATGGTCGCGGGAAAACGTTAATTTCGTCAAAGGATAGCCAAAAAGGTGAATTTTGTCAAAGAGCCGCAGAAGAACGCGAATTTCGTCAAAGGGCCGCAAAAAAAACGCAAATTTCGACAAAGAACTGGAAAAAAAAAACACGTATTTTATAAAAGGGCCGCGAAGAAAAAGGAATTTCGTCAAAGCATCGCAAGAAAACGCGAATTTCGTCAAAAGAGCCGTGGAAAAAGCGAATTTCGTCAAAAGGCGTGGGAAAACGCGAATTTTTTCTAAGGGCCACGGGAAAAAAACGAATTTCGTCAAAGGATCGCAGAAAAATGCGAAATTTGTCAAAGGGCTGTGATAAAAACCAGAATTCCATCAAAGGGTCGTGGAAAAAAATACTGCGGTCTATTTAGAAAAGAGTACACATACAAACACCTCTGTTTATAGGTATAGTTTTTAAACTGAAATAATATACTGAACTAACTTTTAAAAAAATCTGGTTTAAAGGCCTTTCCAAAACCGAAAATCAATAATGAATGGCAAATCTTACTTGACATTGCCGTTCACAAAAAAATTCCAGTACGTGCATTTGCTGATTTGGTGAAATTGTTATAAAATGATTAATTTAACAATAAGTGTTGCACACACAGAGCAATATACATAGAGCTAAAATTAAAAAAATGTGTGGTAGATTCTTAAACTAGATCCTGTTTGAAAAAGAGAATATCTTTTTTTAAAAGGCAAGGAAACTATCATTTAGCCATTATCCCTTTGGGTATAATCTGGTATCACTGTGCACTAATATTGAACTAAAGCGAAGGGAGCGGCTAGTCTGTAAAATGATGGGGGGAAAAATCAAATTTATCTCAAACAAAGAAAAAAACGGCACTATTCTTTCATTTCACTTTTCACTAATTCGAGAGCAGGGGCTGTAATTCCATAAGCCCCCGTGAACTAATATGGGGTTAACGAGAATGGCTATTTCGCTGTATGACAGAAGAAAAAAATTACAGATTTGTCTAAAAAATTCAAGGAGAAATTTTCGTTTAATTTCCGACTATTTCGGAAGGAGGGGGCTGTAAACCCATCAGCCCCTCTTTTCTTTGGTGTCAATGCGGACTAATGTGGGACTAATGAGAATGGCTAGTCCGTTGTATGATAGAAAAAAATTAATTTTTTCCAAAAAAGAAAGAAAAAAATCAGCACTTTTTTCATATCACTTTCGAAAATTTCGGGGGGGGGGGGCTGTAGCCTCATCACCCCCCCCCCTTGTGTACGCCCATGTTTCTATATAATACTTTGATCATATATAACTGTGTTTGTGAGTGCACGTGTCAGAGAGAGATAAATAGTATCAGCACCCCCTACATTTTTTTAGCACCCCCTATTGTTTACTTCTAGCTACAGCGCTGATCATAAGCCGAAAATGGCGGTTTAAAATATCTCTTATTTTTCCAGTCAAGATTTATTAAATTTTTTTTACCGCTATTTCCTTATCTATTTGCTTGGTACTTTAAGAAACTGGCATAATATGCAGAGTAATGCTTTAAGCGAGTGGTGGTTTAACAATGTCTTACTGTAGTTATATTTTAAAGTAATTAAAAAAAGAAGAAAATAAAGTACTGAAAAAAATTAATGTGATTTCTGATGTTGCATCTTGGATTTGAAATGATATCGGGTTCTTAATTGGCTATTTTTAATAAAATATATCATGAACTGGGGTCATCTGACATGTGGATTCGATTTGAATTTTTAATATTGTGCATATATGAAAATAATTATTCACAAGCATGAGTAGAGAGAAAAATTGTCAACATGGCAAATACTAACCTCTTTAAACAACTATAAGTGCCTGGAATTGAATTCCTAGTGGACATAATTTTATAATAAATATTTTTAAGATGCCTGATAGTCTTTCTTTTCTAATCATTTCCAAATCCTCTCTCAATCTGACAAATTTCTGAGCCCATATAGAGGTAGGTGGATTGGAAATCGATAAGTTCCATTTCAATTTCTGAAATTTCCAACCAATCGAATAAAACCAAGTTCAATTTTTAAATTAGGTGGATTGAACTTTGTGCCATTATATTAAAATAAATTATCAACGTAAAAATAGCACAAATAAAAATATATAAAACACTGAGCTCCAAATATAACAGGAGATCTGTCTTCCTAATGCCCAACATGATTTCCAGCGGTCAGCGCGGAAGGATACTGTGACGATAATGTTACCTTGCATTCATGGCAAAACATGCTGTCTGTCGCATTCCCTTACATGATTAGTGAATTATTTATGAATTAGATAAGCATAACTTAATTATAAAATCATAAATTAGGATAATAGTAAATGATAATACTAATATCTGACATTGACAACGCGGACTATTTTTTACTTTTGCCTTGCATGCTACTGACCGCTGATTCTGAACTCTTGTTATATATCGAGCTCAATGATATAAAATGACATTTTATATATTTTTATTTTTTCGTTGATCATTTATTTTAACAAGTTCAATTTATCAATTAGAGTGACATCCGGATAGATAATAAACTAAAGTGTTTCCGAAATACTTTTGAGTTCACAAAATCTTGATGCGAACTCTGCGATTAATGCATTTATTACCGAAATAATATATTCAGTGAGACTTGATTCGTCTATTTTTTTTTCATTTAGATTAAAATTCCCAGCTTTTTTAAAGTTTGGGAAATATTTAAAAGTTTTTGGACACAATATTTTTTCTAAGTATGCAATTTCATTTCAAAACCTCGAATAATATCTATCATGATAATAACAGTGTTATTTTTTCCATGAAGCTTTAAATTTAAGTCTTTTAAATGCTGGCACAAATCGGTAAATTTAAAAGACATTTAACATCCATCCACTGCATATATTTCTCAATTTTACTTTCTTCATGTAAGATAAACCGGATATCTCCCAAACAATCAACGAATCTTTGTAGCATTTTGCCGCGACTTACCCAGCGAACATTGTTATACATCAGTAATCCACTGTATACAGAGTTGACTTTATTTAACACAGTGTCAAACTTTAGTTTATTTAAAGCCTGTGACGATATGAGATTAACTATTTTTGTGACTACAACCATAATATCACCTAAGAGATTCGAAACCACCTTTGCACACACGACTTGCTGATGTATGATGCAGTGAAATCCAAGAATAAGTCCAATGCGATTTTGAAATAAACTGAAAAAAAAACAGTTATTTTATCCACCTTACTAGAGTTGTAACAGAAACTATTTTAGACAAATATATTTAATTTTAAATAGGTGAATTTATAACTGCTGCACAAATATCAGCACCATTGGTTGTAGTTGATGATAATAATAACGTGAATAATTCCTCCTTAATGTCATTTTCAACAAAATATCATATTAACGCAGGTAAATGAGCAGATTTGGTTACATCTGTACTTTCATCACGACATAATGAGATGAAAGGAAAATATTTGATATTTTTGTTACTCTCTTACATTTTTTGCCATTTTTAGGATTCTATCTTTGACTGTATTCCTTGATAAAGGAATATCTTTAATTCGTTGAATTATTTTATCTTTATTTTCTAAATTGTCAAGAAGTTATGGAGCTCATGTTAACCAGACTTCCATCAGAAACTCTCCATCGCAGAAAAGTTTACCATTCAGGCAATGACATTCGCAGCCGAGAAACTTGCGACAGTAGTTTGAAAATCCTTGCTCACATATTTAATCATAGATGTCGACAGTTAATTTTCTCTTTAATTGCACTGCCAATGAATTTTGATTTAGAAATTAAATCAACGGCGTGCCAAAAATATCCTCTTGCGTGCCAGCTACGGCACGCGTGCCATAGGTTCGCCGACCCTGCATTATGTATTTATATAGAAATATTAATCCAGTAAAAATAACTTTAATATTCTACTATATAAAGTTGAAAATCTATCTTAAAATTTCTGGTGTCGAATTCTTAATATAAATATAAAAAAAAACACAATTCTAAAAAAAAAAAATCCATGCACTGTATGGTTAAACAAAATAAGTTTTGAGTGCGGTCTTCTAATAGAAATTGTGTCAAACTTTAAAATTTTCTTTACGAACACACAATTTTGGCACCATATTCCGATTCATTGGTAAATTGTATCTATCGATACCAAACGGGAATTCGTTCTGTCAAATAGTCTAGGAATTACGCAGATGTAAAATGTGGATAACTGCTAATTTTAATTTACATTTTAATAACTCTGAAACAAACTACAATGCCAGTAGGTTTATAAGCATAAATGAAAAAATACTTTGAAGAATGAAATGAAATTTCACATTCGCATATATAAAGCGTCTAGAAATCGATTTTTGTTAAAATCCATATAGGTTACAATTTGTATTTCTTTCGAATATTGATATCAAGCAATATATATTGAAATTCATATTGGAAAAAGAGATTTGAACGGTAACCTGTAAATGTTTTAACAGAGCGGAATGACTTGAACACAATCCCCAGCCCGAGTTTGTAGAAAAAAGTAAGCCCGTTGGCGTGACTGGGCTCGTGCTGACATCCAAGTACAAATATTTAGTATTTATGCATTGTGTTGCAATATTTTGTAAAATACGTAATTTTTAATGTTAATTAACACTCGAAATACCGGAAAATTTACTCAAGTTTTTTAAAACTATTTCACACCAGAAATTTTATTCAAAACTACATAACTTATTCATTAAACGTATTCTATTTTATTTTATTTATTGTAAAAATAAATTTATGGTTCGAATCGGAATAGTATATTTATTTGGTAACCGTCAAAATGACGGCTCATGGTAGTTCTAGTGCTAAACAATCTGAATAATATGTTATATGTTTATACTGCTTATAATCAAAACGTAAATGTACTATCAAAATTTAATAGTCCTTTCTTTTATCCTAATTGCAGAACTGCAGTGTTTTTTTTTTTTTTTTTTTTTTTTTTTAGCGGTATATGTTTTTAATATAATTATTTTTTTTCCCATTTTTTCGCAAAAATGCAAAAATGCAAAAAAAAAAAAAAAAAAAAAAAAAAAAATTAGAAGAGAAATAAATTACTGTTGATAAATTTCCACTATTCTTAGAATTATTGTTTTATATGTGTTGGAAAGAAATTCTTTAAAGATACGATTCTTGGCTTTACAGATTAAGCACCTCTAAAAATAATTTATTTTTCTAAAGAAGGATTTTCTTCTTAAGTGCTTTTAAACTACCGAGAGTAGCCTCAAGAGCGAAAACTAACTTTCTACTGTGAGAAAAAAAAATTCCAGACATAAAAGTACTTATTATTTTACATTTAAGAAGATTATTAGGGGAGTAATTATTTTGGAATGCTAGTTCAAAACACATGAGCGCAAAAATTTATTTGTACCAACTGCTTAAAAATGAATATATTAAAAAAATAAATTTAGAATATTGGAAATATCTAAAGTAGTCATTTTATGTCAAAGTTAATTTGAAAATAAATATTGCCAATTTTCTACGAAAGGCAAAATATTAAATATCATATCAAGTTTTTACTAGCATATACACAAACGTTTAATATGGCTTCTTATTCCATTGCCAGTCGCCGGAGATGTCCTAATACTTTTTTCCTTTATAAACTACTATTTATACTAACCGTTATCTCAGTGGTAGATTTGTATCAAGCGCTTTTTATGTTAGGAACATAAACATACATTTTTATAGTTTTGTTGTTGAAATCATTATTGGAACCCCAAAATGAGTAAAGATTAAAACATAACGTGTAATCTATGCGTAGCTTCCTCGGATCAGTTGCAAACAAGTTGTACGTTATAGAGACTTTTAACACGAAATTTCGCGCTCGTTTTCGAAATAGCCTGCGTAATATATTTTAAGAAGGTTGCATTAAAATCGTGATTAATCAGTAAAAAACAATGTAATGGCTCCGACGTCTGTGCAGTTTCGCCAATCGGGCTACATCTTTTTTAAAAATTCAGATTACTTCATTGCTATAATATTTTTGAAGCAGTATAACTTGCCTTAATTTTGCTTTATTTAATGAGTCATTAAATTTTTACCTTTACTATTATAAAAAAGTGGTATCATTCAAGCTATTTTAATAATAATAAAAAAAATGTACGAAATGGCAACACTGCCTCTCTGCATAATATACACCACCAGAGCCTGAATAATGGAACAAACTTCCACCAGTAATCTATAATATATATTTTTACCTTATTTAACCCCTTCAGGGGCAAAGTACTCTTGGATCTAAAAGCTTGAAATGATTGATTGACACCAGGATTCACGAACGAATTTATTTTAAAAGTAAGTAAAAGCTTTGCCTCATTTACCTTATAAGTTCAATATTTGATTATGAAATTCTGGTGTCATTGTGGCATTTTGGGATTAAAATTAAGTGGTACATATAATATACCGGTTCCCTTCAAGGGGTTAAGGAGGAAATTCCGCATTTCAATAACTCAAAATTTTTTATATTAAAATGTTGGTGGATGTTTTAACCAGTGGAAATTGGGGCCTGCACATCGCGCGAATCATCGAATTTTTCCTATAACCTCTGCCGTAATGCTTGTCTTCAGTTTATTCAAAGTGTCCGCCGGAGGCGCAATACACTCCTAATCTTTAATGAACTATGTAAGTGAGGTAGGCAGGCACACTGGACATTTCGAAAAATTTCGTTAAGAAAGTAATATAATTATATCTATTTTCAGTTTGGAAGAAATTTATATTGCTTATTTAAATGTAAATGGAACACTTTGCAATCATAAAAAGACTTTAGAAACAAATGATTTTATCCGGCCAGGGGTGCAAGAATCTAGAAGGCAATGGGCTGATTCCCACCACTAAATTTTATTAGTATTCTTCGTCAAATTGTATTAGTATACTTCGCCTAAATTTTATCAGTATATTTATTAGGCGAAGAATAATAAAAATTTAGTAATGGGAATCGGCCCATTAGCGCCTAGATTTTTGTACCCCTGTATCCGGCAAAATAAACGTTTTTTCAGCTAATGAAAACAACAAAGGTGGTTTTAACTATAATGAAACAACATTTGTTTCGGAGGGGAAAAATCAAATAATAAAAGTGAGAGTTATTTCTACATTCACATATTGAAGATTAAACTATAAATGTTATTAGAATAATATAAACTAGAAAATCATTTAATTAAACAGTTTTTTATTATATAAAAAACTGTTATTTCGACAATTTAATTGACAGATATTTCTTTTGAAATACAGTGACCTTTCACTTATACGCGATGGTCAAAAATTCCTTTTTCATACCACTATATTGTAAAAAAGTAAAATTCGATTTAAAAATTCTGCGTTTTAATAAGGCGAAAATTACCTTTAAAAAAACTGGTGCCAAAAAATTATTTCATTGTATCGTGTATAAGTGAGAGGTCACTGTAGTAATTTCAAAATTTTCCGAAACAAAATTATAATTTTTGGTACGTGAAATTAAATAACATTTTTCTAGACGTCGCGTCGTTTCGAAAGTAAATTTAATAATTCTTAGCAAAATCCGTTATCAAAAATGGAAATATAAATCTTCATTTCATAGGTTTAAGAAATTTCTACTTACATATCCTCTCTCACAGTTAGGTATTCTCTCAGATGAATTAAAAGTAAGTCTAGAATACAACCTGTTTGGCTTTAAGGATTAAACCGCGTCTTAAAAGAAGGTTGTTCTTCCAAAAATCTAAATTAGATAAGCTGCCGAAGTTATTCCCGAAAGTCATAAATAAAGAAATAACAAATTTCTACTGTGAGAATAACAGCAATTTGCCAGGCTTAGAAAGCACTAATATTTTTATTTTAAGGAGACTGATAGTGGATTTTTTACATTAAGAAATTTGTACAAGAACACATGTTATTGAAAAGCCTTACGGCTTTAAGAAGATTGCATAACCAAAGCGATTTTCAAATGATATATTCGTGGAGTAATATCGTTTCACAAAATGAGGGAAAAAAAGAATTACAATTAATTAATAAAGACTTTACGTTGCACATATAAATACTCATCAAACATTTGCTTCCAACGTAAAGTTTGTTTAATAAATAGGAGTTATTTTAAACTACATATATAAATAAACCTCGACGTTTTGGTTAATCTTTATAACCATCTTCAGGAGGAAAAAACTTCATAAACATGAACAGCAAAAATTAAAATTTGTTACATGATTGATTCCAATGTTCAACTGACACGTGTCAGTTGTAATTATTATTTTTTAATTTTTTACAAATTTGTGGTGCTGTGTACTGCTGCATAGTTTTTTTCAGTGTCATCGATGCGTTTTTTATATTATTGGGTTGTTCAGAAATTTCCTTCCGTTTGGGTAAACCGATTTTTACCGGCAAGTTCTTCCCGTCAATTATTAGAGAATAAATATCTAATAATTAAATGATAGAATTTTCCGGTACGAACATCTTTCCCAAACGGAAAGAACTTTCCGAAACAACCCAATATTCTTAATTTTATTTCTTCTGTAAAACAATTTATGAATATACAATTTTAAGATTCAGTCGATAATTTGTCTGATTGATTTATTCAATCGATAATTTAATTGATCGATTTATTCAATTGATATCCATTATTAAAATAATGACCCTTTGAAATTTCAAAGAACATATTAAAATTTTAGTGGAAACAAAACACTATCATTTTAGTTTATCTTAGTTTAAAATTAAGCATTCTAATCATTAGTAAAAGAGACAAAAAATTTGAAAAATAAATCATTGGTATATAACTAAAATAAACTTTTCTTGACAGCTTTCTGCTATTCGTAGAAATGTTCTTTTATGACAATTTAAAAGTAAATGTTGAATATTACACTTTTACTAAGGGTTAAATATTTATAAAAATAAAATAGCTATTGAAAAGAATATATCTTTTTAAGTTCCTACTGAACTAGTTTTCAAAACCTGTAGATTAAAAAAAGCTGCTAGAATAATGGTCTATCTAAACGCAAAAATTTTTATTACTCTCATTTATCCCTTTCCGGCATAGTGGTCCCACTCCGGGCACACCTAATTTAAATTCCAAACTTGCATACGCACCAAGAATATTTTAATAAAATTATTTAAAATAAGGATTTCTTATTTTCTAAAAAAGTCGTTTGTAAATTCCGGTGTCAGTCAGTAATTTCTCATTTTACGAACAAGATTCGTCTGTGCCGGAAAGGGTTAAAGAAAGTTATTAACGAAACTTTTCAAAAATTTTATAAGAATATATCTGCTTTTAGAAATTCCTTTTCACCAAGTGTTTAAAAAAATAACATATAATGAAATTGTTTATGAAATGGAGTCCAGGCGAAATGATGCACAAAATGAAAACATAATGAATAAATATATGTAGCATACATCATGCATCACGAATACATTATATAACATTTTACAAGCATGCATTCATAAAGAAATACCTTATGTAGATTTCTGCTAACATAATACACCTTAAAAAATATTTTTATGAAATTTAAATTAAATGCAGACTAATTTAAAATACGCAAGGTATCTGAGAATTCTTTCAACAACAACAACAAAAAGGGTTATGGTATGAAATAATATGAACAGTATTTGAAGATTACCTAGAGCGTAATTTACTTATGACAGTCAAAAATACGGTGTACTTTGTAATTACTTTCGTAACATCAATCATATTCACGATAATGTAACGATATTTTCAATGGATTTATTTTGCTGCAAACATTTTGCTTTGTACAGATAAGAGAGTTACAGATTTAATTTTTTTAATATAAATGGTAACATACATCATACTTGTTTGTTTGATTATGCCAGCTTCGACGAACCTTCTTCAAAATGTGGACGAGGAATAGACATAGACATATCTATAGATCAGCCGAAAACATTTCATTTCAGTTCATTTCAGTGGGGTCAACTAGTATGGAAACCGACGCTCTAAACTTGCCAGACCTGCGTCTTTACGCCCGGGATAACGGAGGGTACATTCATTTCTATTTCTATGCGATGATTAAAGACAGATAATTAGGATTGCGATGCTGAACCTTAAATCTAAAAAATTTTCAAACATGTAAAATTAAGATTTTCTCGTTGTGAAAATGTGAAATTTATAATTTTTACATGTGAATAAAGAGTGCCACCAACATATGTTCTGCAGGTTCCGGGTTGGACCACGACGTCTTAATCAATTATGAATGACTAAAAATAATTTTGTTGTTGTTGTCTTGTTGTTGTTGTTGTTGTTGTTGTTGTTGTTGTCCATTTAAAGCTATTACGAATAAAAATTATCAATAATAATTATCAAAATGTATCACCGGAAAAATTAAACAACAAATTATAAGTACAATACAACTTTCGATTAAATGCACGGGGATGACAAATGTACTGTAGCAAGTTCAAGTAATGGAGTCATACTTCTGTGATTGCTCTGAGATTACAGAATAGTAAGATGGTTACCAGTCCGCTACTTTTTTGTTATTTGGAATGCTTCATTCCTCCCCCTTTTTTTTGAAATAGTGTAATTCGCCTAATTCAATTTGTCATTAATTAAACCGAATATTTATATTTTAAAAAAGTGGTGACAACTAAGCAAGCTGAAATTAAAAAAAAGTAGCGAACTGCAACACTCATTTCATGCTCATATTCCGTTTATTTTTATTGGTAATGGGTACAGCGCCTACAATACATAGTGTGGAAAACGGCTACAAAATAGTACTGAAAAACTGAATCCGATAAAT
The DNA here is from genome assembly GCA_963931845.1 of Maratus michaelseni. NCBI lineage: Eukaryota > Metazoa > Arthropoda > Arachnida > Araneae > Salticidae > Maratus > Maratus michaelseni. The sequence continues at coordinate 81,514,193 of OZ007598.1, forward strand.
GTAGAACGATGCTGAAAAGATAACGAGCCGATCGCAGCGACATCTTCTAGCAGTGGAGTAGACAGGTTGGAGGTCCAGATGATTTGGATACAACTAATTGTATAAAAATATTTTTGCCCTATCTAATCGGAGAATTTTCTGCGATATTGAAGCCGCAGTAAACTTTATAATATTACTGGTTTCCAGAGCATTTGGACCCCCCCCCCTCTGTGGCTACGCCACTGTGTGCTAGCTCTTTTCAACGCAAACATTGTTTAAGAATCGAACTGAGAAAACGTTTCAGCTGGTGGTAAATATTTTAAATAATTAAATTAAACCCTATTTCTTTTGACTTGGATAGTGATTTTCATAAGCTTTGAAAACATGAATGATATTAATCTTGGCCAAAAAACGTGGTACACATTCTTTTGTGTCTGACGTACTCGAAACAAGGCAGCAAACTAGAAACTATTCCTATTTAGCATACCAAAAGATGAATCTATGCTAGAAGAGTGGAAAAGATTAATTCCCTGATATGATAAAAAACTAACTTCAAAATCAGTTACATCTGAAATATACACTTACAAGAAGCTTTTATTAACAGAAATTATGTTCATGTTGTCAATAGTGAAAGAGTTACTTTTGCTAGAGGTAAATCTATTTTTAAAACAGATGTCGCTGCAATCACCTATTATCGTTACACGTTTATCGGCTACAATTTTTAGCACTTTTTAAAGCATTACCAATTTGGCTTTTTTTAAATTTCGAAATTTCGCATTCACACCAGAAATTCCCTATAATGTGCTTTTGGTTATTTAATGGCAGATATTTCGTGACTTCTTAAAGTAAAAATTCTTGTTTCAGAATTTCCGGTTTGAATTCGAAAATTTTTAATTAAAAAACGGTAAAACCATTTTCCACTCTAATTCTAGGCGCTGTAGTCATGGGTATAATGGAAATATTTTAAATAATCATTTATAGATGTGACTATACTAATGATTGGTTCTATTCTCTTTCGTGACATTTTTCTGTCTTTATTTTCAGTTTGTCATATGTCATAGTTTAAAAGTATTTTGAAAAAACTGATGTAAATCTTTAACTAGAAAAATAAATCATAAGATAATTTTAGAGCATATGAAAATATTAATAGTAAAATTATATACTCATGTCAAAAAGTATTGAATCAGCATGTACCTTTCGTCAAGCTCTAGAAAATGGGGGCGATTTTATATAAAGTTTATAAGCTTGTGAAACTTTATTTGCTATTAAAGATTCATAAACATGTCTAAAAGAGATGGAGTATAAGTAATTAGAAAATGATTTCATGATTATTTTATATAATTTTATTTTTTCAAATGCTTCTAAAAAGATTCTGGATTTAAGTCCAACCGGAGAAAAATGTTCAGAATTTTAGGTCAAAATACATGCTTAATAATTTGTATTTATTTCCGTTGCCTTGATTGTGTGAGGCCACGCCCCCTGAATACTAGCCCTACGCGTTGAGACAAACATAGTGACTGCCGAAGACGTATTTTTTAAAGCGTTTATACGCTTAAATTAACTTATTATGAAACAATTCTTATTATTTCTGCACAGGCTGTATTTTTTAAAAATTAATTTGTAACTCTTCTCAAGGCCAAACTACGCACATTCTAAAAGAAAACCGCCTTGTATTTTTTCGTTACTTATATCGATTAAATATCGAAAGTTTTCCATCTTGATTTTCCCATTTTCTACTAAAACATGGAAATTTCCCCAAGCTAAGCTAATAAATTTTCTGAAATACTCCAATCTATGTTTTCATCAAATCAAATCGTGTTTCTGCAATTAGACTTCCAGTCCAGTTTAGTTTATTGTCGTGTTCTAATCGTATAAACTTCAACTATCTAAACTAAAAATATCCTCCAATCGAAAATTTCGCATAATCTCGGTTCTGACAATTTTGCTGCCAGTAAATTACGTTTTCGGACGAAGTGCTGTTAGAATGTGGAGTGATGAAAGGAATTTAGAGTCATTTACCAGTATTTAAGAATAAGGATTTGTGCCATATTTATGATAGAATGTCTGCGTTTAAATAAGGTGACGTTTACTATTCTAACATAATGGTTTTCCGTATCCCGGATCTGTGCCCGTGTGTCCATGCATTTATCTGACCATGATTGTTATTATCTGTATGTCTCCTTGTTAGTAAAAAAAACATTGATCTACATTAACATCAAACCTTAAAACATGGATATATCTAAGTAACAGAGCATAACTTACGATTTTTTTACTGCTTTGATTCCTTCTAGGACGGTTTTCTTCTTGAATGTCTTCATATATCGGTAAAGCTCTGGCTTGTTGACACGAAGCACTGCTTCTGTGTTTCCATGGGGTATTGTGCCATAGCGAAACGGTGGCGTTGTTTTCCGGGGGTTATACAGCTAGAATGAAAAGGAAGACTTCATATAGAACACTACATTTGGACTACTAACACAAAGCATCATATCAAATCCTAATGTAGTTTTTTAGATTAATACAGAACTTCTGTGCTAAAGCATACCGCCTCAAAATGATTAATTAATGAAACACTATTGTATTTTGTTTTGAAATGAATAAATGTACAATTTTAAAACTGTGTTTTTGAGAATATATGTTATCCACATAAGACAGTTGTTAGTCCCTAAAGTTTATCCTGCTCTGCATGAAATAATTTCAGATAAATACTAATTATAAAGTATTTTCTGTATTGTACACTCTTACAAATCCGCCTTTCTTGGGAACAGAACTTTACTTGTTTTAGATTATCCTTTCAAAAAATAGATTTAATCCATTAAGAATTATCTCTGTGAAATACTAACCAGGAAACCACGCAATAGTGTAATAATGAAAAAAAATCTAAGTAAGCAGCAATCGAAGGAGCATAGTGAAATGTGTTTTTTAACACATAAATCATTTGCTCTCGTCTTCTCGTTTCGAGATATGAAGTCTTAAAGTTTACTAATTTATGGAAGAAAAGGCGTGGTTCTGATTCAGAAATTTTAATAATCAGAAAAATATAAAATACAAAACATATTTAGATATAGTATTATAAAAATGAAAGAAGCCCACAAAAAAATCTATTGACAAATATGGTACTGAACCAAAAAAGGATTGAAGAATAGAAAATAGTGTCACCAAGAACATTTTATGAACTTAATTCTATTCCCTACGCCCTACGGTAATGATTACAATGGTCCACCTCCAGCGAAAAATTAAATTGTAAGGGCGTTTCAAATGGAAGTGCACTCGGAAGTGAATCCCGTTTGCACTAATCCAGATATGTACCCAGAATACCGAATCATGTCGGAGTATCGCGGCGCACTTAACTGGACAAGTGAAATGGACAAGTAACTTTAGTTTGATGATGTTGTTACGTTGAAAACGTAATGAATCCTCCTTCCGTCTTATCAACTCCTCTTTCCAACCTTTTAAATCATTAAATTAGAAAATTTTAACACTTTATATCTCGATAACGGGGGGACGAGGGCAAATGATTTATGCGTGAAAAAACACGTTTCACTATGCTCCTTCGATTGCTGATTATTTAGATTTTTTTCATTATTACACTAACGGCGTGATTTCCTGGTAAGATACATACCTCCTATTTTAATGCAAAATAAAAATAATTCAACCTCTTTTAGAAAAATAGTTACAAATTATTGATGGAAATATTGCCATTATTTGAATCATTTCTGTTTTATATTTTTCGATTTATACAAGTGCTTTAATACCTCCACATTCCCTAACTTCAGTCATAGATAAATAATTTAACATAAAAGCATACATAAAAGCTCTTTTTTCGCTAATATAAAATGAATCTTTAATTAATTTCAAAATTGTGTAACAATTATATTTATTTGAGGAAAACATTTTTTATATCATAAACAGTCGGATATTCATAACTGTCAACTGTTACGAATTTTTAATTACAAGTAATTATTTACAGAAATTTTCGACTTATTTAATCGCAGATTTCAGTGATTAACTAAAGTGGAAATTTTCCCTCAGAAGTACTGGCGACGAAAAATGGTAGTAGTTCGAAGCTGTGGGATTTTAGAAAATTACGGATATTAGAGTGTCGTATTTCCATATTTATGAATTTCTATTTAAAAGTATAGTCTCATCCAGTGTAGAAAATTTAGTCAATTATCAATGCAAATAGTTTCTACTATTTTCGAATAGTGATATTCGATTATTTATTCTATTCATTAAATAAGGCTAATATTACAGCAGTGTTTGTGTTTAACCCTTGTCGGCACAGTCAAATTCTGTTCGTAAAATGCGAAATTACTGACTGACACCGGAATTTACAAACGACTTTTAAAGAAAATAAGAACTCCTTATTTTAAGCTTTCATTATAGAAGCAAAATGTTATTTAAATATTCTTCGTGCCGAATGTAGGTTTTAAATTAAAATTAGGTGTGCCCGGAGTGGGACCACTGCGCCGGAAAGGGTTAAGTTGAAAGTATGTAGATCAGATGGCAGCACCAAAATTTACAGATAAGTATTCACACGCCAGCCTTTTAAAAGTTAGTTTTCCAGAATGTTTTAATTGTGTGTTTATGTTCTGTAAATAAAAGTATAGTTATATGCCTTATACCAGCCCTACCTTTCCTGAATTATGTGGTTATTTTAACAACTAATATTTAATATAGTTTAATTAATATTCGGTATTAGCGGCATATATTCGAATAAAATACCCGCTAAATTTGCAACACTGTTGGCATCTTACCCGTTCGTCTTCTATTCCGGTGAGGTCATAAAACTCCTCGCGCGTTATCATGAAGGCGGCGAGGTTGGCTGTGTAGATGGCGAGGAAGACAACAGCAAACATGGCCCACACGTTAGACATGAAACGGGCGGTGTAACCTCTTGGGCAGTCAACATTTACCGCTGCTCCAAACAAAATTGCCCATACAAGCCAGTAGGTGCGAAACAGCGAAAAACGATGCTCTGAAATAAAAGGGAAAAATTAGTCCATTTAAAAAAAGAAAATATATGGTAATACCTTGGATGATTGAATGCTAGTGATGAGCATACTTAATGAAATTATCATTCGAATTAATCACTTGGGAATGCGCAAAAGCATAGTTGCCAACCATCTTGTTATTTTAATTATTAAATACAAAAAAATTCGTACTAAAACAGAAACAAAAGCATAGTTGCCAACATTTGTATCTTCTTAAATCAATTGCAGTCAGAATTTTTTTAGAGAAAAACTAAATCTAAATTTTTATGTGTCTTTTATTTTAGTTTTCAATATTTAAACTCTATCCTTAATCTCTTTCGCTTTACTTTATTATTCCAAATGTAATTATCATCTCATTTCTTAGTTTTACATCTAAACTTTTTATTGTAATTGTTCCTTTATCATGTAGTTAAAACTACATTTTAACGGCTCAATTTAATACAAGACATTCTACAAGACTGGGTATTAAGTTGATTGCAACTCGGAAGCGCCTTAACTGACAACAACTGTTCGGAAACTGTTTAATTTAATTCTCATTTAAGTGTGAAATTTCTTTTTTTATTTCAAAATTTCTGGTAGTAGTTAAATAAAATACGAAGGTTGGGAGCTATGCTTTTGCGCATACTGAAGGATTCATTCGAATATTAAAATTCTTCATTCTGCCCATCTGTACTTAATACGTATATCAGCTATTAAACATTTGTAAGTAAATTGTTCTTTATTAGCAAGTTTTCAAAGATAGTGTATTGTTAAAGAAATTTATTTAAGTGTGTCTCTTTAAAATACAGTTGCCGCTCACTTATGTCATTTTTAAGGGTACCTAGAAAAATATAGCATAACTTAAAGAGAGTTATACTATTGGAGCACACAAAAGTAGGCTGAGCTATTAATCTGCAGATATTCATTTGAAGTCATCAAACAGAGATTTATAATTTCTCATTTTTAAATTAACATTATTATATTGACAGCGGCAACAATACATTTGCAAGAGCTCTGGTGAAGTTCTTGGCTGTCAAAAACTGCGACCAACAATGGGGAAAACAAAATCTTTTACTGCTATTGAAATTTATATTGTTTGTTTAAATATAATGTTTCAATCGGTTTTATAATTGCTTTGTCAAGACATCATCTTTTATTTAACAACGAGCCATTTTCATTATAGAAAGAAAAATTATTTGAAACTTGTGCCTTGAGACGACAATTAAATAGTATTACTTAACGTGAAAACCAGTGGCCAGCTAGTGACTTTTAACGTTAAGTCTATGATACTTAAGATCTATCATTATTCCTCAAGGACAAGATTTTTGTCATACATTTTTTTTTCGCGAACGCGATCATCCATATGATTTTATTTGGGGCAATAAATGCATGGCTGGAAAATGTATTATTCTAGCCCCACTATTTTGTAAGAGAAGTATTTGCCTTATTTGTTGGTAGAAAGCTCTGCCATTAAAATAAGTGAAAGGTTTCTTTAAAAGGGTAATGATAAGAAAAGAATAAAACTTTCAGCAATGCATTTAGTGCTCCAAAAAGAGACACTCACGAGCCGCTACTTTTCATAGCAGCTATTTATGTGCTGAATGATTCAGGCATCCACCGGACAGTCTAGATGCAGCTGATCGAATCGACTACTTTCAACAGTAGAATAAAAAGCTTTTACTTGTGCTTTTCTACGTGGATTAACGTAAAAACAGGCACTGGTATTAAATTTGCATTCTCGACTGCTTTAAGAAAATCATAAGACATAGTTTTCGAAGCTGCATAGTCCGGAGCTCCAAACTTATGCACAATTTGAATGTGGTAGGTACATTTGTTTAAATGATAACCTATATTTTCCAAAACTGTAGAATATGGAATAGCCAGTTCCCGGCCAGGGTTCGTACGTTTTTACCACATTTTTTAATAGAATTTTTTGTCTTATTTAAATGCATAAAAGTATTACAAATCCTGCAATTAAACGCTGTGTCTACAGTTTCAGCTATTTAAATATTAAGTAGGAAAATTCTATTAAAACGTTGTGGTAAAAAAGTACGAACCCTGCTGAGTTTTCGTGTGGATGACTTGTGGCAACGCACTGCCACTTCTTATACCCTTTGCGCATTATCTGGTGCAAGACCTCCTTATCATAGTATCAGACCTCTCAATCAGCAAGTTGCCTTTGACCGCTATACTTGTCCTGCTACTAGCGCCATCAATCGTCAGTAATAGTATTTACGACACGAAATCACACGAAATTTTTTCACAGCTCCATTTGTTCTATGCATTTGCTTATGAACTAGTAGTTTTCCTACCACTAAAATTTTATAGTAAATCTTATATTATTAAATTGACAAGATCGTGGGATTACATGACGAAAAAAATTCTATTAAATTTTAGTGGTAAGAAAAAACCGTAAAAGTTGGCAGCTATGCGGTAGCAGACCAACTAGATTTTTCTATAGATTTTTCTATTATGTTTTTGGATACCAGTTTTTTAGTAGAGACAATTTTGTTTTGTTTGATCGGAGAATTCCGGGATTTAAAAGAACAACATTTTCTCTAAAAATATACTGGTGTTCAAAAAGCCCGAAACATGGCAACTGTGCGGTAGTATCCACCAGGCGGCGATACTTTCCGGAGAAAGTCAATTAATAAGTTGGCAATTACCGCGGACATTTTCTCCCATAGACTTTCTCCGGATTGTCAAGTCTGATCTATGATAAGGGAGTCTTGATCTGGTGTTATTGCAGGCCTGTTTTAATTATTTGCATTTTTAACACTTAAAATAAGTTTAAACTGGTGTGGAACACTAAGAACTAAAATAACTTCTGAAAACACCATCAAAAACTTTAAAATGCGCTAGGCCTTTCGAAAGATCTGGGTCTTTCATAGTAGACGCACGTCTTTTTGCGCCTGACGGTGAAAGACCCAGATCTTTCGAAAGGCCTAGCGCATTTTAAAGTTTTTGATGGTGTTTTAAGAAGTTATTTTAGTTCTTAGTATTTTTAACACTGTCAATTATTTTGAACTTGTTTACCGGCTAATTCCATGCGTGTAAGTCACATACCCACAGACTTCTACGATTTTTGTCCACCGGTATTTAAAAAAAAATTCTTCACTGCATTTAATTGTAAATATATGGGATTGAATAATACACATTTTCCTTTATTATAATACTGGTAGTCAACCACCGTAGCCATTTGCATATCTGTGACTGACACTACATACCCGCATGGAATTAGCCTTACTAAGTTTTTAATACCTACTCGGGTAAAGGCTGATTTTCTGAATTTACCAGTGATGTTGTCCTGGACCTGTCCATATTCACGTAAAAGAGCACAAACAATGGCAATATTTTCTTTTGTTGAAAGCAATTTTTCATATAACGTGAAAAATTATTGCATTTAGAGCATATTTCTAAAAAATGCATACAGACTTTATAGACACTCTGTAACAATTTAAATTCATATATGCAATATTATATATTATAATTATAGAAACAATTATTATATTGATAAGTTCCCTAAGCATTTACAAAATATATACAAAATAAAGTAATTACAGTTTTAATAAATGCTAAGAAATATTGGCATTTATCATATCTGGTCTTGATTTCCAAAACTTATGTTTTATTAGAATTTTGCTTTTCCAAAAGTGCTTTAAATGTTTGCTTTTGTTTGGGACAAGATGCATAAATATATTTTTTTCTACCTGGCAATACTTTTAAACTCTTTTTAGATAGATAATTTTCTCATAGAAAGCAAGTTAATGAAATCACATATATTTCGTTTTTTTAGATATTCTCATTAAAAATTCAGAAACCAAATTATATAATAAAAAATTACCTTTAAAATATGTCTTTTCAATTTCATAACTGAAATGAAACTGCTTGAAATAAGTAAAAATTTGATAGTTAAACTATCATAATTACTTAATATTATTCAAGTTTGATTTCTTTTTTACGACATTCAAATTTAAATCAACTGAATATTTTATACTCATATTATTTGGTTATTTGTGTAAAAATTTCAGAAACGAAAATACATAACCTAAAATCAGCTTCAAAGTATTTTCAGAAATTCAATTCAAAACTGAAATATACTCACCTCTTGGAGGTAACATTTTCATGTCGTAGCCAGAAGGGCTGAGCCATTCGAAGAAGAAAATTGCTAAGGCTGCCACTTGAATACTCACAAGTAAAATCATTAACCATGATGTTGTGTCAAAAGGTTCTATATACAAAAAAGACAGCATGAAAGACATTCAAGTAATTATGGGCATAATGAATGATTTTTTCATTGGAACATATAATTATTCGAACATGCATAAAAACACAGTTGCCAACCTTTGTATTTTTTAGCCCCTTCGCGACGACCGTCCTTTACAGACTTTTTAATCTGTTACCACCGGTTTTTCAGAAGAGAATTTTTCAGCTAATTGAATCACAAAAAGGCTGTGATTAAATAAGGCAAAGCTTACAATGAAAAATAACTCGTGGGAATAATTGAGGATTCTGAGCATCTTAAGCGTCACGTATTCGTGTCGCTCGTCCCCAAGGGGTTAATCAATTTCCACCAGATATTTTGTAATAGAAAAGAAGTATTTTTATGTAGGTCTCATTTTTATCCTAATTAAAATAAGAACCTTTTTTTAAGGAGAATTCTGGTAGTATTAAATTTTGAAAAAAGCGAAGGTTGGTAATTGTGTTTTTGCGCATGCCCAAAAGACTCATTCGAATATCCAAATTATTCATTATGTCTATCAGTACAATCAAGTGATTAATTTAGAGGTGTTATAATACTACTTGAAACAAAGTGTTCCTTTTTTTTAGCTTAACATTTTTTCAAGCTGTGGGAAGTATTTATCTCATCAAAAACAAATCGTTGTAAATGATCTCGCCAAGCAGAGAATCTAAAACATCAATCATAAAAAGAAGCGATATCGCATAAAAAGAAGCGATGTATAGGGGCATACTTCAAGTGCCGTGTAAAAATCTATCTCTACTCATAATGTTTCCAAAGGACTCGGAGTGAGGTACAGTATGTGGAAAACAGTAAATATCCTTCGGCAAAAAAGAGGTGCGCGTTGTACGGCAAATATACTTAAAAATACAAAAATTAAGTTCCAAATTATAGGTGCGTATTATGCCCCGGAGTACTTTATCCCCTTCAGCTTTGCTATATTTTCGTGTACGCTACTTTTTAAAATTTTCAAATTGTTTGATTGCCACCACTTTTTTGAAGTGGAAATATTCACCTTATTTAATGGCTGATAAAATGATGCGAGAATTAAGCTAATTTCACTCTTTTAAAAAACTGGTGGGAATCAAAGAATCTGAATTTTAAAAAAGTAGCGCCGGAATGTATGGTAAATGATTTTCTTCCCATACATTATAAAAAAAAAGAAAAACACTAAAAACTTCTGGTGCAAATTTGGCAGTTGGGTATAAAAATTTAGTAGAATAAATAATGTATGACCGCCATTCAAAGTTTTAAGAGCAGACCTTTCAAGATTACATAAACCAAGCTTCGCACACTTCTTGGAAATTCCAAGTAAGCCTGGCACTATCATTAATGATGAGAAATTTTCTATTTCATTTTTAAAACATACAAATCGTAACCGCTTCGTTTATTTTTAGAATTTAAAATGTTGGCACAATGGAACAATGCAGCTAGCAGCATAGAATACCTAGTTGCATACCAACTGAACGTCCAGGTTAAAGGTAATTGACTTGCGAGGCAAAAGGGAGCCGTGAGAAATTTAAAAAGTTAAAAATTAAATAAAAATATTTAAAAATATAATAATGAAATAAAAATGTATCAAAAATAGTAAAAAATAAATATAAATAAGTAAATAAATAAATAAAATTAAAAAAATTCCATTAGATAATAAAAATGACAGAAGAAACCTACCGAGTGTCGAACCTATCTCAAAAAGAGAAAAAAAAGACTATTTTCAGAGGCCATACATTTAGTTTAAAAGTTACAAAATAATAACATTAAAAAAGACAATAGGCAGACAAAAGATTTTTTTTAATACAAAGAGACAACAGACAAGAAAAAATAAGTATAATTGAAGAGAGAGGAAAACTCAATCTTCATCATCAATTAGTAAAGCATATTTAGGGCGTTTACGGTTATTGGGGTAGGAGATCTCATAGTCTGGCAATTCTGCTATGATTTCTTTAGGTATGTTGTAAATAGTTCTAACAATTATTTTGGATAGTTGACATATACGTTTTTTTTTTTTTTTTTTAAGGTTTAGAATGTTTTTCTGCAGTAACATATTCAAAAAAAAAAAAAATTGTGGTAGAAATGTGCGAATTTTGATAAATTAAATATTTTTCTGTCGGAATGTCTAAATAAAAATGTAGGCCGTACTTTTAAACCATCAATTGTTGAGGTCATTTTCAAATATAACAGTTAAAAGAACTGCAGTTTTCTACTTTAATATATATATAATAATTTAGTGTAAATAAATTTTAATAAACACTTTCTGATTTCATAAAAAATAATTCCCCTAAAAACCTTTAAGGGCAAAGACATCAAAAGGTGAACTAGGGCAAAATCATCTCAATGTATATGAAATGAAATGGTGCACTAAAATGTGAAGTAAAAGCAAATCATAGATCTCTGCAGACTGCATTATTTTGGTCAAAAAAGCTAAAATTGGACAAAAAATTAAACTGGGCAAAAATACTTTTTAACTAGATACAGAAATACTGAGGCACGTTATTTTGAGTTATAAATAAAAAATTCCTGTGTTGGAAAGTGATAGCATAAAGAATGCAAGCAGAAAATCTAAAAAATAATTTCATTCCGATTGCGTTAAATCTACGGTGAATCACCCAGTTTGTGTTACGATCTCAAGTTTAGTGAGACCGGAAGGTCAAAACTGTGAGGTATGATTAATGTGAATTTAAATGCCCAAAAATACAGGGTGTTTCAAAAATGACCGGTATATTTGAAAAATCAATAAAAACTAAACGGACAGCGATAGAAATACATCGTTTGTTGCAAAATGCTTGGTACAACAGTAAATTTTCAGGCAGACAAACTTTCGAAATGAGTTACAATGTCCAAAAACATATGGCGCTGCAGGCGATTTGAACGATATAGAAGAAAACGCAGTCTGTGAGTTCGCCATTCTGTAAGTCGTCTTTCTGCTGTAAGCGTGTGCTGTTCACAGATTGCAAGTTTGCTGTGAAAAAATAGTTCATTCCTTAGAACAGAGGATTTTTCTGGTGTTGGAATTCCAGAACACAGTGTTGTTGCAACAAGACGAAGTTTTCAACGGAAGTTTAATGTAACCAAAGGACCGAAAAGCGATACAATAAAGGATCTGTTTGAAAAATTTCAACGGACTGGGAGCATGAAAGATGAACGTGCTGGAAATGTAGGCCGACCGCGTACGGCAACCACAGTGGTTTAGATTTTTCCAGACTGCAGTGCCATCTGTTGTTGAAAATTGTAACTAATTTCGAAAGTTTGTCTGCCTGAAAATTTACTGTTGTTCCAAGCATATTGCAACAAACGGTGTATTTCTATCGCTGCCCGTTTAGTTTTTATTGATTTTTCAAATATACCGGTCATTTTTTAAACACCCTGTACATGGATGAGATACTTGAACCCAAAGTGAAGCCCCATATGTGATGTTTCCCAAGATAATACAGTATTCTTTTTTGAACAGAATTCAGCACAGTGTCATATTGTTGCTGTATGCAGAAAGTGGTTTCAAGATAATCACATTGCACAAGTCGTATGTTTTGAGGATAGTCCAGACATTTACGCAATTGAAATTGTAGGGAGACAACTAAAGGAACATGTTTGTCAGAAATAACTATTCTGCAATGAAGCCTAACTAACACAATGTCGGAATGTTGCTTTCATATTAAAGCAGTACAGAACTAAAAACACTGTTTTGAGGGCCGATATAAGACAGCTAATTAGTAACAAATAAAGATTACCTTGGATAGGCAAAATTTTTGTATTGCAAATTTTCTCAATTTGTTTTAGTTTTATTCTTCACAACTAATCTTAAAATACAAATATCCTACTGACCATTATTTCAACACATTCTGGATTAAATTACCTTTTTGTTGATATGCAATTTTATGGCTTTACTTCAAAATATGAGCCGTTACAAACTGTCAAATTTTAGAAATATAGTTTTAAAAAAGGTTTCCATAATTTTAGCCACTACTGTTTAATATATATATATATATATATATATATACAGGGTGGTTATAAAAAAAACTTTGTCGATATATCTAACTCTAGCGGCCGGTCCGTTCAACCGATCGAGATGAGATTTCAGATATAGTTATTCACATGTATCAGTTCGGTATTCTATGAACGGCAACAAATTGGCGCTTACTGTTACGGTTATAGCTACAAAAACTCGAAATTTTCAAATGGCAACACCCATTTCTTTTTCATCGCAAAATGCTCAGCGCATGCGCAAACCCTAAAGAGCGTTGGAACGGTACGTGTATCGCAATAAACGGACGCGTTATGCACGCACAAAAACAGCTCTGCGAACGGCCAAAAAAAAACACGATCAGGGCGCACGAAGAAAATTTGCATATGACAGAGGTAAAAAACCAATCACTGAACGCCGTTCGCCAGATAGTCAGCGTAGAAAACGGATAAAAAGTGGTGTGGGAATGTTAGTTCTTCAGTCGGGAGCACGCACATTCCGACGAAATGATTCTTCCAGCGACAGTTCGTGGTGAATTGGTAAAACTCTATTATCAAAATGGGATGAATGCTGCAAAAACCTTGCGTGTTTACCGTCGAAACCATCGCCAAATACGTGGCCCATGTAGCGCGCAAGCTCTTCGTGATTTAGTAAAGAAATTCGAAAAAACGGCTGCAACTGTGATAGACCGAGATCCGGACGACCAACGGTTACTGAAGATATTGTTATAGAAGTGCATCACACAGTGACTACAGGACACATGCAAACTGCAACAGGTGCATCTCGTGTATTGGATATACCGAAATCAACGGTCCTAAAGCTACTGCGCTCTGTAATCCGCATGTTTCCTTACCGGTACCAATTATCCACATATTGGAAGTGAGGGACCATCAACAACGTATAGACTTTGCTAATGAATTTCTTATCCAATATGATGGAGAAAACGACTGGCCTCTTCACATATTATGGACGGATTAGGCACATTTCACCTTAACTGGCAACGTCAGCACCAAAAATTGTGTGCACTAGGCAGACATGAAACTGCACGCTGTGTCACCAGTACCTTTATACAACGTTAAAGTTACTGTGTAGTGCGGCATTGCAGGCATAATTATTCTCGGGCCGTACTTCTTTGAGGAAGCGACACCAACGGGATTTGTAACTTGATCTGTAACATACTCTCGCTATACGGCAATGCTGCAAAATTACGTCATACCAGAATTGCTGCAACGAAATGCACTGAATTACTTCGTTTGGATGCAAGATGGTGCATCTCTACATATATCGAAGTCTGTTCGCAGGGTACTGGAACAGCATTTTGGCGACCGTGTCATCTCACGCCATTTTCCATTTCCGTGGCCTCCGCGATCCCCCGACCTCACTCCTATGGATTTCTGGTTCTGGGGATATTTCAAATCTAGAGTGTACATGTACAATCAGCAAACTTTGCCGGATTTGAAAGATTCTATCAAACGTGAGATTGCAAACATCCCTCATGCGATGTTACGGTCGGCTGTTCACAGTCACCCGCATGCAATGTGTAATTGCCTGTGATGGCACCCATATAGAAAATGTATAATCAAAATAGAAGTTTTCTTTTCTTCGATCTGTGTTGTATTCAGTGATTGGTGTACTGACTCTGTGTCATATGCAAATTTCCTCCGTGCGCCCCGATCGTGTTTTTTTTGCCGTTTTTTTGTGCGTGCATAACGAGTCCGTTTCTTGCGATACACGTACGGTTCCAATAGTCTTTAGGGTTTTCGCATGCGCTGAGCATTTTGCGACGAAAAAAAATGGGCGTTGCCATTGGAAAATTTCGAATTTCTGTACCTATAACCGTAACCGTGAGCACCACTTTGTTGCCGTTCACAGATTCCCGAGCCTCTGAATAAGTATATCTGAATTCTCACCTCGATTGGTTGAACGGACCAGCCGTTGGAGCTCCATATATCGGCAAAGTTTTTTTATGCCCACCCTGTATATATATACAGTGACGGTCAAAAGTTTCCGGCCAACATACAATTTTTGGTTAATTTGTAAGTATACCCATATGAAGAGGAATCTCAAAATGATACTTATACATTTTAGAGACAAAATAGTTAGGAACTTATTTATGGAATAACAAATAAATCTCAATAAATTTAACTGACAAAATTAATTCTAAATGAAAATGCAGGTTCTCAAAAGTTTCCGGTCATCTTAGCAAGTTTGGAAAAAAATGTGTTATAATAGAAAATAACAGTGATCAACAACATTTACAATTAGTATTTTGTCGACATACATTTAGCAATAAGTAATGTGGCTCAGGGACGTGAAATCGATTCAATGAACGTTTGAAGATCGTCTATGGCAAGTTTTTTCTACTTTTCTTGCAATTTTGGGGGGAATTCTGCTTAATTGGAATATTTATAACTCCTCACACGTTTGTAAAGTTCGTTCCAAGGATTTACAATTGGATTCAGATCGGGTGATTGGACTGGCGATTTCAAAAGCGGAATTTTTTTGTTCGAAAGCGACTGCAGGACGAGCTTTCGTGTATGATTTAGGCCGTTATCATGTTGAAACAAATAGTTGCGACCACAATTTTCCCCCCCAATACGGCAGAAAATGGTGTTGCAAGATATCCTTATACATTGCACCATTCATGTTGAAGCGGATTTCAACTAACGGACAGACACCATTTCCAGAAAATGCTCCCCACATTATAACGTGTCCTCCGCCATGCTTCATTGTAGGAATAACATATCTCGAATCATATATTTTGGTTTAGGTTATCGGACGTATTGTCTGCCATCACTCCCAAAGAGGTTGAACTTCTATTCATAAAAAAAAGTAATTTTTCACTTTTCACTAGACCCCTCTTTGTGTCCCTTTGCAAACTCCTGTCGGGCCAGCTGATTATTTTGTACTTCTGAAAGGATTTTTAACGCCGACTCTTCCTTAAAGTCCTACGTCACGTAAGCGTCTTGACACGGTAAACAGACTTACTTCAGCAATATTTTCACTCCGTTAATCGCGCGATATTGCAGCATAATATACAAATAAAAAAAGTTGTTTGTCTGTGTGTATGTCTGTATGTCTCTGTGTGTGTGTCTGCGTGCGATGGCTAGCGAAATTCAGTGCTGCTTTCCCAAGTGTCTTCAGTATCCAATCAAAATAATCACGTGATCAGAGGTCATTTGCATATTCTTAACTTTTGGAGTAATTGCGCTTCTTCTTCGCTGAAACGTTCTGGCAAACAAATCAAATAAACTTACTGGCCGAAAACTTTTGACCGCCACTGTATGTATATATATATATATATATATACTAATAAAAATTGTTTGTCTGTGTGTATGTCTGTATGTCTGTGTGTGTGTGTCTGCGTGCGATGGCTAGCGAAATCTACCGCACGTAGAAATCTGAAAATGTGGCTGCGGATAGTCCAACGCAGGTCCTGATACATCTCAGGCTAGGATTTTTAATTTTTTTGAGACCTAGGCGTCATAGGGCCCCTTTAAGATTGTTACCCTAAACTGTTAATAACTTGTACACCTTTGTCCGATCCTCTTAGTTTTTTGGGCCCTTTCTCCATTTAGTTTTTTACCTATTTCTGCGTTTTAGTTAAGATCCTGGACTTTTGGGGCTCAATAAGAGGGCCGTTAAAATTTTTGTTCCCTAAACTGTCAATGACTTGCCATCTTTTAATCCGATTTTCTTAGTTTTTGGGCTATGACAAATACATTTGTCATATATGTCGCTTCCAGTTCAACAACCCCCCCCCCCTCAAATTTAACAAGTTAACATAACCTTTTCCCTTCCTCTCCTAAAATCTAACAAGCTAGTATCAATTTCATACATCCCCCCTCCCCCGCCAAAAAAAAAACAAATATAGATAACAAGTTCGTATTTTTGCTTTCATCTTCCCCCTCCCCCCGAAAAAAATAAATAAATATAAGAATAAATAAATAAATATAGATAATACTTTTTAAATGTTCTGTCCTCCCCCCCCCCCCCCAAATTAAATAGGTTAACTAAATCTATTTGTGATTAAATTTATATAATGAATTTGATTTCAATTTCTAAAGTCAAGTCATTATTCGCATGCATGAGAAATTTTCCACGCTATACTTTGCGGGTATCTTATAATACGTTACAAGTGATCACACGTATTTAAATCAACTGTTTTCATTCCCATTAAGTCAAGAATACATCTACTTTAAAATTAGACAAAATATTCAGCTGTCATTCGCTTGTTAAAATTAAAGATAACGTATAACTGACAACAAATTCCCATATGCCTTTTGCATAACGTTTCATCCGCTCTCAAAATAATAAATTAAAAAGATTCCATTCCCGCATATGAATTGTAACATGCAATTTCACATTTTCCCAGTCATTTTCGTCCTTGTAACAAACCACATATATCTGTTATAATCACATCTGCTCTCAAAAAGGCAAACGTATTCTTTCTTTTGTTTCATGCCTTTTAACCGAATTGAGAATCTTTACAATCCGTTACTCTTACAAGAATGCATAAACATAGACAGAAATCACTTGCTATCGCTTTTTCCCACATGCCTCCACCACTGAACGCTAAAATATCTCTCACCAAGTACTGGCAATATTCACCCTTTCATCTCGCCAACATCCGTAGAGGTATTTTCAAAAAGTGTATCACTTTGCCTTTTTCGCGTAGCCAGATAGGTTGTCTGTCTCTTCGTTTTTATTTTGTGAATGGTGCCTCCCCTTGCTTGCTACTACTCTTGCACTCTACTACTTGCCTGCTTAAAGATGTGCTTTAAATAAATAGATTCATCTTAAATTCATTTAAAAAATGTCTCCATGAATCTTCTTACTCGTACTCGTGTCAACCTTACATTTGATGGCAGCTACTACTTATAAAAAATCATCTATTTCATAACATTGTCGGACTCCATCGACAAACAACGTCACAGGGGCCTTTTGTCCATTTAGTTATTCCCCCATTTCAACTTTACCCTTTTTCTTACTTTTGATGCTCCGCTCAAAACTATCAGCTAGCCCCTTTTGGACCCCTACTATAGTTCCCTTAAGTATCATTCGTTTCACTAGCTTTTTATTCTAACAACTTCTTAGTACTTCCAACTACTACATGAACGATAAAAAAATGTAAAAGATCCGGGTTCCCTGGGCCCCTTGAAGATTTGTTACTTAAATTGTTAATAACTTGCCCCCTTTTAACCCTTTCCGGCAAGGAGTAAGTCTATTTTAAAATGATGAAATTTTTGAGTGACACCAGAATTTACAAAAGAATTTATTAGAAAATAAAAACTTGCTTGTTTTCCCGTAGTTTATAGAAGGAAAAATTTAATTAAATATTCTTGGTGCTGTTTGTCAGTTTTGGAAATAAAATTAGGTGTCCTTTTTTGTGGACACCGCCCGCTAAAGGGTTAAACAGATCTTCGGCTTTGGAGACCTTGTCTCATTTAGTTATTCCCCATTTCTACATTCCAGTAAGGACCATTCATCTTAGGGCACCTGCTCAAAACTATCAGCGGCCCCTTATGTTCCCCTTACTATTATAGCTCTCTAAAAAATCTTCCAATTCATCAGCTTTTTCTTTCTAACAACTTCTTAGGACTTCCTGCTACTACATGAATGACAAAAAATTTCTCGGACAAGACACATGACCCATGGGCCCTTTTACGTTTTTGAACCCCAAATTTTTAATAACTTGTCTCCTTTTTATCTGATCTTTTTCGTTTATTGTGGCTCCTTTATCCATTTAGTTATTCCTCCATTACTACATTCCAGTTAAGACCCTGCCCCCCTGGGTCCGGTATGGGGCTCTTTGAAGTTTTTGTTCCGTAAAATGTTAATAACTTTTAATCCTATCTTTTCGTTTTGGGGGCATTTTCTATTTTAAAAGTTATTCCCCCATTTTTACATTCCAGTTAGGACTCTGGCCCCATGAGACCCTGTCCGGGGATCTTGAACTTTTCGTGTGGCGTGCATTTTCCACCCCCCTTCATAATTGTGTCACCATCTCAATGCATAACTTTAAAGTTGAGATTGGAATTCTCTTCCCGAGGCACAACCCTAATATTTTTATTGGTGACAAAGGACCCTTTTTAAGTATTTCTTTAAAATTTTATTCTAATGATTAATTTATACCCTATGCTTAATTTCGACTAATTAAAGATCTAAAGCGCTAAGTACTAGAACATTCTAAGGTGTTTTCACCTTTGGATCCTGCTCAAAAATATAAGTTAGTCACTTTTGGGCCCGCTGTTATAACTCCCTTAAAAATTGTCCGATTCACTGGCTTTTTTTCTAACAACTTCTTAGGATTTCCAGCTACTATCTGCTCGAAAAAAAAATTCTCGGACTTCAGCTGCCACCATTTTTGAATATTAATATCCTTCTTGTGGCCCTTGGTGCAGCTTATTAAGAAATGATCCTATTCTCTTGCAGTTTGCTTTAACATAGTTCTAGCGTACTCCAGAAACTTTATAAATTACTATATATTTCATTAGACCCCCCCCCCCCCAACTACCACCTTTTCATAATATTAATCTTCTTTTTCTGCATCAACTTAAGTTTACTCACCACAGCGGTAAATTAAAAATTACGTTACTGTTAAAGATAAGTGGTTAAGTTTGGAGAAAGGGGGGGGATTTCATTTGTAAATTAACTATCGCGTTAATGTTAAAGGAAATTCGTTAAATTTATAGAGGGCACATTCCACCGCCTGAGGGCTCATTCTTTTCTTTGGTTCTATGGGCTCGATTTCAACTGGGTTTGTGTCATTTGACTTGATGGCGAAAACTTGAGTTTTTTTTAAATTTATTATCACAGGCTGAGGTAACGCCGGGTGGGTCAGCTAGTGGGTCAGCCGGGTGGGTCAGCTAGCCCTTTCAGGACAATAGGTGCATATATGCACCTTCAAAAAGTGCTTACAGTGCTTGATTTTGCCACCAGTAAAAAATAAGGTCAAAATCTGCCTTGTTTAATTGACAATTTATCAATGGAACAATGTAATTAGCAGGATGCACTTACGCGATTTGTAAAGTAAAATTGGCTAATTAACAAAAAGTGGTGTCAGCTGTATAAAATTCGCGTGAAAGATATTGGCCCTGAATGGGTTAAATATATAAATTAAATGATATTTCTTAAATAAAGTTACATGAAAAGTTCTATAACTTCAAAAAAGTTATAAAGAAATTCAGTGTTTAGACTCTCTCTACTCTAATAAGTACCACAGCGTTTTAATTCCTGAATAATTTCCAAACAATATATCTCTGCCATGGCAACATTTTTATACAGAAGTTTTTTTTTTCTTTCCTACCGGATAAAATGTACAGAATAAATCACAAGTAAAACCATACAAACCAGTGAGATTGGTAAAAAAGGCTCCTATCACTGAGTTCAAGGTAGAGATGTGTCGTTTGCGATAACTCTTGAACGATGCCAGTAATACGCTGAACAAGTAGTTTGCATTGCTTTTATCCTTGGTAGTCGTTTTCTGTAATGCGTGTTTTAAATTATACATATCAGCAGTTCTTTCCGTGGGCTACTTTTTTAAAGTTTCTATTGCTTGATTAGCACCACATTTTTCAAATCGTAATAAATCGCCTTATTTAATTCGTCAAAAATTAAGCAATAGTTTCTAAAAAAACTGCTGGCAATCAAGATGAATTAAAAAAGTAACCTACTAGCAGCACTGTATATCAGGGGTGTTACTGGTAGCAATTTTTATATTTTAATTGTACCATTAATTCGAAGCAATAAACTTCATGGTAGATTTATATGCTGAAGAAAGGCATTAGCAGACAAGTGACATTTAGCACGAATGTTACTGTTTCTAATTAGTGGTATGATTAAAATACCGGGTGATTATAATTAAAGTTACGATTTCAAAAATCGATAATTTTAAAACTACTGGTCAGAATGACTTGATATTTTAGCAGAACAATCGTGAGGCAATGGAATTTTGTTTGGCGAAGGAAAAAAAATAGTTCCAAACTGTGCCGATAGATGGCGTTGTCAGGGTAATGTCAGGGGAAAGACCAAAAATGTATTCTTGAACCCTTTCCGGCGCGGAGTAAATTTGTTTGCAAAATGATGAAATAATAGACTGACACCGGAATTTACAAACGAATCCACTAGTAAAAAGAAACTTGCTTATTTTTCTGGTTCCTAATGAAAGGAAAATTTTAATTAAATACCGGGTGATTATAATTAAAGTTACGATTTCAAAAATCGATAATTTTAATTAAAACTACTGGTCAGATTGACTTGATATTTTAGCAGAACAATCGTGAGGCAATGGAATTTTGTTTGGCGAAGGAAAAAAAATAGTTTCAAAATGTGCCCATAGATGGCGCTGTCTGGGTTCACATTGTCTGAAGATATGCAAATTACTAATACGTGACATGCGCACCGCAGACATAGCAACCATAAAAATGCAGAGCAGCAGCTCTTTGCCTGAATGCTTCATGATGACTCTGACTATGAAGGATCGCGCTCCGCTCTTGAAGCTTTTTTATAAGAACGATGACTGTGCACTTACAGCTATTAGGAAGTTTCGGACATTAAAATCCATAAAAAAAGGTCCAATAACAACAAATGGTCTGCAAAAAATGATTGCTAAATTCGAAGAGACCGGTTCATTTGACGTTAAACGGGGTAGAGGAAGGAAACCAGTTTCAGCTGCGGCAGTGGAAGATGTGGCTACAGCATTACAGGAACATACTGACAGTGATGCTGGAATCAGCAGTGCAAGGGGGATTGGCCGAATGCTGGATATGCCGAACAGCACGGTGCGTAAAGTCCTACGGAACGTCTTACGCTGTTATCCGTACAAGATAACTCATGTGCAGGAGTTGCTACCTGCTGACCTGGAAGCACGTCAGTCTTTTGAACTACAATTTCTTGCCCGGATGGAAGTGGACAACGGATGGCCATGGAACATTCTGTGGTCTGACGAAGCCCACTTTCATTTGCAAGGTTCTGTAAATACGCAAAATTGCAGGATATGGGCGACCGAGAATCCGTCCCAGCTACAGCCATTACCTCTTCAGTCTGAAAAGGTCACTGTGTGGTGCGGAATAACGGCAGCGTTTATCGTCGATCCATTTTTCTTCGAGGAGATCACACCTGCGGGTCCCGTTACCTGCACAGTTACTGGCAAGCGGTATGAAGCACTTTTGCGTAACCATGTTCTTCCGGCACTTCAACAGCGTCAGTGTGTGGATCGCATAATATTCATGCAAGATGGCGCTCCTCCGCACATTGCTACTACTGTGAAGCAGCTACTGAGTGATAATTTCGGAGATGATAGGATCATAAGCCGCCATTTTCCAACAACGTGGCCGCCACGTTCCCCCGACTTAAACCCTTGTGATTTCTGGCTTTGGGGGTACCTGAAGAATGTTGTTTATAGCGGGCGGATTCAGAATCTAGCCGACTTGAAGGCAAGCATCACACAACACACCCATTGCATTAGTACAGATACCCTCCGATCTGTTGTGGAGCATGCCGTTTTGCGCTTCCAATTAGTAGCGGAACAAGGCGGAGGGCATATTGAGCAACTTATGCCTTAATAATCAGTAAGGTGTTTGTTCCATGAAGCTCTTTTTTTTCTCATTTTTTGTCATTATCGCTGTCGTCGCTGTAAACACGTAGTCTTGTCTTTTCGCTAATAAATTTTTAGTAAATCTCTGAACTCTATTTTTTTCCTTTTGGCAACATCATTCCTATGTTTAACCCTTTAACAGGCTGTGGTCACAAAAAAGGACACCCAATTTTAATTCTAAAACTGACAAACGGCACCAAGAATATTTAATTAAAATTTTCCTTTCATTAAGAACCAGAAAATAAGCAAGTTTCTTTTTACTAATGGATTCGTTTGTAAATTCCGGTGTCAGTCTATTATTTCATCATTTTGCAAACAAATTTACACCGCGCCGGAAACGGTTCAAGAATACATTTTTGGTCTTTCCCCTGACATTACCCTGACAACGCCATCTATCGGCACAATTTGGAACTATTTTTTTTCCTTCGACAAACAAAATTCCATTGCCTCACGATTGTTCTGCTGAAATATCAAGTCATTCTGACCAGTAGTTTTAAAATTATCGATTTTTGAAATCGTAACTTTAATTCTAATCACCCGGTATAAATGTTATACCTCTCATCGTCACCCATACAATATTTGAGAATGCGTATTGACCGTTAATAATAATAGCAACCTTGTTTTATCGTTGCACAGCGTGAAGCATAGTTTTTCAGTTCGCATTGTTCACTCGAATTTTGCGCATTTTAAAATACCAGGTGAACCAAAAGTCCATTAAAGCATCAAAAATTAATAAAAAAGGAAGAAATTATGTTAAAGAAGTGCGGTCTCCTAGAAAGGGCTCACAAGGTAGTCGGATTTTTTTAGCTGCAAAAAGTATTTTAGTTAAAAATATCAGTGGTAGAGGGCGCTGACGATCCGAAACACAATGCACAGTATTCCAGTACGCTCCATCCATTTATTCTTGCAATGAAAATTATCCAACATGAACTCCAGAACATTGTACGACACAACTAAGGCGACTCGCAACGCCCGTTACAGCTGAATGCAACATGTCGGAATGAATTGCAGAAACCTCGCGACAGATAGAATCTCGATAGAACGCTCGATCGGGTAATGATAACATTCTGAAACCGAATGGGAAATCCTCGTGTATCCCGGTCTTTTATTGCAGGATTAGTTTGCATAATTCTGCTGAATCTCTCGCATGTTAGCGCCATCTACAATAGGGTGGATCGATGTTATATGGTGAAAAAATAAATATTACTTATCAAAACCTACCTATGCGGAAAAGATGTTCTATTGCATGGAGATTAAGAGAAAAATAATTAAAAAAATTAATTTTAAAATTTAATACTGCCGCAAAGAGTTTGAATTTTCGAAAAAAAATTGGAAAAAGACCTAATTTTGGTTAGATGATTTTTGATTCAAAATAATTGTTTTAATTTTAATCAAAACATAACTATACGGAAAAGATGTTATATTGTATGGAGATTAAAAGAAAATTAATAAAAAATAATAATTTCAAAATTTAATACTGCCGCAAGGGGGTTGGATTTTCGAAAAAAGGGCAATTCCAGCTTTTTCATTCTCCCGCTTTATGCTTCCACCCCATCCATAATTTGGAAGCACTACGTCATGGAATCTTCCCTACGTCATATGATACGCCCGCGTGGCTCTGAATTAGGACTTCTATAATAGTTAAAGGAGCTTTACTCTGAATAATACTGGATAAACGTGTTCCCACCGCTAGCGGCTTACGGAATCTGGCGCTGTTCTCGAAAAGTGAAATAAATTTCGATTTCATTGCGTAAGTTTTCTTTGTAAGTGTATTGTGTTGCGTAGTGTACTTTGAATATTATTGCACCATGGCGATGTTAAGAAAAGACATGATTTGCCCTATATATTGGTCTGGTTGTGATATGCCAACGAATAGGCTTCCTACCTACAGTAACGTGATAAAGTGCGTATGTTGGCATTCAAAATAATACCGAAGCAAGGAAACATTGTCTACATCTACACTTTCCTCCTCATGTGAAGAAGTTGCTAATAAGTTTGAAGAGACCTGGAAACGAGCTTCAATCCCAATAATTGACCACTATAGCATTTTGAGAAAAGTTCGATTATACCACGACAAATGTCTCGGTCTTCTTAAATCTTACAAAGACAGAAAAGGGATTAAAAGCTATCGCAAGCAGATTGACGTTTTCCGGAAAAACGCAAATGCTGTTTTTCATATATCGGCGTGTACTTGTAAATTATTTGAATGTTACTTCTGTAAGAAAGAACGGAATGTACCAATGAACGAGAGAGAATTTCTATTAGACATGCGAACTGTAAGAAAAATGGTAATTGGGTCGCTGGATCGGAAAGTCACTTTACAAATAACTAAGAACGAGAAATGAAAATTAAAGCGAGGGCGATACGTGGATAAAAACAAGACACTGCCTGACCTTTCGTCCAGTTCAATATATTTGAATATGAATATGTATAACGGGTGTAAATTGAAGCGGCGTATGTGCGAGCATACTGAGTTTTCTTCATCATCAGCTATCATTGAAAGCGGTGCCCAATACGCTGACGGTGTCACTGTCACATATGTAATGACGAAATTACATGCCGTAGCAAAGACATTGGACCGTTTTGGCATTTCCGGCCGAGCAGGCACTGCCATCGTGTCAGCTGCGCTTCAAGATGTGGGCATTATCTCACAAAGCGATGTATCGAACGTCGTTGACAGAAATAACATTCGACGTGAGAGAACAAAGGCAAGAACCACTCTACCGTCTCAGTCAGTTGTGAAAGATTCTGACCATGACCAATAGGTTTATACTTCGATGGACGTAAAGACAGGACTATATCACTAGGAGATAACAAAAGAATAGTCATAATAGAAGAACACGTAAGCTTAGTAAAAGAACCTGGTTCCGAGTACATCGGACACGTATCTGTAAATTCCGGATGAGTGCAAGTTATTGGAAAAGACATCGTAATTTTTTTGTCCTGCGTTGACAACAATATAGATGTAACAAAGTTGGTTGCGATCGGTTGCAACGGAACATCTATTAACACAAGTGTTAAAGAAGGTGTTATTCGAAATTTAGAACTGATTCTGAAGCGTCCACTACAATGGTTTGTATGTCAGTTACACGCCAATGAGCTTCCACTACGTCATCTTTTCGCGTACGTAGATGGAACCACGACTGGGCCCAGAAGCTTCACTGGTGGAATAGAACCTTGTTATTAGGAGAAATGGGTTTTTTGCCATCCTGAAAATATCCTGATATCGATGTTACCTGACAACGGAACTCACATAAGGCCATTGGCCCTTCGAAGATTTCTAAAAGCGAGCAAAGTCAAACGGTCTGCTGCAATCCCAAACATTTCAACGAATAATGTCCGTATGTTCAATTTACCAGCTTTTGAACTTTGTGCGACGGATTATATTGCTTTGATTAAATGGGAAAATGTGACAGAACCTCCACTAACTGAACGATTTAGTGACGACATAAATTCAGAAGCAATAGTAAATCCAGGAGTTATTCCGGCGGCAATAATATCTACTATCAAGGTTGTTACCGTGCCACACTCAAGCTACGGAACGGATAGTCAAAACAGTCACGGAAGCATCTTCTGCTGTTTGTTGGTCGTATAGAAGAGACGGTTTTATAGGAAATCGCATCGAATCACGAAACCTCATGCAATTTTCAACACCAAACGTGATTATCGCCCACTGTAATTTCGACCTTTATTTAATAATAAAGAAGCTGGTAAATAAGAAGCTGAAGTTTTTTCTTTTAACCAACTAAGTGTCCTCTTATTGCAATTAATATTTAAAATTACTAAAATGTATATTTCATTTAACAAAAATCACTTTAACTTTTCACCGTAAAAAGACTCAAATACATAAATTTCAAACACCTTGCGGCAGTATTAAATTTTGAAATTAATTTTCTTAATTATTTTTCTCTTAATCTTCATACAATAGAACATCTTTTTCGCATAGGTAGGTTTAGATTAATATTAAAATAATTATATTTTATTCAAAAATCATCTAACCAAAATTATGTCTTTTTTTCATTTTTTGAGAAATTTCAACCCCATTGCGGCAGTATTAAAGTTTAAAATTAATTTTTTTAATTATTTTTCTCTTAATCTCCATGTAATAGAACATCTTTTCCGCATAGGTAGGTTTTGAAATTATGAAAAAAAAAATTTCGATCCACCCTAATCTACAAGTGACTTTTTTAACTAATTTTTTTTTGCTTCAAAAAAAATCCGACTACCTTTTGAGCCCTTTCATGCAAACCGCACTCCTTTATCACAATTTCTTCCTTTTTTTATGCATTTTTAAAGTTTTAACGAACTTATGGTTCACCCGGTATATAAAGGAGTACAAGACGCTAATTGTTCACTTGTTTATTTCTTTTCGGTCACAATGAACAGTTTTAAGTTTTATTGGCAAATGTGCATATGCTTGAACCTTTGATTATGACCAGGACAGCCGAATGATTTTATATCTATTATAATCGATTCGCAATTTACACACAAAAAAAAATGCTTGTGGTAGATTTCTCATATAAAACGCCATAGTATGAGTGTATGGAGAGATTAGTTTTTAAAACGTGGTATGAAAAGAATAAAAAAATAGTCCAGTGGTACGTATATGTCCCGACCCATAGTCAGAGTGTTAAGCATAAAAAATTTGGCACATAAAAATTAAATTTTTTTTTTTTTTTTTTTTCAGACGAAGAGTTATAAATCGTATAATTTCAATTATTGAGATTCCAATAATAAAATGACAATTTTTATTCCGAATAAAATTATAATAAATATTTAATTTTATAAATTGAAAGTTGATTTTTATCCTTGATTTTTTTAGTTACTGAAGAATTAAAGCCTCTTCTTTAATTAAATAGCATATGTATTTTGTAAAATTTTATCATTTTTCAAAGATTTGTACAATTTTATTTGACTTAGTATGATATTTACTTCAACGGAAAATATGTATTTTCCAATTGGTGTCCTTAATGTCCTATACGTTTTTGGAAAATTATAACGTTTAAAATGAGATGTACGAAACTTCGAACGTGAAAGAACGTAAAATGAATTTTATTTTCGGCGTTTGTTTCTCATTCTTTTTTCAAGTGGTAACATTTTATGATATAGCTTTCTATGCGAAAATATTTCCTAAACTTCGATCCATTTATAAAAAGAATAAAGCAAATTCATATTTAATTGTACAACATCTTTCGTTACTATTGTTTTTTCTTTCTTATAGTTGTGTAACAGATTTCTTTTTTCATAATTTTTCTTTGTACTATTCTGAAGTTATCTTCCGATTTCTAAAATCAAATTCAACTCACGTATAAACAGATTGGCCATGGGTCAGGAACTTTAAAAAAAAGAAATACGAGTATTTTGTTAAAGACAAATTCGCCTTATTTAATAACCCGTACAACAAGGATATTTTATAAGGCGAACTTAAACAACAAGGCGATTTTTTCTAAAAGAAAATACTGGTATTTGCCCTAAATAATTCCCTTATCAATGGCCACCCTAATAAGGGATCAAGGGGTGTGCACTCTTTGGAATTTACAATGCGTCTGGCATTACAATTTCTGATTTGAAAATTTCTATTTAATATTTAAATTGCAGAATTTTTAATCACATTGTTTAATCGCATAATCTGTAATATTTTAAGGCGAAATATTAAAAATTTATGGTGGAATTGTACGCACCCAGAGATTTAGTGTCGATAAGACTTTAAAAGTGCACTCTGCGATAATTATGGAAATTTTAAAGTGTATCACAGAGTACTGTCTGTCCCATAAATGACTGATGGATTTTAAAATTCAATAACTTGCAAACGGTGCCTGATATCAAAAACATTCTCTCAGGAGGCTTACGTATGATGTCAGGAGTTTTTTTACTGTGATTCTTGGTTTTAGTTCGAATTTCAAATAATAGATGGCGCTGATAGCAATTGGAGTTCAGTCGAGGCCGAAACTGATTCCACTCACCATTGATGCACCGCCCCCTGAATACCAGATGGCTGCTGTCGCAGGCGGATTTTTATTTCAGCGTTTGAACAGTCCCTCGAACTTCAACACCAATAATATCTAAAAGTTTTCTTTGACTTATGTGATCTCAGAAAAACTAGGCAAAGAAAACTTTTAGAAATTATCGGTGTTGAAGTTCGAGGGACTGTTCAAACGCTGAAACAAAAACATTCCGCCTGCGACAGCCGCCATCTAGTATTCAGGGGGCGGTGAATCAATCCTGAGTGGCGTCAGTTTCGTTCTCGTCTGAACGCCAATCGCTGTCAACGTCATTTATTGTTTGAAATTCGAACTAAAATCAAGAATCACAGTAAAAAAACTCCTGATATCATACATAACCCTCCTGCATGAATTCTTAAATATCTGTCACCGTTTGCCAGTTATTGAATTTTTAAATTCATCAGTCATTTTTGGGACACCCGGTAAATATGAAATAAAAATTACGCAACGAAAATTATTTAAAAACGTTAAATGAATAATATATAATGCGTATAAAAAAAGACAACTTAAATTGATACTACTGTAAAATAATTTAGTTATCGGCTCTACAGAAATAGAATTTATTTAATGATATTACAAAAACATAATTTAATATAAATATATATATAAATATATAAAATAAATGTGTCAAACTATAATAATGTAATAAACTTTGAATAAAATTATATTGTATGCGAAATATTTTTTTTTTGAAAGTATTGACGAATCAACATACTAACTTTATTTTAATATTCTATAAGCATACTGCTAACATAGCCTTAAAAGAAAATGAAAAAGGAACCGTCATTCGTTTTCTGTATAATAAATGAATACATTAAATATGAAAACTGAAAATCGCCTAAATACATTTGCATTTTTTTAAGTGTAGGCACATAAAGTTATCAATTTCAGTTTATTGTGTAATAAATACTTACACTGTTAACATCTGCATACATTATTATAAAAAAATTGTACCTTCGTTCCACTTGTGTTAAACAAAAGTGTGAAAAAAATAGCACAAATATAAATGTGCAGTACTAGCAGATCCGTCCGGCGTTGCCCGGTCCCGACAAAAAATAATACGAAACAAGAAAACACTCTAAAAATTACTGTATGAAACCCTTCCTCGGGTAACCGTTTCGTCTGTCGGAAAGTAAATAGAGAGTAATTTCTATTTGAAATTTCTGGTATGGATTCGAAATTTCTGAATATAAAAGAGGATCAAACTAGTACCCTGTTGAAGAATACTATTAAAATTTAGTGGTGAGAATCGGACCAATTTTAAATGTAATGAAAAATGCATTTTTTTCACATTTGATAGTTTGGCATGGCAGAGACGATATAAACGGTTACAAGTCATTATAGTAACCTCCCACTCTTCCCTAAAACGTTTAAAATGATGTTCATGAGTTCAGAGGAATATTTTTATAATACATTTATCTTCTATTATCATTTTCTTTGATTATCATATTTCTTTGAGCATTGATTATCCCTTTAATATGTTCGCTACAGATACATATTGATTATTTTTTATTAATTATTGAATATAAAAGATTCAACAATCAATGTGTAATTTCCCAATTTATTGTGATCAACATTGATTATCAGTCTAGCATCGTTTGTGATGTTATAGATGTATGGTGATAGGACAGCATGAAATATCAAAAGATTAGAGACAACTGATATGCTGCATAGGTATCGACTTCACACCCGCGAAAGAGGCAATAAAGTCTTCTCAAACCAGTAATTTTGATTTTTTTTGTCTCAATGCGTCACTGTAATTTTTTAAGAAAAAATACACATTAAAATTAATGGTGGAAGTTTGCGTCCGTTGCCTTCGTTGCCCCCCCCCATTAAGTCGGTGCCTATGATATTAGGTAGATGAATCTTAAGACAGCATATACGGTGTGTATAAATAATTGTATACCGGAATTGCTACATGAATTCAATAATTCCTGACTTTTTAAATGATATTTTATGCTGTAACTGGTATTCTTTATTAATGTATTTTTCTTTTCACAAGATGAACACCAAGGCTGAAAAGCTACAAAGACAGAAGACAAAAATTATCGATATTATTTATTCTTTTACTATATATATATAATAACTTACCTAAAAATGCTTTAGGAGATATAATGCCTGTTTTTTTAGCAACTACTATGGCAATTCCAGTTTCCATAAAGGGAACAGTAAAATCAACAGCTCTTTGGCGTTCAGCGTTAATTTTGATGGCTGTCACAACCATGTCTGCATTTCCGTCGAGAATTTCTTTAATAAGGCCATTCCAGGTATTATTCTAAAAATATAAATTAAAGTCGTTTTTAGCGCAGACACAACCCGGAAACAGTGATAGATAGAAACATGAAACCAGTGGTATGTTTATTAAAAAAATCGTAAGAATCTTATACGGAAACCTCAAAATTTATTTAAAAATAGCACCGACAGATGGCGCTGAGAGCGTTAAGAATCCTTCTAAAGAGAGTTCAGAAGCATAGAAAGACTAGTCGTCGAAGATTTCGTCATTAAAATCTGGCCTTTATTAGCGTATAGTGAATGTGTGTGTGGGGGTTGATGTATGACGGCCAATTATCAACACGAGGGATATGGGCCCTAGGGGGGTTTGCCCTCCGTGGGCAGGGTGGCTAGTGGTCAGGGAAAAATACAGTAGAAAAATGTTAATTACCAGTATATTCTTATAGAAAAATTCAAATTAATTATTTGATCGAATAATCAACATAAATTTTTCTATAAGAATATACTGGTGTTTATCACTTTTTTGACTGTATTTTTCCCTGACCACTAGCTACCCCGGTGGGGGTCTTTCTAAGGGATCCTAACCCGTATTTATGGCAAGGTTCGAAGAAAACCACGGAAAACTCCGAACGGTTAGGTCGACGAGCCGGACAGGGGTTTGAACCCAGCACCTCCCGTCTACCAGCTTTGAGAGCAGAACCTCTCAGCCACTGGTGGGGCAACGTATAGTGAAAATAATTCCGAAAGTGGTGTATACCCTGGAGGAACGTGTGTTTGTTGTGTTGGAGTACCACCGATTAAATCAGAGTCTCTACAGCCACAAGGGGAAGTTTTCAAACGTGATTTCAAGTCGCAAAAAGCCCAAATGGGAAAACAATTCGTGAACTTTTCCAAAAAATTCAACACAGGCAACGTGGCCGATGCGAATTATTTTCACTATACGAAAATAGCGGTCAGATTTCAATGGCGAAATCTTCAACGGCTAGTCTTTCTATGCTTCTGAACTCTCTTTAGAAGGATTCTTAACGCTCTCAACGCATCTATCGGTGCTATTTTTAACTAAACTTTCAGATTTACGTATAAGATTCTTACGGTTTTTTTAATAAACATACCACTGGTTTCATGTTTCTATCTATCACCGTTTCCGGGTTATTGATTTTTAAAGTTAGGGGTCCTTTGTGAAACACCCTGTAATTATCATCTAAGTATTTCTGTGTTTATTCTTTAACCCCTTCGCGACGAGCGTTCTTTACATATTTTTTAAACTTTTACCACCAGTTTTTCAAAACAGAAATTTTTGAGGCAAATAAGGCAAATCTTATAATGAAAATTAACTGGTGGGAATAATCGAGGATTCTGAGCATCTTATGCGTCACGTATACGTGTCGCTCGTCCCCAAGGGGTTAATGCATTTACGTAATGTTTTGATTTCAAAAGTAAATTACAATGAATTTATAAATTTATACTTTAGGAAAGTTGTACTTTTAGATAAAATATTGGAAGATTATAATATCAATTTTATATTTAATCAATATTCTGTAACTTTTTTCCCAACGTTATTGAAACTTTTACTTAGGAATGAATTACAAGGTGTGGAGATTTTACTTTTAGATGTGTTATTTTTCATTTTGTTTGTTTAACGTTAGCTGAATACGTCTTAGAATCATAATTTTGGTATATGGTGAAAAGGAATATTTAAAATATTCATTTGTGCCTTATATAAAACAACATTACTTTTCTATGCAAAATTTTTAAACTAGAACATCTTATGCACACAAAGTTATACTTTTAATGAGAAACTCTGTACGAACAGAGCTTCGAGAGGTTATCTTTTGGGCTACCAAAATTTCCGAACAATAATCTTAGTGGTAGATTTCTACAACATTCGCAATAAAAATTTACCACGAAGAATATTATTTGGAAATAATGGTATCCAAAAAGGTGACCGCTGAGAACATCTACTTTCTTCATATGTATCATTTTCTTAAAATTGTAGCTAAATGAACTTAAACAAACAAACGCTTATCGGGCAATATTTTTAATGCACCCATGGATTTTGAGTTCGTTACAACTTATATTTAAAATATCCCGTATATTTATTTACAGTGCTATATAAAATAATATTCTCGAAATATGTATTATTACATAATTGTGTGAAAGAGTCAATAGCATTTATTAATAATTTAATATAGTTTGGGAGCTTCGCTCTAATACAGACCAAATACTTTTGAAAATATATTTTAGATAAAACACAGAAAATGTAATTTCTCATCATGTAAGGAAATTTTTTCATATTTAATCTTAACATATTAATTGCCACTTATACGGGTGTTGTCGGTTAGCTATTTGTTTTTAATATTTAGATAGCAGGATTGCTACCACATTTTAAAACAGTAATATTCGCCTTATTAATGACAAATTAAGTAAGGAATTATACTATTTAAAAAAGCGGCAGCAATCAAGATATCTGAAATGTAGCCCAAATGTCAACACTGATCATTCATTGAAAATCTAGAGTCCATGACATATGATCTTGATTACCATGTTTAATTACAAATTCGACCAAATAGTTTGAACAGTAATGTTTGGTCTACGTAATCACGGAACGTCTGTCATTAAATAAAATATATATTAGTATTCAAAAGTTCTAATAGATATTTTGAAAAAAAAAAAAGAACAGAACTGTAAATACTACTTATGACACGCCGGTTGACGTATACGCAATCTTTCAGAATTGTGTATGACGACTGGCGCATTGAATGGCAGTTGATGTGTTATAAACGTTAACAAACAGGTATTTAGTGCCATGTGGTGGCCCAACATTAAGAACCGTAATTTCCGGCGTTTAATCCGCGAATCAAACAATCATGTTTCTACCCAGAAATTTTATTTTAAAAAATGTAAGTTATTTAATCGCTGTAAATATTTGACATCAATTATTAAATAAAATTTCTGGATTTAAACATTATTTTTTGATCCGCGAATTATATGTCGGAAATTACGGTACTAAGCGTACTAGATGCCTCATTGGTGCAATCAATTATTATTATTACCAATGCGCTCACGACCGATACAGACAAAAATAATTTTAAAACATTTCAAATTAGACAATAGCGATGATTTAGTACTGATTAATCACAACATAACAAATATGTATTCAAAAACGCTTACTTCAAAAACTCCCCATATTCCATCTTCTACGCGATATAAATCATAACTGAATCCCAAATCATTGGCGAATTTCTGAAGAAGATCTATACAGAACCCAGAACAACACATATAATAACTAGAATTTCGAACTACAAGGGAGATGTTGCTAATACTGAAAGAAAACAAAAATACATTAAATTAAGTCATTAAAAACAGATATAGTTTATTAAAAAGTCATAAAAAATGTTAATATTAATAGCAATAGAATTGTCCAAGTGAATGTGTAGCGGAAAAAGAAAAATTGGGGATTTCACAGTCTGACAGGTTTTTTATTACTGAACGCCTTAACGCCGTGTTGCCAGTTCGCTACTTAAAAAAAAATCAGATTCCTTGATTGCCATTACTTATTTTAAGTAGTTATATTCACCTTATTTAATAACAGATTAAAAAATGCGAAAATAAGAAAAACTATACTAATTAAAAAGTGGTGACAGTCAAGAAATCTGAATTTTAAAAAAAGTAACGGACTGACAACACTGCCTTAATGTGTACTTTGACATCACATTACGTTTGAGTACTGCACCCGGAATACTAGGTCTACACGCTGACACGAAAATGGCGTATGATGTAGGCGGATTTTTTCCAGCGTTTGTACGGTATCTTGAATATAAACATCAGTATATTTTAAAAGTATTCATCCCCTTCATATTCTGACATTGACTAAGTCGAAGAATAAAAAAAAATAGTGATATTAAAATTCAAGGGACCGTACAAAAGCTTAAAAAATTCCGCCTACGACAGCCGCCATTTTTATGTCAGCACCTAGGCCTAGTATTCAGGGAACGGTGACTTGAGCAAGTTCTGTTTCATTTACATATTTGAAAAAATATCCACTTATCGTTTTATAACTTAGAGAGTATGTCCACAGAGCCTGATTATTGCAGGCGCAAAAGCTTCCACCACTATTCTTAAATAGTATTCGTCGCCTTATTTGAAAGCAGAAATTTTGTATTAAATAATCTGAAAATTACTATTATGAAATACTGGTGGAATATTGTCTTTATGGTAATCAACCACTGTATGTAATTCTCTTATTAGTGATTATAGTTGCAGCAAGAATTCACCTTACATATGGCTCATAATGTGCTAGATATACAGTTATTCATCGGCAGGCCGTAAACTTGATGATAACTGGAAAGTCCAATGAATGAAACTGCGCTTAAATCAACCTTTTTCAGCATAGATATAATGCAATAAAAATAAATCAATTTCCGTTTTTGCAACACTCTTAAAATACTATTTCTTATTTAACACTAACCCTACAGGGAATTGTACTCAAATTTTATTAAAATATTTTACACCGGAATTTTTATTATTTAAAAGTAGTTATTTACCCTTTTTGTTTAACTTATTCCTGTGCGATTTATATTTTATTGATTTTGTAAAGACATTTCTGGTTCAAATCAAAATATTTTAATTTGGTACTGGTCAAAAGACCGGTTTTTGGTATATGTAGTGTTAAATGCTAAAAGCACGTAGAACTTACTTTTCAAATGCAGACCTCGGGGCAACTCTACATCGAACTGCTCGGCTTGTTTCGCATTCACCGGTTTCATTATCGGGTGGGACCAAATTGACATATGGCGGTTCTTCCATGAAAGTGATTTTCAGATTGAACTTTTCCGGAACACCTGGTGGAGGCACCCTCGAATCCCCAGGCCATACGATATCCTTGATATCTAACCCATGTTCCGTCCATACACCAATCTGTAAAAATATACGAATAGCACTATTATTAATTCATGGTTATCAATGTTTTCATATAGTTTCCGCGTTTCGTCTCATTATTTGCATCGAATAATTTTTAGTCTTAATCTTCTACAACTAGTTTTTAATCTAAAAGGTGGGACAAGTGTCCTGAACTGAACTCAATTTTAAATTCCATAAAAAATGGAATAATTGGTGTACTACAGTCATGGAACTATTAATAAAGAGGAATTTAGATATTTTTAAAATAGTGAAGCTTCAACTGTAACCGGTTCCACAGGGCCTAATTTCCACCGGTGCAAATTTTCAACAGTAAATTTGAATAGAAATTTCCTTCTTATTTAAACACCTTCTTCATGCAAAATTTCTGTCATAATTACGGCAAAAATATAGATTCTTTTTCCCGTAGAAGTTTGTCCCAACAGTTGTGAAGCCCTGATGTTCCGCCATATTGTGACAATGTAAACGATCCTCCTGTCAATGTCAGTGAATTAGATTACCACCGGGGCAAGCTTTCTACCCGCCCAACATGTGAGGCGCGCCCCTTCTTGCCGCCTTTACTTGGGATTACCTCTATCTAGCAACTGCCCGTTTGGCTCGCTGGATTTAGTACTAAACAAGCTTTCGAAAGTGGCTTTGCGCCAACCGTTAGTTAATTTTGTTTCTTTTAAATCAAAATGTAATCGATTTTATTCGTTTTTATGGTACAAAATCAAAAACAAGTTTAAGCTAGTTTTCTATTTCCCGGTAAAATAACAGAAAAATGAAAAAGAAAATAATAAAAAAAATAATTGCGCCAAATACGAAAAATTTGGCAAATTACAAAACCCAATGAAACTGTTAAACAATTTACCATCATGTGAATGAAGCTGGTCTAAACCTTACCCTCGTACGCCAATTACTTTGGTTTTTATTATATTTCAAAATGTGTCAAGGAGTTTTGGCCCTGTATTTAAAGCTCCAGACACAGTGTTCCAAACAGAAAGAACACATTTTAAGAATTTATGTCATACAAATTGTGTACGTCAGAAACACCATAGGCACAGTGCTAGTGGTTTTTACTGGTATTTCTGGTGTGCTTTTACGTAAATGAGATAAATATCCGTCTACTGTTGGAGATGTGGGAGATTTGAATTGCGGAAGCTGGAAATTGAGTTAATTAGATATCAATTAACTCAATATGCAGCATTAAGGGAACTATAGCTTGGAAATTTTTTCTGCTCAATGGTGTTTCACTTGAATTAATACAACATAACTTACACTAGGACGTATTTCGGATTTTTCTGTATTCAGTGATACGCGCGATTTCTACAGTTTGTCTGAAATAATTGCTTGAAATATGCCCTTTTTTGAAACACCCTGCATTTTGTGTGCGTTATTAGCTTCGCAAAATTTGTGTGTATACAATTTTAACAGAATTTTGAATAGAAATTTTCGCTTTATTCAATTTCAGAAATTTATTAGAAACCCTTCGATTTAACGCAGTGATTACGAATTCTGTTATTTCAGTGGTTCCCAACCTGGGGTACGCGTACCTCTGGGGGCACGTGGCGGGCCTGTTGGGGGTACGTGACAATAATATCTGTAATAGCGGAAATCACAAAAATTATTCAATTGAAACACATAAACAAAGTTGACAATTTTAGATTACAAATTTTGTTTCATGTGTAACTTCAATATGTAAATCTCATGTGTAACTCCAAAGTGAGGTAAAAGGCTCACTAGATCTAGTAATTCATTGATAATTCAATATTTCTAGCTTCGCTTATCTCTAATCATATTGCATCATTGATTATAATATCCCCATCTTCGCAAAAATGAAGGGAACTAAGAACTCAGCGATAAATCATTAAGATACTTGTTGCCTTCCACAAATACATAAGTGGTCGAAAGAGCATTTGTCTTCTGAATACATTAACAACAAATATCGTAATAATATGCTTGACGCTGCTTCTGACTATCTTCGTCTGAACCTGATATAAAAAAATTCAGTTCCATGAAATGCGATTCCCATTGAGAGTATTAAAAACCATGTTTGGCTTCTTGTATAGTATATCATAATGGATATTTTTAAATAACTTACGAAGAAAGTTCATAATAATTTATTTTAATGGTATATTGATGCTAAGTTAATATTGTAAAATGTAAAATAATTAAAAAATGTAACATAAAAATAAAAACAGGTTAGAAATGTCAATGTAATTTTAGTCGATTTAGCTGTGATAAGAAGATTAATATTTGAAAAAAAACAAGCATGTTTCTGTTATGTGTGTGAGTAGGGGCGTGTTTATGAGAAAAGGGGTTACTCCTAAATGAAAAACACTAATCAAGGGGTACGTGAAAGAAAAAAAAATTGGGAACGACTGTGCTATTTAACTATTAAATAGAAAATTTCGAATGTACAATGCTGGTGCCAGAGTGCTTGGAATTAAAGAAATAAGTATTTCTTGTAATTAAAGACTAATAATTTAAGACTATTTTTCAATAAAATTTTGTTAAATAACAATTTATAGAAAAAGTTGGGGTTATAAGAGACAAGGGTAAAAATTTTCTGTGTAAAGATTCAGATTTAGCCCTTTATTTTACTCTATGCTCAGTGTGTATACCATTATATTGGGTTGTTCGGAAAGTTCCTTCCGTTTGGAAAAACCAATTCGTACCGGAAAATTCTACCCGTCAATTATTAGGCATTAGCTATTGGAATCAATACCTAAAAATTAAATTATAGAATTTTCCGATACGAACCAACTTTCCCAGGCGGAAAAAACTTTCCGAACAACCCAATAGTTTGCATCAATCATATATCTAGAACTGCATATTAAACTGTAGGGGGAAAAAAGAAAGTTTCTTGTAAAACATAAGACATTTATTTCAGTCTTTTGTAATTGAAAATAAAATTAATTTCTTAATCTGTGTTGAAAGAGTTTCTTTTTAACGTCTCTGGGGCTAACCTCTATTCTGCTTAACATAGTCTTTACACGAATGTTAGAATACTTGTCTTTTATTACCTTTCATAATGTAAATGTTAGAAGACTTGTCTCTTATTACCGCCACATTATGTAGTAAAAGACAGTAGATTTCCTAAAAATTGAAGATTTTTTTAATAAATAAAAATTGGCGTTATAGCTAAATGTTAAAGCTTCGTCAAAGTCCTGAAATGTAATGTATTCTTGCAACACTCTTATAAAAAAAAAAAAAAAAAAAATTATTACCCTGTTTGTCTCTTATTAATCCACCTTCCCTAGCCTTATTTGAAATGCTATATAAACTATCTCACCAAATCATCAAAATGCATTTCCCATTGATTTACACAGTCAACAAGCACACTTTAACTTATTTTTGATGAAACTTTTTATGATAGCGAACTAAATTTGATATTTAAGGAAAATATTGAATTCAGGGGCCGATTACCTCAGGGACAAATTTCCACCAGTATTTTAGTAAAATTATTTTCTCTTTATATAAAGCAAGAGTTTCTCTCCTAAACAAGGCGAAAAAATATATTATAAATTACCGGTAGAAGTTTGCCCCTGCGGTAATGAGGCGCCGACTGAATTATGAATTGAATGGTTTTGGTGTTGTTTACTGTTGCGGTTTATCTAGGTAAGGAAGGTGTTGTCTCTATGGGGGTATTTCTAAGGAAACCTAACCCGTATTTACGTAAGGTTACCCAAGATTTGACGAAAACCATGGAAAACTCCGCACAAACTTCGAACTTTCCGAACAAACTTCGAATCCATGTCACGCCGGTCAGTCGGTTGCTGGTGGGATCTTATGAGTAGAATGGGAACTAAATATGTTTATATCCATTTATATAATTTTGAATTTCAGATTAAATAAATGTATAAAGGGTCATTCAAAGAAATACAGGGTTATTCTAAATGATGGACCCATTTTCAAAAAAATATATTTATTAAAGTACAAATCCAAAATGAACAATCTTTATACCAATGAAAAGAAGAAGTTTCAAAGTTGTTTTTTGAGACATTATAAATGTTCAATGTGTCCACCGTTTGCTGCACGGCAATCATCTACACGATAGCCGAACTCGTCCCACACACCAGAAAGCGTATCTGCTGTTACTGAGTGCACGGCTTTCAAAGCGGTGATGGTTCCAGAGGCTGCCGGTAGGGATCGCGCGGCAATAGACCGCGCGATCCCTACCGGCAGCCTCGTTTCACTGTCAGTTGTGAGTGAGATGGCTACTGCAGAGCACAAGGTTTTCTGCGATCTTGAGTTCGCAAGAAGTGAGTCGCAAATTGCAGTGCAGCGGCCATTTCGTACCAAATTCGATATTACAAAAAACTTTGAAACTTCCTCTTTTCAGTGTTATAAAGATTGTTAATTTTGGATTTGTACTTTAATAAATAAAATTTTTTGATTGGTGCATCATTTAGAATAACCCTGTATATAAATTACAGATATGTAGATTATTATACATGAGATATTTTTTTCCAAATATCTTTCTTTATGAGATTTTTAGAACAAGAGTTAAAATTCATTATTCCTCAATTTGTTTTTATTTTTTGCGCAATGCATTTAAATGTTCATTATGATGCAGTTAGAGGCTTAAAATAAAATAAGATGTTAACATACATATGTTTATGGGTGATTTCTAATACTATATATAGTAAGTATCCACAAATATACTTAATTTAATTATATATAAATGAAAATAAAATGTTTGTAAAATGTTATTTACTTACCTTCTCCCACATACCCAGATTATTTAAGTTCATTACATCTAATTCTACAAATTTCAACGTCCCATCTAGATTAAATTCCAAATCGGATCTGCCTCCTTTTTCCTTAATTTTCACCATCCTTAAGTATCTGAAAGAGGAAAAAACAAAAAACCAATTATGCTGCAATGTTTTCTAATTACATTCTGCCTTAATTTCATTGTTAAATTGTATCAAACGACTAAACTTTAAATGGGTTGCGTAATTGCCTGCTAGTTTTGTTTCGTGTAATTTCTTAAATGATTTAAACAGACTAAAAGCATGTTTTATATCGTTTTGTTATTCTTTTTATTCAAATGTTAGTTTTAATCAAAATGTTTCCTCAAAACAAAGGAGAAAATCAAGACAAAATAAATCAGCATTTTTTGTGAGCCATTGTGAGCTATTAAAAAGCGTACTGAAAAATAAAGAAAATTTACTCGATTTTGAATATTTTTCGTTTTTACTGCTGAATGTATTTCAGTCTAAAATAATGCAAGTATTCAATTCTTCAGTGTATATTTTGCTTTTATATACTGAACTGAAGAAACATGTTTTGTATCGTTTTGTTATTCATTTTATTCAAATGTTATTTTTAATCAAAATGTTTCCTCAAAACAAAGGAGAAAATCAGGACAAAATAATTTAGCATTTTTTGTTTAAACCGCCATTGTGAGCTATTAGTAAGCGTACTGAAAAATAAAGAAAATTTACTCGATTTTGAATATTTTTCGTTTTTATTGCTGAATATATTTCAGTCTAAAATAATGCAAGTATTCAATTCTTCAGTGTATATTTTGCTTTTATATACTGAACTGAAGAAACATGTTTTGTATCGTTTTGTTATTCATTTTATTCAAATGTTAGTTTTAATCGAAATGTTTCCTCAAAAAATGCTAACAACGGAGAAAATCAGTAAGAAATAAATCATCAATTATTATTATTATTATTATTATTATTATTATTATTATTATTATTTTAAACTGTCATTGTACGCTATTAATATGTGTACTTAAAAATAAAGAAAATTTACTCGATTTTGATTATTTTTCGTTTTTAATTGCTGCATGTATTTCAGTCTAAAATAATACAAGTATTCAATTCTTCAGTATATATTTTGCTTGTATAGAACTTCGTTTTAGGAATGCGCATGTAATATATTATTGCACCACAACAAATATAAAAATAATAAGTATAAAATTAAAAATAGTTATTTTTTAATACACAATAGTTTATAAGCATGTAATGGTTATCTAGAAAATCTCGCCTTATATCATGACTGCACAAATAATAAAAAAAAAGTGCCCAGTTAAACTGATGGCATTGAGCTCACAGGCTATTCACACTTTGTATATTATACTCTTATTTTTAAAAATAATACCCCTCGAAAAATAAAGAAATTGACAATAAACATGTTTACCAAATTTGAAGCAAATCGGATAATTCTGCAAGAAATACACATTTAGCTAAATTAAGGAGGGATTAGCCCTCCCCGTTTTTCCACTTTATACTTTACCAATGAACCTACAAATCTAATCAAGGAAGTGCCTTATCAAAATAAATCTGTATACCAAATTTGAAGCAAAGCGGATAATTCTAAAAGAAAAATCCATTTATCTAAATTAAAGGGGGGGGATTAGTCCCCCGTTCCCCCTGTTATACTTAACCAATGAACACCCAAAACTAAACAGGGAAGCGCCTTATCAGAATGAACCTATATACAAAATTTGAAACAAATCGAATATTTCTATCAAGAGTTATCGCCTTATGTATGTACATACATACATACGTACGTACATACAGAACCTGGGGTACATTAGCTCTCAGGTTTGATAGTCTGTTAGCTTAAAAAGAAATTCACGATTTTACCAAACAATTTTCGTTAAAACACATTACATTAGCGTAAGCACCAAAACCGATTATAACTACCGGTTTTTTTTTTTTTTTTTTTTTTTTTTTTTTCCACGCTTAGTGGAAAGCACAGTTTCCAAAAAATATATATATATAGTTTTTATATTGTTTTAAGCTATGTGACAGGAAAGAAAAAAAACCTTCATTTAAACTACATATTTGGGATTTATAAATTGTTCTTTCAACGTATAATCATAATTTAATTAATATGAAACGGTTAATTGATAAAATAGTGATTTTTTAATTAGACTGACTTTATTTTTTATATTTATTTAGTTTTCGAATTTTATGTTTGAAAATTTGCATTATTGCAGTTTTACAACCAGTTGGCCTTTTTTGCTGAGTGTGGTTTGGCCTATCATTAAATCCATTGTTTAGTTAACTTGTATACAGCTGTACCCATGAAGAATACTTGGCGATCACTTGTAGCGTATTAATGGTAAAATGACATGAAAGTAAGTTATTAATTTATAATCATATTCTACAAAAATTAAAATGTTGTATTATCAACGAAAATACACATTTATATATAATTTTTATAATTCTAGCACATCAGAAAGTGAGTTTAAAATCTATAACAAAATTCAATCTTTATCCCTTTCAGGGGCAGTGGTATGTTTATGAAACCACTTAATTTTATCTCCCAAACGCCACTGTGGCACCCGAAATTTTCTAATATCTTTCCCATTTAATATGTATGTGATTTTTGGCCTTAGT
Organism: Maratus michaelseni; assembly: GCA_963931845.1. NCBI lineage: Eukaryota > Metazoa > Arthropoda > Arachnida > Araneae > Salticidae > Maratus > Maratus michaelseni. The sequence continues at coordinate 81,557,438 of OZ007598.1, forward strand.
CTTATTTATAAATAAATTTCTACGTTTATTCCGGTGCAAGTCATTTATTTCAACATTTTCGTACTGAAAGAACATTGCCGCTGAAAGGGTTAAATTAAAACCAAGTTGAGTTAACCCTTTCAGGGGCAAAGTACTTTTAGTACTAAAATGTTAAAATAAATGACTGGCACCGGAATTAAGAAAACATTTATTTGGAAATAAGGAAAAGGCTATATTTCACATACATATTAAATGGGAAAGATTTTAGCAAAATTCTGGTGCCACTGTGGCATTTAGGAATTAAAATTAAGTGGTTTCATAAACATACCACTGCCCCTGAAAGGGTTAAATAAAAAAGTGTAATAATAATAGTAATAGACGTGCAACCACATTCGGATTCTAAACATCAGCCGTAATGTAGTGCGAACCTCTTCAAACCATCCGGACAAAGTATTTGCGAAATAACACATAACTGATATTGGCGACAAAAACACGTCTACTCAACTACTGTCGAGTTAAACCATATTCTGTAATTTTTAAAATGAATGACGACAAACACATGTATTTACAATATTTATAGATCAACAGATGATTAACAAATAAAAGAAATATTACTTCTAAAAAATTCTGGTATTCTTCACCTGAGGCGTACAAATCCTGTTTAAGTAAGCTAGTGATATTTGGGATGTTTCCGCTCGTACATCTTTACGACAATTTTTTACTAGAATTTTTCACCTTATTTAAATGCAGAAAAGTATTACAAATCCTGCAAATAAACGAGGCGTCTGCACTTATTTAAATACCGGGTGGTTATAAAATAAGTATCTCTATTTAGAGCTGTCTGTAGCTTGAAGGAATAACCCGAATGAAACCAAAATCGGTACACTTACTATTCAAGAACGGGGAAGAAGAATGGAACAATAAAAAATTAATTGCAATAATCACCGACAGATGGCGCTATTGAGTGTGAAATGTAATGTGTAATACAAAAACAGAAAATTGAGGTGTAAAACCAAAAGCACCTAATTTGTTGGAAAATGTCACAGTGAATGTGACTATGCTTTTGCATGGCGGTGCTGATCATGTTCAGGTTCCATTTTGCTGGAGGACACAATCCAGGCGGTACACGACGTGCTCAGCTGCGGAATGTAACGCATCAGGAGTGATGTTTCGCACAAGTTGTGATATGCGGTAAAGTATTTGACGTTTGTGACACCTCCACGGTACACAATATTACACATTACATGTCACACTCAAAAGCGCCATCTGTCGGCGATCATTTCAATTATTATTTTTTATTTCCATTCTTCTTCCCCCTTCTCGAATAGTAAGTGTATCGATTGGGGTTTCATTCCGGTTATTCCTTCAAGTTACAGACAGCTCCAAATAGAGACACTTATATTATAACCTCCCTCTATTAAATATAAAAATTATATTAAAAATTGCGGTAAAAGCGTACGAATCCTGTTAAAACTGAAAGATATATTATGTTTTTCATTAGACCCATGTGTGTATAAAGTTAAATACGTAAACTTATAAATGAACATAAAGTCAAAAATTTATAAAATATGATTAAATAAAATATATTTACAATTCAAAATAATTCCTAATTAAAAATGTATTCTTAAATATTATATTTAAAAAGAAATACTTTTAAATGAGTAATGATTAGTTATGTTAAAAGTCACCTTTACAAAAATACAAATGGAATACATATGAACTAATATAAATTGTTTATGCTTAACCTCATAAATTTATTTTCTTATTTCGAAATTAATAAAGCTTTCATTTTTTTTTTTATTATATTTGTTAATGTTGAACTAGTATTGTTTTTCCATTATAAATAAAGCAAAATAATTGGAAAACATTTTCTAATTAAATCGAATTTATAATTAACAGGATTAAAAATACAATAATGTATTGAAACAAAAATGATTATAAAATGTTCATATGCAAATTCAAATATTAAGATTTTTATTTTATTGTATATTTTTTACAGTCTTCTATATATTTAGATTATAAAAGGTAATTAAACGTAATTAACCATTAAGATTAAAACCAAGAGCTTAAATATTTCTAGCCAATTTAGAGTAAGATCTTCGGAATTTTAGAGAGAAATAATATAAAGTGATCATTTGAAATTGTAAGGAATTTATTCTTAGTGGCAAAAATTGTTTTTGAGAGTTTAGCAAAATATTTTTGTATTTTTATTTCTTTACTTATTTCTTTATGTATCTTCTAAATTATTAAACAAACTGGTTTGATACATAAAGGCCAAAAACCTTCGACAGAGAATTAAGACATGCATTAGGCTACTCGAAATAACTTTGGCTTTCCATCCAAGTGGTATTTTAATTGTCAATTAATCAATTGTTCAATTGTAATTTTTTCTTAGAGGCAAAAATTGATTTTCCGTTTTCAGCAAAATGTTTTTATATTTTTATTTATTTACTTATTTATTTAAATATCTTTAAGCTATTAAACTAACTGGCGTGATACAATACAATAAAACAAACTTCTTAATAACATCAAAGAATTAAGAAGTGCGTTAGGCATTCCGAAAGAACTTTGGCCTGACCACTATATTTATATAGAAATATTAATCTAGTAAATTTCCCGTGAACTATGTCGCTGAACAAAGTTAAAAATCTATCTTAAAATTTCTAGTGTCTAATATTTAATATATGTATAAAAAAAACAATTGTAAAAGAAAAACTCATGCAAAGAAGGGTTAAGAAATGTGTTAGATATTTCGAAAGAAATTTGGCCTGACTTCTGAGAGGTATTTCAATTGTAAGGAAATTATTCTTTAGCACAAAGATTTATTTTCGTTTTTCCGCAAAACGTTTTTGTACTTTTATTTGTTTATATAACTTTAGATATTAAATAAACTGGCGTGATACAATAAAGTAAAACAAACTTTTTAATAACACCAAAGAATTAAGAAAAGCGTTAGACAGGGTTCCTACCAGATAACTACCAGTATGTATTTGAGAAAAACTCACCACTTGTCATGGTGGATCACCCCATGAGGCGATCAGGCGAATTTCGCCCCACTCTCCAGGCACTCAAACCCGTCAAACTGGGTCGAATCCCGGTAGGTAGGGGCCTGGTCAGCGGTCTCTGAGAAAAATTCACCTTATGCTTTCTCGAAAATTACAAAAGTCGAGTTTTTCTATCCGAAAATACTGGAATTTTCCCAGAAATTGTAGTAATTATGTTATACATTTCAAAAGAACATTGGCCTGTCTTCCAAGTGGTTACACGTCTTCTCTTATGGGGTTACACGTTTCGAAAGGCTTAACACATTTCCGAATTCTTTGCAGTTATCAAAAGTTACTTAGCTTTTCTTTCTTTTTTTTTTTTTTCTTTTTTTTAAGAAAATTATTTTTAGTAATAAACATTGTTCGTAAGCTTTTACCATAATTTTTAATAGAATTATTTTAAAATTTATTATTTCAATTTAAATAGCAGCAATTGTAGACGCCTCGTTCAATTGCAGTATTTGTAATACTTTTCTGCATTGAAATAAGGCGAAAAATTCTATTAAAAAATTGTGGTAAAAGTGAACCCTGATAAAGAAATGAGAAATCTTTGCATACTGAAACTTTAAAAGTGAATCCATGTCTTAGACTTAGATATTAAGGTATCCGAATACCTTCGGAGGGCCTTTTTAAAAATTATTTTAAAATATGACTTTTTTTTTGCATTGTATATCATGATGTGATTAAAAAAGTAAAATAAAACAGAAAAAGTTATACATTTCAAATTATTTTTTTATATTTTGGGGAAACAATAAGCAAAAAACAGCGAAAATAATCACTTCCGCAAAACATCATAACTCAACTTTAAATCAAGATATTCTTATTTTGTAAGCATTATTATAATTATTAAGCCTTTTTCTGGGGAATGAACTACTCTCATATTTGTGAGTCAAATATTTAAAACTATATAGAAAATTAATCAGTGATGAAGCAAAAATTACTAAAAAGTTATTGCAAATTGGAAACTATCAATAACTAGCAAGCTACGCCCGCTACGCTGGTCAATTTCTTTTAACGAACCTTTAATCAAACAAAATATTTACATTTCATAAATAACTTTTATATTTTAACAGAATAATAAGGCTACTATAATTTGTGACTCGTGCTATAGCCAATATACACGTCAGAACACGTCGCCCTTATCATTATCTTTTTACGCATGAAGGTTTCGCTATGGTACTCCATTGCAAATTTGGTAATTTTTGAAATTCAATATTTGGAAAACGGCATAATCATTAGATTTGAAATTTATATCAAGAAAAATACAATTTTTTACCTTTCAAACGCAGTTTGTCTAACAATTTTCTGACAAATACTTTTTGAGCTATCATTTTTTTCAGTAACTTCAAATATTTCATTTTCCGAGATTAATCTGTTGCAACAATTAGCGAAAAACCCAGTCGTCAGCAACGCATAGTTTTTTTTATTAAAGAGGCTGTTGGAGCAGGGATTGTCACCACCAATTTGCCACCATCACTTTTGAAATCGGTTCCGTGGTTCCGGAGATTCAATAGAAATTGTAATTTAGAATGACTTCAGAACGCTTTTCGCTCATTTCACCCATTTAAATTTCGGTTTTTTTTTTATTTATTCTTAGAGAGCATTTACATCTTATAAGTAACTACAATGCTAAATTTCAAATTTCTTGCCCCTTCAGTATAAAAAAGTCGCAATTTTCGAACATTTTTCGATCCTGCAGCACATTGATGTTAGTGGCACCGACATAAAATATAGCCTATGTTGGAGTAGGGATTGTCCCCATCAATTTGCCACCATTACTTTTGAAATCGGTTCTGTAGTTCCAGAGATTTCATAGAAATTGTAATTTAGACTGTTTGTAGAACGCTTTTCCCTCATTTCACCCTTTTAAATTTAAATTTTTTTTTTATTTTGTTCTTAGAGAGCATTTACATCTTATAAGTAACTACAATGACAAATTTCAAATTTCTAGCTCCTTCAGTATAAAAAATAAAAATAAAACTGCCCAGTTAAACTGAGGGCATTGAGTTCACAGGCTATTCACACTAATTGTATATTATACTCTTATTTCAAAGAATTTGAAATAGGCCCATCGAAAAATAAAGAAATAAACAATATATTAAGGGGGGGGGGGTCATCCCCCCGTTACACCCCTCATAGTTAACTAATGAACCCCTTAAACTAATCAGGTAAATCTTTAATTACAATGAATATATATACAAAATTTGAAGAAAATCGGATAATTTTGCATGAAAAACCCATTTATATAAATTAAGGCGGGATTAGCCCCCTCCGTTCCTCCCCTTTATACTTAACCAATCAATTCCGAAAACTAATCAGGGAAGCGTCTTAACCCAATGAACCTATAAACAAATTTTGAAGCAAATGGGATAATTCTGCATGAAAACCCATTTATATAAATTAAGGGGGGATTAGCCCCCGTCCCCCTTTATACTTAACCAATCAATCCCGAAAACTAATCAGGGAAGTGCCTTAACACCGTGAACCTATAAACAAAATTTGAAGGAAAACGGAATAATTCTGCATGAAAAACCCATTTATATAAAATAAGGGGGGGATTAGCCCTCCGTTCCCCCCTTTATACTTAACCAAACAATCCCGATAACTAATCAGGGATGCGCCTTAACACAGTGAACCTATAAATAAAATTTGAAAGAAATAGGATAATTCTGCATGAAAAACCAATTTATATAAATTAAGGGGGTATTAGCCCCCCGTTCCCCCCTTTATACTTAATCAATCAAAACTGCCCAGTTAAACTGAGGGCATTGAGTTCACAGGCTATTCACACTAATTGTATATTATACTCTTATTTCAAAGAATTTGAAATAGGCCCATCGAAAAATAAAGAAATAAACAACATATTAAGGGGGGTCATCCCCCCGTTACCCCCTCATAGTTAACTAATGAACCCCTTAAACTAATCAGTAAATCTCTAATTACAATGAATATATATACAAAATTTGAAGAAAATCGGATAATTCTGCATGAAAAACCCATTTATATGAATTAAGGCGGGATTAGCCCCCTCCGTTCCTCCCCTTTATACTTAACCAATCAATCCCGAAAACTAATCAGGGAAGCGTCTTAACCCAATGAACCTATAAACAAATTTTGAAGCAAATGGGATAATTCTGCATGAAAAACCCATTTATATAAATTAAGGGGGGGATTAGCCCCCCCCGTTTCCCCCCCCCCCTTTATACGTAACCAATCAATCCCGAAAACTAATCAGGGAAGTGCCTTAACACAGTGAACCTATAAACAAAATTTGAAGGAAAACCGAATAATTCTGCATGAAAAACCCATTTATATAAAATAAGGGGGGATTAGCCCTCCGTTCCCCCCTTTATACTTAACCAATCAATCCCGAAAACTAATCAGGGATGCGCCTTAACACAGTGAACCTATAAATAAAATTTGAAGGAAATAGGATAATTCTGCATGAAAAACCCATTTATATAAATTAAGAGGGGTATTAGCCCCCCGTTCCCCCCTTTATACTTAATCAATCAATCCCGAAAACTAATCGGGGAAGCGTCTTAACCCAATGAACCTATAAACAAATTTTGAAGCAAATAGAATAATTCTGCATGAAAAACCCATTTATATAAATTAAGGGGCGATTATCCCCCCGTTCCCCCCTTTATACTTAACCAATCAAACCCGAAAAACTAATCAGGGAAGCGCCTTAACACAGTGAACCTATAAACAAAATTTGGAGGAAAATGGAATAATTCTGCATGAAAAACCCATTTATATAAAATAAGGGGGTATTAGCCCTCCGTTCCCCCCTTTATACTTAACCAATCAATCCCGAAAACTAATCAGGGATGCGCCTTAACACAGTGAATCTATAAATAAAATTTGAAGGAAATGGGATAATTCTGCATGAAAAACCCATTTATATAAATTAAGGGGGGGGGTTAGCCCCCCGTTCCCCCCCTTTATACTTAATCATTCAATCCCGAAAACTAATCAGGGAAGCGTCTTAACCCAATGAACCTATAAACAAATTTTGAAGCAAATAGAATAATTCTGCATGAAAAACCCATTTATATAAATTAAGGGGGGGATTATCCCCCTGTTCCCCCCCTTTATACTTAACCAAACCATCCCGAAAACTAATCTGGGAAGCGCCTTAACACAGTGAACCTATAAACAAAATTTGAAGGAAAACGGAATAATTCTGCATGAAAAACCCATTTATATAAAATAAGGGGGATATGCCCCGCGTTCCCTCCTTTATACTTATCTAATCAATCCCGAAAACTAATCAGGGAAACGCCTTAGCACAGTGAACCTATAAACAAAATTTGAAGGAAATGTGATAATTCTGCATGAAAAATCCATTTATATAAATTAAGGGGAAGATTATCCCCCCGTCCCCCCCCTCCTTTATACTTAACCAATCAATCCCGAAAACTAATCAGGAAAGCGCCTTAACACAGTGAACCTTTAAACAAAATTTGAAGGAAAACGGAATAATTCTGCATGAAAAACCCATTTATATAAAAAAGGGGGGGATATGGCCCCCGGTCCCTCCTTTATACTTAACCAATCAATCGCGAAAACTAATCAGGGAAAAGCCTTAACACAGTGAACCTATAAACAAAATTTGAAGGAAATGGGATAATTCTGCATGAAAAACCCATTTATATAAATTAAGGGGGGATTATCCCCCCGTCCCCCCCCCCTTTATACTTAACCAATCAATTCCGAAAACTAATCAGGGAAGCGCCTTAACACAGTGAACCTATAAACAAAATTTGAAGGAAAACGGAATAATTCTGCATGAAAAACCCATTTATATAAAAAAGGGGGGATATGGCCCCCGGTCCCTCCTTTATACTTAACCAATCAATCGCGAAAACTAATCAGGAAAGCACCTTAACACAGTGAACCTATAAACAAAATTTGAAGGAAAACGGAATAATTCTGCATGAAAAACCCATTTATATAAATAAGGGGGGATATGGCCCCGGTCCCTCCTTTATACTTAATCAATCAATCGCGAAAACTAATCAGGGAAACGCCTTAACACTGTGAACCTATCAAAAAAATTTGAAGGAAATGGGATAATTCTGCATGAAAAACCCATTTATAGAAATAAAGGGGGGATTATCCCCCCGTCCCCCCCTTTATACTTAAACAATCAATTCCGAAAACTAATCAGGGAAGCGCCTTAACACAGTGAACCTATAAACAAAATTTGAAGGAAAATGGAATAATTCTGCATGAAAAACCCATTTATATAAAATAAGGGGGTATTAGCCCTCCGTTCCCCCCTTTATACTTAACCAATCAATCCCGAAAACTAATCAGGGATGTGCCTTAACACAGTGAATCTATAAATAAAATTTGAAGGAAATGGGATAATTCTGCATGAAAAACCCATTTATATAAATTAAGGGGGGGGGGTTAGCCCCCCGTTCCCCCCCTTTATACTTAATCATTCAATCCCGAAAACTAATCATGGAAGCGTCTTAACCCAATGAACCTATAAACAAATTTTGAAGCAAATAGAATAATTCTGCATGAAAAACCCATTTATATAAATTAAGGGGGGATTATCCCCCTGTTCCCCCCCTTTATACTTAACCAAACAATCCCGAAAACTAATCAGGGAAGCGCCTTAACACAGTGAACCTATAAACAAAATTTTAAGGAAAACGGAATAATTCTGCATGAAAAACCCATTTATATAAAATAAGGGGGGATATGCCCCGCGTTCCCTCCTTTATACTTAACTAATCAATCCCGAAAACTAATCAGGGAAACGCCTTAGCACAGTGAACCTATAAACAAAATTTGAAGGAAATGGGATAATTCTGCATGAAAAATCCATTTATATAAATTAAGGGGAAGATTATCCCCCCGTCCCCCCCCCCCTCCTTTATACTTAACCAATCAATCCCGAAAACTAATCAGGAAAGCGCCTTAACACAGTGAACCTATAAACAAAATTTGAAGGAAAACGGAATAATTCTGCATGAAAAACCCATTTATATAAAAAAGGGGGGATATGGCCCCCGGTCCCTCCTTTATACTTAACCAATCAATCGCGAAAAATAATCAGGGAAAAGCCTTAACACAGTGAACCTATAAACAAAATTTGAAGGAAATGGGATAATTCTGCATGAAAAACCCATTTATATAAATTAAGGGTGGATTATCCCCCCGTCCCCCCCCCCCTTTATACTTAACCAATCAATTCCGAAAACTAATCAGGGAAGCGCCTTAACACAGTGAACCTATAAACAAAATTTGAAGGAAAACGGAATAATTCTGCATGAAAAACCCATTTATATAAAAAAGGGGGGATATGGCCCCCGGTCCCTCCTTTATACTTAACTAATCAATCGCGAAAACTAATCAGGGATGCGCCTTAACACAGTGAACCTATAAATAAAATTTGAAAGAAATAGGATAATTCTGCATGAAAAACCAATTTATATAAATTAAGGGGGTATTAGCCCCATGTTCCCCCCTTTATACTTAATCAATCAAAACTGCCCAGTTAAACTGAGGGCATTGAGTTCACAGGCTATTCACACTAATTGTATATTATACTCTTATTTCAAAGAATTTGAAATAGGCCCATCGAAAAATAAAGAAATAAACAATATATTAAGGGGGGGTCATCCCCCCGTTACCCCCTCATAGTTAACTAATGAACCCCTTAAACTAATCAGGTAAATCTCTAATTACAATGAATATATATACAAAATTTGAAGAAAATCGGATAATTCTGCATGAAAAACCCATTTATATAAATTAAGGCGGGATTAGCCCCCTCCGTTCCTCCTCTTTATACTTAACCAATTAATCCCGAAAACTAATCAGGGAAGCGTCTTAACCCAATGAACCTATAAACAAATTTTGAAGCAAATGGGATAATTCTGCATGAAAAACCCATTTATATAAATTAAGGGGGGGATTAGCCCCCCCCCCCGTTTCCCCCCCCCTTTATACGTAACCAATCAATCCCGAAAACTAATCAGGGAAGTGCCTTAACACAGTGAACCTATAAACAAAATTTGAAGGAAAACGGAATAATTCTGCATGAAAAACCCATTTATATAAAATAAGGGGGGATTAGCCCTCCGTTCCCCCCTTTATACTTAACCAATCAATCCCGAAAACTAATCAGGGATGCGCCTTAACACAGTGAACCTATAAATAAAATTTGAAGGAAATAGGATAATTCTGCATGAAAAACCCATTTATATAAATTAAGAGGGGTATTAGCCCCCCGTTCCCCCCTTTATACTTAATCAATCAATCCCGAAAACTAATCGGGGAAGCGTCTTAACCCAATGAACCTATAAACAAATTTTGAAGCAAATAGAATAATTCTGCATGAAAAACCCATTTATATAAATTAAGGGGCGATTATCCCCCCGCTCCCCCCTTTATACTTAACCAATCAAACCCGAAAAGCTAATCAGGGAAGCGCCTTAACACAGTGAACCTATAAACAAAATTTGGAGGAAAATGGAATAATTCTGCATGAAAAACCCATTTATATAAAATAAGGGGGTATTAGCCCTCCGTTCCCCCCTTTATACTTAACCAATCAATCCCGAAAACTAATCAGGGATGCGCCTTAACACAGTGAATCTATAAATAAAATTTGAAGGAAATGGGATAATTCTGCATGAAAAACCCATTTATATAAATTAAGGGGGGGGGTTAGCCCCCCGTTCCCCCCCCCTTTATACTTAATCATTCAATCCCGAAAACTAATCAGGGAAGCGTCTTTACCCAATGAACCTATAAACAAATTTTGAAGCAAATAGAATAATTCTGCATGAAAAATCCATTTTTATAAATTAAGGGGAAGATTATCCCCCCGTCCCCCCCCCTCCTTTATACTTAACCAATCAATCCCGAAAACTAATCAGGAAAGCGCCTTAACACAGTGAACCTATAAACAAAATTTGAAGGAAAACGGAATAATTCTGCATGAAAAACCCATTTATATAAAAAAGGGGGGATATGGCCCCCGGTCCCTCCTTTATACTTAACCAATCAATCGCGAAAACTAATCAGGGAAAAGCCTTAACACAGTGAACCTATAAACAAAATTTGAAGGAAATGGGTTAATTCTGCATGCAAAATCCATTTATATTAATTAAGGGGAAGATTATCCCCCCGTCCCCCCCTCCTTTATACTTAACCAATCAATCCCGAAAACTAATCAGGGAAGCGCCTTAACACAGTGAACCTATAAACAAAATTTGAAGGAAAACGGAATAATTCTGCATGAAAAACCCATTTATATAAAATAAGGGGGGATATGCCCCGCGTTCCCTCCTTTATACTTAACTAATCAATCCCGAAAACTAATCAGGGAAACGCCTTAGCACAGTGAACCTATCAACAAAATTTGATGGAAATGGGATAATTCTGCATGAAAAATCCATTTATATAAATTAAGGGAAAGATTATCCCCCCGTCCCCCCCTCCTTTATACTTAACCAATCAATTCCGAAAACTAATCAGGGAAGCGCCTTAACACAGTGAACCTATAAACAAAATTTGAAGGAAAACGGAATAATTCTGCTTGAAAAACCACTTATATAAAATAAGGAGGGATTAGCCCCCGTTCCCCCCTTTATACTTAACCAATCAATCCCGAAATGTAATCAGGGAAGCGTCTTAACCCAATGAACCTATAAACAAAATTTGAAGGAAAACGGAATAATTCTGCATGAAAAACCCATTTATATAAAATAAGGGGGTATTAGCCCTCCGTTCCCCCCTTTATACTTAACCAATCAATCCCGAAAACTAATCAGGGATGCGCCTTAACACAGTGAATCTATAAATAAAATTTGAAGGAAATGGGATAATTCTGCATGAAAAACCCATTTATATAATTTAAGGGGGGTTTAGCCCCCCGTTCCCCCCCCCTTTATACTTAATCAGTCAATCCCGAAAACTAATCAGAGAAGCGTCTTAACCCAATGAACCTATAAACAAATTTCGTAGCAAATAGAATAATTCTGCATGAAAAACCCATTTATATAAATTAAGGGGAAGATTATCCCCCCGTCCCCCCCTCCTTTATACTTAACCAATCAATCCCGAAAACTAATCAGGGAAGCGCCTTAACACAGTGAACCTATAAACAAAATTTGAAGGAAAACGGAATAATTCTGCATGAAAAACCCATTTATATAAAATAAGGGGGGATATGGCCCCGGTCCCTCCTTTATACTTAACCAATCAATCGCGAAAACTAATAAGGGAAACGCCTTAACACAGTGAACCTATCAACAAAATTTGAAGGAAATGGGATAATTCTGCATGAAAAACCCATTTATAGAAATAAAGGGGGATTATCCCCCCGTCCCCCCCTTTATACTTAAACAATCAATTCCGAAAACTAATCAGGGAAGCGCCTTAACACAGTGAACCTATAAACAAAATTTGAAGGAAAATGGAATAATTCTGCATGAAAAACCCATTTATATAAAATAAGGGGATATTAGCCCTCCGTTCCCCCCTTTATACTTAACCAATCAATCCCGAAAACTAATCAGGGATGCGCCTTAACACAGTGAATCTATAAATAAAATTTGAAGGAAATGGGATAATTCTGAATGAAAAACCCATTTATATAAATTAAGGGGGGGATTATCCCCCTGTTCCCCCCCCTTTATACTTAACCAAACAATCCCGAAAACTAATCAGGGAAGCGCCTTAACACAGTGAACCTATAAACAAAATTTGAAGGAAAACGGAATAATTCTGCATGAAAAACCCATTTATATAAAATAAAGGGGGATATGCCCCGCGTTCCCTCCTTTATACTTAACTAATCAATCCCGAAAACTAATCAGGGAAACGCCTTAGCACAGTGAACCTATAAACAAAATTTGAAGGAAATGGGATAATTCTGCATGAAAAATCCATTTACATAAATTAAGGGGAAGATTATCCTCCCGTCCCCCCCCTCTTTTATACTTAACCAATCAATCCCGAAAACTAATCAGGAAAGCGCCTTAACACAGTGAACCTATAAACAAAATTTGAAGGAAAACGGAATAATTCTGCATGAAAAACCCATTTATATAAAAAAGGGGGGATATGGCCCCCGGTCCCTCCTTTATACTTAACCAATCAATCGCGAAAACTAATCAGGGAAAAGCCTTAACACAGTGAACCTATAAACAAAATTTGAAGGAAATGGGATAATTCTGCATGAAAAACCCATTTATATAAAAAAGGGGGGATTATCCCCCCGTCCCCCCCCTTTATACTTAACCAATCAATTCCGAAAACTAATCAGGGAAGCGCCTTAACACAGTGAACCTATAAACAAAATTTGAAGGAAAACGGAATAATTCTGCTTGAAAAACCATTTATAAAAAATAAGGAGGGATTAGCCCCCGTTCCCCCCTTTATACTTAACCAATCAATCCCGAAAAGTAATCAGGGAAGCGTCTTAACACAGTGAACCTATAAACAAAATTTGAAGGAAATAGGATAATTCTGCATGAAAAACCCATTTATATAAGTTAAGGGGGTGATTAGCCCCCCCGATCCCCCCCCCCTTTATACTTAACTAATCAATCCCGAAAACTAATCAGGGAAGCGCCTTAACTCAGTGAATCTATAAACAAAATTTGAAGGAAAACGGAATAATTCTGCATGAAAAACCCATTTATATAAAATAAGGGGGGATATGCCCCGCGTTCCCTCCTTTATACTTAACTAATCAATCCCGAAAACTAATCAGGGAAACGCCTTAGCACAGTGAACCTATCAACAAAATTTGATGGAAATGGGATAATTCTGCATGAAAAATCCATTTATATAAATTAAGGGGAAGATTATCCCCCCGTCTTCCCTCCTTTATACTTAACCAATCAATTCCGAAAACTAATCAGGGAAGCGCCTTAACACAGTGAACCTATAAACAAAATTTGAAGGAAAACGGAATAATTCTGCTTGAAAAACCATTTATATAAAATAAGGAGGGATTAGCCCCCGTTCCCCCCTTTATACTTAACCAATCAATCCCGAAAAGTAATCAGGGATGCGCCTTAACACAGTGAATCTATAAATAAAATTTGAAGGAAATGGGATAATTCTGAATGAAAAACCCATTTATATAAATTAAGGGGGGGGGTTTAGCCCCCCGTTCCCCCCCTTTATACTTAATCATTCAATCCCGAAAACTAATCAGGGAAGCGTCTTAACCCAATGAACCTATAAACAAATTTTGAAGCAAATAGAATAATTCTGCATGAAAAACCCATTTATATAAATTAAGGGGGGGATTATCCCCCTGTTCCCCCCCTTTATACTTAACCAAACAATCCCGAAAACTAATCAGGGAAGCGCCTTAACACAGTGAACCTATAAACAAAATTTGAAGGAAAACGGAATAATTCTGCATGAAAAACCCATTTATATAAAATAAAGGGGGATATGCCCCGCGTTCCCTCCTTTATACTTAACTAATCAATCCCGAAAACTAATCAGGGAAACGCCTTAGCACAGTGAACCTATAAACAAAATTTGAAGGAAATGGGATAATTCTGCATGAAAAATCCATTTACATAAATTAAGGGGAAGATTATCCTCCCGTCCCCCCCCCTCTTTTATACTTAACCAATCAATCCCGAAAACTAATCAGGAAAGCGCCTTAACACAGTGAACCTATAAACAAAATTTGAAGGAAAACGGAATAATTCTGCATGAAAAACCCATTTATATAAAAAAGGGGGGATATGGCCCCCGGTCCCTCCTTTATACTTAACCAATCAATCGCGAAAACTAATCAGGGAAAAGCCTTAACACAGTGAACCTATAAACAAAATTTGAAGGAAATGGGATAATTCTGCATGAAAAACCCATTTATATAAAAAAGGGGGGATTATCCCCCCGTCCCCCCCCTTTATACTTAACCAATCAATTCCGAAAACTAATCAGGGAAGCGCCTTAACACAGTGAACCTATAAACAAAATTTGAAGGAAAACGGAATAATTCTGCTTGAAAAACCATTTATAAAAAATAAGGAGGGATTAGCCCCCGTTCCCCCCTTTATACTTAACCAATCAATCCCGAAAAGTAATCAGGGAAGCGTCTTAACACAGTGAACCTATAAACAAAATTTGAAGGAAATAGGATAATTCTGCATGAAAAACCCATTTATATAAGTTAAGGGGGTGATTAGCCCCCCCGATCCCCCCCCCTTTATACTTAACTAATCAATCCCGAAAACTAATCAGGGAAGCGCCTTAACTCAGTGAATCTATAAACAAAATTTGAAGGAAAACGGAATAATTCTGCATGAAAAACCCATTTATATAAAATAAGGGGGGATATGCCCCGCGTTCCCTCCTTTATACTTAACTAATCAATCCCGAAAACTAATCAGGGAAACGCCTTAGCACAGTGAACCTATCAACAAAATTTGATGGAAATGGGATAATTCTGCATGAAAAATCCATTTATATAAATTAAGGGGAAGATTATCCCCCCGTCTTCCCTCCTTTATACTTAACCAATCAATTCCGAAAACTAATCAGGGAAGCGCCTTAACACAGTGAACCTATAAACAAAATTTGAAGGAAAACGGAATAATTCTGCTTGAAAAACCATTTATATAAAATAAGGAGGGATTAGCCCCCGTTCCCCCCTTTATACTTAACCAATCAATCCCGAAAAGTAATCAGGGAAGCGTCTTAACCCAATGAACCTATAAAGAAAATTTGAAGGAAAACGGAATAATTCTGCATGAAAAACCCATTTATATAAATTAAGGGGGGATTATCCCCCCGTTCCCCCCCTTTATACTTAACCAATCAATTCCGAAAACTAGTCAGGGAAGCGCCTTAACACAGTGAACCTATAAACAAAATTTGAAGGAAAACGGAATAATTCTGCTTGAAAAACCATTTATATAAAATAAGGAGGGATTAGCCCCCGTTCCCCCCTTTATACTTAACCAATCAATCCCGAAAAGTAATCAGGGAAGCGCCTTAACCCAATGAACCTATAAACAAATTTTGAAGGAAAACGGAATAATTCTGCATGAAAAACCCATTTATATAAATTAAGGGGGATTATCCCCCCGTTCCCCCCCTTTATACTTAACCAATCAATCCCGAAAACTAATCAGGGATGCGCCTTAACACAGTGAATCTATAAATAAAATTTGAAGGAAATGGGATAATTCTGCATGAAAAACCCATTTATATAAATTAAGGGGGGTTTAGCCCCCCGTTCCCCCCCCCTTTATACTTAATCATTCAATCCCGAAAACTAATCAGGGAAGCGTCTTAACCCAATGAACCTATAAACAAATTTTGAAGCAAATAGAATAATTCTGCATGAAAAACCCATTTATATAAATTAAGGGGGGGATTATCCCCCTGTTCCCCACTTTTATACTTAACCAATCAATCCCGAAAACTAATCAGGGAAGCGCCTTAACACAGTGAACCTATAAACAAAATTTGAAGGAAAACGGAATAATTCTGCATGAAAAACCATTTATATAAAATAAGGAGGGATTAGCCCCCGTTCCCCCCTTTATACTTAACCAATCAATCCCGAAAAGTAATCAGGGAAGCGCCTTAACCCAATGAACCTATAAACAAAATTTGAAGGAAAACGGAATAATTCTGCATGAAAAACCCATTTATATAAATTAAGGGGGATTATCCCCCCGTTCCCCCCCTTTATACTTAACCAATCAATCCCGAAAACTAATCAGGGATGCGCCTTAACACAGTGAATCTATAAATAAAATTTGAAGGAAATGGGATAATTCTGCATGAAAAACCCATTTATATAAAATAAGGGGGATATGCCCCGCGTTCCCTCCTTTATACTTAACTAATCAATCCCGAAAACTAATCAGGGAAACGCCTTAGCACAGTGAACCTATCAACAAAATTCGATGGAAATGGGATAATTCTGCATGAAAAATCCATTTATATAAATTAAGGGGAAGATTATCCCCCCGTCCCCCCCTCCTTTATACTTAACCAATCAATCCCGAAAACTAATCAGGGAAGCGCCTTAACACAGTGAACCTATAAACAAAATTTGAAGGAAAACGGAATAATTCTGCATGAAAAACCCATTTATATAAAATAAGGGGGATATGGCCCCGGTCCCTCCTTTATACTTAACCAATCAATCGCGAAAACTAATCAGGGAAACGCCTTAACACAGTGAACCTATCAACAAAATTTGAAGGAAATGGGATAATTCTGCATGAAAAACCCATTTATAGAAATAAAGGGGGGATTATCCCCCCGTCCCCACCTTTATACTTAACCAATCAATTCCGAAAACTAATCAGGGAAGCGCCTTAACACAGTGAACCTATAAACAAAATTTGAAGGAAAACGGAATAATTCTGCATGAAAAACCCATTTATATAAAATAAAGGGGGGGTTAGCCCCCCGTCCCCCCCTTTATACTTAACCAATCAATCCCGAAAACTAATTAGAGAAGCGTCTTAACACCGTGAACCTTTAACCAAAATTTGAAGGAAATGGGATAATTCTGCATGAAAAACCAATTTATATAAATTAAGTGGGGGATTAGCCCCCCCCCCGTTCCCCCCCTTTATACTTAACCAATCAATCCCAAATCTAATCAGGGAAGCGCCTTAAAACAGTGAACCTATAAACAAAATTTGAAGGAAAACGGAATAATTCTGCTTGAAAAACCATTTATATAAATTAAGGAGGGATTAGCCCCCCGTTCCCACCTTTATACTTAACCAATCAATCCCGAAAAGTAATCAGGGAAGCGTCTTAACCCAATGAACCTATAAACAAAATTTGAAGGAAAACGGAATAATTCTGCAGGAAAAACCCATTTATATAAATTAAGGGGGGATTAACCCTCCGTTCTCCCCCTTTATACTTAACCAATCAATCCCGAAAACTAATCAGGGAAACGCCTTAACACAGTGAACCTATAAACAAAATTTGAAAGAAATGGGATAATTCTGCATGAAAAACCCATTTATATAAATTAAGGGGGGGATTATCCCCCCGTTCCCCCCCTTTATACTTAACCAATCAATTCCGAAAACTAGTCCGGGAAGCGCCTTAACACAGTGAACCTATAAACAAAATTTGAAGGAAAACGGAATAATTCTGCTTGAAAAACCCATTTATATAAATTAAGGAGAGATTAGCCCCCCGTGCCCCCCCTTTATACTTAACCAATCAATCCCGAAAAGTAATCATGGAAGCGTCTTAACCCAATGAACCTATAAACAAAATTTGAAGGAAAACAGAATAATTCTGCATGAAAAACCCATTTATATAAATTAAGGGGGTGATTAGCCCCCCGATCCCCCCCCCTTTATACTTAACTAATCAATCCCGAAAACTAATCAGGGAAGCGCCTTAACTCAGTGAATCTATAAACAAAATTTGAAGGAAAACGGAATAATTCTGCATGAAAAACCCATTTATATAAATTAAGGGGGGGGGAATTAGCCCCTTTTTCCCCCCTTTATACTTAACCAATCAATCCCGAAAACTAATCAGGGAAGCGCCTTAACACAGTGAACCTATAAACAAAATTTGAAGGAAAACGGATATTTCTATGAAGAATTATCGCATTACGTACGTACATACATACATACAGAACCGGCTGGCAAACTCTCAGGGCTTAATAGCCAGTTTGATAGCTAAAAAATCGCAATTTTAGAACGTTTTTTGCTCCTGCACCCTCTGGGGTTAGTGGCACCGACATAAAATATAGCCTATGTTGGAGCAGGGGTTGTCACCATCAATTCGCCACCATCACTTTTGAAATCGGTTCGTTAGTTCCAGAGATTACCCCCTACAAACAAACAAACAAACAATCTTTACTCCTCTATAATATTAGTATAGATTAAAAAAAAAAAAAACTAATACACTTACTGTTACGAGTGTAGTTCATTCCCTTTATTGCACTTTGCAAAGCATACAAAAAAAATTGAAAGAGATTCAGCCATAATTTTTTCCGTTATGATGTTTTGCGTAAACATAAAATGTTAAAAAATTGATTTTCAGAAAACGCAAAACAAAATTTAATTCAAAATCTTTCCTTTATTTTGAAAAGCAAACCTTAATATGTTACTCAATTTATACACTATATTATCTATTTTGTTTAAAACAATTGCTGTTTTTCTTTTTTTAAATTCTTTTAAAATTTTCTCTGCTTCTTTACTTTTCGGTTTACATAGCATTGAAAAACATGCTGACTTCCGGTGAGCAGAACGAAACTTTCGGTTTTGAAAATACTGCTACTTAGTAATTTTAAAAAGGCTATAACTTGACTTCTAAATAAGATAAAACAAAATTCAAACAGATTTGGAATGATAAAGAGTCCTGCTATTATATTATACCAAAATCTAAAAATCGATATTTTGGCCGAAAATCGGCTTTTAAAGGTGTTCGGATACCTTAATTTAGACAAAGTTTCGAAAAAATAAAGTACTGGTTACTAATTCATACATGTGTATGACTTGCAGCCTTCTTAAAATTTTCTACATTTGCTGCCAGCAGACAATACAACATTAAAAGTACACATTTATATAAAATCAATTAAAAAACTTATGCAAACGTTTCAGGCTACGATTGAGCCTTTTTTCAGGGCAATAACATATGACAAGCATTTGCATAAGTTTTTAAATTGTTTTTATAGAAATGTGTACTTTTGATGTTGTATTGTCTGCTGGCAGCAAATGTAGAAAATTTTAAGAAGGCTCCAAGTCCCTCCTTTATACTTAACCAATCAATCGCGAAAACTAATCAGGGAAACGCCTTAACACAGTGAACCTATAAACAAAATTTGAAGGAAATGGGATAATTCTGCATGAAAAACCAATTTATATAAATTAAGGGGGGATTATCCCCCCGTCCCCCCCCTTTATACTTAACCAATCAATTCCGAAAACTAATCAGGGAAGCGCCTTAACACAGTGAACCTATAAACAAAATTTGAAGGAAAACGGAATAATTCTGCATGAAAAACCCATTTATATAAAATTAGGGGGGGATTAGCCCCCCGTCCCCCCCTTTATACTTAACCAATCAATCCCGAAAACTAATTAGGGAAGCGTCTTAACACAGTGAACCTTTAACCAAAATTTGAAGGAAATGGGATAATTCTGCATGAAAAAACAATTTATATAAATTAAGTGGGAGATTAGCCCCCCCCCGTTCCCCCCCTTTATACTTAACCAATCAATCCCGAAAAACTAATCAGGGAGGCGCTTTAACACAGTGAACCTATAAACAAAATTTGAAGGAAAACGGAATAATTCTGCTTGAAAAACCATTTATATAAATTAAGGAGGGATTAGCCCCCCGTTCCCCCCTTTATACTTAACCAATCAATCCCGAAAAGTAATCAGGGAAGCGTCTTAACCCAATGAACCTATAAACAAAATTTGAAGGAAAACGGAATAATTCTGCATGAAAAACCCATTTATATAAAATAAGGGGGTATTAGCCCTCCGTTCCCCCCTTTATACTTAACCAATCAATCCCGAAAACTAATCAGGGATGCGCCTTAACACAGTGAATCTATAAATAAAATTTGAAGGAAATGGGATAATTCTGCATGAAAAACCCATTTATATAAATTAAGGGGGGTTTAGCCCCCCGTTCCCCCCCTTTATATTTAATCATTCAATCCCGAAAACTAATCAGGGAAGCGTCTTAACCCAATGAACCTATAAACAAATTTTGAAGCAAATAGAATAATTCTGCATGAAAAACCCATTTATATAAATTAAGGGGGGATTATCCCCCTGTTCCCCCCCTTTATACTTAACCAATCAATCCCGAAAACTAATCAGTGAAGCGCCTTAACACTGTGAACCTATAAACAAAATTTGAAGGAAAACGGAATAATTCTGCATGAAAAACCCATTTATATAAAATAAGGGGGGATATGCCCCGCGTTCCCTCCTTTATACTTAACTAATCAATCCCGAAAACTAATCAGGGAAACGCCTTAGCACAGTGAACCTATAAACAAAATTTGAAGGAAATGGGATAATTCTGCATGAAAAATCCATTTATATAAATTAAGGGGAAGATTATCCCCCCGTCCCCCCCTCCTTTATACTTAACCAATCAATCCCGAAAACTAATCAGGGAAGCGCCTTAACACAGTGAACCTATAAACAAAATTTGGAGGAAATGGGATAATTCTGCATGAAAAACCCATTTATATAAATTAAGGGGGGTTTAGCCCCCCGTTCCCCCCCTTTATATTTAATCATTCAATCCCGAAAACTAATCAGGGAAGCGTCTTAACCCAATGAACCTATAAACAAATTTTGAAGCAAATAGAATAATTCTGCATGAAAAACCCATTTATATAAATTAAGGGGGGGATTATCCCCCTGTTCCCCCCCTTTATACTTAACCAATCAATCCCGAAAACTAATCAGGGAAGCGCCTTAACACAGTGAACCTATAAACAAAATTTGAAGGAAAACGGAATAATTCTGCATGAAAAACCCATTTATATAAAATAAGGGGGGATATGCCCCGCGTTCCCTCCTTTATACTTAACTAATCAATCCCGAAAACTAATCAGGGAAACGCCTTAGCACAGTGAACCTATAAACAAAATTTGAAGGAAATGGGATAATTCTGCATGAAAAGTCCATTTATATAAATTAAGGGGAAGATTATCCCCCCGTCCCCCCCTCCTTTATACTTAACCAATCAATCCCGAAAACTAATCAGGGAAGCGCCTTAACACAGTGAACCTATAAACAAAATTTGAAGGAAAATTGAATAATTCTGCATGAAAAACCCATTTATATAAAATAAGGGGGGATATGGCCCCCGTCCCCCCCTTTATACTTAACCAATCAATCCCGAAAAGTAATCAGGGAAGCGTCTTAACCCAATGAACCTATAAACAAAATTTGAAGGATAACGGAATAATTCTGCATGAAAAACCCATTTATATAAATTAAGGGGGGGATTATCCCCCCGTTCTCCCCCTTTATACTTAACCAATCAATCCCGAAAACTAATCAGGGAAACGCCTTAACACAGTGAACCTATAAACAAAATTTGAAGGAAATGGGATAATTCTGCATGAAAAACCCATTTATATAAATTAAGGGGGGGATTATACCCCCGTTCCCCCCCTTTATACTTAACCAATCAATTCCGAAAACTAGTCAGGGAAGCGCCTTAACACAGTGAACCTATAAACAAAATTTGAAGGAAATGGGATAATTCTGCATGAAAAACCCATTTATATAAATTAAGGGGGGGATTATCCCCCCGTTCCCCCCTTTATACTTAACCAATCAATTCCGAAAACTAGTCAGGGAAGCGCCTTAACACAGTGAACCTATAAACAAAATTTGAAGGAAATGGGATAATTCTGCATGAAAAACCCATTTATATAAATTAAGGGGGGGATTATCCCCCCGTTCCCCCCTTTATACTTAACCAATCAATTCCGAAAACTAGTCAGGGAAGCGCCTTAACACAGTGAACCTATAAACAAAATTTGAAGGAAAACAGAATAATTCTGCATGAAAAACCCATTTATATAAATTAAGGGGGGGATTAGCCCCCCCGATCGCCCCCCCCCCCCCTTTATACTTAACTAATCAATCCCGAAAGCTAATCAGGGAAGCGCCTTAACTCAGTGAATCTATAAACAAAATTTGAAGGAGAACGGAATAATTCTGCATGAAAAACCCATTTATATAAATTAAGGGGGGGGGAATTAGCCCCTTTTTCCCCCCTTTATACTTAACCAATCAATCCCGAAAACTAATCAGGGAAGCGCCTTAACACAGTGAACCTATAAACAAAATTTGAAGGAAAACGGATATTTCTATGAAGAATTATCGCATTACGTACGTACATACATACATACAGAACCGGCTGGCAAACTCTCAGGGCTTAATAGCCAGTTTGATAGCTAAAAAATCGCAATTTTAGAACGTTTTTTGCTCCTGCACCCCCTGGGGTTAGTGGCACCGACATAAAATATAGCCTATGTTGGAGCAGGGGTTGTCACCATCAATTCGCCACCATCACTTTTGAAATCGGTTCGGTAGTTCCAGAGATTACCCCCTACAAACAAACAAACAAACAATCTTTACTCCTCTATAATATTAGTATAGATTAAAAAAAAAACTAATACACTTACTGTTACGAATGTAGTTCATTCCCTTTTTTGCACTTTGCAAAGCATACAAAAAAAAATTGAAAGAGATTCAGCCATAATTTTTTCCGTTATGATGTTTTGCGTAAACATAAAATGTTAAAAAATTGATTTTCAGAAAACGCAAAACAAAATTTAATTCAAAATCTTACCTTTATTTTGAAAAGCAAACCTTAATATGTTACTCAATTTATACACTATATTATCTATTTTGTTTAAAACAATTGCTGTTTTTCTTTTTTTAAATTCTTTTAAAATTTTCTCTGCTTCTTTACTTTTCGGTTTACATAGCATTGAAAAACATGCTGACTTCCGGTGAGCAGAACGATACTTTTGGTTTTGAAAATACTGCTACTTAGTAATTTTAAAAAGGCTATAACTTGACTTCTAAATAAGATATAAACAAAATTCAAACAGATTTGGAATGATAAAGAGTCCGGCTATTATATTATACCAAAATCTAAAAATCGATATTTTGGCCGAAAATCGGCTTTTAAAGGTGTTCGGATACCTTAATTTAGACAAAGTTTCGAAAAAATAAAGTACTGGTTACTAATTCATACATGTGCATGACTTGCAGCCTTCTTAAAACTTTCTACATTTGCTGCCAGCAGACAATACAACATTAAAAGTACACATTTATATAAAATCAATTAAAAAACTTATGCAAACGTTTCAGGCTACGATTGAGCCTTTTTTCAGGGCAATAACATATGATAAGCATTTGCATAAGTTTTTAAATTGTTTTTATAGAAATGTGTACTTTTGATGTTGTATTGTCTGATGAAATGCAATTTTTAACAATTTAATTTTATATATCAGACGTAAAAAATGTTCAGTTATTTGAAATGTACTTTTAATTCTAATTATTTCATTTGCTTACACTTACTGTTTAACATAAAATTAAAAGTTGTCCTTCTCGTACAATATACAAAGTGACAGTTCAGAAACTAATTGAAAACGGCATATTGTCTGTAATATTTCCTGATGTAATTGAGAATACGTTTCTTTCCAGACGTAATAATTGCATATCAATTCGATAATGTAATTAAAATATCATCACATTAAATTCTCTTAATGTTTGTTTAAAGAAAGTGTATCATTCTACATTTCCGTTGCCATGGTAATAATTGAATTAAAGAATGTGATTTCATGAAATTTTAAGCAGTTGTTAAAAATGAAACATAAATAATGGAAGATAAAGAATAAGAAATCTTCTATCAAATCTATTTGATTTCATTTTGTAGAAATTTGGAAATTACTTAGAGTATTTATAATGAATGTTAATCTTATATTAGTCTGCACATAGATAATGTAAAAAACAATAGTGAAAAGTAATATTTTTATTCGCCTATGCAGAAAAATATAGATATTTACCTTCTTCACAGAGATAAGAGTACATCTATCCAGACGCAGGTCCCGACTAAGCATTCTTTGGAACTGGGACAGAGAGTAATCACTATTCCCGAACAGTAATTTGCTCTCTTTTCATGACAGAAATTCTGAGTTTAAATAAGACGACAATTACTTATTAGAAATACTGGTCTTTACTTAATGGAACATATCTCCCACATCTCCCTACGATAACCAGCCTCTGTTCCGACGCCCAACGCGAGAGTTTATGAGAGGACAAATACTAATGATCCGGGAAGATTTAAAAAATGTATATATACTTCGCATGATTCACGATTCGATATATATATATATAGGGTGGTTATAATATAAGTATCTCTATTTGATAGAGCTGTCTGTAGCTCGAAGGAATAACCCGAATGAAACCAAAATCGGTTCACATACTATTCAAGAAGGGGGAAGAAGAATGAAACAATAAAAAATAATAATTGCAATAATCACCGACAGATGGCGCTACTGAGAGTGAAATGAAATGTGTAATACAAGAACAAAGAATTAAGACATCTAACCGGATGGCACACGTAATTTATTGGAAAATGTCACAGTGAATCTGGTTATGCTTTCGCATGCCGGTGCCCATCATGTTCAAGTTCCAAATGACCATTGTGCTGGAGGACTCAATTCAGGCGGTGCACGACGTGCTCATCTGCGGAATGTAACGCATCAGTGGCAGTATTCTGCCCTTAACGAAACAAACCGACTCGG
Source organism: Maratus michaelseni (assembly GCA_963931845.1). Classification (NCBI taxonomy): domain Eukaryota; kingdom Metazoa; phylum Arthropoda; class Arachnida; order Araneae; family Salticidae; genus Maratus; species Maratus michaelseni. The sequence goes on from OZ007598.1 coordinate 81,582,773, forward strand.
AACCAACCGATCCCGTAATTCATAACGATGTAAAGAATTGAGCTTCGACATCCAGCTGCACTATGTGTCATTCTAGCATTTCCTGCGAGTACACTTAACTGCATACCTTCCCTCGCTATTTTTGCCTTGAAGACTAGCAGACGCCGAATTCTATTGTACTGTGAGCGGAAAGTTCGGACAGTGATGAAGTGGTAAGGCGTTGCCCAAAAAGGGGTCTTATGCTTTGATCCTTGCCGAGTTCGTGAGAAAGAGTTCATCTGCGAGAGAAGCGATCTCTGCACACGATTTTTAGGTTTGCGCCCGAAACTTTGCCCTTTGTCTTAGAACGTCCAATGACGGACTTAGTGAAAACGAAACAGAGGGATCTCAAGGCTGCTAAGAGGCTGGAGAGTTTCGAGGGGCCCGCCTCGACAAAGCCCCCGCCCCCAGAAGAAGTTCTCCTGCGAGAATGAAAAAGTGAGAGAGGACAGTTTTTGGAGAGATCGAAAAGGAGAGTGTTGACTCCCTGGAGAAGGGAAAAGGAAACGTCAGTTTCTAACTCAGCGTGGTGTAAGCGCTAGTGAGGTCCGACCTCTAGAATTGATACAGCAGGTATCCGCTGAAAATCCCAGCGAAGTGAAAAAGCAAACCAAGTGCGAGAGTGAGAGTTCTTAGACTCAGAATTAACGAGTATTAGTAGATCTTCCGAAGAGAAGGAACGGACGAGCCTTGGTCCGAATGAACTTTGTTTTGTAGTCACGACTGTCTGTAATGTTTAGAGACTTTTGTTTGTTTCAGTTACACTTGGAGTCAAGAGGTCATTAACTTATAAGCGATTGACTCACGAAAAATAATTAAATGCTGTATTGACATCTTGTATATATTTTTCATTAGAATTAACATTGTTATACAATAAAATTCTATTTTCTAATTTATGCGAGAAATTCTCTGTGCCAACGATCCGATCTCGCTACCACTCACCATCTTTTATCGGGTCGGTATAGAGGAGTTACTACAACTGGTGGCTTGCGGTGATGGATTAATTAGCAAAAATTAATGACAATCTTCAAAGACAAAGAGTGGACTCTGAAATTTAAATCATCAAAGTGCTCCAAGAGAGAGTCTCCTTGTGACTTGTGACCTGAGTCTCCTTAGACACCCCTGTGGATCAACACAGCATCAGAAAGAGCAATCTACCAAGAATTCTGGAGAGTGTTCCCCCATCCGGAAGAGTCCCCATCCGAAAAGTGTGATAGAAACTCCGTCTGTGCTCCTGAGAATCTCTGAAGTCTGTGCTTCTGACGCCCTGAAAGACTCTTAGTAATGGAGGTAAGCTCTTTTTATACTCAGAGTGGCTTTAATTGTTATTAGTGTTTGTATAGGTGTTGTAGGCTTCAAAAAAAAAGTTGTATGTTTATTTTTGTGAGAGTAAATTTTTGAGAAATTTTTCCGGTAGAAAAAAAAAAGCATTATGAGATACTTCCGAGATTACTGTAACTTATTTAATAGACAAATTTTGTAGTTAAAATTAAATTATTGTTGAATTAATTTAATGCAAACTGAGAGTTGTGCAGTGTTACAAAATTTTAGCTGAATCTATAAATGAGAGTTCATTGAAAAAAAAAAGTATCGAACGCATTTCATATTTTACGATAACAGAGTTGATTTTATATGTTTTTTGTGAATTATTCTAAATTTTTTAAGAGTGGATGCAGAGATTAAGACCACCATTGATTTAAAAAAAAAAAAAGGAATTGAATGAGACTTTTGCAATTTAAAATATTTTTACTGTACTTTTTGAATTTGAAATTTTTGTTTTGTGTAGAATTTATCCCATATGTATTTTATAACCAAATACCAAGGTGAATGTAAACGTTAGGATAGAGTTGCTTATCTTTATATGTTGCATATTTCCTATATTATTGCTAAGCGTACTTTTTTTATGAGCGTATATTTTGGTAATATTTTGACGCACTTGGTAGGATTTGATTTAATCTTATTGTATTGTTTTATATTTGTGGGAAAGATAATTTCTAATTTTATACTTTAAAAATGTCGGAGCTTAAATATTTTAGGAAAGCTGATTTGCAAACGTTAGCTTACGAATTTGAGGTCATTTTAGAGGAAAATGATACTGTACCGAAAATTATAAAAAAAATAGAGTCGTCAGAGGGTTTTGAGAAAGAGCTAGCTTTAGCACAAATTAAACTTATAGAAAAAGATAGGGAAAATAAAGTGGAGCGGGAACATGAGTTGGCTAGATTAAAAGCAACACAAGAGTCAGATGACCGAAGTACAGCATCCAGTAGTGTCTCAGTGAGAACGAGTAATTTACCCCTAAAAACAATTATGCATAGCTTTGATGAAAAGAATTCGGATATTTCGTTGTTTTTGAATTTATTCGAGAGACAGGCAAAAAAATGTAATCTAAATTCGGATGAGTTGGTGACGAATTTACTATCATTATTACCTGTGGGAATGGCCGAGTTAATTTTAAGAGAACCCGAAGACAAAATTGATGATTTTCAATATGTGAAAGAAAAACTGTTAGAACGCTATCGTTTGAATGCAGAGACATACCGACAAAAATTTAGTCAACATCCACGAAATCCTAATTCAGTTTGGAAGAATCTGATTTTCGAACTTAATAGTTTTTTAGAAGGTTGGCTGTCATGCTTACAAGTTTCGGATTTTGAGGGTTTGAAAAATTTGCTTGTCACGGACCAAATCAAACGGAGAGCGTCTCCAGAAATGCGCGAACATTTTATAGATAACTGGGCGGAGATTAAAAATCCCGAAGAGTTAGTGAGGCTTTTAGATGCGTACGAGGCAATCAAGCGCCCGTCAAAAAAAACTTGGAATACGAAACTCCCTTTAGAGAAGAAATTTGAAAGACCCAGAACTTTTGAAAATGGGCGAAACAGTAACAGAAATCCAGAGATTAATTATAATTGGAGGGATCGCGATGATCATAAAGAAAGGGAAAGGGTTTACGAAAAAAGGCGAGAAGTTAAGTGTCATGCGTGTTTTCGAAGCGGGCACTACAAAGTAGATTGTCCGGAGATTAAAAAGAGAGATGTTGCGCGGGTCAGTCACTTAATAAGTAAGCCGACACTTGAAGAAACCTTCTCCCCTTATTTGAGCAAAATATTAGTGAATGGAATTCAGGCAACTGCCTTAACGGACAGTGGGAGCCAGATAGATTTGGTCCCGCACCATTTAGTCAGTCAAGATAATTTGAATGGAGATCATGTTTGGATTAAAACCCCGGTGGACAGGAAATTGTACTGCTTACCTATAGCAGAAGTCACTTTAGAAATTGAAGGTGTAGGAATCATTGAAACCAAGGCAGGAGTAAATAATAGCGATTCAGACATGCATTATTATTTGTTGGGTAATCAATCTCAAAAGTTATTAGAGCAGGCGAAGAAAAACCCCGAATTGATGAATGCAGTTTTGACACGAGCTCAAACGAGAGAAAAGGGTGGCCCAGCTCCGAATCCGGTAAATAAACAAATTATGATTTCCGAGGGGGAAAAAGATATTTCTAGCGGGAATGTTGAAACGGAAACTTTGAATTCAGTAAAAGAAAGAGAAGGGGGAATTTTTCGCGAGTGCAGTGAAGCGGAAGCGTTGAATTCAAAACTAGAGGGTGAAAATCTAGAAAGCCCTACTGAACTGGTCAGTGTAGATAAGGGATTATCGCCTTTGCCGATATGTGAGGAATCTTCGATCTTAGCAAACATTGAAAGAGGGGTTAGTAAAATGGAAAATGACAGGTATCCATATCTCGAAGAGATTAGAGGAAAAGGGGAATTTGAAGAAACGCGTTGTAATGCGGGAGATTCTGTAATAGTGGAAAAAGCCAGAGACGAACGCATAAGTGAAAGGGCGCGAGTGCTGGTCCCATTGCATTGTCAGGTGGATATTTTTGGCGCGTGCCTAGAAAAAGTGTCATTACACTTAGGGAAAGGGAAAGTTAAAGGAAATGTGTCAAAATACCTGGACCTTGGGAAAAGATTGATAAGCGATTTAACTACCGCATTTCTAAAAAGGTTCGGTGTTAAGTTGAGAAATCCGAGAGTGTGTCGCACAATAAGCGATAGTATTGCATGTTGGCATCGAAAAGTTAGAAAGCTTTTGAAAGCGTTAGTATTTGGAGAATGGATAAGAGAAACGGAGGAAAATAAATTCGTGAAGGGATGTGTGTTTAATCTCACGAACAGGTTAAAAAGAGGTCGAGTTTTAGCCGTTGAAAATGTGTCAGAAAAACGAGAAAAGAGGAAATTTTGGTTTGACAGAAAGGCGGTAAAACGGAAGCTTAATGTGAAAGATGAGGTTTTAGTGTTAACTACCAGGAAGCCAATTAAAATGTCAGATAGTCGGATAGGGTCGGGAAGAAAGGAGTCAATAATTACGGAAACAATTGATATTGTGAATGTTCCTGGGAGGCGACAGAAATCTCAGATTTCTCACGTGAGTTTAGTAAAGCCTTACAGAAAACGGGTGGAGTTAGCAGATATCTTAACGCGGGAAATAAACGCACTTAAGAATTTCTGTTTACCGTATCTAGATGATATGGCGATTTTTTCAGATAGTTGGGAGTACAATATGCGTCATCTAGAAATAGTATTACAAAGGGTTAATGACGCGAAACTAAAAATCAAATTGGCGAAATGCAAGTTCGCTCAGAAAACCGTAAAATATCTTGGGCATATTGTAGGAAAGGGCAGACGGAGGCCAGCTGAGGCGAAAGTAAGGGCAATTAAGGAATTACCGGTTCCGAAATCGAAAACTGAAATTCGTAGATGTTTGGGAATGGCTGGATATTATTCCCGGTACATAAAAGATTATGCAGTGATTGTAGAACCATTAACGAGGGCGCTTAAAGGGAAAAATAAAAAAGAAAAGATTGCATGGAGCGACGAAATGGGAAAAGCCTTTGAGACTTTGAAAATGAAGCTTACTGAAGAACCGGTGCTTTACGCTCCTAATTTTCAGAAAGAATTCATTGTACAAACTGATGCTAGTGACTTAGGTATTGGCGTGGTTTTGGCTCAAAGAGAGGGATCGGAAGAGCACCCCATAATATATTTAAGTCGAAAATTTACTGATAGTGAGAAAAGTTTCTGCGCCACTGAAAGAGAGTGTGCAGGGATTATTTTTGCGATAAAAAAGTTAAGGCATTATATTGATGGACAAAACTTTTCTATCGAAACCGATCACAATCCTTTGGTGTTTCTAAAAAGAAATTCTGGAAATAATCCCAGATTATTAAGGTGGTCCTTAGCTCTGCAACCTTATAATTATGCCATTTCTCATCGCGCAGGCAAAGACATTCCGCATGTTGATTGTCTGAGTCGAGTTTAAGGAGATTTCTTGATAAACTTTTGTATATAATTATTTTAAGATTTTTTATTTTTTATTTCACTGTGTTTTATTTCATTATATGTTCATGATTTCTTATCAGAGCGCGGAAAAAAAAAAGGAAGGTAGTATTATCTTATTCATGTATGTTTTATTTCTTGCCACTCTGATGTAATTTGAGCTTGCAATTCTTTATCCGACTCTTAGAGATTCTTAGTGTTTCACCCTTAAGAATCGTTTGAGGAGGAGGTGCTGTAAAGAATTGAGCTTCGACATCCAGCTGCACTATGTGTCATTCTAGCATTTCCTGTGAGTACACTTAACTGCATACCTTCCCTCGCTATTTTTGCCTTGAAGACTAGCAGACGCCGAATTCTATTGTACTGTGAGCGGAAAGTTCGGACAGTGATGAAGTGGTAAGGCGTTGCCCAAAAAGGGGTCTTATGCTTTGATCCTTGCCGAGTTCGTGGGAAAGAGTTCATCTGCGAGAGAAGCGATCTCTGCACACGATTTTTAGGTTTGCGCCCGAAACTTTGCCCTTTGTCTTAGAACGTCCAATGACGGACTTAGTGAAAACGAAACAGAGGGATCTCAAGGCTGCTAAGAGGCTGGAGAGTTTCGAGGGGCCCGCCTCGACAAAGCCCCCGCCCCCAGAAGAAGTTCTCCTGCGAGAATGAAAAAGTGAGAGAGGACAGTTTTTAGAGAGATCGAAAAGGAGAGTGTTGACTCCCTGGAGAAGGGAAAAGGAAACGTCAGTTTCTAACTCAGCGTGGTGTAAGCGCTAGTGAGGTCCGACCTCTAGAATTGATACAGCAGGTATCCGCTGAAAATCCCAGCGAAGTGAAAAAGCAAACCAAGTGCGAGAGTGAGAGTTCTTAGACTCAGAATTAACGAGTATTAGTAGATCTTCCGAAGAGAAGGAACGGACGAGCCTTGGTCCGAATGAACTTTGTTTTGTAGTCACGACTGTCTGTAATGTTTAGAGACTTTTGTTTGTTTCAGTTACACTTGGAGTCAAGAGGTCATTAACTTATAAGCGATTGACTCACGAAAAATAATTAAATGCTGTATTGACATCTTGTATATATTTTTCATTAGAATTAACATTGTTATACAATAAAATTCTATTTTCTAATTTATGCGAGAAATTCTCTGTGCCAACGATCCGATCTCGCTACCACTCACCATCTTTTATCGGGTCGGTATAGAGGAGTTACTACAACGAGATTTGACAGTTTGCAATTCTGCCCTGCGAACGGATTTTTCGACCGACGTTCAATATCCCTGCTTTGAGCTTACCAGTTTCGACCAATCATTTCCAAGGTCAGGCGTGGTTTGTTTATTTACGCGAGATGTGAACATGTGTTTTATACCTATTTAAATGCAGACTTTTTAAAAAAAAATTTCAAATGATTGATTTTTTTTTTTTTTCCGAAGTTAGGTTTGCGGGAATTTAGAAGTCAATGATAAATACTATTTATAAATATTAATTAAGAAATAATTTTAAAATATTAATTAATGATGAGACTAGGGAGATTAGATGGGATATGGATTTTAGGTTAGAATTTAAATATTTTGATGAAATAAAGGAGAATACACCAAATTTAATAAAAAAAATATGAGGTAATTATCTAAATTCTGTAAATATACATTGTTGTTTAAATATATACTACATTTTCTTATGACCATACAGCAAAGATTTTATTGCTAATTTGTAAATAATGTAAATTATACATTTATTTTTTTTTACTGTTCAGTTAATCTGAATTGTTGTAACGCATTTTTTTTTTATTGAAACTTGAATTTGAAATTAAATCTTCATAGTCATGTGACATTTCCCTCTTTCACCCACCCCCCTCCTTTTTTTTCTACTTTTCAGTGAATATGAATTGTTCTTATGCCTTTTTCATTAGACTTAAATAAATATTTTCTATATAAATTAAGTATTCGTAGTCATATGACACCTTCCCTCCGCCCACTCGCTCCTTTTAGGTAGATTTCGTAAGAAATACTACCTATTACATTCTCACCTAAGTTGGAATTTTTGAAATATTTTTGCAGATCTACGCCGATCATGACTCCCAGAACCCAAAAACACTCCCAGTTCAAAACTTTATCTATCTATCTATCTATCTATGTCACTTTTTTATGGACACAATAACTGGAAAAATTCTGCATAAATCTCTTCCAAACAGATACATAAAAACAAGGGGCATAAAATCTCGTTTAAGTTCGTTAATGGGCAAAATCGAACCAAGGTGGGAGGAAATGGGGGGGGGGGGCTTTTTGTAAAAACAGAAAAAAACCCCATAATTACTTAATTGTGATACGTATCGAATCCGTGTAAAGTTATTATTACTTCTAGGAAAAGGGCCGAAAATTTATGTATGACAGATTTTAGATATCATTAAAAATGGCCCCAAGGGGGGGGAGAAGGGGGGGTTAGAAGAAAAAAATCATAACTCCGTCAGTTCACAAGATATCAAATCCGTTTAAATGTATTATTAATCATCTTAATATTATCTACAACTTTTATATTGACAAATTTTTTATAGAACCAAGCCTTATAGCACAAAAAAATCCCTGCCGGCTCCGCCTGCAAACAAGTTAGGTTTCGAAGTGGGCGGTTCCCATCTGCCGTATCATGGCAAAAAGGTCATTTCTTCCGTAATTCCCAACAAACAGGCGCCCCACGGTCTGCATCTTCGAAATCTACCTGTGCCTGTAGGTCGAGCCGTCAGGGATTTTTTTTTTTTAATCTCGTGTAATATACCTTTTAGATTTCATTTTAAAACTTGAATTATGTATATTACAAATTGTATTTCCTTTCCACAATTTGAATTACATTCCGCATAAGTATAAATGCAGCAAGTATATTTCAAACTAAATAAGATTTTTATGAGGTGTTTATCTAAATTTTATAGATATACAGAGTTATTTAAACATATATTACATTATCTTATGACTTGTAGCAAAAACGTTCGCAAAGCGAGTTTTTTTTTTTTTCCCGTAGTGGATGATTAATAATGTTGAGGCTTTTAGTTATAGATTAATATGTTTTTAATCTCTTACACAGGGACCGGTTGCACTAAAATATCGCCCACTCCCACATTTTTTATTATGTTAATTAGTAAATTATTAGGGATCTGTTTAGGAAGAAATTGGGTCCCTTTAAAGAACCCTTCACAATATTTTTCCTTTCAAAACTGGACCCTTGACAAAAATTTTCATCTCAAAACAGGGCCATTAAAAATATTATTTGTCTTAAAAAAGGACCCTTCACAAAATTCTTTGTCTTAAAAAACTTTTACAAATTTAATTATTTAAAAGTAAAATCTAACTGTCACTTTTACATAAAGAAACTGTATATTTTACATACACATATCTTCTTAAAACTGTATAAACAAGAACCAGAATATGACGATCCTTTAAAATTCACAAAATTATGACTAGATTTTTCACAAATGTAAAAAGCTGTTCATAATTTACAAGGACAGGACCCAGGGAGTTAAGTCTGGACAGACCTCTGATTATGCTAATTATGCTATGAGATTTTGGAAAATTTTAATGCTGTTAGCGAAATATATTAATTAAACTATATACATTTTTAATGTTGTTTGTGAAATATGATTTAAACTGTGTTGAATAAATATTTAATGTAGGCAAAATCTTTCATTAAGTTATTTTTATTTATTTATTTATTTATTTTACGAATTATCTTTTTAACGAAATGTGTTAATTACATTTTGGAAACAAAACGAAATAAGTAGTAATGGTTTCCCTTATTAGTTTTCAATAGAAAATATGTTTCAATCTTTATGTATGTATTATGACTCACACTATATTTCATACATATACAAGACAGTGCAAAAATATTCCGGTAAATTTCATTAGTATATAAATTCTATCGGTAGTGTAAAACTGTTTTCTTGTAACATGCAAAAATAATTTCGTAAGCAAATAAAAATCTTTTCACTCTAGTGAACTTTTAACTAATTATTAGTACTATTGGATTAGGGCGTATTTTTTTCTTTTCCTAACGGGTCTATAATACTTTATTATTTACAATTCAAAATAGTATTAAAATAAATTTTAACTGAAAAATAATTTATGTTTAAAAATTTCGTGTAAACTGCATTCATTAGAAAATGTACCTATTCTAAAACACTGTCTTTTTGCACTGTATCCTCATGTACTAACGGATAACTATCCTCATATAACTATCCTCATATATAACGGAGCGCTGCATATATACGCCCGCCATCTTAAAACGATAAAGGGAACCCTTTCCGGCTGCCTAAAGCAGTCGGAGAAATTACCACATAACAGCCCCGAAATACGGGAACGAATTCCGAGACGGTAGGGGCAGAATGCGAAATTATCACTTCGTCGGCGCATTACGAGAAAGTCTTCCGTTCCGATGAGGGGAGCAAGGCCTCCTTATCATAGTATCAGGCCTCACAATCAGCAAGTTTCCTTTGACCGCTATATTCTCCTGCTACTAGCGCCATCAATCGTCAGTAATAGGAGTATTTTCGACATGAAATTTTTTCACAGCTCCATTTGTTCTATGCATTTGCTTATGAACTAATATCGGTAGCATAGATGCCAACTTTTACGCTTAATTCCTACCACTAAAATTTTATACTAAATTTTATCTTATTAAATTGACAAGATCGTGTGATTACATAAGGAAAAAAATTCTATTAAATTTTAGTGGTAAGAAAAAAGCGTAAAAGTTGGCAGCTATGCGGTAGCAGAGGTGCTAGATTTTTCTATTCTCTTTTTGGATACCAGTTTTTTAGTACAGACAATTTTGTTTTGTTTGATCGGAGAATTCTGGGATTTAAAAGAACAACATTTTCTCTAAAAATATACTGGTGTTCAAAAGCCGGAGACTTGGCAAATCTGCGGTAGTATCCACCAGGCGGCGATACTTTCCGGAGAAAGTCAATTAATAAGTGGCAATTACCGCGGACATTTTCTCCCATAGACTTTCTCCGGATTGTCAAGTCTTATCTATTAAGGGAGTCTTGGAGGGGAGAATGCTGCCGCAGGAGTGATGTTTTGCACATGTAGTGATATGCTGTAAAGTGATTGAGGTTTGTGACACCTCCACAGTACACAATATTACATATTACATTTCCCACTCAAAAGAGCCATCTGTCGGAAATTATTGCAATTATTTTTTTTGTTATATTCTTCTTCCCCCTTCTCGAATAGTAAGTACACCGATTTTGGTTTCATTCTGGTTATTCCTTCAAGCTACAGACAGCTCCAAATAGATATACCTATTTTATAACCACCCGGTATATATATATATATATATATATATATATATATATATATATATATATATATATATATATATGCGTCAAACTTACATCGTTATTGCAGGTTTGTATTAGGAAATGAACACAGAAATATTAATGCAACTATTATTGCCCATTTTATATTATGAAAAAATGTAAAATGATATCAAGAAGGAAAAAATAGATTTCAAGAATTAATTATTCGACTGCATAAATATATAAATTCCGTTAATAAATTTAATAAACTTTTTGTTTTAATTAATTTTTTCACCTTTAAATATATTAATATTAGTTCTTTCTAATTAGTTGGTTTCATACATTATATATAAAAAATACTATTTAATAATAGAATATCAATATTTCTTATATTATAATTTCTCTTTGAAGTAAATATTAAATCTAATGACACAAGAAATCACTTAATAAAATTTCACTTAATACAATTAAATATAGTTGAATTAAATTCATTTAATATAAGTTTATTTAAAGTCTTCGATACAATCCTGCAATCAATCTTATCAAATGAGAAAATTGAACGAAAATTAACAAAATGTTTTTTTTTCCTTTAAAAAAAAAGAAAATAATGAAAAATAACATTAAGAGATTTTTCCAAAATTCGCTTTTTGTAACATTTTATAATTTCTTTTGTTCAACTTACATATTAAAGTAAATAATTTTAAAAAGTTTCAAATTTGTCTTAATCAAATATGTTTTCTTTTTTTTAAAGCGTACTTTAAATATAATTATTACACCTTTTATTTTCTACTAGCATGCGTGATTCTTCAAATACCAAAAGATATTTGTGAGTCAAATTATAAGAGGAAATTATACTACCTTTGATAATTTAAATATTACTAAGTCACATTTTGATAAACCTCATTCATGTACTGTGTTAGATGAACGTGAGACATGAATTAATGAAAAAAATTGCATTCCAACCCATTTCAGCCACCCTCTTCCAAAAAAAAAAAAGATGCGCATGGTTAACATGGGAACTCTATTTATCATCTATCGTACAGCGAAAGAATTTTTTAAAGTCAGTTCAATAGTCCCAGAAGTTAGTTCCTAAAATCACATTATTATATCTTTTTTGAAATATTAACCCTGTAATTGATACGCCTATGTTAATACGTTCACTAAGCTACAGGTTTCACTGTAATATAAGCATTATTTAAGTTAATATAATTATACGGATATAATACAATATCAATACATTGAGTTTTGATTAATATTCCCAAGTTTTACATTCACTTACAGAAATATGTTTTTGATACATAATGTTGAATTAATGATATTTTCTTAGCATTTAAAATAAAATACAGAGAAAACATTACAATTTTGCCCTTTTGCTGGACCACCGCCCCCTGAATACAAGGCCTGCGCGCTGACAATAATGATTTTTTTTTCAGCGTTTGAACGATCACTCGAAGTTCAACACCAATAATTTCTTTTAAGTTTTCTTCGGCTAGTATTTCTGAGATCAAATAAGTCAAAGAAAACTTTTAGATATTATTGATTTTAAAGTTCGAGAGACCGTGCAAGTGCTGAAAAAAAATCCGCCTGCGACAGCCGCCATTTTTGTCAGCGAACAGGCCTAGTATTCAGGGGGCGGTGGCTGGACAGTCAGAGTGTTAATATAATTTTAATCACCATAAAAATTAAAATACGATGGAATAAGTTGGAAAACATTGTTGTAGTATATTTAATTGCCATTTCTCTGCCGAAAAATACCAAATATGTAGTACATCTTTACCTAATTGGCAATCGTATTTCTTTATTGCTGTTAGTTTAATTCCTTAGTTATTAGTACTTGCTTGTATGGCTTTTATTGCTCAGAAATACTGTATCTAAGACTGGCATGACAAATAATTTACTTTTCTTACTTTACAATTTTTTAAAAGTTTAAATAATTTAAAAAAAAAAACATTTTTCGTGCATTTTAGAAGTTATCCCTATGCCAAATTTAAATTTCTAAGCTGAAAGTTTCAGATAAATCACAGAGAAAGTAAAATTGTAGAACGTTTCCCCCATCCACCTCTTCCCACCAATTGAAATTCGATATTTTTAATTTCCGTTAGATGAACACCCTAATTGGAACCTGTACATTAAATCACAAATTTCAAACCTCGATAGTTTCTGAGTAATCATAATTATAACGTGCTTTCTAATCATTTCATCCTTTTAAATCTCGCATATTTTAATAAAATTTCTTTCCAACCATTTACATCTTAAAAGTAGCCACCATATCACATTTCATGTTTTTAGCTTTAACAGAATCAAAACATCAGAATTTTAAAACACTTTTCTCTCCTGCGCCCCTTTGAGGGTAGTTTGAAGAGAGATAAAATATAGCCTATTCATCAGAAAGTAAAGCAAATAATGCTCTGCCACTAAGCAGAGCAACCGTACAGTACGCTGTAGATCCTAGTTTCGAGTCCTGGCACAGGCCAATTTTTCACTCATGTTGGTTAAGTGTATTTAATTGTCTGATAAAATGTGTGCTCTTATATTGTTTAAAATATTTCATTGTTGCGGTTTAACAGCCAATTGGCATATTTTAGCGAGCGTGGATAATATTCTGTGATTTATCATCTGCGGTCGGTAACGAAAAAATGCTTTAAAATTAATTATTAATTTATAATTAAGTTCTAAAAATATTAAAATATACTGTTGCCATCGGAAACACACCACTGTATAAAAATTTTATAAATGTAGCATGTCAGGAAAATAGTGAAAAATCGACTACAGAATTCCTCTTTACATACATGAACGAAGTTTAGTAGATTTAGTAGTTTAGTAGATTGTAAAAAGCAGCTTGAGTTGAAATGAACTTTTATCATGATAATTTTATTGATGGAATTTAAATAGTGATGAAAGAAATATGTAAATTTATTTATATTTTATAAATTTCTCTTCCATTTAATAACTGGCTCAGCTGTCAGGCATTGCCTGGTCCCATTAAAAAATAGCACGAAACACGAAAGAACTCTTAAAATCACAATAAAAATTCACGAAAAATATAAAAAATCGCTACACGAATTACAAAGGCGTCAAAAATCTCGGAGGAAAAATATTACTATATTAGGCTTAAATTTTGGAAAAAATTTCTTTTATCGAATGTCAAAAATCTCAGCAAATTGCAAGAAAACGCTAAATATTGCATTCAAATGCGCTAAATATTAAAAATCACAGAAAACCCTAAAAATCGCATTAAAAATCTCTAAAAAATTAAAAAGCGTGGGGAGTATAATTTTCTATAATTAGCTAAATGTTTGAAACTCAAATTCTTACACGAATATGAAATATTTACAGTGGAACGCAAAGATTCTCTAAAATCCACATTGAAAGTCGCAATAAAGTAATAGCGCTAAATTGTGCTATAGTTATTGTGAAACCCCTAACGAAACGCTACTGGTTTTCCATTCATTTCACACTTTTCAATTCTGCATTTTTTAGAAACAGTTCTTAGCGAACATTTACATCTTATAAGTAACCACCATGTCACATTTCAAGTTTTTAGCCTTAACAGTATCACAGAAATCGTGATATTAGAATGTTTTTTGCTTCTGCGATCCTTGGGAGTTGTTGACATAAAAAAATATAGCGTATGTTGGAGAAGAGATATTCATTCACCAGCATTCTGCTACCATTACTTTTTAAATCGGCTAGGTAGTTCAGAAATTATCCCCTACAAACAAACAAGCACAAAAACGTTGCTTCTTTATAATATTAGTATAGATTACAATTCTTAAAAAGATTAATTAATTTAGTTTAGTTTAGCTTTTTTATTTTCTTTCCAATAATAATTTTAAAAAAATTCATTTAACCTAAAGTACCCATTTAAAATCTCTATTATGACATATAGTTTTTTTATTTGTATTTTCACTTTAAAATAAATGTTTCACTGCAAAATTAATTACATATTAATCCATTAATTAAATTCTAGTTCGGCTTCTTTAAATTTAACTACATAGTACATGCACAGGATTGAAGCCAATCGTCTCCAATCTCGTTTCATGGCAATCAATTGCAATCAAGCAGCTTGATTAAAAGATTAAACAAGTGTTTCATTTTTTAATTTAACTAATGGAACAGGAGCGATTAGATATTTCATTCCATATGTTGCATTTATGAAGTTGTGAAATAAGTGTAATTAATTTTGCTTGCTACTTCAGCTGGGATTAAAATGTAAATAATTAAATAAAAAGTATTCAAATTGTGCAGCGTATTTTAAAATGATTTGAGCGATTTTATCTGTTTGTGATTATATTGTATTTATAAATTGTTAAAATCAAATGTAATTTTTCGTACTTATAATGTTACGGTCCAATTGAAATGACAATGTTTATCACGCAGTTAAGACTGAATATACCAGAAACAGGGTTCCTACATTTCCGGAAAATTTTTTTGTTAATACCAGTATGTTCTTATAGAAAAATTCGCCTAATGTAATCGCGCGAATCTTCGCCTTATTTAATCGAAGTTTTTCTATAAGAAAATACTGGTTCCAAAGAATTTTCTGGTCTGGAATATTTCCTGATCCATAGGACATCCAGTTATTTTACTGGAAAAGAAGATTTCGCTTCAAACCAGAAACTTCTTCATAAAATTTAATAAGATAAAAGTCACACAGAAGTAAGTTACATAAAAAGGTTAAACAGCTTCAAACAAAATTCTGGTATGAAATTCTTGGCTTGTTTAGTGCTCACTCATAATTTCTCAATGTAAGCAACCTTCATTATTCTACACTTATTTCATTAGTATCTCGGAAAAGGTTTGCAGGTCAGTGCCATTACGATATTAATTGGTCATCTTGTGGAAGAGGTGGCTTGTAGACAGAATTCGTTAGCTCTTCCCTAAAACAAAATTAGACGTTATCTGATTCGTTGAACTCACTGCGTGAAAATCTTTTAGAAATGACTCTAAGTGGAACTGATTTGTGCAAACTTTTAACAAAGATTACTCACACTGAGCATTTGTGAGCATTGCGTTACCTTTATGAAAACTATATATATATATATATATATATATATATATACAGTGATCTCTCACTTACACGCAATGTTCAGTAAGTACTTTTTCATACCACTATTTTAAAACAGTAAAATTCTATTTATAAATTCTGCGATTTAAGAAGGCGAAAATTACCTTATAAAAAACTGATGCGGAAAAATGATTTCTGTGTATCGCGTAAAGTGAGAGATCGCTGTATATATATATATATATATATATATATATATGATTTCAGTTTAAACACTTCATTTCCTTTATGACACTAACGCTCTAGTACTACTATTATCCATGATTTAAATGCATGAGTTATAAAAAGTTTAGGTCGCGAGATCAGAATATCAGAAAAAGAGCAAGTCTTCTATTTTTTATTGTGAAGCAAGCATCGGAATGAGAAATAGCCAGTAAAGGCGCTGTTAGGCCTAGTTGGACTATTGGAAAATAAATATATTGTATATGTTGGGCGAAATGTGTATTAGCTGTGAAGAAATTATTAGTAAAGTATTATAGAGTTATCTCTCTAGGACTGTATTAAAGTTTATATTTTATTATTCAACGTCTAGTCATTCATATAATTCCAGTAAATCAACTGTTTACATATCTTTTTCTTACAAATATATATATATATATATATCCTTGTTCATTGGCAGACAGTTTGCAATAATATAGAAAAGGCGTCGTTAAACACGTAATTAATGTCTTCGTTCAAAATATGAATGCTGATTTTCAATCGTTCTACATAATAAAAAAGTACAATACAAAAATTATAAAATACAAAAATACTTTTTCAAATAGTAACATTTCCTTTGGAGGACATATTTCAGTTCCTTATATAAAAGTTACCTTGAAATAGTTTATGATTTATATATATATATATATATCTTCATGGAGGTATGAAAGAAAATGTGTAGGGATCCATAAATTTAGAAAAACAAAGTTAAGATTTATCAAGAAAAACTTCCAGAACCATTCAATCATTATCTCTAAAAATTGTAAACAGACATTAAAGCTGAAACAAGATAAATAATTTATTTTATAAAAAAAAAAATACAATACAAATTTTCAGGTAGTTACCTGAAATTTCTTTTTACGATTTTCTTATATAACAGAAGACAGTCCGTTCAAAGTAAAAGGTTTCAACATTTCGGCCTTAATATCATTTAGTAACATAAATTCTGAAATGTAATCTTCCCCTTATTTAATCGCAAAGTTTCTGTGAAAACTAAGACAAAATTTTCTATTTTAAAGTAGTGGCAACTTCATAGCTCGCGGGCCAGACGTTGAAGACCCCCTACTTTCGATCGTCGAAATGTTAAATGTATCTATATCTTATTATTATTAAAAATTATGTTTGGAATGAGCTGTGAACAAACACATTGACGTGTTTAACCATGTTTGTCTTTTTTATGCAAAAAATCCTACAGGTCATAATTTCTGATTTTTTGTAATAGAAATTTATCAATCCTTTTCAAAATTAAAAAAAAAAAAACTATTGAATTGAAAAATGCCTATATTATGTTTGACTTGTGTTGTGTACCTGATTAAAAAGAAATAAATTAAATTGAATTTGCTTTCGGGAAGATATAAATTATGTTTTTCAGATAGATGTAACATTAGTATTCCCAAATTTTAATCTTTTTAACCCTATATATTTAATCAAATCAGAAACTATGTGCTCTTTTGGACTGATTTGATCAAAGAAATTAACATAAAGTGTCAAAAGGCGATGTTAACATTTGTAAAAGTTAAATTGGTAGCAATTTTTAAAATGTACACAAAACTTATTTCAAAAATTGCATTCATAATTCGAATTTAAACATGATTCCAGGGGTCGCAGCGTCCTTATTTTTTTAAATAATCCCCACCACAATTTTCAAAATATAATATTCACAATATCCTTCTATTGCACATTTTAATTAAATCTGCCATGAAATTTATAGTTTGAAAATAGTGGTATCAAATATATAAAAAAATATAGGACGCTACGACCCCTGATGATTCTGATGACGCTTTTGTTATAGTTTTGAATTCTACTGCAGACGCCGTGGCGCGCCGACTAAAAAAAAACTGAATTGAAAACTGAATTTGTAAACTGAATTGAAAGGTAATTTTGTTTTCTTCAGTTGCTCAATGTTCTTTTAAACTAGAAGTTTGAATGCACAGTGTTAATAAGCAAATATTGATTATCTGTAAAAAGTTTGTTTATTGTGTCGTGTTCGTCATTATTTGAAATTAAAATATTTTCGTCTAAGGATGCCAAGGGTCTGTCTAGACTTTCCTCCCAGGGTCCTGTTTGTTTGTAAAATTGTAAACAGATTTCGACATTTGTGAAAAATCTAGTCCTAATCTTGTGAATTTGAAAATTTCATTATAGTCAGGTTCTTGTTTATACATTTTTAAGAAGATATATGTATCTAAAATACCCATATTTCCTTTGTACATGTAAAAGTGACAGTCAGATTTTTCTTTTAAATGGTTAAATTTGTGAAAGGTTTAGTTTAGAGAGAGAAAAGTTTTGTAAAAGGTCCATTTTTATGACAAAGAATTTTGTGATGGGTCCTGTTTTAAGGTGAAAAGTTTTGTGAAGACTCCTCTTTTAAGATGAAATATTTTGTGGAGGACCCTGTTTCGAAAGGAAACACATTGTAAAAGGTCCTGTAAAGGATTCAATTTCTTCCTAAACAGATCCCTGGATACACTCTTCAATTAATCCTTTCAGTGGCAAAGCACTTCCACCGCTAAAACGTTGAAATGAGTGATTGACACCGGAATTTAAGAACAAATTTATTTCAAAATAAGAAAAGGCTTTATTTCACAGGCGTAATAAACGGAAAATTATGTATAAAAATTCTGGTGCTTTTGTGGCATTTGGGAATTAAAATAAAGTGGTTTCATAAACATACCACCGCCCTTGAAATGGTTAAAATAATCCTTACACAAGAGATCAATCATTATAAAAGTGTTTATAACCTACGATCACGATAAGAGAGAATTTTTATTAATTTATTATTGAGAAGAGATGGCTGTTTATTTATAATTATTGTTTTAACTTTTATTGTTATTTTATTATAAATTATCTGGGATTAACATAGCGATGGGCATAGTGAATGATTTTGTCATTCGAATGAATCATTCGGGCATGCCAAAAAGCATAGTTGGGAACCTTCGTATTTATTTTAATCAATTACCACTAGAAAATTCGCATAAAAAGAGAGAGAGAAACAAATATACCGTTGCCAACCTCCGTACTTTTTTTAATCAATTACCCCCAGAAATCTCATAAAAGTAAAAATAATTTTATATTTTTTTGCGGTTTTCAATTTAATTTTTATTGGTATTAAAAATTTATTTTCTTTAAAACATTTCTGGCAACAGTTGATTAAAAAAAAAATATGTACAAACGTTAGCAGCTATGTTTTTGCGCATGTCCGAATGATTCATTCGAATATCAAAATCATTCATCCTGCACATCACTAAATTAACATTAAATATTTATCAACAATCGATCACAAATGAAAAAAAATTCGATTCGAATCAGAAATTTCTTTGTAAAATAAGAGAAATATGAACTCATGCGAATAAGTTTTGATTCTGGTATGAAATATTGTTATAAAACTTCCTGATACGTTTAGCGTTTAAAACTGAAGTGTCGCTTTTCATTATACAAACTGTGCAATGCAGGGCGTTAATTTGATCAAAAATTAAACTTAAAAAAAATTAAACTTTCAAAAAATCCTTCATAAAAATTGAATTTCTTTTTCATAATTTTTGGTGTAAAAGCACTTCAATTTTATATGAAATGCAAAATGATCATTTAAAATGATACATTCTAGCAAATTATTGCTAATAGTCGTTTCTCCTTAAAATAATTATTTAACTTCATAATTAATTATATATAAATCCAATAATTAAATTTAAGTTTAGTATTATTAAGTATCGCTCTGTATTTATAGACCTGCACTTCTCTTAAAATCCTTTGACTGGTAATTACAAAAACAACCGAGCAGCTTGCCTGAAAATTTAAACAGGTGTGACAATTCAAAATAGAATTAATGGAAGAGGAGCTTTTAGAAATTATATCCTCTTGTTACTGTATAATGTTATGGAGATAATCACTTAAACTATTATTTTATCATGTAATGTGGTAAGTTTAATTAATTTTATAATTTACTTCAGCTGAGATTTAAATTTAAATAACTTATAAAATATTTTGAAATTGTAGTTTTAAAACGGATATTTGAGTTAAAATAGATTTTTCTTTTGTTCTCCCAATGGGATAAAAGTAAGCTGCCCCACAGGCTCCCTGAGGGTGCGCACCGCGCGTAGACGACCACCGAACCCAAGTCCTGAGAGACTTTTATCGCGCCAGTAGCTTTGGCTCGCTACGGCGCTTCCGCCGGTCAGAGGACCGTCACCTACGGACCCTCTAACCTTGAACCCACGTGTCGACCACGTAGGCCGTTGCGATACGCAGTGAAACCACGGGGAGTCACCGCGAGACACCTGGAGATGGGCCGGCGTGCTCCAACAGCTTCGGAGCTGGAAAAACAAAAGGGAACCAGGCCCTAGGCCTTAAGTCGGGATGTTCCAACTCGTACTTGCTCTACCACAACTCGAGGGGTGTGAAAACCTACAGAGATAGACACGGTTCCCTCTCGTAGTGGACGTACAATGAAGGATTAATGTTGGTTAAATATTATCTTTACATCGAAAATATTTAAAATGAAACGCTAATATTAATTTTACTTTGAAAATATTGATAACAAATGATAAAATATTACTGCAGTGTGCTTAAAATGTGTTTTTCAAAATGTAAACATTGCAATATTGGGGCAATAGTTCATGCCAATAATACGCAAAATGTACTAGATACAAACAATAATGACCCAATATTATTTTCCTTTTGGGGTAATTTTATTGACAATAATCTAAAGTTGAAACCATTGCCTATTTCTCAAATATTATAGCGTTATTAATAGATCTTCTGAAAGGATAATTAAAAAAATTAATAAGTAGGAAATGATACAATATTGAACGTTTTTAACACTTTCCCTCATAGTTGAAAAGTGTTTATGAATTCCGTTTGTCTGACCGTCTGACTATCTGTCTGTCCATCTGTCCGTGATCTAATTCACGTGATAGTCAAGCAACTGCTATATGTTATTTTTATATGCAATTACACGTTCGGTACTGAAAATGAAGTATCTAGTACTTATACTTCGTTTACAGGGGCACTCAAAAGAATCCCCATTACATTACGGTCTAAGTGAAAAAATCCTTTGGAGGGTATTTTAATGATGTTACACTATTTGAAATGTATTTAAATTAATATAAATCACTGCAGATACTTACTATCGAATATAGTACGTGTAGCATTTTATAATTACTCTACAGGAACACTAAAAATCATTCCATTAGATTATGGTCTATACGGGAAAAATCGTTTGCTGCGCATGTTAATCATGTTACACTATTACAACCATAACGGCATTGATATCAGTTTGTGAGGTGCAGTGAAATATGCTTTCCGTAGAATATAGAGTGGAAAGCATTTATCATTTATTTACAGGGCCACAAAAAACTATTCGGTTATATTCTATCGGGGAAAAGTTTTTGCAACGTATTTTAATAATCAGACTATTTTAAATATAATAAAATTCATATACATTACTGAGGTTTACTACAAGATACTTGTTGTATAATATGATGTGCATAGCATTTATCGTTCATTTACAGGGACACATAAAATATTTTGGATACAGTACTGTATAAGAAGTACTGTCTATAAGTGATAATTGCTAGAAGTGCGCTTTCAGTTAGGTATGCAGGTAACTAAATTATTGTATACTATGTGGTATGTATAAATGCTATAGATCATATACAAGGCTACACAAAAGAATTCGTAAGCATTACTGTGTATCAGCGTAAATTGCTTTAAAGTTTTCTTAAATCGAGTTTTGCATTTCGAAAGTGAAATATATTTAGTATACTAAGACGTATGTTGAATATAATATAGAATCATATACAGGGTCACGCAAAGAACTGGATGCAGAGCCGCTTATGTATAATAATTTCTGAAAGTGTGATTTCAGAAATTTACATCGGGTTTTTGCCTAAATTAAACTTTAGTTTAATATTTAGCGTGTATAAAAATCTTAAGGTAATATACAAGACTGTACAAAATAATTCAAGTATGTTTCAGTATATTGGTAGCAACTGCTGAAGGTGAATTTCTAACTGTGTTATCTGTTTTATTACTAAACTAAATTGTAGCATACTATATAGAGTATATACATATCTATAGATTATATACAGGACTGCACAAGTCAATTGGAGAACTTCTGTGGCTATGGCCTGTAACTGCTGAAATCTGGTTTTCAAATGTGTTTTGCGTTTTCTAAACTATTTACTTAGGTACCTTATTTACCTTATTAAACAGCGAAGATTTGTTAATGTATTCTGGAAGTGTTGGAAAGTGTTTCATACCTTATGCTTGATGCATAATTTTACTTTCTTGTTTAAATCGTTCTTTTTTTTACCTTTCACTTAATACATTCCTCTTCTATTTGCAACAACAAAAGTACCGATCAGAATTTATTTAAAAATTAAAATATATATATTTCTTCTTTTTTAAAAAACGATTATTACATCGTTTGTAGTCAAGGCCTGACGGGGCAAACTTCTACCAGTAAAATGGAATAAAACTTTTTGCCTTATTCATGACACAAATTTATCTAGTGGTTGAATCTAGTGGTTGAATCTAAGCTCGTGGTTGTCACACGAATAGCGCAGACGGCACAACTCTTACTAGTTTATATATAATATTATAAAATCGCTTCTTTTAGTTTGTTTATATAAGTTGTATAAACCACAGTGTAAATATCTGTGTAAATCACTGAGAGTTATTCAAAGCATGCGAAAGTTAATATATATAAAGTACAGGGTGTTTATAAAGTCCCGGACCCATTTTGATGTTTAATAACTCATAAAATAATAAAAATAGATAAATTAATAACATAAATGGTTAGATAGACTCAAAAAGTTTCATGACGTCGCACGGAGAATATCAAGTCGATAGTCAATTTCACGCCAGGTAGCGGCAAGCATGTCGGCATCCACAGAGGCTATTGCGGTTGTAATTCTGGCTTTTAAGTCATAAATGTTCGACACTCTCCTCCTGTAAACATTGTCCTTTACAAATCCTCAAAGGAAAAAGTCCAGCGGCGTTATATCAGGTGATGTGGGTGGCCAAGGAATTGTACCTCCTCGCCCAATCCATCTTCCTGGAAAATGGTTATCAAAGAAGTACGAACGATGGTACCCCAATGAGGTGGTGCACCATCTTGTTGCAAAAAGACATGTGGCTGAAGCTCTTCTAGTTGTGGAAGTACGAAGTTTTCCAACATGTCTAACAATAAACCTATATATATGTAAAAATAACCTATAGATATTTTCTGGTTGCTACTGATTTTTGAAAGCAATTTCTGTTTGATACAGATAACGTCTGATGATCTCTCTTCTTTTGCATGACAGAGAAAGTTCTAATTGCTTCTAACTTTTTTTTGAGAAAATTGTCACTCAACTTTCATTTGACCAAGGAAATAATTCAATAGTCCAATTCTGTAACTCTAAATACTGTCTTGAATGTCCACATACTACTTTATCAACAAATTGTAACAGGCCAGAGGCACCTTTCAACACGGAGCTGTGTCATAAAAATCTATATTCATAAAGAAATTTTAGGTGGCCGTCTTCACATTGAAACAGATACGATTATTAAATTTTAACCCTGGAGAAGTCGCACGGGGTATGACATACCCCAGGGTGCGTATGGTTTTTACAATTGTCACCACTATTTTTCGAAAAGTAATCTACAATTTATAGTATCATAGAATTTGTGTCAGACTGAATAAGGTGACGATTATTAATTGTATTTATTGGTGACAATGTAAAAACCATTCATTATCTTTGGTATGCGCGACTTCTTCCGAGTTAATGCCAACACCAGATTTTGACTGTTATATTTGTATTACAAAGGAAATTGTACTTTCCGACACCAAACATGAAGCCATTCTGTGAAGAAGTTCAGGATACTGTGCAGATATAAATTTGTGAACTTCTAATATTAAAATAATTTTTCTTACATAAAAAAAAACTTCGATGCGAGTAGTTTTTTAAGTATAAAAAAATGTACAATACGACTAGTTTTTCCAGCAAAATAAAAAAAAACTACTTGGCCGAATGAGACGACATTTTCACTTCGCATATTTTAAGCTTTTAGAAATTTATTTCAGTTAATTTTTTTATAGGTTACAGTACAATTAACACAGCAATACGATGATCATAATATATATTATGATGATATATATATTGAGATGTTATGATGATGATAATATATATATTTTTACAATGCATAATAGTATATACATTTTAAAATTAATATTGAAACAATATATATTCTAAACGATACAAGCTTCAACAGAAATCAATTTTTTAAAGTTTCAAATATGCGAATCCAAAATTTCACCTCATTCGAGAAAGTGGTTTTTGAGTTATGCTCTAATTCTACCCGTATTCCAATTCCTTTCTCAACCGTTAAATTTGAATATAATTTTAATTTTCTTTTTTAGAAGTTTTTTCTAAAAACTTTATAATTACATACTTAGACTTCTTCACTAAATGACTTCCCGTTTGGTATCTCAGTGTAAAATTTACCGAGGTATTAAAATTAGATGTCATAATTAAACATTTATTAATTAAAAATATTAAAGTTATTTTTGTTGTTTTAGCTTCAATACGGAACTTATTGTATTTAAACGTAATTTCTGAACACACAATTCCCCTCACGCATCTCTCTGTATCGATTTGGTGATAAAATAGTATGAGAGGTTCTGTTTATTTTGTTTGACCAACTGTACATCAGCGCACATTGCAGGCAAGACTAAAAATATTCTTCAAATAATATCGTCTCATTTTAGCTAACGTTATCAGTTAGAACCGTATTCCAAAACTTTGCTGTGAAAATAATGAAGCAGAACTTTTCAACAATGAAAGTGACAAAAAGGGATCTTAATGAGTTAAATGAATCATAAAGGATTTTACATAAATTTCTATGATTAAAAAATATTTGTCAGTTTGAACAATGCTCTGTATCTAAAAGTCTGTTATGATTTCTGAATAAAGAACTGTTAAACAATAAGTTATTTTTGCATTTTCGAACCATTGGTAAAACATAATGATTATCCCATGTAAGTAACTACTAAATGAATACTGTTTTTCAAAGTGCCATAAAATTTTTTATACTAATATCGGTATTTAAACTTGCTTATATTAAATGTTGCATTTAATCCATTAACTTTCTAAAAAATATTTTTCGTTCTATTTATTTCAATCTCTCGTCAACTTTTGAATACACTGTATAATAGACAGTCGCACAATGGGGCGAAATCGAGAAAAGCGCCTAAAACTCAATTTTTTTATCCCCTTGAAGGGCACCGGTATATTATATATACCACTTAATTTTAATTCCAAAATGTTACATTGACACCAGAATTTTATAATCAAATTTTGAATTTATAAGGTACATGAGTAAAAGCTTTTACTTATTTTAAAATAAATTCGTTCGTGAATCCTG
This sequence comes from Maratus michaelseni, assembly GCA_963931845.1. Lineage (NCBI taxonomy): Eukaryota > Metazoa > Arthropoda > Arachnida > Araneae > Salticidae > Maratus > Maratus michaelseni. Next base: position 81,608,075 of record OZ007598.1, read on the forward strand.
GTGTCAATCAATCATTTCAATATTTTAGCTACAAGAGTACTTTGCCCCTGAAGGGGTTAAATGTGGTAATAAATAGCACATATGTCATAAACAACTCATCAGGACATCAGAATTTGAGTTTCAGAGCATTGCGTTTACTAGAAGGCAGCAAGTCTCGTTGTTCCCCCCTTTTACGTCCCCTTTTACTTTTATAGGAGCTGTCGCACTATAAAAAAACAAGGAGATAATGTAGGAGAATTTCTTTAAAAAACTTTTAATTTTTTTATATGTTAGTTATGATGAGTTAGATTTTTTTGATTCAATAATAATATTAGAAGAAAAAAAAGGAATTTTTTTTTTTTAAATTTAGAACCAAAATTGAATACTGAGTATTAAAAAATCACGGGCGAATGATCAGTATCAGGATTTGAAATCACTGTACAGTTTTTGTATCTTTTTGAAATTTACGTAATATATTCACCAAGGGTATAAAAACGAGCCGGTACAACAAACAGCTGCGGGGACTTTCGGACAATGTTGCATTTAGGCTACTTTTTTAAAATTCAGACTGTTTGATTTCCATCACGTTTTTAAAATAGTGTAATTGGCCATATTCTGGCATTATTTAATCTGTCAATTAATACGGCGAATATCTCTAACTTGATTTTTGTGCATTTTTTGAGATCACGCCCTTTTATACGCCGCGCTATTGCACTATGTCTACACCTATATAACAATGGTCTCGTTAGCAAATAGGTACAAAAATAGCTACAAGTTTGCTGTCAACCACAAAAAATAAGATATATTGTTCGAATATAGATATTATTTAAAATTTATTTTAATGTTGCAGAAATAGCACTTCATTTTGTTATATGTTTATAAAATTGGATGGGTTTTCACAAGAAAAGAAAATAACAGTATTGTTTGTACTTCATAATTTATTAATATTTTATTGGTAATACAAGCAATGGCTATTATTAGGTCTATTATCTTGGAAAGGAAAAAAAAATCAATTGTCAAAATATGTTCTGTTTTCTACGACAAGAATTGATTAATTATTGCCTTATGCTATGGGTATAAAATTCAAAGAAGGAAAAATATATAATGATTGAAAAGAGAAAATCTATCCTAGAAATAATATATTCGAATAACAATCAACTGATACATACAGTATTCATAGCTTTATAGTACAACGCAGAAAAAATATATTGGATTTACTGTAATTTTCGATGTTTAAGCCGCGAGTAAAACAAGTCTGTTTCAAACCGGAAATATTTTTAAAGAATAAATTTAAATAAGTGCAAAGATGTAACACGTCATATTTCATTAAATACAATTTCCGGCCCGAAACAGATTTATTTGAGCCGCGGCTTATACACCGGAAAATACGGTAAGTTGCATATATAATAGGCATGCATTGAATTTAAAATAATGAAATATATATATCTACACTACTAACCTGAAAAATTGTTCTCCATGGCTCCACTGGATTTCTTTGTCAGTAGCGCAGTTCAGTCTCGGTCGCAGTGAAACATTCTGGTTCATAGGATCACCTAAAAACAAGTCCAGTCCATGCACAAAAATTTTGATTGCTCTTTCAATTTCTTCATTGAAGCGTGTCATCGTCGTATTGAAGTGAATGCCTAGAAACATTTTCCAATTTGAAAATATATTCTGTAATGTAACATAATATCAACAAGAAAGACAACAATCATGCATAAGACATACATTTTGAAACGCTTTCCAACGCTGATAAAATATTATTAGGATTTTTTTCCCGCACAATTAAATGCACAAATCAATGCAAAAGCACAATAAAATATCTAAAAAAGCAATTTAAAAGAACGCGTATTTCAGTAAAAATCTGTTTTCAGCAATAATTACTGTCCATATCCGGTTAATATGTGCGAATTCTTCCGTGTAGATCCATGGATCATAATACAATGGAATTGTTTTGTGCGTTCATGTAAAATTCTGCTTAGTCTATACTCCTGAGAAAGTATGTGGTGGTCCATCTCAGAGATGCATATAGGCGATTTTCTAATAAGGTGGTAATTTCACTCTGTGATTTAGTGAAAAAAAAAGTTAAATTTTAAACAATTTTTCATTAGAAATAGATAACGCAAAGGCTGGTGAATAATATACAATATTCTGGCATAAACTTTAAACAGTATTTTTCTTTTACAACCTTATTCTATACAGGGCAACTGCATATTAGGGAAAAGCACATTCGATAAAAAAAGTAGTATACCAATATTTTTGTAAACAGAAAATTGGACATATTAATCTCTCAAATAAACAAAACGAATTTTTACATAAAAAATACTGGTGTTTATTACTTCTTTTAACTGTGTTTTTCTCTGATCTATAGCCCCCCCCCCCTGTATAAAATAATATTTTAAAAGAAAACATTAAGCTATTTCACATTGACAATTTTTCATTATAAATAGATAAGGCAAAGGCTGGTGAATAATATACAATATTCTGGAATAAACTTTAAACAGTATTTTTCTTTTACAACCTTATTCTATAGGGGGCGGCTACAGATTAGGGAAAAGCACATTCGATAAAAAGGGTGAATACCAATATTTTCTTAAAAAAGAAAATTGGACTTACTAATAACACGAATTTTTCCATACGAAAGTACTGGTGTTCATTACTTCTTTTGACTGTGTTTTTCCCTGATCAATAGCCATCTTGTATAAAATAATATTTTTAAAGAAAACATTAAGCTATTTCACATTGTCACATGTGAAATAGCTTAACTCCTTCGCGACGAGCGTCCTTTACAGAATTTTTAATCTTTTACCACCGGTTTTTCAATACAGAAATTTTCGCAAGGGGTTAACCCTTTAACGGGCGATGAGCACAAAAAAGGACACCTAATTTTAATTCCAAAACTGACATACGGCACCAAGAACATTTATTTAAAATTTTCCTTTCATTAAGTATCGAAAAATAAGCAAGTTTTTATTTGCTAATGAATTCGTTTTAAAATTCTGGTGTCAGTCCAATATTTCATCATTTTACAAACAGACTTACTCCGCGCCGGAAAGGGTTAAGTAACGTAGTTGAAATTTCTTCCAAGTGAGCTGAAGGAATTTCATTAAAATTAGAAAATTTCCTTCTATATACACAGTACGTTAATTTCTCTAAGAGTGTAATATGGCATTTTGAACTAAGCAAAAGTAATTTATGTCATGACAAAATCATAAATAAATAAACATGATAATAAGGAAAATTTAACTAAGGGACAGTAATGACAAGTAACAAATATATACTGATAAGTGGCGGCTCGCTGTTTAATTGGGGGACTAAATGCATAGTTGCAAAATTTATTACTTTCTCATCACTCTTTTGTGAAAAGAACATTCACCATATCTGCTGGAAATAAGGTCTGCCTTTAAAACAACGAAAATATTTCTTAAAAAAATAATGGTAGGAAAAGAATAATTTTTTTTCAACCATGCATTCAGTGCCCAAAAAAGAGCCAGTGACGAGCCGCCACTGATTCTTATCTTTCTGTCCATTTTGCAGCTTGTAGCTAGCTCCTTTTAAAGTTCAGACGATTAAACCATGTCATTTTTTAAACAATCTAGATTGCTGCTTCTACTAAATGCAGCTGTCCCCCAAATTTTATCTGCCCTCCTGGTGGTCACAGCAGCAGTTTTATACAAAGTAGGGGACTACATTCTCTGGCACTAAATCATATAAAATATATTTTAATTTTGAATAAAAATCATTTATTTTGCAGTTTAGAATATAAATTTTAATTTTGATAGAAAAATTTCAGATAATACATTGTCGTGACATTGAAATTTGTTCCAGAAGATAACTGCAGGAACAGAAGTGACAATATGAATATGGAAAATACTACTGTTGTAAAATTTACAGTTATTTCCTTGAAAATACATTTTGAAATTGTAGAAAGACATCGCAAAATACATTTTCTGCTAAGAAAATCTGTATAAATAACAAAATACATCAACAAAAATTAACAACTTATTGGAGAATCGCAAATATGAAATTCATTATGTCTGAAATATTGTAACACTAAAAAAACTAATAAAAACTAATAAAACTAATAAAATTCACCGCAAACGTATTTTCTCCGAAGGCAATAATATAATTCTTTTGTGTGTTATTTGAAATGAACTATATATGTTACACACTTCATCTTCAATACCGAATATTCTATAATAAACCTCGTTAACATCAAAGCCTCCTTATCATAGTATCAGGCCTCACAATCAGCAAGTTTCCTTTGACCGCTATATTCTCCTGATACTAGCGCCATCAATCGTCAGTAATAGGAGTATTTTCGACATGAAATTTGTTCACAGCTCCATTTGTTCTATGCATTTGCTTATGAACTAGTATCGGTGGGTAGCAGAGCTGCTAGATTTTTCTATTCTCTTTTTGGATACCAGTTTTTTAGTACAGACACTTTTGTTTTGTTTGATCGGAGAATTCTGGGAATTTAAAAGAACAACATTTCCTCTAAAAATATACTGGTGTTCAAAAAGCCGGAGATTTGGCAACTCGGTGGTAGTATCCATCAGGCGGCGATACTTTCCGCAGAAAGTCAATTAATAAGTGGCAATTACCGCGGACATTTTCTCCCATAGACTTTCTCCGGATTGTCAAGTCTTATCTATTAAGGGAGTCTTGGTTAACATATAGAAATTTAGTGGCAATATTTGCACGAGAGTACACGGAAAGCAGACAAACCGAAACAATAAACACTTTTCAACTATGTTGGAAAGTGTTAAAAATGCATGTTTTATGAATATATATCTATTTATTTTAGCGTTGTAATTCAATCCCGATTAACCTACGAGCAAACTGCCACTGGTATTTTAAAAGAGTATTTTTTGGTTTAAAATTTAAAAAAAAATTACAATTAAAAAAAGCGAAATTTTCTGAATTAAAATACCAAATAGATGTTTGCCTCTGCTCTTGGTCTAGTATAGTTAGTATTATATAGATTTTAATATTGAAGTGTAAACCTAAAAAATTAGTAATGGTAGTTTTCATGTTTTTACACAAAGTTAAATTGCTCTACACAGATTTTTACATCTCCGAGATAACCAGACGTCAAAGAATTATAATACCACATTTTCTGTATAGAAATATTCGTCTTATTTAATCGATTATTTCTGAAAATATTTCTATACGAAAATAGTGATATTCAAATTCCTTGACCGCTGACCATTATATCTAAACATTGTTCAAGTTGTATATGTTAAAAGGATTTTTTCTAATGAATGAAACAAAAATCTTTTAAACAATGAAATTACAACACTAAAAAAGAAATTTCGTAAAATTGTGGAAACTGGAAGCGTTTTAAGGGTAATCCTTGTGCAAATATCAAATATCCAAGCATCACATTTCAACCAAGGAGTATATTAGAAGACCTTGTATTATAAAAATGACTAATCGAAATTAAACACTATTTTGTCCCAAATCGGTTAACCTTTTTAACCTTACAGTGCATAAATTTTTCTTTTAGAATTGTGTTTTTTTATACTTTTATTAAGAATTCGACACCAGAAATTTTAAGACAGATTATTGAGTTGATTTAGTAGCATTTTAATGTGTTTTTTTTTCTCCAGGATTAATATTTTTATATAAATATAGTGGTTGCAAAGAACTTGATTTAATTATTAATTGTTAAATATAAAGTGTTGCCAATTCGCTACTCTATGCACTGTAGGGTTAAGTGCAGTGTTATATTATTTGTACTAGGGAGCGATTTCCGAAGGAAGAAGTAATTTAATTATTTGATTACGCAGTTGGGACCACATATTTTCCAGTGACTATTTTTTTATTCCATTCGTATCACTTTTTGAAAATTAATCTCTTTACTTATACTTTAATTATACACTCATACTAGGATATTTTCATAAGAAATATGCCACAAAGAAATATTTTTGTAACTCGTAGTGTAATTGAATTTTAAAATAGTTGGCAATCATAACGCGTGATTGAAATATTAATTAAGAAAATTTCCCCTCATTTTTGAAGCACAGAATTTCTGTTTTAAATAAGGGGGAAAATAATCTCATAAAATACCGGTGAAGGTGAAAGTGTAGCCTTTCGTTAATCGGGCTCTGATTTATATTACTTATTTTTAATCCCCAATTATCAAATTTGTGCGAGAAATTTTAAATAAAATTTTGAATTTATAATGTACGAGGAGCAAAACAATTATTTATTTTCAATTGAATTTATTCGTAAACTCTGGTGATATTTAATAATTTCAACATTTTACCAATAGAATTACTCTGCCCTTGAAAGGGTTACGGAATAATTCCGTTATATAAAAATTCGATTTTAGATATCTTATTTTATTTCTTTTTAATGAAGATACCAACATCTCTTAGTTATTCTGAAGTCTTATCGAGGACAAAAAAGTTTTAAAACAGAAAGTGTTATATCACAGGGATGAGATTTCTCCGACATTTTGCATATCAGAATAATCTTAGAGAAAATGTTGTTCTCTTAAATCGTAGAATGTTCTGATTAAATAAAATAAAAACATTTTCTCTAAGATTATACCGGTATGTAAAAAGTCGGCGAAATCTCACCCCTGATATAAGGAAATGTATCTTCTTTTTATAAAGTACGCATTAGATTTCATTTTGAATTTTTTGTTTAAATACAATTTTCGGTTGAAAACAAGTTTGTCTTGGATTTGACTGCGAGATAATTAGGAGATGTTGGCATATATTCTATTAATCATAGCTGTCAACTTTTACGCTTTTTTCTTACCATTGTTTATGAACAGACCATTTTGCCTCATTTAATAGCTGAAAATTTAGAATTAAATAAGACAATTTTTTATTTTCAAAAATAGTGGTAAGACAAAAGCATAAAAGATGGCAGCTATGGTATTAACCCATTTGTGTCATTAGTGAATACATGCGTCCATTTGAGGATTTTTTTTAATCAGAAGTTCCTCATTGACATCGGAAATTCTTAATATTAATTTTTGATTTATTTAATAACATATATTTCGTGTTTACGTAAAAAATCTTCTTCCGGAATTTCCGGTATGGATTCGGAATTTCTTAAATGGACATGTATATGCACTAATGATGCAAATAATTAATAGTAAATGGATTATGGATTACTATGGATGTACTATGGATTAATAGTAAATTCTTGTTATCGATTCTTCAATATCCATCAAATTGGCTACTAGTGCTAGAACAGATAAACCTCATTATGAACCTATCAATAAAAAATATTTGCTAACCTTAGAATATACAAATTGCTTACTGACACCATCAACAAAAATGTAGTTTTTCTTACACAATATGTTACCTTCATATAAAATCGATAGAAAAATGTATAAAATGCATTTATTTGTTGTAGATTACAATGGATGTTTAGATTGTTCTCATCCAATATTTAGACACGCGTATGCATGCCTAATTATGTTCACAAAGACTTGCATATCGGGCATGACAAATTATTGTATGATTATTAGGAAACCGCTACATTATTCGGTTAATTATTGAGTCGGGCTGCACACATTGCTCACCAGACTTCTCACAAAACGGTCTTTTATCTGCCTTGAATGAGTTCATGCTGAAAAATAAGTTTTGGTAATGTATAAACCTTCTTCCATGAAGGAAAAAAACACCATGTTGACGTTCCACATGCGTGCTCACTTCTCGACATTATTATTAACTAACTCTATTCCTTACGCCAATTTATCCGCTAACATTGCAGTGACCACTGTTGCACCTGGCAGATTTCAAAACTCTTTTGCGCTTTCTGATTAGCGTATAGATTATTTAAATTACCAATAGCACTTTTTGGGGACATCGTGTACAATATCCCTTTTGTCTAGATCTTAGGAAAAATTAGTTAGGGCATTTAAAAATTATCATCTACAGAGTCAGTGACGTGTACTCCATTCAAGCAAATCCAGTACTGCTTCTGAGAATAAAATTTTGGCTTGTTGATATCAATCGAAATAGTTGGTTGATATCAATTTAAAGTGTCTATATTATGGTTGAACAGGGTTCGTACTTTTTTTAGAGTAACATTATTTTCAAAACGTTATAATATCCTTATTTAATCGTCGAATTTTTAATCATCATCTATGATAATAGATGGCCGAGCATTATTCAGAGCTGCCAAGTCTCCGGCTTTTGTATACCAGTATTATTTTACATAAAATGTTGTTCTTGTATATCGCAGAAAGTTCCGATTGCAAAAAACAACATTTTTTTGTACTAAAATACTGGTATCCAAAAAGCCGGAGACTTGGCAGCTCTGAATAATGCTCGGCCATCTATTCGGAAGAAATTGTAATCAAACGTATGAACCATACGAATTCTGTAGTAAGATTTATTCCTTTGTAGTAGTACCTATTTTAGACTATTTCTTATTATTAATAGCTGCAGTAGTCCTATAATGTAGTTAAGTTACAGGTACAAATGTAATTTTATGATAGTAATAATGCAAACATTATTAAATATAAATAAACATAAGAAGAAAATCTTGATTATATGGTTGCTTGTATAATCTTTTGTGTCAGCACACTTTCCTGCTACACATACACTGTAAATGTAATAATACTTAACTTAGTTTTCGTTGTATAGAATTACAATTATAAATGAAAGTTTACGTAACCCTCTTCTAAAAAGACTAAAAAAAATTTCCTTTCAATAAATGGGATAACAAGTGGACAATTATACAACAATACATACAGTGATATCTCACTTATACGCGATACACAGAAATCATTTTCCGCACTAGTTATTTTTTAAGGTAATTTTCGGCTTCATATATCGCAGAATTTATAAATCCAATTTTACTGTTTTAAAATAGAGTTTGAAAAAGTAATTACTGAACATCGCGTATAAGTGAGATTTCACTGTACTTACTTGATTTCAGATAACACCTATGGATGCTTTGGCTCTATGCTGTAACATTTTACAAAACTTATGTCAATCGGCTAAACGCGACGAAACTAAAATATGTGATAAGAACAGAAGAATTCCAGAATCAAACACAAAAGTGAAGATCATATAATAAAAAATCAGATTATTACACTGAATTATACAGTAATCTAAGTTAATAAAATCAGTATATAAATGTATAAATTTTACCTTTAAACGATGCGTTGCTACATTTAGAATTAACGACTGCGAATTATGAAATTGAAGAGTTCAGCCACTTTTTGTAGGTGAAAGTCGCATTAGAAACCGAAAGAATCATACATAGGTATTGTTTTCGATAGTATATTGGACGTTTTATGCGCTAGTAATGCCAATTTGTAAGTTCTGAATAAGTTACTGATTATCTGCGGCAGAGCTTTTTAGATGGTTTATCCCCGAGTGTTGTATTTTATTATTTAATACAGTGCACTGATTCCAAAAATTGTATGTTTATAAGATATACACTTTCATTACAAAAATCGAAACTTCAAGAAGGAAAAAGTCTTCACTTTTAAGTATTAAAAGAGTTGTAGTTAAAATATCAATATTAACAGCTACGACAGCTGCCATCCTTTCCAATTTAGTAGATCCTTTTATTCAGAAAACCACTATTCCACTAATTTTGTAAAGTTTTTCTTTACCTTAAACCAGTGGTTCCCAACCTTTTTTTAGCCACGCCCCACCAAAACATCTCTAAAATGATGATGCCCCCCGTCCCCCTATAACATATAATTCTTATAAAAATTTTAAAAAATTTACTCCTGATAGAGTGAAAAGCATTTAACAATGATCCTGAAACGTGCCGAAGGTAATGGATGAATCAAATAATTTTTATAATCAACTGATACTCCTCGTAGTTTACTGGCACACGGTCGCCACGTATGTATAGAGTGCTCCGAATCCTTGATTAGAAAAATCAATAATTTTGAATAAAACATTTTTGCCTTACTTAATCGCAAAATTTCTGCGATTAAATTACGCAACAATTCCTAATCAGAATAAAAAATCATAAAAGATTCTGCAAATGAAGGTCGTCAAGTAATTGTTAAATATACACTTGAATAATTTCATGTGTAAAATTGATTTTCATGTGACATATTGCAGTGGGACTCATTCAATAAATAATCGAAAAAGTTGTTTAAAATTCTAAAATAATTAAAATAAAAAAAATTATAAAGAATTTTTAAATATATAAAAGTATCTGAATATCTTTTAAAGTTTTCTCTATAATTATTCTGGTAGAATTATATTTGAAACTTTTGAATCGATACTTTTTAAAAATTGAATAAAAAACTTATTTTTTTTAAATTATTTTTTTTTTAATTTGAATGTGTAACTTTTATTTTCAGTCTACAACATTACTATTAGAAAAACAATTCAGAAGGTATGAGTTCACAGAAATTCCGAATTGTCCCTTGAAAAGTTAAATTGCCCCCCTGAGGGAAACACTGCCTTAACCTAATCAGAGAACTTTCTCCGAGAATCAAGGGGAAGAAAACATTACAATATTACTGGTATCCAGAGCATTTGGACTCCCTCCATGGCTACGCCACTGTGACCAGAACTCGTAGCAGTTGGAAGCTATGAAATGTTCAATTCACAGCTGCCAAAATTCCGATTTTTAAAAGCCAAAAACATAAATACAAGGGTGTATCAGAAAAATGTATACATGCACCGTTTAACGGGTCATAACATTCTGATTTTTCTTTTTTTTTCCAACTGTAATTAATGGGAAATAATGAGTAGACAGAGATTAACTTTTGAAAAAAGAAAATGTATTTTAAAATACTATTGTAAGTATGAAAATGTAGCAGAAGTACAAAAGCAATATCGCAGGGAGTTTCAGGCACATCCACCTATGCGACTTACAGTTCATGGGGTAAAAGATATTTGAAGGGATTGGATGTTCATAAATAACGTTCCGGAACAAAATTTCAACAAGAATTCGCCACAACACCAAATGAAATGTTCGTTGAAGTCTAGGAATAAATAGCCCACCGTTATAAGCAATGTATTGATTAGAAGGTAATCATTTTGAACATCTGCCGTAGGAAGAAAAGTTATACATTTTATGTAGATTCTTTTGCAATTTAAATATTAATTATATGTGATTAAAAACTGGAGTTATAATCATTCAAATTGTGTATACATTTTTCTGACGCACCCTGCAGTACCAGAAAAATAATTTATTAAATTGTTAAATAATATGTCTTTCTCTATCTGATACTTATTTAATTTAAATTATTAATTATACTTTCTGGTTCAAAATGTGTTTATTTCATTTTAAGAATTCAAAAGGTTGGTAGATATAAAAGACGGATATGGCAAATGTTTTAAACGAAACGTTTCCTGATACCGACGAAAATACTACCACATATGTATACCTACTATATGTATAAAACAAAGGATTTTATTTTCTTGTCCTTTGCGATTATGTCTTGGCTTGTTTTACTGTTTTAAAATTTAGAATTTTTTAAATAATTAAGTTTTTTTTTTTTATAAACTCATGTACCAGAAAAACTGAATAGAAAAAATTATAAGTAAACCAACTTTGCGTTTATACCTATAACAGAGTAGGCTGTGCGGTTTAACCTCACGAAAAGCTGTCCATTAAGACAGTTGGTTCTTGTTAAAAAAAAAAAAAAAAAAAAGGTTGAATTCTAATTTTGAGGAATACTGCACGATTTTGCTGCGGATGTGAAATAAAGTAGTAAATAAATTTGTTTGTATATTTTTCATATCTGATATAATATAACCAGGGTTCATTCCCCTTAATAGATTTGAATACCCGATTTTGCATAAGGTAATTGCCGCCGTATTTAAACACAGGATTTCTCCATTAAATAAGTAAAATATTACATTATGAAAAATCTGATATTAAAATTCAATTATGGCGAACTAATCCTGATAACTTGTTCCAACGCTGTTAATATAAAAATTAAACACTTACGAAACATCAGTGTATCTACACTTCATTTTAAATCATTAATAACAGTACTCAGTCAAAATAAGGCATTGACTTTAAATTTTTATTAACAATGGTCCAATGTAGTAGATTTTAGATACATAAAGTTAAATATTGAAACTTATGACCTTAATTAATTAAAAAAAACTAAACCGATGAAGCTAGTTTCCTTATGTGTGTATGTCCAATGCAGCTGGTGCTGTATAGTGAAATCCGCAACGAAAAATTGTCGAAAACCTAAAATACTTTCAAGTAAATCACATTTCATAAATATATTTTTTTAATCCTCTTGATTTGTTTTTGTTGAGTAATGCTACTTATTATTGTGTATTCTCCGCTTAAAAAAAAAAAAATACCGAAGTTTTACCAACAATTTTTTTTCTTCAAAATTTGCAGTATGAATTTGGCATCACTTAGTATAAACGAATGCCAAACTGGCAGTTCTGTTTTTTAAAAACATTTATCAATATTCATACTACGTGAACTATTATTATTTATTGGTGACCAGAGGCTAATTTTTAAAAGTATTAAAAAATGCATTTTTTTCCCATTCGATAGATTGACATGGTAACGGCGATATCATTCGATACTAGTAAAATCGTGCTAAGTTCAAACCCTAATAGTAAAATCAAGGTGCGTACACGACGTAGCATTTTCAAGGGGTGTGGCACCAATATGTTACATTAAATATTTTACCAATTATTTTTTTCTTCATATTAGAATAAAGTTTTATTTTAATCGAAGAGGCTGTAATATTTTTCTGTGATTAAAGATGGAGAAAAGTTTTATATGAAAATTGTGTCAGAACTGTGGAAACTCTGTAACATCATACCAAAATCCACTTTAAATAAAGTTCTACCACGTTTAAATCATTTGCATAAGACTTTTGTAAAGGACAGAAGAAACTAACAAAAGATCTATATCTGTTTTGCATAGTCTAATAACAGAACATCCTGCCTGTGTAATGTCCGTATTACATTTAAATCTCAGTGTAGTATTCCAGACATCAGGCATGAGTATTAATTTTGGAGAGCAATACTAGTATAAATGCATCTTTTCATATTACCTTTATCCATAAAAAACACATTATTTCCTCTTAAAATTCTTTTATTGCGTCAGTAAAATACATACATTATCAGTAATCATTAAGAGGAAGTAATCTGATTTTGAGGATAAAAGTACTAATAATATGAAAAGACGCATCTATTCTAGTGTTGCTCTCCAAAAGGAAAAAAAATGCCTGATGTCTGGTATACTAAAATAAGATTTAGATCTATATATGATTTTCCCTCTGTTTTATTGTGAAGCAATGGAGATGAGTTCGAGCTCTTTTTTTTCGAAAGCCGAGACCGATGATTTGAATCCGATCTCCAACTTGTGTCATCAGAACTTTATTTCATCCAAGCCCGATACCGATATTGCAGTGCCTAGAATACAGAATGTGGAAAACGGTTTTACCGTTTTTTAATTCAAAATTATCGAATTGAAACCGGAAACTCCGAAATAGGAATTTTCACTTAAAGAAGTCACGAAATATCTGCCAATAAATAACCAAAGGAACATTATAGGGAACTTCTGGTATGAAAGCGAAATTTCGGAATTTAAAAAAAGCCTAACTGGTAATGCTTTAAAAAGTGCTAAAATATTTCAGCCGATAAACGTGTAACGACGCGGTACAATAATAGGGCGATTGCAGCGACATCTGCTTTAAAAATAGATTTACCTCTAGCAAAAGTAACCGTTTCACTATTGACAAAATTAAAATAATTTCTGTTAGTAACATCTTCTTGTAAGTGCATATTTCAGATGTAACTGATTTTGAAGTTAGTTTTTTATCATATCAGGGAATTAATCTTTTCTACTCTTCTATCAGAGATTCATCCTTTGGTATGCTAAATAGGGATAGTTTCTAGTTTGCTGATTTGTATCGAGTAGTGCAACCAGACACAAAATAATGCGTATCACGTGTTTGGGCCATGATTAATATCATTCATATTTTCAAAGCTTATGAAAATCACTATCCAAGTCAAAGGAAATAGGGTATAATTTAATTATTTAAAATATTTACTTCCAAGTCAAACGTTTTCTCAGTTCGATTCTTATACAATGTTTGCGTTGAAAAGAGCTAGCAGACAGTGGCGTAGTCAGAGAGTGTGGGGGGGGGGGGTCCAAATGCTCTGGAAACCAGTAATAGTATAAAATTTTCTTTGCCTTCAATATCGCAGAAAATTCTCCGATTAGATAAGGAAAAAATATTTTTATAAAATTAGTGGTTTCCAAACCATCTGGACCTCCACCCTGCTTACGCCACTGCTTAAAAATGTCGCTGCGATCGACCCGCTATCTTTTCAGCATCGTTCTACATTTATCGGATTCAATTTTTTAGTACTATTTTGTATCTGTTTTCCTCACTATGTATTCTAGGCGCTGTACTTTAGCTTATTTTTGTTGGAGCTTTTTAAGATAGCGAACTAAATTTGAAATTTACGAAAAATATTCAATTTATTGGCCATTTTAAAATTGTATGAAGATTAATTTTCTCATTTCAAAATTTCTTTTTACATAGACATAAGTAGTAATCCTAAATACTCCCTCATAAAAACGTTTCGTGATTTTTATGTCCCAGAAAAAAAATGTTTAAAATAGCAGATTGTTATTTATACCCAGCCATTGTCAGAACTCTGAAAAAAGGCACAATTCTTTGTCTTTTTAAATATCATTGTATACCTATGGCTGAAAGACATGAGTTCTGTTTTCCGGTAATTCTGAGACTTCAAACTGAAAGCTAGGCCAATCAAAGGATCTGAGCTGATTTATGTTGGTAACACTGACAGTGCAAAAGATAGAATATTTCTTAATATGTCCCATCAAGAACAAATCAAGTACCTTTCACACTAAGTTTTAAAGGTGTGTTAAACGACTATAGTCGTGTTTCTTAAATAGCAAGTGTTTTTCATTATTTTGTTTCAATTTGGGAAAAAAGAAATTTTTAATTTGGCCTCGAACTCATGTTGGGTTCCGGGCTCTGACTCGGTCTGATCCCGTCTCATCTCTAGAAGGCAACACATCAACTTTTTAAAGATAATTTTTGTGATGAGGAGTACTGGAGAGATGCCAGACTCAAACTCAGCTACGATTCGCATGCACCTTCGAACTTTTTTTTTATATTGGCAGCAATAAAACTTGGTTTTAAATTCACCAACCTTACGTATATATTATTTCCTTTATTCCAATTTCATTCATAAGTTATTTTAAAGTTATTGGTGAACTAACAGAATTATTTCTTAATTTTCCTTTCTTTTCTTCACCATTCGCCTTTTCGTTGCACGTGCAGGGATCGCAAATTGTCCGCTTTTTGAATACCGGTATATTCTTAGAAAACATTTATTTTTAGATTTTTCTTGGAAATTTTGCACAAACAACTTTCGGAAGCAAATTTTTACCTACGGGTTGTAGAAACCTACCATGAATTTTTTTGTTAAAAAATATTGGTATTCAGTTGGCGGGCCATTTGGGAGCCTTCACGTGCATCCTGTCTAGGAAATAAAAAAACTGTTCAAGGAAATATTAAAATTTTCTGTTTGTTGTTTGTTTGATCTGACTAAAAATACCTGAATGCTGCCGTTGTGAGTTAGTCGTTGTATATATCAATTATGAAAATCAAGTAGTGATAAGTGTTTGCACAGAATGGTGAACTTATGTATCTGAATTGGCATTTAAATTTTTTAAAAAATGTTGGCATATACGTCGGAGATGAAAATATTGATATAGTTAAAACTGGCAAACATCTGACAAGTTAACGTGTATTACTTACACGGTGCATTAAAATCGCAGCAACATTAAAGAAGCTTCACATTTTTTTTTAAAGAAAATGAGTTGTGTTTTCTTCTTTTCTATCTTTTTATTTTCATGATAACACAGAAATTTTACATTTTAAATGTTAGACTATTATATTTTGTACGGTTAACAAATTATACCGAAATATTTATTTTTATTTGTCAATTGAAAGTTCTACAAGGTTCATACTCTATTTAACGTGAAATGAATAAAGATATTTACATATGCAAATTAAAACTAATAACGTTTTGAAATCCGAACACGAAAAGTTTTGTGTCATCAAAGTTCGAACCCGCCATGCACGATACCAAAAAGTACGCTGTAGAAAATTGTTAATAACATCTTAAAATTGAATCGGTGATTGTTCAAATGAACTTTGTCCTAGTTTTGAAATTTATCTCCCAAGCCGTGAATATAGTGTTTTTCAACACTCAACTTTTCTATTCCTCCCGGACTGAGTTTCTTTCTGCACGAAACGGTCAATAAAGATGAACAAATATTGAAACCTTCTCCAAATATGAGAAATGTCAAAATATTTATTGAGTTCCTTGAACAATCACCGATACAATTAATTTTCTCATTTAAAAATCTCTTCTTACATAGAAATAAATATTAATCCTAAATACGCCTACATGACAACGTTTCACTTAACTGCCAACTTTTACGCTTTTTTCTTACCACTAAAATTTAACAGTAAATTTTGTTTTATTTAATTGCATTATTTTGTCAAAGAAATAACACAATTGTTTTTACTAAATTTTAGTCGTAGCAAAAAATGCGTAAAAGTTGGCAGCTAGGTGTTTTGTGAATTTCATTTCTCTGAAAATCTGTTTAAAGTAGAAAATTTGCTATTTATACACAACCACTGTCAGAAGTCTCAATTGTGAAATACTTTTCGAAAGTATTTCATAATCTATAAATAATTAATATGGCTCCACACTTTATATTTCGTTGCTAATGTAAACGCAGGAACACAATGCATGCAAATTTCAAATGTAAAAATAATTTTATATTTTAATATTGTCTTTAAAATCAAAACACAGCAAAAGAACGGGAGTAATTAGTAATGAAGCTTTGATTTTCTTTTTAGCAATTTAAATTGTGATTGTTATTTGGAATTAGATGATTGTTATCAGGAAAACGGTATCCATGGAGATGTTGAAATACTTAAATCGGTGAATTCATGCTTATAATTATATGCGCTTTGCTGGAATCGGTCGTACATTTGTCCACCTTTCCTACTACTTTTTTAAAAATTATAATCATACTAGTAAGCTACGCCCGCTACGCTGGTCAGTTTCTCTTAACGAACCTTTAATGAAACAAAATATTGACCTTGAAATTGACCCTATGTTTTAAAACCATACGGACCTTTACTTGGAATGTCTTTCCGCATTTCTGAAAACGATTTTTTTAACGTTAGATTTTAATGAAGTTACAATACTTTAAATATAATGAAATTGATATGCCTCACCGAGGTAGACTAAAATATGCTATTTGTCGAGAATTGGATAAAAATCCGGCACTCGTGACATCATAATTCACTTTTATATTTTAACCCCTTGTTATTTTTTATTGTAACTTTTGCCTTATTTAATGATAGCATTTCTGCGATACAATTATGCAAAAATTTCTGTTTTGAAAAACCGGTGGTAAAAGATAAAAAAATTCTGTAAAGGACTCCCGTCACGAAGGGGTTAACAGAATAATAAGGTTACTATAATTTGTGACTCGTGCTATAGCCTGCTATACAGACTGCCGTTATCATTATCTTTTTATGCGTGAAGGTTTCACTATGGTACTCCATTGTGAAATTTGGTAATTTTATTAATTCAATATTTCAAAAACGGCATAATCATTAGATTTGAAATTTATATCAAGAAAAATACAATTTTTTACCTTTATAACGAAGTTTCTTTAACAATTTTCTGACAAATACTTCTCGAGCTATTAATTTTTTCAGTAACTTCAAATGTTTCATTTTCCGAGATTAATCTGTGGCAACGATTAGCGAAAATCCCAGTCGTCAGCAACGCATAGCTTTTTATATTAAAGAGGATTATACTAAAGATGTAATTAATGTTTAAAGAGATAAAACATTACACAAAAGTTTAACGTTAATAATTAATTTTATTATATGATTTTATATTTTTCTTGCTAGATTTGCCCCATCAGTGGCTGAGAGATTTTCCCCCAAAAGCTGGTACACCAGAGGAGTTGGGTTCAAAATCCACGTCGCGCCTGTCGGCCTTATCGTTTGGTGCTTATCGCGGTTTTCTCATAACCTTGCTTAGATCGCATGAATACGGAATGACAGTCCTTAGAAAACCAGAATAGAATATCCAGAGAAGAATTCTCTCTTCGGCCTATATCCATCGTGAATACAATCGGCCGTTATAAAATCACGAACAGCATCTTGTTAGATTCCTTTGACTGATGTATTAGAAATGTACTACAAAGAATTTTAGCTTGAAATAGTGGTAGCAAATACAGAAAATTTTAGAAACGCTGCGACTCCTCTATTCAAGTTAAGATTCTTGTTGATCACTTAACAAAAAATTTCATGATTTTAGAACAACCAGTTAAGCACACCATCTCGTTAACCTTGACCACAAACTTGAGATATAACTTGAGAAATAATATTTCTTTCCATATTTATAAGTTTCTATATTTAATAGGTGCAAGCCTTCCTTTTTTTTTTTCAAAGAAAAATAATCATTTAATCTACAGGGTGTTTTTTTTTTTTAATGACGCTGTTCAGAGCCGCCTGTAGCTCGTTCTAATAACTGGAATGACACAAAATTTTGTGAATGGACTAAGAAAACCATGGGAAAAAAAGATTCCAACAAAAAAAAAATAATTAGTTCCCATCACCGCCGATAGGGGGAAATGTGGCACTGTACATTGAAAAAAAAACATCAGAAACAGACAAAATTAATAATTTGGATAAAATGCCATGCTTTATTCATCATTTACACTTTCCCTTTCGTTGATCGCAGTTGAAACATCCATCAATTTTTCTGCCACCGGTTTACGTCCTCTGCCTGACCGAACTGCTAGCGAGCCTGTTTCTTCGAATTTCAGAATCATTGATTTTTATACATTAACGGATAAAAGTCCTTTGCGCAGTTTATGGCGTGTTCTAAGTAAACAAAGAGCAGCTGGTGCATTGCACTGGTTACAATAATAGAACTTTACAAGTAACGCGCGCTGCGGTAACTTAAGATTCATTTTCAACCTGAGCTGAAATTGTTTCTCGGTGTTTTTTGCATGCATTTATAACTTAAACTATTGGCGCTACTTTCGCTTGCGTAAGTAAAAATTTGCATTTTCATTTATTGCCCGTATTTTATGCTAATTCTCATTTGCATAAATTACCACAGCGCCACATTTCCCCCTATCGGTGGTGATTGGAACTATTTTTTTTGTTGGAATCTTTACCCTTGGTTTTCTTAGTCCATTCACAAAATTTTGTGTCAATCCAGTTATTAGAACGAGCTACCGGCGGCACTGAATAGCGTCAGTTAAAAAGAAAACACCCTGTAGATAAATTATGTGATAAAATGTATCTTCATTCTACGTGGTTGATTTATTTATGTGGTTTATTATTAAATAAATTTCCGTCTTAATTTAATTAAAAGAATCGAAATGTTCTAAGCTGTTATATTAGTATTGAAAAGAAAATATATATGCAACGTCCTTTATCTACCTAATGTATGTTTGAATCACCTAATAATAATAAAAGTTGCTTTACTAAAACATTGCGATGCTACTGTTTTTACCGTTTCAAGTCATAAGTTTTAGATCTGATAGAATTGCAATGTTTCTGTCAGTGATCTCATTTCGATATACAGATAATTAAAATGAAAACAATTGTAATATCAGCCGCTATAAAATAGTAAAAAAGCGCAATTCGATTGCAAGAAATTTTATTTATGATTTATTTTATGCATGATCATTTTTGTGTGATATTAAAATCTACTTCTTTTCACATTTAATATACTTTGTATTGCAGTATCCAAAGTTAAAAAATCTCCAACACATTAAGAAGATATTTTAAAAATATCATTTGCATCTGCAAAATTTAGCTGCACTATGATTAAAAATCTAAGAGATTAAGAGAGCTGCAAAAATCCCGCATTTTTCTGGGTAAGCAATTGGAAACAACCAATCACGAACAATTCTGGTTGCCATGTGACGTAGCTAAGCACAATGTTTTTTTTTATTCCCTTGTTTCTCGGCTGCTAGAGATATATTTCCAAACGCAGCTCCTAAACAATTTCTGTTTCTTTCTAAATTGCGTGCAGAGTTACATGTCATCTATTTTTTTGTGGATGTAATTTAATAATTTTATCCTGTGATTTATTGTATTTTTAACTTTATTACCAGCAAATGGAAATTTGAGATGAAATTAAGTTTGAAATAATACATTAAAAATAGTTTATTAAGCGATTACAGTGACAAATGTCAAATAAACAAATTATTTTTCGCGTGTAAACAATACAGAACTTTAAATTCGCCAATGAAACATTATCCTTCGATTCATTTAATAATGTTTTCAAATTTAAAAATAATCTATAATATCTTTTAAAGAATCCTGCAGATCCGTTAATATATTATTGCGATTTATATATAAAAAAAAAAACTAAACCTGCGGCAATATGATTTATTAAGGATCCCCTACATTCTCCAGCCCTGTTTTCCTGACCAATGACCCTGAGGTGTTACACAGTATATGCCCAGGTCAGGTGGTCAGCCGAACGCGGAACCCTCAGTGTTTAGTTTCGGAAAAAGCTTGGTACCCATTTTACCGTCCCCTTCGGAATGAAAAGTTGATGCGATTTATATATATTCCTGTGAAAAAAAAATACGTGTTTAAAATCTAAGTATACATTTAACTTTAACACATTTGTATCATTAAGGCTTAAATACGTACATTTCAGGAATTTCTTTTTTATTCGGAAATTTCTATTGTATACCAGAAATTCTGAATAGTTATTTTCGCTTTATTTAATGACGGACGTTACTTAAAGTCAAAATTCTTTTTTTGGAATTATTAATCTAATATTAACTCACTTGCACCATCAGCACATGTATGACCCCATTTCAGGAATTTATTTTTATTCAGAAATTCCGAATCCGTACCGGAAATTCTGAAAGGTGAATTTTCAATTTAAGTACTTACGAAATGCATCTCATTATATAAAGCAAAAATTACTGAATTTGAATTAGGAATTCCGAATAAAAAATAAATTCCTGAAATAAAAACTTCCTATGCAAATGAGTTAATGGCCTGGAGAGATAGTTGGGATTTATTGTTAAATTTGTGGTAGGTTTTTCCTGATATAAAAATTTGCCAGTGGGAAACGGCACAGTCAAATGATGTCAAAGTTCATGGCGTGCCACCAAATCTAGTAACTGTACTTAATGCAGAAAACAAGGACTAAATGAAATAGTGGTGAGTTAAAAGAAGTGGCAAAATCAAATGGATTTTACATTCTATGTATATGATAGCTGCAAATAAAACAGGATTCGTGTTTTAACTTTTAAATACAACTAGTTTAATATAATAATATTATCCTTATTTAATCGCAAAAATTCTGTCATTAAATAAGACAAATATTACTTATCAAAATTAGCGATACAAATCCTGAAAATATATGAACGAAGTTAATTCTGCAATAAATATAATATTTTTTTTACAAAATGTGATTATGTTTCTCAAATGTTTAAATGATTGAATGTCACCGAAATTTACAAAAAAATTTACTTATAAATATAAAAATTATTTTCTTCGCGTATATTATAGAAGCAAACATTTATTTGCAAATTGGTCAGCAGTTTGGCCTCCTTCTTTGTTCAAAAATTCCGAATTCATACCGGAAATTCCTAAAGAAGGATTATTTCTTTATGTAATCACGAAATGTCTATCATTAAATAAAGCAAAAATTACAATTTACTGATTACCACTACTGTTTAACACTTTCCAACCTAGTTGAAAAGTGTTTATGACTCCGGTTTGTCTGGTCGGATGGCCGTCTGCCGTCTACCGTCTGTACGTGCTCTAACTCCCTTAAATATGTTCGGATTGCTCTGCAATTTTTATATGTTATTGTCGTTATCTATAGCATGTTCCCTATTTCAACGGAAGTGTGTAGCACTTATAGTTTTTTTTTACAGGGACACTCAAAAGAATTCCGTTACATCGCGGTCTATGGGGAAAAATCATTTGCGGTTTATTTAAATGATATTTCACTATTTTAAACGTATTGAAATTTATATATATCACTAAGGTGCATTAGAAGAAGCTTAATATGGAATAGGGTGTGAACAGCACTTATAGTTACTTTACAGGGACAGTCAAAAGAATTCCGTTACATTACGTCTATGGAGAAAAATCGTCTGCGGTTTATTTAAATAATGTTTCACTATTTTAAACGCATTTAAATTTATATATATCACTAAGGTGCATGACAAGAGGCTTACTACAGAATAGTGTGTGTATAGCAGTCATCGTTCATTTACAGAGGCACACAAAATAATTCTCTACTGTCTGTTAACAATAATTCCTGGAAGTGCGTTTTAAGTTACTGAACGCGATTTTAATTTTAACTCGCTTTTTGTCTATTACGTGATGTGTATAAATTCTGTAGATCCTATACAGGGAAGCACAAAAGTTCGCGAACACATTTCCATTTATTGACAGAAACTCCAGACGGAGAATTTTAAACTGTGCTACGCGTTTCCTAACTGACTAAAATTTAGCATCCTATGTAGTATATATACAAATCTATAGATCCTATACAGGACTGAATAAAAGTATTCGGATATTTTTCCGAATATTGTATATATTGGAAATTCCTGAAATTATGTTTTTAAATATGTTATGCGTTTTCCAAATTGTTTACTTAGATATCTTTTAGGTTATTAAACGGTATGATTTGTAAAATTATTTTGGAAGCGTTGGAAAGTGTTACATAATCTATGCTTGACGCATGATTTTTCGTTCTTGTTTTTATATGAATTTGGAATTGTTGAATAAAGCAATTAGGAAGCCAAACTGACAACACTGCTCTCACAAGGAAGGTCTCCTTAAAGCGCATACTCAGAAAATTTTGAAAATAATGCTAATGAAACTATTCATGTACGTTATAAAGGATCAGTCACATTTAACTGAGGAATCCCAGTAGAAAATCCGTAAAAAAAATAATAAGTTCCAGCATTTGGCGCAAAAATATCGATTTTGCGGTCAGCACTTTTCCAAGCCAAAAGCAAGTTATTTTAACGCATTTGAACGTTGCTTTTTAAATGAGTGTTTAATTGTTAAAGGAGTGCTCAGTTTAATGAATTCAAACTTGAACGACGAAATAGTTTATTATTATTTTTATAAGTTTATATAATATATATATATAAGTTACCGTAATTTCGGCGTATAATCCGCAGCTCAAACAATCGTTTTTCGACCCAGAAATTTTATTCAATAATTGTAGTTAAATATTTACAGCGATCTTCTAAGTTACATTTTATAAAATAATATTTCTGGGTCGAAAAACGACTCTTTGAGCTGCGGATTATACGCCGGAAATTACGGTACATTTTTTGAAGTTATTAAATTTTACACGGGTTCGCCGTCTGGATAAAATTTAAATGTATATTTAAAGTAATTCCATGATTAAGAACGCAGCCATTTTACATTTTGTTATTGAATAACTCGTTGTTTCCATTGCAACAATACTCTTATCTCTTGCAGTAGCAGTAACAATATCGAAGCTGAATTGAAAGTGCTCAGCGATAATAAACTTGAAACAATTTTAAAGCATTTAAATTTTGATCTAAAATCGACGGTTATAACTTTCATAATATATACATGTAAATGTATAGGAGAATACTGTAGTTATAAAAGTGTATTTCTGTAAGTTAAACTTACTTAAACTGTCTCAGTATGAAGAGTAGAAACATATTTTTTACTTAAAAAATATTTATCATAAAAGAGTTTTTTTTTATTTCATCGTGTCGCCAACAGACGATAAATCGCCAAAAAATGACATTTTCATCATTTTTTTACGGACGCTATATCGAAGTTCCGCAGAAATTTACTTTATAGACATATATCTTCATGAGACGTATATTTTGTAATTTTTTCATTTTTTTTTCTGAGTATACAATTATGGATACCTTCCTTGTCAGTGCCACTTGGCAATTTGGAATTAAAATTCAGTAGAACAAATATTATACTAATATGAGGAAAAAAATTACATCGTGAAATTTGATGAAAATTACTACAGTGACAAATTAGAACCCTTACCAGCTATGGCTCATAGACTAACATACAACATAGGACAGTTACAGCAAAATCTGCAATGGCAGCAATGAGACAAGGCAATGAGGCAAGTCACTAATGAGGCAAGGGGAAAAGACTAACAAATTTACGGAATTTACCAATGATTAAGAAATCTGTTTATGCTCTATGTTTTTAATATCTATTTTTTTTCTTTGAGGAAGACGATTCTATTCAAATTGACCATTGATGCGTTGTTTACGTTTCATTTTAAACGACTGCATTTTTATTCTTTCTTTTACTATTCTTGAAACAACAGTTTTTTTTTTCTAAACTTTTTTAGTATATCTAAACATGTTAAAGTACAACAAGCAGTATCTTGTCTGCATACAAATCGGAGTTCAATCTTTCGTTTTTTCTACTAAGGTGAAAGTGTAAACATGTGACATTTTAAAAAAGAAAGATCATAACAAGATAGACGTTCAAAAGCAGGAACAATTTGTGTATGGGAAGTTTCTTCCCCATTGTAACTACAGGCGCTGCGATCGTCATCGCGTTACCATTACGCTCTATGATAGTGTCCTATTTTACATGTTGATTTATATTGTGGCTAGAATTGTCGGATAGATACTGTGAGCGGTCTCTGACACCGATTGATCCAAGGATGAATAAAAGGCTCGATTAACTCATAGGATTCTGTTTCTGTACTAAATATTATGTACAGGATTATTGTAACTAAAATTCACCTTATAGGAAGTCACTATCGATAGTACTAGGGATCTAAATGAAACAAAATTATACTTGTCTATAGTTAAACTGAAAATTATATTTGTCTATTGTTAAACTGAAAATTATACTTGTCTATAGTTAAACTGAAAATTACAAGTTTAAAAAAAAGTAGCAGCCTGTGAGACCGCTAACAGCAGTTATCGGGTGTCCCAAAAATGACTGATGGGTTTTAAAATTCAATAACTTGCAAACGGTGACAGATATTAAAAAAATTCTAGCAGTAGGGTTATGTATGATGTAAGGAGTTTTATTACTGTTATTCTTGATTTTAGTTCGAATTTAAAACAATAGATGGCGCTGACAGCGTTTGACGCTCAGTCAAGGCCGAAACTGACTCCCCTCAGCAGTGATGCACCACCCCCTGAATACTAGGCATACGTGCGGACAAAAATGACGGCCGTCGCAGGCGGATTTTTTTTTCAAAGTTTGTACGGTCCCTCGAACTTCAACACCAATAATATCTAAAAATTTTCTTTGACTTACTTGATCTCAGTAAAACTAGGCGAAGAAAACTTTTACAAATTATTGGTGTTGAAGTTCGAGGGACCGTACAAACGCAAAAAAAATGCAGCCCTGGTATTCAGGGGGCGGTGCATCAATGTTGAGTGGCGTCACTTTTAGCCTCGACGAAGCGCCAATCGCTGTCAGTGCCATCTAGTGTTTGAAATTTGAACTAAAATCAAGAATCACAGTACGAAAACTCCTGACATCATGCATAACCCTCCTGCAAGAATTTGTTTAATATATGTCACCGTTTGCGAGCTATTGAATTTTAAAATCCATCAGTCGTTTTTGGGACAGCAGGTAAGAGTTAATTTACTTTTCAGAATCATGCAATAAATTACTCATAAAACGTTAGAAAATTTACTTACCAAGCAATCCCGTAGGAAAATCGGCTGGCGGAGGCGTTGTATCAAACGAAGGACCGATAACTGATTGAGTGACAATCCAAATGTAGTTTTTTCCTGTTAAGCCAAGTGCGTTGGCAGCCCTCATGATGTACGCTGCTTCCTGTTTGTTGCTGTATAAAAGAAAGACTCTGGCTTCACTGCTGGCGAGTTCATCCATTTCTTGTAAAGCTTCATCTGCGTGACGCGTTTTTAATGTATAAATATCCATTATTATAAATCTGAGAAAAAAAGAGAATTGGCTACAGTAAGAATTATGCTTGCTAGACAATAAACCATTTAATATACCATACTTTATCCAGTAGTTTAACCAATGTTTATAGACTTCTTATAAATTATGATTTTATAAAATGTAATAATATAAATATTACTGATGAGCATGATGAGCATTTTGATATTGGATCAATCAGTCAGGCATGCGCAGAAGGTTGGCATAACTGCCAATCTTTGTTTTCTTTTTATCAATTATAACCGGAATTTTCGTTAAAAAAAGCAGGCTTTTAATTCTTTTTTTTTTTTACTAAAATTGCGGTTGTTAACGATTAACCAAAATACGAAGTTTAGCATCTATGTGTTTGCGCCACAGAGTAAGGATATTTAAACAGAGAATCAACTCTCATAGCCTTCAATGGTAACTTCTTTAACATGGGATTACACGTAGACAGTGGCGATATCTGCGGATGACGAAGAAACTACGCCCATAACAGAAGCGAGGTTTCTAATAACGGTTATATATCGCTTTCTTGGCGACAAATGAGGGAAGGGGATAAAAACGGCGACTGCTTGTTGCTGCTTGTTATTTAAATCTTATTTTTGGTATTATTTAACATCGTACAATCCGCAATTATTATTTTTACTTACCCATCATACGTAGTATAGGGTAAGTCTTGTAATCGTTTTGAAAATCGAAAAATTTTTTTGACGGATTTACACGTTTCAGACACTGGAGATTCCGAAAAACATATTTTTAGAAAAAAAATTTTGCCGTCCGTCTGTGTGTCTGTGTGTGTGTCTGTGTGTGTGTCTGTGTGTCTGTAAACGCTCTATCTCCCGAAAAAATTGAGATAGAGACTTGCAATTTGGTATGTACTTAGTATGTAATAATGGGAAGAAGCCTATTTCATTTCAATAACCTCGATTAACCGGAACAATTTTTTTCGGACTCTCGAAATATTCGTTCAGATGAAAGGTATATAAAAATTTTCGAAATTGTTTATTTTAAGAAATGAATATAAAAGACAATAAAAAAACATAAATTTTGAATAAAGCATGAAGTCGATCGGATAATGAGTTGCCGAGATATTTGGAATCCTATTTACCACACTCTTCGATTTTTCATGACCCTGTATTTCTTCCAAATTTCACTTTAAAGATATATTTTAATTGGAAATTTGACGCTTAATCAGATGCAATAAACCGCTAGTTAATAGGATTATTATTTTTGGAGTTATAAGGAAAAACCTCTTTCAAGCAATTCAGTAATCGAGCCGTTAAAGTTTGTGACGTCATCAAGCCACGATTTTTTTTGAATTGCAATGCATTTTGTAAGTAGTTGACACATTTTTATTTTAATATTTTACATTATGCATGTCAATGATGGGTAAGTATTACGGTGGCCCCCAACGACTAGTTTCAATTGCATGCATATTTATAAGCATATAAAATTCTTCGAATGTTCAAGAAATTAGAATCATTAAATTAACCTTCGTACCCTGTTGAAATTTTACGCAACGTTAATAAAAACATTTCACACCACTATTTGTTTTTGAAAATGATTTAACATATTTATTTAACATAGTTTTGTGTAGCATTTATTTAACTTACTTTTTTATTATTTACACTACTAGTTTTACTACTACTTTAAGTTACATTTATTTAACTTACTAAAAAATCTGGTTCCAATCGAATTAAATAAATTATAGAAGTGGGTCTATTCGACCCATTCAGGGTAGGAAGGTTAAAAACGGTGTTATACAATGATAGTGTAAAATTCTGATAAATTGCTTATTCTTTTAATTTTAAAAATAAACAGGTATTCATCAGCAACGAATAAATTAAAGTGGAAAGTAAAAATAAACGCTTTTAAAATTTGTAAAAAATATAAAAATAAGATGTTTATATTTCCCGAACAGATGCAAAAACATTTTCAAATATTTTAAGCAATTAATTTCTAAATTCTATTAAATTTATCGGCAAAATTTTAAAAGTATTGGAAATCCATATCGAAAATTTAGCATTCATAATTTTACGTCTAAATCCATTATGTAAACATTCTATTTTCATTTCAGATAAAAATGAAATTTGAAAAATCGTCTGCATCCCATAGGAAAGCATTATGGCCTTAAAAAATGTTCTATATTTTCCGAATGAATGAACCAAATTTAACCAAAGGCTATTCAGCTAATTCCGAATACCTGGCCAACATACCAACTAAAAATCAACCTAATCGGACCATTTGTACGGAAAACAGACAGATGGAAACCAAAAACTTTTCGCGTTTCCACAGTGAGCCTTAACATGTCGTTTCGGCAAAAATCTGCCAACACTGAATATATATAAAATATTTCAAACATTACGGAACTTGAAAAACAAGAACAAACATAACACATGAAAATAAATCATAACTTACATTTTGAAGAATTATAATGACCTATTTGATCTTCAAAGAGTAATTTTAATAATAAATATTAATCAAGATTCAAAAATCAAATAGCGAACGCCGAAAATTTGCACTTGTGCAAATGACAACAGCAAAAGCTGTCAAGCTGAATAGGGTTACAATTAACACGTTCGCCAAGCTAAAAATGCCGGAATTTTCATTTTATTTGGAAAGTTCAAATTCATACCAGAAAAAACTAATAGCAATATTTACTTTGTTTTATTACAGACATTTTATGATTACATAAAATAAAAATTCTTCTTTCGAAATTTCGGTGCGAATAACTAATTTTAGATTAAAGAAACGTAGATAGCACTACGAGTATACTCGTAGTTGGCAGCGAACGTGGTAAACGGAAATCACGAAAAAAATCGCCAAAGCGATGATTTAGTTTATAAGTCATCCGCCGCAGTCGCTCTTTTCAGGCGAAGTTTGATCTCTGTCTTACTCTGTGTGTTTGCGCATGCCGGAATGATTCCTTCGAATATCAAAATAGCTAATTATGTCCATCCCTAATAAATATCGCTGCATAAATTTAGTTGTTTTTGAATTCGTACCAATATTCATATCCAGATTAACGTACTATAAAAGTTAAATGTGCGATTAATATATCGGTCTAAAATTCAGTTCGTGTTACTTGTGGTGATAGAGAGAGACCATCACTATAAAATAATATTAAATAATTTCAATTAAAAATTTGTGCGTTATTATATTAATATATTTGTATATGTTGTATAAAAGGATTGTGGATGATCATGAATATACTACTGTATCTATATTATAGTTATGGATACCATGTCATGGGATACATAAACAAACGTCTTTTACTAAGGACGTATTCTGAATCATTTGTTCCACATATGTAATTTTTCTTGTATGAAATATTTGTACTCTTTTATCAGATAAAATATCTATTATTATCATATATAGCATGTAACCTCTTACTATAGTCGATTAAAAATACACTACTGCATGTTTCCATAAAATGTGTCTCTAATCACTTAATAAAATATATTCTGCCATAGAAATTTAGTTTTAGTTTTTACTTTTTTGTACAGTAACCATTTAATGTTTATTGACAATTATTATTTTTCATAAACAATATAAAAGACATCTAAAAAATGTATCTTACTACGTACATTTTAAAATGGTCTACATATATCAGGGTTCGTACGGGTACCGTTACTTTTCCAGGTGACATATACCAGTATATTTTCTAAAAAAATACGTCAAGCTCAAACGTGCGAAATTTCAACTTATTTAAGAAGAGATTACCTATAAGAAAATACTGGTACCGAATAATTTCCTGGTCTTAAAATTCCAGGACCCGTACGAACCCTGTATATTGTAGCATTCAGATCAGTTTTGATAATGTGTTAATCAGTGATTATGCTACTCAAACTGGTTAGGACGTTTCGTACTAAAAATTTCGATTAGTAATCTTTGTTTTATTTAACTGCAAAACAATATTAGAAACAGATATTTCCATTTTGATCGAGTGGTGGGAAAATAGCATGCACAGTTTGAATAGCAGGATTCGCACATGAAACTTTTGTATGCTTACCCACGAGCACCTCTAAGAGGTCCCGAATCAATTCGGCTTTGGCGCAGGATGATCCGGAGTTCAGACGATCACGCGGTAGGGGTACAAACCAATTTCCGAGAGTTGCCGAAGTGGGGTCGTAGACTGGTGCAAGTGTCGATGGAGCTTAACGTCTCGTGACTACGTCACCTAGAGTAAGTGTGGTCGGGGAATCCGTCTCCATGGCAACATCTTGTGGAGCCTATTCACTCCTACAGGAGGTGGTGGCTGTAGGGCACAGTTTTCACCGTCTCGAAAGCGAGTGGTTGTCTATGGAGCGAATGCGATAGAGGAGCACAGACGATAACAAATCCGGCCAGACCACATTTTTGTTGTTTTCTCTATTTCGTAGCCCTCACGCCTCAAGCCTAGTCACGTTGGGGTATGCATAATTCGGGGGCTTTCTATCCTATAAGGAAAGGGCATGTTTACAAGCAAACAGTTCCATCAACCAATCTACCACTGCATTTGTGTCGCAGCTATCATTGCAGGAATCGTTATGGTGACGTAGGCCAATCATATCACAGACCAGTTTAACGTAGACAAATCAAATCGCTCCATGTCATGTGTATTGTAGGAGTCGTAAAGAACGAACAGGTTTTTCTCCCAAACCAACAATAATTTAACCAACAGTGACGTCAGTTGCCCTTTCCTTATTTTTATGCTATCTTATACCTACAAGATAGCATATTTACTATTATTTTATGATTTGTGCTGTTTTAGTTCCGCCGGTAAGGAGCTAGTGGTCGCCTCCGTAGACTCTCCATGATCCGGGTTGGCTGTAGAGCAATTCTTGGGTATTGGCTTCCCGCTAGTCCCTGAGGTGCGGTTGCTCTTGTGGGCTTCCACATGGTACTCGAAGGAGATGATGCGTCGGGTCATTTGTCTGTGGCCGGATCTGCTCCGGCCCATCTCAGTGTGTTGATCGGTGTTTTGTTGCAACGCTCGGATGTCGTTTAGTTATGAAACCTATCACATCCAGTATTGGATAAGTGTAGTACACAACTGGTCTTACATTTGTTATAAAATTTCAATAAACATGGAAATGTAAAATATATTTTCAAGAATTAATGTTGAAGCCTCAATTGTATTACAATGCGAATTATACATACTATTTAACCCTTTCAGGCACAGACAAAACCTGTTTGTAAAATGAAAAATTACTGACTGACACCGGAATTTACAAACGACTTTTTTTATAAAGTAAGAACTCCCTTATATTAGGCTTTCATTTTAGAAACAAAATTTTATTAAATATTCTTGGTGTCGAATGCATGTTTGGAATTAAAATTAGGTGTGCCCAGAGTGGGACCACTGTGCCGGAAAGGGCATTTTTGCCCGTAGGTAAAGTTCTGAATTTAAATATATTATCTAAAATTCCTCAAAAGCTACATAGTAAAAATAAAATAAAGATACAGAAAGTTTAAACATTCATACTTAAAATCCACTGTGGCAAGAACTTGGTCTCTCACAGCTCGTATAAAATCATCGTGACCGCCAATATGACTTGTGACTATTGCAAATTTATGCCATGAATATCTTTTCAATATGCTCAACATTGCTGATGACTGGTGTTCAACAGATGGAGCTAGTTGCAGAAGGGGTGACTGAGGCAATCTCTGAAATAAAAAAAAAGAACTCGGAAAAAAATTGCTGTACCTTTAAGTATTTCAAACATTTTAGGTGCGTTCCTATCAATAAGAAAGAAAGAATTCTTAAGATCATTTTCATGAATTTATGAAATATATATTGAAGATACTATTGATATGAATACATAGAAGATGCTTAAATTTTTTCGGATTCCAGGGCATGATTACCGCCGGGTCAAATATTTACCAGTAAATTTGAATATAAAATTTTGCTTTATTTAACCCCTTGAAGGGCACCGGTATATTATATATACCACTTAATTTTAATCCCAAAATGCCACAATGACACCAGAATTTTATAATCAAATTTTGAATTTATAAGGTACATGAGGAAAAGCTTTTACCTTTTTTAAAATAAATTCGTTCGAGAATCCTGGTGTCAGTCAATCATTTCAATATTTCAGCTACAAGAGTACTTTGCCCCTGAAGGGGTTAAAAGCCTTATTCGTGCAGAATTTCTGCCATAAATAAAACTAAAATTTATAACCGTTTTTACTGGTGGAAATTTAACCTGGTGGTAATCAGCCCCTGTCGGAGATTGTGTCAAACGAAGCATGTCTTGATGCAGATTTTTTTAATGAATTGTTTCTTGTTGTTCTTATTAAATCTTATTTATTTTAATCCCATGAAGAGCGGTGGGATATTTCTTGGACCGTTTAATTTTAATCAAGATTTATACTAGAAATTTTTAACAAAACTTTTTTTTTCCATAATTTTTTATTTTCGAGATGGACAGGGGATGGGGGAAATGGAGGAGACTGTAGAATTACATTTCCTTATTATCAAATATTTTTTTAAAGATGTAAATTATACATTACAGAAACTTAATTATTTGCCACCGATTTAAAACATGCATGACGTGGATCCAACTCCGTAAGAATACCGAAATGTTGGCATTTATGATTAAATACACAACAGCCAACTTTTACGACTTTTTCTATTACTAATACAAGGTTCCTAAAGGTCAAGATATTTCCTTGACTTTTATATTATTATTCACGTCGAGAAAAACTCACCTTATGGAATTACGCGATTACATAAGTCGAAATTTGATATAAGAAAATATTGGTATGTTCCTTGAAACAGTAGGAACCCTGAAATTAAAATTTGATAGAATTTCTTATATTATTAATTTGCCGATTTTGAAGATTAAAAAACGCAAAATTTGCTAATAAATTTTAGTAATAAGGAAAAAACGTAAACGTTAGCAGTTATGTTAATATCAGGGTTCGTACACTTTTAGTTTAGTCACAATTTTTTAATAGAATTTTTCTATTTATTATTTAAACAGTACAAATTGTAGACGCCCCGTTTAATTGCAGTATTTGTAATACTTTTCTGCATTTAAATAAGACAAAAATTATCTTAAAAACTCTTGGTAAATGCGTACGAACCCTGGTTAATATAGTTGAAAAAATGTTATAATTTAAGAAGTGGTGTTTAGAGGGAGTAAAGAATCACTACGCCAAGCGCAACAAAACTGTATGTAAAAATTTAAGGAAGAACAATTTTAATACATTAAAAATAGGTAAGAGTATAAGTCATGAGGGTAAAAGTTGCACTGAAGAAATTTCCACATGATTGCATAAGATTTTTTGCATGTTCTATTTCATGTGGTTTGAAGTCAAGGCTTGCATTTGATCCTGTTGGAGGAAAACAAACTATTTTGTTCTTGTTAAATCTGCTTCAGATAAACTAAATTGTGCTCATATCAAATTGTGTTGCGTTTATGTCACCAGGAAACCACGCCGTTAGTATAATAATGAAAAAATTTAAATAAGCAGCAATCGCAAGAACGTAGTGGAACGTAGTGAAACGTGTTTTTTGGCGAAAAAATAATTTGAACTCGTCTCCCTGTTATCGAGATGTAAAGTCTTAAAATCTGCCAATTGATTGATTTAATAGGCTGGGAGGAGGAGTCATTACGTTATCAACGTAACAACATCATCAAACTCCAGTCACTTGTCCATTTCTAGTTTAGTGTGCTGCAATACTTTGCCATGATTTGGTATGCTTGGTACAAGTCTGGGTTAGTGCAAACTGGGCCACTTCCATTTGAAACACCATGGCAATTTTGTTTTTCACAGGAGGTGAACCATTGTAACCATTAAAGTAGAATTAAGTTCATGAAATGTTCTTGGTGCCACTATTTTCTATGCTTCAATCATTTTTAATTCAGTACGATATTTGTCAAAAAAAAAATTGCGGGCTTCTATCATTTTTATATTACAATATCTGAATATGTTTTGTATTTTATCTTAATCTGATTATTAAAATTTCTGAATCAGAACCACGCCTTTCCTCAGCAAATTAAACAAATAAATTAGCAAACTTTAAGACTTAATATCTCGATGACGAGATTCGAGGGCAAATGATTTGTGTGTTAAAAAACAATTTTCACTGTGCTCTTTCGATTGCTGCTTACTTTTTTTTTCATTATTATACTATGGCGTGGTTTCCTTCTCAGTGGAAATTTTACAAACTAGATCTCAAGACCTGTACATTAATTATTATTAGTTGTTTTTTTCAGCACAATAAAAAATCGATGGAAACCTATATCATATCTTTTAAAAAAGGATGAAAATTTCATTGTTTACTGATTAATACCAGTTTGACCTTGCGATGTAACACGTTTTCGAATATTGCTGTTTCAGTTTTGCATTTTCAATAATAATAATAGGTTGTTATTAGTGCAAAAATGCACAAAAAAACTCTATTCAAGAGGATTTTTTTTTTTAACTACAGTTAAAAAGAAAATGTTCTGTTCACTATAAAAACACACGGAAATGAAAATGTGAAATATAAAATGAAACGTGAAATAATTCTGAAACTTATCTAGAAAAACTGTTTTTACGCTATTGTGTATTCATGCGATATAGTCTATCCTTTTTTTTTTTTTTTACATTGTTAGCTTTTAAATAAACGACTAACATTCGTTTCACACGCGAAAGTATTTGATTACGTAAGTGCATTTGATCATTACAAAAGAAAATAGTTGCCTTAAAAATAAGAGATGATAAAAAAATTAATAATGACATAACAAAGAATCAAACATTTTTTATATGCACAAATTTTATTTTGTAAGTACAATTTTGGGGTACAATTCAGACAAATACAGATCATATATTTTCATCAATAATTCTTTGAAGATATAAAATATTAACTCACCACTGGTAGTTATGATAGTTAAATGAATTTAATTTAAACTATGTTTATATAACAACAACAACAAATATAAGATAAAACAATTCATATCCGTGTTGCCGATTTACTGCGATTCTACTACATTGCTTTATCTAATCACGAAATGTCTGGCGTCAAATAAATCGATGATTATAATTCCTTAATAGTTGTACATACTTTGAATAAAAAAAACGCGATAAATTAGCAACACAGATTGTCAATTGTAAATAGAAAATGTGAAAATTCAAATAAAACTGTTTTGTGAAAAGTATTTATTTTTCAAAATAGAATTACAGCCAGATAAACACAAAATACAGGTAGATATGCTGACAAATTATACAATAATGTAATACATACTTAATTTAAAATAGTCAAATGGAATAGATGAATAAAACGTTCTATGTTATTTTTTTTAATTTATGCACATCTCTGTTACACTGGTTTAGATTCTAAAATCAAATTTTATTTTTAAAAATTCCCAAGGATGATTTAATAAAGCAGAAATATCTGGAGTTGATATGATTGCATTTTTTTTTCCATTTTCTTTTTTTTTTTTTTCATTATAATTTTTGACGAATCAAATACGTTTTTTTTTTTTAATATTTATTTTCAGAAATAAAATGTACTTCGGCCATATTTATGGTCATTTCTTGATACAAAATTATGAAAATAGATACTTATTTTTGATAGAAGAAATAGATTTATTTTTGAAAATTTTATCAGAGTTATCAATAAATCATTTTAATGGAATACAAAGTGCTATTTGAAACACTCTTTCAACAATTTAGATTATTTTCAATATAAATTTTGGCGTTTTAGTTTTTGTCCTAATTATGAATTGCAGTCCGTTAATTACAGCATATGAATTGAATCTGTTCAAGTAATTTTACTCATAATAAAAGTGTGAGTTTGTGCAAGTCTGCTTGTATGTTAAAAGACTACTTCACTCACGCGAAAAACATCCGCTCTCTAATGTTAATTCTATAGGAACAAGTTTTACAATATCTCGTTTGCATTTCAATATGTTTAAATGTTTTTTTTTTTTTTTTTTATCGGATGCAGGCCCTTTTTTACTTTTTCGATTTTGTAAACAAGTTTTTTTTTTCTT
The DNA here is from genome assembly GCA_963931845.1 of Maratus michaelseni. Taxonomy (NCBI): domain Eukaryota; kingdom Metazoa; phylum Arthropoda; class Arachnida; order Araneae; family Salticidae; genus Maratus; species Maratus michaelseni. The sequence goes on from OZ007598.1 coordinate 81,643,969, forward strand.
TATAAAGATACTTTTACTTTCGTAACCGGTTTCGAAAATGAAAATATACGTCGGAAATTACAATAATTAATAATAAATCACCTAATTTAAGCAATCGTTCTATTTTAAGGAATACATAAAAGTCCTTTTCTAATAAAAATTAAAAAAAAAATTCGAATGCATTTGATTTATATATATATATATATATATATATATATATCTGGAGCTCTGGAAACTACAGTTGTTGCCAAACCATAAGTTACAAATTCAGCCCTATTTTCGCGCCACATAAGACAAATATATATACAGGGTGTAACTGAAATGCTTCAACAAACTTCGAGGGATGATAGTACTCATGAAGACGAAAAAAAATGCAATGGAACATGGGGTCGCAAATGACGTTTAACCCCTTCAGGGGCAGTGGTATGTTTATGAAAGCGCTTAATTTTAATTCCAAAACGCCATAATGGCACCAGAATTTTGCTAAAATCTTTTCTATTTAATATGTATGTGAAATATAGCCTTTTTCTTATTTACAAACAAATTTTTTTATAAATTCCGGTGCCAGTCATTTATTTCAACATTTTAGTACTAAAAGTAGTTTGCCCCTAAAAGGCTTAACCCTTTCCGGCGCGGAGTAAGTCTGTTTGTAAAATGATGAAATATTGGACTGACACCAGAATTCAAAAACGAATTCATTAGAAAATTAAAACTTGCTTATTTTCCGATACTTAATAAAAGGAAAATTTTCATTAAATATTTTTGGTGCCGTTTGTCATTTTTGGAATTAAAATTAGGTGTCCTTTTTTGTGGACACCGCCCGTTAAAGGGTTAAAGGATACAAATAGAGAAAATGCGTCTGAAAATGGACTGGCACCGGAATTTACAAAAAAAATTGTTTGTAAATAAGAAAAAGGCTATATTTCACATAAATATTAAATGGAAAAGATTTTAGCAAAATTCTGGTGCCATTGTGGCGTTTTGGAATTAAAATTAAGTGGTTTTTTAGACATTCCACTGTCCCTGAAAGGGTTAAATGTCATTTGCGACCCCGTGTTCTATTGCATTTTTTGTTCATCTTCATGAGTACTATCATCTCTCAAAGTTTGTTGAAGCATTTCAGTTACACCCTGTATATAAATGCGCTTAAAATAAGCAGAAGATTGCTATTTGGAAATAGTGTTCTTGATAGTAAGACCGTACAAATATTGGACATGGTAAAAATATTATGTAATCCTGAGCATTTTTACATAACTGTCAAATTTAATGCTTATTTGTTCCAAATAAAATTTACTATTAAATTTTAATCTTAAAGATTTTTACTATGCAAATGTGCAGTTTTATTTTGTAAATGTGCAAACATAAAATTTATGCACTGTTGGAATTAAAATACATTTTAAAATTAAATATGAATTAAAAACAAAATTTCTAAAAATCTTTTAACGTAAACTTATTGCATTTTAGTTTAAGATTTGTTAAATTTATTTATTTTAACTCTTTGACAACGGGTCGGGACATATACGATCCAGACGATTTTTTTTTTAATTCTGTTCGTACCATTTATATAAATAATCGCTACCATACATAAGGATACATTAAACACATAAAATTTGAAAATACCTCTCCTACGAACAAATATTGGGCTATAATCGAGAAAAATCTACCCCAAATTATATTTTCTTGTAAATTGTGTTATGATTGAATATGAAAATAGTCTCTAGTCCTGGCCCATAATCAAAAGGTTTACGTTCGTTCCATTTCAATAATTTTATGTCACATTTTGTCGAATATGACCCATTTTAAAACAGATAAAATTTGAAAATACCTTTTTTATGCATGAATACGAAAATACAGCGATCTTAGGGATGCATAAAACAGATAAAATTTGAAAATACCTTTCCTATGCATGAATACGCAAATAGAGCCAGCCATCTTAAGGGTACATTAAACTGATAAAATTTGAAAATATCTCTCCTATGCATGAATACGAAAATTCAGCGATCTTAAGGAAGCATAAAATAGATAAAATTTGAAAATACCTCTCCTATGAACAAATACGCAAATACAGCGGTCTTAGAAGTGCATGAAACAATCAAAATTAAAAAATATCCTATCCTATGAACAAATGCGAAAATACAACCGTTTTAAAGCTACATAAAATATAAAATTTGAAAATACCTTTTCTATGAATGAATACGCAAATACAACCGTCTTAAGGCTACGTAAAACAGATATAATTTGAAAATACCTTTCCTATGAATGAATACGCAAATAGAGCCATCTTAAGGGTACATATATTAAACTGATAAAATTTGAAAATATCTCTCCTATGAACAAGTACGCAAATACAGCGGTCTTATAGAAGTGCATGAAACAATCAAAATTTAAAAATTCCTATCCCATGAACAAATACGCAAATACAACCGTCTTAAGGCTACATAAAACAGATAAAATTTAAAAATACCTTTTCTATGAATAAAAACGCAAATAAAGCAGTCTTAAGGGTACATAATACAAACAAAATTTGAAAATACCTTTCTTGATATTTTAGGTATGTTAATTAGGTTCGCACGTCAACGTAAATTTATAATTCTCCAGGTAACTTTCTTTATTCTTGATAAGGAAATTATTTACACACCTATTGCGTCGTTTCTCAATATTTGTACGGATTTCAAAATTTTTTATTCAGGGTTCGTACGCTTTTACCACAATTTTTAATACCATTTTTCTATTTAATATTTAATTAGCAGAAACCGCGTTCAATTGCAGGATTTGTAATATTTTTTTGCATTGAAATAAGGGGAAAAAATCCATTAAAAAATTGTGGTATATTGTACGAATCCTGTTATTGCATAGAATGTCAACTTTTTCAATGGAGAGCATAGAAAATTTTCACTTTGGGTAAATGTAGAAACCCAAATAAAAAAAGTTATACGATTATAAAGATGATGCAAAAGAGTTTAAGTGACAAGAGATTATTAATTTTAAGAAATTTAATATCCATGTTATCGCTATCCCCCCCTCCCCCCAAACAGAGCGCAAGTTAATCGATTTGATTTCAAAAAATTTTTTTCATATTTCCCCAAGATAATTTCGCAGGTGTATATGAGATACCCATCATTTTAAGTAATAATCATACGATTTTTTACATACAGGGCTAAACAAATGTGGTCGCCAAGTCACCAACTGGATACTAAGTTTTTTGTAATGGCGACCAAAATGATTTGATCTTTCGGGGTGATCTCTATAAAAACATTAAGATAAGAAATGAGCACAAATGGCATTTTCTTTCCCCTGCTCGTGCGCGGCAAGCAGTGACACTCCTCTTCTCTTGTACTTTTAATGGAGAAACAAAATTTAAAAGGCATTTTCCATCTCATGCGCAGAAAACACCATTCTTTTCAGCTATAGCCAGCTACTATATGTCACGGGATTAGAATGTGGAGAGAGAGAGAGGATATTTCAACAAAACAGTAAGAAATAGTGTCTCTGTGGCATCTAACATTGGATATAATGCTAAAAAATGCTCAAGGTGTTTTTTGTGTTCATATAAGTTGCAACATAATATAAGTGATTATAAGTTTCATTAGAAAATATAGTTTATATTATCTTTCTAAATTATGTATTATTTTAAACTATGTAACTAATAATTCTAAACTATGCTTTTTTTTATAATTCATAAAAAACGCTTGTGTTTCTTTTAAACCAATGACGGGGAAGAGGATTGTTTGGGGGGGGGGGGGTAAATGTTTTTTATTGGCTACTATTATTTTTTCTGTCTACCAGATTTTATCAAATTTGTAAAGCCTTGGGTATCACCATATGGAGTTGTTTTGAGAGATTAAAAAAACGTATGAGTGACATTAAATTCAGGAGATTAACCATTGTCCTTTCGAGATTTTAGGCTAACAATAATTATGTGAAAATGGATTTCAGCAAAGCTAATATTCATTCTAAGTATAATAACTATTTAAAGCCATAGTTAGAGAATCGATTAAAAGTAATTTAAGAAATAATGATACCTGTTATGATAATCTTTCATTTAACATACCAAATATATGGACAAACTTTCTGAAAATAAATTAATCCCCTTTTTCACTGCATGGATGGTTTAACCTTTTCGTCAGTAGATGGATCCACAATATTATGTATTTTTCCCTTGTACCTCTCGGTTTTTCCCTTTGTGTCCCCTTCAAGATCAAGACCTCCTTATCATAGTATCAGAACTCTCAATCAGCAAGTTTCCTTTGACCGCTATACTTGTCCTGCTACTAGCGCCATCAATCGTCAGTAATAGGAGTATTTACGACACGAAATTTTTTCACAGCTCCATTTGTTTTATGCATTTGCTTATGAACTAGTATCGGTAGCATAGCTGCCAACTTTCATGCTTTTTTCCTACCACTAAAATTTTTTAGTAAATTTTATCTTATTAAATTGACAAGATCGTGTGATTACATGATGAAAAAAATTCTATTAAATTTTAGTGGTACCAAAAAAGTGTAAAAGTTGGCAGCTGTGCGGTAGCAGAGCTGCTAGATTTTTCTATAGATTTTTCTATTCTCTTTTTGGATACCAGTTTTTTAGTACAGATAATTTTGTTTTGTTTGATCGGAGAATTCTGGGATTTAAAAGAACAACATTTTCTCTAAAAATATACTGGTGTTCAAAAAGCCGGAGACTTGGCAACTCTGCGGTAGTATCCACCAGGCGGCGATACTTTCCGGAGAAAGTCAATAATAAGTTGGCAATTACCGCGGACATTTTCTCCCATAGACTTTCTCCGGATTGTTAAGTCTGATCTATGTTAAGGACTCTTGTTCAAGATCTTGGAAAAGCAACTAAGAGGGAGATATAAATGTGGAAAATAGGGAAAAATAGTTAAGATACGTTTTTTTTTAATTGACTTTTCAAATCATTCGCAGGAATAGAGAGTGAATGGGGAAAAATGTGCGTTCTGATACATAAACCAATTATTTACTTCGCTCAATTCAAGGTGTAAAGATCACCAGTTTTGTGTTTTCCCTGATGATTGCTTTATAGTTTTTAGCGGAATCTGTTGGAGTAATAGGACTTGTAACCAGGTTTTAATTTTTCTTTTGTACACTGATTTAAGCAAAAGAACAAGTGCAATTTTGTGCTGTTTGTGTTTTTAATTTGTATATGAATCAACGGTGTAACGTCAATCTTTAATATTTTTATTTAGTTTAAATTAATGTACCATGTAAAAATATTCAAAGCAAGTTAAAGCAAGCCTTAAAACTAATTACATATTTATATATTTTGTTATTGACTCAAAATATAAAGGAATATTTCTCTATCCCAGTTATCCTCCTGAGAAAATTCCATTTAATGATACATATTTATATATTTTGTCATTGACTCAAAATATATAGAAATATTTCTCTATCCCAGTTATCCTCCTGAGAAAATTCCATTAAATCATACATAATTATATATTTTGTTATTGACTCAAAATATAAAGGAATATTTCTCTATCCCAATTATCCACTTGAGAAAATTCTATTTAATCATACATATTTAGATATTTTGATATTGGTTCAAAATATAAACGAATATTTCTCTATCTCAATTATCCTCCTGAGAAAATTCCATTTAATCATCCCCTTTCAATTTAAACGTTCCAGACTTACTGAAACTCAAATAAAAAATATTCAATGAATTTTAATTACTAATAATTTTATTTTAAAATTTCCTAATAATTATTTTAACTAAAATTATCATCATTTTTTATGAGACTATACTGTCATTTCGTTATGAAACCAATAAAGAAAAATAATAAGAGTTATTTTCCCGAAAGAAGCATCTTATAATAATAAATACCGACGGAACGAAACCTTGAACTTTTATTCCTTGAAGCACTTTTTATAACTTTTCTTGAATAAATTGTCAAGAGAGTTTTATTATGTTGTTTGTATGCCGTAATTCTTTTATTCATTACATTTATTTCAACTGAAAAAGTATTGGGAAAAGTTCGATTGTAACAAAAGAAAATTTTTTTTGAATGAAAATACAAATGAATAATACAGTAAACTTAGCCTCATTCATTATTAAAGTATTTTGATAATTACATTTTTCGAAGGTGAAAATGTATAATGAATGTTTTACTTATCAATGCTTTATATGCAGAACTGTTAATAAATAGTTGTTTTTAATTATTTGAAAGAAGAAATGGGATTCATTAGTTATTGGCTGATTTTACCTATTGTTTGACAGAGGAAAAGTTTTCAAAAAATTGGGATAAAGCTGAATAGGACATGTATGTAGTGGTTTATGAAACCAACACGACACTGTGAACTATAACAACAAATAAAGAATATGCGGCAAAATAAATTACTTATTCAGCATAATTCATTAGTGGGAGTATGCCAATTTTTTTTCCTGCAGGTGCTTCCCTTCTCTTATGTAGGCATAATTTCACAAGTTATTTTCCAATAGTCTAACACAGAGGTCACAGAGTTCTACATATTTTTTATCCATTTGTTACCACTATTTTTAAACTCTAATATCCATAGTATATTCCTACTGCGCATGTTACAGAAATTTATAACGAAGATTTTAGGTTGGAAAATAGAGATAGCACATATGAGGGGTTTTTTGAACTTCTGAGATATTTCAATTTGAATATTTGAACAAATATTCAAATCAAGATATATAACCTAAAGTTTTTTCGCCAATGTCTTAGTAACATTTGAGATATTCTGAGTAACAATATGGCATTACTTTAATAATATTACTATTACGTTTTTTGTAAAATAGTTAGCTTCATTGGGGACATAAACATCTGGGGTAAAAACGTAACCTGGGGCATATGCTGCCACCAAGTGACATTAGAAACAAATTATATGTAGGATATTATTATTTACAATATTAACCCTACAGTGCATGAATTTTTCTTTTAGAATTACGTTTTTTTTATACTTATATTAAGAATTCGACACCAGAAATTTTATGATAGATTTTTAACTTTATTTAGTAGCACATCAATATTATTTTTACAGCATTAATATTTCTATATAAATATAGTGGTTGCAAAGAACTTTATTTATTTATTAAATGTTAAATAGAAAATGTTGCCAATTGGCTACACTATGCACGGTAGGGTTAAGCAAGAGATTACAGTGTTAGATTTATTTCACTGAAAATGTGGCTTGGCACTTTCTTATCCCGACCCCCTCATATATAAAACATATAGGATGATGCGACCCTTCATTTAACTATACACTGAACGAATTTTTCTTTTGGAAGTTTGTTTATTATATTCCTTATTAGGGTGTATGACCAAAAATTTTAAAGGAAATTTCTTTGCTTTATTTAATGGCAGATTTTTGTTATTTTATAACACAAATATGTTTACTTAAATGCAGAGGTTTATAGAGCTAACTCTATTTACTACATGTTAAATAATAATCGATTTATATATCCATCAAAACCGAGTGTAGAGTTAAAGCTTTACGTTGGAAGATTTCTACTGTAAGAAAATAAAATAATAATTTCATTGAATTTAAATGAATTATCAGCCTTATTATTTTTAAAGTTTTTTTGATAATTACATTTTGGAGAGTGGAAATATATAATGAATTTCTTAATTCTAATTGTTTTTATATGTAAAACTGTTAATAAATGTTTTTATTTGTGTGAAAGAAGAAATGAGACGGATGCAAACAAACACCGTTGCACGGATGAAACATTTGTAAAACAGCTGAATGGGGCATGTATGTGAATTATGAAAGCAACACGACGTTGTTGTGTAAACAAATAAAAATGTGAGACACAGTAAACCGTTTATTGAGCATAATTCGTCAGTATGAGCATTCCCAATCCTTCTTTTTTTCAAATGAAATGAGTTATATTCTGTTACGTGCGCATTTACAAATTTTATACTCTATTTACATTGGGCAAAATCGCAATTTTGTTTTCTCAGTAAGTTTTTTTAAATTCTAGAAAAAGATGATTTTTCAAACTTGATATAAAAACTTAATTATGTACATGAGTATAATCCTAGAGAGTATTAATCATTACTCGATGTTTTAAAACTGCATTATACTTGTAGAGTTACATTACCTTAAATAATGCTTATATTGCAGAGAAACCAACAAAATAGTGAACGGATAGATCAGTTCACGGCAGTAAGAATGTTAACCGTTTATGCCACAAATTATTAATCAAAAAATTTCTCCACCTTAATAATTTTCTACCTTAATATCTGAAGATATATTACAAAATGTATATAATAATAATATAAAATTTTAGATACTTTTTTTTTTTTATTAAAACACATTTTAAAAATTGGAAGTAAAATATTTACAACAATAATTAGATTAATTAACAAAATGTATCGTTAAAAATATAGAAAATTCTTCATATTGAACGTCAAATTCATCACCTGAGCTTGAAATAACACAACGCATATACATTGATTATATAATTTAATTGTTACTGTAATAGGTGTAAATATTTCTTATAATTTACTTGGTATCACCTGTGTTTTGGATTTTGATTGACCCACTCCCCACCAGCTTTCAATGGCATCGCCTCATATTCCTTCCCTTGCTCCATTTTATTGTTTTTTTGGTGTCGCCCGATTGCTACCTGTCCAGTGTTCTTCTTCAGAACAGTGATTTTGGACTAATTTTATCCTCTGACGATGGCTAATATTCAGCCGAAGGTGCTAAGAAATTTTTGACATCTGTTTTTAACATCGTAAATGGTTTTAATGTTTTGAAATTGCATTTTTGTATTTGCACTTATTACAGTAAAAATTAACCCCTTCAGGGGGAAAAGTACTCTTGTAGCTAAAATATTGAAATGATTGATTAACACCAGGATTCACGAGCGAATTTATTTTAAAATAAATAAAACTTTTTCTCATGTTACTTAAATTTCTCATGTTACATAAATTCAGAATTTGATTATAAAATTCTGGTGTCAATGTGGCAATTTGGGATTAAAATTAAGTGGTATATATAATATACCGGTGCCCTTCAAGGGGTTAACTTACATAATCAATGTATTTACGTTGTGTTATTTGAAATATACTGTTCTAGAAATCTCGCAATTGGTATAAAAACAGTGTAAATAAATGCATTGCGATCCTCACTGTAAACCGAAAGATATTTTTCAGTTTCAAAATTTTCATACAACATTTTTTGATAAAAGAAAACATACACCTGTGTGAAGGTTTGAGAAAATAACCATTTAAAAATATATACATTTAGCTTCAATCGTTTCGCTGTGCTTTCTTCATGTGATCGAGCAAAGTATTGTTTATGAAAAGTAAAATATTCTTTTATTATATACGGATTAAATGTTACATTAAATTTAGTTAAATGGTACTTAAAAATAACGTTGGAGTACAAATGGACAGGCCTCCCAAATAGTCAGTCGTTTGAATACCGGTATTTTCTTAGAAAAATTTTAGATTTAAATTTGTCTTGCACATTTTCTAGTAACCACCTTTGGAAGTAAATTTTTGTCGAAATGTTGTAGAAACGTACCATGAAATTTTCTGTTAAAATTTATTGGTATTCAGTTGGCGGACCATTTGAGAGCCCTAACTGGGTCATGAGAAATATATTACTATTTTCGAATTCAACAGCGCTATTATTTTTTTTCATGAGAGAATTTTACGACCCAACAATCTGTCTATGAATGGTTTTGATTTTATGTATAGAAAAAAAGCTTTATAAATAAACATTAAAGTTCCTGTTGTGCGTTATTATGATTTGTTTACCTTATTTTGCAGGTTATGTTTGTTCAATTATTCAATTATTTTTCTTCTTACAGATTTGTTTTTAATCACTTTTAATTTTATAAATGAATCTATTTAATTTAACGTATAGCTGCCATTTTTTTCTAGTATAGCTTTTTCAGAATAGAAATATTCGCTTTATTGAATGACAGAAATTATGTGATTAAATCAAGCAAAGAATACTATTAAGAAAAATGCTGTATTAAAAAACGTGAGTGTTGGTAGCTATGTTAGTTTAACTACATTAATAGGTGGATAACAAATACTTTGAAGACAAACATTAAACTTTGCAATGTGAAAATAAATAAATAGGGAAACATTTAAAAAATAGCAAGCAAAATATATATAATCATTGATTACACACAAACCAAACGTACAAAATAAAAAGAAATCCATTGTATAAATCCATTCATGTATGAATGCATACTTTTAATAAAATGACGTTTATAAAAAAAAACGAACATTCACACAGAGCATGCGGAAATTACTTAGCAATAGCAAAACTATACGACACTTACAACAATATTGAAATATAAAAAGTACATTTCAAAAACATGAAGAAAATATCTGTATAAATTAGTAAGCAGTAGAATTCCGCATATTCGAGTTTTTTATGTAACGAAACTTTTGAAGCTTTTTAACCCTTTGAACATAGTTGAAAAGCACCCATGAATTCGATTTGTCTGTCTGTCTGACCCTGTTCTAACTCACGTAAATATATTCGTATTTTCATGCAATAGATCAGTTTCAACCACGTGATCACCAGCCCACCAAGTGTCATCCAACGAATCATAATCGTGGATTTGTAGCCTGTATTACGAGCCAACCAATCACAATCCACCATCATTGGCGGGCAAACAAAAAACAAATCTAGTTGCGAAGTTAGTTTCTAGGGTGTGACTTCAGTTGAAACTGTTGTATTGTTATATGCTATTGTGGTTTACTATGGCATGTCCGGTATTGAAAATGAAGTGTGTAGCACTTCTAGTATTTTTACAGGGATACTCCAAAGAATTGCATTACATTACGTTCTATGGGAAAAATCATTTGCCGTTTATTTTAATGTTTTTACACAATTGCAAATATATTGAAATTGATATATATCAATCAGGTGCACTACAAGAGGCTTACTGTAGAATAGGGTGTACATAGCACTTATAGTTCCTTTACGGGGACACTCAAAATAATTCCGTTACATTACGGTCTAAGGAGAAAAATCGTTTGCTGTTTATTTTAATAATTTTTCACTATTTCAAGCATATTTAAATTGATATAAAGCACTTAGGTGCATTAAAAGAGCCTTACTATAGAATATTTTGTGTATAGAATTCATCTTTCATTTACAGGGACACACAAAAGAATTCTATACAGTCTGTTAACAATAATTGCTGGAAGTGCTTTTTCAGTTGCTGAAGAAGTTTTTAAATTTAACTCATTTTTTTTGTCTGTTACGTGTTGCGTATAAATTCTACAGATCATATACAGGACAGCACAAAAGTTGTCGAGTACATTTCTGTTTGTTGGCCGAAATTCCAGAAGAGGAATTTTAAACTGTGTTACGCGTTTCCTAACTGAACTAGAATTTAGCATTCTATTTAATATACATACAATTCTACAGATGATATACAAGGCTGCAAAAAAGAGTTCGGATATTTTTCCGAATATTGTTGGTAATTCCGGAAATTGGGTTTTTAAATACGTTAAGCGTTTTCCAAATTGTTTAGTTAGATAACATATTTCACCTTATTAAACGGTAAAGTTAAATAAAATTATTTTGGAAGTGTTGGAAAATGTTTCATAATCTATGCTTGACGCAGGATTTTTCGTTCTTGTTTAGTTTGAATTCTACATTTTGCATGATTATTCTTTCCTTAAAAAAATTGAATTATGAGATTAATATGCGTTTTATTTTTCATCAGACAATTAGAATGTTCATTTTCAGTTTCTGTAATAATAATTTAGAAAATATTCTTATTAAATACTACATGCCTGTAATTAATGATTGGAATATAGCAGTAAGATTAATATTTTTAAATAATAAAAATAATTTTTTTAGTTCAAATAAAAGCTTATAAATTACATTAGTTAAGACGAAAGTTTACTTATACAAAAAAACAACAACAAAAGGCTTATAAAAAAACCTTTTAATGATCAACATGCGTTTCAACGCTCATACGGCGCCATTTTCAAGGAATATACATTAAAATGTTTAATATACATTACATTTCTTGAAAATGGCGCCGTATGAGCGTTGAAACGTATGTTGATCATTAAAAGATTTTTTATAAGCCTTTTGTTGTTTCTTTTTGTACCACTTAAGCATTTCTCTAGATTTTAATTATATTTAGTGATCTTATTTTTTGATTACGGAAGTTTACGTTAATACTTACATTCTTGACATCGTCGAAATTAAATGTTTAGCTAATTATATGAAAATGTTTCGTTTTTAATATTAAAATTTAATGAACAAAGACGGACGCACATATTTAATTCATTCGCATGTATTATCCTGTTTTTTTTTTTTTTTTTTTATTATTATTCGAAAAATATTTTCAAACTATTTATTTATTAAAGAACAAAAATCGTAAACTCCTTTGTTAGTAGCATTGCGCTTTGATATCTTTATCAGTTCTCTGTTTAAATACATCTATTTCTTATAGTTTTTATTTTTATTATTATTATTTTTAAATCTTGTATTTTAATAGAACTTTTACCTATCCTGTGTCGCTCTTTTTTTTCTGCATAGTAGTCAACTTTTACAGTTTTGTTACTATTAAATTTATCAACAATTTTTGCCTTATTTAATTGCAGATTTCGGCCATTTGAGAACATAAAATTTACTAATAAATCTTTTGCTAACACTAAAACCGGACGTCTGAACGTTACTAAAAGAAAATATTTTGATTTCAGCCAGAAAATCGTTCCTAATATATATATATATATATATATATATATATATATATATATATATATATATATATATATATCGGAACAGTGACAGTCAAACGCATTGAATGGCTTCCTAGTTGTTATCAAATTAACGCCCAGTCTATTGATAGAATATCTTGCATAAATGTTAAGCCGTTGGATAAATCATTGATAAATAAATTAAATGAACATATTAAAATAAATTCTTGTGTGAAATATTTTTATTAAACTTGATTGAAATCAGTGTTACTTATAAAGTAAGAAATAATTCATTTTAACTCAAATATTTCTAAGACAAACAAATTTTAATTGTGTATTTTCTGAAAGCGTGAGTTTCGAAACATGATACACATGCACACACAAATTAAAAAATTAATATTTAATTTAATTTATATGTATTTCATAGATATTCCGATGTTTCTCACAGCTAAAGTGTTCAATAAGATGTTAAATTTAAAAAAAATGGAAGTTATGTAGAATCTGATTTAAAGCCGTCGATTTATAATTAAGCTAACAAAGATCATAATATCTTGCTTCTTAAAATTAATCAATTTACGAGTTTTCTGACATTAAGCATAATCATTGTTATATTTTCAAAATAAATTCTGTTTCAGTGTATTCCATTAATTGATAACTATGTATATATACATATGAAATGCTTTGTTTCTCAAATAGTCGGGATTCTACTGACTATCGAACAAAATAATTTTACAAAGCTCACTTACCCAGGGTAGCTGAATCCCGATGAAACAGAAAAATAGATGTGAGTTACTGCGAGATTCGTATTACACACAGTGTAATAAACTTATTACATAGTACGAATCCAGAAGTAACTTTCTTCTATTTCTCTAACAACTTCTGCATTCTTCTTCTTTATCTTCCATCCACCGTATTCTCTGGATCTTGAGCGTTTCGGATGTCAGATCAAAGCAAAATATTTGAAAATTAAATGCATGCAAAAAGTAAACTGAACACAAATAAGGAGTAAATATTAGTAAACGAGAAAGTAAAATAAGTTAAATAGAGATGAAAACAAGGGGCTCTTTTTGAAATATTACTGCGTAAATATTTTTGAAATATAAAAATATGTTTAACATAAATAAAACATAAGTTAGTGCATGATCCTAAATATAAAAGCGATACATTTAATAACTGACGTCATCGTAAATATAGTAGGGAAAGAAAATAAAATTTGCATGATTGTAAAAAAGTATATTTTGTAGAATTGGCGACAGGCAGAAATGGTATTCTTCGATGTAAACGAGTCAGCACCATCACAATAAATTATATTACTGTTTGGAATTCGAGAACTTTTCTTTTCTATAAAACTGGAATAATACTGGGATTCCTAGAGAAAAATTCTTACATTATTTTACAGATGCTATTACTTTTCGTTAAGAAAATTTTAATAACGACGACAGTTAAGATACTTACAATTAAACTATTTCATACTTCTATATCTTTACTTTTTATGATGTATTTTTCAATATTTTAGCTATTAACGTTAGTTTAGTCACCGTAATTTCTTCCTATAAAACACTTTCATATTTAAAAAAAAAAATTAAACTTACATTTTCAGAAAAAATGAGCTTGTTATTTTCCATTATTTGAAAATTTACAAACATAAGTTATCTTTCAGAATATACTTGTCTGAACCATTAACAAACGAAAGGTATTTATATTGATTAAAAAAACTAATTATATGTATTTTTAGAATACAACTGACTCATTCTTGTGACTGATGTGTTGGGGCACTACATGCATGGCTACCAAATTTACTACTTTTGTTATTGCTGTTTTTTGAAAGAAATATTTGCCTATTTAATGGTGGAACTTCTGTTCTACCAATTCCCGTTCAAAAAAGTTTACAAAGTCAAATGTGTAAAAATCTATTTCAGGGAGAGTAATGTGTGTTGGTGTGCCCAACATGGAAAGAAAAGTTTGCGCAACCTTTATATAAATCCCTAAAATTCTTTTAAGAATAATTCTTTATTGGTGGACAGGAGAAAATCTCAGGCAACATGGCTACTAAAATCGGCGCTCTGTATCATAACCCACTATACAAACTTTATATAATCACAAACGCATGTTTTCAAGCATATTTGAATTAAATTATTTAATAGCTGACCCCCGCCCGCGTTGCCCGGGCACGTGATAACAGATAAATTAAAAAAAAAACATCCAGTTTTTATTATTTTATATTTTTAATCCGATTTTGTATGAAAGTATATTTTTTAATGAAAAATTCGCAAAAAAAATATTGACATTTAGTGATAAACGCGTTCATTTTCTTGCTTTTTTACACAGGGTCGTTTCATTGCCTTAAAATAAAAAGTTATTTTTGTCCGAACTCTTTGAAGTCTTTATTGATGATAAATAAAACGCTTTTACAGCCCGCGTAAAAATTTCGTGAAAAAATATTACCTAGTTGTAAACGAAATGTTTTCTTCTCGCTTTTTTGTTTGTTTTCGCGTCGGCTTCTTCAATATAGCAATAAAAAAATAGTTCTCATCTTCCGAACTCTCTGACATTTCAATCGGTTATAAGTATAAATGTATCCAAGCTTCTTTTAAATTTTTGAGAAAAAATATGCATATTTAGCAGTGAAAACATGAGTTCTTTAAAAAAAAGCTTTAGCTTTCATCTTCAGAGCAAAAATATATTAAAAGGTCTATGCTTTGAATGCAATGGTACACTTCCATCCGTTTTCAATCGACCCTTTTCAATCTCCCTAAGGTAAAGAGGTGAGGGTTGGGTTAATAAATCAGGTTTTCCGTTTCGGAGGTTCAAAAAAAGCTGACGCATGCGCAAAGAGACGATTTTCTTGTGGATCAGACAGAATGCGCTTTTCGATTTAAATATATAGATTTTATAAATAAACTGGTTATATGTAACAATATACATACCATCTCATGTCATAGGATCCATTTGTATAGTAATAAAATAAAAATCGGTAATGATGCACAAACCGTTAAATTAAAAGTACATTTTTAAAAATGATTTAATCATGCAAAATGGGTAGTACAAAACTTACATCATTCTTATATTATGGAATATATTTGTGTATAAGTTGACCCCAAATTAGGGAGGAAAATTTGACTGACTACCAGTATTTACTAATAGTTATCGTTTTATTTAATCAAAGATAATTGATTGGAACAGTTTGATTAAAAATCACATAGAAATCCACGAATAAATATGAGTATTTACTTGTTTTCTTCTTGAATTTGGAAATCTAGTTATACACTAGTATATAAGACATGGGTACGGAAACACACTGGAGAATAAAGGCTAGTCGGTCGACATCTAATACTGATTTGTTGTTACATTCTGAATTTTGCTATTGTTCCCAAAGTTTTCATAGTTTAGTTTTATACACCTGCTTTTATGTCTCAAAGTTTAAATTCCTGCATTAATTTATAATTACATATAGAAGGGGTTATTCTGTTCTAGTATTTTAAAATTTTAAATACCACTATTATTACTTTATAGTAATTTTCGCCGTATTTAATCTCAGAATCCTGCGAATATATGAAGCGTGTGTGGAGGTTGGGTAATTTAAATCTGTCGAATATGAGCTTTAAATTTTGCAGTTCAACGAATGTTTCAGTTGAATGTCTTGTATCACAGCGTAACCGCGCTGTTTTTTTTTTTTTTTTTTTTTTTTTTTTTTTATTATTATTATTATTATTATTTTATTTTATTTACTGTCAGTTAATTCATTGATCGACTTCCAGTAATGCTAATTTTACCCGATTACTTTATTCTTTTAAAAATGTGTTCTTTATGTGATTAAATTAGGGGATCTAAGGTACTAGGGAACTAGGAACCTAGTTTTTGATTTTTGATTTTTAACTTTTCTTACATTATTTATAGGTGTGTAAATGTCGTCGGTATATACTTTATCAACCTATTCTGTTTATACTTTATACGTTATTACACAATATTTATGGTTATCGCTTAGTATTATTAATTTGAAAATTCTAAAAATTAGAAAATTATTAAATATAAACAAATTTAATTTGTGTCAAAAAGAGCCTTATACATTGGAGTTTTTATTTTATATTATTTATATCGATTTTCTTATATTCTATATTTATTATATCACTTTATTCTTTTAAAATGTGTACTTTATGTTATTAAATTAAGGGATCTAAGGTACTAGGGAACTAGGAACCTAATTTTTAATTTTTGATTTTTAACTTTTCTTACATTATTTATAGGTGTGGAAATGTCGTTGGCATATACTTTATCAACCTATTCTGTTTATACTTTATACGTTATTATACAATATTTATGATTATCATTCTGCATTATTAATTGAAAAATTCTAAAACTTAGAAAATTATTAAATATAAAAAAAAATTAATTTGTGTCAAAAAGAGCCTTATACATTGGGGTTTTTATTTTATATTATTTATATCGATTTTCTTATATTCTATATTCTTTATTCTTACCGCTCCCAACAGTCTACTATTTGTTAGATGTAATTTTTTATTTTTTTCTATTTACGTGCTGTGTTTAATCTGAAACTGTTTCAATTTGTAAAGCCTATATACATAATATATGACCGCATATTATTATATTTAAAATTTAGCCACATATTACTTTATTTTTAATTTTTAATAAAAAACATTAAATTTATTTGTAATTTCGATTTAACGTAAAACTTTGAAATTTCACCTTCTACAAAAATGTTTACATAGATGGTCGATTCTCCAATAAGTGGGTAATTTGTGTCCCTTTGTGTTACATGCTGAATTTTGTCATTTATATAGTTTTTTTCTTTAACATAAAATGTATTTTGTAATGCTTTTCTACAATTTCAAAAGGTATTTTCAGAAAATAACTGTCAATTTTACTTCAATAGCATTTTAAATAGTCAAATTGTCACTACTGTCTCTTGTCCTACACTCATGCACTCATCTTCTGTAGGAATTTTAAATTTAATGCGACAACCTATTTTAACAACCTATTTTTATAAATTTTACCACCCAAAATAAAAATGTATACTCTAAAGTACATAAGAATTGTAAATAAAAAATATATCTTTATATGTATTTTGGCCAGAGGAAGGTTGTACCATAGTTTTTATGTCACTAATGTCCCCTTGTATAGAACTGCTCATGTGCACCAGGAGAGCAGATGAAATTTGGGGGACAGCTGAATTTAGTAGAAGCAGCAATCTGGATTGCTGAGAAAATCACAGGGTTGAATTTTCTGGACTTTAAATGAAGCTACAAGCTACAAAATGGATAGAAATATAAGAATATGTTTATTATTTGTCACTACTGTCACCTACTTAAATTACCCTTATTATTATTTTTATTTATTTATTATTTTGACATGATATAAAATATATTTGCTTAGTTCAGAATGTAAATAGACAGCCTTACTGAGATTAACGTACTGTGTGCACAGAAGCAAAATTCCTAATTTTGTCAGTTATGTCCCTGTCACTACTGTCCCCTTTCTATGAAATTACATCAGCTCACTTGGAATAAATTAGAAATTGGTAAATTTCCACTGCTTTACTTACGCTATTTCACATGTGACAATGCGAAATAACTTTAAAATGTGAATAAACTTTAATGTTTTCTTATAAAACATTATTTTAAACAGCGTGGCTATAGATCAGGGAAAAACACAGTCCAGTATTTTCTTATTAAAATTCTTTTAAAAAAAAAACCAGAATATTGTATATTATTCACCAGCCTTTGCCTTATCTATTTATAATGAAAAATTGTTTAAAATTTAATTTTTATTAACTAAATCACAAAGTGAAATTAACCACGTATTGGACAATCGTACATATATCATTTACATTTTTACTAACTGAGATTAATGAATAAGGATACTGGAATCTAGTATATGTTTGTATTATTATGTTTTAAATCGATTTCATTACAACACATGTGAGGTAACCCGATTTGTGAAAAACCTAAGATTTGACTTGAAGTCAGCTCGCAACCCAAACTGAATATAATAAAGAACTATTCGCCAAACAGTCATTCGAGAACCCGAGAAATCGATTTTCCCTTTTTGGAACCTCAACCAATCTCGACACACCTCTACCTGAAACTTGTACGAAATACCACAATCCTAACTCAGCCCGAAAGGAAAAATAAAAGATAAATAATCCTTATTTTATTGCATTTATAGAAAAATATTTTATACCATGCCTATAAATTGACTTTTACCTATATGAAAGAAATTAAATTCTTAAATACTTAGTCATATTCAAATGTATAGTTTTTAATCTGAAAAAATATTTTGAATTTTCTTTTCTAAAAATCCCATCCCTCAAAAATCACAATCCAGCATGAAACCGAAAACAACAAAGTCAACCAGCCAACTCAGCATGCTGCAGAAGCAATATAAAAAAAAACCCTGAGTAGATCCCAAACGCAGGGCTTCCAAATGGCCAGCTCTTTGAAACCCAGTATTTTCTGAGAAAAATTCTCTTTTTAGATTTTTCTTGCAAATTTCGCAGAAACCTACCCTGAAGGTTATTGTTATTGCAAATGTTGTAGAAACCTACGACAAAAATTTTTCTTAGACTATACTGTTATTCAAAACGCGAACCACTTGGGAGCGACCTCAGCAGAAACGTTACAGCCAACAAGATCGGGTAGCTGGGTTTTGTCCTAACACGACCCAATTCCCTCTCTACTTCCAGTTTGGTAATATTCATAGCTTTTTTTCCCATGAGACTTTTTGAAATTCAAAACGATATTGTACGTATTTTAAGAAGTGTTGCTTTCCGAGGGAGTTAAATAAAACATAAATAGATAAATTCCTTTTCATTAACCCCTTCGCGACGAGCGTCCATTACAGATTTTTTAATCTTTTACCACCGGTTTTTCAAAACAGAAATTTTCGACTATTTGAATCGCGGAAATGCTCTCATTAAATAAGGCAAATATTACAATAAAAAATAACTGGTGGGAATAATCGACGATTCTGAGCATTTTATATGTCACGTATACGTGTCGCTCGTCTCCAAGGGGTTAACACTTTGTTGACCGGCAGATTAATATAAAATAATTTTTATAATGCTTTTTTGTCACCACTACGCTTTTAAAATGATTTCGCTGTAATCAGTTCACATTTCTACGATTGAAACAGAGAAAGATTATTTTTAAAATTTCTGGTAACAAAAAATCATAAAATGTCGCAACTTTTAAAATATGAATATGTTCGTTACAAGTCAACACTATGTTAATCTTTTTTTTTTCTTGTGTGAGAGCGTTATTAACAAATGAAAGTTAATTTCTTCATTAACATTACAACTACCATGAGCTGTCATTTTAACGGTTACCAAACGAATATATTCGGATTCGAATCAGAAATTTCTTTTTAAAATAAATTAAATCTAAAACTCACAGAAATACGTTGAATGAATAACTTAAGTGGTTTTAAATAAAATTTCTGGTGTGAAATAGTTTTAAAAAAACTTGAGTAAAATTTCCGATAGTTCTAGTGTTAACAGGAGATGACATTTAACATTTATTAGATAATAAGATATTTTATGTTACCTTTCATATTCAGCGCAAAAACAATGAAACACAAATCCTTTGTGGCGTGTTATATCTTATTTGATATATATCAACACATACTTCATGTTTACAAAACGAGCCTTGCATCATCAGGAGAAATTAGACGTACCATAATTTTTTTCTGATACATGACATTATTGTGTTCATAATTGCATTTTTTTTTTTTTTTTTACAAAACAAAATTATTGAGAATCAAGTATTAGAAGTAAAAATCCTTTTCTGTATTATGTTTATATTTTATTTTATTATATATTATTAAAAATATAAATTTCAAAAGTTATTCGGTTAAGATATTGTCTTGATTAATTGTGGTGCGCTTGGAGCAATAGCTGCTCAATTACTTTAAAACAATAAACAACATTTTGTGTCAATTATGTCACGAACGACGCAATTTGAAATTTTGATTTAAAAGATGAACTGAAATTAAGAACATTTATCTTATATGTATATATATATATACCATTGAAAGAATATTAAGTAATGTTTTTCTGACATAGCAAAAAAATCATACAATAAGAGGTTAACGTGGCAATACATTTGTACAGAAATAAATCTGAATACATATAATTATTATATCAGGAGCATGTCCATTTTAAAGCATTATTGGAAAGATTTAAATCCTTTCCCAAAACATTACGAAAAATCAATATAAATCATCAAATAAATTCTTTCATCAAAAAATAATAAATATTGATTCTATTATTTTTTTATGTATCAATGTATTATTTGTTGATGTTCCCTTTTCATATACTAAGAAAGAAAGAAAATTAATGTATATAATTCATCTTCCAATAAATAGACATTTGTTCATAAATCTTTTTTATGAAAGATATTCTAACAGTCCACTTTGGTTAACAGGGATACTTAATAAATCTCTTCCAGCTTCAACGAAATGTGCCACTCATACAAATTTGATAAATAACATTTTTGCTGCACTTTTTATTTCATTTTCAAATAAATGTAGTGAATATTCACGATTTATGTCATGCATTTCTTCCCATGATCTATGATGTGCCTTTAAACAATTCATTTCTAAAAAATAAATAGCAATGGCATTGACAGATAACCTGAAAAGAAAAACATAGATAAATACACAAAAGATTTTTCTATCAAAATTATATTAATAAGATGGTATTCATACTGAAATGTGCTTACCTTTTTAGTTCTAGATAGAAAAGTAGAAGACTTTCTGCTTATTAAAATGTTTTCACTTTTGTTTTCCAAGATTTTTTTTAGAGTAAAAATAGAGTATGCAGAGAATCTTGCATTTCTAGATGGTCATATGTGTCACTAAAATAACTTTAACATTCAATAAACGAAGTAATTGCAATTCGATATAGTTGAAATCGCGTCATGATTTTTTCAGTTTAACATTTATAACAGTATTTATATATATGAATTGACAGAGCATCAGGAAAAATTTTAGAGAGAATAATATGTGTTAAACTGAAATATACAAATCAACTACAAATAATAAAAACAATTGTGTAACAACTATTATTAATTAATCATAAACGAAAAAAAATTACACATTTTGAGTACGTTATCTTAAAAACATATTAAAAATGGAAATATGTGTGTTAGTTTAGGGAATCTGTGTCAATATTGAAACTATGTATGCGTATAATATAAGTGTTGATTGGTAAATTTAGTTTAAGAATAGTAGTGCCCCAGATTATTTCGCAGTTGTAATCGCGAGTATAGGGTAGTTTTCTTCGCTTTGGATGTATTTCATGTTCTGAATCCTTAGCGTAGTACAAAGATAATTGATTTTATCGAACATTGATTTCATTCTGTGGAGGGGAGGCTCTTAAATCAATAACATTTGAATCAGTTACGGCTTTGTATAAGGATCACGTATTCAGAATTACTATCGATTCCGCTTCTATCTCTAAAACTCTTGGTTAATTCAACAACACATAGATTTTAATTGTTCCGTTCTTCCCAAGTCAAATATAGATGTTTGAAACCAGTTTTTAGGTGGTAATTTTTACAGATGAGACGGCTCACGCTAATCCAGTAAGTTCGCATTGTTTCGAGCTCAAATTAAAAATTTAATTTATTCACAAATTGAAAATATCTGAGAAGCAAGTATGTAAGCATTAAGTGTTTTACCATCCTATAAAAATCAGTTTGAAAGAGAATTGAATTGAAGTTTATGGGATATAGAACGAAATATTCTATGCATCGCTAAAGCATTTACACGGCCAGTGTTACTAACATAATGCAGAACCTTGTATATGCCTTGTCTATTTTCGCTTTGTGTTTGAAGTCCTTTTCCAGAAATACTGAAAAACAGAACCATAATTATGCGATGACATTAAAAATAAGAATTGTGACTTTTGGCAGATATCTGACACTTGTTCAGTATAAATAATAAATTTGCTATTTTCAGGGACTTGAAACTGTCGAAACGTTGTCATGAGGGAGTATTTGGAAGTAATGTATATTTATAGTAAAAAAAATTAAATGAGAAAATTAATCTTAAAACAAATTAAAAATATTATTAAATATTATTTTCTACTGTGTATTTTCGGTATCGGGCTCGGGTTCTGATGAACAAAATGTTTCGACATCGGTCTCCGTAAAAATAGCCTGAAAACATTTCTAGTACTTATTGTTTTTCATTTTTCAATCGAAATTGATGCTTCAAGCATAATTATTTAAATTGCGGAGTAAGGGCAGGAAGGTTGGCTTCTATAATGAGTTTTGACTAATTCTAACAATGAGTTTTGTGTCACAAATGCATCGCTTCAAGTGAGCAGCCTTTGATTACCTATATTTCGAATACTTTGACACTGTTTAATATTTTCAAATATCATACTTAATAGTTGTGTTAATTTGTAGTACATTTTCCTCACTATTTACTATTTAATCTACATTTCCTTGCGTCCATTCCAGAATCTATCGGTGACATTTTAAGTGATTTGTTTTTCTTTTAATATTGTCCAATTACATTTCAATTCCACCTTCCAAAATTTTTATATATAATTTTAAATGTAATGTTTTCTTTACTATTTTTAAAATCTTTGTATAGATTATATCTTAGAAAATTTTACTCATTAATGATAAAATAGCTAGAAAACAAATAAATTATCCTTAGGAGCACTGAATTGAATATGGTGGTTTTCAATATCAGATAATCTTATTTACAATCTAATTTTAAAATTAGAAGATGTAAGTTTGTTACAACAACACGTGCAACTTTGACGTGAGGTAAATAACATTAATATTAGCCATATTGTAACAGAAAAGAATAGCTTAAAATGGATAAGTGGCGTTGCATACCAGTGCTGGGATTTGGAGTAGTGAAATTGTCGCGTAGGCTTCACATTTACTATTTCTAATTATTGCAGTATATACAAAATCCTACATAAATCGACCCCCAAATTAGAATGAAAAAAACAGATTAAATTCTAGTATTGAATAATAGCTATATTTGTTTTATTGCATCAAAGAACACTGTTATGAATTCTTCGCCTAAATAAAACAATGAAATCCATCAGAAAAATCTAATATTCCCCTGTTTTTCTTCTGAAATTTGGGGGTCGACATATACATGGTATGGTAATTCCATCGATTTTAGCAAGCCTTTAATGAACATTTCAGGATCGTTCTATACGAAACAGTCGTTATTTCTTATATATAACTCGTAGAAAATATTGCTACCACCACCGTCATTATCCACAAAAGTGTGGTTGCCATTGAAAATGTTCAACAATCTGTGCAACGTCTGTGTCAGACAATAGAATTGGTAAAAAAACCTTGCAATCAGTGCTTTGTACCTATGAATCGCTATACTGTTAGTTTGACATAGTAAAGTATTTATACTCTTTTATCTATTCTTATGTTGATGTGCCTTTCTGTCTCGTTTAGTTGTTAGGAGTAGCGATTTCAGTCATATGCTTTACAATTTAAATATGGATCATATAGGCCTTCTCCACCTCCTCTGATACTAATGCACATTGAAGAACAGTTTACCCAAATGGACACTTTGCTGAAGGAATTTGATTAGAACTAAAAGAAATATGGCTGTTACAGTTGTCTTAACCCCTTCAGGAAGAGCGACACGAATACGTGACGCATGCGATGCTCAGAATTCTCGATTATTCCCCACCAGTTATTTTTTATTGTAAACTATTCCTTGTTTAATCAAAGCATTTTTGCGATTCAAATAGGCGAAAATTTCTGTTTTGAAAAACTGGTATTAAAAGATTAAAAATTCTGTAAAGGGCGCTCGTCCCGAAGGGGTTAAGTTAAGGGTTTTGAATAACATTTTTTCAGTATATCAGTATTATTCGCCTTATCTAATCACTGAATTATGCAATTAAATAAGGTGAATATTAATAAAATAAACAGTAATGTTCAAAATTCGTAACTCTTGGCACCTATGGGCTCTTGACACCTATAAAGAATGATATTTTATAACAAGACTACTCTGTGTCTCAAAAACATCAAACAAAAACACAGCGTTTCAATTTTTGATCTGCTTTAGATAAGCAGGCAGTGTAAGTTCCAAAATTGTTCAAAATAAGGTAATTGTTTCAGTTTTTGTGAATGAAATAGTTCTCATATAAATTTTCAAAAATTAGACTTTTTAAAAATTTGTATACGATCCCTGTATCATATTTTATAATTTAAAAAAAATATTTATGCATGTTTTGACAAGTCCAAGAGTATAGTTTCCACTCTTCTGTGACAAAACTATTCGAGTAATAAAACTTTAAAAAAAATCATAAATTAAAAAAAAACATAACTTGATTAGTTTTGAAATTTTTAGTGTTGTATTTGTCAGAGTATGGAGAAACGTTTTCCATATAAAACTTATAAGACACAGGAACCGTATAAAAATGTAAAAATTTCATTTTACGTATTAATGGAAGGACTATTTAATGAACATAATCATAAATCATCCCTGTCCTGTTGAACAAGTTTGCAACATACATTGCCTACGTATATCGAAAAGATAAAAAATTAAAGTGCGTTTAGTATTTTTCAGACACCCTGTGTAAATTTCAAAACGATGCAAAAAAAAAAAAAAAAAAAAAAAAAAAAAAAAAACCCTCAAATTACTATAAATTTAATGAATTAATATTAACAATATTCCGAGGGCAGCGACGATTTCTAACCTAAGCTATTTTCTAAAATAAAAATTTCCGAGTCCTTACTTTTTCCAGTCCAATGTTATCTGCATTCCATGCAATGACAGGTATTCCCAAGTATCCGGTGAGCTGTAACATATATTGAGCAGAAGCTGCATTGCTGCCGTAAACCTCCGAGTTCGTAAAATACAGGATGGATATCACGTCCTGAGGTAGCATGTCATCACATAAAGCGTCCAGAACAACAGTTGGGCTAGGATCGAGCGGCAAATTTACAACCAGTGGCTTCAGTCCTATGTTATACTTTTCATAATTAAATTTTGCGTTCCGACCTAGGGAAAAAGCATAAAGTATCTTAATTAACACATTATTGCGCATTAATTTGATTTTCAATAGTTTTTTTTTTATATATAAGGTGTGAAAAACACGAGAGGGGTTAATTATGCGAATAATTATGGTATTACATGGTGTGTGTATATAAAGTGGAATTTCAAAAACAGTCTGTTGCACCACTGTTTCAAATTGAATTTTTTCTGTTTAATATTTAAATCCCAGAGCTGGAAACCACTTAATTTACCGTAGAGTATGCAATATATTTCTGAAAATAAATAAGGTAAAACATTCTGTTAAACGTTAGTTGTAGAAATGTACACATCGTGTATGTATTATACAAAGAAAAACGTAGCGAAATATCTTTTAAATACCGGAAATATTTACAATTAGATTATAATATAGTTTTCAAATTGCAGAGAATTTAGTGTAGCATGGTTATATGAATAACTTCTGGGAATTGAAGATAAATTACTCCACTAAAGTAACATTAACTGATCACATTATTGCACTCTCTAACGAGGTGTTGAATTTTTGTAATCTTATTTATAAAACAGCTTGATCCACGACTCACTAATTTACTCAATAACTCTCCATTATCGTTAATCTTGATATCAGTTGTCGAAATATTTTCCAGTAAAATTTCCTGTAGTACAATTACAAAACTTTCTTGACTTTCTTAGGGGATTGATTTCTCCTTTTTACTAAAATTGGAGAAAGGCCAAAATTTTAATTTTTTTAATTTTGTTCTGCACAGATAACGAAGCAATTGATCCAGTTGTATTCTCACATATGTCTTTTTTTTTTTTTAAATCAATGAAATATTACTTATTAACGCTACGACGACCATAAGCGGTCATTTTGTGAAAAAAAAATAAAATTCAACTTGAATCAGAAAGTTTTCTATAAGAAATTATTACAACCTGAAACATTGAAAGAGGTTAAATAAATGAAATAGTTTTAAATAAAAATTCTGGTGTGAAATATTTTTATAAAACTTGAGTAATATTTTCGGCTGTCTCACTTTGAGAATGTTACAATACGAAGGTTTAGCCAATATTATTGACGACTTTGAGCACTGAAAAATTGGTTGATTAATTAATTTTCTCTGTTTTCTTAAAAATTATTATAGAATACGTAATGCAGTAAAGCTGCAGACTGAAGCCAAAAACATTCTCTATCTGCCACTGATAAGTTCGTGATGGATCGGCTACTCTGATCATGTGAGTAGGCGATGTTTTGAATAAGAACGTAAGTTTTTGTCCACTAATTGTCCATGCGCGTAAAAGTTGATCAAGGCTCTCTTTCTTTAACTTTCGACAGATGACTAGGAAAATCTCGGTTCTTGTGAGTTTCTGCTTTTTATTGATATTCAAGCAAATTATTGCAGCTGGTCAATCGATATTTGGGGTATATAAGCTTTGAAAATACGTTTGGAAGTCGAAACTTGGGGTCGTGTTTTTCCTCGATACGAGTATATCTAGATCCTGCGATTTAATCACCCATTTGAAGCTGAATAAGTGTATAAATTGTTGCTTTGGCCTGGACGAATGTACTGAGGTCAGCACCCGCCGATTCTACAGCGTGGAATTGAATTATTACTGAAGGCATCCTGACTTGTGGCTATCTTCAAAATTGTGAGTTCGTTTTGAATCTTTATATTTAACCCCTTAATCGTCGCGCCCGATACATTCAAGGACAGTGTACGCTACTTTTTTAAAATTCAAATTGTTTGATTCCCACCAGTTTTTTTAAATAGTGTAATTGGATTTATGCTCGTATTATTTTATCTGTCATTAGCAAAGCCATTAAATAATAAGCCCAGTCAGATAAATGGGAAACTTTTCGCAAGTTGAAAATAGCGCCATCTAGCGGTTGGGAGTGCTGCATTCGGCACCAAGAATATTTTAATAAAATTTTACTTCTAAAATTAAAGCTTAAAATAAGGAGTTCATATTTTCTAAGAAAGTCGTTTGTAAATTCCGGTGTCAGTCAGTAATTTCACATTTTACGAACATAATTTGTCTGTGCCGGAAAGGGTTAATTGCATAGTGATGTAAATTTCCATCACTTTTTATTTAACTTTTAATAAATAAATCAACTTCTTCGCCACCACTATATTTATACAGAAATATTAATCGAGTAAATTTCCACAATTTTTTTCATTATAGTTTTAGCTTTAATGTAAAAGATCCCAGTAATTAGCAAGCTTTTAAAGGTGTGTTGCAAAAACAAAACATCGATAAAAATCGTATAAAATATCGATATAAATAAATCGTATCGTTTCTCTGCGACCCACTTCTGTTTTGTCCTCCTTCCGCAGCAAAGTTTTGTTGCTAGTGTGTCGCTAACAAATTTAACACTATCTGACTGGGCTTATTATTTAATGGCTTTGGTCATTAGTAAAGCGAATATTTTCTACTTAAAAACATTCGTGGCAATCAAGCAATCTGAATTGAATAAAAAGTAGCCTACGCTTATTGGGCGCTATGATTTAGGGGTTAATATATTTGAAGTTTTATTGTTACGGAGTAAAACTTCGGAAAAGGTTGAATTATTTTTTTGGTGTAAGGAAAATTAGTAGTGGCCTTCTCAAATCCTAGCCCGATTAAGTTTCAAATAACATTATTTTTTAAACCTTACCTCTGGTGCTCTACTTTTACAACTGAACGGCCTGGTTCACTCTTACTGACAGCGATGGCTGTCGCAAGTTTAGAGTTAGTTATGCAACCGTTTTTTATCCAATTGTGGACAGAGGAGCACACAGACAAAAACAATTGAATGGTGGTTTTGACTATACATCATCGAAATAGTTGAATGGACTTATGGATAATTGATTTTCTTAAACTCGCAGACATGCAATCCGACTATATATATGTGTATAGACTTAATGCCAATATTTACTCATTAATGTAATAAATTACAAATAAATATTATACAATATAAGTATTAGAATGAAATATTAGAATAATCATTTCTCTATTGGAATAAAATATTCCAACTGTTGACAAATAATAATATGCAATACAATTACCTTTCTTCAAAGAATCCAGTGAATCATTTATCTTCTTATAGTATTGTCTAATCAGAGTTATCAAGGACGTTTTGGGCAAAATGATTCCAAACCTAATGTATTCCTTGCCATCTGCGACCGAGGTAACTTGGTGTCTGTGAGAGACATTCTGCCCTATCTGTAACTGCTTTTCCCTAAACACACTCTTTCTACTTTGCACCATGGTTTCATGGCATGCCAAACACATCACCGTCAGTAAGACACTTTTCAAAGGCCAGGCCATGCCGGCTATGTATCAGATTGCCCATGTAAAAGAATGTAGATGGTGAAGGACTAATGAAGGCTGCATAATGTTTGAGCATTAGTTGCTACCTAAAATAGCAAGAGAAAACTCCAATTTATTATAACTAGCATTATGTACGATCTTTGTAAAGTAAATATCTGCAAGAAGTACGAGGTCTGTCTGAAACTTATTCGATCATTGGCCGAAAAAATACAAAAGTTACCTGACGGGATTGTGACCCTATCTCCTTTAAAATAGGCCCCTTGCGCCTCCATACACTTAGCAACCATTACTTCCACTGACAAAAACAATTCTGGAAGGCTTCTTTTGGAATAGTGTTTAACTCCACCATCGCGGCCACTTTTGAATCTATTGAACCACTTCTTAATTTATGTTACCCCCATAGCATCGTCTCCAAACACCTGATGAATCTTACAAATTGTTTCGCTTTGAGATTTACCAAGCTTTTGACAACAATTGGTGAACTCGTCCAGTCATCTTGAGAGAAATCAAAATCCGTTATGACCACAACTCACACGGCGGCAGCGTGCACAGTAGAAGCCATGTAATCACTACTGCGCGTGAAAATTGAAAATCAAGGTCGAATAGTTATCAGACAGACATCGTACATAATATATTCACAATTTTTAAATGGAAAAAAATAGAAAATGCGATGGGAAAGAAATGTACATTTATAAAAACTCCCTTTCAGAAGATTGCAATAATAAAACAGAATTATTCAAAGTGGATAGAAAATTCGTATTCGAAAATTCTTCTTAATTTAATTAAACAGTTTGAAAGAAAGTGTCGCGAAACACACGTATTGAGCAAGTTGAAAGTTGGTCACATTACTGTGTTTTTATACAAAGCGAGAACGAAAAATCATGCGTCAAGCATAGATATAGAAACACTTTCCAACACATTCAGATTACTTTAACAAAACTTCATCGTTTATTAAATAAACAATTTAGAAAATGCATATCACATTTGAAAACCCAATTTCAGCAACTACTTCCAATAGTCGAACAAAATATCTAAATTATTTTGTGCAACTCTGTATATGATCGCTAGATGAGTATGAATACTACACAGTATAAATACATCTAGAAAATTCTTCATATTGAACGTTATATTCTCCTTAATGAGTTAAAATACACAGCGTAAATACATTGATTTCACAATTTAATCAATACTAAAATAGGTGCAAACACAACATCAAAGTTTTAAAACGTTTAAAATAATTTAAAACTAAACATTTTAAAACATTTAAAACCATTTAAAACTAAACATTTTAAACCATTTAAAATTAAACATTTAAAACTTTTAAATAAAATTAAATATATTTACGTTATATCAATATATTTACGTAGTCTATTTTATTTTTACTACACAATATGCTAAAATTTACTGCATTTACGAAATACAAAGCAGGATTGAAAATTCCTCTTCAGCAATTTCCGTCTAGAAACGGAAATCACAGCCCTGAATATGACCTATAAAATTTATATACACCAGTTAATATGCAAAAAAAAATGTTACATTTAGAAACGCGTACCACAAATGAAAACGAAACAAGTGTTGTTCAGAGACTGTACTGTAACCAAATTACTTTCAATGTAATGAAAAGTTTCAGTAAATGAATGATACATTCTATGCACACCATATTCCACAGTAAGCGTCTTGTAGTGCACCTCAATGATATGTATCAATTTTAATATGTTTAAAATAGTGCAACTTCATTCAAATATGTTGCAAACGATTTTCCCCGTAGACCGTAATGTAAAGGAATTATTTTGAGTGTCCCTGTAATAGAACCATAAATGCTACATACTTCATTTTCAATACCAAACATGCCATACTATACCCCAATAACATTTATAAATTTTGTGGAAATCCGAGTATATTTAAAGTATATTTACTCGAATCGCACGGACAGACAGCAGTAAAAGAGACAGATAAACCTAATTCATAAACACGTTTCAACTGTGTTAAAAACATAATCGAATTCCTAATTTCTTAACAATTCACAATCACGTGATGAAACATTCAATGAATTGGAAAATATTAAAATTCGAATATCTATGTACTATCCCCGAGGAAAATGTGAACAACACTTTATTTTTTCTACAAGTATTTTCAATCGAAAAACAGATATACTCGTGAAACAGACAAGAAATAACATATGCGTACAACTATTCTTTTGTAAAATGTGGCTTAATGTGACCCAGGTTAAACACGTATAGAATCCGAAAATTTATTTAGAAGATATTTATCGATTACATTTCATGTTTTAGGCGAAGAAATTTTTAAAAAATAAGTGTTTTTCAAAGTCCGTCATATGTAATTCGCATAGAATTTTATTTCTAATGGAATAGAAAAACTATCATAAAAAATGACGTGGGTTGTAGTCTAAGCAACAGGTTTTTTTATTGGATCTAATCCAGAGATGTTTAATAGATCAGTCTATGAATAACGACATGTGTTTTGTGGCGAAAGCTTTGAAATTTTTTTCTTTTTTGTGCTTTGTTTTTGAACAATGAATATTTGTTTAATTACATTGAAAATAAAAACTGACATTCCAGTTAACGCAATTATTTATAATTTATCAACTCTGCACTTATCATGTCAAGCCGTTTCCGTGCATAAAATTATACACCTTCACGTTTTTTAAAAATTTGTTTTGTTAAAACATCAACATATTACCTGTCTTCAAGATAATTAAACGTTTGACGCATTTCGAAAAGGGGAAATTCAAATTTGTTTTTTTTTTAAAATGGAAGTTGTTATTTTTTTAAGTTGTCGCATTAATTATGATTAATTGTTCGTTTCTTTTATTTCATGAATTTTAAGCACTTGGAGGGGATTTAAAGAATTAAATTAATTATATGTTACGAAATTGGACGAAACCTAATTACGTGTTAATTTCGTTTAAAAATACTTGATGATGACATTCCGCTTTTTATTTAACATGAAAAGACATACTTGACTGAAAATACATTTTTTTATTATTTCATAGCTGCCAATCCTCCCATGTTTCGAGTTCAATTATTTCCGAATATAAATTTCGCCTAATTTAACCTATTCGCTGCCAAGCACGAGTATACTCGTGTTTTTTAAATCTAAAATTACGAATTTGTACCGGAAATTTTGGAAGAAGAAATTCTATTTTATGTAATCACGAAATATCTGTAATTAAATAAAGTAAATATTGATATTAGTATTTTCTGGTATGAATTCGAACTTTTTAAATAAAATAAATTTCCGGTAGTTTTAACCTGAAAGTGAACGTGTTGCAAATTTTAGAATTTTTAAAGAATTTTTAGAAGTAAAGAACTTTTCCCAATAAATACATCCTATTATAAAATAGTGATATTTAAAATTGGGATAGATATGTTATTTACAAAGAATCATTACAATACGATTATTATTTAACAAATTTTTTGCTAGCATGAACTTTGTTTAAAAGTTTTTTGAAGCGTTGGAAGCATTGTTTTAACATTTTCAATGGGAAGTATAGAAATTTCAATTTTGTCTCTCATTCTTTCACAGGGTTCGTACGCTCTTACCAAATTTTTAATTCTTCATTTTTATTTTTATCATCCACAATTTTATAGGATTTTTTATTTAATATTTAAATAGCCGAACGTCTCGTTTAATTACAGGATTTGTAGTACTTTTCTGCATTTACATAAGCCGATAAAATTCTGGTAAAAACGTACGAACCCTGTTTCACCCATTTGTATTTGTTTTAATTAATATATATTATTGAATGACATATTTATGTATGTAAAATAAATGTACTATGGCTGTAAAAAATATCTGTGTTGTAAGAACTATGCGTTGAATTTTGGGTCTAAATATCTATCAAAAATATATTACCTTGGAATTCTAACATACAAAAGTTCATATGCTCACATTTCTCTCTATTAAAAAAAATAATAATAATAACACTGCTGCTGTCGCGGCCTTAAATGAATTTTTTGTGACCAGGGGTCTTTCTCGACTTATGGTTTGAAAACTAATGCATATAAGTAGATAAGAAAGGCCGGTTCTACGCCAGCGCAGTTCGCGCAGTCAACCTCAAGGTCGAAGGAAGGTCACCGGAAGTAGCAGGTGGGGATAACAGACATGTTGAGACAGGAAGTGTAGACAGGAAATTTAACCGGAAATGTGACAGGAAGTGAATGCGATAAGGGAGAGAGGGGGAGGGCTTATTTTTGTGGGGGGCTTAATTTTCTTTGTTTGTTTTAATCCTTCTAGTCGAGTGGAGTTGAGTTGTAGGAATCCTGCTATCAGAATGAATTTAGTTTGAAAGTAATATTAGCAAAATGTTCGATTTTTTTTTTTTTTTTTTTTTTTTTTTCTCACCTGAAATAAAAATTTTATTTGCTAACTAACACCTAATATAAAAATGGAAATCTTTCTGACTTTGTTTTACTTTATAAAAGTTTAACGTGAAATTTATTTTTAGACTGGAAACGCGACAGGAAATAAGATCGGAAACGGGATTAGACATTAGGGTGGGCCGAAAATGCACTTTTGCACAAACTTTCGAAATCGATGAGGCTTGGGGGCGGAAAAGTTGTGTATTGGGTTGCTCAGTAACCATGTAAAAATTTTTTGAAATCGAACAATATCTTCAGGTGGCGCCGGCGCCTTAAAAATTTGAAATTTTGACTAAAACAGACCTTTTTCTTCTAAAAACACCATTTTTTGCATTTTCGAAATAGATTACGCTCTAGTGCGGAAAAGTTGTGTATTGGGTTGCTCAGTAAACATGTAAAATTTTTTTGAAATCGAACAATATCTTCAGGTGGCGCCGGCGCCTTAAAAATTTGAAATTTTGACTAAAACAGACCTTTTTCTTCTAAAAACACGATTTTTTGCATTTTCGAAATAGATTACGCTCTAGTGCGGAAAAGTTGTGTATTGGGTTGCTCAGTAAACATGTACATTTTTTTTTAAATCAAACAATATCTTCAGGTGTCGCCGGCGCCTTAAAATCGGAGATTTTATTCAAAACAGACATATATTTTCATGAAAAGAGAATTCCTTATCGGTTTTCTATTTCACCCCCCTTCTTCTACTAAATGAAATGCTCTCGCACCTGCAGTCCACGTGACAGTCCACGTGACCCTCAGTGGTACAGGATTGTCTCTTACATTCCTTATCAGTTTTCTATTCCACCCCCCCTTCTTCTACTAAATGAAATGCTCTCGCACCTGCAATCCACGTGACAGTCAGTGTGATAATATGCAATACACAGTTATCGTTTAGTTCAGTCTAGTACAGAAGCAATCAATAAGCTTACTTTATGTCGTTTGTTCATCGAAGAGCAGTCTCTTTAGATATTTAAATGTCATTAACTAGTTAGTTATAGTTATACTTTTGTCACAATGGCCGGTTGTCATTCAACTAGAAAAGTTACAGATTGTTTTGTTTTTGGTTTGCCAGAAGAGCTGAAACCTAACGTCTTACCAACTTACAGTCAAGTTATGAAATTTTACTTCCTTATAAGAGAACAAGTGAAATCTTCAAATGACGGCAAAGATCCAGCTTTTACTGACATTGCCAATGTTGTTGCTGAGAGGGTAGCTGATTTGTGGAAGAAGTCCTCGATTCCTACTATTTCTCATTGCAGAATTGTGCGCATCCTTAAATCATATCATGCTAAGTATAAAAATATCCTGAAAAGTAAAAACAAGTCTACGGAATCCTATAGGAACAAAGTAAAGGAATTTTTGGAAGACGCCGAGAAAACTCTCTTTGACATTGCCACATGCAAATGTCATTCCTTTAAAGCATGCTGCTGTGAAAAGGATAGAAAAGTGCCACATTTAGAACAACCATTTTTGATTGATCAACGAACCGTCAGAAAAATGATTATCGGGGGCATTGATATAAAAGTAACTGAGAAGCTTCTCCGAAAGCAAAATAGGCAATCCAAGACAGTGTTGAAAGCTGCTACAAGTGAACAGCAGTTCCAAACACCAAAGTTTATGTTCGAGTCGCCTGAGTTCGAGGATTGTGAGAACGAAGAATTTGAATATGAAACGCGTAATGATGAAGAATACACTCCTCCTAGATCCAGAGAGAACCATTCCAGAAAAACGAAAAGAGAGACCAAGGTAATCAGCCAGATGAGGATAAAACTGCCAACCACAGCACTCGCCTGCGATAGTGCAGGGATTGGAGACAGGCCTGCAGCGAAAATTATTTCTGCAGTTCTTGAAGATGTCGGAATGATTTCTGATAATAATCGTTCCAAAGTTACAGATAAAAATAAAATAAGAAGAGAGAGAAAGAGAAAACGAAGGGAACTACAATGTAAAGGAAAACCAGAAGAGCTTCAAGCCCTCTTTTTTGACGGACGAAAAGATAAAACTTTAGCAGATCAATTCAAGGGAAACAAAAAGCACAGGACAACGGTTATTGAAGAACATGTAGTTTTAATACAAGAACCTGGATCTGAATATATCGGCCATGTTTCTCCAGCTAGTGGTTCTGCAAAATCTATTAAGAGCAGCATCGCTGAATATCTTTTACATAATGATATCAACACTGAAAATCTTTTGGCAGTTGGCTGCGATGGGACACCCGTTAACACAGGTTGCAAGACTGGAGTTATACGTCTCATAGAAGAAGATGTTGGTAGACCTCTTCAATGGCTCATATGCATGTTACACGCAAATGAGTTACCGTTGCGGCATCTTCTAAAAAAGCTAGACGGTCAAACAAGTGGTCCTGAAACCTTTTCTGGTCCAATAGGAAAAGATCTCGAAACCTGTGAGCTGAAACCGGTAGTCAATTTCAAAAAGGTTGATGTCGTAGAGTTAGTAGCAATATCAGAAGAGCTTCGAAAAGATCTGAGTACAGATCAACGATACATGCTGCAAATTTATGAAGCTGTAACATCAGGTTACTGCTCTGTTGCCCTAGCAGAGAAAAAACCAGGAAAGCTAGCGCACTCCCGTTGGCTAACGGCAGCATGTCGAGTTTTGCGCCTGTACATTTCAGTTACAAATGTTTCAGCAGAACTGAAAACCTTAGTAGAGTTTATAATTAAAGTGTATGTGCCGATGTGGTTTGATATAAAATCCAAACCGCATTGCAAAGATGGTGCTAGACACTTATGGAAGATGATTAGCTTGTCACGTTATCTCCCAGATGACTTGAAGACTGTCGTGGATGGCGTAATAAGCCGAAATGCTTTTTTTGCGCATCCTGAAAATATTCTTCTTTCGATGCTTACGGATGAACGAAATTACATCCGACTGCTTGCAATACGAAGAATTTTAAAAGCCAGGGAAAATAAACAAGAAGGTATCCGGCGGTTCAGTGTTCCTGTAATAAAATTCGAAGCAAAAGATTATACGGACCTAATTGATTGGCACCAATCAGTTGTTACGGAGCCACCAATGCTTCGTGCAGTCAGCAATGAAGATTTCCGAAATATTCTAAAGGAGAAAATATCTTTACTAGAAATAAAAGAGTTTCCATGACACAGCCAAGCAGTGGAGAGGGCAATAAAAATAGTGACAGATGCTTCAGCTTCTGTGGTGGGACAAATCGAAAGGGATGGCCTTATAAGGGCGAAATTAGAATCACAAAGAATAATTCCTTCATTTGAAAGCAAGACGAAATACAAAAAAGGCCAAGTAGATCAGGCAACAGAAAAGTGAAATATTTAATAAAATCTCAGTGTCCATTATATGGTTGGGTGGTTGGGAGGGCACGGGTGGAACTCGATATGCAGCCACCTCCTCGTGGTGAGTTCTGGGTTATCTCAGTGAATTTCCTCTGAGATAAGCAAAGAGCTGCATTGCTTCATGTTTGTTTGCTTACTTGGCACACATGACAGCAGTAAAAGATGAATTCAATTATTATTTATGTGTTTATTGACGTTTCCTTTTTTTCTGCTGAACAAACCGAATTT
Source organism: Maratus michaelseni (assembly GCA_963931845.1). Lineage (NCBI taxonomy): Eukaryota > Metazoa > Arthropoda > Arachnida > Araneae > Salticidae > Maratus > Maratus michaelseni. Next base: position 81,680,871 of record OZ007598.1, read on the forward strand.
TAAAGGCTCAGGCTCCACCTGAAGATATTGTTTGATTTTTAAAAAAAACTTACACGACTACTTAGCAACTCAATACTAAACATTTCTGCACTAGAGCGTTATCTATTTCGAAAATGCAAAAAATCGTGTTTTTAGAAAAAAAGGTCTGTTTTAGTCAAAATTTCAAATTTTTAAGGCGCCGGCGCCACCTGAAGATATTGTTCGATTTCAAAAAAATTTTACATGTTTACTGAGCAACCCAATACACAACTTTTCCGCACTAGAGCGTAATCTATTTCGAAAATGCAAAAAATCGTGTTTTTAGAAGAAAAAGGTCTGTTTTAGTCAAAATTTCAAATTTTTAAGGCGCCGGCGCCACCTGAAGATATTGTTCGATTTCAAAAATTTTTTACATGTTTACTGAGCAACCCAATACACAACTTTTCCGCACTAGAGCGTTATCTATTTCGAAAATGCAAAAAATCGTGTTTTTAGAAGAAAAAGGTCTGTTTTAGTCAAAATTTCAAATTTTTAAGGCGCCGGCGCCACCTGAAGATATTGTTCGATTTCAAAAAATTTTTACTTGGTTACTGAGCAACCCAATACACAACTTTTCCGCCCCCAAGCCTCATCGATTTCGAAAGTTTGTGCAAAAGTGCATTTTCGGCCTGCTTTTTCCAAAAAGGGTTTTCAGGAAGCAGTAAACATGTTTTAGGAACATGTTTGGGAGCTTGTTGGAACAGGAGAGGTGGTTTGTGAGACCGGAAGTAATTAAGATGAGAGAGATAAAGAAGGTGCATGATTAGACATATAGATTTTGTTCTTTGTAGAGGGTGAAATTTTGTTTTATTTTTTATTTAAAGTGTTTTCATTTTTTTTTTTTAATTTAATTTATTTAAAGCGTTTCAAATTATTTTTTATATTTTTTTTTGTAGTGTTTTACGTATTATTTTAATTTTTAGTGACATTAGAACCTGCAATTTCTGTATCACACATGTCTTATCTTAGGTCACCAAGAATGTGTGTGTGTTGTTATCTCTTTAAATGCGAGAGATGGTTACTTCAGACCTGCGTTGAGATATCTTTATCATAGTTTTAATGAACTGCAGGAAATTGTCTTTAGCTATTGAGTAATTCGCGAGTTTTGGTTTAATATGAATGCTATTACATCTGTTTGTTTAATTTACAAGCACATTTCTCTTACAACACTCTGTCAACAGATCACTTCAATATTCGAAATAATAATTTAGAGGGAAAATTTTTACTTTCTATACGAAATTTTATTTATAGAGATTGACGAAGATAGTATGCCTAATTCTTTCTTGTACATTTCTTGTACAACATTATATTCGAAATAGAGTTTTGTTACCAAAAATAACGTGTTTATACATTTTAAAAACGAAAGCAAAGTGATTTTCAAAAATGTAAATATAAGCTATACACCCACGCATTTTTGTTATTGAATTAAATTACAAGGTTTAATATTGTATTCAGCGTAATATTTTCTTATAAAAGCCGTTTCACAAACTTGTATACTAAAAGTAATGTGTCATTTTTAGGAGAAAAAATTAATTCAAGTCATTGAGACTAATCCTTTATGGGGGAAAAATTTGTCATACTTCTTTGTGTTACATTACATCTTCCGTTTTTTAAGTTTACAAATTTGTGGACTAACTTAAATAATCGTTTTTAGGATACTTAAACAATATATATATACTTTTTAATTATATAATTTTTTTTAATTGACTTGTAATATAGCTTTTTTTTTCTTAAAAGGGTACTGTAGAATAACTTATGTCACAAATACTACATCCTTCTTTAGTTAAATATGTTTCACTTAAGACATGACAAAGTGTCTTAGAAACATTTCATTTTGGAGTTAAGTGATTAAAGAAGAAAAATATTATTTATATAAACACAACACATAAGACCAGTGACTGAGAGGTTCTGGTTTTAAAGCTACTAGACGTTTGGGTTTAAACTTCTCTCGCGCTCGTCGACCTAACCGTTCGGAGTTTTCTTCGAACCTTGTCAATACGAGTTAGGAGCCCTTAGAATGACCCCTAGAGTGACCTATATCCCAAGCGTAGATAATCGGTTTTAACAAATAACCAACCATCCACAACACATAAGACATTTTAGATCATTACATAAGACATTTTAGATCATTACATAAGACATTTTATATTATTACATTTAGTTAAGAAGTGATTTGACGTGCAAAATATTATTTATAAAATCATACAATAAGAGAATTTTAAAGATTTTTTCCTTTTAAATGAACAATTTTTAGTGACTATTTAACTTATTAAAGAGAGCGGGTATTTTGTTTAGAGTTATACGATTAAAATAAATTTTCAATAGATTTGACTTTATACAACCAACATTTTAAAAAAAGGGAATGGAATCTAGTTTTTATAAATTAACGTTTTTCAATTTTACAAATACTTCACACCCCGTCTTTTTTTCCCCCTCTTTTAGTAGACTTTACATACATAAGACATAAAAAGCGTTTTAGAATACATCATTTAGAAATTAAGTGGTTTGATAAATAAAATATTATTTATAAAAGCAATAGATACGAGAGTAATAAGGATTTTTACTTACATATGTACGAACTTCTGATAGGTAAGACTTTCTAAATCATTGTGCAAGAATTAAGTGGTTATTGAACTTATAACATTACATGATGAAATAATCACGTGACGTCTTTTTAAACCAATAAAATGTCAGTATTTTCAAACAAATAAAAAGTTAGTATTTTTACACGAGCGCCCTCTATCATTATATAAATTTCAATGAAACGAGTTCATAACATTCTACTGTGACCTGATATCGTTGTAATAGGTTGTATTTTTCATTTAAGTTATTGTGGAACGAGTTATGAATTCTTATGTTGGTGATGTAACCAACTTGGAGTGTCAACACTCATCACCAGAGTTAAATAATCAAGAGATGGATTCTACACTTTTATCCAAAGAAGGACTCGTTTCGAATTATGAAGTGAAACTCACCTCATCAGGACTAAAGAAACAGAAGTTACCCCATGTGCGTAAGATGTGTAACACAGCATTTCCTCGAAAAGTTAACTTAGTGTTTCATATGAAAAGTCATCTAAAGGAAAAATCTTTTTGCTGTGAGGTGTGTGCTGAAGTTTTTTCACAAAAGAGTGATTTACGTAATCATCAAAAGATTCAGAAATTGCCCAAATACAAGTGTAGTGATTGCAACGAGATATTTTCAAGAATGTCTGACTTATTAATACACAAGAAGACCCATAAGATTCGTAAACAATATTCATGTGCAAAGTGTTGTGAAATATTTAAGTGTGAATCGGATTTTTTACAACATTGTGATACTTTTCATAAAGTTTTACCTAACATTGCGAAATCACCCTGTTTAAAAGATTTGTTATTTGAACTTATAGTGAAGCTTATAGATTAGTTCGAACTTATAGTGAATTAAAAGACAAAGTGATATGCAAAATATATGAACTAGAATTAACAGACCAAAACATACATGTACATGCTGAGAATGCCTTTTTAAAGTTGTACAAAGGCTTTGAAGATTTCACAGAACGAGTGTTTAATTGGACATTATGAAAATTTTTGAAATTAGAATTGATTACAGCTCAATATGACAGGCTTATTTGATTTGTATTATTTTAAATGATTAATAAATAGTTTGATTGCGAAAAAAGTGTTTTCTTTAGCATACACTGTGTGACTTTTAAACTAATGTTGTGTATTTTGAATGTGTCAGAGAAAACAGGAGTGTGTTGACATTTTAAAAAAAAGATTTCACATAATATAAAAGTTTTACAATAAAAATTGACTTACCTAAAGTTTTTTCAAGATAGTCACGATATCCTTTCCATTACAATTATTTTAAGGAAATAGAATTTAATTTTGTTGTGAATAACACTTTGTTGTTAACATCACGTGGTTTGTCTTATCATAACTATGAGATCCTAAGATCACTTCCTATTAACATGATAACGAAGAGTAAAAAAATGACTAATGCAAGCCGATTTTCCTGCCTAAACTTGTTATCAGCTTGCATGAGTGACTCATCTTTACATGTGTGGATTTGTATGTTGAAAAAATGATTGCTATGTTTAACCCGTGTAGACGATTTTTATCCGGAAGCTGTTTGAACTACCAAATTTCAGATATCACACATTTTACTAGAACATTTAAATATTTTAATGTCTTTTCGCCCGCAAATTGGAAACTTAGGATTATCACCTTTACATCGAGACATGGAAGGTAGAAAAATAATAACTTTACACTTAGACAATATTTTAATTTAAGAAGAATTAGACTTAACACATTGTTAGAGTTTCTTTGAAAAATATCTAGTTGGTTGTAAATTTTAGAAAATTCGACCTAACGAAATTAACACACTTAAAAATATCTAGTTGGTTATACATTTTATAAAATAAGCAACAAATAAACATTTCGATACATTGACAAAAGAAAATAATTAAGTTTAAGTAAACTTTACACTTAGACAATATTTCAAACTAAGAAAAATAATAACTTTACACTTATATAATATTTTCAACTAAGGAAAATTAATAACTTTAAAAATCAGACTTAACACATTGTTAAAGTTTTTTTAAAACAACACAACATTTTCAAAGCAGTGGAAATAGTATACCTGAAAAAAATTCAACTTAGTGGAATTTAATAGTGAAATTTTTTAACCTCACTCATTTAAAAAATAAAACTTTGTAAATTTTTTCCATTTTTAAAATAAAACTTATTTAAAAAATAAATAAGCAACTATTAAACATTTTGAATGTCTTAGACAAAGTGTGAATAAATTTGTTGAAATTATATAAAACATGAAAAATTTCATTACTTTTAAAAGAAATTTTATTTTTGGTGAAATAAACTCGAGGTATTTATTATATGTTACTTAAACTACATGAGAATTGATTGAAAATGTGTTACTTTTAATCACTCACAAGATAAGACATGATGTTACAATATACACATAGGAATGACATAGGAATTTCAGATGGGTTTTTCTCCCACACATGACGTCACTGATAACATATTTACTGATCAAGTCATAAAATCATAGTTTAGGGTAGGTTTTTAAGCACGAAGTTTAGTTGAGATTTAAGATATTTGAGAAATATAAACTACAACTTTGGCTACTTTTTGAAATTTCCCCCTACATAAGAAAAAGAACATAGAAAAATAAAATGAAAAGTCGTATTTGAATGGAATCAAATTATTATCCTTTCACTTAACAGCTGAATGCGTCGGTAATTACATCACAAAGGCACTGATAACAACTGATTGAATATATTGTGTTTCTTTTTTAAGGTTAAATTGATTTAATATTCAAGTTATTTCTTAATGATACACTTAAAAACAATAAACTTAATTAGCATTCAAAAAGCAAACGATCACATTATTGTGTAAAACAATCAAATGTTTTAAAAGTCACGAGTTAAAATTTGAAATGACTTAGAGTTTAAGTAGAATTTAGATGTGAACCTTTTAAAATGAAATAATAGTTTTTTGTATCGCCCTCTATCGGTGGGTAATAGAATTAAGAGATAATTAAAAGTTTTAACTTGATTTCGAGCCCACAACAAAAATTATTTTTCGGTTTTATAATTTAGGGTAGGTTTAACTGAGCAAGCCATGATATTTCAGTATTTATAGACGATTTAAGATATTCGATAAAGGAAATCATCTGAATTTTTAATTTAATTGAAGGGTTTACTGCTTAAAGTACTACAAAATGAGTACAACACGATGCATAGTTTTTTAATTAATTATATTTTTCGAAAGGTGACTTATTGATAAACTTAGGATTTATGTTTAAAGTGAATAAATTTGACATGTTAGGTTCACTTAATAACAGAGGGTTGAATAAGTTATTTTTAATAAAAATAAAGTTTACTAAAAGTTTTTAAAGTTAAAAAATATAGTTTTAAAAAATTTAAAGTTTACAAAAAGTTTACAAATCTTTAAGTAAATCAAAATTAACTTTTTAATTTTAACTATTGAGAGACTATAATCTAACTGTTTATCCTTGTAACCAACTGGTGCATATCAACTATATACTCTGTATCTGCATATGCGCAGAAAAACATAGACATTTAATCTAACTTAAGTTCGACTTTAAATTATTTGCCAACTTTTAAGTTTAATTACTATACACAACTCGATTACCTTTCCCACAAAACACCTTTCAGAAACAAAACAGAAATTAACACTTACCGAAAAACACGTCCACTTTGGGTGTTAGTCTTCACTCAACTAACGTTTCTCCCTTATCTTTGCTAGGGGGCGCTGCAATCGCCGCTAGAGGCGTTAGTAGTCTTCAGGTGTGTGATAAGAATAAACTTTAAATCCAACTTACACTCGCTCAGTCATTCTTGCTTCTCTCTACCTTGCTAACAACCGTTTGCTGCTGGCTCATTGTTTGGTTGTTTAAACTTGTTGAATGACGTCATCATGTGTTTGTCTAAACTTGTCCAGTCTTGTTTTTATGCAGTACGTCTATTTAGATGAGTCATCACTCGTTTATCTTGGTTGACTTGTCCAAACTTGTTTTTGTGTGGCACGTCTATTTGGGTGAGTCATCGTTCGCTTATCTTGCTTTACTTGTTTGAACTTGTCTAGTATCCACCACCTCATGTCTTTTGTCATAGCTTGAATATACTTTACACCAATCACTTAAATATAAAAGTCTTGTCACAACTTACTTAAACTTTGATAAAAATATTAATTATTTATAAATTTCATCAAATTCTTATTTTTCTGATACATTTACTATGTAATTTTCGTTCAAAAATATGATAAAGCCCGATTTTAAATCGAAGTCTAAGATAAATTCCCCAAATTTGTAACATTTTAACACTAATAATAAATATTGTAAGCACCCAGTACATACAAGTTTTGTAAAAATAATATTACTTATAGCTAACTCGTTATGTCCCATGATACAAAACTTCAATATAACTAAAATCAGTGTTAAACGAAAATCTAATCACGTGTCTTTATATATTATTTTGAAATGCAAAGCATTATATCTAAACGAATGATATAAGGAGTAGTTAGAATAGTTCTTATATTTTTGTTAGTAAAAAATTTATACACATTATCTTACAAGGTTGCAATATTCAACACACGGTTCACCATATTTAAAAACGATTCAGCATGATTTAAAAACTTAGTAACATATTTTAAATTTATAAATTTAAATTAAAAATACTTAAGTATTTATAATTGTTTATTTATAAAAATATGTTTTAATTTAAATTTATAAATTTAAAATATGTTACTAAGTTTTTAAATCATGGTGAATCGTTTTTAAATATGATGAACCGTGTGTTGAATATTGCAACCTTGTAAGATAATGTGTATAAATTTTTTACTAACAAAAATATAAGAACTATTCTAACTACTCCTTATATCATTCGTTTAGATATAATGCTTTGCATTTCAAAATAATATATAAAGACACGTGATTAGATTTTCGTTTAACACTGATTTTAGTTATATTGAAGTTTTGTATCATGGGACATAACGAGTTAGCTATAAGTAATATTATTTTTACAAAACTTGTATGTACTGGGTGCTTACAATATTTATTATTAGTGTTAAAATGTTACAAATTTGGGGAATTTATCTTAGACTTCGATTTAAAATCGGGCTTTATCATATTTTTGAACGAAAATTACATAGTAAATGTATCAGAAAAATAAGAATTTGATGAAATTTATAAATAATTAATATTTTTATCAAAGTTTAAGTAAGTTGTGACAAGACTTTTATATTTAAGTGATTGGTGTAAAGTATATTCAAGCTATGACAAAAGACATGAGGTGGTGGATACTAGACAAGTTCAAACAAGTAAAGCAAGATAAGCGAACGATGACTCACCCAAATAGACGTGCCACACAAAAACAAGTTTGGACAAGTCAACCAAGATAAACGAGTGATGACTCATCTAAATAGACGTACTGCATAAAAACAAGACTGGACAAGTTTAGACAAACACATGATGACGTCATTCAACAAGTTTAAACAACCAAACAATGAGCCAGCAGCAAACGGTTGTTAGCAAGGTAGAGAGAAGCAAGAATGACTGAGCGAGTGTAAGTTGGATTTAAAGTTTATTCTTATCACACACCTGAAGACTACTAACGCCTCTAGCGGCGATTGCAGCGCCCCCTAGCAAAGATAAGGGAGAAACGTTAGTTGAGTGAAGACTAACACCCAAAGTGGACGTGTTTTTCGGTAAGTGTTAATTTCTGTTTTGTTTCTGAAAGGTGTTTTGTGGGAAAGGTAATCGAGTTGTGTATAGTAATTAAACTTAAAAGTTGGCAAATAATTTAAAGTCGAACTTAAGTTAGATTAAATGTCTATGTTTTTCTGCGCATATGCAGATACAGAGTATATAGTTGATATGCACCAGTTGGTTACAAGGATAAACAGTTAGATTATAGTCTCTCAATAGTTAAAATTAAAAAGTTAATTTTGATTTACTTAAAGATTTGTAAACTTTTTGTAAACTTTAAATTTTTTAAAACTATATTTTTTAACTTTAAAAACTTTTAGTAAACTTTATTTTTATTAAAAATAACTTATTCAACCCTCTGTTATTAAGTGAACCTAACATGTCAAATTTATTCACTTTAAACATAAATCCTAAGTTTATCAATAAGTCACCTTTCGAAAAATATAATTAATTAAAAAACTATGCATCGTGTTGTACTCATTTTGTAGTACTTTAAGCAGTAAACCCTTCAATTAAATTAAAAATTCAGATGATTTCCTTTATCGAATATCTTAAATCGTCTATAAATACTGAAATATCATGGCTTGCTCAGTTAAACCTACCCTAAATTATAAAACCGAAAAATAATTTTTGTTGTGGGCTCGAAATCAAGTTAAAACTTTTAATTATCTCTTAATTCTATTACCCACCGATAGAGGGCGATACAAAAAACTATTATTTCATTTTAAAAGGTTCACATCTAAATTCTACTTAAACTCTAAGTCATTTCAAATTTTAACTCGTGACTTTTAAAACATTTGATTGTTTTACACAATAATGTGATCGTTTGCTTTTTGAATGCTAATTAAGTTTATTGTTTTTAAGTGTATCATTAAGAAATAACTTGAATATTAAATCAATTTAACCTTAAAAAAGAAACACAATATATTCAATCAGTTGTTATCAGTGCCTTTGTGATGTAATTACCGACGCATTCAGCTGTTAAGTGAAAGGATAATAATTTGATTCCATTCAAATACGACTTTTCATTTTATTTTTCTATGTTCTTTTTCTTATGTAGGGGGAAATTTCAAAAAGTAGCCAAAGTTGTAGTTTATATTTCTCAAATATCTTAAATCTCAACTAAACTTCGTGCTTAAAAACCTACCCTAAACTATGATTTTATGACTTGATCAGTAAATATGTTATCAGTGACGTCATGTGTGGGAGAAAAACCCATCTGAAATTCCTATGTCATTCCTATGTGTATATTGTAACATCATGTCTTATCTTGTGAGTGATTAAAAGTAACACATTTTCAATCAATTCTCATGTAGTTTAAGTAACATATAATAAATACCTCGAGTTTATTTCACCAAAAATAAAATTTCTTTTAAAAGTAATGAAATTTTTCATGTTTTATATAATTTCAACAAATTTATTCACACTTTGTCTAAGACATTCAAAATGTTTAATAGTTGCTTATTTATTTTTTAAATAAGTTTTATTTTAAAAATGGAAAAAATTTACAAAGTTTTATTTTTTAAATGAGTGAGGTTAAAAAATTTCACTATTAAATTCCACTAAGTTGAATTTTTTTCAGGTATACTATTTCCACTGCTTTGAAAATGTTGTGTTGTTTTAAAAAAACTTTAACAATGTGTTAAGTCTGATTTTTAAAGTTATTAATTTTCCTTAGTTGAAAATATTATATAAGTGTAAAGTTATTATTTTTCTTAGTTTGAAATATTGTCTAAGTGTAAAGTTTACTTAAACTTAATTATTTTCTTTTGTCAATGTATCGAAATGTTTATTTGTTGCTTATTTTATAAAATGTATAACCAACTAGATATTTTTAAGTGTGTTAATTTCGTTAGGTCGAATTTTCTAAAATTTACAACCAACTAGATATTTTTCAAAGAAACTCTAACAATGTGTTAAGTCTAATTCTTCTTAAATTAAAATATTGTCTAAGTGTAAAGTTATTATTTTTCTACCTTCCATGTCTCGATGTAAAGGTGATAATCCTAAGTTTCCAATTTGCGGGCGAAAAGACATTAAAATATTTAAATGTTCTAGTAAAATGTGTGATATCTGAAATTTGGTAGTTCAAACAGCTTCCGGATAAAAATCGTCTACACGGGTTAAACATAGCAATCATTTTTTCAACATACAAATCCACACATGTAAAGATGAGTCACTCATGCAAGCTGATAACAAGTTTAGGCAGGAAAATCGGCTTGCATTAGTCATTTTTTTTTTACTCTTCGTTATCATGTTAATAGGAAGTGATCTTAGGATCTCATAGTTATGATAAGACAAACCACGTGATGTTAACAACAAAGTGTTATTCACAACAAAATTAAATTCTATTTCCTTAAAATAATTGTAATGGAAAGGATATCGTGACTATCTTGAAAAAACTTTAGGTAAGTCAATTTTTATTGTAAAACTTTTATATTATGTAAAATCTTTTTTTTTAAATGTCAACACACTCCTGTTTTGTCTGACACATTCAAAATACACAACATTAGTTTAAAAGTCACACAGTGTATGCTAAAGAAAACACTTTTTTTCGAAATCAAACTATTTATTAATCATTTAAAATAATACAAATCAAATAAGTCTGTCATATTGAGCTGTAATCAATTCTAATTTCAAAATTTTTTGTAATGTCCAATTAAACACACGTTCTGTGAAATCTTCAAAGCCGTTGTACAGCTTTAGAAAGGCATTCTCAACATGTACATGTATGTTTTGTTCTGTTAATTCCAGTTCACTTTTGGAAAGGAAAAAGGGGGTTGCTCTCTCTAAGTCACCATCCTGTGATTCACGATATACATCCACTTTAACGGCTGCATACCATTTTATTGACTTTTTCATTTGCAATTGATAATTTAATTCGTTTAAAACATCTGATCGAACACTGTTAAAAAATGAACGAAAGTCTTTTTGATTCATCTCATTGGACACAATGATAGTTTTAGTATAAATATTTCGCACATCCTTTTGTCTTTTAAAATGCTTCACTTTTTCAAATAACAAATCTTTTGAATAGGGTGATTTCACAACTTTATGAAAAGTATCACAATGTTGTACTAAATCTGATTCACAATCAAACATTTCGCTACACTTTGTACATGACTGTTTTTTACGAATCTTATGAGTCTTCTTATGTTTCAATAAGTCAGCCATTCTTGAAAATATCTCGTTGCAATCACTACACTTGTATTGTTTGGGCGATTTGTGAATCTTTTGATGATTATGTAAATCACTCTTTTGTGAAAAAACTTCAGCACACACCTCACAACGAAAAGACTTTTCTTTTAAATGACATTTCATGTGAAACATTAAGTTAACTTTTCGAGGAAATGCTTTGTTACACGTCTTACACACATGGGGTAACTTCTGTTTCTTTAGTCCTGATGAGGTGAGTTTCACTTCATAATTCGAAACGAGTCCTTCTTTGGATAAAAGTGTAGAATCCATCTCTTGATTATTTAACTCTGGTGATGAGTGTTGACACTCCAAGTTGGTTACATCACCAACATAAGAATTCATAACTCGTTCCACAATAACTTAAATGAAAAATACAACCTATTACAACGATATCAGGTCACAGTAGAATGTTATGAACTCGTTTCATTGAAATTTATATAATGATAGAGGGCGCTCGTGTAAAAATACTAACTTTTTATTTGTTTGAAAATACTGACATTTTATTGGTTTAAAAATACGTCACGTGATTATTTCATCATGTAATGTTATAAGTTCAATAACCACTTAATTCTTGCACAATGATTTAGAAAGTCTTACCTATCAGAAGTTCGTACATATGTAAGTAAAAATCCTTATTACTCTCGTATCTATTGCTTTTATAAATAATATTTTATTTATCAAACCACTTAATTTCTAAATGATGTATTCTAAAACGCTTTTTATGTCTTATGTATGTAAAGTCTACTAAAAGAGGGGGAAAAAAAGACGGGGTGTGAAGTATTTGTAAAATTGAAAAACGTTAATTTATAAAAACTAGATTCCATTCCCTTTTTTTAAAATGTTGGTTGTATAAAGTCAAATCTATTGAAAATTTATTTTAATCGTATAACTCTAAACAAAATACCCGCTCTCTTTAATAAGTTAAATAGTCACTAAAAATTGTTCATTTAAAAGGAAAAAATCTTTAAAATTCTCTTATTGTATGATTTTATAAATAATATTTTGCACGTCAAATCACTTCTTAACTAAATGTAATAATATAAAATGTCTTATGTAATGATCTAAAATGTCTTATGTAATGATCTAAAATGTCTTATGTGTTGTGGATGGTTGGTTATTTGTTAAAACCGATTATCTACGCTTGGGATATAGGTCACTCTAGGGGTCATTCTAAGGGCTCCTAACTCGTATTGACAAGGTTCGAAGAAAACTCCGAACGGTTAGGTCGACGAGCGCGAGAGAAGTTTAAACCCAAACGTCTAGTAGCTTTAAAACCAGAACCTCTCAGTCACTGGTCTTATGTGTTGTGTTTATATAAATAATATTTTTCTTCTTTAATCACTTAACTCCAAAATGAAATGTTTCTAAGACACTTTGTCATGTCTTAAGTGAAACATATTTAACTAAAGAAGGATGTAGTATTTGTGACATAAGTTATTCTACAGTACCCTTTTAAGAAAAAAAAAGCTATATTACAAGTCAATTAAAAAAAATTATATAATTAAAAAGTATATATATATTGTTTAAGTATCCTAAAAACGATTATTTAAGTTAGTCCACAAATTTGTAAACTTAAAAAACGGAAGATGTAATGTAACACAAAGAAGTATGACAAATTTTTCCCCCATAAAGGATTAGTCTCAATGACTTGAATTAATTTTTTCTCCTAAAAATGACACATTACTTTTAGTATACAAGTTTGTGAAACGGCTTTTATAAGAAAATATTACGCTGAATACAATATTAAACCTTGTAATTTAATTCAATAACAAAAATGCGTGGGTGTATAGCTTATATTTACATTTTTGAAAATCACTTTGCTTTCGTTTTTAAAATGTATAAACACGTTATTTTTGGTAACAAAACTCTATTTCGAATATAATGTTGTACAAGAAATGTACAAGAAAGAATTAGGCATACTATCTTCGTCAATCTCTATAAATAAAATTTCGTATAGAAAGTAAAAATTTTCCCTCTAAATTATTATTTCGAATATTGAAGTGATCTGTTGACAGAGTGTTGTAAGAGAAATGTGCTTGTAAATTAAACAAACAGATGTAATAGCATTCATATTAAACCAAAACTCGCGAATTACTCAATAGCTAAAGACAATTTCCTGCAGTTCATTAAAACTATGATAAAGATATCTCAACGCAGGTCTGAAGTAACCATCTCTCGCATTTAAAGAGATAACAACACACACACATTCTTGGTGACCTAAGATAAGACATGTGTGATACAGAAATTGCAGGTTCTAATGTCACTAAAAATTAAAATAATACGTAAAACACTACAAAAAAAAATATAAAAAATAATTTGAAACGCTTTAAATAAATTAAATTAAAAAAAAAATGAAAACACTTTAAATAAAAAATAAAACAAAATTTCACCCTCTACAAAGAACAAAATCTATATGTCTAATCATGCACCTTCTTTATCTCTCTCATCTTAATTACTTCCGGTCTCACAAACCACCTCTCCTGTTCCAACAAGCTCCCAAACATGTTCCTAAAACATGTTTACTGCTTCCTGAAAACCCTTTTTGGAAAAAGCATGTCTAATCCCGTTTCCGATCTTATTTCCTGTCGCGTTTCCAGTCTAAAAATAAATTTCACGTTAAACTTTTATAAAGTAAAACAAAGTCAGAAAGATTTCCATTTTTATATTAGGTGTTAGTTAGCAAATAAAATTTTTATTTCAGGTGAGAAAAAAAAAAAAAAAAAAAAAAAATCGAACATTTTGCTAATATTACTTTCAAACTAAATTCATTCTGATAGCAGGATTCCTACAACTCAACTCCACTCGACTAGAAGGATTAAAACAAACAAAGAAAATTAAGCCCCCCACAAAAATAAGCCCTCCCCCTCTCTCCCTTATCGCATTCACTTCCTGTCACATTTCCGGTTAAATTTCCTGTCTACACTTCCTGTCTCAACATGTCTGTTATCCCCACCTGCTACTTCCGGTGACCTTCCTTCGACCTTGAGGTTGACTGCGCGAACTGCGCTGGCGTAGAACCGGCCTTTCTTATCTACTCATATAAATATACGAAAGTTAGTAGTTTTATAGAGAAATTTTCTATAAACAAGCAGACAGTTTAGAAGTCGAGAACGGTTGTAAGCATTTTATTATGTTGAAGTTGGTCAAAATTGTTCCGTTAAAAGACTTTTATAGGATCAAAATTTATGCATAGCAATTTAACCATCTTTCGCAGGCACATACTTGACGAGTTTATTTTTTTAATTTGACTAACTTTTTGAGTTTTTTTTTCATATTTTTATCTAAAATTTCATTATTTCATTATTTCGATAGTGATTTATTTCATATTTCAAAAATGCCATTTTTCATATTGCTGCAAGTTTTATAAAAAAGCGGAAATAATAATATTTTCCAACATTTTGCAATTGAAAACTATAGTTACACGGGAATATTAAAAGATAATGGAAACTTTAAAATTATTAAATTATTACGCGCGAAAATAATTAACTGTGTGTAAATTAATTCATAAGAACCCAAATAATATTATTTTCAAACACTTTTCCATTGAAAATATGTTTACACAAGAGATTTATTTCTTATTTCGAAAATGTCATTTTTTCACCTATTCTTGCCAACTTTTAAAGCATCGCAAATAATAATATTTCCTTTGAATTAAAACATGTATTTACACGTGCATATTGAAAAGAGAAAAAAACTTTCTTGAAAATTATGTTATATTTAAAATAATACTTTTAAAACTTGTTTTTTAAAAATTTCTTCTGAAGTCGGTAGAAAAGCTTAGAATTTCAGTTGATTCGGCCTTAAATACGTAAAAATCCTTCAATCAAAGGGAAATTATTTTAATGAATCTGTAATATTTTTAAAGCATAGTAAATTAGCCTGTTTTTAGATCTTGCAGTGTCAGAACGAGGGAACTTGGCAATTGTAGCTCGTGGAAGGCAGAGCTCCCTAGTGTTTCAAATAACCTCAAACAATTTTTGGGGCCATTGCCCCCTGAATACTACGCCTGAGCGCTGGGAAAATGATGGCAGCTGTCGTAGGCGGATTATTTTCAGCGTTTACACGGTCCCAGGTTATTGTATAACAATAATTTTTAAAAGTTTTCTCTGCCTTATTTTACTGAGATTCAATAAATCAAAAAAAAGTTTTAGAAAATACTGGTGTGTATTAGCGTAGTGTTCAGGCGGTGGTGGTCCATCCACCGCCCCCTGAATACTAGGCCTGAGCGCTGACAACAATGGCGGCTGTCGCAGGCCGATTTTTTTGTTCAGCGTTTGAACGGTCCCTCGAAATTCCACACCAATAATTTTTTAAAGTTTTCTTCGCCTTGTTTTTCAGAGATCAAATAAGTCAAAGATAACTTTTAGATATTATTGGTGTTGAACTTCGAGGGACTGTACAAACGATTCCGCCTGCGACAGCCGCCTTTTTTTTCAGCGCTTAGGCCTAGTATTCAGGGGGCGGTGGTCCATCCATTAATTACGTCATGCAAATTTTCATGGAGTTTTGATCTCTTCTTTACCCTATGTCACAGGTTGTTATACTAGAGTGATCCCCACCTGTTGGTGTGAAGTAGTAATTTTTGCAACTTTTAAGCTAAAGCTAATTTTATGAAAGGAAGAGTTATATACGATATATTACCTACTGATATAAATACTGTAATACCGTTAACATTTTGTATGCTTTTACATCAAGACATGGCCTGATAATCGCCGGTGCAAACTACCATCAGTAAAAAGAATAGAAGATTTTGCATTAATTATGATTTAAATTCTGCACGAATAAGCTGTTTAAATAAGACGCAATTTTCTATTCAAATTTATTGGTGGACGTTTACCGCGGAGGTTATCAGTCCCTACTTCAAGCTGTTGCAATTCAGGCAAATTGGAAAAAAAAACCTAATTACAGCCCCCCTCTGAATACCGGACTGTGTGCTGACACAAAAATGGCGGCTGTATTCTGAGACTTATTTAATTGGAGAAAAATAAAGCGAAGAGTACTTTTAGAAATTACTGCCATTTGAACTCAACGGATCATATAAACAACGAAAAGTAATTCCACCTACGATAACCAACAACATGTAGGCCTCGTATTCAGAGGACTGTGACGTAATACTAGCTGGATAAAGTACATATTGTTTATGTACTTTACTATAGTGAGCTGCTTGAAAACGATGTCAATTGTTTTCCATTGGCTGATTCTACTATCTAATCTCGTCATGCTCATTTCCACAAGTTCCTGCGAAAAGTACTAATCGACTTATTTAATTGCAAAATCTTCCTAGAAAACTATAAGAAAATAGTTCGTTGAAAATAACATGCCCAGTTTGAATAGAAGAATACCCCCCTGTTGTTTTTATATTTTATATGTGACGTCATAACATGATAACCGAGGCTAACGAAAAAGACAACCTAGATGTATTTAATGGATGACCCTGCCTTTACATGTCTAAGCAAAATTTCAACATTATTCATCCAAGTAGTGCTTAAGCAATGCACCACTTTTATGACAATGAAATTTCATTGACAAAAGTCAACTTTCCCCAGTTTAAAGGTTTTTCATCCTGTTAGGCTAAGTCTTCAAAGCAACGTTTTTCCAGTAATATAATCGTGTATGTTTGCTTGGAGGTTTCTCAAGACTTTGGAGTAAAGACTCGTGGGATGGGTGAATCTATCCTCTGGCTTCTCTTTGGAGTTTCTTTCTTTTTTTTGTTCTAATTTTTCTATTCTTTGTTCTAAAGTTACGTCGTGCAGTAAATTCTGTTCTTTACTTAATGTGATGTGGTTTAACTGATTATCTCCTGTCATAAATTTTGAAAACATATGTTTTGGTCAATAGTAACCAAAGTACAGTCCGTAGACTATTCAATTCCAAAATTTTAAGTCTATCTGAAAGTAAGAACTTTTTCACCAGCCAAAGGGAAAGCTGCCCCGCTTTGCACGGCGATAGTAGTGTGCCCATTGTAATAGCAGTCTCTTTTTCCTCTATGCAAAAAGGCTAACCTATTTAAAATGTGAAACACGTTTTATGCAGCATCGTTTGTTATGAATTTTAAATACATTTTATTTCTTCTTAAAACTTTAAAGACTTTTCTCGGTGGACAAGATTATAAACAAAGCTCTTAACGGATTTAAATGAAACATTGTGAAATTGTAACTATAAGAATTTTCTTTCTCTTGGACGAAGGATTTTTATTTTTGAACAAAGAATAGCCAATATTTAATCCAAAAATAGCCTTCTCATTTAAACGGTCGACATTTTGTTTACAATCAGCAGAAATTAATTTCCTCCGCTCAAGTGAAATGTTATTTATATATATTTAAAGTGCATTGGTTTCGTTTGACTCAGATAGACAGTTTTCGAGTTATTTAGTCCACCGCACATCACGTTCTCTGCGAGGTGTCTACGGGGCCAGGTCATAACTCCGCCATTTTACATTATTTCTGAACACAAAATTCGCGAGTACATTTTAAGATTAAAGTATTCGAACATACAAATTGTTGTATTTTCCTGTTGCGTATTTTGGAAAATCAAAATGTCGAAAAATGACCTCCGATTGGAACTCGTGACTCGAGTTAACAAATCAATTGTAACAAGAGTTGCGTATTGTATGAAAATTAAAAAACAAATACCATGAAAGGATCATTCAAAACAACAGTCTTAGTAACTGTACAAAGAATATAATCAACTCAAACTCGTAGTGAAATATTTGCTTATATCCAACATAAAATAGCTAAACTCGAAGTCAGTGCTAACAATATTCAAGATAATTAGTTGACAGTGTCTAATTTTGTAGCATTAAAATGTGATTGAAAATGTAATAATAAACCAAGTAAATGATCGGCCAGCAATTTAGTTACTCGGGGTGTACTATGTAGTAATCAATAGTGGTGTATCACAGTCGGCCAATGATTTTCTAAGTTTTTATAATTAGAACCAGTGTTGACAGTTTGAACTCTTCTTCTATTCAGAAATTCAAAATTTATATCGGAATGTACGAAAACAGAATTTTTATATTATGTAATCACGAAATGCCTGCCGTTAAATTAGGCCAAAATAATTAGGAATTTCTGGGTTAAATTCTGAATTTCTGAATAAAAAAGGGAGCTAAAACACCATATAAGAACTGAAAAATCCACTGAAGCCTTATGAGCCTATTTTTCTTCGATAAATCTGCTCCCGTATTCCCGTACAAATTAATGCTCCGATCCATTCATTGCAGATACAAATATCTAAAGTTCTCGCTATGCTTTAATGCAAGTTTTTAATATTTCATTTATAGATTGTAGCACAAATAAGTTTGGATTTACTTATTTTAGGATTACACATGAGAACACTAACATGGTACTAAAAAATTAACTTTTCTTACCTTTATTTCATAAGCAAATATGTATCCATTCATGAAACTGGGTCCTTTTCCGTAATGAGGGCCTGTGTCGTATGAACATTTACGAAATTCCGAAGATACCTGTAATGAAAATGACATTATCGTTTTAATAACAATAACAAAAATTATGCGAAGTTACAAAACTAGGTGCCAATGGGCCGATTGTCACCACTAAATTTAATTAGTATACTTCGCCTACATTTTATTCAGGGATGAGATTTCTCCGCTTTTTTGCATACCAGTATAAATCTTAGAGAAAATGTTTTTTTTATTTAATCGGAACATTCTGTGATTTAAGAGTACAACGTTTTCTCTAGTATTATACTGGTATGCTAAAGAGCGGAGAAATCTCATCCATCATTTTATTAGTATTCCTATTAGGTGAAGAATATTTATTAAAAAATTAGCGGTGGCGATCGGCCGATTTTTTTTTTTTTATTTATGTTTCAAATATTGAAAACTACATTTGTGTTTTCGCATGATTTCTGCTTGTGTAATACTTTATTTCGATTATTTGTGATGCTTCCTCCCCCCCCCATTTGTAAACATGTTTTTAATCTAAAAGATGCCATTATCAATTTGTGAATGGTCTCTTTTTTAATAATATAATAGCTTTTTAAATGATAGGAAAAGTCAGCTGTTTCCCTTTTTCATATACCAATTAATTTTTCAGATACAGATGTAGGCATTTTTGTAACCATATTTTTGGAGCTAAAGGAAAAATCTTTTAACTGGCTAATTTTGCCTGGTGGGAGTGGTGTCGTAAAAAATTTAAATGCGCAACTTTTTAAAAATTAATTGTGGGATTATTTCATTAACATAATCAGTATTATTTTTTACCTTATTTTGAACACAATTGGAATATACATTGCCTAGTTATCTACAAGAGGTAAACAATTAAAATGCGTTTCAAACTTTTTGGAACACCCTGTATATTGTATTATATATGGAGAAGAAATGTGTAAACTTTCATTTCCAATCTTTCGAATAGGAGGACTTCCATGACTCTTATAAAAATCTGAGAGATTAGCATAATTTATTAATAATGATTTCTGGAGTATATTTTTCAAGGTGCGTACATTCCTTGAATTTTCAAGAAGTCTGTTTCCTCTTTTCAAGATAAGAAATTTTCTTCTGAATGTATAAATTGCAGAATTCGCAATAACTCTTTTATTGACAGACTTTATAAAATTTTTCTGTGAATAAGTAAGGTAATAATTTTTATTAAAAATTGTGGTACAACAGTATGCATCATGACTTTTTCCATAATTTATGTCTTTAATAAGTTTTATTGAAAGATTTAAAAAGAAAATCTCATCAATTTAAAATAAAATTATTAACTGTAAAATTCAAATAAAAGTACAAATTTAAATGTTTAATTAACTGCTTTAAAAAAAAATTATATTCTCCTTTAGCGTCAAGTACAATCAACTACTCAAAGGTACTGTGCTGACAGGTGTAACACTGATGAGATAGTTCAACAAATGTGAAAAAAAGTTCGTGAAATATTTCACAGGTTTTAAGGTTAATTGGAGCAGAAAATTGAAATCACATATAATTATCGAATTTCGAAGAATAACGCTGAAAAAAATTATTAGTTTATTCAGATATAATTAATGAACTGATTTGATGTTATACCCCAGGGACTTTGCTAATCAAGCGTATTTTAAAGTTTATATCCATTAAGTTGCAAAGAGTTAAATATTTATTATTATTTATTGTATTTCAGAGATAATTATAATTTAAAATTACAACTTTAACAAAAATGCTTTCACAATAAAATAAAAATGATTTTCTAAAATACGTATGACATCATGAAGAAATCACCGCTTAATCATATTACATATCTTATTCCAAATAGTTAAATTAAATGGTATAGCTTAATTTAACGATTTTTCTGATTAAATTTGTTTTGCGTTGCGTTAATTACATGTATTTTTATATTTTTATCTTTAACAGTTGTCGTGTATTTTGTTCCGTTTTCTGCTTACGAATTATTTATCATTCTTACATTAATTTTTTTTTAATAGAAAGTGTTATTTAAATGAATATTTTAATAATTGTTCTCGTTTATTTCTTTATTTTAGGAATGCCACTGGCGACAGTTTTATAAATAAGTTAT
This sequence comes from Maratus michaelseni, assembly GCA_963931845.1. Classification (NCBI taxonomy): domain Eukaryota; kingdom Metazoa; phylum Arthropoda; class Arachnida; order Araneae; family Salticidae; genus Maratus; species Maratus michaelseni. The sequence continues at coordinate 81,701,828 of OZ007598.1, forward strand.
ACGAAATTTCCAAACAATAATCTTCGTAATAGATTCCTAAAAATCTACACCAAAAATCTACCCAAAAATCTACCCCGAGAGTAGGGCTTTCAATGCAGGGAACAGGTGAAAGTCCGATGGGACAAGATCAGGGCTGTAGGCCGGCTGATCCAATCTCTCCCATCCGAAGCGACGAATCTCATCTTGTGTGAACCTTGCTGTGTGTGGTTTTGCGTTGTCGTCCAAGATCACAACACCTTCACTAAACAGCTCCATTGGCGACCACATTGTCATAGTTTGTCAGCCATCGTATTTTGTATACGAATAACCTCGGGCACGACGGTCTGCTGAGTAGGGATTTCAAGACAGGAAACAGGTGAAAGTCCGATGGGACAAGATCAGGGCTGTAGGCCGGCTCATCCAATCTCTCCCATCCGAAGCGATGAATCTCATCGTGTGTGAACCTTGCTGTGTGTGGTTTTGCGTTGTCGTCAAAGATCACAACACCTTCACCAAAGAGCTCCATTGGCGACCACATTGTCATAGTCTGTCAGCCATCGTGATTTGTATACGAACAACCTCGGACACGCCGGCTTGCTGATATTGTCACTTCTTCGGCTGTCTGCACATGCGTCATTTCCTCCATTGACGTCCTTCCGTCCTTGAACCAGCAACAGGTGTGGATTCTTACGGTGGCTGTTTGTTTCACCTGGTGTACTATCTTCTCTTTCATAAAAAATGACGAAACTTACTTTCGGAACGTCCCTCGTTTCTAATATACCCATTGGAATGACTGTTCTTCTGTTAAGATTTTGATTTCCTACAACACTCGCTCCTTTTTCAGTTGTCAACTGAAAATTTATTTGTAAATACATACTGAGAAAATACTGACGAAATAATCTTTAACCACTACAAATTCTGAAAAACAAAGAGATAAAAAATAATCGCGAATAATCAAGTCAAATTCTCGCGAATGTTACGTTTTACACAATTTAATATTCGCGAATAATTAAAACTCGCGAATGTTAAAACCACGAATGTTCAGGGATTACTGTACTAAATGCAGGGCTCCTAAATGGTCCGCTTTTTGGAAAAGGTATTTTCTAAGAAAATTTTTATTTTTAGATTTTTCTTGCATATTTGGGAGAACGCACCGTCGAAGGTAAATTTTTGCGGAAATGCTGCAGAAACCTACCATGAAATTTTCTGTTAAAAATTATTGGTTTTCATTTGGTGGACCATTTGGGAGCCCTGTAAATGTAATTAAATATTTCGACTACAAGTTAGCTTCAAAAAATCTACATGATCGATATGCATACCTGCCATGTTTCCGTATTTAGAGTGCCATTATTCCTAAATAGATATATTCGCTTTATTTAATGACTGAATTTTGTCATTTAATAAAGCGAATTATTTCTATTCGGGAATAGTGGCACACAAAACACGGGAAACTTGTAAAGTATGCATTCAGGATTTGCGATAGTGTATTTATGAACATTCATTAAAACAATTGATAAAGTTGTTCAATTTGTTTTGTTTATTTATCGTAATGTATATGTCTAATCCTTAAAAAAGGACCATTTTTCTTTATTTATAAAAATACAAGTAAAAATGTTAATGCGGTATCTTTAACACACATTCTGAATAACATGTTTACTTATGGGGGAAATTTATAAAAGAAACAATAAAAATATTTCTACCATATTACCGTTAATTATAGCTAAAGCAATCTAAAAAACATTCTATGAAAATTTTCTAGTTTAATAATAGAACTTTTAAATTATTTATTCATAGGTATATTTAAATGCAAATTTTCTAGTTTTTTTTGTTTTTTTAAATTTCATGTACTTAAATATTTTCATTCCACGTAGAAATTAAGACTTTTTTAAAAAGCAATATCCTGTGTGATATATTACTTTTTCTCTTTAATTTAGAAAATTTTCCAGTAATGTTTCAAGGAGCTAAATTTAGAACTCATCATAATATAGGTATAAAATTTATAATACACATGTGTGGGTGAGGAATGTGGCAATAATGGGAGATGGGATAGATAATATACGTAATTAACCAAAATTTAGATGACAAGAGATATAATTAGAGCATATGAAAACCTTATGAAATACAAAATATAAATCTTTCTTTAATAGATACTGAAATATTTCTTCTTAAAATTAAACTTTGTAAAACACAAAAAAAATTAATTTCTATTTTGAATATTTTTATATATTTCGAGTTAAACCCGTTTTAGTAAAATTAATTTTCAAATAATTTTTTAATGACATTTTAAAATAACATTTCTGTAAAACTTCGAATGTGCTATGAAATTTTTATGCTTACAAATAGTTAGCAATATTTTGAATTAATAACTTTTAGTGTTAGATTCATGGATGAATCTGGTGTTTCATTATATATTACATTTCTACTGTTATATACCAGCAGATCGTTATTTGTGTTAATTTTCTTAAAGAAAATACAGTTTTATTAATTTTTGTAACAAAGAAAAACACTATATTTCTCTTTTTGTGTACGAATGTCTTTAAGATATTTCACTTCAATAAAATAGCTGCCAAACTTAAGTTTTTTTAAGTAAAAAAAATAATAACAAATATAATTAAATAAATGAAAAAAATAATAACTACATAAATAGATACATTTCATTAAATATTTTTTTTCTGATTCAAATTATATTTATTTGGTTTTAAAAAGAAAGTGGGAGGTTGGCAACTATGCAATAAAAAAAAATTTCAGAGATTAACCAACGATAAAAGAATAGTATTTAGCAGAAACGCATTTTGTATGATTGAAATGTCAATACTCAGTAGAGCATTAAAATGGGAAATTTAAAAATGAAAATCGAAAAGACACCTGAGAATGAAAAAAAAAAAGTTTTCGAAATGTTTTAGGTTTTCTTCATAGAATAAATAATAAATTCCCAGACATTTTTTTGAATAAGAGCGAAATTTTGAAAATAAACATTTATTCAGAAATTAAAATTACAAGTATTTAACACAGAAAATGCATCTTTTGCAATTACTCAATAACGTTATTAAATGTTAACTAATATATTTAAAAGTGCAATTGAATCTAAGATTAGAAATAAAATGTTATTGTAAAAACGCAATCATTCAAATTCTGATTACCGGCAATGCAAACATTCACCAGTAAGTTTAAATAAAAATGTTTCCCCTACTTAAACGTCTTATTCATCTAGAATTTCTGTCCTAAATAAGGCAAAAAGTTTTATTCGTTTTTGCTGGTGGAGTATTTCCCTTACTGTAATCCGGAATTGAATGATTGCGTTTTTACAATAAAATTTTATTTCTAATCTTAATTTCAATTGCAATATTTCCATAAATCGCTGCGATCATTTTGTTTATTAAAATATTAAAATAAACAATTAAAAGCTTTAACACGTTTTAAGCGACCACACTACTAATTTTTTTTTTTTTCTATTTCAAAGAAGAGAATTCAAATTTAAATTTTAAAATTTATTAACGTACAAAGATTTTATACATCTTATTCTTTATTTCCCATTTTTCTAAACAAAAATGGTCTTGGAAAATTACTATTTTCTAATACCATGTATTAAAATAATCTGTTATTTGCAATAACCCATCCGTGTACAAATATACACGGATGAACGGTTATAATAGTTAGAGTTTCATTTTTAATAAATAAATGTTTGCTCAGATAAACAGGAATTAAATGAAAAAATATTTCAGCAAAAGTGCGTTTTATCAACTTGAAATGCCGATACTCGGTATACCACTGAAATAGAAAATGATTTCAGAAACAAAGAGACATCTAAGATCGAGAAAAATTCATTTCCTGTTTCCATCTCCGAATAAATAGTTTCCAGAAATCATTTAAAGAAGTGCCTATCTATTGTTATGAACAATATTTTTATTCTTACTAGAATAACGAGAATTTTAAACTGAAACTACATGTATTATAAAAAAACCCTTTGTTTTGAAAAGAGTGAAAAATGTATTTTTAAATATAGTTATAGAGATAAAAAAATATTATTACAATCATTTATACAATTAAGTAGTCCTTAAACTTACACTTCACAAACATTTCTTTTGGAAGTATGTTTTTTATACGCATATTTAGGAATTTAACTTTTAATGTTTTTGTAGCTGTAAATTTAAATGTATGGCTTTTCAGGGTTCGTACGCTTTTACCACAATTTTTAATAGAATTTTTCGCCTTATTTAAATGCAGAAAAGTATTAAAAATTGTGCAATTAAACGCGGCGTCTACAATTTCTGCTGCTTATATATTAAATAAAAAAATACTATTAAAAAATTGTGGTAAAAGTGTACGAACACTGTCTTTGTAAAGAGTATATACAGGGTGTCCCAAAAAGGAGTACCTATTTTTAAAAATGAATAAGAAACAAACGAATAGAGTTCTTGAATAAATTCTTGCAGGAAACGGTTGTGTGAAGTCTGGAATTTTGTTTAGAGTACTTTATTATGTTAGTTAAAATTCTTACCGACAGATGGCGCTGCGGCTACTGCATTCATCAGCAATAGTTGAAAATTAAATGACAATATTTTCAATATGTCCTCAATTCATCACAATAACATGCCGGAGTCTTAGAATGAACTTTCACTGACCACATCTGCTTCTGTCTGGTCTTCACGCATGCTCCGTTTGTTCATATAGCCACCAAAATGTGCTGTAGCGCCATCTGTCGGTCAGATTTTGAACTATCATAATAACGTGTTCTAAACAAAATTCCAGACTTCACACATCCGTTTCCTGCAAGAATTTTTTTAATAACTCTATTCGTTTGTTTCTTATTCATTTTTAAAAATAGGTACTCCTTTTTGGGACACCCTGTATATAGATATATATATAATTATAATAGGACGGATGGGTGGGTAGATGTTAGATTACGGAGGTGTGGCGGAGTTGTCTGGAAAAAACGCATGGTTAATTTATTTATAAAATAAATAAGTAAAATTGGGGCATTTTGATTTACACATACGTTTGCTAATACACATTTTATAATGGACTATGATTTGATACTTTTTTATTCAAATTAATGTAGTTATATTTACATATTCATTAATTAATTTAAATGTATTTATATTCATTAATATTAAGAATGTTTTTGATGAATTGTATTTACATTAATGCCAACTGTGGACAATATCATATTAACTTCTGATATAATGTATACTTTCTTAAATGCTAATATAATACATGTATTCATTTTTATTAAATGTTCTACCCTATCCACTTATATCATGTGTATTTAATTTTTAACATTGTTTGCGGAAACATTATATGTAACTGATTAATTTCAATATTTAATTAATATTAATTTTAAATCCTTAGCATCTCAATTCTTATAATTTATTATTTTAATTTGATTATAAATTAATTTATGTGATGTTGCATTTTTGGCAAAGTTATTTAATTGTGGCTTTGTCATTGCTTGGTACAAATATTTTTCTGTAGCATTAATCAATAATTATTAATTTTACCATTTTACATATCATTTTTTAACATAGTATTTTTCATTAATACATCCATTTTAATTTAATGTAATTGAATATTTTATCAACATAATTTTATTTATTATTTAATTATATTTATTTATTACTTAACTGATTGTTATCATTCTTAAGACAGTATTTTGTTTAATCTTTAACTAGTAATTTTAATCCACTGCTTTTATTAAATCATGGAATATTCACTAATTTTATCATAAATGGCAGCACCATGGTTTGAGTTTTGTCTTACTGTACAATAATATTCCATGGTCAATCATCTTTTTAAACTTATTTTGGCAACATGTAATGATTTTCTGCTTTTCTGCAATTCATCGCCTGTGTATGTGATGACTCCTGTATATCTGGTAACTGTTATGCTCTTTTCCATATACCATTTTTAATCCAGTTGTATTTTTAACTTTATGATTAAATTTCACTGTTTTGCTCCCTTTTTATGGGTAACGTTTCTTTCCTTTTTAATTGTTTTTATTTTTTGAACTTCATGATTTTTTCACAAATTTTTTCTCTACTATGATGTGGTAGTCCCAAAATCATATTCTTTAGCAATGTTATGGCTAATATGATGACGAAACCACACATTTTATTTGTGGTATTTAGGCATTTGGGACCTGAAGATTCTGTCTAAATTCCACAAATTTCATTTTTTCAATTTTTAATTTAATTTCTTTTTCTTTTAAATAAGTATATAGTATCTATATTCAGAGTATTGGGGAACACTTTCATTGTCAATTAATTATTACATACTAATTCATAATTTCATAGTTTTTGTTGGTGTTTCGGTAATGTTTCATTAATGGTTATATATATATATATATATATATATATATATATATATATATATATATTAGATGGGTTCGATCCTCGGTAGGTTCCGTCTGTCATTTCTTGCATCTAATGGAATTGTTTATTTATTTATTTTTAAACTTTTATTTTAATCGTTTTCTGAACACCACAATTTTAAAAGAAAAATCTTCTTTGTAGATTTATCTTGCCAATTTTATAGATACCTACCCCGAAGATTATTTCTATTGTAAATGTTCGAAAATTTATACCACATAAATTACCTTCAAAATTACTGGAATTCAAAAAGCGGACCCATGTGAGCAAGGAGCATAGTTGCCAAACTCTAAGGTTTTTTAAAACCACCAAAGTTTTATGGTGAATTTTGCCTTATTCAATATATTAAATCTGCTATTAAATAAAACGAAAGTTTCCATCAAATTTTAGTGGTATTAAAATGTGTAAAAGTTGGCATCTATATTTCGAGTTTCTTTTGTTTATTTCATAAATAAAACTTTTAAAAACGTAATAAATTTTAATAAACAAATTATCGATATTTTTGTTTCGTTTATTATTATTATTTAATTTACATACATTTAAGTGACATTATTTTTAGTAACTTATACTTAAGCATATATAGGGAGCATGTTTGAGAAATTACAATAAAATTGGAAAAAATGAAATGCTCATGGACCATTTTTAAATCATGAAAATGACGAAAATCTTTAATCTGTGAAAGTCATATTTTAATGAATAAATAAGTTATAAAAGCTTAATAATTGTTTTAAAACTATTTTAAGTATGAATAAAGGTTTTAATATTATTTATAACTCATTGCCTAGATTTTAAGCAGTTTTGATAAAATAACCAGTTTAGATACCCACTAATTACATCTCATTCCTCCATGTAGTGTTTGAGTTATGCTTAAAAAACTATCCACATTGCAGTTTAATTTGTAACTATAGAAAAGAAAATTAAGATTAGGAGTTAGAACTTTTACATCTGAACAACTCCTAAACTATTTCACCGGATAACAGTGGACAACAGTGGTTTTGTCCCAGAATTGAAATTAGTTGATCTTAAATCAATATTTTGCACTGATTCCTCAGAGCAAAGATACCAGTAGAAAGCAGATTCCATTGTTATTTGGTCGAAAAGTTGATCCCAAGATCAGCTTGGATTTGGCGCTTTAGAGGCTGTCTGTTTTGGCGGTAAACGCTTTCTTGGCGACTTCGATTCCATTCTCGCAATAAAATAAACGTAATACGGGGGATTAATTACGGAAATTCCAAGCAGATTTTGGCGGGAGAAAAACGGTTTGGCATACTAAACCAGGTGGGAAGCACGTCTGGTGGGTAGTGGATCTTGGTTTACCAGAAAAGGTTACCAATTTGGTGTCGAGTATATTAGAAGGTCTATGGCTGATTCCGAATATACTTTCCGTTTTTCTACAGATCTTCCAGTTTTTGAGAAATTTGCATATTCAAGTTTATGCAAATTTAACCCTTTTTTGTTATTTTATGGAAATTTTGGGTACAATCAATGTCAGATTAAATTGTCTTTTTTAGATAATGATTTCTGGTCCATTTGCTTCAGATAAATATCGCACTCTGCATATTCTTAACATTTACTTGTCAGTTCGTAAGCCTAATTTGCGTATTTTTCAATAGTGTAATGTTTGCATTACTTTCAACTTTGAAGTAGTTACCATAGAATTGACGTAACGTTTTTCGAAACTAGATTTTTATGTTGATTTCGAATCTGTAATCCGTTTCCTTATATCACGTCTAAATTTTGAGTAAAATGAATTTCTACTTTTGCGTTGTATTGTCACACGTTTGATATAAAATACTTTTTTAGCGGTGTGTACCTCATTGTCAAAAGGATGAACAGTGTCATATTCCTATCAAGAACATAATTACTAATGGGCATAAGCGAAAAGCAAGTGATGAATGTAATAGTATCTATCCTAATTAGCTGAAGTACATCACAAAGAAGCATAGAAAACATTTTTTGGCTTTTTTTGACTAAAAAATAAAATTTCAAAACCTGGACATGATAGAAGAAAACGGACACCATATTTCTAATCAGCGTAAAAAACTGGTTTAGAAACATATTAACATAGGCATGTGGCAGAAATATTTGGACGTCAAGAAACGTTATTAGAAAAAATAATTAAAAAATGTAAATTACGCACACTATTTCTCAGTCACATGTCACTATAATGTCGGACACAACATTTTTGTAAAGTAAACTGGCCAGTAATCATACCATAAAACAAAAATCCAGTCTGGTAATGCTTCATACCTTAAATTTGCATATAATTGTACAAAAATTCCAAAAGCATAAATCAAAATATGCAAATATCTCAAAAACTGGACGCGCAGGAGAAAATATAAAACTAGATTCGGAATCTGCGCAAAAACGGAATAAGAAACAACTAATTTTAGTTTTGGAGCAGAGCAAATGTTGAAATTTGTTGTCCAGTGTAATTTGTCATCCAGTATACGAAAGTAAAATTTGCAGAATAATCCAAATGTAATGTCATATTTGTGTGTTCCCAATAAAAATTTCAAACGTACTTACATTTTCAATTTGGTGACTTTCTCTAAATTTTCGTCTTATACATAAAAAAGGGATATGCAAATCCCAATCAAATAATCGCTTGCTTTTCTTTTTTGAGAATTTGGCGATTAAAATGCATAGGGTGTTTCTTGTTTTTTTTTTTTTTTTTTTTTTTTTTTTTTTTTTTTTTTTTCTTACACTGACGGCACATGTATTAAGTTAATAAAAAATTAATATAGCATTTGTTTCATTTATTAATTTGATATAATCACTAAGCAGTAATTACTATTGGATACTCTTAAAAGGAGGGAGGATCTGAAAAAAATGTTTTTTTTTTTTTTTTTAGTTTTTTTTTTTTTTTTTTTTTAGTTTTTAAAATGTCTAGAAACTTTTTAATTATACGTTTGACCGCCAACCAATTTATTAGATTTTAAGAATTTACGTGATTCTTTTGCTTAAGATGATTATTAAAACCTTTAAAGATACGGACGGTTTCTACTAACAATGATGGTGTATTTTGTTGAAAATGTTACTGTCGAAAACACATTTAAATTTTCATTGTAAAGTTGTAAAAGAGGACATTTTTAAAGAATAACTATTCATTTTTAATATCATTTATATTTATATTTAATTTCATCCATGTATTATTATGATTTAATTAATATGTTTGGAAATTTTCTTAGGTTTAATTATAAAAAATAAAAATCAATTCGCTAATCGCTAAAATAAAATGATGGTTTCATTTATTTATGAAGAAAAACGCAGTCTCTCACATTTCTAAAGTAAAATGTTAATGTAAAATTTTGAAATATTTGTCAGCTTATATTTAGTTTCTTTTAAATTAACAAATATTGTTTGAGGATATTTATTCAAATTAATGGATAAAATTATTGCTTTGGGATTTCTAAATTTAAATTTCGTAACGAAATATACTGTATTGCAAAATAGATTATTTTAGCAAATCCAATTTCAGTGGATTTATTTTTATTTCGCAATTAAATCACCAGCTTAAAGCTATTTATACTTTGTGATGTTTAGTTAATTGCCATTTTTTATACATTGAAGCTGGTGTACATTATATTTATGGTACAATATAGGAAAGATAATAATGTAAAAAATAATATTTCAGAGACAATTGGTTGGTGATGAAATGCATTCTTACATAACCACAAACCCATTTTTAAAATTAGATACATTTAAAAACTGTTTTATTCTTCAGAAACATAAAAATGATATTCGTGATTTTTTTTTTTACAAAAGATTAAAGAAAGTCTGTTTTTGTTTAGGTATCACTGTTCTAAAACTGTTATACAAGTTTAATTTCTTAAAGGTTATACTTTGAATTTTTCTAAACAGTTATTAATTGAGAATTTCATTGATCGAAAACAAAGTAGCGCTAATTTGAAGACATTACTGTTTAAATACAAGGGATATTTTTGTGTGCTTTTGTTTTTCTTAATTACGTTATTATTCTGTTCTGATCATATAGTAATAGCATAATAGTGATAAATGAGATTAATTACATATATTTAATTACATTTTTCAGCAGAGCTGAAATTACTCTGGAAATTAATGTATATAACAAAGGATGTGAATTATTACTCACGGAACAGCGGTGAAACAGAGTGAAAAAATGTCCAGACCGGGGATTGAACCCGGAACCCTTTTTTCACTCTGTTGTTTGCATGCTGTGCTGTAAGTGATAATCCACATCTTTTGTTATATTCATAATTTTCCAGAGTAATTTCAGCTCTGCTAAAAAAAAATAATTAGATATATTTATATTCACCGATACTGGGATTTAATTCGTCTCATGCATGATACTGAACATGTGTGCTCATGGTTGACTTTTCATCTTGCGCTGCAAAGTCGCAGCCGTGTCACTACATAAGAGTGAGAAATGCTAGATTCCATGTCATCCGAATAGCTCAAACGATAGAGAATTGGTGAGTGGTACGAAGGGTTCTGGGTTTGATCCCTTGCTGGACATATTTTCACTATGTTGTAATCTCCGCCGTAAGTGATAATTCACGTATTTTGTTACATTCAGCGATTAATTGCATTATGTAAAGTACTTGAAAACAGAAGCATGCAACTATTGTAAAAAGTATATTCAAAGACGTGCATTAAGACCAAAAGGAGTAAGACACTTTCAATTTTAGACGTTTTGTGGAATATCTATAGAAACACTTTATAAATTCATCCTTTATTTCAGGAAAAAAATGCTTTAGCTCATACTTTCGGCGAAAGTTCCATTATGAGGACAATTACGGGACAACAACAAACTGAAAGAAAATGTCAGCATGAAAATTAAAATACTCTCAATGATCGATTACTGTAACATATGTCTATGTGAATCATGTGCAACATTTGTATTTATTTGTGTAAGAATAGCACATATATTAATGGAAAAATAAAGGTTTCTTTTTAAAACAAATCAAGAAATCTCCGCATATATATATATTTTTTTAATGCAAGCTTTTCAATCAAATTTAATCCACTTTCGGGAAAATTGAAAAAGTACGGTAGGAACAATATACTGAATTAGAATATTAATATATTAAATATTTGATGAAATATGAGTAATTGTACAGTGTTCATACGCTTTTACCACAATTATTTAATAGAATTTTTCGCCTTATTTAACTGCAGAAAAGTATCACAAAATCTACAATTAAACGTGGCGTCTACAATTTCTGCTACTTAAATATTAAACAGAAAAAGTCTATTAAAAAATTGTGGTAAAAGCGCAAAAGCTGGGGCATAAAACAAATTTTAACTGCGCATGCGCGAAAAGAAAATAATTTATTTTTATAATTTAGTAAAATATATAGAAATATAAAAAGACCAGTCGAATATCTTTAAAATTCAAAAGAGTATCGACGATAGAGAAAACTGAATTTCAGGTGCTTTCTAAAAGTAGGTGATGAGAGATTTTCCAGAAATTTCTATTCTTTTTTAATTGAGGTTTTAGTTCTATTTGAAAGAATCATCAGAACGAGCCAATTCGAACAGAAAAAAAAACCCGTGGACTTGCCCTAAAACTTATTTGCTGGAACTCTAATAATAAAAATTGACAATTTGTGTAAAATTCCTAATTATCCAGCTATTTTTATAAAACAACTGAAATTTAGGCCACTATAACTCCGATATATTTCTTGAATTTTCACGAAATTCGACTGGCATTTTCATATAAATTGCCCAATATAGTTGGAGATTAAATTTTATTATCATCCGCGCGCGTGTGGTTAAAAATGCTTTCATACAAATGTCCCTATTTCATCAAATATTTAATTTATTTATAATTAAACTGTACTATATTGTGTCTACTGTACTTTGAAGAATTTACTGAAAGTGACATTAAATATGATTGAAAACCCTACATGCTACAAACAAAAAACCGGTTAAAATTTCGTTTTTTTTTTTTAAAGAAAACTTTATATCTTCATGAATGTACACACTCTTCTTAATCAAATGATCACAGATGTTGTATACGGTACATACATAGCTGCCAACTTTTACGCTTTTTTGTTACCACTATAAATTTAATAGAATTTTTTTCCTTATGTAATCACACGATTTTGTCGATTTAATGAGACAAAATTTACTATCAAATTTTAGTGGTAGGAAAAAAGCGTAAAAGTTGGCAGCTGCGGTATATAGTCATGTGCAGCAGCTACAAAACATTTCGAGAATTTTATTTTAGAAATTGATCACAAATATTATATTTTTTATTCAATTTATTGTTGGTCCCCTAAATGCACTCTAGATCATGCTTTCCCGGAACATATGAGGTGAAACATTTTTTTTTTTTTTTTTTTTTTTTTTTTTTTTTTACATTACTGAAGCTTGAAAATAATTCGTCAAGTATTTCGCTAAATTAGTAATGGGCATAACGATTATTTTGATTATTCGAATGAATCATTCGGGCATGCGCAATATGTAGTAATATAGTGTACTTCAAAATTTCTGGTAGTAATTCGAACTTCAAATTTTTTTTAATTCCATTACTACAAGAAATTTTGAAAAAAAAAGAAAGAAAAATAAGAAGTTTAAAGTCAGAAGCTGTTTTTTTTCAATAAAAAAATTAGAAGTTTGACAGATATGCTTCTGAATATGCCCGAATGATTCATTCGATTAACCAAAATAGTCGTTATTCCCATCACTACGCTAAATCTTCCACAAAACATCTAAATTGAAAGTGTTTGGTGACTCTTGACTGTATAGTACACATTTAAGGAATTCGATAAATTGTTGTATTAAAAAAAATATCAGATTTTCAATGTAAAATGTGCGTTTTTAGTTTTTCGAATCCCGTTTCAATATTTATTACTAACTTTGCTTGTTTTCTTTTGCAGAACATGTGATTTTTGCTGTTTTTGATTAACACTAAATTAATGTTTAATAATAATCCATAATTGATTTTTTTAATGTAATTTATGAAGTTTCATTTTTATATTAATGAAAAACATGTGTGGTAGTGAGAAACACATTAAAGAAATCGCAGTTCTGCATCTATGCCACGTTTGTAATTCATTATCTACATTTAAGAAATCTTTAAATGCTTTACTGCCAATAATCGGCAACGGATAAGTGGCAACTGATACTTATTTCCGAGGGAAAAATTTTGACGTATGAAAAGTTTTAAAAAACATTTTTGAGATAAGCAATAGGGACAGTGATAAGCAAAGATGGGCAAAGATGGGCTGAGGGTAATTATGGGCAAAATGAATGATTTTGATGTTCTAGCATGATATTCCAATTTTGATAATCGAAGATTTTAATATTCGAAGTCACTGTAGCGCGTCCATAATAGCACAGTTCCCAAACTTTGTATTTTGTATTTTAGTCAATCACTATCATAAATTTTGTGAAACAAAAGATTTTCTTTATATTTTAATAAGATTTAATTTAAGAGCCGCATAAAAATATAAAATTTCATTTTTCTCACAAAATTTCCTATGGTAATTGATTAAAAAATATACAAACATTGGTGATTTGTATTTTTTTATGTACAATTTCAGGTGGTAATTGATTAAAAGAATACGATGGTGGCAACTATGTGCATGCGCGGCCGGAATGATTCATTCAAATGACAAAATCATTGAATATTACCATCACTTCCTGGGACCACTTGAATACCGTTTTCTTTTTCAAAAGTTATACTTGCCGTAGTTAACGAATATATTAAAGTAATAGGGCAAGCATTAATTTTAGAAAAAACTGGTATTTAAATCCGCAGAGGAGTAGTAACCCGAAAACTGCGTAAGAATTGCGATGAAAATGCAAGGGATATTTTTTTCCTTATATTTCAAGTGTTTGGAGATATGAAGGTGTCCCTGTATGAGTGGTGGAAAAGAAGCTCAGCAGTGGGACAATTGTTACCCCAAAATTTTAATGGTATTCTCGGCCTCCTTAATCCTCAGGTATTCTGTCGTTAAATAAGCCAAAGAATGCTATTAAAATTTAGTGATGACGATCGACCCACTGTTGCACATCTTTTCCACCACTGTTATATGGTATATTTATTTAGTTATATAGTTATTAGTTTAGTTACTGTTATGTAGTATATATCTTTATTAGCTATTTCATTTAATCTATATATAATTTGAATGAGACTGTGATTATTACATTTTTAAGTCTCATTATTTAAAAAATAAAGTATCTCTCAAATATCATATACTTCAATGCAATAAAGTATCACATTAATACAGTAATGATAAACTCTCTTATCTTTGTTATGTAAAATATAAACTTAAAATATATTTTAAATTGTTGAAGTTATTATTCTATTCCAATTTCCCGGAATTTACAAAAAATAATAATGCTTAAAGAGAATTCTCAAATTGAGTTAATAATAAAATATTTCTTTGGGATTTGCAAATTTAAATTGAAGCGGAGATTCGATATGATGCTACGTGGAAATGACTTCGGAAAACTTCATTTCGGAATCATTCATTTTTTTCTAACTTTTATTTAGATTTAAGATTGCCTGCTAGGTGAACGTTTCGTTTGATTTTAATGTATATATGTGCATTTTTTTCGTTTCTTTTATAAAATGAGATAAAAAATACATTTCAGATTATTGCAAAATAAAATCCGTGCTAGTAATCATTTTGCAGAAGTTCTAAATAAGATTTTTTTAAGTGTAACAAGTATTGCGCGGCACACTGTGAACATATTAGTGCGAATCAAATGAAAAAGGAAAAGTGGTTATAATTTGGTTTAATTTTGTGTGAGTCATGAGTGGGGAGACAACTTTGTCTAGAGGTAGAGTGGGAAGTAAGGCAGACAACCCCTACTGCAGAAATGGGTTTGCACTGAGTAGTTTCGCTGAGGCATGCGATATGTGCTGGATGTCGGCCAATAGTATCGTCCTGTAAGCTGTTAATTATTATTCATCAGCGTCTGTAGAATAAAGAGCCCGAAGTGTTATTCGTTTATTAGTGGCAGAAAGAGAGAGGATTTGCAAAGTACATCGGCGAAGGAAGGGAGTGTACGGAGAACATGCACTGTCATTGATTTGTTTGAAGGGCTGACTCAAAAATTTCTGCAAGGGATGCAAACGTGTGAATGGTGATACACGACTTGGTCAAGATCCCCTCGTCATCACATAGTCATATTGTCTTCTTGTCGTCACATCATTTTTCCGTTGAAACGGGAATCGATGGGACGCCGTTTTTAACCGGACGTCGAAGTCATGGACAATGTTTGAAACTGATTCCAATTTCAGCCAAAATACTTCTAGGATTTTCTAGGATACTTCTAGGATACTTCTAGGAATGGCGTTTTCACCATTTGGTCAAACAGTGAATCAAGTGTCTCTGTAACTTTGGAGATTGCGTTTTAAAGAAACAATGTCATTTCATACTGTGGCTTCTGTTTCGTTTTCATTCGATCCACCCTAATATTTAATGTGTGTCGCGAAAATAAATAGTCAGATTCTTTAAAGATTTTATGAAGTAACAGTAGTGTAATTTGTCCACACAACACACCGTGTGCCCCAAAAATGACTGATGGATTTTAAAATTCAATAACTTGCAAAAAGTGACAGATATTAAAAAATTCTAGCAGGAGGGTTATGTATGATGTTCGGAGTTTTGTTACTGTGATTCTTGATTTTAGTTCGAGTTTCAAACAATATATGGCGCTGACAGCGATTGGCGCTGAGTCGAGGACGAAACTGACGCCACTCAGCATTGATGCACCCTGCATACTACGACTGCGCGTTGACAAAAATGGCGGCTGTCAGACGCGGATTTATTTTTTCATCTTTTGTATGGTCCCTCTAACTTCAACACCAATAATATCTAAAAGTTTTCTTTGATTTATTCGCTATCGGAAAAATCAGCTGAAGAAAACTTTTAGAAATTATTGGTTTTAAAGTTCGAGGCACCGTTGAAACACTAAAAAAATTCACCTGCTACAGCCGCCATTTTTATCAGCGCGCAGGCCTAGTATTCAGGGCGAGGTGCATCAATGTTAAGAGTCGTCAGCTTCGTCCTCGACTGAGCACCAATCGCTGTCATCGTCATCTATTGTTTGAAATTCAAACTACAATCAAGAATCACAGTACAAAAACTCCTGACATTTCATAACCCTCGTGCACGATTTTTTAAAAATACCTGTCACCGTTTGCAAGTAATTGAATTTTAAAATCCATCAGTCATTTTTGGGACACCCGATATTTAAACTATGTGTGATATTCAGAGACGCCGCAAGCTTCAGGCAAGCGGGGCGGCTGACCAGGTCTCCGCGGCAGACGGGGTCTTGTTAGAGGAACATCTCTATACAATTCGAAATAATGTTGCCTCTGTGTTAAATAATAAAACTACTGCTATAGATTTCTTTTTAAAAGTTACTATGTAGGATATAAATTGATTATTAACTTTATTTCATAAAACCAAAGTTGAAATACTTTTCGGGGAATGTATATATTTGATGATCTGAAAGTAAACGTTAGCACAAAAAATGCATGTTCAAAATGTTGTAAACGTTAGAAGATTTTGTGAAATTAAAAATAATTTTACACATTAACTGTCAGATAAGTTCCTTGGCCAGAATTTCTTAAGCTTTTACCACAATTTTTCAATAGAACTTCTGTATTTCATATTTAAATAGCGGAAATTGCAAACACCGCGTTTATTTGCATGATTTACAATACTTTTCTGTATTTAAATAAGGCGAAATTTCTATTAAAAATTGTGGTTAAAGCGTACGGACCCTGTTGCTATTTTTTATGTACTTGTGAAATAAATTATTTATTATTCTACGGTATATACAATTAAAAAATAAATTTTATTATTTCAGTATTGCAGTTAGACACGTTGGGTTCCCCTAAGTGCTTTGTCAGGGTCCCATGAGATGTTGAATCGGCGCTGGGATTTACTTTCTTATGTGATTCAATGCATAGCTGCCGGCTTCGCGGGAGTGAAAGTGACAATCAGGCATATTTCTACCACTAATTGAAAGAAATCATGTCCTACTTATTACTGTGAATAATTTGGACAAAAGGAAAAAAACAAACAAAAAAACTTATTAAAATTAGTGGTGAAGTTTTCCTGATTTGCCAATGTCGCCCTCGTTAAATCGGCACTTATGGTGTACTGGAAAAAAACAGAATTTTTTTTAGGTTTATTTCAGTTTGAAATCTAGTAGAACTTTTAATTAATAATTTTTATCCAGGGAAAATTTAATAAAAACTGTTTGGAGTCTTTTTAGTCTATTGTTAATACATTTAGAAGACAAACTAGCCCATCTGTAATTTTTTATACAAAATTCATATAAATTTGATCATGTTTGTAGTAAAATAACATCAGTGAGGGCTCAGGACTGGATTTTTTGGGGGCACTAATTGCCTAGCCGAAACATTTATTTTTTTATTACCATAATTTGTTTAAAGAAATCTTTTCCTTTTTTAATGGAACTTTCTGCCAATAAATAAGTCAAATTTTTGTTTAATAAATAGCGATAAGAAATGAATAAATTTGGCAGATATGCATTTAGTGCTCCAATTCAATTAATGACAGTCACGAGCTGCCACTGAGTAGCATAATTAAAATACATCGCGAATTATTTTGTCCCACATGTAATAACGTAACGGAATTATTTTGATAAACAAACTTTAAATGCTCCAGACTCTCTATTTCATAGAAAGCTTTAGTGTACCTCAGAAATTCATTTTCATTATGTTTGTAATGGTGCAACATCTTTAACACCTTAACTGTTTGACTTTTTCGACATCATAAACTAAAAATAGGCACTGTACACCACTTTTTCCGAACTAAAATATTTGTTTTATATAATCAAAAATGTTTTCCAATTGATAAACCGAAAATTGCAATTAAAAATTAGTGGTGTCCAAAAGCTTTTAGTAACGACACAAGCAAACTCTTCTTGCCTGTTACTAAAAGCTTTTGGACACCACTAATTTTTAATTGCAATCTTCGCTTTATTAATTGGTAGACATTTTTCTATTATGTAAAACAAATATTTTAGTACGGACAAAGTGGTGTACCGTTCCTATTTTTTGTTTATGGTGTCGAAAAATTCCAACAGTTAAAGGGTTAAAATACACAGCAAACAATTTTCCCCGTAGACCGTGATATAACAGAATTATTTTGATTGCCTCTGTGAACGAACTATAAAAGTATTACTCTTCATTTTCAATAGCTTACATGCCATAGTAATTGTCACTAACATATATGTATCACATCACAATCCGAGTATATTTAGGAGAGTTAGACCTTGACAGGCGGCAGACAGCAGAAAACAGACAAACAAAGAATAACACTTATCAACTATGTTGAAAAGTTTTAAAAACAGAAAAATTAGAAAGAAATAGTAAGAGTTCAGAGATAATTGATTTTTATAAAATGTTTCATGAATTAAAAGATTAAAATTACACACACAAACAGAGAAATAAATATTAAATTGGTCTTCTTCATTAATATTTAATAACATGTTTGAAAATGTTCTGTTAAATTTAATTGGAATAAACATAGAACGAAATCCGTTATTTTTTAATCTATGCTGAAAGTCATTTTATCTTTATTTAAAAATATAAGCTACCAATTATCTTTAATTCTGAAATTAACATAAAATAATTACGAGTGATTAAAATTTCCTCTTTTCATTATCCTTAAACACAAATTGATTTATTTATATAAATATGTATTTCACTATTTAACAGTAATACGTTAAAACGTTCAAATTAGAAATTAAGTTTTAGGTACACAACTTTTTTTTACAACACACTCTTTTGAAAGCTGTTTAAAAAATGTAATAAGTACATTCTAAAAATTTCTAAAAATGGACACCATTATTAAAATCTAGAGCTAAATCACTATAATTTTTTTTTTTGAGAAATTTAATTAATTTTTTTTTTATTGTATGTTTTAAAAATCAACACGTTGATTAGTTTTTGCGACATTTAAAAAAAAAAAATTCACTTTTTGTTTTTAATTCGAAAACGTGGTACGTAAATCATACCCTTTTAAATCTCGATATCGAAAAGTCCTGGACGTTTACGCCATATAAAACTTTAATATATGGAATGATTCTAAAATAAATATACAGGTAAATTGGTGTAACATTTTAAAATATAAAAATTCCTTAAAAACATAACTACAAGTTTCAACCTTCCTCTGATGTCATCTTCAGGTTAATAATCAAATGTAAGATTTCTCAGACTGAACTGTAGTTGAGAATTTCAAGTGCCGAACGCTCAACCAATCAGTTTCAACTTACCGAAGCATTATACTGGACAGCCAACGTCATCTATTAATTTTAACTAGTATTCGACACCTATTAATTTAAACTAGTCACCAGTCCTGACCTGTCAGCAAAGTGTTGAACCACGGGAGAAAACTGCAGGTAAAAAATTAATTATTCTTTTATCTCAATTATCTCATTTCATCGCTTACATCTCGTGTAAATTGATTCAACAAATATATTTTTCGAATTACAATCAATGTCGGTTAATACGATAAACAAGAGAATTATAAACAATTATCTTATTAACCGTTTTTCGTAACACCCGTAAATAAAATACAAATATTTACAACGCACACATACTTAAACTAATTACTATTATTAATTGATCGAATTACCCCACTTCCAAAATTAACTTAATATTATAAAGTTAACATAATTACCATTTTGAGTGTCATTGTCTTAAAAGAGATCTTTTCTTTAGAAAAATCACAATATTGAAGTCAAAGCCTCTAAAGTACTGGTAATTCCAAAGGACATGAACGAACCACGTACAGTAGTGAAACTGATGACATCCCATTTTCCCAGAAAAACTCGTCTAACACTGCAATACTCACTGCAATTTTCAAGCTATTGATTTCGCATAATTTTTCATTTTAACAGTGCAAAAAGAGAGATGAAAAGGCTGATTATTTTGGACCAGAGGCCGAATTTAAAGAAAAACTACTGAAGGATTTCTTCTATGCTTCTTCCTTTCCATGGCTCAATAGTAAATCTTAAACAAGAACGAAAAATCATGCGTCAATCATAGATTATGTAACACTTTTCAACACTTCAAAAATAATTTTCACATCTTTACCGTAACGTGTAAGATGATATGTAACTAAACAATTTTGAAAACGCATAACATATTTAAAATTCCAATTTCATTTTTCAATTTTTACCAACAATATTCGGGAAAATATCCGACCTCTTTTGTTCAGCCCTATATTTCATCTATAAATTTGTATATATACTAAATAGAATGCTAAATTTTAGTTCAGTTAGGAAACGCGTAGCACAGTTTAAAATTTCCCTTCTGCAATTTCCGACAATAAACGGAAATGTACTCGAGAACTTTTTTGCAGCCCGGTATACAATCTATACAATTTATACACAATCAAGTAATTGACAAAAAAAATGAGTCAAAATTAAAAACGCGTTCAGCGACTGAAAAAGCATTCCCAGCAATTATTATTAATAAGCAGTACTTTAACCGAATTCTTTTGTGTGTCCCTGTAAATGAACGATGAAAGCTATACACACAATATTCTATAATAAGCCTCTTGTAATCCACGTTAGTGATAAATATCAATTTCAATATTGAAATAGTGAAACATTATTAAAATAAACTGCAAACGATTTTTCTCCATAAACCGTAATGTAACGGAATTCTTTTGAGTATCCCTATAAAGGAACTGTAAGTGCTAGGCACACCACATTCTATAATTAGTCCCCTGTAGTGCACCTCAGTGATATATATCAATTTCAATATGTTAAAATTGTGTAACAGTGTTAAAATAAACTACAAATGATTTTTCCCCATAGACCGCAATGTAACGGGAATTCTTTTGAGTGTCCCTGTAAAAACACTATAAGTGCTATACACTTCAATTTCAATACCGAACATGCCACAGTAAGCCTCAATAACATTTATCAATTACATGACGATTCGAGGCATATTTACGCGAGTTAGAGAATGGACAGACTGACAGACGGTAGACAGACGGCAGACAGAGAGACAGACAGACAAACCGAACTCATAAGCACTTTTTAACTATGTCGGTAAGTGTTAAAAAGGGGTGGTATTTGAAATGTCCTTATTTCTCCCTTCCTTGTTTCATTCTTTCAAGACCTCAGGAGATTCTTTTGCATTTTCTTGGGTGCTGGGTCACTTTGAAAGTTGCAATTATGTCTAATAAAACTGGGGTTACTGTTGACATACATGTTGCCATACATTTTGAGACAATTGTAATGTAGAAATATTATCCCTGAAAGGGAACAGCGTTCGATATGAAAAGGATTTATTTCCTAATTTTACCCTACTTTTCGCCGGAAATCTCACTGAAGTGGACTGATGTTTTGATCGTATTAGACATACGATACTACTTTCGTATAACAAGCATGTGAATTTTTACATTGCTAAACTGGGCGTAAAAACGACAGAGTGAAAAATGTCGATGCCGGGAATCGAACCCTCGCCCTTAGAAATAACGCTCCAAGGCTCAACCACTGACCTACGAGTACGATACCGAACTTCGCATCTCTCACTCACATATATGTCGGACAGGCTGCGACTGCAGCGCAAGATAGAAATGTCATCAAATGCCATCTAAGTTAAGATTTGTATTTTATAAATGAAAATGCATGTTCTAAGTTGAATATCAAATCGCTTTTGCATGTAAATAACATACATTAAACGTTCGAAATTGATAGATTATAATAAAAATATGTACTTTTCTTTAATTTTTTTCTTAGATCTGGGAACAAAAATAAAATAAAAGCCACTTTTACAGGGTGTTTTACAAAGGACCCCTAACTTTAAAAATCAATAACCCGGAAATGGTGATAGATAGAAACATGAAACCAGTGGTATGTTTAATAAAAAAAATCGTAAGAATCTTATTCATAAATCTCAAAATTTAGTTAAAAATAGTACCGACAGATAGCGCTGAGAGCGTTAAGAATACTTCTACAGAGAGTTCAGAAGCATAGAAAGACTAGCTGTTAAAGATTCCGCCACAAGGAGAAGTTTTCAAACGCGATTTCAAGTCGCAAAAGACCCAGATGGGAAAACAATTCGTGAGCTTTTCAAAAAAATTCAACAAACAGCCCGGTGACATACAGCAGAGAGTCAATGACAATTTCATTCTTCGTTTGCGATAACTCTGTTGTGTAAAAAGTGCACCTTTTGAATCCCTTTTGATATGCCTATTTATCGCAGCGCCATCTATCGGCGCTATGTTTAACTAAATTTTGAGATTTATGTATTAGATTCTTACGATTTTTTTAATAAACGTACTAGTGGTTCCATGTTTCACCCTATCACCGCTTCCGGGTTATTGATTTTTAAAGTTAGGGGTCCTTTGTGAAACACCCTGTACATGAAATATATCCTTTATTTAAATTATCATAATGAAAATTATTAAATGCTAGATGCTCAAAGGAAATAAAAAGCAAAGCTGCCAACTTGTACGATTTTTTTTGTTACCAGTAACCTGTCACAGAAACTTTTGCCATATTTATTCTTTGAAAATCGCTTGCTTTCGGAGATTACAATTTCATTTGGAGATCAAAATTTACAATTAAATTTTAGTAGTAAAAGATAATCAGTTGCCAGACCTACCAAGTCTCCGGATTTTTGGATACCAGTAATTTAGTACAAAAAATGTTGTTTCGTTTAATCGGAGAATTTTGCGATTTAAAAGAACAACATTTTCTCTAAAAAATTACTGGTGTGCAAAAATCCGGAGACTTGGCAATATCTGGTTGACCAAAGAAAACCAAATATGTTGGCAGTCATATCTACCTGCAAACAATGTTTGAAAAGAATTTCGGTCACTCACTTTGACGGGTTTACTATTAGGATTTTTGATAAATATTCAGCAGAGTATTAACCCCTTAACTGTGTAGCCCGAACTAAGTTCGGGCAAGAACAGTTTGCTTGTTTTGTTACTAAAAGCTTTTGCACACCAGTAATTATTTAACGAAACCTTCGCTTTATTAATCGGCAGACCATTTTCGACTACAGAAAGCAAATATTTTAGTACGGAAAAAGTGGTGTAATGTGCCTATTTTTAGTTTATGGTGTCAAAATACCTCCCACAGTTAAGGGGTTAACAGCAAGTGTCTAAGGTCTTTGGCGTAGCTTTAAATAAAGCATATTACAAAGCAGTTCATTTAGCTCCATTTATTCATTCAACTTAAATATTAAACTTAAATAAAAAGGGCATTTACATGTACATCAAGCGTTTCCTGGGAACTTCTTTATCGTCACATACTTAAAAATATTAAACTTACAACTGGTACGAAGATTAAGCTTTTCTCCGCCAGTTTCCCACCTACCTCTGATTGCAAGGAGCTTCGTTCATCTAGATATACTTACTCAGTACATAAAACTAGAAAGAAATATGTATATAGTTATAGGTAAAAAAAGAGAGTGCCTTTACGACCGAAAGGAAGACAAAACCCGGTTCGGAATGACATCATTTCCGAATGCACCACACAACAAAATTTTGTCCAGATTTCCAACAATTTTTAATTGACATTTCTTAAATGAAACTTTATTTTAAATTTTTTAAAAACATTTATGAGTTTTAAACTATTTTGTAACAAAAGTTTTGTTACTCAACAGATCAAAATCTTATAGGGCCAGAGTTCAGAGAAATGTTTTTTCATTAAAATCACCATTATGGGCAAATAAACCACAAAATAATTTTATATCGACGTTTTTGAATTGACATTATGAATTTATTATATTTCTTAATAAAAATGATATTTATCATTTATTTTTAAGAAAAAAAGAATTTTCTACATTATTCTCTACATTTCAACTTCAGCATCTTGCGTACAATTCTATAACCCAATGGAACAATGTAGTTAGCAGCATAGAATACCTAGTTGCGTATCAACTGAACTTCCAGGTCAAAGATAAGTGACTTGCTAGGCAAAAGGGAGCCGTGAGAATTTTAAAAGTTAAATAAAAATATTTAAAAATATAATAATGAAATAGAAGTAGAACAAAAATAGTAAAAAAGTAAATAAAAAAAATTCCATTAGATCCAAAAAATTACAGATGGAACCTACCGAGGGTTGAACCCATCTCAAAAAAGAGAAAAAAAGACTATTTTCAGAGACCATACATTTAGTATAAAAGTTACAAAATAACAACAATAAAAAGATTAGACTAAAGATGTCTATATATATATATATATATATATATATGCAGTGTAACTTCCATTTAACGAAATCTCATCGTTACACTTAAACACTTCGCTATGAAGAAAATTCGTTAAATAGAAACCAACTTAAAGTTACGAAACTTGTATACACATAACCCACATAAAATGGGAAGCACAGATAAAACGAGAATATTTGAAAAGTATATTTTAATTTGGGCAGTCCCTTTTTTATGCAATGTCGATATGAATAAAATTTAATTAGAATATTATTTTTAAAAAAAACACATAACAAAGAGAAGTAAACAAAAACCGAAGCGTACCTTTTCTTTTTTCGTTGAAATGTGATTAAATGTGTGTGTTTTGATTAAATGATTCAAATGTGTTAATTTTCACACAGTTCGCTGAAATAAATTCATACACCCATTGCAACAGCAACCTCTTCGTTTGTATCTGTACACGCACGAAAGTGAAATAAACTTCGTTATATCAAATAAGTGTTTCGTAATATGGAGATTAACTTACATATTAATGATGTTCAAAGTCAAGGTTCTGCAGAAAATTTCGTTAAGTAGAAAACTTTGTTAAATAGGGATTTCGTTAAAGGGAAGTTTCACTGTATATACAAATACAAATACAAAAGACAAGAAAAATTAAGTATAAATAGAGAAAGAGGAAAATTTCTATCACCCGTCTATTGAAATATTTAATAAAAAAAATTTGTAATCTAATAATAGTGGGGCTAGACTTCTTTGAAATACCAAATAGTGTTCGCACCTTGCGAACTCAGTACATTCTCCTTATCTGAAAATATTCTCAAAAGAATATTCTCGCTTCACATGTCACATATCTACTCAGCTAGAAAATGATTTTGAAAAAGAAAAGCAGAAAAGGCATCTAAGAGAGAGAGAAAAACTTATTTCCAGGTTTCAAATGTCAATAGATATTTTATTTTAAGAATAAATTATCCTTGAAATATTCCTTAGATGCTGTGTAAATTTATGACAACAACAAAAAGGTTGTGTAATTGAAATAATGAGAGATTTTAATATAAAATTAATTTATTGCAATATTTACAAGAATTTTTAAACGTTACGAAACATGTAAGAAAGTTAAAAAGTATTTGAAAGATTTTCGTTATCATTCTTTTTTTTAATCGCCATAATAATATTATTTTGCGTAAATAATGGAAATTTAATTTAACAGAAAACCTACTTCCTCCACGCCCACCCCTCTTCAAAAAAAGTTAGTAAAAACCATTTTTACATTTTTTTAAAAGGTTTTTTGAAAAAATTATGTTACAATATCTTCTGTTACATATTAATTTATATCCCTGGTCTAAATTTATAATTATTGTGTTATGCCAAAACTATTTTAGTTTTCAAGGCCTCCTCGTTGTTTGAATACCAACATTTTTGAAGAAAAAAATTTCGTGGTAGGTTTTTAAAACATTTGCAACAAAAATAACCTTCTGCGTAGGTTTCTACATTTTCAAGAGAAATCTAAAAAAGAAGCTTTTCTTTTAAATAAGTGGTTATCAAAAAACGTACCGAGTGGAGAGTTCTGGTGTTTAAGCAGTATTTGGGGATAAAATGTATAAAAAGAAGTAAAATTATAAGTTTAATTCTTTATTTATGAGTAAAATATAATCGTATAATTGCAGACATCTCCTTATTTTGAGAACATTTCTTTTGAATAATAATGTTAATGTTAGTTAATCGCAGAATTGCTGTCAATAAATAAAGATAATATTTCAAAAAGAAAATAGTGGTCTAAAAAGGGGACGTTTGGCATTGTCTTTCATATATTAAGCATAAAGAGGAGAAAACAGGACAGAAAGTCCATTTTTGATAATGATTTCGAATTTGGATTTAGAAAAAAAGGAATCTTAAAAGCTATTATATATTTTGGATAATACGTGCTGTCTATTATACTCTAAAAAAGCATTTAAGGATTTTAAGGAATGGTAAAATAAATTTCCAACAGGACTGAAACTACGCCATAAATCTTTAACCCTTCTTTGCATGAGTTTTTCTTTTACAATTGTGTTTTTTATACATATATTAAATATTAGACACCAGAAATTTTAAGATAGATTTTAAACTTTGTTCAGCAACATAATTCACGGAAACTTTACTGGATTAATATTTCTATATAAATATAGTGGTGGCGGAGAAGTTGATTTATTTATTAAAAGTTAAATAAAAAGTGATGGAAATTTACATCACTATGCAATTAAGGGTTAAAGATTTATGGCGCAGTTTCAGTCCTGCTGAAAATTTAATTGGAAATTTAGATATATTATGCGATGCTGGGAATTTATTCGTCTCGTGTACACCACTGAATAGTATGACATTCCATCTTGCGCTGCAAAGTTGCAGCCTTGCTAAAATATATAAGTGAAAAATGCCAGACTGGATGCCGTCCAGATGGCTTAGATGGTAAAGCACTTGGTGCGCTATACCAAGGTATTTGGGTTCGATCTTTCGATCCCGATGTCGACACATTTTTCACTTTGTGGGTTGTACGCTATTTAGCAAAGTGAAAAATAATTCACATCCTTTGTAGTGTCTTAGTAAGAAATAGTTTTTGAGATTGTAGAAGTGCTTCTTTCTACTAAGGATGCTGAAACATAGTTCAATGGAAAATACATTGGTTCTTAAAATGTGTTATACGTATTACTCATTGCAGGGTGTGGAGTTGTCTGACATCTAGGAAGATTTGATCTCCACCATTGTTCACTGTTCAACAAAAATCCCAGACGTACGTGTTTCAGCATCACAAAGACTGCTCCGATGCTGTCGAAGATGACGACGCCGGCCGAGTGTTCTTAATTAACCAAATATTTGAAAGCAGTAAGAACACTTTAAGAATTTTTTTTCTATAATCACAGCAACCAACCAATTAAATTAAATAATTTTGTAAAAATTAATGAAGTGCAAATGTAAATAGTTTCCAGCAGAAGACATGCTGTAGTTAAATCTATTGGCATACTATACAGTGTAATGTAGAACAAGATGTCCTTTTCCTACATCCATAATTTCATTATTTTGGAAGTAGTAAGAACTCTTTAAGAGGATTTTTTCTATAATCACAGCAATCAACCAATTAAATTAAATAATAGTGTTAAAATTAATGATGTTCAAATGTAAATAGTTTCAAGCAGAAAACATGCTGTAGTTAAATTTATTGACATTACTTACAGTTTAATGTAGTACATGATGTCGTTTTTATACATCCACAATTTCATTATTTTGAAAGTAGTATGAACTCTTTAAGAGAATTTTTTTCTATAATCACAGCAACCAACCAATTAAATTAAATAATTGTGTTAAAAATAATGAAATGCAAATGTAAATAGTTTGAAGCGGAAAAAATGCTGTAGTTAAATCTATTGGCATACTATACAATACAGTGTAATGTAGAACAAGATGTCGTTTTCTACAACCACAATTTCATTATTTTGAAAGTAGTAAGAACTCTTTAAGAGGATTATTTCTATAATCACAGCAATCAGCCAATTAAATTAAATAATTGTGTTAAAATTCATAAAGTTCAAATGTAAATAGTTTCAAGCAGAAGGCATGCTGTAGTTAAATCTATTGACATACTATACAGTGTAATGTAGAACAAGATGTCGTTTTCTACATCCACAATTTCATTATTTTGAAAGTAGTAAGAACTCTTTAAGAGGATTTTTTCTATAATCACAGCAATCAACCAATTAAATTAAGTAATTGTGTTAAAATTAATGAAATGCCAATGTAAATAGTTTCAAGCAGAAAACATGCTGTAGTGAAATCTATTGGCATACTATACAGTGTCATGTAGAACAATATGTCGTTTTTTTACAACCACAATTTCATTATTTTGAAAGTAGTAAGAACTCTTTAAGAGGATTTTTTCTATAATCACAGCAACCAACCAGGGTTGCCAGGTTGACCTCCATTTCTATTCGAAATTTCGAATTAATACAGAAAATTTTAAGCGGATTTGGAAATTGTTTCTTTATATAACCACAAAATGTCTGTCATTAGATAAAGCAAAAAATACTATTCCGTAATTCAATATATTATCGGTATGAATTCGAAATTTCTGAACAAAAGAGGGGGCCGAACTGGCAACCCTGCACTTAATAATTTTGAATAATTGATTGATCACATTGCTTCGAATACTCTGTGTTGTAATTTATATTTTAATCGTCATTGACTGAAGTGAACTGGAGTAGGAAACTATTTTTAACACTAAAACTGCCGGAAATTTTACTGATGTTTTTTTAAAACTATTTCACACCAGATTTTTTATTTAAAACTACTTAGTTTATTCACTTAAAGTTTTTCTGTAAGTTTTATATTTATTTTATTTTAAAAATAAATTTCTTGTTCGAATCGGAATATATTCATTTGGTAACCGTCGAAATGACGGCTCGTGGTGGTTCTAGTGTTAAGGTTCTTTTGATCATGTTCTGATAACTTTACACTTATAATTCATGACAATTTTTTTTTGTTCTTTGTTTATTGATGCAGAAAATTTCTTTATAATTTATGATATATGCATTTTGTTTTAAAATTTTATGATATAAGCAAATAAACATTCCCATAAATATTGATAAATATAAAGTAAAACACATAAAAATCATGTCTATTTCTCTAAATCTAATATAATACATAGAATATAATAAAATATATAAAATAAGTGCATTTTAAAAAATGATTTCTCTCACATTCACGTAGACGAAATTGACATAACAATAGTTTCTAAGCTTATATCTGATCATATAGGATCAAGTTTTCTCTCTCGTAATTTATGACTTGTAATATTGCAAGAATTCTTGGAATAACTGGTTTGATGCCGTTATCTTTTCCTTCTGTACACATTATTCTTTTTTTATGTAAGCTCTTTCGCAATAAAATATACGGCATATGTAAACTGATCAAAATGAATTCTGTTTTATCGTAAAGGAACAGTCCATTGACAGGGAATATTCTATTAAATTGCATTAAAGTATTGAATAAACTGGTGTGATACTATAAAAGTATAAAAAACTTCTTAATAATACCATAAAATAAGGAATGCGCTAGGCCTTTCGGAATGTTTTTTTTTTCGTCAGGCGCAAAGAAAACGTGCTACCACTTTGAAAGCAGGACCAAGACTGAAAGGAAATGGGAGAGAAAGAGGAACAAGTTAAGGGAACAGCCAATAGGAAAGTAGAAGGCAACAGCCAATCACAAAATAGAATTACCTAATGTACTTTCATGTATTTTACGTAATATACTTTAATATTTTTTACTCTGTTTTACTCAATTTTCTACATAATTTTCCTTCTCTTCTGCGTTCTAGGTATCTCTCTTCTGTGATTGGCTGTTACATTAACTTGCCTTTTCTTTGCGCCTGACGAAGAAAGACAAAGTTCTTTCGAAAGGCCTAGAGTAGTCCTTATTTTATGGTACTATTAATAATTGTTTATATTTATCTAATATTCTATTGGATTAAATTTCATTACGAGTATTTCCGGAGGAAAATATTCATTTCATTTAAACGCGGATTTAAATTCTGGATTAAAATAATTCTAGAAATAAGGTAACTATTACAGTGAATCCTACTATGTTGGTCACTTTTTAACTTGGTCAACTCTGTAAGTTGGACCAATTTATGAGGAATCGAATAAATCTATATAAAATGCATTAAAAACACCTTGATAAGTGTACCACTTTTACATCTTAAACGTTGACCCAAGAAATGAAATATATTTTATTTTATTCTATGTCATACTATAGGATTTTATCCTGAATATATTGTGCACGTTTTTTCAAAATGGCCATTGAAATTTAAATAATATTTGAAAGTAAAAGTGCAATATAATTGGGCAGGGATTTAAATTCTTTAATAATCCACTGCAGTAAGATTGATCGACAATTTAGAAATATTTACCGTCCAATTTGTCACCTTTTATTGACTTTCGTAAGTGAATAAAAGTTTATGTGTGGGGGGAGAGGGGTAGTGTGGATTAAGAAAGGGGTAGATAGGGAGTTTAACCCCTTGAAAGGCGGTGGTACATGTTTATATTACTTAATTTTAATCCCCAAATGCCACAGCAGTACCAGAATTTTGTAATTTTTTTTTCATTTTATTATGCTGGAAAAGAAAAGCTTTTATTTATTTCCTAATACATTTGTTCGTAAATTCTGGTGTGTATCAATAATTTCAATATTTTAGCAATAGAAGTACTTTCCCCTTGAATGGGTTAACGGCACCTGGAAACCCTCCTTGACATTTAATGTCCAGTAATAAATAGTCTGCATACTAAAACGCTTTAAGTGCATTGAAATAGCCTCTGTGCATTTATACGATTTTTACTACAAACAATTATTATTAAACAATTAAGCCGTTTAAAATCATTTACATCTAAATAAATTATTAATTTACTGAAGTGCGTAATAAAGAATTTAACATTATTAAAAAAATACCTCTTATTATTGGTAATTTTCAGTAAAAACAATAATAACACTTTAGTTCGAAATGTCACATGCTGAATATCATAACTGCCAACGTATACAGTTTTTTCTTACCACTAAAATTCAAATGACTAAAGCAATCTCTATTAAATTTTAGTGTTAATAGAAAACCATACAAGTTGGCAGCTATACAGTATATACTCACTTAAAAGTCGACCCCCAAATTACATAGGAAAAACAGGCTAAATGGCAGTTATTTTCACTTTATTGAATCGAAGAAAATTACTATGAATTATTTAATTAAATAAGATAAATGTACTAGTATTCTGGAAATACTACTATTCATCTGTTTTCCTCTCGAATTCGAAAGACTACTTATTCGGCAGTATACTTCGGGAGCTGTTGAATAAAAATGAAGAGGTGTTTTCATTAGGATCATTTATCAAAACATTATAAATATACCGGAATGTTTGGGATATTTAATTAATTTCTCTTTTTCAAAGCCTTATGAATGATTTTTATTTTTAACGAGAAACCTCATTAATTGTAGTCTGCA
This sequence comes from Maratus michaelseni, assembly GCA_963931845.1. NCBI lineage: Eukaryota > Metazoa > Arthropoda > Arachnida > Araneae > Salticidae > Maratus > Maratus michaelseni. The sequence goes on from OZ007598.1 coordinate 81,733,341, forward strand.
AATATAATAAGACTTTAAAAATATGTTAAATGAAAATCAATTACGAAGTAATTATCATTTAAATTATTGAAAGAATAAGATATAGAATACATTTTTCTCGTTTTTTTCAGGTACTTTTCCAATATATTGTAAAAATGTAAAAAATATATATAAATATTTTAACTACCTATTAAAACAGACATTAATTTATTTTAAAACACATCAAAGAGGCAGTCACTGCACATGTCCAAAAGCTTCAAAAAACACTTTCAAAATTACACTAAAAATTGTCAATATGTTAAAAGTTCAAAAAATATTTTCACCGCATCTTGTTGCCGAGGCATCTTCAATTACTGATGTGTTTCGTCTCTCGCTAGTCAATCTGTTGAAAACTTCCTCATTTTTCGTATTCCTAATAACATATGAAAACATCTTTATGAAAATTGATTTATTTTACACATAACTAAAGTAGGCGTCCGATAAAAACGTATGTACAAATGTTGAAAAAACTTTAAAACAATTTATATTAGCAATAAATAATTATCAGACGCCTATTTTAGTAATGTGTAAAATAAATCAATTTACAGGAAAGAGTTATATACTGCTCTAACGTTTTAAAGTTTTTAAAACATTTGTACATATGTTTTTGGATGCCTATTTTAGTAATGTGTAAAATTAAATCATTTTTCATAAAAATGTTTTCATATTTTGGATAAACAAAGGCGAATCTTTCGTTTCAAATATTCTTTTATTATTAAACTTATTTTGGTCCTAATAACATATGGCACCATCTATTATCAATTTTTGCGTGCATCCTATCATTGCATATTTCTGAGTTTGTTGTAATTATTTCTATGGCTTCCCTCTATAATGCGTAGTTTAAATTATAATAACTTGCGAATTTTTTGACATTATTGAAGTCTATTGCAATTGGAGATTCATTGTTTAATCTGGCTATCGCAGAGGTTGAATTATTTTAATTTTTATCTCCTCTGTGTTCTTTAACTCTTTGTTCAATTTTTCTTTTTGTCCTGCCTATATATGAAATAGCTTTTCCTTCGTTCTCATTGAAATTAATCTTGTATATCCCTGATGTCTGTTGATAATTAAATTTCTCTGCATCTGATCTGATTAATTCGAAAATCGATGGATCTGAAGTGTGGGAGTACTTATTCCAAGTTTTTTTAACTGTAGGGAAATACCCTTTTTCAACCACTGCAGTAGTAAGGTTAAACAATAAATATCCAACTGTAATAGACTTCAATAATGTCGAAATATTAGCAAGCTATAATAATTAAAATTAAACATTACAGAGGGAAGCCATAGAAACAATTATAGCAAACTCAGAAATATGCAATGATATTATGCACGCAAAAACTGATAATAGATGGCGCCATATGTTATTTGGAATAGGAAAAATGAGGAAGTTTTCAGCAGAATGACTAACGAGAGAAGAAACACAACATCAGTAGCGAAGATGTCTCGGGAATAAAAGGTGAAAATATTTTTAGAACTTTTAACATATTGACTAGTTTTAGTGTAATTTTGAAAGCGTTTTTTGAAGCTTTTGGACATATACACTGCTTTTTCATTCGTTTTAAAATAAATTAATGTCTATTTTAATAGGTAATGTAAGTATTTATTAAGTTAATAAATGACATTATGGACGACAGTAGACAAAAAACTGTATAAATGTATCTAATTATATATTTTGTTAAATGTAGTGTAGTTAACTTGATGGTTTACCACTTAGATTTAGGGGGAAAATGTGTGGCTGAGATTTTTAGGGGGTTTTATTAGGTAGAAAATAAGTTTCTACTTTTGTAGACATCTAATAATATTTACACGTTTATTTGATTTTTATTAAATTTTCTCTTAAAGGAAAAAATACCCTTTTTTAATATTTGATTTTTTATATTACCAAATTTTGTGCAATGGATAGAATATGAATCCCTTTTTTATATACAGTCATGGTAGCACCCCGTATTAAATAATTAACATAGGTTGCGTACCTAAGTTTTGAGAGCTTTCAGCTTAATCCATAAAATTTAAATTGGTGTGTAAGAGTTAATTTTTTGTAGAGGTTGCGAACACCACATTATACATGGATTTAAGCTTTTAGTTGACTTAAAAACTTAAAATTTATTTTAGTTAATATCATTCATAAAGTTTTTCCAATAACTAGATTTATTTTATTCATATGTATAAATTTTGATTCGTTGATTTATGACGGTCAATTATCTGCACAAGGGATGAAGGCCCTAGGGGTGAGTGCCCTCCGTGCGGGTCTTTCTAAGGGATCCTAACCCGTATTTATGTCAAGGTTCGAAGAAAACTACGGAAAACTCCGAATGGTTAGGTCGATGAGCGCAACAGGGGTTTGTACCCAGCACCTCCCGTCTACCAGCTTTTAGAGCAGAACCTCTCAGCCATTGATAGGGCTATAAATTTTGGAAAAATCTAGAATTTGGTATGAATTTCCAATATCTCGAATGCCTATATTCAAGAATTCCGAAGATTATTATGAATTTCCAATGCGTAATATTCTGCGTGATGTCCTGTTGTACTATCATGGAATGGAATTTTACCACCATTATATGTTATAGTATATTTTTATTTTCCTTTTCATTCTTTTACACTGTGAAGAAAGTTTTATACAGATCTTCAGAAAAGTAATCCATAAAATGATCATCTTAACCTGTAATGACAGGGCTCCCAATTTGTGCAATTTCCCGATACCGATATTTCTGAAGAAAAATTTTTGTGGTAATAAGTCTTTACAACATTTCTACAAAAAATAAAAACTTCAGGGAATGTTTCTACAAAATTTGCAAGATAAATCTAAAAAGATGTTTTATAATTACAGTGTTCGTACGGCTCCTGGAAATTTGCGACCAAGAAATTCTTCGGTACCAGTATTTTATTACAGAAAATCTTTCCTTAAACGAAGGCGAAGTGCCACGAGTTTAACCTACATTTATTTTTCTCTACAGAAAATACTGGTGAAACTCCTGGAAAAATCCCTGATCCGTACAAACCCTGTAATTAGTGGTATTCAAAAAACGGACCAAGCGGGAGACCTTTAATGGATATTTTTAAGGAAAACTACAAAATTAGGCAGAGTAAATACTAGATGTAGATAGAAAACAAAATAATATGCTACTGCCAAATAAATATTATCCTGTTACACCTAAACTACAGTAATTTCCAATAATCGATAAATTAAACCCAATAGTGTAACATGCATTTTCTTCTTAATAAATTAACCTATTCAATCCAATTAAAATGCTGCACGAAATTATATCGATTTATATATTGTTGTGTCAAAGAAAGTGTCTCCTATTTTAAATGAATTGCTATATGTGTTCGAAACAATTATGTGTTCAATAAATTGCCCATTTATATTAACAAAAAGTATCAAAGAGTATCTCTGAAACTTATTATTGATCACTCTGTGTCAACTTTTATTTGTCGTAATTAGTGACTGGTAATATCAGAAGCATTCAAGGAATTAATGGTTTATTGCTTTTCTTGTATCGATGTCATTATATTGTACTTGTATCTTATTATATTATACATACTTCCCACATTTACAAATTAAATGGAGTGAACTATTGCATTCAATTATACTATGTAACAAATATATTAAAATAAAAGTGTAAGGATGTAGAAAGAGAAATAAATATATTATATATTGGTGATAATGCATATAATTTAATCAATTTTAGCGACTTTTAATAAAATTTTGTCAATTTCATTTTTCTCTATGATGATTATTAAAATATAACTAATAATTAAAATTTTTATTCATAAAAATTTATAAATTTTATTAATAAAATTTATAATTAATAATTAATATTATATTTAAAAATAGTGTGAGATACAAATTGAGAAAATGTTAATCTATTTATCTTAAATATTCTCTTGGTTCGTCTAAATAACAGTGGTTTACAACAATTTGAAAAATAAAAGAGTAGATTCAATGCAATTTAAAGATATCTGAAATTTATATCTATTTTAATTCCGTTATGTCAAAAAAGTAAGATGTGTAATACTTCTTAGAATTTCCAAGGGGTATTGCACCACAGTTTCGGATTAGAAGTTTTCTATTTAATATTTAAATCTCAGAATTTGTATTTTTTTTATAAATAAAGCGGAAGATTATATTCAAAAATTGTATCAGAACTGTGCACTTCCTAAAAAAACATCGTTTTCCTGAGTATCACCGTTCTGTTTTATCAACGCCCCCTAGATAAGAAAGCCGTGACACGCGTCAAGAAAACGTCATACCAAGCAGGCAAAACAAAGGAAAAAATTCGAACAACTTGCATGTTTCGATTTCATTGGCTCATAGAATTAGTAATTATTGTTCACGACTAATAGTTAATAATTCCACGAGCCATCGAATCGAAACATGCAAGTTATCGATTTTTTTTTCTTTGTTTTTCCTACTTGGTATTACGTTTTCGTGACGCGTGTAACGGCTTTCTTATCTAGGGGGCGTTGGTTTTATCCGTTGGAAACAATTAAGTACAAGAAAGGATAGATTATCTTGTTCGTTTATTGTGATACAAAAGCATCATAGAAATATTTCTGAAGTTTATTATTAGCCAAGCTTTTTTTTTTTAAAAAAAGGCTTATTATTGACTTTGACCAGTTTTCTTTCATGTAATTTGCGAATCGGTATTCATTGAAGGAATTAATGGTTTGTTGTTGTTCTTGTCTCGATGTTATGAAATGTTACTTTTACGTATGTACTTGGGACTATACATCACAATTTAAAATTTAATCAGAGGGAAATGCATTAGACAAACTATAAAAAGTATAAAAATATTTTGGAAATTCATAAGGAAGCGAAGAATTTTTTTTCGACTAGATAAACCATTTTCAAGGTTGGTGTAGCATAGTTGAGGTTCATTTCAACACATCGAAAAATACCCAGGCCAGGATTTGAACCTGGATACCTTGGCTTGCCGTGGCATTGCTTTTCCTACTGAGCTACCCGGACGTTACATGGCTTACATAATTTACTCTTATTTGTCGGACATGTCTGCGAACTGCAGCGTTAGTTTCATTCATCTGAGCTATAATTATAGCATTTATTACATGATGAAAGTATGCGATGACACGGAAACTTCTGAACACCATGTAATTATGTCATAAGGAAGAGAAGGATTTTTTTTCAACTAGATAAATCATCTTCACTGTTGGAGTAACATATTTGAGATTTATTTCAACAGAGCCAAAAATGTTCAGGCCAAGACTCGTTTCGAGGTACCTCGACTTGCCGTGCCAATGCGCTTCCTATTGAGCTATCCAAATGGTATCTGGCTGTCTTAGGTAGGAAGAGCATTAGCAAGGCAAGCCTTGTAATGCTCGAGCCTTAAAGAGAAAATTTTAGCTATATTCATAAAAATATTTGAATTTTATAAGTTTTATTCTTTTTAATTACCATATCTGAATTAATCAAATAAAATAATGACTTTTAGCTCAGATATTAAATGCGGATTAAAGAAGTATTAACCTTTTGATTACGGGTAAATACTGGAGACTATTTTTATATTCAATCGTACCACAATATACAAAAAAAAATCCTTTGTGAAGAAATCTCTTGAATATATCCTATTATAAATGTACAACAGAGGTATAATTTTTCAAAAAGTGGTCACTGGGACGTACGGTGTGTCAACCCCGTAAGCAAAAAGTTAATAATATGATGTCCACATTTTTCTTTTTTTTATCTAATCTACAGTAATTTAGACAACTTGTAAAAGAAACAGCGCGAATGCATTTTACTCTCAAAATACGAATTTCCTCGATGCAATTTAAAATGAACAAAAATTAGATAGATTCAGACACTGTTACTCAAATAAGATATATTTTTCTATCTCAACCGTTTTGTCAGTAGGAAAGAACAAAGTGCTGGGAAGAAGGGATTCTCATGTTAATTTATCATGATATAAAGCGCCAGAGTAATATTTTCTAAGCTTATTATTGATCCCAATTTGTCAACTTTCTTTCACCTAATTTGTGACTCGTGAAATTGCATCCGTTCAAGGGACTAATGGTTTATTGTTTTTCTTGTTTCGATGCTATTTTTACTTTCCTCTTTGGAGTAATGTATGACACATTTGCAAATTAATCAGAGACAAACCTCTATCAGTGTTGCGATATTAAGGAAACATTTTGTTAAAAATATCTAGAACTTTTTCCGATTTTTAAGATTAGCGTTATTAATTCACAGATTTTTGCGATTACATAAGGCGAACACATAGGCGCCAACTTCACATTGACAAAAAACGGCAATCAAACACTAGAAATTTTGTTTTGCCTGGGATTTGCTTTTTATTCTATGATTAATTAAGACAAAAATAACATTTAAAAATCAGTAATGGACAATTTCCTCAATTACCTGTAGCCTCCATAAAATCGGCGCCTATGGGCGAAGATTATTATTTAGAAAAAGTGGTAGATATTTGAATAAAAAATTTCACCAAATCTGGCAAACACTGATATCTATTACTGTAAAAAGTACAGAGTAGTACAGAAATATTGTTTTACTTGATTTTAAAATAGTGTAAGTAGAAAAGGGTTGGGTTGGGTTCGGTTGATTTATGCCTGCCGATTATCTACACGAGGGATAAAGGTCATAGGGGGGAGCTCCCTCGTTAGGGGGTCTTTCTAAGGGATCCTAACCCGTATTTAAAGAAAGGTTCGAAGAAAACCACGGAAAATTCCGAACGGTTAGGTCGACGAGCGCGACAGGGGTTTGAATCCAGCACCTCACTTCTACCAGCTTTGAGAGCAGAACCTTTCAGCCACTGGTGGGGCGGAGGCGTAAGTAGAAAATTAAAAAAAATGCATTAGCAGTTTATCGTGATTATAATTTGTACAAGATGTAGTCAATTTTATTTCTTGGTAAAATATATTTAGATTTTACCAAGTTTAAAAACAAAATCTGTTCTTTGAGAAGTTACAATGACACACTCTCGTAATCTATTTTATTAAGAAAGACAAATGCACTCTAATTTGAATTAAGCTAAATGTGCCTAAACAGAGCTGCCAAGTCTCCGGCTTTTTGGATACCAGTATTTTATACAGAAAATGTTGTTTTGTTTGATCAGAGCATTCTATGATTTAAAAGAACAACATTTTGTGTAAGAATATACTGATGTACAAAAAGCCGGAGACTTGGCAACTCTGCCTAAATGTGGTGACCAATGAATGCAATATAGTTCTTTCAAATAAACTTGTAACGCGATAATCGTATATAAATTTGACATAAATAAATATCCTCATTTCTGGAACCAAACGTAGAACACTGTTATTGCATTTAAAGTGTTTCTTGTAGAAGAATTTCCCATTGAAGTTTGCATCTCTAATTATCAAATTCTAAGAACACTCCCTAAATAAGGGTCTATATCACGATTTCGTTTTAAAAATTTGGATGTCAAATACTCTCATCGACGTTACGGCCTAGAACATCTCAGGGAAGTAGGTATTGATGATCTGTTTAGAACTATAGCAGCATTGCCAGTTCGTTACTTTTTTACAATTCAGATTGCTTGATTGACTTTTTTGATGTAGAAATATTCGTCTTATATAATGACAGATTAAATAGCGCGAGAATATTGCGAAATACAGTATTTAAAAAAGACTGGTGGAAATCAAATCATCTAAATTAAAAAAAAAAGTAGCATTCTGGCAACACTGAACTAGAGTGGTTCGAAATTATTCGTCACATTTTAGTGCCTGATATTTTTATCTATTTGAGGTCAATTGGACCCTTCAGACCGGCAGAAGCTTTCAGTAGATGGACTGAGGTATGCTTATGCGTACGTCACCGCCGATTCCAGAGAATCCATAAGAGTTCGTGACCAGGAAGGAGCCGGTTTACCCGGACACCTCCAAGGTGGTGCTCTTCGGCCTGGGGTAAGACGGGGGCCGAAGCCTACCTGCGCCTCTCACCCTAACCCAAATGAGAAAAGTCATTGGTCGCTGCGAAATGCAGTGGAGCCCAAGTACAGGACACCACCACGACTTCGTTGCCGGAACCTCATGAGAGGAGCCGGGTTCTAGGCCATTGCCGAAACGCCCCCACGACACATTACTGTAACCACGCCTTCCGATATTTTTATGCGCTATACCAGGTGTGGCTATTAAATAACGAGACTGGTGTGAGAAATGATATTTATTACAAATAAATTTATATTTAACTTTTATCCCCTTCAAAATGCATTTTTACTCTATCTATACACAGCTACATAAGTGTCTTCCATTGCTCAAAACTATGCTGCAGCTCATACGTTTTAAGACTCTTCAACAACTCCGCCGTTTTTGATTTTACTAGTTCAACAGATTGAAATAGAAACGTTCAAAAATCACCAACGGAATGTTTGCAGATGTTAAAGGAGATGATTGGTGATAACGTTATGTCACGTGAGCAAGTTTTTGAATGGCATATGTGGTTTTCTGAAGGTCGGAAAGAGGTCGAAGATGATGGACCTCCCGGTCGACCTGTGACTGCGAGAACTGAAGGAAACGTTCAGAAAATTAATGAAACTGTACAAAAAGACCGACGCCTGAGCATTCGGATGATAGATAAAGAAGTACTACTAATCAAGATGAGAGAAAGAGTAAGGAAGAAAGGACCGGATATGTGGATAGATTCTGTACCTGAAGAACGCGCCAGCTCACAATGTATTATGTGTGAAGCGGTTTCTAGAGGACGAGCGCATTCCTGAGCATGATCATTTTTCGTGTGTGACTTCTACATGTTCTAGAAAGTGAAAATGGAACACAGGGGAAAGGGAACACTTGAGGGGAACACATTTTCAGTCTGTTGAACAAGTAACAGCAAAAACGCCAATGTTGTTGAAGAGGCTTACAACTGATAAGCTGCAGCAATGTTTTGAAAAATGGAAAACACTTATGCATCTGTGTGTATACAGGAGGAATGTATGTTGAAGGAGATAAAAGTTAAATATAAATTTATTTGTAATAAATAACATTTCTCACACCAGTCTCGTTATTTAATAGTCACACATCATATTCACATACTGAACTAATATAATGTTTAAAAGCAGAAATTGTGAATAATTCAGTTCTGAGCAGTTAATATTAGCAGGCCTCGGAGCGGTCCACCGGTAAATTTTTTAAACTATTTTGGCGGTAGATTTCTACAACAGTTGCAAGAAAAAAACTCTTCCAAGCGTGGGTTTCTACGACATATGCAAGATAAATCTAAATCGAAAAATTTCGTAAGTAAATAGTGGTGGACTAACTTTTGATTTAGTCTCTTTTAATAGAGACCTCTCCGAGGCCTATATTAGCTCATGTATCTCAATTAGCGTTCACACGCCAATGAATTTAATTTTCCCGTTAAATATTTTTCTTTTGGGAGCAGATACTTTAGATTTTCTGATACAATGCTAATTGAAGAGATTAATGATAATATTGAGGTGGACAACTATGTAATCGTGGAGTATAAGGGTGATTGTTTACGGGTATTGTTATTCGTGAGATAGACGAAAAAGTGGAAGAAAGCACAATGATGATGAGAAATCACAAAACTTGGAAATAGCTAAAAACGGTGGGATGAAATATTCTAGGAGCTAAAAAAGATTAAAGACGTGATCACATTGCCGCAATTGGTAAAAACCGAAAACAACTACGGTGTTCCGGAAATTGTTAAATTTCAAAATTTTGTTTATAAAAATTTCTGTATAACATACATTAATAAACATTTCTTTGGAAAATGAATGTTGATTATACTATTGTTACTTCTTGTTTAATAATTGGTCTTGCTGTTTAACCCTCTAATGTTTATGGTAGCATATATGCTTCCACCACTGTTTCTAATTAAGTAGATTTTTTAATTCAGATATTCCATATTTATTCCAGAAATTTAAAATAAAATATTTGATTAATTTAATAACAAATATTTCCGTCATTAAATAAACCTAAATTTATTATTGAAAATTTCTGGTATAAATTCAAATTTTGTGAATTACGGATTTTCTGGAACGTATTCTACCATGGGAAATAGAGGGTTAAAGTATGACTGTAAAAAGATTTATTATTTATTTCTAATACAGTATTAAGTATGCAACAATCAAATAGCAACAAAAGAAAAAAATGCATAAAATGCATGTTACATTTAGGAATATGTGAGATAATGTGACAATGCCTAATGTGATAAAACTATATTTCTTTTTACATTATAGATTATGATTCAAATGTTTCCAAAACAAAATTAGTTTAGGATTCAAAGCCTAATATTATGTCCTTCTTTGCGTATACGTATTTTGTATTTTAAATTAAATAAAATGTTGAATGTGCCCCAAATGTGACAAACTTATCAGAAATCGCATGACATTTAGGCATAATAACCTTAAGTATGATTTCTAATTTTGTCTTAGCTCGCTTCAATATCTTGTCGAATATACCTCGAATATCTATGCGTAAATTTAAATGCTGCATAAAATAAAATTGATTATTTTTATATCTTTATTATTATGTCAAACAAACGATCTTTTTCTATTTCAACAGTTTTATCACTTGGCAATAATTAACTTATGGAAAGACTCTTGTTTGTTTATTATATTAGAAGTGTAAAAGGAACATTTTCGAAGCTTATTATTTATAACACTGTGACAACGTATCTCTCTCGTAATTATGACTCGTAATATTGCTTGGATTAATTGAATTGTGTATTGCTTTACTTCTTGGAATGTTATTATATTGTAACTTTCATGGATTTTCGAAATAATATATGTCACACTGCCAAATTAATGAGAGGAAAATATACATTATTAAACAGTGTCATAAAAATGTAGCTGCGATAACGTGATTAAAACAATTATTATTTGTGGGATTACAAAATTACATTTTTTTAAAATAAATATGTAAGTAAGAAAAGGAAAAGAAATGTGTTATAGTAGCATATATTTTTGTATTTTACATATTATAACCAAGATTAGTCTTTTAATAAAATGCATTTCTGTTTCGACAATAAAAATGTACCCAGAATAAACACATTTACATGATCCTTTTACTTAACAAGTTAAAAAATGAAAATAGGGAAACTTATTTACAATGTGTTAATAATGTATCTATACTTTAAAAACTTCTTTTCACAAAACATAGTTTATTTTTTTTCTCTTAAACTCTTCAATAACATTTCTTGCAAAATTTAACTGGTGTAAAGAACGTTTATGTCATACAAAATGAATAAATAAGCAAACTATTCATCTAAAAATAAAGATATACTTTAAATCTTAATCTATGATATTTTAAATGATATGATATGATATGTTATGATATGTTAAGATGAGCATGAATTTAATGTTCCTTCTTGCATGTCATCTTACAAACTAACCTCCTTTCTTTCTCAGTCTCAGAAACTCTTTAAACACTTTTATGTTTAAAAAAGACACTCTACTGCTAGCTTAATTGACAAAATGATTTAGAAGTTCAAATTTCAACTACGAGCGGTTATCGATTTATACGAAGAGCCATTAATTTTATCGATAAAAGAGAGAATTTATTATAAAAGACTCGTACGACCTATGCTAAGATCTTTTCAACTAAAATTTGAATTCTTTAGATTAAGAGTTCGTACACCTCAGGGGATATAAATACCAATTCTTTTGTAAAGTATTGGTCGTCATATTCAAACTTTGAATTTCATTATTTAATAAATATTTCTTTACGAAAAACTGGTATTCAAATCTCCCGAGGCTTACGAACTCGGAAATGCACTAAAATCGTGATTTCGATTTAGGTAAATCAAAATTGTCATGGGTATAACGATTATTTTGATTATTCGAATGAATCATTCGGGCATGTACAAAAGCATATTTGTCAAACTTTTAAAAATTTTATTCAATTACTACTAGAAATTTTGAGAAAAAAAAGAAGAAGTTCCTGATAAAATGAAAAACTAGCTTTTTTTCAAAATTTCTGGGAGTAATTGAATTAAAAAAAAAATAAGTTTGACAGATATGCTTTTGTACCTACCCGAATGATTCATTCGAATAATCAAAATAATCGTTATGCTCATGCCCATCACTAATTCAAAATTAGTTAAAGGTAAATTATAGTTATTACATATATTAGATAAGTTAAGTTCCAAATACCATTGTTTATTTTTTTATTATTTTATAAGTTTTTTGTTATTTACAATAAATAAATAAGCATGGCTGTTACGGGTGCTTAAATTTGAATATCACTACTTCTATAATTACTACTACTTCTATAAACAAAATTTCGCATTATTTAATAGTAAAATTTTGAACTAAAGAAAGCCAAATTTTCTTTTCAAAAATTTCCATAAGAAACAACAGAAATAAATTTTAAACAATATATTTTGTGGGTACTTATCATTAATTCTAGGTGGGATATTGTCCATAAAACTCTCCATGTTTTCAAATAAAAGTAATGTTTTGTTTGTTATTTAGGCTTAATACATTAAAATCTTGATTTTGTTTTTATCTGCCAATGTTAATTTACTTACTATAACTAATTTTCTTTTTAAGCTTATTTATTTACTTATTCGTTATTAACTTATTTAATCTAATTTACTCACTTATTAATTTTCTTTTTTTTTTTCTGTTCTTAAAACTACATTAAAAAAATCATTTTCAAATTATATTCTACGCTCACATTGCACTAGCAGGAAACAATTTATCATAAGTTAATCACCTGAATGGTCGGTGATTCTGAATATCAAAAATAAGTTTCTGTAAACTCACATCATTTTCTTCTCGAGCCCATAGGCCCCGCCAGTGGCTGAGAGGTTCTGCTCTCAAAACTGGTAGACAGGAGGTGCTAAGTTCAAACCACTGTCAAGCTCGTCGACCTAACCGTTCGGAGTTTTTCGTGTTTTCCTCTAACCTTGCCGTAAATACGGGTTAGGAACCCTTAGAAAGACAGACCCTCACGGAGAGCAGGCTTCCGCCGAACTGTATCCCTAGCGCAGATAATCGGCCGTAACAAATACACAACCAACCAGAGTCCGTAGTTGCCAATGTTCGTTTTTATTTTATATTAATCAGATATACATACTTTGAACCACATTTAAAAAAATAAAACATTACCTTCGTTCGGTGTAGCAATTATATGTTTTAATTAATAAAGTAAAATTTCTGGTTAAAATAGGTTTATTTGACTTGAAAAAAACAAAATCAGAAGGTTGGCAGATATGCGATAATGTTTTCGAAATATAGAAAAACAAAAATATCAACTTTCAGTGTGTATTTTAATTTAATAGTTGGTAGCTTTTGATATTTATTTGAAAAGCATAGATCAGTGGACATTAGCAATGGATTCTTCTCCATGATGTAATAATTGTTTAAACCCATGATTCGAGTGGTTGTATTATATATTGCATGGAATTTCACTTGTAATTGAAAGCAATATACAACTCTAGCTTAAAGATGAGTATTAAGTAATTACGAAAATACATAAAATATTTTTCTTACATTACGGAAAAGCTTAAAAAATTGTTTCTTTATCATGTTCGTCCATAAATGAAAAATATCATAATATGAGACAGCAGTAAAACATTTTTGGTCTTCTTTAATAATTTCTGCTTAAGTAATTGCGTGAAAAATATTTTGATTAGTATTTCGGTATTTAATTTGCGACGAGTTATTAAATTACATATGTGTCAAGTGCTTATCGATTTATTCTAAGAACCATTTGCTGTAAGAACTGAGAGAGTTTTTAAAGTTAAGCTGAAGCTGAAGCTCAAAATTTAAGCTGATGATGAAGTTTTATTTAGTGTTTTGAAAACCTAAAGGGAAATTGTGTTTTTGATTGAAATGCCTGAGAGAATGTCAACGTAAGTTTGATTTTCCTTTTTTTAAAATCCTATTATCAGGAAATGTGAAACAGGAGACGTATTGTTGATAATTTTTCTTTTTTGCAATTTATGCTTTATCATCAAGTGAATGTTTTGAATAACAATTAACACATGACACATAGCAAATCGCTTTCCTCCTTTCTCTATCTCTTTTTTGATATTATTTTTATCCGCGTTATAGGAATTGTTCCTTAGATTAGATCAGTACATTTTGTAATTTTTATAACATATACAAATTCGATATACACAGAAGTGCATTATTAATGTCTTCGATTTACTTCTATTACTGTAACTTATAGGAATATATATTGCACATAACGTAAATGTGCTTTGTCTAATTATTCTTCGACTTAGAGAAATAAATCTTTTTATGTTTTATTTGCTATTTTATAAACCTAAGGTAAAATTGTCTAATATTTTACACTGAATAAAACACTGAAGACAATTTTCCACTGAAGTTCCACTAAATTAGAGACACCTGTTTTGAATCGAGTTGCTACTGCTGAAGTTTTAACCCCTTGAAGGTCACCGGTATATTATATATACCACTTAATTTTAATCCCAAAATGCCACATTGACACCAGAATTTTATAATCAAATTTTAATTTTATAAGGTACATGAGAAAAAGCTTTTACTTATTTTAAAATAAATTCGTTCGTGAATCCTGGTGTCAATCAATCATTTTAATATTTTAGGTACAAGAGTACTTTGCCCCTAAAGGGGTTAACACTGCGTTAGTCTTATGTTTATGTCTGAGATACCAGCCGCAACTTTACTCTTGTAACTTTTGAATGCAATAATTAATTCAAGAGAAAATGCCGCGTTTGAAAAATGGATACCAGTGTGTGGAATGTTGCGGAAGCCATAGTTTCCGAATCTATTTGGTTCAAAACTTACAGGAGGAATATGGCAGCTTGTATAACATAAGTACACATACGAGTAACGGATTGTTAGTAATAACTCCCACAAGACGAGGCATTGTTTTAAAACATCAACGAACGTGTTTTGTAAGCATAGCATGTCAAACATATGGTATAATAAATTCTCATAAATCAGTTAGAGACACTAGTTCTGTATGACGTACTTACACATCCTTTTCAAGAGCATACCAATAGTGATGAAAGGAATTTAAATCCCACCATCTTGATGATCATTCCAGTAAGAAGACTCCACTGACATTTTTCTCTAAACTGGTAATTGCCAGCGAGATCTTTGGCATGATTCAGAACTCGATTCAGAATTAAAAAATTCTTGGTAAAATATCCCCTACTCGATCTATTAAAAAAATGCTGAATGTGTCCCCCCATGAGTTAAAATGCCCCTTTTGTCCACCTCCAAAGTATAGTAAAACAACTTCATTTTTTGGGACTCATCGGATATTCATTTGTGGTGCTGACATGAAGCTCTTCCCATTTTTTTGTGAAAGTGCACCAGTTTTTTCTGTAAAACCCTAATTTACCTGTACTTAATTAGAATTTTCCACTTTTTATTCTTAAAACTCACCATAACTTTGTAAGAAATTATCATATCGACTTTCGGAGGATGTCATTCTATTCAGAATTTAAGAATGTATAATAAACGATACCCCATTTTAACTAATTGGAAAAAGTTTGAAATATTGATTATGAATTATTAATGTGATTTTATTTTTATACTATAAATTTTGATATAATCAATATTTACTTTTAACCCTTCTTTGCATGAGTTTTTCTTTTACAATTGTGTTTTTTTTATACATATATTAAATATTAGACACCAGAAATTTTAAGATAGATTTTTAACTTTGTTCAGCAACATAGTTCACGGGAAATTTACTGGATTAATATTTCTATATAAATATAATGGTGGCAAAGAAGTTGATTTATTTATTAAAAGTTAAATAAACAGTGATGGAAATTTACATCACTATGCAATTAAGGGTTAACTGCACTTTTTATTAATTCATAAGCTTTAACTGTAACTTATTTTCTGAAATATTCTCTCAGTCGAATTTTGACGAATGCACATTGTATCTATAACATATAAGTCGTATTCTGTTTTCCTAACTAGTCTACAAGAAACAAAGTCTTGAATTTGGGGACATAATAGCAAGCCACCAGGGAATAGAACATGCAGCAACGACACAAATTTTACTAAATAGATTTTCTGAATTTATTTAGGAACGAATCCGTGGAATGTTATGTACTTTTGAGTTTCAATTAAAGGAATGGGAGACAAAAGAATTTCTTGCAAACAGATTTGATTCATGTATTAGAATAATGAATACACGACATTTCCACATTTATATTGCTATGTTGCTTATGCATAAGATAAGAGTACGTAGAATCAAAACTCTTCTTATGCATTTACATTAGTACATTTTGTCTCGATAAAATGTTCAGAAAGAGCGATTTGAACATAGCGAGATAACTGTAGTAACTATATGTATTCAATATTCTAATACAGAAATCAAATCTATTGTTAAAAAATTCTTCTATCCCTGAAAATGAAATTGAAACATAAAAGTACAGTGTGCTCCATGAATATATTTATATAATTAAACTCAGAAAATATATTTCATAAAATCTGCTTTCTTTCCTTCATGGCTAAATCGTTATCCCAGTTTCATGACTTTGTATATTATACAGATAGCTGAGATAGATACAGTTTTACACTTTTTTGTTACCGCTAAAATTTAATAGAAAGTGTTGCCTTTTTTTATTTTCAGATTTTTTTTCCGTTTAAATAAGGCAAAAATTATTGTTAAGTTTTAATGGGGATGAAAATCCGCGAATGTTGGCAGATATACATACACCCTCTGAAACATCAGAATGAAACTTTAGTTAATATATTGTGAAGTATCCCCGACTTGCCAAACGTCATATGAATACCACCTTAACCTTTAGCGTTACAAGCTATCAAAAATGCTGATTTAAAAAAATTTCGAAATTTAAAATATAATAATTCAAGAAGTAAATGAAATAAGAGCCTATGTTTATTCCAAAACATGTTTTAAAGTAGTAATAGCACATAACAAATCCATGTTTTCCTTTTTCCACGGGAGCAGTCGAGTCGAGTATGACATGGGTGCGTACGGTGTTTACAATTGTAACCAATGTTTTCCGAAAAGTAATCTTCAACTTACTTTATCGCAGAATGTTGTAACAATTGTCTCCGACTAAATAAGGTGGCGATTATTATTTTTATTTATTGGTGAAAAAGTGAAAAACATTCATACCCTGGTTACACGCGAATACTCCCGGGTTAACTTTATAAGATATTTTCCTCTCAAAAAGTTCGTTTTTGTACAATATTTTAGAATTTTATAAGTACTAATAAAAAAATAAAGTTAAGTATAAATTCACAAACATTGCATTGTATGATACCCAAGATTGAATAGATTTCAGATCTTTTTTAATATCAAATTTATCTCTAATAATACAAAAGAATTTGTAAAACATTGAATTTTGTAAAACCGCGAAAATCGCAGTTTTCGAAAAACCTTTAACTAAAAAGATTTTTAGACAGATTTTTTTTCAAATTGATGTAATCTTCTTTTTTATGTAGGTTTTCCATTTACAAAGTATAGAAAACAAAATCACAAAGGGTACAGCAATAAAAAATTTTTAAATTAAACTTGTCGAAATTGTGTGAATGAACTCAAACGTCAAGTCTTGCTAAAATGCGCTGGAATTGTTATTTAATTCGATATGTTTTTTAATGTCATAGTATTAAACATATTTCAAAATAAATCACAAAATCTATTTTATTGTAATTATACCGTGTACATATGTACAGTATGCCCACTAAAGTCCCTTACCACCCTCTTAACTTCGGAACGGCTGCTGCAATATTCATAAAAGTGGTGTCTAGGTATAGTAAAGTAGCCATGCGCTACACAATGAAACCGCCTACAGCGCCACCTTGTGGAATGCTTCTGAGTTAGCATTCCTGTCTCGAAAACGGAAAGAGATAAAGAAAAAAAGTGATTTACAAAGTTGTAGAGCATCATCGATTTAGTACGAAAAGACTCCTTGTGACATTAATGCGAAGAATAGAACGGTTACAACGCGCATTGTTTTTTGTGATTTCCTACACTGTGACGTGACAAAACGATCTTAGAAAGAAAGAAACAACCAGTTATGAAACAGCAGGTGTTTGCGACCCCTCCACAAACATTACAGGACATCAAACGACGCTATTACGGACGCTTGTGCCAACGTGTCACCATCTATGCTCCAACGTGTGCAACGTGAAATTCAAACAAGCATCCAAATATGCATTGCAGCTGACGATGAGAAGTTTGAACATCTAAAATAAAGGTATATTAGTATAACAATTTTTTTTTTCTTTCTAAGATCGTTTTGTCACGTCACAGTGTAGGAAATCACGAAAAGACAAATGCGTGTTTTAACCGTTCTATTCTTTGCATTAATGTCCACAATGTGTCTTTTCGTACTATATCGATGATGCTCTACATTCTACAACCTTGTAAATCACTTTTTTCTCTATCTCTTTCCGTTTTCGAGATAGGAATGCTAACTCCGCAACATCCCACCAGGTGGCGCCGTAGACTGTTTCATTGAGTAGCGCATGGCTACTTTACTATACCTAGACACTATTTTTATGAATATAGCAGCAGCCGTTCCGAAGTTAAGAGGGTGGCAAGGGACTTTAGTGGGCATACTGTATATATATATGTTATATAAAAAATAACATATATAACTTATATAACATATATATATAATGACAAAAATGTTAATTAATCAAACTAGAACAAGAAACTAGAACAAAAATGTTGTGGCCTCATCGGCAATGGATATATTTTAAAATAACAGCCCTGTTTTAGAACGAAAATTATATATGATAAATTAGTGCGATATATATATATATAAATATATATACGTAATTAATATAAAATTATTCATTTTAGTTATAATAACAAAATCTCTTATTTATTCCATTATCCTGACATCCAAAGTATTTTAAATTAAATATATGCATTGCCGAGAATTTACGAAAAGCAAATATGGAAATATAATGGGCCTAGCAATTTCACCTACAAATTACAACCACAGTATTTTCTGCAAATAAATACTTGTATTTTGCTATGTAAATTTCATTTGATGCACTTCATACTTATCTTCGGCACGTATTCATCAGTTACGCAACCCTGGAGACACCATTATTTCAGATAGTTTTACATGAAAACTCTCAACTTCAAACAGTACACAGAAACACTAGTAACAGTAAAATACACTTCATTTTTGCTTTGAATTTTTTTTGGTGACAATTAAATAAAAACTATTCCAATACGAAAGTTTTAAATGTATCAATAACTATAATTAAATGATCAGGGCTCGCACAGTTCTTACTTTGTACACCAGTATTTCTGAATAATTTTCATTTCCTTATTCAATCTCAGAATTTCTATTGTTAGATAATGCGAAGATTACAGTTCGGAAGTATGAACCGTTGGAAACGTGTTACTAATACAAAAAATTACATAACGTTAGGCACACTAAATTTAGTGGTAGAGGTCACCTTAGCAGTTGTTTTTTGTCTCTTCTTACAATATGTTTTTAGATAAAAATCTGATAACTAGTGAAAACAATGAAATGAAATACTTCTTAGATTATAAATAACAGAAATATAAAATAAAATTTCTATCGAAGATAATTTCATCGGAGATATAGCATCTGAATTCGGTAATACTTTCACCAAAACAGAGTAAATCGTGATATTAAGTAAATATCCGAAGTTCGTCACGTTTATAACTGGCCTATGATGATCCTTAGAGAAAATGAACAGTCTACTAACTCCTTCAATATTACAAATGAAGTTTAGGGTTTTAAGGCGGTATTCAAAAAAAATATTTTTCCACGCTCAATAACTCAAAATTTTGAAACACATTTTCAGACTCATTTTTAAAAGTAAGAACAGGAAACTTGGATTTATAAAGACATTTATAAGGGCCCCATGTTTTTATTTTTCGTTCAATTAATTAGAAATTGATTTACAGCAGTGGCGTAGCCAGGGTGGGGGTCCAGATGCTCTAGATACCACTAATTTTGTACAGTTTTCTTTGCTTTATGTAATCGGAGAACTTTCTGCGATAATGAAGGCGAAGAAAACTTTACAATTTTACTGGTATCCAGAGCGTTTGGACCCCCCTCCCTGGCTACGCTACTGATTTACAGACAATTATTTTCACAGTACGATTTTTTTTTGTTTCCAGCGCTATCGCTTCGGGAAATTCGGTTCAAAATGTCCACTTTGACAGCATTTTTTGAAATATATTCTGGTTTTATCAAAAAATCGAGACAATACGGACTTTATAAAGTTTCTGAATAAGAGAACCTGCCAATTGGATGCATTTTAGAGCAAAAATGAATTTACAAATGTGTCTCAAAATAAGCAGTTTGGATTTGAATACACCCTTAATTTGCATTTATTTTTATACGGCTCAGAAAAAATACGCAACAAATAAAAACCACTGTTCACATATAAATACTTCTTACGACTAACATAAAAATCAAAAGAAATGTTATTGCTATAACGTTACACTTTTCCTAAAACCTATAAAGAGAAATCAGATATATGGTAAATTTGTAAAATGTGGTTAAAATTTACTTGTCACATATCATCATCTAAGCAACAAATAAAATACTGATTTTATTTATTTATTTATTTGAGAACAGTATCTTACTTAGTTTCCGAAAATTATATCTATGATTATAAACTGAGAATTAAGAATGCAATTTCATTCCAAACGGAGTGTTGGAAATGTTGATCAACGCTTTTGCAGGCATTATAAAGATAATTAAGAACCTGAAAAGAAAGCAATAAAGGCAATATTAAAATTTGAACGCGAGATGAATATGTCGTATCACGGTGCGTCCAATTATCTCACAATTTTAAATTAAATTTTTCGACTTATTTAATTGAAGACAAATATTACAAATCCTGCAGCTAAAGGAATCGGCAGCAAATTTTGGAATTTAAATTTTAAATAGAAAATTTCTAATAACATATAGTGCTGCGAGATTCCTTGGAAATTCCAAGGCCTATGAGAAGCTTCAAAATCTCTACTAAATGACACGTTTATTAGAAGATTTGCAGATTTTGTGTACAAAACTTTGAGAATAATTCCAATTTTCATTAATATGTTACACTTTATTGTCTCAAGCTGTAGAAATTCTCAAGTTAATTTTAAAAAGTAAAATTGTAAACTTTTTTATTTTGGCGTTTTAATAACTAAACAGATTAAAGGATGAGAATTGGAGGACATTTTATGTAATATTATATTTAAATTAGAACATTTTTACAATCTTACGTAACACAGCACCACTTATTGACGAAATTTTGAACAATTTTGTACATTACTGTAAACACACTTTATGAATCTTTGTTATGAACATGTAACGTGGCCTTACAGGGTTCGTACTCTTTTACCACAATTTTTAAATAGAATATTTCCCCTTATTTAAATGCAGAAAAGTATTACAAATCCTGCAGTTAAACGAAGCGTCTACAATTTGTGCTATCTAAATACTAAATCAGGGCATGCAATTTCAGTTGAAAAGGTACTAGTCAGACTAAAATTTTTGCTCGCTCTATTTTACATTCATTCAGACAGCAACGTCGGCCACCACGCCTGCCCAGAAAATGAACTATTTATGACAAACGGAATTTAAATTGACCATTGTTAGAAGGAGCTGTCTGCTAAATCCAGAATATTTTACATTCAGGAAAAATATGAACAATTTTTAAAATGTTAAAAGTTTGGGAGAAAGCGAATAATTTTTACTGTGTTTCAAGCAGCTAAGTTTAGGTGGCTAAACCTTATTCACTTCGCGCAGGAGTGAAGAGCGAAAAGATTCGGCCTCCGAAGCAAAAAAAGCACCCTTGGCGCTTGTGCGGTGCGAAAGTGGGGGAACAAATGCAGACGGGGGAAGTTCCTTCCTCTGTAGGAGAAAAATGGAAGTGGGTGACGCGGCATTTATTCTTCTCTCCACGATATTCTGAGCGTATACAGTTTGATTTGAAGCACAACATTTCAAAAGACGAAACTTACTCGCCAAACTTAAATATTTCCTCGCCAATGGCGAGCTGGCGAGCGGAAATTTCGCGCCCTGTACTAAATAGTAAAATTCTATTAAAATTGTGGTAAAAGCGCACGAAACTTGGCCTTATTTTTATCATTATGATGATAGTTAATGGATTGTTGAATTGTAATGTTAGTTTGACTTTTATTTTATCGGAGTCATCACGTGTTACTTATTACCTTTACTGCTATCTGCTATCTCTTAACACATTACTAAAGGGAAACAAGAAATCTCGTTTTTATTCAAGAATCATCATTTACTATGTGCGTGGTTTCTACCTTACAGAAAATGTATTTATACCAGGGTTCGTACGCTTTACCACAATTTAATAAAAAATTCGTCTTATTTAAGTGCAGAAAAGTTACAAATCCTGCAATTAAACGAGGCTTCTCCAATTTGTGCAATTGAAATGTTACATAGAAGTATTTTATTAAAAAATTGTGGTAAAAGCGTACGAACCCTGTATACCATGTTGTCCATATTTTTTTTAATTGTAAGACATTTTATACTATACCCGTATTTGAAATATATTTACTTATGCATACACATGAGCAAACTATCTAGGAAACCAATTTACGAAAGACTGTCAAAAGAGGGAGGAGATTCTATTGTTTTAAAATCCAGATTTCACAAAAACATATTTTCAGTTATGTGTTAAAAATAAGATGTTCTTCGTGATTTTATCGGTTAACTGGTATTAGAGTATTATTTAGTATTATAACGTACTAGATGGAACCCGTCAAAATTTGACGGCAAAAAACTTGATAGTACCATAAAAATAAAATTCATAGCTGCTTTAAAATGTTTGAAACTTTTGCAGAATAATTCAAATAAATAAAAAACCCACTTTGAATTAAAGCTAGGTTGAAGAACAGCAATTGGCTAAGTTTCACTGGCACATGCACTCGCGGAATTTCTTTCATTTGACACATTTAGCGCTGTTGTGCAAGTAAATGGTAAGTGCCCCCTTGGGGAGGGGGAAATGGCAGGATGGACCAAGGAGATGCATAAAATGAATAAGCAGTCAAAGACCTTTCAAACGATATGTAACATGAGGGGTGTGTGCAAAATTTTAAAAAGTACCCCCTTGGGGGGGTAAAGTAGGGGATGGACACGGTACATGCATAATATGATTAAGTGGTCACAGACCTTTCCAACGATATATGACATGAGGGTTGTCTGCAAAATTTAGAAAAGTACCCCCTTGGGGGAGGGGGAGGGCAAAGTGGGGAGATGGACATTGGAGATGCATAATATGATTTAGCGGTCACAGACCTTTCCAACAATATATGACATGAGGGGTGTCAACAAAATTTAGAAAATTGACCCCTTGGGGGGGGGGGGGCAATTGGGGAGATGGACATTAAAGATGCATAATATGATTAAGCGGTCACAGACCTTTTCAACAATATATGACATGAGGGTTGTTTGCAAAAATTAGAAAAGTACCCCCTTGGGGGAGGGGCAAAGTGGGGAGATGGACATTGGAGATATGCATATGATTAAGCAGTCACAGACCTTTCCAACGATATATGACATGAGGGTTGTCTGCAAAATTTAGAAAAGTACCCCCTTGGTGGAGGGGGGGGACAAATTGGGGAGATGGACATTGGAGATGCATAATATCATTAAGCGGTCACAGACCTTTCCAACAATATATGACATGAGGGGTGTCAACAAAATTTAGAAAATTGCCCCCTTGGGGGGGGCAAATTGGGGAGATGGACATTGGAGATGCATATGATTAAGCGGTCACAGATCTTTCCAACAATATATGACATGAGGGGTGTCAACAAAATTTAGAAAAGTGCCCCCCTTAAAAGGGGGGAAATGGCGGGATGGACCCCGGAGATGCATAACATGAATAAGCAGTCAAAGACCTTTCCAACAATACGTAACATGAAGGGTTTGTGTAAAATTTACAAAAGTACCCCCTTGGGGGGGGCAAAGTGGGGGATGGACACCGGAGATGCATAATATGATTAAGCGGTCACAGACCTTTTTAACGATATATAACATGAGTGGTATGTGCAAAATTTAGAAAAGTGCCCCAATTGACGGGCGGGGGGGGGCGGGATGGACCACACAGATGCATAACATGAAAAGGCAGTCGCAGGCCTTTCGAACGATATATCATATGAGTGGTGTCAGCAAAGAAAAGTCTCCGCCCCGTGTGGGCAAAACATACTCCCCCCCGCCGCCATAATTATTGATGCGGACTCATTTTTTAAATTCGTTCGCACCCCTCTTCTCCCGCAAAATGTTGTGAATTTTAAAAACTCCCCTTCCGAATTTTTTTATACCAAAAGCACTTATGTCCATCGTCTGCATGCAGAGTTTTGTGCTTACAGACGCCAGACACAACAACACACACACAGACGTTTACCGACATTAATAGCAGTGTTTCCCCCAGACAGTTTCAGAAGGGTGCTGCACCCTGCCTGCCCTTTGGTTTGCAAAATAGCACCCTTCTTGCCCCTCATAAAAATAATTAGCACCCTTCTTGCCCCCTCCAGCAAAATAATTAGCACCCTTCTTGCCCCCTCCAGCAAAATAATTAGCACCCTTCTTGCCCCCTCCAGCAAAATAATTAGCACCCTTCTTGCTCTCAGTAAAAAAAGTGCCCTTTCTCTTTTTTGCATTAAAAAATTTGGTTTCATAATAAAAACTGACTCAATGTTGTCTTAAAAAGAGTGTTTTGACTTTGAAATATCAAAAGTGGCTTTAAAAACCAATCAATACCTTTAAGCTTTAACAATTAAAAAAGTGCCCTTAAGAATCTGAAAAGTGTCCTCAAAAATCCAAAAAGTGCCCTTAAGAATAAAAAAAGTGCCCTTTTTCTCACCAGCAGCACCTTGCCCCTTTTTAAACCTGGGGGAATCTCTGTTAATAGTATAGATGATACTCAGTGCCTACACATTTCACCCTTTATAATTCAGCCAATGAGTTGACAGTCGTTCATTTCCAGAAACGAAACAATAATTCTTTAGGATGAATTTTGTTTGTTTGGCGTCACAAACTTTTTAGGGCACCTGCAGACTAAAAACATATAATCAATCTTCGCGGGAAAAAAATCCTAGATTTCGTCAAATGATCACGGGAAAAACACTAATTTCATCAAAGGATCATGTAAAACGTGAATTTTGTTAAAAGGCCACAGAAAAACGCGATTTACGCAAAAGATGAGCAAATTTTGTCAAAGAATCGCAAAACAGGAAATTCCACCAAAAGATAGCGCTTTCTTGCCAAATTTCGTCTAAAAATTGCGGAATAAAATGTATTTTATCAAAAAATCGCTGGAAAATGCACATTTCGTTAAAGTATCGCGAGAAAAATGCGAATTTCTTCAAAGATTGCTGAAAAAACGCGAATTTCATCGAAGGATTGCTGAAAATTCATGAATCTTATCAAAAGGCAGCAGAGAAAATGTGATTATTATCAAAGCATTGCGAAAAAAGAAAATTTCGTCTAAGGATCACAGAAAAACGCAAATTTCATAAAAGAATCGTGGAAAATAACGCAAATTTCGTGAAAAAAAAATCGCAGAAAAAACACAAATTTCGTCAAATTATCGCTGAAAAAAAACACGAATTACGTCATAGGATAGCTGAAAAAATTGTGAATCTCGACAAAAAAAAGATACAGAAAGAAATGCGAATTTCATTAAAGAATCACGAAAAAAAATGCGAATTTTGTTAAAGAATTGCGCAAAGAATGTGAATTTTTTGAAAGGTTCGTGTGAAAAATGAAACTGTCTTTATTAAAAACAGCACACACACAAACATCTATACAAACCTCAATACACACAAACATATTATAGGCAGGGCTTGAAATTCAATTTTTCCAAGGACGGGAGTCTCCCTATCAACATTTTTAAATGGAGGGGAGTTGTAATGTTTGGGAGGGAGAAAAATTTTTTTTAAACCCCACTATTATTTTACGTGTTATTTAAAGAATTACATTAATGCAGACATGACAAAATACCATTGAAAAAATTAAGTCAACTGAGAATGATTATGTAAAATGTTTATTTTTATTATAAAAAAGGGAAGAAAGTTAAGTTTTATATATGCAGTGTATTTTTCAAGTTCCATTAAATGTGTTAGGGACCCTTAACAATTAGGTTGTTAAATAAATTTCTGACTTTAGATTTTACTTGATTGAGATTCACCGATCGATCGTGCAATAATAACGCAAATTTCGTGAAAAAAAAATCGCAGAAAAAACACAAATTTCGTCAAATTATCGCTGAAAAAAAACACGAATTACGTCATAGGATAGCTGAAAAAATTGCGTCTTTTCGACGCAAAGTTCATCGATTTGTCGCGGAAAAAACGCTAAGTTTGTCGATCTGTCACCAAAAAACGCGAAGTTCGTCGATCAGTCGGGGGAAAAAAGCAAATTTCGTCGATCGATTGCAGAATAAACACAAAGTTCGTCGATCTGTCCCCAAAAAACGCAAGGTTCGTCGATCAGTCGCTTAAAAAACGCAATGTTCGTCTATCTGTCGCAGAAAAAACGCAAAGTTCGTTGATCTGTCGCGGAAAAAACGCAAAGTTCGTCGATCAGTTGCGGAAAAAAGCAAATTTCGTCGATCGATTGCGGAATAAATGCAAAGTTCGTCGATCAGTCAGGGAAAAAAGAAAAATTTCGTCGATCGATTGTGGAATAAACGCAAACTTCGTCGATATGTCCCCAAAAAACGCAAGGTTCGTCTATCAGTCGCTTAAAAAACGCAATGTTCGTCGATCTGTCGCGTTCGTTTGATGGCGTTGTTGAAAATTTATGGATTTCTATTATTAAAGTAATTTTTTCATTTTACCGTATTTATTTTATTTTTGTGTTGTATGTATTTTGCTACTTTGAATTTTTTTAAACTAACCCCCCTTTTTTTTTTGGAGAGTGAGAGAGAGAGATTTAGTAATTTGGTGACACGAAGTTCCGCAAATTCTTAAAATCCACAAATCGTTTCCAATGTAAACAATGAAATTTACAATTCAGGGGTCGATGCAGGTTTTTTTTCTTGGGGCCCATTTTGTGAAAAGTAAAGGTTATTTTTGTGAAAAATAACATTTTGTAACGGAAGTTGAAATCCAGTTAATCAATTTCGAACCAAGCATTTATAAACAAAAACTTTTTAAAATCCTTTTGGTGAAGTTTTCTTCTCTGGTGAACTTGTTTGTTTACAAACTACACATTTTAAAACATCACAAAACAATAAATTAGTAATAAATAGCAAGTTTTTATGGAATGGAATTTTGTGAAAGGGCCTATTTTAGTAAAAAGAATTTTGTGAAGGGACCCATTTTGTCAAATTGATTTTTGTGAAAGGGCCCATTTTATTAAATTGATTTTTGTGAAGGGGCCCTAAATAGGCCCCAAATTTTGTCTGGATCGACCCCTGCAATTAAGTTGCAAGTGCAAAATTTCAGTTTTTTAAAATTTTCATGTCATTCTGTACACATTTTAATATGTCATTCTGATCATTATACATATTTAGTTATGCATTATTAATTATTTACTTGACCTTTACTTTTAATATTTTAAATATTTCAAACTTACAGCTGAATGTAATTATTAAAACATTTGAAATACTGCATTCGAAAAATGAAATTTCAGCTTAGAAACGCGACAATTACTATTAGGTTAAAAAAATTTAAAGTAGAAAAGTACTTGTGATATAAAAAGAAGAAAAAAAAATACACCAGAATTTATCTGTATTACGAAAGCGGGAGAAGTGATTTTCTGTGCTATACGAAAAGATATCCAAATAACTCAATCATAAACATAGAAATAGGTATCGGTTTCTATGTTCATGTGCACTCAATCCAAACTTAAAATTTTAAAAAGGTCATTGAATGAATGAAATTCATCTCCGCCTTTCACATCCAGAAAACTTGCTGTGTCGCCAATTATGTTTATATTTTATATATATATATATAAAAATAATAATTCAGGCACTTTTCCGTTATACGTACACCATTGTCGCCAAACATACATACATACATACATTTTGGCATAGTGTCCGTATAACAGAAAAGTACTAAAGTTCATGGTTTAAAATCGCAATAAAATATCATGAAATTTATTGATTAGTTGTGGGAAAATATCGGGGAAATAATGTGTTTTTGTGAAATTTTTTGTTTTGTGTTGTTGTGTTTAATTGTAAGCATTCATTATAATTTTCAGTGCATTATTAAATTGAAATTTTTGTTTAAAATATGTAAACAAAACAGTGACCAGAAACCTGCACAATTTCTAATATAGATAGATAGATAGATAGATAGATGCATGCATGTAGTACTTTTAATTATTTGGTAAAAATACTGTGATCGTCACTGAGAAAACCTGAATTTAACCTAAAAGTAATTGTCGAGTGTTTAAGCTGAAATTTCATTTTACGAATACAGTATTTCGAATGTTTTAATAATTACATTCAGCTGTAAGTTTGAAATATTAAAAGTAAAGGCCAAGTAAATAATTAATAATGCATAACTAAAAGTAATTGTCGAGTGTTTAAGCTGAAATTTCATTTTACGAATACAGTATTTCAAACGTTTTAATAGTTACATTCAACTGTAAGTTTGAAATACTAAAAGTAGAGGCCAAGTAAATAATTAATAATGTATAACTAAAAGTAATTGTCGAGTGTTTAAGCTAATTTCATTTTACGAATACAGTATTTCAAATGTTTTAATAGTTACATTCAGCTGTAAGTTTGAAATATTAAAAGTAAAGGCCAAGTAAATAATTAATAATGCATAACTAAATATGTATAATGATGAGATTTTTTTTCTTGAATTATTCAGTGAAACTCGCTTTATAAATGTACGCAAATAATTCACATCAAAATCTTAAAATAACAAAGTTTTCTTTCGTGTTTAGCTATGCTTAATAACCAAAAAAGCTTGATTAATACAAAAATTATTTGGTAAAAATACTGTGATCGTCGCTGAGAAAACCTGAATTTAATCATATCACACATAATTACATATTAAAAGTTTAAAAAACTGAAATTTTACACTTGTTTACATTGGAAACGATTCGCGGAATTTCGTGCCACGAAATCTCTCTCTCTCTCTCAAAAAAAGGGTTAGTTATAAAAAATTCAAAGTAGTAAAATACATACGACTTAAAAAGAAAATAAATACGGTAAAATGAAAAAATACCTTAATAAAAGAAATCCATAAAGTTTCAACAACCGAACAACCAAATGGAGTCGTAGTAATCCACATACGCTTCTAGAGAGAGGAAAAAGCCTTCACCTCATTGGCTGAAATATCGCGTCTGAAGATAGTAAAAACCTCTAGCTGATTAGCTGAATGCTCGCGCATGCCTATAAAAGGCATTTTTGCACGAAAAACTAAAAAGCAGGTTAGCTTTAAGTATATGGATTATTTAGCATTCATGTGATATTGATTATTTTTCTCTTAGTCCTTTGCCATTTTGATTCAGCCGATAAATAATAATGTTGAAAATATGCGACTATTTTTATATTTTGTTCACTAATTACTTTTTAATCTATTACTGCTAATTTGAAATTTTTTTTCACTTTCTTTACTCATAAATGCGTCAATATATTTATTTATTTATTTATTTATTTATTTTTTTTGAAAGCGTCATTTGAAATTTGTTGCTAAAGATAATGAACTATTTTTTAAAGTTTCTTCCATTGTATTTTGTTATATTTCTTTTTATCTGTAAAGATTGATTCTTTTTACCGAAATTCACGAAAACATAATTTCATTTTTATTTCAGCCAACAGTTTAAGAATTGCGAAATGAAATCATTAAAATCGGTAAAAAATGTACATTTACAATAAATACACGAAATATTTTTTCTTTACAAACAGTCAATTTTGTCAATTTAGTTTTATTTTCTTACAGATAATAAAAATAAAAATATAGAATGTAAAGAAAAAATAAAGTTTCGCATTCTGTCATAAATATTTATTGAAATTATAGAGTAAGTAATTATTGAAAAGCTATGCTATTGAGAAGGGTATGTTTAAAAATATTTTAATTCAACATATTAAACTACACTAATTTCTTGAAAGAAATGGATGTTTTTTTTTTTTGTTCCCTTATTACCTTTTTAATTTCTTTCATCTTTACAAGAAGAAAGTATTGGATTCATGAAAATTTTCGACTTCAGGTTTTTGACGGATTTATACGTTTTAGAAGGTTCTGAATACGATTTGACTATTTTTAGAAAATGTCTGTGTGTGACTCTCTCTGTCTAATCAGTCTGTATGTAACAAAAATTTTGTGGGAGCTCTATCTCGAGAACTAGTTCACGAAATTTAATAAAACTTTAGACAAAGTAAGTCCCTGATATGAATTGGTGTTGATTAGTTTTTGGCGTAAATCGTCCAACAGGTGACGCTGCTATGCTGCATTTTTCGCGATTTCCGCAATAGCTCTATCTGAAGAACTAATGCACTGTTTTTCATCAAACTTCAGATTCTGTTAGACCCTGACATAAAAAGACGCTGATTACGGTGTAAATATCCCAACAGGTGGCGCTGCTATGCTACTTTTTTTCATAATTTTCACGGTAGCTATATCTCAAGGACTAATACACATAATTTCATCAAACTTCAGATTCTGTTAGACCATGACATAAATAAATGTTGATTACGTTTTGGTATAAATAGCCCAACAGGTGGCACTGCTATGCTACTTTTTTCATGATTGTCACGATAATTATATCTCAAGAACTAATGCACAGATTTTCATCAAATTTCAGAATCTGATCGACGTTGACATAAGTTGTTGTTGATTATGTTTTAGTGTAAATCGCCCAACAGGGCGGCGCTGCTATGCTGTATTTTTCAGGATTTACACGATTTTAGCGATAGTCATATCTCAAGAACTAATGCACGAAATTTAATAAAACTTTATTTTCAGTTAGACCTTGATATAAATTGGTGCTTATTCGTTTTTAATGTATGCGAAACCTGTGTGAGATAGAAGAAAGTCTTGGGATTGACACATCCGACTAGTTTTTTTTATTATTATTGTCACACGTTGCAAAACAAATTTAACTCTATTTGACTTTAAAACTTCGATTTGAAAAAACATTTATTCAGATGTTAGAATATATCACTTTAAGCATTTTAAAAAATTTGAACATAAAAGAAAAAAATTATTGGCTACAAGGTAATTTTTCACAGCTGCAATAAACAGACAATTGCATACTTCTTATAAATATTGTAAATTTTCTAATACAAAACTGTAAAGTATACAAAATTACCCTTGAAATAGTATATTTTTTGACATCTCCAGCCTTTTTAATTTTACAATAATCTACGAAGTTCATTTTAGCAATAACGATGCAAAACTGCTCAAATAATAAATAAAACTTTGACATGGAAAATTAACTGAGTATCACCGTTTGTTGAGAATTATATAAACGGTTTAGATTTACCGCTGTGTTTTGAGATATCAGCAGTAAATAAAATCGTCTTTTATCGTCAACTGTATACCTAACATTGATTTATGGGTATGTTGCAGATATGCAACGCGGTGCTACAAAGGGCTAAAACCTACCCGTACGTTTTAGAAAGATATAATTTCTCACGTCATTCTATAAAACAAGGTGGGTACACCCCTTGGAAATTCCAAGGAGTCAGCCAGCGCTATTAATAGCTTCGCGACGAGCGTCTTTGCAGAATTTTTTACCTTTTACTACCGGTTTTTCAAAACAGAAAATTTCTCCAAATTGAATCGCAGAAATGCTGTTGTAATAAATAAGGCAAAGCTTACAATAAAAAGTTGCTGGTGGGAATGATCGAGGATTCTGAGCATCTTTTGCGTCACATATACGTGTCGCTCGTCCCCAAGCGGTTAATGATCAGCAAATTTCTACTTATTATTTAAAGCACACACTTTGTTACCGCGTCCTTTAATCCCAGACTTTATATATATTTTTTCAAATTAAATAATCAAAAAAATTCTATTAAAATTTTTAGTAAAAATCTGCGCACCCAGCTATAAGAAAATTAAACAATTACATTTCAAACCTATTTTCCATTGAAAAAAATAGTTATAAGAATTAGTATTAGCTACGATTTTCTGGGTTGACTGAATACTGAAAATGTTAGCAAGCCATTCATTTGACAATTCAATGACCGCAAAATAAAAATCCAACTTAAATAACACATTCATTTAATAAATTAACTTATTAGACCAAAACATTTTTTAATACTTAACTTACAATAATAGGCTGAAAAGTTTTGATTCTTTGGCGTGCCGCATTCAGTACAGCACTATATCACGTTTGGTCCCTTGGCCATGGGTATGACAGCCCTAGTGTAGAGCATATCAAGATTCCTTGTGGTTCTATAAAATGAGAGAAAGAGAAGGTAACGCACAGATATGAAAATTAAATCTGTCTTATTCGCAATAACTTCTCTTTTTCTTCTTTTTTTCTTTTTGCGCGCCAGATTTATAGATTAATAAATACTAGGTTAAGATTAAAGTATTTTTTTATTTTCAAGTTAGCTTCATGCTGATATCAATAAATGCATATACAGGGTGATTATAAAAAACTATCCCGATATATGAGCCCCTAACTGTCATACCGTTCACAGAAACTGAATAAAAATTCTGGCCTAAAGTATTTTGAGGTATGCGCTCAAGAATCATGTGAAAAACAACAGTTAAATTCTAACAGTTACGGTTACAGTGACAAAATTTCGAAAATTTCAAATGGCAACACCTACTTTTTTTATTGGAATGTGATCTTCATAGTGAAAAACCATAAAAAGCGTTGGAACAGTACCTGTAGCACGGAAATCGCCGGCGCTAGACAGACTAAGAAGAAAAGGGAAAACAACCAATAAAGGACAGAGAAGCAACAGAAAGTAAAGCATTTTATTGTTCAGTGCTATCCACCATCTGCCGCATGTAAAGTGTTGTCGTGTGTGAAATGGAAAATGTATGAAACACAATAAAATGTTTTGTTTTCTGTTGCTTCTCTGTTCTTATTGGTTGTTTTTACTATTCTTCTTAGACTGTCTAACGCCGGCGATTTTCGTGCTATAGGTACCGTTCCAACGCTTTTTATGGTTTTTCACTATGAAGATCACATTCCAATAAAAAAAGTAGTTGTTGCCATTTGAAATTTTCGAAATTTTGTCACTGTAACCGTAACTGTTAGAATTTAACTGTTGTTTTTCACATGATTCTTGAGCGCATACCTCAAAATACTTTAGGCCAGAATTTCATTCAGTTTCTGTGAACGGTATGACAGTTAGGGGCTCATATATCGGGATAGTTTTTTTATAATCACCCTGTATACACCCTTTCTTTACACATAATTTACAGGGATATATTTTACATTTGCAGATCCATCAATACACACTTACACACTATTTGATCATTATAAATTTGGTTGTGAGTTATGTAACTTTAAACTACTATTTAATGATATATATGGCATCCGGAGCTACAAACTAGTAGCAATTAGTATTACATTAAATAAAGTGTTTTTTTTCTTTTTCAACTACGTTATTTCAGCTACTTTCTTTTCCTGTAGTGTAATGAAATATTTTTATGTTCACAAGCCAACTTATGGCAGTAGAAGTATATATCTTATTTACATACATTAACTTTCAACACTAACAATAGGTATAACAATCCATTTGCATCCTTAGCATGCATTTCAGAAATTTCTTTTTTATTCAGAAATTTCCAATTCATACCAGGAATTTTGAATAGTAATTTTTGCTTTACTTAATGACAGACGTTAAGTGATTACATAGAATAAAAATTCTTCTTTCGGAATTTCTGAATAAAAAAGAAATTACTGAAAGTGATGAATATATGCGCGAATGATGCAAATAGGTTCAAATTTATTTTTAAGAACTAAATATTTTTCCTAAAATGGTGTTGTAGAAATCTCTAAAAAACAACTTTAACACGGTTCGTACGCTTTTACCACAATTTTTAATAGACTCTTTCTATTTAATATTTAAATAGCAGATATTACAGCCGCCTCGTTTAATTGCCGGATTTGTAATACTTTTTTGCATTTAATTAAGGCGAAAAATTATATTAAAAATCGTGGTAACAGCGTACGAACACTGTTTAAGTCACACGAGCTCCATTTTTTATTTCCATATATTATTCTAAAGAAAAAAAGACTTAATATATTTGAATTGCATTTTCTATTCTAAATATATTTATGAGTGTCAGTGCCGTGATTTTATTCTGGAGTCAATACAGAAAATGTTAGCAAGACTTTTAATTAACAATGAAATTAGAAAAATAAGCTTAACTCAAACAAAATTTTCTTACATAAAATAAAAATTCCTCTTTCGGAATTTCGGAATAAAAAAGAAATTACTGAAAGAGATGCATATAAGTGCTAATGATGCAAAAAGGTTCAAATTTATTTTTAATAACTAGATATTTTTCGTAAAAATGTGTTGCAGAAGTCTCTAAAACACAACTTTAAGTCACCCCAGTTTCATTTTTTCCTTCCATACAGTATTCTAAAGAAAAAAACACAAATTATTATGTTTCACTTGCATTTTCTATCCTAAATGTATTTATGAGTGCCAGTGCCGTGATTTTATTCTGGAGTAAAAACAGAAATGTTAGCAAGTATTTTGATTAACAATGAAAGTAGAAAAAACGCTTAACTCAAACAATATTTTCTTACAATAGACCATCTGACTAAACCAAAGTAACTCTTGCGTGTTTAATTTACTAGACGGCGATATCGATATCCTCATCAGTTGCTTAACTGACGGAATAAGAAAGGAACGTAATTTATCTAGCTGGATTTTTTGGTGTTAAAAATATTATAGAATTTTCGCCGCGGGGATATAGAGAATGACTTGGCCTTCATTTATTTTAATCGAAAATCGAGCCATATTTGCAATTCAAAGTGCCAATGGCAAGAATAGATTAGATTGTATAAAAAATATCTAATTTCTTGTGATTTTATGATATTTAACAAAGGCAAACAACATAATATTGATTATTTTTTTTAATAATTCCATTGCTAAGTAAATACATTAAGCACAGGATATATATTTATATTTCGTAATTTATTTTAGAGAATAATTCGGCTTTACTAAAACATATTCTAGTTACATTTCGCATACTTATGAAATTTCAACCTGAAATACTATATTCGTTTTGGGTGGGGAAAATTGAATAAATTTTCTCCAACAGCGTGAAAATTATCTAGATTCGAACATGGGACCTAGGCTATCAGGGGTGTCAGGTTAGATATCGTCTGGGTAGCACAATGGTTAGAGCATTGGCGCCTATAGCTAATGTCCCAGTTTCGAATCCTGGCTTAGATATTTTTCAGTCTGTTGGAGAAATTTTATTCAAGTTGACCGCCATCTACAACGAATATAGTATTTCATATTGAAATTTCATATGTATATACCATTGTTCGTACGGTTTTATTACAATATTTTAATAAAATTTAAATGCAGAAAAACATTACAAATCTTGCAATTAAAGGAAGCATCTACAATGTCTGCTATTTAAATATTAAAAAGAAAAATTCTATTCAAAATTGTGGTAAAAGCGTACGGACCTTGTATACAATCATACAATGTAATTATTATCCATGGTATTATGGAGTTCCATACGTACGTATTGACATACGTAAAAAAAGCTGCCGATTTTCTAGATCCGACCGACGTGACGGTACCAACATGTGAGTGAATTGTGTCGCGCTGGATATCGTCTGGGTAGCTCAGTGGTTAGAGCATTGGCGCTTATAGCCGAGGTCCCAGTTTCGAATCCTGGCTTGGATATTTTTCACTCTGTTGGAGAAATTTTATTCAAGTTTGACCTCCACCTACAACGAATATCGTATTTCAGATTGAAATTTCATATGTATATACAAAGCAATTATTATCCAAGGTATTACGGAGTTCCATGCGTACGTATTTCCATCCATAAAAAAAGCTGCCGCTATTCTAGATACGACGGTACCAACATGTGAGGGAAATGTGTCGGGCTGGGTATCGTCTGGGTAGCTCAATGGTTAGAGCAACGTCACGTATAGCCAAGGTCCCAGTTTTGAATCCTGGCTTAGATATTGTAGTGTTTTTATTTCAGAAAGTAAGTACTAGATGTCAGCACCATAAGAATAATTGCAAGTCCATCCTCTAGCGCCATCTATATTAATAAGTTTTTTTCTACTGCTTTAGCCATGGAATGTATTCATAGTTCTGTATGACTTGATGTTGTGATGCATTGTGATGTTAATTAAATGTGTAAGATTAATTTATTCGTTCACCTCATTTGCTTACTTATTTAATCTGAAATATATAATAGATATTTTTCCGACTGTTGGAGAAAATTTATTCAACTTTTACTCTATCTACAATGAATATTCGATTTATCTTTAATCTTTTCAGGAGCAAGTTTTTGTCTTACTGTATTTTTGAAATCACACAAAAACATTCGAAAATTTTTATTTGAATTTAAAGCGATTCAATTTTACAGTCTACCCCCCACCCCTCCCACACACACACACACACCACCACCACCACCACCACCACAAAATTTATAAAAGTTAAATTTTATTAAAAAATTCTAGCTCAAGTAATGGTTAAAATTACGTGAAATAAAAAATATCTACCTATTTTCAAGGGGTTTTAAAAAAGGAACATCATTAGAAAAACAGGTTTACTTTCTTCTTCGTATGATTTAGTTAAAAATAGAAAATATTTAGATTTCAAATTAATTATAAATTGAAAAATAAGTTATTAGAAATCGAACGTAGCTGCAAATGTATTCTTGACAAAATATTTTAAAAATATTTGCAACATACTTAGTAAACAATGGAGACAATCTGGACTCGTGACTGCCTTTATTTGAGGCACTAAATGCAAAGTTGAAAAAATTATTATTTTCTTACCACTATTTTGTAAAAGAAATATTTACCTTATTTCTTGGTAGAAAATTTTGCCATTGTGCCCCAAAAAGGGCGAGTCACCAGCCGCCACTGAATAGAGATATATAAAAATATCATTTTTTTAATCAATAATCATACTAAACCAACATGTTTTATGAATATTAATATTTATAATTATTACCACAAGCAATTTTCTATTTCGCTATTAATTGCTTAAATTACTAATTGACAAACTCAGCATTTCACAAACTGGGTTACGCAGTAGTCTAGTTGGTGTGTGTGTGGGGGGGGGAGGGTACGTGAAATTTGCATTGATAATGGGGGAAAACGCAAAAAATAAAAGTAAAAATGAAAACAGAAAACAGAACTCTATGTTTTTCATTTACAAAGAGATTTGTGTAAAAGTAAAATAGGCTATTCGCATAAAAGGAAGAAAAATTGCTAAACTTAGTAATTGATTCATCATTTGTTGCCCACTCCTAATAATATCTGGCGACTCAGCATGTGTCCGTCCTTTTCTTTTCTTTCTAATAATTCTAGAAATATCTATGAAACATGAATCGTATCGGGGCTTCTGGTTTTGACATTAACTTCAAAACCCATTTGAACGCAAGTTATCGTTTTAGTATTCAACTGAGCATCATTAGCATAAACTCAATAACATATATTATTGAGTGCAGCTTTATTTCTTCTTTGTGAGTGCTTAATTTGAAATCTTTAGCTAATACTTAGAGTCTTGAGAGAGTGTATGTAATGTTGATATCATTTTGCAGCTTAACCCTCTAATATCCATGGCAGCATGTATGCTACCACCACTGTTTCCAATTAAGTAATTTTTTTTTTAATTCAGATATTTCATATTCATTCCAGAAATTTACAATAGCAATATTTGCTGCATTTAATAACAAACATTCCGTCATTAAAAAAGGCTAAATTCATCACTGAAATTTTCTGGTATGAATTCAGATTTTCTGAATTACGGAATTTCTAGAACGTATTTTATCATAGGAATTAGAGAGTTAAAATGGAATCCTTAAGTGAACGTCGTACAGCATTGTTAACTATCACATGAAAATTACTAACGAAAGAAAGCAAATATATTTGGGACAGGTTTGTACGAGAAGGGATACGCATAAATGAAAAGTCTAAAGTATGTGGGAGTAAAAGATTTTCAACCCGCTAGACTAACTGACTGTTTTTTTTTTTTTTTTTTTTTTTTTTTTTGTTAATAATTTTTAATTTCTTTCAATTCAGATAATTGTGGATGGACATTAGCCGTCATTTATTTTAATCAACAGTCGACTCCGGACTGCAGCGGAAAGATTCAGCTTCCATAATTATTATGAACTGTGTAAAGAAAGAGTGTCTAACCTTTTGACTCCCGTGGGTCATATTTGCAGGTCAGAATTTGTCTCAGGCTGCACTTCAGAGGAAAAAAATTCTTGTGACGGATATAAGAATACTAATATTAACGATAGTTGTTAAAGAAAAATATCTTGCAGTTATTGATTCCTTTTTTAGTAGAAGATTTTTTTCAAATTATTGAGCTGGTGAGCTAGTTTGTTAAAAATAATCACTTAATATAATTCAACGTAAGTATGCAAAACATATCTCTTTCATCTTCTTGAACTGTAAAGATTCTTAAAAAGTGTCAAAATACATTGTACCATATATTCAAGCATAGGTCATTCAACTTTAAGCTTTTGCATACCACTGACACGTATACGGTGGCATACTAAGTTTAATCACGAAATGTCACAATGGCACCGGAATTTTCGATCAAATATATTTGAAAGTAAGTCAATGCATTTGTTCATGTACCAAAAAGGTTCCATCAAAACTCCGGTGCCATTGTGACATTTGTGGATTAAACTTAGTATCAGGGATGAGATTTCTGCGGTTTTTTACATACCAGTATAATCTTAGAGAAAATGTAGTTCTGTTAAATCGAGAATATTCCAATTAAATAAAAGAAAACCTTTTCTGTAAGATAATACTGGTATGCGAAAAAGCTGAGAAATCTCATCCCTGCTTATTATGTCACCATATACCGTAATTTCCGGCGTATAATGCGCAGCTCAAACAATCGTTTTTCGACCCAGAAATTTTATTCAATAATTGTAGTTAAATATTTACAGCGATCTTTTAAGTTACATTTTATAAAATAATATTTCTGGGTCGAAAAACGACTCTTTGAGCTGCGGATTATACGCCGGAAATTACGGTATGTGTCAGTGAAGTGCAAAAGGTTAATACTTTACTGGAAGTTATTTTTTAGCTTCAAATAATCACAAGCCCAGTAAGGAAACAATATTTTGTGAGTTTAATTTATTAGATTAAAATTTCTTCAAACCTATATATTTTTTAATTGACTGAATAAGAATGGAACATTATTTATATATGCTGAATTTTTTGTTGATAAAAATGTTAGATTATTTTCGCCGCAGAGAATTAGAGATTGATTTCATCCGTCATTTATTTTAATCGAAAATCGATCCATGTTTGGAGGGGGAAGTTTCCACTGGTAGCATTCGAGTCGACTGTACGAAGCATGTCAAGATTTCTTTTTGTATGGAATCGCAGAAATTTAAGAAGAAATATATTGGTAGGATTTTTTTGTAAGTAATTAAACAGAACATTAAATAGACTGAGCATTGGTATTGACTTTTGTTTTAGGGTTTATTTTTTTTTTAAGCACGCTCTTCTAAAAATGTATTGCACAGATCAGTAAAATATAAATTTTCTCCTTTCAACAATTTATATGAAAATAATTATACCACACACTCTTTTGAAATTCGGAAAAGCGAAAAATTCTATCCAAATACGAAATATATATTCATTAGCGAGTAGATTGGCAAATTGGAGGAAAATCCCTTATTATCCAGCTACTTTTAGAAAGCAACTCCCAAATAGTTAATATCTTTCTGAATTTACGGGTTATTTGAATGGACTTTTTACATACGTTCTCCTAAATAGCTGACTAGCAGATTATGAAATAATATTTTTGTATCTTTCACCCATGCTCCGTTTTAATTATTTCATACAAATGCAATATCTCATCAAATATTCAATAGATTCATCTTTTAATCGCAGTATACGATTTCTATATTTTTTTTGTCAAATTTTCAGAAGATGGTGTTAAATTCCGTTGACAACTCTGTTTGTTACAAACAAAAAACCTTTGATATTTCATAGAAACGTTAACATGTCCATGAATATGCCTGGTATGCTTAGACAACTGCACACAAACGTTGATCAGCGTCCATATAGTCAATTACTTCAGGGGCATTACCTTTTGAGCATTTTCTGTTACTTGGGTCATCGAAAATATTATTTTATTATTAAATTTATCATTCGCCCTCCAATTGTCCTCACGACTAAATCTACACAGAAAAATATGGAGTTAAACATGTTCTTTACATCCCCGAAGTTCAAGGACAATTCGTCAAGAATTTCTGTAGATATTTGACACACCGTGAAAAATTGAAAATATCCGGCCACCGCCCCTTAATTTTTGGGTAGCAGTGTATTTAATTTAATAGCTGAAATATTGCAAACAGTGGCGGCTCGAGACTCCCTTTATTTGGGGCACTAAATGCATAGTTGAAAATTTTATTATTTTATTACCACTATTCTTTAAAAAAATATTTGTCTTATTTGTTGGTAGAAATTTTTTTTTTCCATTAAAAGAACAAAAAGTTTTCTTTAAAAAAATAATGGTAAGAAAAGAATAAAATTTTCTTCCATGTAATTAGTGCCCCCAAAAAGAGATGTTTTAAACTATCAATATTCCAATTCGTAGACTTAGTTCATGTTATACGTGCCTCTCATCGTGAAGGTTTTAAATACCTTGTTCATGCAAAATTTAGGCCACAAATAAGAGGAGAAATTCTGTTAGTTTTAACTTGTGGAAATTTCCTTCGGCGGTAATCAAGCCCAGACTATAACCGATTTTACACTTCACTGGCATTGTCTTGCACAAATTCTCTTTGATAATGAAAACAAATGTACGCTTATAAATTTGAACTATTTGTTTTTATTTTATGAGAAAAATTAAATATATAAAAATCTTCATGATGTTGAAACAAGAAAATGAAATTTTAAACATTATTTTTCATCACAGTGAAAGCATTAGCTCGCTATAATAAACTATAGCAACTATATTATAGCAAATTATATTAATGCAATAAAATATTTATTTCGATAATTATTGTATCCGATTGTGTTATTGTGTTATTTTGTGTGTGTGTGTGTGTGTAATATTAGTTGTTTAGACTCTTCTAACTCGTTTGAGGGTTTACATTTTACGGCTATGGCTTTTAACGTGAGTAAACCAAATATTTATTTAAATTGTTATAGCTTAAAGTTTTTTTTTTTTTTTTTTTTTTTTTTTTTTTTTTTTTTTTTGCATAATAGAGGTTTTACCGGATACAGATTTCAGTATTATACATAGTAATAAAATTATATCAATACTGTTATTGAAATAAAATATTACTGAATAATACATTAGCCACTTTCAATAGAAAACAGCTATAACAATGCAAGTCTCCTGAAACATTTCCTGAAGTTGTATTTTTATGCATGAAAGCACGTTTCAAAAATTTATTTAAATTAAAAAATAATTTAAAAAAATCTGTCAATGTGGAGATAATTTCATAAATAAATTAATACAATTTTTAAAATTCAAAATAATATTATTGTAAGCGTTGTGCAAATGAAAATGGGATGAAATTCGAAAAGTAATACAAGTATTTTTATAATTCTTGCAAGCAACAAATAGCGTTTAAATTTAAACGAAAATAGTAATGTAATGAATGAAACATACTGCACTTTACATACAACAATAAATTATAGAAACTGACTATTTGTTTTTAAATTCCATTGGTTAGTGTTTTATTTTTCTTTGAACCATTCATTGTTTCACAAATTTTTAACTAACATTTTTAATTAAAACGGTGCAAGGTTTCGAATTCTGCTAACTTTTAAAAATAGGACAGTATCTCACACATGGTGTTTGGAAATATACTGCAAAACATTTGTACCAAGCTCTATTTAAATTGCTTCGCTATCTACGTCTTTTTACAAAAAGTACTGTGAGTACAAAATTACAGATCAATTGACACATAATCAAACAAACTAATAAATTTTAAAAAAAAGTTTGCAAGTATTTTTTAAAGGTAAAGGGTTGTTAATTAGCGTTTATGACAGTCAGAGTTTTGTTTAACAAACGCTTTATTACTTTTCGTTATTATTATTTGCTGGTGCCGTTTTTTAGGAAATTGTCTTTGTTTAAAAGTAGCAAAAATAATCTCGGAAATTAAACTATTAGTTTTATTTATTTTTTTTAAGATATACAATTATTATACAGACATACATACATGTCTGTATAATAATTGTATATCTTTAAAAAAAACGTTGAAAGCCGGCGTTATTTATGTGTGATTTAATATTAGTTTTATTGTTAGAAGATGAAATTTATAACAATGATCGTAATTAAGACCACAACAAAATATTCTTTCAAATACAAATTTTAAAACATATTATTCAGCGTTCAAAAAATAAAGATTTATGTCAGTAGAATATAAGGTACTTTTTTACTATTAAGGGATATTTCCATATTTAAAATGAATAAACAATTTTCAGAGCAATTCATTCCTGCCTCCGTGATACTTTCTGAAGTTTAATGCTTAAATGTTTTTCTAATTTACACATCACCCTCTTCATGCGATTTTCGGATCAACGTTTAAGCTTTAAATGTAAGAGCACATTATAACTAATGTATCGGATATTTGTTATTTATACTAAAATAACATTATTTTCCTTTTAAAATATTACTACATACTTTTTTCCTAAAGAGATTTCTGTTCATCTCATGTTCGGGAAAATTATGAATATTTATGGATATTTAAGGCATTCTAGAATTATTTATGCAATCGATTAAGCACAAATAATATAAAACATAGCAACAAAAGTATAACACACAGTTGCAAAATTTTCTTTTGTTTCTTTCCGTTAATCATTTTTTGTCTTAGTTATATTTTACTTTTATTTTTTTTCCTTGCTATACTTATTTATTCTTTTCCTTATTTTTTTAAACAATATAATACATTAGAGTGTATTTTCATTTTTGTTCTGTTTACAACAAATCAGTGCTAATACCGTCATGGTTCACATCTGCATTTCTTTCATGCTTAAAAAACAAGAAAGAAAATCATGCATTAAGCATAGATTATGAAACACTTTCCAACATATTCAGAATACTATAACAAAACTTTACCGTTATGTTATAGTATTCTATATGTTAAAGATGATCCCTAAGTAAACAATTTGGAAAACGCATATAACACATTTACCAACTTAAGCAATTACCACCTATACTCATAAAAATATCCGAATTCTTTTGGGCAGACCTGCATGCAATCTATAAATTTTGAAAACACATAACTGTTGAAAATTCATATTCAGAAATTTCATCAATAAGCGGAAATGTCCTCGAATTCTTTTGGGCAGACCTGTATGCGATCTATAAATTTAGAAAACGCATAACAGTTGAAAATCCATATTCAGAAATTTCGTCAATAAG
Organism: Maratus michaelseni; assembly: GCA_963931845.1. NCBI lineage: Eukaryota > Metazoa > Arthropoda > Arachnida > Araneae > Salticidae > Maratus > Maratus michaelseni. The sequence continues at coordinate 81,776,753 of OZ007598.1, forward strand.
CGGAAATATCCTCGAATTCTTGTGGGCAGACCTGTATGCGATCTATAAATTTAGAAAACGCGTAACAGTTGAAAATTCATATTCAGAAATTTCGTCAATAAGCAGAAATGTCCTCGAATTCTTTTGGGCAGACCTGCATGCGATTTTAAATTTATAAAACGCATAACAGTTGAAAATTCCTATTCAGAAATTTCGTCAATAAGCGGAAATGTCCTCGAATTATTTTACGCAGTCCCATGTGTGATCTATAGAATTGATACACGACAAGTAATATACACGAAAATTAGTTAAATTTAAAGATGCATACCACAATTGAAAACATGCTTCTAGAAATTATTGATCATGGACAGTAACCAAATTCTTTTTTTTTGTTCCTGTAAATGAACGGTAGGTGCTATGCATGTCATATTCTGCCGTAAGCATCTTGTAGCGCTCTTCAGTGATATATTTTCATTTTAAAATGTTTGAAATAGTCTCACATCCATAAAATACATTTTCAGACGATTTTCTCCATAAAAATAATATATCGAAATTCTTTTGAGTGTCCATGTAAACAAACTATAATTTTACAAACTTCATTTTCAATACCGAACATGCCATAGTAAATCTCAATTACCTATGTCAATTACATAACAATCCGAGTATATTTACGTGAGTCAGAGCACGGATAGACAGACACGACCACAGAAACCGAGTTCAATAATACTTTCAACTATGTTCGAAAGTGTCAAAAAGAGATAGAACAAAAATCTGATGTTTGACAAATAGACACACCAAAAATATCCTGGAATGAAGTCGGACCCGGTGAACAAGGTGGCTAATAATGTAACTTTTGATCATTCTCATTTGCCAGATTGATCCATCTTTGTGGTAAACTCTGGTTAAAATGTCTGAACGTCCTGTAAAAGTTTTAGGAAATTTTCTACAATTGTTAGTGAATGTTTTGATGAACATTCAGCACACAAAATGCCTTCTACCTACTATTTTCTGCCATTTTGTAAACTCTTCGTCATAGCAACCAAATTCATAACTTCTGAACATTATCCACTATCAAATTAAAGTTTATGAGATTCTCTAACAAGCTACGGATAATCTTATATACGAGGAGTGCTTCTTAAGTAAGTACCGTTTTGATATAAAAAAAAACACTAGGCCACTTTTTTTGATAGTTTACAAATGTGAATTTGTTCTATAACATATAGTTTTTTTTGTCTTAAAAAAAACTAATTGCATATTTTATTTAGAAACCTTATAATTATTCAATTTCTGTAATAAAAAACATAGGTACTATTTTGATGTTTTTTTCAAATATCAAACGACCCTGAAGGGGTTAATGATATACACATTTTAATGACGAGATGCGGAACGCTTTTCTTGTATATGATTGGAATTTTCTTTCAGTTATGCTGAGTATTTTTTCTCGTAAAATAGTAATTACATCCAACAAACACCAAATTAAAATTTAATGAAGAGCGAAAAATCTCCAAACTTTTATCAAAACGTTCATAAATCATCAACGTTCATAAATAAAAATACCCTATTACATATTTCAATCTATTCTCATTAATAAAAAAATATAATAAAACATTTATAAGATATGTATATTTATAAAAAATTAATGTAACAAACACCTGTTATTCTCATTAATAATAATTGAAAAAAAAAAAAAAAACATAGCAAAATATGATGAAAAAATACATACATCTTATTTAAATTCCTTTTCTTTATACGTTTAATACTTTTGTACATGTTCGGAAAAAATCTATAATTTAAATTATTCATTTAGTATTTTTTTTTCTTTCAAAGGCTCAATTACTTTAAAAAGTGAGAAAATTAATTTAAAATATTTACTCTGAAAGAAATGAACAGACGTGACCTGAAACTTTCGAAGAAAATTTTAACGTTATAAAGGCTTTTTAGCTATTCATTGACTTTTTTGAAAAAAAAAATGAAACATAAAAAGTTCTTAAAGCCTTTGTTTCGGATTTTAGTCTTAAAATAAAGTATAATTAAGTTTTGAATAAAGTAAATACAAAGAACCTTTTTTTATGTGTAAATAATACGTAGCTATAAATAAAAGTTTGTTAAAAATATACAATCTCTTGTGCAAAACTGTTTAATGAACACCGAGTTTTTATATGCTATGTTTACATAGATATAATGAATTATTATGTACAATGTTAGATTCAAGCATACAATTCATGGAAGAGAAAATTAAAATTTAATAATTGTTATCGCGAAATAGCTCTCACTCTCACCTTTCTCTGTATATGTATATATGTTACGGTCAATATGATTAATCCGGTCATTATTAATAATAACCGGTTAATATTAATAATGACCGGACATAATGGCCGGTTATAATTAATAATAACAGTGGTCATTATTAATAATATCCAGTTATTATTTATAATGACCGGATTAATCATATTGACCGAAACATATATATATCACGGATGAGATTTCTCCGCTTTTTTGCATAGCAGTATAATCTTAGAGAAACCGTTGTACTGTTAAATCACAGAATGTTTCGATTAAATAAAAAAACATTTCCTCTATGATTATATTGGTATGCAAAATAGCGGAGAAATCTCATTCCTGTTATAAATATAATGCTAAGGGGGTGAATTATCACTTTACTAAACAGCGTACAGTGAACAGAGTGAAAAAAAAATGTCCAGACCGGAGTTCGATCCCGGATCCCTTAGTATAGTGAATCAAATGCATTACCAATTAAGCCACCCGGACAACATCCGGTCTAGCGTTCACTCACTCTTATATGGCTAGGTTACAACCTTGCAGCACAAGATAGAACTTCAGCAATTTACAGCGTAATTTCAGATCTGCTGAAAAATTGATTAGTATATAAATATTCAACGATACAGTGTTTGGTTTGTCTCATGTATGCCACTAGGATTTATTCTCATGATTGAGGTTCCTTTTTGTACTGCAAGGTTGTAGCCTAGCCATATACGAGTGAGAGAATGCCAGACTGGATGTCGTCCGGATGGCTTAATTGGTAAAGCACTTGGTGCGCTATACCAAGGGATCCGGAATCGAACCTGGTCTGGACATTTTTTCACTTTGTTGGTTGTACGCTGTTTAGTAAAGTGATAATTCACAATCTTTGTATTTCAGTAATTTACAGCGTAATTTCAGCTCTGCTGAAATATTAATTAGTATATATATGTAGTGTTTGAATTTAAACATACTTCATTTCCTTTATGACGTGCGTGATCGTCAAATTAACTGACACTCTGGTATTTTTATTATCCATGATTTCAAAGCACGAGTTATAAAAGTTTTGGATCGCGAAATCAAGGTTTGAATATCTTCAAAATTGAAAAAAGAGCCAGTCTTATAATTTTTATCATCGAGGAAACGTCGAAGTGTGAAATAGTCAATTAAGGTAATGTTAGGCCTGATTGGACTTTTCGAAAATAAGAGTATTGTATATTTTGGGCGAAAAGTGTATTACATGTGAAGAAATTAGTAACGAAGTATTGTAGAATTGTATTTCTAGGACTGTATTAAAATTTGTATTTTGTTATTCAACGTCTAGTTGTTCAAATAATTCCAGTCAATTAACCGTTTACATATCATCTTCTTACAAATATATATACAGATAGGTAGATAAATACATTTATTTCTTTATTTCTTTATTCAAGTAATTGGACTAGTTAGAATTAATTGATTTTTACGATTTAATAGTTCTTATGCAGCAGAATTTTATTACTGGTCTATGATACACATTATTTTATTTTACCCTCTATATATCCGGTATATATCTGGTATATCTATATTATAAAGCTAAAACATGTCCGTGAGTACTGCAGACCAGGCCCTGATTACCATCGGGACAAACATTCGCCAGTAAATTTGAATAAATATTTTTGCCTTATTTAAACGTCTTATTCTTTCAGAATTTTTGTCATAAATAAAGCTAAATGTCTACTTATGGATGTTTGCCCCGGAAAAAATCAGTCCTGATGCTGACATCATATTCAGTGTGGCAATAATTTCGCATTTTACTGCAATTTTTTAAACTTCTAAACATCGCACATTTTCAATTTTAAACCGTTGAAGAAAAATTTACTTTCAAAAGACTGCCTGATAACTGCATTGCAATTTACTGAGTTTTAAGCATGATTTTTTTTTTAGCAGAAGACTGACATGTTTTCACTTGAAATAATGTAAATAGTTTAACATTTGCTTTCGACTACTATTCCCATAACAAAAGTTAAAATACCTATAAATACTTTGTGTAGTTTTTAAATATGACACCTGCATTTTGCTGTATTTTGTTTTATGTAAAAGGTTTTTCACGAATTTTAAACTTAATTTTATGTTTTGTTGATAAAGTAGTGAACTCAAAAAATCCTTTAAACTCCACTGTATTTTACGAAGTTAGCATCACTCTGGTGGAAACATTACTTTCATGATATGCCAATACAAATTTTATTTTACCTGTTATTGACGCATTTTGTGTGCATACATATATGTCTATATACAGGGTGTCCCAAAAACATTGTCCTCGGCTTTTATTCCTTAAATATTGATCATAGACAGATATTATAAATTACAAAGTTACGTAAAAAAACGTACAGAATTTTATGAAATCGATTGCAATTTTCAGGGTATTACATTTAAAGAAATGCATAATTTAAAATTTTATACGTCTCCCGTACAAAAATTGTTTTTTACCAATGAGTAAAATGTGCCTATACACTAATAAGTTCATGTACAAAATTTGAGCATTTTATCATAAAAAGTAGCAAAGATATGGTTAAAGAAAGTCGGCGAGGGGTTAATCATAAATTAAAATGTAAATTACAGCTAGAGTGCAGATGACGCGACGTAGAAACGCAACATAAGCAGATAAAATATAGCTGTTATCTTTAGTTTTATTTGCAAACTTACAAAACTATGATTTCTGAAAATACCTTAAAATTTTACATGGTGACTTACAGAATAAAACTTGGAATTGACACAGTCAATGAACATTAAAGCAGCTTAGAAATGTTTGATAGAAATGTAAACATAATGTAAACAAAAAACCTAAATTTACCAGATCATGTATTTAGATAACTTAATATCTAACGGCTAAAAATGTTTAATCAAATCATGGCTTTTCAAATATATTTTATGGCGTTTTCTAAAGAGTGTTTCTATTCCTAATCGTGCAGTTTAAATTTTCAAAAATAGAAAATATTGCTATGTTACAGAAAGGAAATATCTGCCAGCGTAGCAAAGTTAGTTTTTGATATTTAATGTACCGTAATTTTCGGCGTATAATCCGCAGCTCAAACAATCGTTTTTCGACCCAGAAATTTTATTCAATAATTGTAGTTAAATATTTACAGCGATCTTTTAAGTTTCATTTTATAAAATAATATTTCTGGGTCGAAAAACGACTCTTTGAGCTGCGGATTATACGCCGGAAATTACGGTAATTTTCTAAGATTTCGTTTTTTTTAACTGCATTTTTCCTAGATTTAATTTTTTTAAATATCGGATTTATACAGATATTTTATTCTAAAATTTTCATAAATGAGTTATAAACCTTTCTATGTACTGCAACAAAAAAAATGTATATGTGATTATTTAAATGGATTTAAATAGAAAATATATATATATCGCAGCTACAATATTCCTATCACAGAAAATTGTTGAAGATCAGATGACCACGTGGTCAACATCTGCAACCTGGCAATGTGACAGGATAAGAATTTCAATTTCGTTGCCGGTTTTATTCAGAAAATCTGAATACATTCCATAAATTGCTAATACTAATTTCTGGTAACAACTAATAGTAGAAATTATTGATATTAATTTTTGCTTTATTTAATGACAGACATTTAGCGATCACATAAAGTATAGACATCTTCTTTCGACATTTCTGAATAATAAAAAAATAATGCCAAATTGTTAAGTCGGGATAAGATAATGCACAGCGAGGCCAACTTAACCCTTTATATCCTGAATTAATTTTCCAGCTACTTTTTAGATGCTCAGAATCCTCGATTATTCTCACCAGTTATTTTTTTTGTAAAGTTTTCCTTATCTAATCAGAGCATTTTTGCGATTCAATTAGGTGAAAATTTCTCATTTTCAAACCGGTGGTAACAGATTAAAAATTCTGTAAAAGATGCTCGTCGCGAAGGGGTTAAAGTGGTACTTATAAGTACCGTCAGGATAAAAAGGGTTAATACATTTTTTATTAGGGAAAAAACTAACTTTCTACCAGAATTTTTGTGTAGTAACTTTTGTTTCACTTAATGACAGATGTACGCTCCTTATATATAAAATAACAAATTCTAAAGAGGAATTTTAAAGCATAGCCTCTTTTTTTCTTAAGAAAAGAGGCTTGAGTAAAAAATTGAATAATCAGGAAAGGTGCTACTTCCTTTTTAAAATTACTCAGAAGAAAAAAAATATTTTTATCAAGGAGAAAAATATTCCTTAACTCTAATGTACACTGGCATCCAAAAGTTATGGTACAACCGGTTTTTTGCGTTTAATTTGCAAATGAATGAATATAGAAAAAACAAATTTGGAGAAAATGTGCGCTAAACTGTTATTTATTAAAAGTGACATAGAAATTTACTTAAGTTAAACGTATAAAGGAAATTACAACAAAAAAGCACTCATGATGGAAAATTCTATTCTTGAAGAAATCAGTACATCGCAGTATTATGCAGTAAAATGTGACAGAAATTAAAAAACTGGTTCTAACACGGAATATGGCCACATCGGACTTGAATGCATTGGTGGCATCGACTTTCCATGCTCTCAATTAAATTGTCGGACACCGAAATAGGTAACGCTGACCAGACTTGGAGTAAGCCTTGTCCCAGCTCATTTAATGACCTTGGATGAGGACTTAAAGCCGCAACCTATCTTCCAAGATAGTCCCAAAGATGTTCTATCGGATTCAAGTCTGGAGAGTGCGCTGGCCATTCCATTCTCTCCAAACCGTGATCCTCAATATAATCCTCAACAACCACAGCTCGGTGTAGTCTCGCATTATCATCCATTAGAATGAAACCATTGCCAATAGAACCGGCATATGGGCGCACATATGAATCAAGGATCTCATCCCTATATTTCGCACCAGTCACAGTTTCTCCATGGAACACATGCAGGCCAGTGGGGCCTCCGAGTGAGATCCCTGCCCAAACCATGATTCCACCGATTCTGCACCTGTGTGTTTCGATAGTGTTTGATTGATGATATCGAGTGCATTGTTCTTTCCGGATCAGAAGACGTCCTGAATCGCTCTCCAGTGTGAATCTGGACTCGTCTGTGAAGATTACAGTAGCCCACTGTTGTCTGGTCCAGAAAACATGTTCACTTGCCCAACATAAGTGGGCCCTTCTCTGTAGTCTGTTGAGGGGGACACACACAACTGGTCGCTTTGCATAAATACCTGCATTGTGAAAGCGTCTTCGCACCGTAGTAGCGGAGATTCTTCTCCCTGATGCTGCAAAGTGGTCTGCAATGAGTTGCAGCACAGTACTGCGTCTTCTCCTTCGGGCAGAAAGAGCTAGAAACCGGTCTTCTGCAGGTGTTGCAACACGTGGGCGGCCGGGAACATGTCTTCTGGACACAGAATCTTCGGATTCATACTGATTCCAGAGTCGCTGGACTACACTGCGAGACACATTGAGCCGTCTAGCAGTATCGGCCTGTGACAACCCCATTTCCATCCATCCTGCCGCCCGCCACCTTAATGAATCGGGCAAACGACTTCTTCTAGACATTTCTAGACTCTACTGCCTGTTGTCAACAAAACTGACAACAATAGTTCGAATTCAACAAAACTTACACGCGAAATTACGAAAGCTTCGTAATTGCATGTTTTTCTCTCATTCACAAATACCTATTATTTTCTATAAAATAAAAGTCGTAGCTGTAACTTTTGCGTAAGTTTTTTTAAAGCTTATTATTGTCATTCATATAAACTATGAAGATTAATCTGACTGCCATTTTTTGTCTGGTGAGCTTCGAAAAACATGTTGTATCTTAACATTTGGAGGCCAGTGTATTTTTTTTTTATTAAAAATTGCTTATGATGGAAAAATGATTATGATAGAAGATGGAAAAACTGTTACAGGAACATCTTATTTTTATTATTTATTTATTTATTTATTTTTATTTTATTTATTTATTCATTTATTTTTTTGTGAGTTACTAATTGTTACATGTTTAACTTAGCATAATTTAGAAAAATACATTTCATGAATGAAGAATTTCGAAAAATTTGATGAATTAGTCTTTAAAAAAATATTTTCTTTGGCATTCACATATATGCGAAACTTTGCAAATATAAGCTAATGAGTCATTCATATTATCAAGTTTCAAGAGCTAATTTCCAAAAAGGAAATTTGAGGGATACTAATTAAAAGCAGAGATGTCACTAATGTTCCATAATATGTGGTTTAATCTGATCCAGTTTAACAACGTTTTGAACCAGAAAAAATTTTTGATTAAACTTTATTTATCTAATTTCAGGTTTGTACCTAGAATTAAAAAAAAATTAGTCTGCATATTGGCTTTAATGTTATTATTTTGTAACCTTTAAACTAAATGTATGGTCTCTAAAAAGAGTTTTTTTTTTAGATGGGTTCGACCCTCGGTAGGTTTTGTTTGTCATTTTTCTTTTTGGATCTGATGGAAAGTTTTCTTATTTTTAATCACTTTTTTATTCTTGTGATACTTCTATATCATTATTAAATTTGTAATTATTTTTTATTTAACTTCTAACTCTTTAAATTTCTCACGGCCGCCATTTGCCTTGCAAGTCACTTACCTTTAACTTGGAAGTTCAGTTGGTTGCAACTAGGTACTCCAGGCTGCTAACTACATTGATCCGTTTTTCCTGAAATTTATTTCATTTCATTTCTTAATAAGATTTCTGGTGCGAAACGTACTAAACCTGGGTCAAATTAACCCACGTATTACGGAAGATTTATGACTTGGCACTTCTGCAAAAGTAGTACTGATATTTATTATCGTAAGAAAGCGTATAATATTATTAATAATATCCACTAAATACGGTACATAGCAAAAAATAATTTACGGTTTTTTTTCTGATTTTCGAAATAAAAATATTTAACGTAACTTCAAGAAACTCTATACAGTTTTATGTAAAATAATTAACGCCATTGAAATTCCCTTATTTAGAGACAAGGAATGAACAGTAATGTATCTAGAGTTATTATCAGTTAAACAAAATTATATAATTTTATTTATAATTAACACTTTTTAAAAAGTAACAAGCTGCATCGGTGTTGCCAGATAAATACTAAACTTTTGTTTTTAATATCAATGTACCAATTCAGATGTTTTTGAAGTGCCGATGAAGTTCGTATTGACTTCGTTTATCTTCATTCGGAAGTGATAAATCGGATTGTCTTAACATTCTCACCGCTGTGAACTGATATATCCGTTCACTATGCTGTAGGTTTCACTGCAATATTTCCATTGTTTAAATTAATATATTTCCTCAAATATAATGCAGTTTTAAAATATTGAGTATTGATACTCTCAAGGCTTAATGCATAGAAGATGGTTGAGCAAAAAGAGTGGATTTTTCTTTCAAAATCCGTTGCATTGGGATTGGTTTGCCAAGCATATGAGGGTAAGGAAGGGAGAAAGACTCCAGAACCATACATTTTCAATTTTCAAAAAATAGTTACATTAAATTACTATTTTGCAAGAAAAAAAATAGAATTTGGATAAAAAAAGACTATAATACAATAAATATATTCAACAGCAAAATTTCTGTGATTAAATAAGACGAGTTTTTTTTTTCTACGAAAATAGCGGTGTTCAAAATAGAATTTTAGTATTTTCCTGGAAATCCTGTGCTGCAGTTTGTATTAAAAATTATTTTTAAAATATATTCTAATATAAATATTATTATTATTTCAACTCTTGAATTCAGATTTTTAAATGAAAACTATGCACCAATTTTAAAATTTTTATTCGACTCTCTATGTGTATAATATAATAAAAATTTACCTAAATTTAAGATATTATTAAAAGACGGGGAAAAAGGTAGCTATTGTAAGATTTTGAAATAAATTAAATAAGGTAAAATGGCAAAAAAAAATGTATAATTACATATATATATGATTTCAGTTTAAACACTTAATTTCCTTTATGACGTGCATGATCATCAAATTAACTGACGCTCTAGTACTATCATTATCCATTATTTAAATGCACGAGTTATAAATACTTGGGATCGCGAGATCAAGATTTGAACATCTTCAAAATTGGAAAAAGAGCAGTCTTCTAATTTTTATTGTGAAGCAAGCTTCGAAATAGGAAATAGCCAGTAAAGGCGCTGTTAGGCCTAGTTGGACTTTTGGAAAATAAATATATTGTATATGTGGGGCGAGAAGTGTATTAGCTGTGCAGAAATTATTAGTAAAGTGTTGTATAATTATTTGTCTGAGACTGTATTAAAGTTTATATTTTGTTATTCAACGTCTAGTTGTTCATATAATTCCAGTAAATCAACAGTTTACATAATATCTTCTTACATATATATATATTTAACATTTTATACGAAATTTACGCAAGTATATTTAGTACAAAATATATGCAAATATCTAAAAAAGAAACACAGTTAGGAATACTTTCGTCATATCTTATCCGTGACCTTATAAACAAAGGTCACGGAAAGCGTCTAACTAATTAATGCGTTAGAGGTCTGAATAGTCCCATATTTTATTGGCAAAGCAACGCCTAATCTTCAAATAAACGAGCTCTCTAACTTGTTAAGACGTCTTTGAGATTTGTTAAAGAACGATTTGATTTATTGCAATGGAAGAAGAAAGAATATGAGTAAGGAAGAGAAAAGAAGCAATTCGAACATTCAGCAATGATAATCTCGTGTGTTTACTTTTGATAATTTATCAAGTTTATCTTTAATTTCCGTTTCTATTCCCATTTTTCATTCAACAACTGTTTGCTTAAACTTCAGTAGAAAATAAAAGCCATTCGGAAAAACTAGGAAAATTGGAACAACATATTCTCTTTTAGATATACATTTATCAAAAGCGGCGATAATTGGAAATAATTTTACGCATTAAGTTTCTTAGAAATTACGTTCTTTTAGATCTGTCTGATATAAATTGAATTTTTGATTTATAAGATGAAATAAGCATAGTTTTCAAATTTTCAGTGTTTTTCAAATCAGTATATGTGAATAGACTTACTCGCTTTATATAATCACAAAATTCTACGATTAAATAAACCTAATATTTCTATTAAGTAGTAGTGGAAGGAAACAGTCGGGAGACAAGTCAGTTATGAACAAATTATTGAAGTATAATTTAACGATGTATTTTGATTAGGGGAAACCTTTGTACCTAGGGCTAACTGCACTTTAAAAAACATATATATTCAGATTTATGGTGTATTGTACATTTGGGTGAGTAGTTATATAAGTTCTTATTGTTACAGCCATTTTGAATTTCAAAAGAATGACGTTATGAGAAATTAAAGATACACAACTGTTTTGATAGCAAAAGAGTAAAATTTTGCAACTGAATCCTGTAAATTATTTCTGTTTTCAACATCCCTTTTTGTAAGCAAATAAAAAACGCAGAACGATAAATGATACACCATATGAAAGGGTTTTGAAACGGCTTTTGACATAGTACACTCACATTTCGTTAAAACATGAAATTTGATTAAAAATTGCAAATAATTAAAAATTAAATTGGCATTGTTTTCATAAATGAAATGAAAGATTTTCTTCAAATTAGTGTTGCCACAAAAATAAAATACCACATCAATGATTATAAAAAAAGAAATTTCAATAAAGCCAACGTGGAATACAGTTGCTTAACGGGTTTATTTTATATTTACGATTAAAAAGCAAAATTTAAATTCAAATGCTCAATTTAATTTTCTTTATCCCATATTTTTTTCCGAAACAGATTATTTCACTCTCTAATTCAGTTAAAATGCGATTTATTTTTATTTATTTATTTATTTATTTATTAGTTTGCGTTCGCTATCTTTTTCGGTTAGTTTTTACTGCAACTTTGGTGATATAAATGAGATAATACTCTGGCTTGTTTAATGTTGTTTGCGGACATTTTTAGTCCTTAATTTTTTTAGAAGTTTAATTCTGCATCTAAAAAAATATTAGATATTGCTAAATAGACTGCAGTGCGAACTCTTCGCACGTATTCACTGGTTATTTTATTACCTTACAAAGGGAAGAAAAGTATTGTTTTCATAAGAACAGCAACTTGTTTAAATTTTTTATCGGAAGCAGGGTTGCCAATTTGGCTTCAATTTTTACTCAGATATTCCGAATTCGCACCAGAAATTACGAATAGAAAAGTTTGCTCTGTTTAATGATATGCATTTCGTGATTACTTAACATAAAAATTCTTCTTTCAAAATTTCCGGTGTCAATTAAGAATATCCCAATAACATTGCTGCCAACCTCCCGATTTTTTTCAAACAAATATTTTTATATAAAAATATTTGTATTATAGAATCATACAATTTCGTCAGTTTAATAAAGCGAAAATTTTCCTAAGATTTTACTGGTATTAAAAAAATCGGGAGGTTGGCAACTATGCAATAAGAAGGTTAAACTAGAAACTTTGTTCTCAAGTATCTTCTGCTATTTTGAATATGTCACCTTTCATGTATCTTACACGATATCTCACGCGTCTCTTACACGATCTTCTTATATCATGGGTTAGTGATATGATAACATGTGAGTTATTTTTCCACATTATTTAAAAAATCAATTTTAAACATACTTTGGACCAGTGGACATTTAGTTCATGTGTACTCTGATATTGATTGTTTGTTTTGTAAAATTGTAATACAGGTTTCTTGTCACAGAGCGTGAATTCAAATTTGAGTTAATGACATTAGTTAAAACAACCAGTGCTGCCAAATATGTCGTATTTTTTAATCAGAAATTCTGAATTTTATTCAGAAAGTTTGAATAGTTATAACCGTGAATATTATTACCGTGAATAAAGTAAAAGAAAATTACTATTTAAAATTTTTTTATAGGAATTTGGATATTCTGGAAAAAATCCCGACAGATTTGGAAACACTGAAAACAACTATACCAACATTGGTGTTCTTGTACACATAGCGTTATTTACATTGTTTTAGAAGAATGATTCTATTTGGCACTATTTGCCATTTTAGGTTTGTACAAAGCTTCCACCAAGATATGAATACTATAATTTTGCGCTCGCATTAATTTAACAGTTTTACAATTGGTCAGTAGTTCAGTTTTTATGCTTTAAACAAAAAGTGGCACAAGGCACAAGAGTCAGCCCTACTGTTTTCCGGCAACAATAATATACGTGAAATTTATGATTCGTACACTAGTAAAATAAATGAATTAATATGAAAAATAATAGAAATGCTGATAATTCCGCGGTTGATAAAGCCATGAATATACGTACCATGGAAGTACCTGGCTATGTGAATGAGCTAGCGTTGTGCAACTCTAACCGAAAATTAACCACTAAATACCGAATGCCGCTCGGGCAAGAAGAGTTTGCTTGGTTCGTTGTTAAACGTTTTTGGATATTACAATTTTTTAACTGTAATCTTTGTTTTATTAATTGACAGATATTTTTCGATTATGTAAGGCAAATATTTTAGTACGGAAAAAGTGGTACATTATCTCTATTTTTAGTTTATTTTATAAAAAAAAAAAAAAAAAAAAAAAAAAAAAAAAACGAAACTGTTAAGTGGTTAAAATAATTTTTATTGGACATTGAATGCATTTTCCATGCAGAAGCACATGTGTAAAATAAAGTAAATCGTATTTAAAATAAGAATTCTTTACTTTTAGAAGAAGAAAAAGGTTTTATGGAAGATAATAAAAACAATCATATAAAAGTTTCATGTAAATATTTTATGTGAAGAAAAAACTGCATAAACATTTTTATTATTTTAATTTACTCTAAGAAACTATTAGCGACTATGATGAAATATTTCAATGAAATACTTTAATGTATTTTTCGCACGGAAGAAAGAATACTCAAAGTAATAAAGCAGTTGTGAATCACTAAAATAAAATGTACATTTAAATTATGAGATACATTTTGTTATTGTTGAAAATTATTTTAAAGTGTCGATTTTTGGAAACCGAAATTTTACTCTTAGATTTAGAATAGAAAAAATATCATATTGTAGAAAAAAAAAATTCACCATAAACAATCATTTTAAGTACAAACGTCTTTTGTGCAACTGATCTGTCCCCACACCCTCAAGACAAATGTACAAAGATAAGCCCATCAATCAAACATACGTTGGGAGAGATTGAAATTTCTAGTGGTGAAATATATTTGAAAGTTTCTGAGAAAAACCTGCCAAATCTTCGCCAATCGCTTTAGATTTATTGAAATCGTCTCAAGTTTTGCGGCAGGAATGAGGAAGAAAATGGTTTTCATGCTCCTTCCCTTACTGCCCCACCAGTGGCTGAGAGGTTGTGCTCTCGAAGCTGGTAGACGGGAGGTGCTGGGTTCGATCCCAATCGCGCCCGTCGGCCTAATCGCTCGGAGTTTTCGTGGTTTTCTTTCGAGCCGTGGATTTTCTCCATGCGTAAATACGGATTAGGTTCCCTTAGAAAGACCCCCACGAAGGGCACTCCCCCTGGGCCTATATCCCTAGTGTCGATAATTGGCCGTCAATAATCAACCCAACCCTTCCCTTACTATTCCTACTTTCATGAATTTCCATGCCCTACCCTGGTTGGTTGGTTGGCTGGTTGATTTATGACGGCTCATTATCTATTTGAAGTATATAGGCCCTAGGTGGGAGTGCCCTCAGTTGGTGTCTTTCTAAAGCATCCTAAACCGTGTTTACGGCAAAGTTTGAAGAAAACCATGGAAAATTTCGAACGGTTAGGTCGGTGCGACAGTGGTTTGAACTCAGCACCTCCCATCTACCAGCTTTGAGAGCAGAACCTCTCAGTCACTGGTGGGGACGTGCCCTACCCTGTATAACATAATACATACGCATGGGGAAACAACCCATACGAAAGACAAAGCAAAGAAAAGGAAAACAAAAAAAAAGTATTATTTATTTTAAGAAAGGAGGTTGAAGGATAAAAAAGGAAATCACAGTAGCAAATACTTTATGTCAGGTGTGTGAAACTGTGGCCCGCCAGATACGATCAATTTTTAACACTATAACTACCGGAAATTTTACTCAAGTTTTTAAAAATTATTTCAGACCAGAAATTTTATTTAAAACTACTTAACTTTTTCATTTAACATATTTCTGTGAGTTTTCTATTTAATTTATTTTAAAAAGAAATTTCTTGGCCGAATCGGAATATATTCATTTGGTAACCGTAAAAATGACGGCTTATGGTAGTTCTAGTGTTAAAAGAAATGGTCGACTTTTTGAGTCACATAAATTGGATGATTAGATAAGGAAAACATTACTATAAAATTTTAGTGGTTACCGTCGGGGCCACAGTTTGACACCCCTGCTTTAAGTTTCCGCTGTATTATAGGGCTGCTACTGGCAAGTATTTCTAAAGAAAAATAATCTACGCCAAAGATTAGGAGAAATGTAATAAATTTTGA
Source organism: Maratus michaelseni (assembly GCA_963931845.1). Classification (NCBI taxonomy): domain Eukaryota; kingdom Metazoa; phylum Arthropoda; class Arachnida; order Araneae; family Salticidae; genus Maratus; species Maratus michaelseni. The sequence goes on from OZ007598.1 coordinate 81,792,358, forward strand.
CGTAGAACAATGTAATTTGGAAATTGCCTGATAATCTGCCAAGAGTTTTTATTGTTTGTCAAACCGTACAAACCCCAATAAATGGTAGTCTATGAGTGAAAATGACTCAAAATAATCATTATTTTTAAGTGTGCAATAAAGAAATCACAGAATTGTTATTTAAGTTAATAATGATAGACAAAATAATTTTTAAAAAAATCACAAATGGCAGCCTTATTATAAAAATTGTCATAAGGACAATCGTTAGGTCGTCGCTACCATGTCAAACTATCGAATATGAAAAAATGCATTTTTCATTACCTTTAAAAAGGGGCCGATTGTCACCACTAAATTTTATTAGAATTCTTCGACTAGAAAAAATACTATTAAAATTTCTGTTAAGGGCAAGGTTGCCAGTCTAGCAATCTTTTCTATTCAGAAATGCCAAATTTATACTGGAAAATTTGAGATTTTTTTTTACTTTAAGTAGTCACGAAATGACTGTCTTTAAATAATGCAAAAAATTCTATTTGAAATTTCTGGTATGGATTCGAAATTTCTGAATAGCGAAGGAGACCAAACTGGCAACCCTGGTGAAGAATACTATTAAATTTTAGTGGTGAGAATCCACCCATTTTTAAAAGTAATGAAAAATGCATTTTTTCACATTCGATAGTTTGGCATGGTAGCGACGAATGTTCAAATAAAACGTAACTGAATGGACTTACATATATAAAATTGTAAAAATACATACCGGTTATTATTCGATTATGTTTAATATGATGATGAATAACAGAATGTCTGAAAGTAGATCAACGTTATTTCGAAATTGCCTGATAAACTATCAGTGATTTATTTTGTTTATTAAAATATACAAACTCTAATAAATGGCAGTGATGGGGATAATGAGTTATTTCAGTGTTCAAATGAATCATTTGGGCACGCGCAAAAACGTACCTTCGTATGCTTTTTAATCAATCAGAAATAGAAATCTACTGAAATAAACATAAAAATAAAATAAAATGAAAAAGGGGAGTCTTAATTTTTTTTCTGGTTGACATTGATTAAAATGAATACGAAGCTTCGTAGCTGTACTTTTGCGAATGCCCAAATGATTCATTCGAACATCAAAGTAACCCATTATGGTCATCACAAGTAAATGTTAGTCTATGTGTGAAAAAGACTCAAAGTGGTTATTATTTTTACGCGTACAAAAAAAGACATCTCAGAATTTAAAATAAATAAATAAAAATAAAAATTCGCAAATGGTAGCATTACTATTAAAATTGTCATAAGGAAAATCGAGATACGTGCTTACATATAAATTTGTAAAAATACGTAAATGCTATCATTCGATTATGGTTAATATGACGATGAATAATAGAATGTCTAAAAAAACTGACATAGTTGAAAAAAACCTCAACTAGGACAATCCAACCATTGAATAAAGATGTGTTCCGAATCCCCTGAATTCAACTACTACGGCACTACATAGAGCTACCACCACAGTCACCTAATTACAATATAACTTAAAAAATAACTATGACAAACAGATTCCCGTGATACATACATACTTTGCGAAACTCAAAAAAAAAAAGACAGAATGAGTCTCATTCATGCACAAATGCTAGGATTCAGGACAACACAACCACACGCAAAATAACAAAATTCACTCGTCTGGTGGAGTACCCTTATAAAAGAGTAGCTAGACACTCTTCTACAACTGAAGTAAGGAAAATGTGTTATCTATTAATCTCGTAGAAATCAGCAAAGACGTATGTCATGTTATCAGAATTTCACTTAATCTTCATAGAAAAGAACACATTATTTGAAAATCTATAAAGAAAAATCGCATCCATTGATATCTGAGAAGAGAGGATGCAACTAAGAATCTAATTGAAGCTGAAGTAATCTTTTACGATTTGTAATACTATAACAAATTTATCTTTTAATTTCGTTTTCTATTGCAATTTTATTTATCTTTGTCTGTACTTCAATGTCATCAGAAAGAGAAAACTTATCGTATGAAACAGGAAAATTAAAAGACATTCGCTTTCAACGATATTTAGAAATAGTACACTTTTTTGTTAGTTAGCGGGAATTGTTAACAAGAATCATATAAATTCAATGCCTAAGGTTTCATCGGATACTTTCTAGTTTATTTGGATTGTAACATTTAATCCTAAGATATAAGAGAATGTTTAAAATGAGATTTATGAAGATATACATTTGGAAGTACTTTTAATGAAGTATTCAAAGGCTTTTACCAAATATCATTTACATAATATTCATTCAGATTTGCAATTTTATTTTTAAGAAGGTATTTAAAATGTTATACATTTCCGTTGCAATGTTTTTATATTCAAGATGAGCAACGATCTTAAAAATTTGTGAAAAAATCGAAGTAAGTTTTAGGATAAAGCTTCTATTTATGTTAGCACTTCAAATGTCTCTATATAAACGGAATATATTGAACGGAGTAAAACATCTATAACATATACAGGGTGTAACTGAAATGCTTCAACAAACCTTGAGGGATGATAGTACTCATGAAGATGAACAAAAAATGCAATAGAACACGGGGTCGCAAATGACATTTAACCCTTTCAGGGACAGTGGTATGTCTAAAAAACCACTTAATTTTAATTCCAAAACGCCACAATGGCACCAGAATTTTGCTAAAATCTTTTCCATTTAATATTTATGTGAAATATAACCTTTTTCTTATTTACAAACAATTTTTTTTTTTTGTAAATTCCGGTGCCAGTCCATTTTCAGCCGCATTTTCTCTATTTGTATCCTTTAAGCCTTTTAGGGGCAAACTACTTTTAGTACTAAAATGTTGAAATAAATGACTGGCACCGGAATTTATAAAAAAATTTGTTTGTAAATAAGAAAAAGGGCTATATTTCACATACATATTAAATGGAAAAGATTTTAGCAAAATTCTGGTGCCATTATGGCGTTTTGGAATTAAAATTAAGCGCTTTCGTAAACATACCACTGCCCCTGAAGGGGTTAAACGTCATTTGCGACCCCATGTTCCATTGCATTTTTTGTTCGTCTTCATGAGTACTATCATCCCTCAAAGTTTGTTGAAGCATTTCAGTTACACCCTGTATATATGTATATGATATATATAAGATATAACATATATTTAACATACATAAATATATATTTCAAAATTCTCATTCGTTTGTATTTTAGAATTAAACCATTAAAGAAACTTTTAAAATGTTATATTTTCTACTCAAAGGTATTTTACTCAAGTTTATAAAAATATTTTACACCAAAATTCTTATAAAGAACTATTTAAGTTTCCTCTTTAATTTATTTTGGTAGTTCTATCTATTATTTATTTTGTGAAAAAAATTCTAGTTCGAATATATTTCCATTTGGCCGTGGTCAAATGAGCGGTTGCGTTAAGAATATTTTTGACATAAATTCTAATATTATTAATTTAATAAAAAGAAATACCAATAACAATTAATATTAGAGAATGTTTTCTCTAAGTTACCAGAATTGTTGGTATGAAACATTTATAATATTTTACAAAGTCTAAAATTTGCTGCATATTTGGCTTTTACTCTATTCAGTAAAGCGTACATTTAGTCAAGATATATAAACTATTGTGATAACCATAATAAGCCTGGAAACGTATTATTTAAATTTCACAGAAACTGTATTTTTAGTTCTAACAGTGCCATGCCGAGTGTGCTGAGTGATATAATCAAAGCTTAAAATTTACTAACTCAAATAGTATCATGAAATATATAATGAATTATTTACGACTATAAAAACAGCTAATAAATCATAAATATTTAATTTACACAATGTTAAATATAAAGCTAAAATAAATGTTTTTTAATCCACTCGTAGTAAATTTATATTATTGGTATTAGTAACCACTGTAAATTAAAAGCATATGCCTCAATCGAAAAACTATGTCATTTTCTAAATCGTGCATATATTTAGAAAAAAAAACCTCCGCTAAAATGGACTTCCATCAATATCTATATATTAGTAATTCGGATTAATATTTTATCATGTTTTACATAGATAATTACATTTTCTTATCTATTCAACGTGCAATAATAGGTAATAAATTTTAAATTATATTCATTATTTTTGTCTTTTACCTTTTTAGTTATATATTTTAGATCAGTCGTGTTTATATAATATGATGAAAATACGATGGTTTAAAAATTCCAAAATTGTGTTATGAATAATAAAAATAGCCAAACAAATTGTTTGTCTAGACTTTTCCACTATTTGGTATAGCTATTGAAGAAAGCATTTCATTGAAAATTTCATTTAAAAATGAACAATTTATTAAAAAGCAATCAAATGTTTTTCTCCCTTTAAGGATTTTTTTATTATGTTACTTGCAAAAACTCTATAACTTTTGGATAAAAGTAAAACAATTAAATTAATAAAACATTACTGAAAAAGTTAGAAATAGTTTAGAGAAAATTGGAATTACCTTAGAAAAAGTTATATTTACTGAATCAGATGATTTAGCAATATTACCATACATTTCTTTTATCCACTTCCCTATTAATCCTGAATTAAACTAGACATACATAATTTGTCAAAAATAGTCAAACAGAGTTAAATCGTATCTATAAATTATTGATAGAATTTGCCTTTTATGTAAGAAATTTTACATAAATTATTACTATGTACGCATAATATTCGACCATTAAGTTTAAAATAAAGATGAATTACGTTAGAAAATATATATTTACTGAAACAGATGATTTAGTAATATTACCATGCATTTCTTTTATTCGCTTCCCTATTTATCCTGAATTAAATTAAGTATACATAATTTGTCAAAAATAGTCAAACAGAGTTAAATCGTATCTATAAATTATTGATAGAATTTGCCTTTTATGTAAGAAATTTTACATAAATTATTACTATGTACGCATAATAGTCGACCATTTTATAAGAAAGTTTAAAATAAAGACGTTCAGCCAATACGGCAAGTACAGAAATTATAAAATCACACACATTAACCATTACTTATAATATCAATGAAAAAAAAAACCTTAAAAACACACTCATATTTAAATAAATTACTACTAATAACTGATCTAATTCTCTCAATGCTAAAATTAATTTAGTATCACAAAGCTAACGTAGAATATTAAGTCTTACCTCTGTGAGTGTCAATTTCTTTAGACAGGGCTTTTCTTTAGACGAAATCACTGGACTGAAGGCAGAGCCTCTAAAACACTATTAATTCCAAGAAAAAAATGTACATCGTACAGTACAGCAACTGATCAAATGCAATTTTATAGCTTTTGATTTCATATATCCTTTTCATTTTAACAGTGCAATAGGAGACGTGAAAGCCTCGTTAATATGGCCCAGAGTCCGGATTTAAACAAAGAAACAAATAAATGCTTTCTTTCTTTCCATGGCTCAGTTGTAAATCATGAAAAGGGGCGTTACTTGAAACGTTCTCATCTCCCCCTTCTTTCGTTTATTCTTTCAAGACCTAAGGCATTTTGCATTTTCTTGGTTAAGTGTCTCCTTGATGGTTCAAATTCTGTCTTGTAAAACTAATCAATTACAAGTGTATCAATAAATTTCATAAACTTGTGAAGTTTAACAAACTTGTTCAAAAGCAGGAATTTTGAATCTCGATAAAAGTATGAAAATGTTATTTTGGTTTAAATGATGAACCAGTCTTATCGTACAACTTGCTAGTTTTAACCGTATACTTGTTTTAGCCATGTTCGTATTATGCGAGTTAGCGTATATGTTGCTTTATTTCTTTGAAAAATATTTTTATTTTGAAGCAAAATATTTAATTATGATATGGATTTTTAAAGCAGCGATAAAATTAATCATAGTAGTTGTGGAAATGGTGATTTGAAGATAATTATTTATCTTTTGGTGTAAAATAAATAATTATACACAGACAGTTTGAAAATCTGTTAGTACAATTATTTATGTCTTTTTGCGCTTATGCAAAATACATCAAAAAGTAGATAATATTTGTAATGCGATATATATATATATATATATATATATATATATATATATATATATATATATATGTGTGTGTATATATATATATGTATATATATATATGTATCATCATCAACCGTTTTCAATCCATTGCTGGATATAGATCTGACCCAGATTTATCCATTGTTTCCTGTCTAGTGCTTAGGCATCCAATTAACACCAGCCACTTTTCGATTTCTTCACTCCATTTTAATTGAGGTCGTCTTCTTGGTCGTTTTACATCCCTGGGATATCACTGTAGGGTGTTTGTGCTCCATCTATTGTTTTGTTTTCTTGCAATGTGCCCAGTCCATTTCTATTTCAGCCGTTTAATGCTCTCAATGATGTCAAAAAGTTTCGTTTGACGCGGATGGGCTTCCTCCGACGCGCTTGGCCAGAGTGGAGGAATTTGGTCACCTTCCTCTTATTTTACTATGAATACTTAAAACAAATCACAGCCCTCAATTGTCGGAAGTCTGCATGTTCCAGGTTACGGCATCGATCATATATATATAAGAGAAAACAATATTAAGCGTCAATAGAATAATTATTAACAATTATCCCCAAATAAATGCATCAGATCCATTTTGATACTATTCTAAAAAAGATACAAAATAATTAGGTGTTGATTGATATTCTTTCAGCGATCTGCATAATCATGTGCTTTATTGGATTAATTCCGCTTAATCTTATAAAATAAATAATATATCCTTCGCAAACTTTATAAAGAAGTATTTACCGAAACCTGAGAAGAAAAGATAAAAGGAAAGAGCAGACTCGAAGTTTCCTCAAAATGAAGCTTTGATAAATTTCTGAGATCTGTTATTATTGTAACAAAGTTTATCCTTTAATTTCCGTTTCTACTACTATTTTCTTTTCAAAAGTTTTATAGTTAAATAGCAATAGAGTATGAAAACGCTTCAAAATGACAAATAAATTAGAAAAGTGTTCGCTTTCAAAAATTAATTTAGCTATAGTGGAAGTATTTAGAAAGAATTATCCTTATTAAGGGATTTTGAATTCATTTTGTGTTAATTTATCATACGTTTGTAAGTTAGAAAAGAAAATAGGTTATGAGATTAAATATCTTTTATTAATATAAATGTTTTTATAATAATGTTTTTATAATATTAATATAAATGTATTTTTAATTATAATTCCAGCGACAGCTTAGAAAAGATTCGGAAGCTTCAAACATTATCGACAAATCTTTTTTATAATTTTATCTTGAAACGAAATGTGGAAAGGAAAGTTTTATTCTAATGAATCGCCCAAAACTATGCCTAAAAGATATATAATATATTAAATATAACAGTTTTATGTATTGGACTCTTATAAATAAAGGATACATAATTGTAAGATCAGACGCACACATACATTTTAGAAAGTATACATGCATACTTCCATTTATGCATGTTTGTAGGTATGTAGGTATGTACTCAAAATCATATTTTTTAGAGTTTATATAAGTGATCTTACGAATACATATAAGTATCTCCAAAGAACTTGAAAAATGTAAGATGGCTAATATTTTGAACTAAATTTATTTTAAGTACCGTGATTTCCGGCGTATAATCAGCGGATCAAACAATGATGTTTCGACCCAGAAATTTTATTTTATAAAATCTAATTTACAGTCCTGAACAGTTGATGCCGGTTCAGGGGCTTCCTAGTTGCAGCAACTTTACGCCCAGTCGATTGTGAGTTGATTGTCTTTAAATAGTGAGCCGTTGGAAAAAGATAAGATTGCTTTAAATAGCAATTAAAAGGAAAAGAAGAGAAATTTAAGGAATGGAAGAATAAATTTGGAATAATAAGAAAAGCAAAGGAGATTAAGGATAGAGTCGATAATTGGAAGTAAAATGGTATAGCTGTAGTAAAATACTACTGATAAAAAGTTTAAGGATTAAAAGTATGGTTCGGGACATGTTCGTAACAAACAGCACATAAATGCTAGGTGGAAAGGCGGACAAAGCAAACTTAAAAAAAAAGACACTTTACAGTGGCCATACAATATATATATATATATATATATATATATATATATATATATATATATATATATATATATATATATTATTTTTTTGGTATGGCTGGGAATGAAATTAAATAAGAAATTAAGGCTATACAAGATTTATATATATATATATATTTAAATTTTTCAAACTTAAAAAAAACTTCAAGATCTGGTAGAGGTAAACATAATAACAAAAAATACACTGATGATATTGTGATTCAACAGGAGCTTGATAATCTTGAGGCACAATTTTGTAATGATTATTGTTGGCTTGCTATAAGAAAACATGCTTTTAGTATAAAAAAGAAATATATAAACCAATATTTCAAGGTATTTAAAAAGAATCAATATTCTCCACATTTTTGTGATATCTTTTATGATATTCTGCATTATAGAGCAAACCTATTAAATACAAGTCTTTCTAATAAACCTAAATATAAAACTAATAATACACAATTAATTATAAATTTTTCCAATCATGTATTTAATAATATAAATTTACACAACATAATAAACAACATTAATAATAATTTTCCAATAAACAATTTTACCATTCACAAGACATATAAATATAATCGCACACTTGGACGTAAAATTTTTAATTACAATTCTTTTGCAAAAAATTTGGTCTCTTCAAAGAATTACCCATGTTATTGCAATGAACCAAAATATCAAAAGTATATAAATACAACACATGGTCATATCATTACTGGTGATCTTAATATTGTAGAACAACCTATTTTACAAAACTTAATGCATAATGGCACAAAATTTCGTCTTCCATATAAGTGTAATATCAAATCCATAATATTGCAGTTTATTCAAGATATTGATTTGTTTATATATAAAATTGCTGTTGATTACAATAAACCAATCGAATATTTCAGTGAATGGAGATTTTCTGTAATTGATAAATTAAAAAATAAAATTATAAAAAATTATCATCATATTACACATGCAGCTTTTATAAACATAAATAAACATATATCAGAATTACAAAACAAATTTATAATTACTTATGTAGATAAATCTCCAAATAATTATGCTATCATTTGTAAAGAATACTATAAAGTGTTAATTCACAATGCAATCAACACAAGTAATATTTTTAATAAAACTAAATTAAATATTGAAATAAATAACAGAAAATTATTAAATTATCACAAATTACTAAAAATCAAATGTAATAATTTTAATTATCCTTATCTTGTTATAATTCCAAAATTTCATAAAAATCCTATTAAATTTCGCACTGTTACCATCGGTTGTAACACATATAATAAAAATGCAAACAATTTACTACTTAATATTTTAAAGCAGATATATGATATAACGTTAAAACATAATAACCAACATTGCCTAAAAAAATAGTTTTCAACTCATTAATAAAATACATAATATCAATCCGGTAAAATTCATAAAAACATTGGATTTTAATGATTTATTTAATAACATTGATATAAAAGACTTACATAAAACAATGTGTATATTATTTAAAGAATTTAAATCTCAATTAAAAATAAAAGAACACATTTCAGTAAATTTTTTTAAAACTTTACTAAATTTTACATTACATAATAATTACATTATATATGACAATATTATCTATAAACAATGCCAGAGAATTCCGCAGGGCGGAACCGCATCAAATATTCTCTCTGACCTTTACTTATATTATTATGAAAGAAATATAAGTCCGAACAATGATTATGTATTTTATCGCTATATTGATGACATTATCATATTTTATTTCAATGAAAAAAATTGCACATCACCACTCAATTTTTATCCTACTCAGCTTAAATTAAGCGAAAATGATTTAATTAATAATAATATAAACTTTCTTGACTTAAAAATTAATATTACTAATAATTATAAATTAATTTTTGATATTTATGACAAGAGATTTGATTTCCCATTTAAAGTAAATATTTTTACCAATTTTGCTTCATGTTTACATAAATCTGTTTATAAAAATATAATTATCAATTATCTACATCGTATAAAATACTTATGCTCAGATATAAATAAAAACAAAAATATTAGATATATTCGAGATCAAGCAAAAATATATGGTTATCCAATTTTTATGATAAATTTTATCATCAACTCTTTTAAATAACATTTATTATATAATTTAAATATAAACATGGTATGTAATAAATTATTGTTTTAGTGTGCGATAACATATAACAAAAGATATAGAAAATAATAATTATAACATACATTATTACAATTATAACATATTAGGAAATTTAATATTTAATATTTGTTTGAACATTATATACACTTTATATAGAAAATTACAATTATAACATACATAATTACAATTATAACATATTAGGAAATTTAATATTTGATTGAACATTATATACACTTTGTATAGTTGTGATTGTGCGTTGCCGATCACCTCTGTTTAAGGTGTTATTGATGTGCAGTTTTCATACATTTATAAATTAACTTATACAATAACAAATTAAATTATACATGGATAACATTGGTGATTATAACTCATAAACATATCTATTTGCAATATATATAAATATAAATATATATAGTTTTTATTTTTGTCTATGAATAATTAAATTTAACAAGTATTTTAATTACTGCATTGCATTAATTTGATTGAAAAACAGTAGTAATACTATTAATTATCAATTTTATAAATTTTGAGATATTTTGAATTGTTTATGAATTATTTAATTAGATATTTAAATTAATCTATGAAATATAAAATATATTTACAATGTAGTATAAATTAAACATTAATTATTTAATAACAAGTCTAATATATATTTAAGTAGTAGTAAAAATAAAACATTAATTATTTAATACTATGTCTATAATATCAGTGGATTAACACAGCTGGCAGCAAAAACAATTTGAATTAAAATAATATATCTTTTACATAATATATTCTTGTTAAAAATATCTGAAATGCTGTGCAAGTTGAATTAATTCTGTGTAGATTTATTCATATAGTAGTATTATATTTTATTTGAATTTAAAGTAAAACTACAAGTTAGTATTGTTTTTTAAAGTTTATTTATATAATTAAATCTAATGAAGTGAGTATGTAACTAATAAAGTGGATATCTAACTAAATATTAATTATGAATTATTATAATACCAATAGATGGCGACACTTTACCTTTCAGGTAGTTGTTGATAATATTGTTAATATTATATTTAATTTAACTATAGAGGGAGCTATTGATTGTATATTAATTTTACTTTCAGGAATTAAAATTGGATGGAGTAATACATATTCACGGATATAATTTTGTTATAAGTGTATTAAAACCAGAATTATTTTGTGTGTTTTTGAATCATTTTGTGTTTGTGTGTCATGGATGGGGTTGTGTTTTAAAAAAAGTGTGCTCTCAACTTGTCTTTATAATCATTTCTCTCAACTCGACTTAGTCAACATGTATGATGCATTGCCATGTGGATGTGAATATTATGCAGAAGTTGTGACATTTTAAGGATTCTGTATAATTATTGTGAGTATAATATTTTATCTACACTTTACGCGTTCATATTTCCAATTTTATTATTTCAAAACTGTTATCTCGTGGTAATTTCGTGAGGTGTTAAATACAGTTTTTGGGATAATCGATGTGAGTGAAATATATTGTATATTCTTAATGGTTTTTATTTCCTATTTAAATATTTCCAAATTTTAATATTTCCAATTGTTGTCTGGTAATAATTCAGTGTACCTGGATGATTCTACTGATCTTAGCATTATGCCAGTAGAATTATGAAACACTGAATTATTATTTAAAACACATGTGGGTGCATCCAGGCTGATGAGTACATGTGCATGTGTATTTTCATATCCAATTCATATTTAATTCTCATGTGGTCCAATTTTCCATTGTATATGGTTCATATTTAATTTATTAATCCACTTGTATTTACTTAATTGCAACTCCAATTTATAATTTTTTTCCCCTTTCTCTCTATTTCTTTTTTCTTTTTTCAATATTCTTTAGGTATGAGTAAAATTTGGCCAATTACCATTGAAGCACAAGCTATGGTAATATTATGTTTGCACATGTTAATTATTAGCTATGTGGTATTCTGTATACACAATATCATTAATTATCTCTTTGGAGATTTAAGTAGAATGATAATAGAACTTGATATGTTTTTTGAAATTCATAGATATTATAATTAATTATATATATATATATATATATATACATATATATATACAGGGTGTAACTGAAATGCTTCAACAAACTTTGAGGGATGATAGTACTCATGAAGACGAACAAAAAATGCAATGGAACATGGGGTCGCAAATGACGTTTAACCCCTTCAGGGGCAGTGGTATGTTTATGAAAGCGCTTAATTTTAATTCCAAAACGCCATAATGGCACCAGAATTTTGCTAAAATCTTTTCCATTTAATATGTATGTGAAATATAGCCTTTTTCTTATTTACAAACAAATTTTTTTATAAATTCCGGTGCCAGTCATTTATTTCAACATTTTAGTACTAAAAGTAGTTTGCCCCTAAAAGGATTAAAGGATACAAGTAGAGAAAATGCGTCTGAAAATGGACTGGCACCGGAATTTACAAAAAAAATTGTTTGTAAATAAGAAAAAAGGCTATATTTCACATAAATATTAAATGGAAAAGATTTTAGCAAAATTTTGGTGCCATTGTGGCCTTTTGGAATTAAAATTAAGTGGTTTTTTAGACATACCACTGTCCCTGAAAGGGTTAAATGTCATTTGCGACCCCGTGTTCTAATGCATTTTTTGTTCATCTTCATGAGTACTATCATCCCTCAAAGTTTGTTGAAGCATTTCAGTTACACCCTGTATATATATATATATATATATATTATATATTTTAAATATAACAATAAGAAGTGAATAAGAGGATAAATATTTAGCAGTGAGTGGTGAGCACTAATGGTCACCGTCAGTCAAACATGAGTATTTAGGTCGCTTGCGGTGCTGCGCACCGCCCCCTGAATACTAGGCATGCGCACTGAAAAAAAATGGCGGCTGTCGCAGGCGGAATCGTTTGTACAGTCCCCCGAACTTCAACACCAGTAATATCTAAAAGTTATCTTTGACTTATTTGATCTCCGAAAAACAAGGCGAAGAAAACTTTTAGAAATTATTAGTGTGGAATTTCGAGGGACCGTTCAAACGCTGAAAAAAAAATCGGCCTGCGACAGCCGCCATTGTTGTCAGCGCTCAGGCCTAGTATGCAGGGGGCGGTGTGCTGAGGCTCGGATGCGTCATATTTACAAGATCGCAGTAAATATTTGACTTCCATTATTGAATAAAATTTCTGGGTTGAAACAGAATTGTTTGATCCGCGGATTATACGCTGGAAATAAAGGTTTTTTTTTTTTCTGTAAGTATAGGCTGTAGGCCACTGCAATATGTTCATATGTCTCAGTTTTTCCAACTTATCTGACCAGTTATTAACCATTCTTTTTATTTTAACATCTGGTTACCGTTCATTTCTGTAACAAACTGAAAACTCCTGTTCACAAGTTTTATGGTTCAATAAAAAAAAAGAAAAGAAAAGATCATAGAGAAAACTTCCGGGTGGGCATTTGAAATTTTTTATTCAAACAGGAAAAAATCTAACAAAGAGTTTTTAATTCAAAATAGTGGTGAAAAAACATAAATGAACAATAGGAAGACTTGTGTTTACAGTTTGTTTTCTCGCTTTTGTTCTGAATTTAATTAGGTGATCAATGTATGATGTGCTATTCTGTGTTAATAGTGGACAGCGAATGATGTATAGTGAATTTCCCTACAGAAAGTGCTAAATTAAAGTATTATTTCTAACTATTAAGATAGTACATGGTGCAATACAAGAGAAATTTAAAAAAAAGAGCAACTTTAACAGCACCAAGAAATTTCAACTTCAATGCATACTAGTTTCGGTAACATTAAGTATAACGTCCTCAGTGCAAAGAAGGGCGGAAATTTGCTCAGATACAGAGCAGATTTGTGGATTCAAGCGAAAGGTTTATTGACCAATAGGAAAAAAGGAGACTCCGGGCAAAAGCCAACAGGAAAACAGAAAAGGGATTCCATCCGTTCCATTCCCATTGCTGTTTTACTGTTGGCTGTTGCCCGGAGTCTCCTGTTTTCCTATTGGTCAATAAACCATACGCTTGAATCCGCACCTCTGCTACATATCTAAGCAAATTTCCGCTGTTCTTTACGCTGAGGACGGTGTAGTAAATCCTACAGAAACCAGTATGCATTGAAATTGAAATTTTTGGTGCTATTAACATTGCTCTTCCTTCCATTTCTATTAAATCTGATGTTATGTCATTAAAAGGACACGTTTTTATGATTTATTATTTTATATCAATAACGCAAATTGAAGGATGTATAGTGACAAGTTACGACGCAGTTACATTTTTGGCTACCATTATTTCGAAATAATAATCTTCGTTTTAGATTTATCTTGCAAATTTTGAAGAAATTTCCTTCGCGGTAGATTTCTATAGTAAAGTATGTAGAAATCTACCACGAAGATTCTACCACGTAGCCAAAACAAAATGACGTGGCGACCCCTGTAGTGAGTATCTTTAAGTAAAAAAAAAGTATTAAACCAGTAAAATATTATATTGAATAAGATCTTTATTTTCAACTCATACTCATTAGTTAAATACTTATATGGAGAATGAATGAAATGAGGAATTCATTAATTTAAGGAATTCATCAATTAATTTAGCGAAAATAATTTGTTTTATTAATTTCTCCCATTACCTATCTATTTCATTTAAGAGTTATGATTATCGGAAAACTTCCGAATTCTAACCAGATATGAATTTTCCTGTGAAAATTTTGATATCATAAAATATTAATTTGTTTTCGCTGGAGGGATATTTCAATCAATTATAGCTACCGTTTACTTTAATCAAAATTAAACAAAATATCTTCCATATGAATGAGATTATGATGAAAAGTTCGCTTTGCAATTACTTGTAGTTTGGAGTTATGTCAGCAAAAGTAAACATTTATGTTAGTTCGAAATTAGACGAGGTGATGACAGAAAAAAAATTAAGTTTATGAACTAGCTGATGATATCAATGATGAAATAGCTAGCGGCTTTTTACTGATTTGATAAATTGTAGTTGTTAAAATTAAAAAACAATCTTTGGATCTATCATTGCTAATTTGTTTGTGATATATTTCATGTGATATTTTTTATATCAAGGAGTTTTGAAATATTACTTTTGTGAATAAAATTATGCTTTCATCTGGACTATATTCCCTTTTTTTCCTCAAGCGTAGTTTAGTGTAAATAAAAGAATAAATTTGAATCCTAATTGAATCGCAGAAATGCTAAGATTTAATAAGGGAAACTTTACAATACAAAATAACTGGTGGGAATAATCGAGGATTCTGAGCATCTTATGCGTCACGTATACGTGTCGCTCGTCCCCAAGGGGTTAATAAACATACAACTGGTTTCATGCTTCTATCTATCACCGTTTTCGAGTTATTTATTTTCAAAGTTAAGTGTCCTTCGCGAAACACCCTGTATATATGTATTAATCGCTTAAAATTTAATCTGAGAAAGTTCGTTTTCGTTTACGGCCGAAACTTGAAGGAAATCCGAAATTCACTTTCGGTTCGGTTTCAGCCAAGTACTATATTTTACACATTTATTTATGTTTATATTATATATATTATAGAAAATATATATACAGGGTGGTTATAATATAAGTATCGCTATTTGGAGCTATCTGCAGCTCGAAGGAATGACCGAATGATACCAAAATCGGTGCACTTACTAATAGAAAAAGGGGAAGAAGAATGGAACAATTAAAACAATAATTGCAATAATCACCGATAGATGGCGCAAAGAATTAAGGCGTAAAACCGGATGTCACACCTAATTTATAGCAAAATGTCACAGTGAATGTGGCTACGCTTTCGCATGGCTGCGCCGATCATGTTCAGGTTCCATATGGCCATTCTGCTGGAGGACACAATCCAGGCGGTGCACGATGTGCTCAGCCGCGGAATGATAGGCATCAGGAGTGATGTTTCGCACTTGTGATATGCGGTCAAGTCATTCAGGTTTATGACACTTCCACGGTACACAATATTACACATTACATTTCACACTCAAAAGTGCCATCTGTCGGCGATTATTGCAATTATTTTTTTATTGTTCCATTCTTTTTCCCATTTCTCGAATAGTAAATGTAGCGATTTTGCTTTCACTCTGGTTATTGCTTCAAGCTACAGACAGCTCCAAATAGAGATATATTATAACCACGCAGTATATATATATATATATATATATATATATATAACTACGACTGTTTATAAATTTGTGAAATGTTTAAAAAACAATTTTGAAAATAAACAGAATTTGGTACTTTTTATAGTCTAAAATTTTGGGTATAGTTGAATAACTACTTTTTTAGTTACAAAGTATTTGTACACTTTTTCATTACACTCAATCTGGTTTAGGTATGTAAAGACGGAATTTTGAAATCGATTTTTAACCCATTGCCTGACAAGATAAAATTCTGTAAATTACGTTAGCAGGTGTGTTTCGGATGACAGTATAACATTTTAATATTTTTAGAACTTAATTACTACATTAATTATAAGGCATTTTCACGTTAGCTCGCCACAGGTGATAAAATGCCAAACATTCTCTGTAATTCGAACATGTATAAAAGTTGAAACAACAATGGGTTCAATTACGCACCAATAAACGCTCGCCAAAATATGCCAAATAGCTCTGAAACTGCAACAATAAAACTCTTTTAAAGGCTGAAAAGTAGAATTACAAATAAATTATACATAAAAAGTGAAAAGTGTAATATTTAAAATATATACGCTTTTATCAAGTAATAATTTAATATTAATTAATTTACGTTGAGAAATCAATTTAGAAATCCTAAAAAGATAGCTTAAATAAGGGGTGTAAAACTCTGGGCGCCAATGGGCATTTTGCCACCACTAAATTTTTAGTATTCTTCGCCTAATAAGAGTACTGATAAAAAAACCAGAGTCCCTAAGCCGTGTTTTTAGCCCATGAAATAGACTAAAATTCGATTATGTCATACTGACTTAATTATTTCACTTTTTAATATTACAAGGCTTATCCTATACGATTTCAAGACAAGTTTTTGCATTTTGTTGGGATTTATATGACTTACACAGGCTCAAAGTTCGTATTATTCGTAGTTTTTGATGAAAAATACGCAATTTCTCCTAATTTTACATCAATTATTTATATGAGCACAATCGTGCTACACTTTCTTCTTTACATATATTATAAAATACCTCAAAATGTACAATATATGTAAAAATAAAAGTGTTGCAAAGCTGCGCTCATAGTAAAATATTAAAAAATATATTAGAAATTGAGATTGAATTAGAAGAAATTTTCATAAAAAACTACGAATAATACGAGCGTTGAGCTTGTGTAAGTTACATAAATACGAACAAAATGCAAAAAATATTGTTTAAATCGTACAGAATAAACCTTCGAATATTAAAAAGTGAAATAATTAAATCAGAATAACAAAATCGAATTTTAGTCGTATTTCTTGGACCAAAGACACGGCTTATGTTTCCTGATCCTTTAGGCGAAGTATACTAAAAATTTTTAGCGGAAGCATACTTATAAAATTTAGTGGTGAGAATCGGCTCACTGGCGCCCAATTTTTACATCCCTGGTTTAAATAATGTTTCATTTATTCTTTCGTGTTGCCCTAGCTTAAAATAGAAACAAGGAAAAAATTACATATTTTTTATAAATTCACTTTCTTGCGCTGCTTACCAAGCGTAAACCAAAAAAAGGAAAAACAACAACAACAACAACAACAAAAAACAGTGGTATTTGTCATAATTGATTTCAGCACCCACGTCAAATTAATCTATTGTGATGGAATTTTTAGAAAAAAACCTGAATTGCTGAAAAAAAAAAAAAAAAAAAAAAAAAAAAAAAGAGAGAGAGAGAGAGAGAGACGTGATTTTTAATATGAACGTTGATTGCTTATAAAAAAGTGTTTGTTTTAAAACTATTTTTAATTTTATGCTTATTTTACACTAAGTTAATTTCTGAATATTTAGAATTCTTTAACTGGAGTTTTAAAGAATATTTACAATTTTTATGTAAAATGCAGTAAACATTTGACACTTTGCGTAGAAATTCAGAATATCTTAGAAAGGAAAAATGCAATTTGTTTCAGGATAATTTAATTACTACCTTGTTATGAAACGAGCCATAAACATCGGAATGCAAATTGTTTTTACGCCCACATAATGTAATTAATGTAATTAATCATCATGCATAAGTTTGTAATTATGGTATAAACATTTCCATTTTGGTACCTTTAACAATTTTAATTACTCAATTAAATTATTTTATGCTTAACTATGTGAGTTTAAATGATAATTGGATAATAAATGCTCAATGTATGATAATTATCTAAACGGCATTAGAATAATATAATATTAGATAAATTTTCTGCCCCTCATTTCTATATTTTATAGTAATTACTATAAGCAAATTAATGCTTTTTAACAAATATTTATAACAACAAGCGGTTTTATGTAAATTGCCCATATAAAATTAATTAGACTACATAATCATTATTTTCATATCAAAAAGTTAGACCGGCTCACCTGATCGAGTTCATGGCTGAAATTCCAGAATTAGTTAAAACTTGATTTGCATATTAAAACGCAATCGGTCTGCCAAGTCATATCTTGGTGGAAAACACCCGAAAACCTGATTTTAACGGTTGGCTCGTAGGTTTACCATTGTGTGTTCCTGCTCCCAGTACTCCATGTTTTCATACCTTTGGGTGCAGGAAAACACATTGGTAAACCTACTTGAATGAACGGCATGAATTAGCGTTAAAAATTCAATAGTTTACAAAAACAAGCATCAAGATTTTTGAAGTGAAAACTTCTTTAGGCGCGTTGGGCATTTTTTGAGATGGGAAAAAACCCTTAAACTCGCGACACTGTTACTGTAACCGACACCTCTGTTTATAAGTATGTACATGTATTGTGTATAGTTTGGTATGAGGTAGGGAGGGTCGGGCGCCGCATGCTTGCCTGTGCGCTATTGGTTACGCTATTGGCTTGCCTATGCGCAATTGATGCAGTCTTTATAAGATATTTATGTAGATTCGAATCACAATTGTTTGTTTCCTTTTTTAGTTACCATAAACCTATAGTATCAGTTCTGGAATATAATGATAAGTCAACCGCTAAAATCGGGTTTTAAGGTGTTTTCCACCAAGATATGACTTGGCAGACCGATTGCGTTTTAATATGCGAATCAAGTTTGAACTAATTCTGGTGTTTTAGCTGTGAACTCGATGAGGTGATTGTATGTGCTGCCGCCTCCCGGTCTATGTAGAAAATAAAAACACATTAGGAGTGTTTGTTGCATCAATTCTTATTTCAACCATTTATCAGATTCTTTGTAGTTCTTATTACAGGGTTCGTGCATTTTTAGCACATTTTTATGGAATTTTTCGCTTTATAATAGCGCGTACACCACTTAGATTTCCCAAGTAATTTGGCACTACTTTTTGTGATTAGAAAATTTCTATTTAATATTTGAATTGCAGAAACTGTAGACACCTCGTTTAACTGCAGGCTTTGTAATACTTTTCCTCATTTAAATAAGGCTGAAATTCTATTAAAAATTGTGGTAAAGGCGTACGAGCCCTGTATTAGGACAACAACACTTACAAACGGCTATGAAAAAATCTGATAAAAATCTTTTTCTCGAAAACTACTGAAGCGATTTAAACATATATTTTTCCCGAATTTTGTGTGAAGCTAATATATAAAATAATCCTTCGGCATGAATTAGCGTTAAAAATTCAATAGTTTACAAAAACAAGCATCAAGATTTTTGAAGTGAAAACTTCTTTAGGCGCGTTGGGCATTTTTTGAGATGGGAAAAAACCCTTAAACTCGCGACACTGTTACTGTAACCGACACCTCTGTTTATAAGTATGTACATGTATTGTGTATAGTTCGGTATGAGGTAGGGAGGGTCGGGCGCCGCATGCTTGCCTGTGCACTAATGGTTACGCTATTGGCTTGCCTATGAGCAATTGATGCAGTCTTTATAGGATATTTAAGTAGATTCGAATCACAATTGTTTGTTTCCTATTTTAGTTACCATAAACCTATAGTATCAGTTCTGGAATATAATGATAATAATGATGATGGTAATGATGAGGATGGAAGAGTTGTTGAAATTGTGGATGAAAATTCATAAGTTTCATTGGTATTCATTTCAAAGAATACCAATTAATTAAATTTCATATTTCATGTATTTGTAAATTTACGTTTTAAGCAATAGATTGCAATTTTTGTATGTAAAATAATATGCATTATTTTTCATGTACAATAGTGCATTAAAGGAAAATTGTAATATATTTTTTTTAGTAGTAGTTTATAATAATGAATTAAAAAAAACACTTCATTTAAAAGTATTTGCAACACAATAAAACATTTCCTGACGATTCAAAAAATTCACACGTAATTGTTCATGTTTTCACTTCTGTCGGCACTCCCGGAGTGTCATTGTTTTTTTTTTGTTTCTTTTAATTTGCGTTACTAAAGAAGAATTGATTTTTCACATAGCAAAACTTTTTAAATATAGCTAATTATGATACAACAATAATGATAATATTTATTGAAATCGCTTCATTAGTTTCAGAGGAAATGCTACTTCAATATCAGCTATTTTCCAAAAGATTTTGCAACTGTTGTTGCCCAAGTGATTGCTTTCAGAAAACAAATATTATACTTCAGTTATAAAAACATTTCCGCTCAGTGATAAATTTTGAAGTGGCACATGAGGGTAAGTCCCTCTTCTTATAAATCAATATTTCCTCCTCCGTAATGTTTGGCATTTTCAATTGTGCTAAAATGTCAGAGAACCTTCCTCATGGAACTGACAAATCCCTCCAAGGAAGATGCGGAAATCTTCTCATAGGAAAAATATATGTTTTATCACTATTTTTATCAGTTTTCTGAGTGTATAAAAATATATACATTCACTTATAACAAACCTTTACAAACGCTTTTTTTCAGTTTAAGACAGGAAATGTCTTTATTTAACTAAATTAATCACGTGAAATAATTATTTAAAAAAACTAAAAGTCGCATGTAAGAAAAACTTAATAACTACTTTTATCAATTTCCTAAGAATTATAATTCAATGATGGACCTATTTTTAGTTGATTCGCTTTTAATAGTATGTAGAATCAATATTTTCAAGCAGTATTGCCAGTGTTCTGCTCTTTTTTAATTCAGTTTTCGCGATTGCCACCAGTTTTTTTACAAAGTAAAATTTGACTTATTTAATGACAGATTCACAATCTATTTTGCTTTACTTTTTTATTCCCATTGTTTAATTTTTCTTCTATTTTTAATTGTTCTTTCTTATGTAGTAAATACTTCATTTAACTTTTCCCAACGGCTCAATATTTACAAGACACTTTACTCACAAATAGACTGGGCGTAAATTTGATCGCAACTCGGAAACCCCTTAACAGACATCGGCCAACTGTTCGGCAACCGTTCGGCAAAAATAAAAAGATGAAATCAAAACAAATTACATCATTAAAAAAAGTGATGCCAATCAAGCAATCTGAATTTTTTAAAAAGTAACCCACTGGCAACAATGTTTTCATGCCTGCATTTATATATTATAGGTGCCAAGCTCTCACTAATCTTCTGTAATATGTGAGTTGTTTTAACTCAGGTGTAATACGTTTCGCACCAAAAAATTTTTTAATATGTA
The DNA here is from genome assembly GCA_963931845.1 of Maratus michaelseni. Classification (NCBI taxonomy): domain Eukaryota; kingdom Metazoa; phylum Arthropoda; class Arachnida; order Araneae; family Salticidae; genus Maratus; species Maratus michaelseni. The sequence goes on from OZ007598.1 coordinate 81,814,181, forward strand.
GAAATCCGAAATTAACTAAATAAAGATTCATCAAATAATTTTTCTGGTTCTAAAAGTTGTTAAACTGGGTCACATTAATCCACATATTACGGAAGTTTAGTGAGAGATTGGCACCTCTGATATATGTATAGGTATAATGATGGACAGAATGAATGATTTTGATTCGAATCAATCATTCGAACATGCGCAAAAACATAGCTGCTAGTGTTCGTATATTTTATAATCAATGACTACAAAAAATTAAAAAACGAACTTCTTTTATTTGATTATAAATTAATTAGGAAACGCATAAAAAAAGGAAACTTTTTTTTTCTTTTTAACAAAATGATTGGGGATAATTGATTAAAATCGGACAATCTTGGCAACTATCTTTTGTTTCTTATTTTTTACAAAATTTCTGGTGAAAAAAATATGAAGATTTAAAATATGCTTTTACGCATGCCCGAATGAACAAATCATTCAATATCTATGTAAGTATAAATCTACTTTTTAAGTAAAAGCTTAAGTTAAGTTTTTTTTTTTTTTTTTTTTTTTTTTTTTTTAATGCCAAAGTAACTAAATAGTGAGGTTAATTTCATTAAATCTTCTATTGAATAAGATAATGTCAATCTTCAGGATTAAGAAAGAAATCATGTTTTCTGTAGGAGGGACATCAAAAGTGTTTCTTAACCCAACTGCATATATGCGTTCATTTCAGAAATACCTTTTTGCCCTGATGCGGCATTTGGGACCGCCCACAACCTGTGCCTGTAGGCGGAGCCAGCACGAACTTTTTTTTTCTGTAATAGTTTGCCTATAAAAAACTTGTTAATATAAAAGTTGTATATAATATTAAGAAGATTAATAATAAATCGAAGCGGATTCGATATCTTGTGAATTGACGAAGCTTTGAATTTTTCCTCTTAAACCCTTATTCCCCCCCCTCCCCTGGAGGCCATTTTCAATGATATCAAAAATCCGTTATACATAAGTTTTTCTCTCTTTTCCTAGAAATAATAATAACTTTAAACGGATTCGATACGTATCATAATTAAGACGTTATTTTTTTCTGTTTTCACAGAATCCCCCCATTTCCCTCCCCCCTGGTCCGATTTTTCCCATTTACGAACTTGACCGAGATTTTATGTCCCTTGATTTTATGTATCAGTTTGGAAGATATTTGTGCAGAATTATGGAAGTTATCGTATCCATAAGAAAGTGATATAGATAAATAAAGTTTTTAACTGGGAGTGGTTTTGGGTTCTAGCAGCATAATTGGCGTAGATCTGCAAACATTTATTAGGAATTCCAACTTAGGGGAGAATGTGTTTGGTAGTATTTCTTACGAAATCTACCTAATAGTCGCCAGTGATAGGTCTGACGCTTCAGATGCAAATGAGTTAAAAGAGTTTAGGCACACAAAAGACATTGCGCATTCTTTATGTTTTTTCTCGTCTATTTCCTTTCAACCAGGGGTTTTGGCTGGATTGAGGAAATGTTCTTGGCAAACGAAGTTTTCTCACATATTTTCTGACTACCAATTCATTTTTTAGTGCACACAAGTCAATTTATTCAATATTTACACAAGTTATTTAATGCAGTATATTCCATTTATGAGGAATACCGTTTATTTGGGACAAAATGCCAAGAAAAATTTTGAAAAATATCATTGTCTTTACTCCTAATAATTGTGGCAGCCGCTTTATTGGGAAAAATCCTGCTACAAATGGTGTGTCTCAGTTAATTGGAATCTGGTGTATAGATATTTACTTAGAAAAGCCACTTATCTACTACTATATGCATACAGAAATATGGCTATTTATTTGACTAGGGGGTCTAAACCCTACGCGCTATACTATGTCTAGACCAGTGTTGCCAGAGGGCTACTTTTTTTAATTCAGTTTTCCTGATTGCCACCAGTTGTTTTATACAAAGAAAATTCGTCTTATATAATAACATTAAATAAGGCAAAAAGAAGGTGAATTATTATACCATTTCAAAAAAGTGGTGCCAATCAAGTAATCTGAATTTTAAAAAAGTAGCCCACTGGCAACACTGGTCCAGACCCCGCAGACTTAAAAAAAAGAAAAAAACGATAATTTGTTCTGTTTTTAAAATATTACCCAATTACGGAATATTAATGACATTATCATGACTAGTGGCTATCGTCTGTAATCGGATTGCCATTTATTTCCCTTAAACTGGGAGATTTTTCGATGACCAAGACCGCATATACCGTTGTCCTATACCAATTGATGACTGTTTTCGTTATTCATTAAGAATGATCAGTTGGACATTTGAAAATTAGTTTGTATAAAATGATTAAGTGAAAAAAGACGCTGCCTTCCGGATTTTTATAACGTTGATAAGAAAAGTTTTCATTTAGATGCTATAAGAAAATTATTTTATTAAGAAATTTTAAATATATCGTTTTAAATATGATGTAAATTTCATCACTAAACGCTTTTCGCACCTAATAATTTAATTATTTTAAAGCTTTATTTCTTTTTCAATATTCTCGTCCAAATATATATTTCAATTTAAAATACAGTGTTTGAAAATGATTAGATATAAGAAAATGATATTAAATATACCGTTTTCAATATAACATAATTTTCATCATTAATGCTTTTTGCTTGTAATTGTTTAATTATTTTAATGTTTGATGTCATTCTCTCTCTTTCTCTCTCTCTCTTTTTTTTTTAGTAGTAACGTGAAAATATATTTTTCAATTGAAAAGTGTTTGTAAAAATTATTATTTGGGCTTTTTAAAATCAGGCAACAGTAAGTAAAAACTTGCTATTTCAAACTATGAATTAACTATCAATTCACTTTCAAACTATTCACATAATAAAATTTTAAATACAAAAAAAAAAAAAAAAAAAAAAAAAAAGAATGCATATTGCATACCAGAATTGAGACAAACACGTGCCTGCGAAAGATGCTTAAATTTCTATGCATAATTTTTGATCCTTGAAAAGTTTTATACTTTTTTAACTGAACTATTTTGACCAATTTTTTATTAAATAGCTGTTAATTTCAGCGATTTAAAAACTGTCTGCTTCAGCGTATTTATCATATATTTCTCTATAAAACTAACAGTTTTCAATTTAAGTAGATTTCGTAAGAAATACTACATATTACATTCTCACCTAAGTTGGAATTTTTGAAAAAAATTTGCAGATCTACTCTGATCATGACTCCCAGAACCCAAAAACACCCCAGTTCAAGACTTTATCTATCTATCTATCTATGTCACTTTTTTATGGACACGATAACTGTAATAATTCTGCTCAAATTTCTTCGAAACTAATACATAAAATCAAGGGGCATAAAATCTCGGCCAAGTTCGTTAATGGGCAAAATCGAACCAAGGAGGAAGGATTCGGGGGGGGGGGGGGGGGGGCTTTTTGTGAAAACAGAAAAAAACCCGATAATTTCTTAATTATGTTATGTATCGAATCCATTTAAAATTATTATTACTTCTAGGAGAAGGGCCGAAAATGTACGTATAACAGATTTTTGATATAATTAAAAATGGTCCCAAGGGGGAAAAGAGGGGTGTTTTAGAAGAAAAAAATTCATAATTTCGTCCGTTCACAAGATATCAAATCCGCTTAAATTTATTATAAATCCTCTTAATATTATCTAAAACTTTTATATTGACAAGTTTTTTATAGGACCAACCCTTATAGCAAAACAAAAAATAAAAATAAATAAAAATAAAAAATAAAAAATCCCTGCAAACAAGTTATTTTTCGAAGTAGGCGATTCCAACTCCCGCATCTCTTCGAAACTGATACATAAAATCAAGGGGCATAAAATCTCGGTCAAGTTCATTAATTTTCAAAATCGAACCAAGGGGGGGGGGATAGGGGGGGCTTTTTGTGAAAACAGAAAAAAACCATAATTTCTAAATTATGATTCGTATCGAATCCGTTTGAAGTTATTATTACTTCTAGGAGAAGGGCCGAAAATTTATGTATGACAGATTTTTGATATAATTAAAAATGGCCCCAAAGGGGGGGGGAGGGGTTTTAGAAGAAAAAAATTCACAACTTCGTCAATTCACAAGATTTCAAATCCGCTTAAATTTATTATAAATCCTCTTAATATTATCTAAAACTTTTATATTGACAAGTTTTTTATAGGACCAACTCTTATAGCAAAAAAAAAAAAAAATCTCTGCTGGCTCCGCCTGCAAACAAGTTAGGTTTCGAAGTAGGCGGTTCCATCTGCCGCATCATGGCAAAAAGTTAATTTCTTCCGCAATTCCCAACAAACAGGCGCCCCATGGTCTGCGTCTTCGAAATCTACCTGTGCCTGTGGGCCGAGCCGTCAGGGATTTTAAAGTTTGGGGCAGTATGAAAACTCTGACATTTTTATAGGCAACTTTATTTTATATGCAATAGTTTCTTATTATGGGCCGAAAAAGTCAAAATATCATAATAAAGTAAATTACGGCAGCAACATTAGTTACCTTTTAGGTGCGTTCGTAATTTTATAAATAATAGCACCTATAGTCGTCGTCTGGTACGTCCGTCTGTCCGCATAAAACAGTGCAAAAACTATCGAAACCAAAGCCATTAAATAATAAGCCCAGTCAGATAAATGGGAAACTTTTCGCAAGTTGAAAATAGCGCCATCTAGCGGTTGGGAGTGCTGCATTCGGCACCAAGAATATTTTAATAAAATTTTGCCTCTAAAATTAAAGCTTAAAATAAGGAGTTCATATTTTCTAAGAAAGTCGTTTGTAAATTCCGGTGTCGGTCAGTAATTTTACATTTTATGAACAGAATTTGTCTGCGCCGGAAAGGGTTAATTGCATAGTGATGTAAATTTCCATCACTTTTTATTTAACTTTTAATAAATAAATCAACTTCTTCGCCACCACTATATTTATATAGAAATATTAATCCAGTAAATTTCCACCATTTTTTTTTTCATTATAGTTTCAGCTTTAATGTAAAAGATCCCAATAATTAGCAAGCTTTTAAAGGAAATGCAAAAATAAAAAATCGATATAAATAAATCGTATCGTTTCTCTTCGACGCACTTCTGTTTTGTCCTCCTTCCGCAGCAGAGGTTTGGCGCTAGTGTGTCGCTAACAAATTTAACACTATCTGACTGGGCTTATTATTTAATGGCTTTGATCCAAACGAATGGTTTGCAATTTAATATATATATAATCGTTGCAGAATTTTTTCGAGTCCTTTCAATTTTTATGAAAATCGAATCAAAACTTAAAAAGATATTAATAAAAGTTTTCTTCATTGTATTAAATCCTATCGTACGTAATTAATTTAATGATATCCAATGATAGGTATTAATTCTACGTTGACATGGTGATTACGTCGTATTTAAGATGGACTCGTATTATTTCCGTATTACTGAATTTAAAAACCAATTTTTTTATTAAAACTGTTTAATTATAGCAAACATATAATCTACCGTCTCTTTTTTTGGATAGATGTTTCCGGAGAAATAGATATTAAATGGAAAAAGAGTCTAAATATGGATTTCAATTTCTAAAATTTTCTAAGCTAAGCTTACGTTTCCCATTGGAATTTTCAGCAAATGTCAACAAAAGATAATATGTTGCCAAATTAAAATTAATCATATACAAAATAACAAACGATAAAATTCTTTTTTTCAGTGAAATATGAACGATATTTTTTTTTCATTGCCCTGTTTTTGATACTTTCGCCTATTATAATTTTAATGTAACATAATAATTAATTGTTTGTAAAAGTGTATTGAAACTTAATTTCATAAAATAAAATTAATATCTATAATATGAAAATCTGTGCATAAAATAACTTTCATATTCATGCATTTTTGCATAAAAGTGTAACAGCTATTGCACCAACATCTGAATATTTATAAAACTAGTCACAATACGAACGCACTTCATTTGTCGCGTTTAACGAACAATTTCCAACTTGGTTTTTATTTACTTATTTATTTTTTAGAATAGACATATACGCGCAATCAAAATCAATCTTTTTAACACATACATAAACAAGTCTAATAAATCACCAGTTTTGTTTTTATAGTTGTTTATAATATTTCATAACAAACTCCCTTTCATGAATTCGGTTTATGCCAAAGTCATTTTAAAAAGCTCCTATACTCTTATAAAAAAGAAGTACATTTTTCTTTTAACCCATTCTGTGCCAAGGACAAGTATACTCGTGGTTTTTTAATTTAAAATTACGAATTCGTACCGGAAATTTCGAAAGAAGAATTTTTATTTTATGTAATCACGAAATGTCTGTAATTAAATAAAGTAAATATTGCTAGTAGTATTTTCTGGTATGATTTCAAACATTCTAAATAAAATTAAATTCCGGAAATTTTAACCCAGCGGTCAACGTGTTAACTAGGTCTGAAAGATAAATATACCTCTCATTTTTCACTCTATCAAGGAGCGTACATTCCTTGGAATTTTCAGCGAGTTTGACAGCACTATTTCAAACAGGCAATTTTCTAATTAATGTTTAAATCTCAGAATTCACAGTCCTCTTGTTTTATGGTAGAATTTGTAATATGTTTCAGAGATTAATTCAGGCGAAAAATTCTTTTCAAAATTTGGGATAAGCATATAGTACTTTACTAATATTTTCATTAGTGTTTAATTAAAATTTTCATCCTTTTCCCTCTAGAAGTATTTTTACCTGTTTGTTTCAGATTCTAAGTTGTACCGTAGTTTACAGATATAATGATAAATATTTACTTTTAAAATCTATATAAATTTCATTACGACATAGATAACTTTAAACTTTTACAGATTTTAAATTCCTAGAAGTTTTCTAACCGTTAAAGTTAAATGGTTAAATGTTTATCTTCACCGATATCTTGCAGTTGAAAATATTATAGTACTCGCTAATATTTTTTTTAATATTTTGAAATATTCTTAATACCATGGTTTCAGTAAAATGTCTAAATAATAAACGCATTTTAAAAAAAACGTTTAAAAAACTGAATTTTCTAATCAATGTTTAAATCTTAGAATTCGCAATCCCCTTGTTTTATCGTAGGATTTGTAATATATTTCTGAGATTAAATAAAGCGAAAAATTATATTCAAGATTTGTGATAAGCATATACTTACCCTGCTTTTACTAATATTTTCCTCAGTGTCTGATTAAAAATTTCATCCTTTTCCCTCTAAAGGCATTTTGACAGGTTTGTTTCAGATTCTCAGTTCTTTGTAGGTGTCCTGGTAGCACCGGGGGAAAAGCAATTTTCGTGGGAGATGGCACTGACTAGTTATGGGTCTCCGGTTGCTCTTGTGGGCTCCAGAGGTAGCCCAAACCTAGGATGTCACGGTCAGATCTCGCTGACCGAACCTGCCCGTCCTCTCGTGCGCCGTTCTGGTAAACGATGGCCTGGGTTGTTGTCGCAACGACGGGTTCATTCAGGACCCCCCCCCCCCCCTCCCTGCGATGATCTGCATAGATTGAAAGAAATACCTATTAGTTTTACCATAGTTTGCAGATATAATGATAAATGTTTATTTTTAAAATCTATATCAATTCATTACAGCATAGGTAACTATAAAACTTTTACAGATTTTAAATTCCTTGAAGTTTTCTAACCGTTCATGTTAAATGTTTATCTTCACTAATGTCTTGCAGTTGAAAGTATTATGTTACTCGCTAACAATTTTTTTTATATTTAGAACTATTCTTAATGCCGTGGTTTTAGTAAAATGTCTAAATAATAAACGCATTTTTAAAAATGTCTCACGCAGCAATATTTTATTTCTTACTAAACATTTAAAAACAGTGGGAGAAAATATATAAAAAATAATAATTTAAAAAGCTTAATCAATACTTCATTCCTTTAAAAATTTTCTCTGTTGGAAAATGTTTTTACAGTATTATACGTAATACTTAATTTTATTTAAAAAGCCAAAATCTCGAGGTAAATGCAGAATATTAATTATATATTTTGCTAATGAATATTTACAGCATTTTGAACGATATTTCCAAAATTTATGTTTCGATGAAAATGTTAGATTATTTTTAAATGAAAAATGAAATTAATGCAGTCTACTTTTATTATTCTTCAATTTAATGAGCTATTTCAAAGATAAAAGATCATAAATTGACTTTACTAATCGAGACCCATAAAATATGCGATTAACATTTTAAATATCTTAATTTTGGGAGTTTTAATTGCTTCTATTAACTGCTTTAAAATCCAATAAAATAATTTTACTTTATGTCCAATATGGATAATCTCTCAACAAATTCCTAGTACTTAATTTATCATAATTATTAACGTGATCATACATAAATATTTTAATATCTGTATCAAATTGCCTCTTTAAAAAGTCTTTCCTTTTAATGCTCTTTAAATATAAGATAATGAATAGATAAAATGTGATAGCTAAAGTTATCTTTATTCGAAGTACAGCATTGTTGAATTTATACTCCCGGGACTCAGAAGGTTGAGGAATGTTTTTTGGGGTGTCATAATGAAATGTAAATTTGGCAACATATACTTCAAATCACGTGTTCATGATTTATTATTATTTTTTTAATTGTTCAAAAATTTACGAATTGCGCAATGGAAGCACTCTGTGAAAACGCCGTTAAAGCATTGAGGTAGAGAGCACTTGTGGAATGTGATTTACATGAATAAGGGCTTGTCGAATTCTACTGAATTGACTTACAGCAGGGTTACCAGTTTGGTCTTTTTTTATAAATTTCGAAATTTTGCATTCACACCAGAAATTCCCTATGTTATTCTTTTCTTTATTCAATGAAAGACATTTCGTCATTACTTAAAGTAAAAATTCTTCTTTCATAATTTCCGGTAGGAATTCAAAATTTTGGAATTAAAAAAAGGCCAACCTGGCAACAATGGTTATAGGATAAAAGGGAAAGAATGCAGTATTCAACAGGGGTTTGAAATTAACTGATACGTAAATGACGACCTTGAAAGATAAAAAATTTTTTGTAATTCTTTTTTTTTTACATGAACGAGCAAAATGCTGCAAGTATGGTATCTCTTACGGTTAGAGGCGAGGTAAAGCACCGTCTCCTGAATACCAGGCCTGCGCGCTGCCACAAAAATGGCGCCTATCGTAGGCGGATATTTTTTCAGCGTCTGTCTGCTCTTTGAATTTCAGTACCAATAATTTCTAAAAGTTTTTTCCGACTTATCCGTTTAAATTAAATAAGGAAATAAAAATACAATAACTGGTTTTAAAATTCAGGGGACCATACAAATAATAAAAAAAAAAGCCGCCTACGACAGCCACCATTTTGTGTCAGCTCGTAGGCCCAGTATTCAGGGGGCCTGTGAGTGAGTGAGTGAGGTGAATGAGGTAAGTGGAAGAGGAACATGAAACTGAATAAATAAAAACATATTAAATAAGTTTTCTGGTTCGAAATACATTTAACATAGATAAAATAAAACCACATTTTATTGAAGAATAGTTGGAGGTTCGCAAGTAAGCGATAACTAAAAGTAAGCATAAACGTACGATTATAAAACATATACGAATTGTAAACAGGAAAGAATATTCAAGTAAATTAGCTGAGGTTACACCACTTTCACCGGTTCAAAATTTCGAAAATATATTTTTCGCTTAATGTACTCTTTATACTCAAGAAAATAATATTTTGTTACAATTCGATATCGAAATTTAAGGCAAATTTTAGAACTAACGAAGTAGAGAGCGCCACAGCAACAAAATATTTAAACGAGTTTTTCTTATAAAAGTTGTTTTAAAATAGTTTTACACTCTAGTTCCACTAATTTCTAATCAATCAACTTGAGTCTTTTGTAAAATTAAAAGTTCGTCTTATATTTTTCTGCTAAAATAAGTAGAATGTTTTCGAAATATTGATATATCACTTTTCTGTTTAACTTAATGCACCAAAAGTTTGGTTGAGAATTCACATTTTACTTTGCATTGATTTTTATAAGCATTTCGCATTTCTTTAAAAATAAAATTGCCGAAGTAGCCATGAATATCAGGGCGTCAAAGTGGTGTCGCTTAAAGTCTCTTTACTACAAAAAAATCCAGTTTTTTTCAGTTTTTTAATTCTAGGTCCTCACAATCTTTATTTTTGTAAGGAGTTTAGCTCCACTATCTACCAATACCAATCATACTGAGTACTCGTACAGAGCGCTTATTTTTGAATTCCAATAATTCCAAAAAAATATTCGCCCTATTTAATAGCAAAATTTAGCAATTAACCCCTTAATCGTCGCGCCCGAGACATTCACGGGCAGCGTAGGTTACGCCTGTTTTATCCAGATAGTTTGATTCCCACCAGTTTTTTAAATAGTGTAATTGGCTTTATTCTCGCATTATTTTATCTCTCTATTAATTAACTCGAATATTTCTACTTTAAAAAAAAACTGGTGGTAATCAAGCAATCTGATTTTTTTTTAAAGTAGCCTACACTTATCGGGTGCGACGATTAAGGGGTTAAATAAAGTGATAATTACTTTTTAGAAATAATAATATTCAAGTGTATGCTCTAGTACTTGCCCTGTTATTTTACAATTATACAAGATGATACTATTTTTGAATTAGGTGATGATTAGTATACAGAAATAGTGGTAATAATTTACTTACAATGTGAAGACAGTGGAAACACGGGGTGCGAGCAGTTCTGCCAAAATTTTTCATTTGTATTTTTAGCCTTTTTTAACTACAGAAAAATATTGCAAAATTTCTGATTAAACAGAGCGACTACAAATTTCTCGACTTAAACGTTAAATGGAAATATACGAATTGTAAACATGGACGAATATTCAAGTAAATTAGCTGGGGTTATATCACTTTGAACGGTTCAGAATCTTTTCTTTTCTAAATTCTTTTCAAAATTTTCTCTAATTTCTTTTCAAAATTATTTCATTTTCTAATATGAAATAGAGGTGCTAGACTCCTTAGAAATTCTAAGGGAAGCACTTTTTAAATCCTGTATATCATGTTATAAGCAACTACACATATTAATAGAAATATATCAACGAGATTTTATGCACCCTGTTAACAAAAACATTATTACAAGAAAGTTTAATAGCATTTATGTTTTGTATTATTTTATGAACATTATTAAGAATAATAGTATTTCTTTACGTATAAAAATATGTGCAAGCATTTTTTTTTATTGTCTTAAGCAAAATGAGATTTACGTGGCCATAAAAGTATCGAAAAAACATTACTTCCCAAACCTGCCTTATTAGTTATTTTATTGGTAAGATTTACTATATCTTTAGAAAAACAGGAAAGAAGTTTTGAGGATTTAGGAGAAAAGACTAGATTAAAATGTTTGCATTGAATAAGCAGTATTAACCCTTTGAAGGACACCGGTATATAATATATACCACTTAATTGTAATCCCAAAATGCCACAATGACACCAGATTTTTATAACCAATTTTTAAATGTATGAGCTACATGAAGAAAAGGCTTTTACTTATTTTTAAAAAAATTCGTTCGTGAATACTGGTGCCAATCAATCATTTCAATATTTTAGCTACAAGAATACTTTGCCCCTGAAGGGGTTAAGGTGGGGGAAAAATCATTATGTGAGCTTTGTTTTCATTTACTATGTTATACTTTATTGAAGAGAACTAAACATTAATTTCATAAAAATAAAACTTACTTATTTTCTATTAAATGAAAAATTTAAATTTCCCTTTATTTAGGGTCGACCACAGTCCCTAATTACAAGTACTACACGCAGATTTTTATGTACTCTAAAACCACGCGGCTGCGAAGGTAGAACATTCTTGACGTTTTCATGGTCCCTTTAATATAAATACCAGAGAAAGCTGAGATCATTAATGGTTTCATTAATGGTTTTTTACAGAGCATAGTATGAAGTCCTAACTATAACAGGAACACAACGAGTAATAACATTCATAATTAAAAACAATGAAACGTTGAATTATTTTAAGAAAACGTGCAGTGTCAGCTTGGTAATGAACAATAGTTCAGAATCAAAGTGTTAGCAGAATTTTTATCTATTTAAATTTGAACTTATTTAATGGTGAAATGTTCTACGATTAAACAAGGAGAAATTTACTTTATTACTATACTGTTAGTAAAGATATTGTGAAACCCCAGACGAGTCGCGTAACATATCGAGTTTCTAACAGTATTTAATATTTGCATCTTTTATGTAAAAATCTTATCCTTTAAGTATTTGAAATTACCAATAAATTCACCATTTATGGTTTACAAAATTGGTTACATCATAGCTCTGTTTCTCTTTAAAATAACTGCATCTCTGCTACAAAATGAATAGCGCCTCCAGTGAAGCGATATTCGACCGCAGGACTGACATATTCGGGAAATTTAAATTTGTGGAGGATATTTGAATCTCTATAGTATATGTTGATCGATTTAGATATAAGAGTGTGTTCCTTGAAAATTCTGTTGCTATTGAAGGTTTGCTAAAATATATATTAAAATTGTAGATTTTTATATAAGATTTGAAATATTTACTGCAACTGAGGCCGCATCCTACATACAAATAAGCAGTGTATGTGAAATATGTGCAATAAATATGCATATTTCCTCATGTGTCATTAAATTGCAAAATGGGAGCTTTTTCTTAGTCATCTGCATCAAAGTACTTTTTGTCTGTTTTCAAACTATCATCTATGCATTATTAATGGTAGTTGAAGATCTTAGTGGAAAAACCTGTCATGTTACTTTTTCTCAAAAATGTTTTATTTTACGATGAAGTGTTAGGGGGTATTATATCATATGGTAAATATAAAATACTAAGATTTAAGTTTAAAAGTAAGAAATAATTTATTAATAAATATTGAATTATATAAATAACAATAATAATTTTTGTACACCTAATTTCGTCTTTATTCGCCAAAAGGTTTAATGTTTCATGGACATTGAATATTTTTTATAGTAATCTTTGTCTTAGTTAAATATATAAATATGCGATTAAATAAGGCGAATATTAATATTAAAAAGATGAATGTTCGTAAAACTGTATTATATTTAAATATAATATTTAATAAACCTTTATATATATTTAATCTTCAAATTAAATTTTCTAAAAATATAATTGGAAATTTAACTATACATATATTATCCGATGCCGGGAATTTATTCGTCTCATATATGTCACGGATAGTGTGCTCATGCTGACATTGCATCTTGCGCTGCGGAGTTGCTGCCTTGCCAACGTATATTAGCGAAAGAGGTGCCAGACTGGATGACGTCCGGATGGCTGGCTTAATTGGTAAAGCATTTGGTGCGCTATACCAAGGTATCTGCGTTCAATTCTCGGTCTGGACACATTTTTCACTCAAGTTGGTTGTACGCTGTTAAGCAAAGTGAAAAGAAAATTCACATACTTTGTAGTGCTATTTAAAGGTTTAAGGCGTAGTTTCAGTCCTTCTGAAAATTTAATTGGAAATTTAAACACGTAATACATTTCTTTGAAAACTATTTTTTTCTGCATATTACTGGAATAAACATTTTGATTAGCATAAAAGCAGAAAAAAAAAATTAATTTGCAATCTCCAAATGTAATTACATTTTTATGATGTAATAATAGTTTTAAAACTTAAAGGTAACATTAGAAATTTGATTTACACAAAATGGGGATTGCTGTAAACTCAGTCCATAAAAACATTTGCACTAATTGAAACAAAACAGATTATCTTAATGTAGTGGACGTGATGCAATAAATAGCTAAACAAGTAAACTACTACAGTTTAAAATGTTTCGTAAATTTTGATTAATTCTATTATTATGCCATTTACGTCGTTTTCCCACTAGGATCGCAATGATATATTTATAATATGTGACTCTGCTTAAAATTTCATTAATTCCATTTTCGACATTTTTAACAAGCAACTTTTGTTTTTTAATACATTTCGTTAAAAAAAAAAATGTAGAAATTTTTAAATGGACGAAAAGAATAAGCGTGGAGACATAATCTATAGAATCATTCGCATTACAGAAAAAAAAAACTGTATACGTGATGCAAGAAAGAGTAAAAAAAAATACTACTTATTTTATAAATAATTATTATTTCTGTATTATGTAATATTGGGTTGTCCGGAAAATTCGTACCGTTTGGGAAAATTAATTCGTAACGGAAAATTCCGCCCGTTAGTTATTAGCTATTAGCTATCGGAATTAATGTCTAAAAATTAAATTACAGAACTTTCCGGTACGAATTAATTTTCCCAAACGGCATGAATTTTCTGGAAAACTCAATACAAAAATTTGAATTTTATATTTGCTTTTAAATATTAACACTAGAAACAAGATGAGGGGTCATTTTGACCCGTACCAAAGGAAAAAAGTGTCGTTTCGAACCAAAGCCATTAAATAATAAGCCCAGTCAGATAAATGGGAAACTTTTCGCAAGTTGAAAATAGCGCCATCTAGCGGTTGGGAGTGCTGCATTCGGCACCAAGAATATTTTAATAAAATTTTGCTTCTAAAATTAAAGCTTAAAATATGGAGTTCATATTTTCTAAGAAAGTCGTTTGTAAATTCCGGTGTCAGTCAGTAATTTCACATTTTACGAACATAATTTGTCTGTGCCGGAAAGGGTTAATTGCATAGTGGTGTAAATTTCCATCACTTTTTATTTAACTTTTAATAAATAAATCAACTTCTTCGCCACCACTATATTTATATAGAAATATTAATCCAGTAAATTTCCACATTCTTTTTTTTTCATTATAGTTTTAGCTTTAATGTAAAAGATCCCAATAATTAGTAAGCTTTTAAAGGAAGTGCAAAAACAAAACATCGATAAAAATCGTATAAAATATCGATAAAAATAAATCGTATCGTTTCTCTGCGACCCACTTCTGTTTTGTCCTCCTTCCGCAGCAGAGGTTTGGCGCTAGTGTGTCGCTAACAAATTTAACACTATCTGACTGGGCTTATTATTTAATGGCTTTGTTTCGGACCGACCAGAATTTTTTTAATAAAATAAATTAAATATATGCCGAACAAAAATAAGTTAAATATATGCCGAACAAAAATAAGTTAAATATATGCCGAACAAAAATAAGTTAAATATATAAATTAAAAGTTTCAAATAAAAATCCTGATGTGAAATATTTTTATGAAATTTGAGTAAAATTCCCCGCGATTCTACTGTTAAATATACTTATTAACAAACTTATTAAAACTAGAACCATGGAAATTTTACTAAAGTTTTATAAAATATATTTTCACCAGAATTTATATTTAAAACTATTTAACTTGTCAATTCAACTTATTTCTGTTCGGTATTTAATTAACTTTATTTTTTAAAACGTTTCTGTTGCGAATCGACAATTATTTATTTGGTACGGGTTATAATGACACGTCATCTCGATTCGAGTGTCTGCCGACATTCAATACTTTTCGAAATGTTTAGTTATCTTTCATAAGATTTATTTTGTTATTGACGCCATTAAATTCACACAGCTGCAACTCGTGTTCAAAACCGATACGAAATTCCTTTTACGAAATTCCTTTTACGCAATCCCTTAAAATATTTGTTGGAAGCCTATTTCACATTATTATTTTTTTTTTTTGTATAATTCTTTAAACTTAATATTTTTGTAAATATTATTAAGTATAATTAGTATGTAAGTATTATGTAATAGTACTTTCCTCGATTTAGACGACAATTTCCAACACCTTCAATATATTCCCAAAAATGTAAATATAATAAAATAATTGTTTCTTGCAATTTTTATTCTCCGAATCTTTGTTGTTAAACTGTTATTTTGTAAATTGGAAAAATTAACAATTCTGACAAGTATACGAAAAGTTAAAAAAAAAATAATAACAAATTCAATATGCTTTTCAAACAATCGCTACCTTAAAGAAATGTATATATATATATGTTCAAAAATATGCAGAAACGGCAAAATTATTTTATGCAGTTATTTTTTTAAATGCTGCTGAGATAATTTTTAAAAATATGTTAGATTTAAAATAGGATATATATAGGTTCTTACATTTGACTGCTACTAACGCGTAATATTAATCTTTGCTATCATTTTAATCGCATATTTCTAAGATGTAAATAAGATGACGATTATTATTTCAAAACACTGGTAGTCAAATATCTTTTTCAATAAAGTTTTCAAATAACCAGTAGATTAATCTTTCTGGAAACAGCGTTGTCAGTCTACTACTATTTTTATTCAGATTGCTTGATTGCCACCATTTTTTAAAAGTAGTATAGTTCGCCTTATTATTTTTTCTATTGTTGTATAAGGCGAATATGTCTATTTCAAAAAAAATGGTGGCAATCAAGCAAACCGAATGAAAACAAAAGTAGTTAACTGGCGACACTGTCTGGAAGAGATAACATTAAAGGTCAGAAAGGTTTTTCTTTTATATGTTCGTCCCTCAAGCTATACAATGGATAGTATTGTTTCAAAAGAATCAATAATCACCACCACTATCAGTATTTTCCTGGGAATTTAGGTTCATTAAGAATTTTTCAGAATCTCAACATTCCAATCGATTAAGATATTAGTGTTCAGTTTCGGATCTTGCGACTCAATCTGCGTCTTCTCTTTCCCAACAATTTTATTTCCATATAGTGAGTTACTTTAACCCCTTGAAGGGCACCGGTATATTATATATACCACTTAATTTTAATCTCAAAATGCCAATTGACACCAGAATTTTATAATTATATTCTTAATTTATAAGGTACATGAGGAAAAGCTTTTACTTATTTAAAAATAAATTCGTTCGTGAATCCTGGTGTCAGTCAATCATTTCGATATTTTAGCTACAATTGTACTTTGCCCCTGAAGGAGTTACATAAATTTTTTCTAGGAAACATTTTAGAAAAAATTACTAGAAATTACTTGTGGAAACGAGTTTGCCCATTTTGAATAAAAGGATTTGCCCCTGTTAGTGATTGAATTTAACGATTTTTTAATCTTTTTTAAAAGAAATTAAATGTTAGTGAAGAAGAAAATAAATCAATAATCGCGATTAAAAAAAAATTCTTAGGTACACGTATACCTGATAATTATAGAATGATTTTACTTCTGCGTGCTGAATTTTGCAAAGAGATAAATAGTTCTTCTTTTGAAACTTATTTTATTCCGCCATTAACGCAATGGTGCATTACGACAATTGGTAACGATCAGCTTCACTATTTCCCATGCAAATATTAAATTTCTTCATTTAAGATACTAACAATACCGAATTATGCAGCTTTACTATTTCAGTTAATTAAGGCGTGTCACGAAGGAAGAAATTTTTAAGGGAAAAGCAAATGTAGAAACAAAGAACAGAAATTAAGCGTACTATAATGCGGATATTAAACAGTAATTGTCTGTAAATCAATAATTGTTTCCGATTCTTTGAGAATGCTTTGTAAAATGACACATTGCGACATTTTTTATAACATGGTTTCACATCATTCTCACATATCATAAACACTGCCTGGAATTAATTGATTATATAATTAATATTTTCGTGGAATTTTGAGATTGCGGAAAATTATTTTATATCGTAAAGCCAACGTAACAGTTATATTTAACATAATAGAGAATATTCTCCAGGGCTGCCACTGGCGACTATTTTTTTAGTTCTATGTCGCACCACTTTCTCAAAACTAAAATGTTTCACATATACATATATTGCAACACGTGCAAGAGAAATGCAGTACAAAATTTATTTTAAAAAAATAGTGGTAGATGCAGAATATAATACAATATAAAAATAGTAGCCAGTAAGCCGTGATTCTGTAAAAATAGCTCATTTATTTCTGAAGAAATTAAAAAAAGTATCTGAGAAAGCAGAATTTAAAAATAATAGCGTATTCAATATGCTATTTAGTTAATAAAAATGAATATGAGGGAATACGATACGAAGTTTGTAAAAAGTGTAGTAAAATAATGACACATCTTAGAATTTTTTCTTATTTATAATCTTTTGAATCTGCAGTAAAATAATGTATTCTTTAAATCAATCTCTAACCATGAGTTCCATTAGATGCTTTTGTGAATTACTTACTAAGAATTTTAATTAGTTTTCTAAGTCTCAAACTTGAAGTAAACGCATTCAATAATGATTCGTCTAACAAAATACGAATAGGGTAAAGTGATTTATACTGTGTTAGAAATTAATGTAAAATGTAAATAAATAAATTGAAAGAATACTTGCTAATGAAAATACAACATCTCATAAATTCAATTACAATAGCCTAATGAAAGCAATACATAACATCAGTTTTTTTATGAATGCAATTAATTTGTAAAAAGAAATCATGCATTTATTCAATAGATAACTTTTCACAAAATTAATGCTTTCCCAGAAATTTGAAATTGCTAACAACTACTGCATTTCATGAACTTAATTGTTTTGCAAAGTAAATTTATAATTAGTCCTATAAGGTATATATATATATACAGGGTGTAACTGAAATGCTTCAACAAACTTTGAGGGATGATAGTACTCATGAAGACGAACAAAAAATGCAATGGAACATGGGGTCGCAAATGACGTTTAACCCCTTCAGGGGCAGTGGTATGTTTATGAAAGCGCTTAATTTTAATTCCAAAACGCCATAATGGCACCAGAATTTTGCTAAAATCTTTTCCATTTAATAAGTATGTGAAATACAGCCTTTTTCTTATTTACAAACAAATTTTTTTTATAAATTCCGGTGCCAGTCATTTATTTCAACATTTTAGTACTAAAAGTAGTTTGCCCCTTTTAGTTTTTTAGACTTACCACTGTCCCTGAAAGGGTTAAATGTCATTTGCGACCCGTGTTCTATTGCATTTTTTGTTCATCTTCATGAGTACTATCATCCCTCAAAGTTTGTTGAAGCATTTCAGTTACACCCTGTATATATATATATATATAGATAGATAGATAGATAGATAGATAGATAGAGAGAGAGAGAGAGAGAGAGAGAGAGGGGGGGGTTAGAAGTATGTGAGCAATTAAATAAAAATAATGACGTCATAATTATGCTATTGGATTTAAAACTATAAACGATACAATTAGCTTATGAAAAATTAGAATTCCATTTTTATGTGTCATCTAGTAACATTGGCAAACAAAACCAGTTTTATTACAATCATTCAGAATTCTTCTGAAAAATAAAGGAAACTTCGAATCAATCGATAACTAATTCCCACTATTAATATTTTCTCAGAGATTTGAAATTGCTAAGAACTATTGCATGTCACAAACTTAGTTGTTTTGCAAAGTAAATTTATATGTATTCTTATAAAAAATATGTAGAGAGAGAGAGGTTAAAAGAATGGGAACAGTTAAAAAAATATAATGACGACATAATTATGCTATTGGATTTAAAACTGTAAATGATTATTAAATGAATCTGTTACGAATAGTATTTTAAACATTAGAATGTCGTTTCTTTGTGTGATTTAGTAACGTTGGTAAATAAGAGTAGTTGTTTTAGAATCAGTCAGAATTCTTCTATAAAATAAAGGAAACCTCGAATCAATCGATAACTATTCCCACCATTAATATTTTCTCAGAAATTTTAAATTGCTAAGAACTATTGCATGCCACAAACTTAGTTGTTTTGCAAAGTAAATTTATATTTATTCCTATAATAAATACATACGGAGAGAGGTTAAAAGTATTGGAGCAATTAAAAAATATATTAATATAATTATGCTGTTGGGTTTGAAACTGTAAATGATTAATAAATAAAAATGTAATGAGTAGTATTTGAAAAATTAGACTTCTATTTTCTGTATGATCTAGTAACATTGGAAAATAAAAAGTTTTATTACATACATTCAGAATTCTTCTGTAAATTAAAGGAAACCTCGAATCAATCGATAACTATTCCCGCCAATAATTTTTTTCAGGAAATTTCAAATTACTAAGAACTACTAAGACATATTAAATTGCACTATAGTGGTATATAAGAATTTTAAAAATTGCATCCGCAGACGTCATCAGGCTAAAATGCTGTTCAAAATTATTCAGAGACAAGTAACAAGAACGTCCTGTAGGAGAGATGACCAGTGAAGACTTGACAGGGCTACTCTAGATACCGGGATTGCTCATTCATTATCATAGCGTCACAAATGGTGGCTGACCGCGACGAAAAAGACATACAGTGATTGGCACAAATCAATGGGCGCGTCACTTTGTACCAATCGCTTTGTATCAGCCACTATTTGTGACGTCATGAGAATGAATGAGCAAGCCCGGTATCTAGTGTTGCCTTGGACTTGACCAATCACAAACTTTCAAAAAATGAAGCGTCGCCATCTGGTAAGAACATTAATTAAAGGTAAATTCAAAAAGGCTGGAAAAGTATCAAACAATCGATTGAAGCATATTGCAAGTCGTCATCTATAAACCGGGAACTGAGCTACATTCAAACCAAATTCAAATTGATAGGGATGGTGGGATTAAAACAACAGAAAAAGAGGTATTAACATTTTTTCAGCAAATTATATCAAATACTTGGGATATCATAGACAAATTGTCGTTGCAGGCATGACGTTCTCGCTCAGTTATATCAGCAGATTCCCTGATCATGCTTTCGAGCGTGTTATTGCAAGGGATTATTATTTTCGCATCATTAAATCCAACTAAACAGCCCACATTATCCAAATAAAAACGAGAAAGAGCAGTATTCTGTCTACTATGTTTAATATCATTAATCCTTTTTAATCCTTTTCCTCCTTAATCCTTTTTTATCCTTGTTTACTAAAGTATTAGGATTTTCATATATGCCCGACTTTTGATCTAAGGGGATTATTTCATTATTTTTTTCAGTAAGTAAATCAACAAGATAAGGAGGGGGGATTGCCACTAACTTTATATTAAACTTCTGTAAAACCATCTTTAACTTTTTAAAATTGAAGGTATATAATGAAATATTTTGTATATCGTAAATTTATCCCTGTCCTAACACGCAGCGGAAGGATTGGGAGGAATGTAGGTGGAATATTTAGCTATACCAATGCTCTACCAACTGAGCAATCGCGGACGAATCTGGAGGACATAATTGACCAAGCTAAACTTATTAATCATAGCACCTGGTCTGATATCTGAATCAGTTCAGCAGAATAAATCGCAGGTAAAGGAACTCCAGTAAACGCTGGATGCGGGATTTCACTAGATTAATTTTAAAACAGTTATTCAAATTAGTAAAGGAATCATAGAACGCACATGCTCTATGAACGTTCAACTAAAAAAAAGCACATCAAATCACTTTTTTTAGATTATTCGCAATTCTACTGTAAAATAGAAGAAGCTTTCAATAAATCGGTCACTGTTCATGCCATTAATAACTTTTCCAGATACATAACTTTACTTTGAATTGTTCAGTTCACAAACATAATAGTATCTCTGATGAGAGAATAAGAAAAAATGTAATATATCAAAAGCATGTGAGGAAGTAGTAGTAAGTAATAGTAGTTCGTGAACATGCTTTTGAAATAACAACTGCTCAGGTGGATATAAATTTCAGGAAAATGAATTCGAGACCTTTGTGAAGTCGAAACTAAAATGACACATAAAATAAATTTTTATTTTATTTTTATTTTAGGAATTACTTCTGTAAAAGAAAGGATACCTAGAATCAATCGATAACCATCCACAACATCAATATTTTTCCGAAAGATTAAACTTTCAAACTATTAGTTTATTTCACAACCTCAGACTTTTAGTAAATTAAGATAATGGTTACTCTTAAGAAAAAATATAATAGAATTGAGAAGATTGAAAGTGGGACGGCATTTAATAAAATGAAATTTTGGATACTTCAAAATATTAATTTCTAATTAGAAAATTACGTTCAAGAAAATGGAAATTCAGCAAGATTCTGAAGTTTAATTAAAAGTATCACATTCCAGCAACTTTTAGAAGTATTATTTTGAGATTTCAGAAGGTCCGCACATTCCTCAAAATTTCCAATTTTAGGCACCACTATTTCACATTCGAAAGTATATTCTTAACATTTTTTTTCTAAAGATTGAATATCATTAAGTGATTAATCGCACGTTGTAATTTGTTTCACCGATTATGCAAGGCAAAAAGCCTATTCGAAAATTATGGTAGAAGCCGCTTCCAGTACAAGAAAGTATTCATGAACTGATCTGATAATCATTTCCATAATTATTATTAATATAATTATAATCTAGAATCGATTTCCAAAATAAACGTGTCCCCATGAAAACAAATATGCAACCAAAATTAAAAAAAAGTAAACATGAAAGAAAATTACACGTCAAGCATAGATTATGTAACGCTTTGCAACATTTCCAGAATATTTTAACAAAACTTCACCGTTTAATAAGTTAAAGAAGATGCCTAAACAAACATATTTGAAAAGGCATAAGAAATTTGAAAACGAGATTTCAGCTATTACGGAAAGGGCGGAAGTCCTGTCTATATGGGCAGCCCTGTATAGGATTTATAGATTGATATTATATATATTCTATGTAGTATGCAAAAATTTAGTTCAGTAAGAAAACGCAGAACAAAACTGAAAAATCGCCTTCAGCAATTTTTTTCAATAGACGGAAACGTACTTTAATTCTTTTGTACATCCCTGTATATTACCTACATATTTTTATACACGCCACATATTAAGCTAAAATTTAAATCTGGCAAAAACACGCTTAAAACTACTGAAATCACACTTCCAGAAATTAATATTCATAGGCGGCCATGTATCCAAGTTTTCGGGATAATCCTGTATATGATTTTATTTATGTTCTAGAAACATCTCTGAGTATGCTAAATATAGCTGAGCTCAGTGTTGCCAGTGGGCTACTTTTTTTAAATTCAGTTTTCTTATGGTTACCGCCAGTTTTTTGAGAAATTAAAATTCGCCTCATTTTATGGCAAATTAAATAAAGCGACAACAAGGCGAATTATACCGTTTCAAAAAAGTGGTGCCAATCAAACAATCTGAATTTTAAATAAAAAGAGAACTGCCCAGTTAAACTGAGGGCATTGAGCTCACAGGCTATTCACACTAATTGTATATTATACTCTTATTTCAAAGAATTTGAAATAAGAGAAAAATAAAGAAATCAACAATATATTAAGGGGGGTCATCCCCCCGTTACCCCCCCCCCCTTCATAGTTAACTAATGAACCCCTTAAACTAATCAGGGAAATCTCTAATTACAATGAATATATATACAAAATTTGAAGAAAATCGGATAATTCTGCATGAAAAACCCATTTATATAAATTAAGGGGGATTAGCCCCCCCCCGCGTTCCCCCCGTTATACTTAACCAATCAATCCCGAAAACTAATCAGGGAAGCGCCTTAACACAGTGAACCTATAAACAAAATTTGAAGAAAAACGGAATAATTCTGCATAAAAAACCCATTTATATAAATTAAGGGCGATTAGCCCCCCATTCCCCCCTTTATACTTAACCAATCAATCCCGAAAACTAATCAGGGAAGCGTCTTAACCCAATGAACCTATAAACAAATTTTGAAGCAAATGGGATAATTCTGCATGAAAAATCCATTTATATAAATTAAAGGGGGTGGGATAAGCCCCCCCCCCACTTCCCCCCTTTATACTTAACCAATCAATCACGAAAACTAATCAGGGAAGCGCCTTAACACAGTGAACTTATAAACAAATCTTGAAGGAAAACTGAATAATTATGCATGAAAAACCCATTTATATAAATTAAGGGGGGATTAGCCCCCCCCCGTTCCCCCTCTATACTTAACCAATCAATCCTGAAAACTAATCAGGGAAGAGCCTTAACACAGTGAACTTATAAACAAAATTTGAAGGAAAACTGAATAATTATGCATGAAAAACCCATTTATATAAATTAAGGGGGGATTAGCCCCCCCGTTCCCCCTCTATACTTAACCAATCAATCCTGAAAACTAATCAGGGAAGCGCCTTAACACAGTGAACCTATAAACAAAATTTTAAGGTAAACGGATATTTCTATGAGTTATCGCGTTACGTACATACATACATACGTACGTACATACAGAACCGGCGGGCACATAAGCTCTCAGGCTTTGATAGCCTGCGAGCTAAAAAGTAGCCCACTGGCAGCACTGGCTGAGCTAGTTAACTCAATGCATAAGTCAAATGAAAAAATATATTTAAGCAGTCCACGCTCATACTAAGATATTTTTACGAATTGTTTTGTTTAGCCGTGTATATGATATAAAAAATGTATACACACGTAGTATGCAAAAATTTGGTTAGACTTAGAAACGCATACCATAATTGAAATCGCATTTCCAGAGGTCATCCCAGACAATACTTCCGATTAAATACTCGTGCCCGAAAATATTTACGTGTCCCTTCAAATGAACGAAAAACGCTATGCACATCATATTCTACAGTAAGCATCTTGCTGTAAACCTAAGAAACGTAAATCAATTTAATCTTGTTCGAAATATTTCAGCATTTTAAAAATAAGCTGCAATTTTTTTTCCGTATACAATTATATAATCGACATATTTTGGATGACCCTGTTTATGAATGCTAAATTCTTTGCACCCTATATTCTACAGAATGCATATTTTAGTGCACCTCAGAAATTTATATCAATTTCAGTATGTTTGTAACAGTGCACCATCATTAAAATATACCGTAACGATTTTCCCCGTAGACCATAACGTAACGGAATTATTTTGAGTGCCTTTGTAAACGAACTGTAAGCGACACGTAACATATTCTGCAGTAACTATCTGGTATTGCACCTAAATAATGTATATAAATTTCATTATGTTCAAATTGTGTAACGTTAAATTACACCGCAAATGTTTTTTCCACATGGACCATAATGTAACGCAATACTTTTGAGTACTACTGTAAATGAACTATAAATGCTACACTTCATTTTCAGTACCGAATATACCATGATAAACTTCGATAATGCATATCAGTTACATGGCAATCCAAATATACTTACGCGAATTAGAGCATGAACAGACTGACGGACAGACAAACTGAATTCATAAACTTTTTCAACTATGTTAGAAAGTGCTAAAAAGAACCCGGTTAGACATCGATCATATCTATCCTATACAAAAAACAAAAATCATTTAAAAATATTGAAATGCAAACGAGAAATTTAAAAAGAACGCTCCCATAGGTTTAATATTATTTTACAGGTATCTTCGTGTAACTAACACAGGATCTTAAGCAAGTTTATGTTAACATAAACATTTTGTTTTTATAAATACCGTAATTTCCGGCGTATAATCCGCAGCTCAAAGAGTCGTTTTTCGACCCAGAAATATTATTTTATAAAATGTAACTTAAAAGATCACTGTAAATATTTAACTACAATTATTGAATAAAATTTCTGGGTCGAAAAACGACTCTTTGAGCTGCGGATTATACGCCAGAAATTACGGTATATGTTTAACTAGATATTTTATTTTATAACAAGTATTTTATCTCTGAGTTGTCTTCAAATATATAATTGAATTACAGTGATCTCTCACTTATACGCGATGTTCAGTAATTACTTTTTCATACCACTATGTTTAAAAAGTAAAATTCGATTTATAAATTCTGCGATATAAAAAGGCGAAAATTACCTTAAAAAATAACTGGTACGGAAAAATGATTTCTGTGTATCGCGTATAAGTGAGATATCACTGTACTTTATAATTTTTTTTGTTCAAAAAATAGTCTTCTGACCGTTATGTAAAACTGCTGGTTTCGAAGGTGTGAAACAATATTTCAGTTTATACCTAAACGTGGCTGTCAATTTGGCCTGCTTTTTTATTCAAAAATTACCGAAAGAATAATTTTTGCTGTATGTCAATACGAAATATTTGTCATTAAATAAAGCAAAAAGTAATATTTGAAATTTCTGGTATAAACCAAAGGTAGGCAAATGCTTCTTTAACATGCACTGAGATGTTTATCGTTAAGAAAATTGTTGCTCAAAGAAAATGTAATAAATATTTAAAAAATTAAGTGTATTTAGAATTGTAATTTTTTTTTCATTTTTAAAGATGGTTTATTTTAAATTCTGACTGAAATATTTTCTTATTTTTATTTTACGTTCATAGGTATGATTTTTATTAGAGGTTTTACTTCCGAATTTATGACATGTGGATAAAATATCCTTTCACGGCAGTATGGCATAAATTGAGGAAAGTTTTTATCGAAACCTTGCGAATTTTCATTTTCAATAAAAATATTTTACGATTTGAAATATGTCCAGGTTTTCACAATGAAAGTTTATACAATATTTAAAGGAATTCCAGATACTAAAAAAAAATTACTTTAAAAATGTCAAAATTTACACAGCGATTGAGACAACTGAGAAATATTTAGCTTAGGGAATTTCTACATTTACGAATAAAAACTCGAAAATATTATAATACTTAAACATTAGAATACCAATTTTAAAATTCCGCTTGGTACAGGATTTCCACAAATGACAATTGTTTTGCTTACTACTATTTTCATACAGTTATTTTTGTAATAATTTCTAGATAAAATTTGCTATGAAAATTATTGTTTATGAATAGTGGTTTGTATTGTAATAAAAACATTTTCGCTTTGAATACTATAAGTGGCCATTATATTATATGGCCATTCGTCACCGGACACTTTCAATTTTATACATTTTGTCAAATATTCAAAGATATACACGTCGGATTCTTCTGAAACTTCGGGATTATAAAGAATATGTTTGACCTCAAATTTGTCAACGACTATATTGAACAGGTCCGTCCGTCTGTTCGTAATCCGTCCGCATATAACTGCGCAAAAACTACAGAACTGAATGGTTTGAAATTTAATATATATTGTTGTTGTAATATATATTATCGTATGTATTATCGTTGCAAAATTTTGTCGAGTCATTTCAAATTTTAAGAAAATCGAATAAAAACTCAAAAAGATATCAATAAAAGGTATCTTTATTCTATTAAATCTTATCGTACGTAACCTGTAAAATAAAAGCGCAAGTCATGTGACTGAGGAAAACAAATACGAGCCAACCACTTCTTTTTCCATATGCCAGGCGGCCATTTTTATTCTATTTTTTTTTTCGAATAAAATTGCATAAAAATTACATTTTTATAATAAATAAATAAAAATATAAAAGTATTTTACAAAAATGCGTTGCCATAAATGAAGCCTACTTGACTATAGCTAACTAAATTGGCGATATTAACATTCAAATTCAATATTGAAGAGAACGGGAATGAATCTTCTGTAATCGGATTCCACGCAATTTAGCTTCATGTTTTCCAGTAAAATTAGCTAAAAACCAAAAACCAAGGAATACGCAGGCTATCTTTTCCAGCGGTACAGGCCAGCAGGATTTTTCGTAGTCTAGTATTTAAACATCGGCTGCTTGCATCGAGATAAACCGACGATTCGTAAGCAGCTGACGTACAACCGAAAGGCATACCTGTCAAGTATTCTGTACTTTAAATGCCGCTATTTCCGAATGATTTTGATATTCTATATAAAAAAAAATTAAATACTGTTCATAACTTAATATTTTCTGTCCTCATAACATTTGATGGGACACATATAAATGCACTGGATTACTAAATACTCCAAATTATTTACATTGTTAATATTTATCGAGGGCACTAATTTAATACAATTTATTGACTCAGACCAGTAATATAAGAAAGCTAATACGTCCAATGATACTAATTGTAACAAAACAGCAGAAATTGTCCAAATTCTTTATTTACACTCTGGAAACGCCTAGCTTAATATGTATATGCTAGCTAGGTGGCACTTAAAGCAAGTTTTAGAATAATTTTTGTTATTTATTATTCTTGAGCAAAATGTAATGCCGGAAGATTGGAATTAGAAAATAGGCGGCTGCCCGTATTGCCGGTTGGCGTTTTTGTTTAATCAAATTGCTTGTTTTCTGCCACTTTTTTTAAATAGTAATATTTTCCTCTTTTAACCCTTTCAGGGGCAGTGGTATGTTTATGAAACCACTAAATTTTAATTCTCAAACGCCACATTGGCGCCAGAATTTTACTAAAATCATTTCTATTTAATATGTATGTGAAATATAGTCTTGTTTACAAATAAATTTGTACGCAAATCCCGGTGCTGGTCATTAATTTCAACATTTTAGTACTGAAAGTACTTTGCCCCTGAAAGGGTTAATGACTAGCAACGTTGGAAGCGTTTGCCATTAGAGCGAGGGGAAGTTTGTGGATCAAAATCCAGGGTCATAGCCACCAACTCACCGGTTTTTTTAAGTACCACTATGTGCAATAGAAACAATATAAGAACGAAAACATGCTTTGGTAGCCCCGAAATTTCGTAAAATTCAAAGTATTGTTCGTATACGTTTCGTTCGTAAAATAATTAAACTTTTACTGTTTTAATTCTTAGAGCATGAAGGAATATTTTGAAAATATAAATTATAGGTCCCAGGGACCTTACGAAAAAATAATTTTCTTATTTAAAATCTTTGACGACAGGCAATTTAATGTGAAATCGCTATTTAACCCTTTAACGTTCATTGGTTTCCCTAGGAAACCACAAAACTTTAATTACAAAATTCAACATTGACAGCAGAATTTTAATAGAAATGTTTTCTATTTATTATGTATGTGAAATATCGCTTTCTTCTTACATACAAATAAATTTGATCATAATTTCCGGTGTCAATAATTTGTTTCAACATTTCAGCAATTGAAGTGCTTCATCCGTTAAAGGGTTAAGATGCTTTCTTGTTTAAAAATTGCTAAATAATAATTTTTGTACGATTATTGTACAAAATTTATAATAATAATAAAAAAAAACGTAAAAGTTAAAAAGTTAACATCTATGCAAATACAACTACACTCTTCAAGGGGCAACAATGGTTTAATATGAATACACACAAACACTTAGAAAACAAATTCCATATCTAAAAGCTATACTTTTTTTGTGTACTATTTTGTTTTAAAGTAAGTTTTTATCATCGGCAGTTTGTATATATAAAGGGTAACGCCCCTTTGAGTAGTTCAAAATTTCAATTTTTATATTCTCGCTTAAATTACTCTTCTTTCTTAATTCTTTTTTAAATTACTCACACACGAAAATTATATTTTATCATTTAGAAATCAATATGGAAAGTGAAAGGGTAATTTTGGAAATATAAAAATAGAAAGCACCACAACGAATAAACCTTACCGAAAATTTTAAGCACGTGCTTTTCAGAACAGCATTTTAAAATCGGCGGACGCTCTATGCCCGCCAATTTTCAATCAATAAACATAATCGCCTTATATTTTATACTTTTGAAATACGCGGGACTGTTTTTTAATATCAATTTCACGTTTTCTGTGTAACTTTAAGAAGTAAAATTTTTGGTTGAAATGTACATTTTGTTTGAATTGATACCATTTAGCTAAAGTAAATTTTTAAAACGGCTACGTATTTCACCAGTTTTTGTAATTTTGTTTTCGGTACTTTCATGCTATAGCAGCCCTCAAGGATAAGTCGCCAAACGACCAAGATTTATCACCAATTTATGAAGCACAGATGGCATTATAGTAATAAATGATGTATATAATATTTCGTGACGTATATGACCAAGTTATGCTTAAGTATGATGCATATATGATGTATATATTGGACATCAGACATATATATGACTTATGCTGACGTATATAATGATGCTTATATAAGCTTTGCGATGATCTTGGCGAAATCTTAGCTGCAATCTTGGAATAATCGTAAATGTGGGGCCGCTATAACACGAAAGTACCTTTTTTTTCTCATTGCTCTTGGTTATGTTTAGGGTGAATTATCGTGTCCACTATTTTCCGAATGGCTTCCGCCCATCAGCTGTAAAACTCAATTTTTTAAATATCAACAAAACAAAATGCTACTTTCTATTTTAATATACGAGGCGAATTCTCGAAAATAACCTCAGTTTGGCTAAATAATAAAAAAACCTGCATAAAAAAGAGCATCATATACATCTTAAAACTGCTATTTTTCAACATACGCACCATATAAATTTAAGAATTTGTCAAAGTGTTTCAGTAATTTCCAAGTCCCTTCCTCATAAAATTAGCCGCCTGAGTACGACCTTTTCACTGCATATTGCAGACCGTCGTCGTCATCGAAGTTCTACGACGAAAGCCACTTAATCATGTAATTGAAGCGGTGCCACTCGGTACCAAAATCGGGTTGTTAAAGGATGATAAAAAACGACACATTTGAATTGATTAAAAAGTTATTGAGTTTTTCGAGTACTGTGCGGACGAGCGTTGTCATGACGATAATAGAAATGAGTTTAATTGGCGATGAATGTCTACTGTTGAAACGTTTTATGCCTAAAGAAATCTTATTAAAGCACGCACTTCTCATTTGGCGGGATTTTATTTTGCAACACCCGTGTTATGACAAGCGTATGAGAGAAAGAACAAGGAATAAACTGTCACAGCTGGATGTTTAGTAAATTGGAGATCACTCTGATATAGCAGTAGTGACTCTTCACCCATTACTACCAACGTCACGCTAGAATGGCGGTCTTTTTATGGAACTCGCCTCATATCTATAATAATTTAGTATAAATAGATTTTCACAAATACTTCGCATTAAAAAAATTTCTTCGAAAAAGCTTTAACTATTAGAGCATCAAAGAGTTGTAACCCGTAGTGTTACAAAGTGGGGTTACTAGCGAAGTATAAATCCTTTTCATAAAATGTGGCTGTATTAATGAATTGTTATCAAATGTAACAAAATCTAAATTCTCAACTAACAATTTTCTTACTTAAAGATACACAGAATATATAATTAGAGAAATAATCGCCATTCATATGGAATTAACTGGCATAAATGGACCTAAACTAATAATATGTATTTCGTTAAAAGGTAGGAGGAAAGCCAAATACAGTTCTTAGGACATTGGTGATGTGTAACCAGACAACCGCAGCCGCAAACTACCACAAGTACATTAAAATAGAAACTTTTGCCTTAATTAAAAGTAGAATTTTTGACTGAAACAAGACGAATCTTTCTAGTACAAAATACATGTGGAAGTTCGTCTTTGCAGTAACCACGTTCTGTATACAATATCACTCCAGAAAAATCTTAAATACACTAAGTGTGATCATGAGTAGTTTTTATGAACTGTTATCAAAATTTCAACATTAATGATAATTGACATAACTCGACTGTATTTTTATTATTTTTTTTAAGTTACAAGTTTTTTCTGATTTTAAGCGTGTGATTGTGTAATTAATTAAATATAGGACAACGGAATTTCCTTATTTCCGTGTCTAATAGCAATTCTTCACTTTTAACAACAATTTTAATAAAAAAATTTCGATTTTCAATTTCATTATTTACAGTTACACAGAAGATACAATCAGAGAGATATTCGCCATGTATTTGGAATTAACTGGTAAAAATGATCCTAAACTAATGTATGCATTTCTTTAAAGGGAGCTTATATGAATGAAAGCCAAATACAGTTATTAGGACATTGGGGTTTTACAACCCGGTAGCGCATGGGCAAACTTCCCCCGGTATTTTAATATAGAAAATTTTGCCTTATTAAAGCGGAGAAATTTTGTCTTAAATCAGAGGAATTTTTCAAGTATAAAATAACGGTAGAAGTTTGTCTCTGCGGTAATCACGTTCTGTGCACAATATTACATCGGAAACTTTTAAAATAATCTATGTCTGATTATGAGTGGTATTTATGATCTCTAATCAAAATTTCAACATAAATGATAATCAATAAGAATAATTCGACGGTATTTTTATTTTTTTAAGCATTTATAGGTTTTTTTCTGAGATTTAAACGCGTGATTGTTTAATTAATTGCATATAGGAGAACAAAATTTCCTTATTTCCATGTCTAAAAGCAATTTTTCAATTTTAACAAAGTGATAACATATATAATTTATCGTATAAACGGATTATTCTTCCAAACAATGTTTACCACTTACGACTATTTTTTATTTATTTCACCAACCTGAAAATATAAATAGTAATGATTATAAATATTTCTGCTAATTAGCGAAGCAGGTAATTATTATTTGAAACGTGGTCGGTGCAAATAAAAATAAACTAAAATAGTCTCCGGTGGTAACCTTGCGAATAAGTTTACATAACATCACGTAAAAATATAATATGAAATTACGTTCTTGTTCTTCTTTAAAAAAATATACCCGTTATTTCACGGAAAAAAGAAGATAAAAAGAAAACACAAATCACAAACAAATATTTGTCTATGTCTACTCATCTCAATTTAGTATTCTTAAACTTCAATATCCTATCCTAAATCTTTATGTTCATTTTAAAGCAAATAATCTTTTCATGATTTATTCGGATAATAGTGATATGTCTCTAGGCATTTTGAAGTTGTTTAAACACAATAAGCTATCTATGCGTTCAAAAAATAGAAAAAAATCTGGAAATATGTGCTTTAAATTTTTGTTTTGTAATATTTCAGAAATACGAAGTAGAACAAACCTTTATCATACTTGAGTGCTTGATATCATGCTTTTTGATAATCTAACGTTAAACAACGCCTTTGCGTGTTATATCGCGATATTAGTTTTTTTTAAGGTATATAGATTTATGAAAATTATGATAATTAGTTACATTTAAGACTCGTGATAAATTGGTGATTATTATGATTCATGATATAAAATATATTTGTTGAAATTAGATAAATGTTTAATGTTGTAAATCAATATTGACTCCGAGAGGAGCGTATTCATTTTTTCGCCTGTATCCTCGTAGTTATTATAAGTCATAGATTATTCATAGGATTGATGCTTTTAATTGGTTAAATAAATAGTTATTTTACTTTTTTTATTCCTTAGGTAAATATCATTCGTTATTTTTTACGAATGCCATTATTTATAATTTACTTAACATTTAGGCAGCTGAGGTTTCGCCTTTCAATTCATTCAACAGCTTTAAGTTTATTTTTGAAAGTGCATTTGAAGAAACGTTCAAAACGACTAATTTCTAACGGTGCAAAAATCCACCAGTAAAAATGAATGGCAAAATTTCCCTTATTGATGACAGTAAATTTGCTTGAATAGAGTGTTTAAATAAGGCAAACACTTCTATTAAAATGATCAGGGTCCATAAGCCGTGTTTTTGGCCCATGAAATAAGACAAAAACTCGACTTTGTTAAACTGACTTAATTATTTCACTTTTTAATGTTGTAAGGTTTATCCTGTACGATTTCAACAATAGTTTTTGCATTTTGTTCGGATTTACATGATTTACACAAGCTCAGAGTTCGTATCATTCGTAGTTTTTAATAAAAAATACGCAATTTCTCCTAATTTTACCTCAATTATTTATATGAGCGCAATCGCGCAACACTTTCTTCTTTACATATATTATAAAATACATCAAAATGTACAATATATGTAAAAATAAAAGTGTTGCAAAGCTGCGCTTATAGTAAAATATTAAAAAATATATTAAAAATTGAGGTAAAATTAGGAGAAATTACGTGTTTTCCATCAAAAACTACGAATAATACGAATTTTGAGATTGTGTAAGTTATATAAATCTGAACAAAATGCAAAAAATATTGTTGAAATCGTACAGGATAAACCTTATAATATTAAAAAGGTGAAATAATTAAGTCAGTATAACAAAGTCAAATTTTAGTCTTGTATCATGGGCCAAAAACACGGCTTATGGATCCTGATCCTTTATTGGTGAAAGTTATCGGCGTTGATAATCAGGTTTTGAAATTCAGATTGACGAGTGCAGCGTGTCCGTAACGTTTAATGATAGACTTAAATGGACGCGTTGAGCGTGTTAATATCTGTCTAAGGGTTAAGTCGAATGCTATGTTATACATGTATGTGTGTATGTGTGTGTAAGTAAGTGTACATTATCTGATAGCTTACTTGTATACTCGTGTATAAATCGACCCCAAAATTCGAGAGGGAAAATATGTGACTACCTTACCAATATTCCCTAGTTGATTTCTTCGTCTTATTAAATCGAAGAACTCATAGCAATTTTCTTCTATAAAGAGATTATTGTTAAATACAAGAATTCAATCTGATTCTCCTCTCTAATTTAGGGGTCGATTTATACTGGAGTATATAATGTATGTAATATAATTTATTTAAAATTATAATATGGAATTATATAACTGTTATTGTTGTAAAAAAATACTCATTATGTCACATGAAAAAAAAAACAGAATAAAAGGGAATACAACAACACTACTACATTTCAATTTACAGAAGAAAATTTTTTCTTTAACTCTCAACTTAAATTTCACAAAACTTCAATATTCTAGGAAATTACTTTCATTTTAAAACAAATAAGTTCATTTTGTCATGATGAATTTGTATAACAGGGATGTATTCCACTAGACATTTTGAAGTAGTTTAAATGGGAAAGGTTAATCAATGCGTTCAAAACTCGTGAAATCAATGCATCTATTTTAAAATTGTTTATTTTGTAATAGTTTAGAAATATTGAATTGAATGCATCCGCACTCATGCAGTTTTTGAGAGTTTGAAGTTAAACAATTCCTACGTATCCAACGAGATATTCCTTATCTAAACATAAATATATTAAATTAAATTATGAAAGTAGCAATAAGTAATATTCCTAAATGATATCTTATGTTGAAGTGAAAAAAAGACTAATGATTAAATGATTATAAATTTATGAATATAATATGTTTATAAATTTATTAATATAATTTTTTATATTTATTATAATTATTTAATAATATTTATTATAATAGTTTCATAATATTTCTTTGAATAATTTAAAGATTTAATATTTATTATAATTATTTTATAATATTTATTTAAATAATTTAAAAATTTAATATTTATTAAAATAATTTAAAAATTTAATATTTATTATAATTATTGAAATAATTATATCTCGTGGTTATTAGAATTGATAGATTTTTTTTCCAGAGAAAAATAAATATATTTATGTATTTATATTGTTCCCCTATAGGAGTAATTTAAATAACTATTAATTGAGATTTATAATTAACTTTAAAAAAGTATTAACGGTAACTTTTATTTCCTTAACTTATTTTAGAAAATCATGTTTTAAGCTATTTATTAAAACTTTTAGCAAAAAATCTAAACGAGTTTTTCTTTCGATACTGATAAGATCATACCTAAAAGTAAAATGCCTATAGATTTTATTTTTATAAATTTCCAATAATTGCCGATTGGAGCATTTTCAATAAATATTCAGATTAATAATTAACGCTTTGTATTGAAAAATGCATTAAGTGTAACCAGGGATGAGATTTCTACGCTATTTTGCATACCAGTATAATCTTACAGACAATGTTTTTTTATTTAATCGGAACATTCGGCGATTTAACCCTTTCCGGCACAGTGATCCCACTCCTGGCACACCTAATTTTAATTCCAAACTTGCATTCGGCATCAAGAATATTTTAATAAAATTTTGTTTCTATAATGAAAGCTTAAAAAAAGGAGTTCCTATTTTCCAAAAAAGTCGTTTGTAACTTCCGGTGTCAGTCAGCAATTTCTCATTTTACGAACAGACTTTGTCTGTTCCGGAAAGGGTTAACAGAACAACGTTTTTTCTAAGCTTATACTGGTATGTAAAAAAGCGGAGAAATCACATCCCTGAGTGTAACTTATATTTTCTTAAATGTTTTTCAAAGAATAAGACTTTAACTCATATTTTATCATCGTTCTATATATAAGATGCTAAATTTGGCGGGTTTTTTATTCAAAAATTCCTAATTCAGATCATAAATTTTTGAATAGTAATTTCATTTTACATTATTAACGAAATAAACAATAATATATAATGTAATAGAAACTAATCAAACTTTCTGGTGATAATTCAGAATTTCTGAATAAATACTATATATAGGACGATGGTAAAATATGGGATAAGATATTTATGATTTTTTTTTTTACAAAACTCTATAAATAGTCATTCTTCCTGAGCTAATAAATTAATTCCTAAATGCTGTCAACTGAAAAAAGTTTCTGGATTTATTTCTAACTACGTACTTTATTCTTTTATTTTTATTAACCCGTGAAAGTGCTCTTTTAACCATCGATTCTAGCTGATAGCTTCAATCAGTTTGAACTTAGTGGTTTTGGATGCATTTTAATATAAATTCTGAGCACACTTCCTTGAAAGTATCTCTTTTAAATTTCCACATATACTCAGTCGAATAAATTATTTTCAAATACAAAAATAGTCACTGGAATAAATCTTTATCATTCATACACTTTTTGACAATATGGCATTAAATAATTCACCCGTGTATTACATTGACATATCCATTTTCTAATGGACGTTAGATCTATAAAAATCATTAAAATATATTAAAATAGCTATACATAAAATACATTGATATGAATGTGCGTTGAGTTGAATGATAAGTTAAATGATACAATTATACATGGATCTTCAATATGATGACATAAAAAAGATACAAAGCGGGATTATTAAATATCATTTTTAACCCTTTCAGGGGCAAACCAATTATGTTTCTAAAATGCTCTTATTATTGAATGTCACCAGAATTAATGAACATATTTATTTAAAAATAAATAAGTTCTCTTTATTTTTTTGCCCGGTACCTTTAAAAGTTAAACATATATATTATATACAGGGTGTAACTAAAATGCTTCAACAAACTTTGAGGGATGATAGTACTCATGAAGACGAACAAAAAATGCAATGGTACATGGGGTCGCAAATGACGTTTAACCCCTTCAAGGGCAGTGGTATGTTTATGAAAGCGCTTAATTTTAGTTCCAAAACGCCATAATGGCACCAGAATTTTGCTAAAATCTTTTCCATTTAATATGTATGCGAAATATGGCATTTTTCTTATTTACAAACAAATTTTTTTTATAAATTCTGGTGCCAGGCATTTATTTTAACATTTTAGTACTAAAAGTAGTTTGCCCCTAAAAGGCTTAAAGGATAAAAATAGAGAAAATGCGTCTGAAAATGGACTGGCACCGGAATTTACAAAAAAAATTGTTTGTAAATGAGAAAAAGGCTCTATTTCACATAAATATTAAATGGAAAAGATTTTAGCAAAATTCTGGTGCAATAGTGGCGTTTTGGAATTAAAATTAAGTGGTTTTTTAGACATACCACTGTCCTTGAAAGGGTTAAATGTCATTTGCGACCCCGTGTTCTATTGCATTTTTTGTTCATCTTCATGAGTACTATCATCCCTCAAAGTTTGTTGAAGCATTTCAGTTACACCCTGTATATATATATATATATATATATATATATATATATATATATATATATATATATGGATATCATTTGGCAATTTAGCATAAAAAGAAAGTCGCATATAAGCATAGGTACCGTCTATTGCGCTTTTTTGTTACTGCTGTTTTTTAAAATAAATTTTCGTCTTAATTAATTGCAATTTTTTTCAATTAAACAAACCAAATGTTCAATTATAAAATAATGGCAAGGAAAAAGGCGTAAATGTTGGCATTGAAAGATAAGTAATTTGGAAGGCATAAATCAGTATAAACATCTGAATCTTGTTTTAAAACACTTCTGCAATGTTCGAATGTGTATAATGAACCTTAAAAAAGGAATATTGTTGAACTTTTTTAAATTTCCACGAAGTAACAATATTGGACACTTGTGATAAGAATGATAAAAATTCCGATTTTCTGAAAAAAAAATCGCCAGATTTGGCAACACTTCTGATACGCTATTAAATTATTCTTATAATGACCGTAAGCTTTCAGATGTTCACAGTAATTACTCAGAGAATAGTAACATTTTTCCAATGAAAAAAGCCTTCGTAATTATCATTTTCCAAGCAGTTATTCAAAACAAGTTATTAAATTAATTAAAATGCGCAACTACTCGTTTGCGCAATTGAATCAATTGGTTGTAATCAAGTAATCTCAATTAAAAAACAGCGAAATGGCAACACTTCAAGAGGAATTTATTACTAGATAAACCATTGAACGTTACTCGATAACGAGTAATCTTCTTTTGAGTACGAAATGCATACATGCCAAATATTCCGTACTTTAAATTCCATCTTTTCTAAAAATTTTTAATTTTCTATATACAAAATTTAAATGCTGCTCATAACTTCATAGTTTCTGTTCCCATAATATTTGATTAGACACATATAAATGCACTTGATTTCTAAGCAGTTTTAAAAGATGTGCATTATTTATGTTTTCCTGCAGAACTAATGCAATGAAATTTATTACTCTCACACCAGTAAAATAAAAAAGCTAATAATGTAAATATTTCTAATTTTTAAGATATGCACTGCCAGTTTAATCTTGTTTGAACGCTCTAGAAACGCCTAGCTTGAGTATACTAGCTAGGTGAAACTTTAAATTAGTTTTAGGTTTTTATTGACTATCGCCCAGGGATGACATTTCTCAGCTTTTTTGCGTTCCAGTGTAATCTTACAAATTAAAAAAAAATTAATCGGAACATTCTCCGATTTAACAGAACAACGTTTTCTCTACTGGTATGCAAAAATGCGGAGAAATCTCGTATCTCCACTGGCCACCAAAACTTAACACTTTACCGACCGGTAGCGGTTCGAACATACTATGCCCTTTCACCGCCCGGTCAGCCGCAGATCGTCCGAGACACCGGCTTGGTTTCGGCTAGACTGACGCGCGGGAATATATGCGATTTTCTTAAACTCTGGTAAAATTGTACGCTTCGTGTTATTCTAGGGTAACGAAAGTTAATAAAATCTTTTACTTTAACCCCTTGGGGACGAGCGACACGTATACGTGACGCATAAGATGCTCAGAATCCTCGATTATTCCCACCAGTTATGTTTTAATGTAAGATTTGCCTCATTAAATCTTAGCATTTCTGGGATTCAATTAGGTGAAATTTTCTGTTTTGAAAAACCGGTGGTAAAAGGTTAAAAATTCTGTAAAGGACGCTCGTCGTGAAGGGGTTAATCATATTAATGTTAAACAATATTTATTTTATCTATTACAATCGTTTTCAGTTTTTTATTTACATAAAATATACCACAATCCATATAACAATATTTGTCAAAAAAAGAAGTTGTTTAATTTTTTTTAACTATGATAGCGCTCGAAAAAGTCACCTTTGTGTAATGGGTCGTTGCAGTATTTACAAGCGAAACCTGTTCTAAAGGGCTAAAGCTTATAAAAAAGCACCGATTATCTGAATAAAGAATGTCTGCTGCTTGCTACTTGTCAATCTATCCTAACCAAATCTAACAGAAAGATCAAAAGTCGATTAATCGACGACCGCTCGGTAGGCGCTGGGGAGCAAATGTCGAATAATCGACGGCCGGTCGGTAAGCGCTGGGGAGCAAACTTCGATTAATCGACGGCCGGTCGGTAAGCGCTGGGTAGCAAACGTCGATTAATCGACGGCCAGTCGGTAAAGTGTAAGGTACAACCAGTATTTTGTGTCTTATCTTAAAACGAAGTAAAATAAAATCATGTATCCAACCCTACTTGTAATGCATTTGTGGCATCTACTTTTCATACTGTCAATTAAGTTATCGAATACTGGAATGAAAAGCAACGCCCATACATGGACTGATGCTCATGTATGGGCGTTGCAGCTCAGCTCATTCAATGACTTTCTAGGAGGACTTGCGGCAGCCAACTGTCTTCCGAGATAGTCAACTGGACATTTCATTTGCTCCAAACTTTGATCCTCATAATACTCGTCAATGACTCTAACTCGGTGCGATCGGACATTATCATTTTTGTAAGATGAATTTATCACCAGGGCCTGATTACCAACGGGGCACACTTCCACCAGTAATAAAGAATAGAAATTTTTTCCTTATTCATGGCAGTAATTTTGCACAAATAGGGCGTTGACCATGATTTTACCTCTTCTATACCTGATCTAGATAACGTTCTCTCTTGGCCAACATAAACACAAACAGGCATCTTTTTAATATATTATTTCAATATTTTACTATGACCGCAGCTTTGCAACACTTTTATTTTTACATATATTGTACATTTTGATGTATTTATTTTTTTGATTATTTTGATGTATTTATTTTATTTTGATGTACATTTTTTTATGTTATACATAGGATAGCTGAGGTCGATCTTCAACGTTGTTAGTTTTTACTTTTTTGATTTTGGTTAAACGTTTTTTATAAGCGGACATTTTAATTTTTGGAACCGGTTGAAACCGGTTCTGAAAATGAAAGTACCCTCATATAAAAAAAATTGGAGCCAAAATCAAAAAAGTAAAAACTAACAACGATAGATATCGACGTCAGCTATCCTATGCAAAAAAAAAAAATCATTTAAAAATATTAAAATGCGAGCGAGAAATCGCGGGATAACCTTCCACTAACATTAGCGTGACTTAACATTAGCGTGAGCGTTTCTTTGCGTGACTAGTGTAGGCTCTTAACAGAACAACGTTTTCTCTACTGGTAAGCAAAAATGCGAAGAAATCTCGTACCTCCACTGGCCGCCAAAAGTTAAGGTACAACCAGTATTTTGTGTCTTATTTTAAAACGAAGTAAAATAAAATCATGTATCCAACCCTACTTGTAATGCATTTGTGGCATCTAATTTCCATACTGTCAATTAAGTTATCGGATACTGGAATGAGAAGCAACGCCTATACATGGACCGACGCATGTCTCAGCTCATTTAATGAATTTCTAGGTGGACTTGCGGCACCCAACTGTCTTCCGAGATAGTCAACTGGGCATTTCATTTGCTTCAAACTTTGATCCTCAAGATATTCGTCAATGACTCTAACTCGGTGCGATCGGATAATATCATTCTTTAAAATGAATTTATCACCAGCATATGGTGTGATATACGGAGCAAGAATCTTGCCCTGATATCCTACAGGAGTCATAATTCCTCCCTTGCATACATGGAAGTTACTGTGGTCACCAGAATGATTCCAGCAAAAACCATGATTTTACCTCCTCTATACCTGATCCAGAAACGTTCTCTCTTGGCCAACATAAACAGGCACTTCTGTGTTGTGGATTAGGAGGGACACACACAACAGGTCGTCTTCCATATAAAATTCTGAAAACGCCTGAAAATGCAATTTATTACTCTCACACCAGTAAAAAAAAAAGCTCATAATAAAAATTATTCTAATTTTCAAAAAATCTTACCGAGACTACACTGAGAAACAGTGTATTATGATTTCTGCATACGGTGAAACGTTCTAGAAACGCCTAGCTTGAGTATGCTAACTAGTTGAGACCTCAAATCAGCTTCAGGTATTTATTGACACTGGCCCAATGAATGAGATTTCTCAGATTTTTGCATACCAGTATAATCTTACAGAAAATGTTTTTTTATTTAACCCTTTCAAGGGCGGTGTTTGCAAGGCGCGAACGCTTAATTTTAATTCCAAACTGCCAAGTGACACCCAGAAATTTTTAATAAAATTTTTCTTTTATAGTTTGCACAAAGAAAATATTTTAGTTAGTTTCAAATAGATTTGATCGTTAATTCTGGTGTCATTCAAATATTTCAACATTTTAGTAAAAGAAGTCCTTTGCCCTTGAAAGGGTTAATCGGAACGTTCTGCGATTTAAGAGCATACATCAGTCATGCGAAAAAACCCGCACGAAGAACCGGTTCCAAAATTGAAAATGTAGGCTAATAAAAAAAACTGAAACCAAAATCAAAAGAGTGAAAACTAACAACGTTAGAGATCGACCTCAGCTGCCCTAACCAAAAAAAATCATTTAAAAATATTAAAATGCTAGCGGGAAATCGCACAAGAACCTTCCCATAGACTTAACATTAGCTTGAGCGTTTTTTCGCGTGACTAGCGTAGGTTCTTAACCCATCACGGGCCGCGGTCACAAATTTGACCACTTAATTTTAATTACAAACTGTCAATCTTCACGCAGAATATTTTAATAAAATTTTGCTTTTATAATGAACTTGAAGAAAAGCAAGTATTTAATTTCTGAGAAATGTGTTTGTAAATTCTGGTGTCAATCAATCATTTTCCAATTTAACGAACAGAAGTAATCCGCGCCTGAAAGGGTTAACAGAACAATGTTTTCTCAAATATTATACTGGTATGCAAAAAAACCGGACAAATCTCATACCTCCACTGGCCTCCAAAATCTAAGGTTACAACCAGTATTTTATGTCTTATTTTAAAACGACGTAAAATAAAAAACATGAAATTTAGAAAAGTTCTTCTTTAAACAGTTATTTATCGCATTTTACATAACTTTAATATCAAGCATGATTTACAAATAAAAAATTGCATTTGTTGCAAAAGTCCACTGTTTGATAAAAAATAAAATAAATGACAGTTTTTTTATTGAAAAAAAAAAAAGATTAAATGAATTTTAATAAAGCATGTGTCCAACCCTATTTGAAACGCAATTTTAGCATCTACTTTCCATACTGTCAATTAAGTTATCGGATACTGAAATGAGAAGCAACGCCCATACACGAACCGACGCTTGTCTCAGCTCATTTAACGAATTTCTAGGAGGACTTGCGGCAGCCAACTGTCTTCCGAGTTAGTCAACTAGGCATTTCATTCGCTCCAAACCTTGATCCTCAAGATATTCATCAACGACTTTAACTCGGTGCGATCGGACATTATCATTCTTTAAGATAAATTTATCACCAATATCACCAGCATATGGTGTGATATATGA
The DNA here is from genome assembly GCA_963931845.1 of Maratus michaelseni. NCBI lineage: Eukaryota > Metazoa > Arthropoda > Arachnida > Araneae > Salticidae > Maratus > Maratus michaelseni. The sequence continues at coordinate 81,856,755 of OZ007598.1, forward strand.
AGCAAGAATCTCATCCCGATATCCTACAGGAATCAGAATTGCTTTTTTGCACACATAGAAGTTACTGTGGCCACCAGAATGAATCCAACAAAAACCATGATTTTACCTCCTCTACAACTGTGTCTTTCAACAATGTTACATTGGTAGTATCTTATGGATAGATCTATCCAGATCAGAACACGAGATAAATTGCTCTTCAAAGCAAACCGGGACTCGCCTGTGAAGAGTATGAAGACCATTGTTGTCTGGTCCAGGTAAAGTGCTCTCTGGGCTAACATAAACAGGCAATTCTGTGTTGTGGATTAGGAGAGACACACACAACAGGTCATCTTCCATAGAGTCCTTAATTCTGAAGACGTATGCGCACCGTAATGGCAGAAATTGTCACCCTTGTTGCGATACGATGATCTGAAATGAGCTATGCCACAGTAATGGTCCTCTTCTTTCGGGCCAAAAGACCAAGAAAGACATCTTGTGCAGCAGTTGTAACCCTATAGCGGTCTGGATCAAGCCTTCTTGATACTGAACTTTTGGATTTAAATTGATTCCAGAGTCTTTGGACCACACTAAGAGACACATTATTCTACCAGCATGAACGTGGAATAACCGCATTTCTATCCAAGCGATTGCCCTCCATATTTACAAATTAGGTAAATGATAGCTCCTAGATATGTAAAAAAAATATTTTAGTACCAATAATTGAAGATCAACAAGCCTAAAAAAATTCCACACAAATTATAAATCTGCGATAGTCGCGGTTTCCCATCAACTCCCATAAATGCCCAATTCTTTAAAAAAAATAGATATGGATATAAATGTTTCACAAGATTTTACTGAAATTGCTTATGATCATTCATATAAATGATATTTTATTCCTCAATTTTCATTCTTTTAATAGTGAGCGTTGAAACACTAGGTGTACCTTAACTTTTGGACGCCAGTGTATATTATTATTAAGCAAAACGTGGGGAATGAAGATTGGAATTAGAAAATGAAAGGCTGTCCGTACTTCCAGTTGGGCGTTTTTGTTTATTCAGATTAATTGTTTCTACAACTTAAAAAAATATATATTTGCCTTTTTTGATGACTGGCAACACTGGAAGCATTTGCCATTGGGGCGTTTAGTTTATGGATCCAAAATCCAAGGTCATAGCTGCCAACCCTTCCTTTTTTTAAGTACCACCATTCCCAATCGAAATACGATAAGAAAATAAAGACGCTTTTGTAGTGCTGCAAATATCCGAGAATTCATAAAATTCAAAGTGTCATAACTCGGTTGGTTTTGTGCATAAGAGAATAAAACTTTTACTGTTTTATAATTACTTGAGCTGTGCATTGTATGCGCGAACATACGGTATGTATATAACAACGCTAGTAGGTTTTGTGAAATCCTTCATATTCGAAGATTTTTACTATCTAAACACTTTATATTTTAATTAAATATCATAGCATGTATATGGAAGGGAATATATATAGAATATATAGTTTCTATATAGAAAAATCCATATATAGAAAAGTAAAAACAAATATGACTTCTTGGTATCTGTACTCAGTGTATTAATAAAATGCTTTAAGAAAAGGATTTTGCTGAGGTAAGTATTTTTGGGAAATAAATAAATCAGTGGAGGCTGAATCTGATGACCACCGGTGTTGCCAATTCATTGTTTTGTACACAGTTTTCTTGATTACCACTAGTTTTTAAGAAAGTAAAATTCGGCTTTTATAATGACAGATTAAATGAGGCGAACACAAGGCGAATTATGCTGTTTGAAAAACGTGGTGCAAATCAAGCAATTTGAATTTAAGAAAAGTGACCCACTGCGAACACTGATGACGGGATACACAAACTTTCAACGCATTTTTCGAAAAGACCTTTTTGTCTCAATTAATCGCAGAATGGGCGATTATATAAGGGGAAGTTTTCTTTACGAAAAAAAGTAAAAGTTCGACAGTTATCAGGCCCTGAAAAGGAGATAAACAGATTTCAAAAGCAGTTTATTTTTAAATAAACCAACGAACATCGCTTAATAATTACTAATCTTCTTATAAGTACATCCTCTCAAGTCTTCCATATTTTGACGGCGACTATTTCCAAAAAAATTTAATTTTCTATATACAAAATTAAAAAACTACTCAAAACTTCATTGTTTCTACCCTCATACTATCTGATTCGACACATATAAATGCACTGAATTGCTAAACAGTCCAAACATATTCACATTTTTACTGTTTTCCTGCAACACTAATACAGTTTAATTTTTTTATTCTCTTCACCAGTATAATAAAAAAAAAATTTACATTAGGAATATTACTAATCATAAATTGTGATAATTTATAGGAAAAATATTACCAACCTAACAATATTGTCCGAACGTCGCTCGGGCAAGAAGATCTTTATTTCTTCGTTATTAATAAATGCTTTGGATACCACTAATTTTTAACTTTAATCTTTGCTGTTTTATTTGGCAGAATAGTTTTGATTATATAAGATAATTACTTTAGTAAGGAAAAAGTAGTGTTTCGTCGCTAATCTATACTAATATTATAAAGGAGTAATTCTTGTTTGTTTGTTTGTAGGGGGTAATCTCTGGAACTACCGAACCGATTTCAAAAGTGATGGTGGCAAATTGATGGTGACAACCCTGCTCCAACATAGGCTATATTTTATGTCGGTGCCACTAACCGCAGGGGGTGCAAGAGCAAAAAACGTTCTAAAATTGCGATTTTTCAGTTATCACACTGGCTGTCAAGCCCTGAGAGCTTGGCAGCCGGTTCTGTATGTATGTATGTACGTACGTAATGCGATAACTCTTCATAGAAATATCCGTTTTCCTTCAAATTTTGTTTATAGGTTCACTGTGTTAAGGCGTTTCCCTGATTAGTTTTCGGGATTGATTGGTTAAGTATAAAAGGGGGGGAACAAGGGGCTAATTCCCCCCCTTAATTTATATAAATGGGTTTTTCATGCAGAATTATTCCGTTTTCATTCAAATTTTGTTTATAGGTTCACTGAGTTAAGGCGCTTCCCTGATTAGTTTTCGGGATTGATTGGTCAAGTATAAAGGGGGGGGGGGAACAAGGGTCTAATTCCCCCCCCCTTAATTTATATAAATGGGTTTTTCATGCAGATTTATTCCGTTTCCCTTCAAATTTTATTTATAGGTTCACTGAGTTAAGGCGCTTCCCTGATTAGTTTACGGGTTTGATTAGTTAAGTATAAAGGGGGGGGATCGGGGGGGGCTAATCCCCCCCTTAATTTATATTAATGGGTTTTTCATGCAGAATTATTCCGTTTTCCTTCAAATTTTGTTTATAGGTTCACTGAGTTAAGGCGCTTCCCTGATTAGTTTTCGGGATTGATTAGTTAAGTATAAAGGGGGGATCGGGGGCTAATTCCCCCCCCCCTTAATTTATATAAATGGGTTTTTCATGCAGAATTATTCCGTTTTCCTTCAAATTTTGTTTATAGGTTCACTGTGTTAAGGCGGTTCCCTGATTAGTTTTCGGGATTGATTGGTTAAGTATAAAGGGGGGGGGAACGGGGGGATAATTCCCCCTTAATTTATATAAATGGGTTTTTCATGCAGAATTATTCTATTTGCTTCAAAATTTGTTTATAGTTCATTGGGTTAAGACGCTTCCCTGATTAGTTTTCGGGATTGATTGATTAAGTATAAAGGGGGGGGGGCACGGGGGCTAATACCTCCCTTAATTTATGTAAATGGTTTTTTCATGCAGAATTATCCCATTTCCTTCAAATTTCATTTATAGGTTCACTGTGTTAAGGCGCATCCCTGATTAGTTTTCGGGATTGATTGGTGAAGTATGAAGGGGGGAACAAGGAGCTAATTCCCCCTTATCTATACTAATATATAAAGTAGTAAAGATTGTTTGTTTGTTTGTTTGTTTGTTTGTAGAGAGTAATCTCTGGAACCACTGAAGCGATTTTAAAGTGATGGTGGCAAATTAATGGTGACAATCCCTGCTCCAACATAGGCTATATTTTATGTCGGTGCCACCACCCCCAGGGGGGTGCAGGAGCGAAAAACTTTCTAAAATTTCGATTTTTTGTATACTGAAGGAGATAGAAGCATCAAATTTGGTATGGTAGTTACTTATAACATGTAAATGCTCTCTAAGAACAAATTATAAAAACATTCGAAATTTAAAAGGGTGAGATGAGGAAGAAGCGTTCTAAAAACATTCTAAATTACAATTTCTATGGAATCTCTGAAACTACAGAACCGATTTCAAAAGTGATGGTGGCAAATGGATGGTGACAGTCCCTGCTCCAACATATGCTAAATTTTATGTCAGTGCTACTACCGCAGAGGGTGCAGGAGCGAAAAACGTTCCAAAATTATGATATTTTCAATACTGAAGGAGTTAGGAACTTGACATTTTGTATGGTCGTTACTTACAGGATTTAAATGCTCTATAAGAACAAGGTCTAAAAAAATTCGAAATTTAAAAGGCTGAAATAAGCAAAAAATTTTCTAAAAACATTCTAAATTACAATTTCTATGGAATCTCTGGAACTACTAAAGCGATTTCAAAAGTGATGGTGGCAAATGGATGGTGACAATCCCTGCTCCAACATTAGGCTATATTTTATGTCGGTGCCACTACCCCGAGGGGGTTGCAGAAGCGAAAAACGTTCTAAAATTGCGATTTTTGCGATGCTGAAGGAGCTAGAAACTTCAAGTTCGGCATGATTGTTATTTATAAGATCTAAATGCGCTCTAAGAACAATTTCTAAAGAAAAATGATCTAATGATTCTGCGATTTTTCAACTATTGAATTTCTAAAATTACCAAATTTCACAATAGAGTACCATAGCGAAACCTTCACGCGTAAAAAGATAATGATAAGGGCGACGTGTCCTGACGTGTATATTGGCTATAGCACGAGTCACAAATTATAGTATCCTTACTATTCTGTTAAAATATAAAAGTGAATTATGAAATGTCAATATTTTGTTTGATTAAAGGTTCGTTAAGAGAAATTGACCAGCGTAGCGGGCTTAGCTTGCTAGTTTTAATATATTGTGTCAAATAAACGAACCTGTTAAGTGGTCAAAATACTACTCTGGAAATGACAAGTTTAACACTATAACTACCGGAAATTTTACTCAAGTTTTTAAAAACTATTTCACACGAGAAACTTTATTTTAAACCACTTAATTTATTCATTTAACGTATTTCTAAAAGTTTGATATTTAATTTATTTTTTTTTTTAAATCGGGTTCGAAATATATTCTTTTGGTAACCGTCGAAAAGATGGTTCATGGTAGTTCTAGTGTTAATGAATATTCTAACCTGGTGAAACTTAAGAAAGTTTTAGATTTCTATTTCTATTTTTACTGAGCGAAACGTTGAAGGAAATTGAAAATAGACACGGAGTTTTGTCCATATTACCGATAAGGTGCTTTTGTTTGAAATTCAAGTTGCTTTACTACCACTTTTATGAAATAGTAATATTCAACATATTAAATGGTTGGTAACACTGGAAGCGTATGCCAATAGGATAAACAGATTCTTAAGCATCAAAATACAAGGTCATAGCTACTAACCCTCCCGTTATTAAAATACCACTTTTTCGAATAGAAAAAATCTAAAAACGAAAATACTCTTTTGTAGTGCCGAAGATGTCTGAAATTTAAAAAAAATCCAAAGTGTCATAACTTGGTTCCTAGAAGAACGAAACTTTTACTGTGTATAATTGTTTGAGCTGCGCGTTATATACGCCTGAATATGTATGTAATGTATGCCTGTATGTATACGCTGATAGGTTTTGTCAAATCATTCATACTCGAAGACTTTTACTATCTAAACACGAATGATCTTTACATATTTTTAAATACCACACCATGTACTAAGACGATTTCTATCCCTGGAAGTATACATAGAAAAGAAAAAAACACGAATTATTTTTTATCCATCCGCAGCGTATTAATAAAAGACTTTAAGAAAACGAATTTTTAGAAGAAAGTATGTTTGGTAAATATAAAAAATGATCAGGGACAAAATCTGTAACCACCTAGACAAACGGCCAACGTATTTTTCGAAAAGACATTTTCGTCTCAATTAATCGCAGAATGTGCGATTAAGTAAGGTGAAGTTTGCTTTTCGAAAAAAGTAACAGTTTGTCAGTAACCAGGCGCAGAACATGAATGAGTACACAATGCATACCTGCCAAATCTTCCGTACTTTAACTTCCGTTATTTCTGAAAATAATTAATTTTCTACATACAAAATTTAAATGCTGTTTATTACTTCATAATTTCTGTTCTCATAATATTCGATTAGACACATATAAATGCACTGTATTACGAAGCAGTTTAAAAGATTTACATTACTTTTACTTACTTGCAGCATGAATGTAATGCAATTTATTACTTTTACACCAGTAAAATAAAAGCTAATACTTGAAATATTACTATTAAAAAAAAAAAAAAAAAAAAGATGTATTTCTACTACAGCAGTTCTCAACACTCTCGAAACGCCTAGCTTAATGAATACACAAGCTAAGTGAAACTTCAAACGAACTTTAGATTTTTATTTCCATCGTTATTTAGCAAAACTTGCTGAAGGAGGATTGAAAATAGAAAATATCTGCCCATATTGCTAATGTGGCGTTTTTGTTTATTCAGATTGCCTGTTTGCTGCCACTTTTTAGATATAGCAATTTTTTGCCTTATTTAACGACAAGACTGGAAGCGTTTGCCATTAGAGCGAACAGAAAATTGATCAAATACCAAGATCATAGCAACCCTCCCGTTAAGTACCATCATTCCCAATAGAAATATGCTAAGAACAAATAAACGCCTTTTTAGTGCTGAAAATCTCCGAAATTACATAAAATTCATAGTATGACTACGTGCGTTTTTTTTTTTTTTTCGTAAAATAATGAAACGTTTACTGTTTTATTTCATAGAGCATGTAGGAAAAAATTCAAAATAAAACTTAAATGTCTCAGAGACCGTAAGAAAATAAATCTTATTTAAAAACATAGCTATCAGACAATTTAATGTGAAATCGCTTTTCTGAAGCTTTTGTGTTGCCAAAACTTTCGCAAGATTCTTATACAAAATTAGTCATAAGAAAAAGCGTTATAACTCGTCACCGGTCAACAATGTGATAATATATATAGGGCCGATTCTCCAATAAGTGGGTAATTTCATTCTGTGATTTAGTGAAAATAAATGTTAAATTTAAAAAAAATTTTCATTATAAACAGGATAGCTTAGTTGGAAGAGCATTGACAACTTAAGCCAAGAGTTCCCTGGTTCGAATTCTGGTCTGGATATTCTTTCACTCAGTTGGAAAATTGCAATTTAAGTAGTCATTATCATAGCTACCTACTTTTACGCTTTTTTGTTATCACTAAAAATTAATAAAAGTTGGCAGCTATACATTATGTCGTATGAAAAAAGAATGACAGAAGAAATGGCAATACAACAACACTACTACAATTTACAAAACTGCTACCATTTTATTTACAAAAAAAAAAAAAAAAAAAAAAAAAAAAAAAAATTCTTTTTTTCGTTATCTCTCAATTTAAATTTCTAACCTTCAATATACTAGGAACTCACTTTCATTTTTAAAAAAATCACCTTGTCATGATATATTTGCTTATTAAAGATTTATTCCACTGGAAATTTTGAAACAGTTTAAACTGAAAGAGTTTATCAATGCATTCAAAAACACGTGAAATCAAGTTATCTATTTTAAAACTGCTTCCTTTGAAATATTTCACTTTCAGATATATTTTAGCTGAATGAATCCGCATTCATGCAGCTATTGAATGTCTGAAGTTAAACAATTCGTCCATGTATTACATTGAAATATATTTTTTTTTCAGCACAAAAATATTAAAACAAATTATGAAAGGTAGCTATAAATAATATTCTTAAATGATATGTTGAATTGAAAAAAAAAATGTTTAGAAATTTATAAATATATATATTATATTTATTTAATTATTTTAATTATTTAATATTTATTATAATAATTTATTAAATGTTTATTATAATTATTTAGTATTTATTATAATAATTTAGTAATATTCGCTATAATTATTTAAATTATTAATATTTATTATCATTATTTAAATAATTAAAAATACCGTTATTAGAATAGTGTTATTGTGGTTATTAGAATTGATAGATTTTTTTTTCTAGAAATAAAAAAAAAGTTTATATATTTATATTGATCCTCTGTAGTAACTATTTATGTAAATATTAATTCAGACTTACCATTAACTTTTCTAAAAATATTAAGTATAACTTTTATTTTCTTAATATGTTTCGGAGAATCACAGGTTTTAAGTTATGTATTACAATTTTTAGCAAAAATTCTAGAATAATTGTCCTTTCAATACTGATAAGTTCATACCTTGAAGCAAAATGTTTATAAATTAGTTTTTTATAAATTTATATTAATCCCCGAAAGCAATATTTTCAATAAATATTCAGATTAAAAATTAAGTTTTTTATTGGAAAATGCAATCACTTATATATTTTCTTAAACATTTTTCAAACAAAAGGCTTTAAGGTATTTATGGATATTTTTTTACAAAAGCTCCAAAAAGTCTCTCATTCTTCTTATGCTAATAGATTCATTCCTAAAAGCGGCACGCTGAAAAAAGTTTTTGGATTTGTTTCTAACTATTTTATTAATTAATTTATTTATATTAATCTTTTAATTATCGATTATATCGAATATCTTCAAGAAATTTAATTTTAGTGGTTTGACATGCATTTATAAATAAAATCTGAGTACACTTCCTTAAAAGTATCTCTTTTTATAATTTCCACGTATACTCAATCAGATAAATTGTTTTCAAATACAGAAATATCCACTGGAATAAATATTTATAATTCATACTCTTTTTAACAATTTCGTATTAACACGTTGACGGACACTTGCGGCTATAGCCGTCAAAGCGAAGTTCACTATGTGGCATGACGGCAATAGCCGTCCAAAACGAAACGGTCGTTTTTAGACACTACGGCTATAGCAGCACAAATGCACATTTACCGGCGTACAAGTACAACCCAAGCGTCATGTTTTGGAAACAATTTTTTAGGTTGAAGTTCGTTTTCCACCTGTTATACGAGTTGCAGCTTCAGCATGCACGTGCAGGGTGGCTAGTGGTCAGGGAAAAATACAGTAAAAAAAAAAAGATAATTACCAGTATATTCTTATAGAAAATTTCAAATTTATTTTTTTGATTGAATAATCAACACAAATTTTTCTATAAGACTATACTGGTGTTTATCACTTTTTTTGACTGTATTTTTCTCTGACCACTAGCCACCCTGACGTGGTTGTGAAGGGAGTAGTGGAACCTAATTAATGGTGCTGAATTAATCAAAATTAAGTTTACTTAAGCAGAAAGAGTAAAACTATACTTCTAATATTCTAAAAATTACAAAAACATATAGTGTCAATTTTCGAACTTAACTTGTTCCTACTGTCCGTCAACGTGTTAAATAATTCCTCCGTGTTATTTGTTTTGTAAAGAGCGTTAGATTTCTGAAAATTATTAAAATTTATTGAAGTAGCTAAATATAAAAGATATGGATATTATGATGTGTTTAGTTGAATGAAAAATTTAATTATGTAATTTGATATTGATCTTCAATACTTAAAAAAGATACTAAGTGGAATTACTAATTATCCTTTCTAACTCTTTCAGCGGCTTAATTATTCTGTTACTAAAATGTTCAAATTATTGAATGTTACCAGAATATATGAATAAACTTATTTACAAATAAATAAGTTCTTTTCCCTGCGCCTTTAAAACTTAAATATTCAAAAAAATATATTCGGGGTACCATTTGGCAATTGGGTGTTAAAAGTAAGTCGCACACGTAATATATTACCACACTTCAAGAGGGATAATGGAAGAAAGTATTAATTAATAACTTCCTATAATTTAAGAATGTTAAACGTAGTATTGATAGTTTACCCTCCCTTTTTATTCAGAAATTCTGAATACACACAATAAATTCCGAATAGTTATTTTTGCGTTACTTTGTGCCAGATATTTCGTGATTCATAAAATAAAAATTCTTGTTTCGCAATTTCCGGTATGAATTCGGAATTTCTGAATAAAGATGGAGGCAAAACTAACAGTCATGTTTAAAAGTATCATTTTCCATACATCTAATTAAGTCCCTCATTTTAAATAAATATTAATTCGGATTAATAACTATAATTTTTTATCACAAAATATTTCATTAGCTATTTCATTTAGTTAAAAATTTTAAAGATTATTATTCCTCCAGACATCTGATAAAATTTTTAGCTGAAAATATAAAAGCTTCTACTACTGAAATGATATATTTATCCATTTTCTTTTTTTTACTGAAGCAGGAGGACACCTGAAGGAATTATCGTTATTTATTATCATTTCATTTATTCATTTTTTTCAATTTTGTGGTTCTTCTAGAATTCGTGATTCAATTAAAACTCAATTCCTCCAGAGATACATTTGTAAAACTTAATTTACATACTGAAAATATTTCATTTAATTTTTTTTTCTATGTTACAGATACACCGCACTGGATAAACAGTAATCGATCATACAATTCTCGACCAGTCGACATTAAAATATTCCTGTGGGCGTTACATTGGAATATTTCTTTTCTAAAGATATATTTATGGAAATTATGGCATGCGGCTATATGGAAGATGTGTGATTATGTTTTGATTTATTTCTTGACGTTACAGGGAAATGAATGTTATAAATCGATAAGGTTCGAGATTAGCGTTTCAAGCTATTTGTCATTTCAACTTAAGTTTAGTAAGAAGAAATCTTTTCAAAAATTTTAGAATACCATGTTTTATTTTAAAGTTTTGTTATATTGAATATTTTGCGAGTATTCAAGTTTGAATGTATCTAATGAAAATTTTAACAGTAAAATCAAAGCAGAGAATACAAATATTTGAATGACACATTTCACTTTTTTAAAACACCCATTTCTTATTTCTAGAATCACTGGAATTATCGGGGATTTTCATTCTTGCTGAAACTCATTTTGAACTATATCACTTTAAAGTGTATTTTATTAAGACATAAAATATTCAATATTCTAGCATGCTTTTATTAGATTATTTTTGAGTCAGCAATAAATATGTAATTTAAGAAACATATTATTTAAAAAATATTAAGTAATTCCACAGATATCTCACATAACTAATTTTGCTCAGCAGAATTTTTGCAGATATTATTCAGCAGATATGATTCTAGTTATGACTAGAATCATATCAAGTGATTCCTGTGTAAGCAGTGCTTAAAACAGGGATGAAAGCGCTGAGCACAACTGTCCAATTGTCACCACTAAATTTTAATAGTATTCTTCAATTTATTACATTTCAGAAATTCCGTTATTGAATAATGTCAAATAAGATTAAACTTTAGTGGTAACAATCGGTCATTTGCGGTGCAGCGGTTTCATCCCTGTTAAAAGAATACTTTAAAATCGTTTATTTCATATAGCATACAAAGCATTTCTTTGAAATTGCGCGCAAGATTTCTCTTGAACTATTTAATATTTTGTAATTCTATTCTTCGTGGATTTATAGATCATACCTCATATGTGAGGACTGAACTTAAACATGTGTGCATTTTAGCAAAATTTGTATTTTTAAATTATGTAATGTTGAATGTATTCCATATTATTTTCTCGAAATTTATATGCATAATTTATTTTTGTAGGTAAAACAAAAAATATATTTATGTTCAGTCTTAAGATACAGGTATAATCTATAACTTCAAAAAATATCTTCTAAAAATATCAAGTAGTTTCAGAGATATCTTGCGGACAATTCTGAAAAATTGCATTTTTAGAGAACTTGTTTAAAGTACATTTTATTAAAACTTGAAATATATAATAATAAATAAGTACTTTATGAAAACATTGAGAAATTCCACAGATATCTTGAAATATTGTTTACTGGGGAATTTCTACAAAAACAAAAGAAGCCCCGCCCTTTTATTTGATCATTACAAGCTGTAAAAAATGTCCCACAATCATATATATTATTTCTCCTGTCAACATCCCTTTTTCTAAGAAAATACGAAACGCAGAACGACGAATGAGATAGCATATGAAAAGATTTTGAACAGGCTTCTGACATAGCACAATTAACATTTCGTTAAAACATGTTTTTGATTAAAATTTGCTGAAAATTAAAAATTAAATCGGCATTGTTTTCATAAAAGAAATGAAAGGTTTTCCTCAAATTATTGTTGCCACAAAAATAAAATACCACATTATATGATGCTCAGCAATTATTATAAAAAACACCGCACGTATTTATTTAATATTTATGATTAAAAAGCGAAACTGAAATCGAAATATTTATATTTATATTTCTATGTCCCATGTTTTTCCCGAAGCGGATGACGTCATCCTCTAATGCAATCAAAATACGATTGTTATTTTTTTTTCTCTAGCGTGCCTTTTGCAATCTTGGATCAGTTTTTAGTCTAACTTTGATGGAATAAATTAGATGATATTCTGGCTTGAATAAAAAAATAAATGTTGTTTGCAGATACTTTTATCTTTACTTTTTCTTTAGAAGTTTAAACCTGCATGCAATAAATATTACATATTGATAAAAAATGGTACTTCTCTATTATCCCGTCGACAACTTTTCATAACAAAAAACTATCGCCAAACTGTAACGCCAAATAAACGGGAGAACGTTGCCATTGGAATATCAAAATAAATAAAAAAAGAAAATATAAGAATTTAAGGACACAGTTGTTATTTTAAATAATAAAATAACTAATAAATCAGTAAAACATAATGAAAAATACACGCAAATGTCGAATTAAAAACCAATTGATGACGTAACAAACACGTATAATGCTTCTGTCATCAAGTAAATGGGACTGCATTTTTGTCGTTTAATCTTACAGTTTGGCGATAGATTTTTGTTATGAAAAGTGGTCGACGGGATAATAGAGAATAACCTAAAAAAATATTAGATTTCAGTGCGAAATCCTCGCACGGACCCTCTGGTATAGATTTAATATAAAATTTGCCACAAGTAAAATAAAATAAGACCAGATATATGTTAATACATATATTTTCTGTTAAAAACTTACAAACATTTTATGCAAGAAAATTTACGAAGTTGGAACTAAAGAGTCAGAGCATGCTTTTGTCGATGGCGTTTGCTCATAAAAGGATAAAGAATTATTATTGTACAAACCAAGGTCTCTCTTCGATATGGAATTTAACGATATGGTTCAAAATCAGGTCTCAAGAAAAATTCACCTGAGTGTTTATGTTTATATAGCCATAAGTGAGCGTGACAATGACTTTTTAATTGTTGTTTACTGAGAATAACCTCATAATTTTAGTGATAACTAACATTATTGTAAGCATTGATTACGCGGTTTGTTTTAAAACGTTCAAAAAATGTTGCTTTTCTATACACACGTTCCACAAAATATCGAATTTTTTGAAGATTTGAGAGTTGTATGCCGCATAAAATGTTCAGAAAGTTTTAGTTGAAAAAATGCTTATCAATCACAGAATGTTTGATAGAATGCCGCTAAGTAATTCCTTTTTGTTTCAAAGTTTCATATTTTGCTCAATTATATGTAAATTACGAAAAGTAGATAAATATTCTGAAAATGTTGCTTTTCTATACACACGTTCCTCAAAAAATCGAATTTTTTGAAGATTTGAGAGTTGTATGCCGCATAAAATGTTCAGAAAGTTTTAGTTGAAAAAATGCTTATCAATCACAGAATGTTTGATAGAATGTTACTAATTCCTTTTTGTTTTAAAGTTTTATATTTTGTTCAGTTATATGTAAATTACGAAAAGTGGATAAATATTCGGAAAATGTTGCTTTTCTATACACACGTTCCTCAAAAAATCGAATTTTTTGAAGATTTGAGAGTTGTATGCCGCATAAAATGTTCAGAAAGTTTTAGTTGAAAAAATGCTTATCAATCACAAAATGTTTGATAGAATGTCGCTAAGTAATTCCTTTTTGTTTTAAAGTTTCATTTTTTGTTCAATTATACGTAAATTACGAAAAGTAGGTAAATATTCGGTTTCTTATTCATGAATAGATTTATCTGATAAAGGGAAGGTAAAATTTTCATTTACAAATCCATAAGGTTCCAACAAAAACGTTTCTTATGTGTAATGTGTTCATTCTCTCTGTTTCTGATTTTGCAATTTGCAAACTGCGTCGATTTAAGTGCAGTAAATAATATTTCAATGTTAATTGAAATATTAATAATTATTTATGTAAATTATCAATTGAAAGTTATTTAAAATTCTAGGAATAAGGCTTTATGATCTTTAATGAAATTTAAACATGATTTTAGATTTATTTTAATTTTCGAACGTTATTTTTTATTATTCCTTTAAATGCAGAGGATTTTTCACTTGAATTTAGATTTATTTGTAGTGTCAGATTAAAATAGACGCACAATGGGTAAAAACAGAAAATAGAAAAATAGAAAATTTAATTAAAACAACTTGGGATATTTTTCAGATTCTCTACTAAAGACTTCATTAGATCTCGGAACCTTTTTGCCCTGAATGGGCAAATTAGGATGTCCCAGCAAAAATTTGCCATTTTCGGCTTTTTTTTTATGTGCACCGCTTTCTATATAAAACAAAATTTAACATAATTTGACAACATATTCTATTTGTAAGTACTGAATATAAAAATAGTTGCCAGAAACAGGCCTGCATTTATCATCCGGCGCTAAAGGATTACAAATATACAGAATATTTAGCTCATTTGTTTATTATTATTTCCGCTTTCAACGATACCAAAAATATTTAGCCTGTCTTAACGTATATATTTTATTAGATTTTGTAATTTTAAGGGCATATAAACAGAAAGTTATATCAGTTTATATTGAATACAGATTTTTAACAGTAAAAATTACGATCATTTTAACAGTTAAAATTGTTCATGTAGCATAATATAGTTTTTTTTAACAGTTTACATACGTATTTCTAACTTTAGAAAAATATTTTCTTTTAAAAAGAAAAATGAAAATATTTGTAATTCAATCTGTCAGAAAATGTTTGATTTATAAACTTGTCTTCTAGATGAGCATTTTCGGATTTCTTATAGAAAGCAAATTTTATAAGATAAATTAAATTACAAATCTTTTAATTACGATTTTTAAAAAATGAAAACGTTATTCTCAAAAATTTTTTAGTAAAACAATGTTAATAATGATAACCTCAATATCACCGGTATGTATTTAACCCGGGAGGAGTCGCATGGGGTATGACATACCCCGAGTGCGTACAGATTTTACAATTATCACCACTACTTTTCGAAAAGTAATCTTTAGCGTATTTTATCCTACACTTTGTGACAGTTGTCACTGACTAAATAAATTGAGAATTATTGTTTGTATTTATTGGTGACAAAGTAAAAACTATTCATACCCTAGATATGCGCGATTTCTCCCGGGTTAAAGTACATATTTTACGCCAGTTGCACTCAATACTATTTGCAAAGAGGACTAATTTAATGACAGAAATTCTGCTATTAAATAAAGTAATGATTTCTATTTTATAAAGGTAGTAACTTGGTGACACACGGTCGCCTAGTGAGTATCATTGTCTTACAATTTAGTTTAAATTGGTTAAATATGTTAAGTAGAACCATTATGCTTAGTAGAATTTAAAAATAAAATATTGAGATTATTTATAAATATACAATATGTAACCAATAATCACTTCCTGACTAATCACTTTTGGTAACCGGAGAACACATACACTATTTACGAATAGTAAATTTCTCTTTATTTCTGAAGGAAACTCTGCTTTTAATAAAGGCAACGTCTACTATTCGAAAATAGTGGTATTCCCTGGAAGCGATGTAATGGAATCTGTAGTAGAAATTGTGAAAAATATCCCCACTTCCCAACTTTAACCCTTTCCGGCATGATGGGTTAAATTCTATCCCACTTAATTTTAATTACCATTTTCTCCAACGGCACCAGAATTCTAAAACGAATTTTTGCCTTTTATAATAAATGTGAAGATAGCTTTTATTAATTTCCAAGTGAATTTGATTGCCATTCAATAATTTCAGCATTTTAGTAGCAGGAGTACTTTGTGCTTGAAAGGGCTAAATATTATTTCTTGTCTTTTTCTGTCTGCTGCTTTTCATTCCTACTATCAATAAACTCCTGGAGAAATGTTTATTCGCGTTTACATTTTCCTATTTTAGTCTTTCATTTATTTACATATTATTTAAATGTGATTCACTGCTACTAATTACTGCAAAAACTGTATTGCACAACACTAAATACTAAAAATGAAGAATAAGTGAATGAGAAAGCATTCTGTATAATTAATTCTAAAAATTTTATCTCTTGAAATTAAAAAATGAATAAATAAAAGTAGGGGGGGGGGGAGAGAGAGAAATTGTTGATTTTGAATATGTCGCAGCAATAATTAATTTGTTATTTTCTCATAATAATTTATTTTGTAATCAAACAATAGAATATCTATAAAATGTTTCTTAATACTGTGCATTATGTTAATAATACATTAGCGTATTAAACATACAGTACCATTTCAAAAAGGTTTAGGAAATAGATAATAATAAAAAATGTAAAAACCATAACACGTGTATGCATTTAACATTCCTATAATTTTTTTTTATTATTCTTTTCCCATGAAAAAATAAATAAAATAGGCATGCGATGAAATTTTATTCATCAATTCATTAAATGTTTCGTAAGTATTTTATATGCTCATTGTGAAATAAATACTCCGGGGTTTATATGACATACAGTTTCGACATAGAAAGAGAATTTCTGTCTGGTTGTTAAATTATAAATTTAGTTATTAGAATATGAAACTTTTCTACGAGTAAATGATAAATTTAATAGTTGACAATAAAAAAATGTATCACGAGCCCTAAAATAATTTAATTCGCTATTTAAAGTATTATGGTACAAATTGTATTAATATTTTCTCTTACCAGTATAATAGAATGAATTTATAGTACATAATTATTTTGTACAAAACCCGTGTAACATCAAGGTCTGTCTAAAAAGTTTAAACACAAGCATACAATGTCGATTTTCAAAGAATTAAAAAAAGTTAGAATGAATAACATTTTTTTATTTGCAGATTTCGCAACATTATTTAAATAAATAATATCAAAAGTAGAAAAAAATAAATTACATAACTGTAAAAAATATAATAAAAAAATGTTAAAAAAAAACTGTCTCAAAAGTTTATGCACAATGTCAAAAACAATCAGATTTATAATTTTTATACAACTTTTACTTACAAATTACTTTTCCGTGATTTCGGATTAGTTCAAATAAACGTGCGTCCATCGAAATTATTAGTTTTTCTGGGGTTTCTGGCGGCAAAGAGTACCATGCTTTCTCAATAGCCTCTTGGAGTTCTTCAATAGAGTCATAGTGCTTTCCATTGCCGTAAACCTGGCGGGTTAAAACACCCCAGACATTCTCAATTGGGTTTAAGTCTGGACTTAAAGCTGGCCAGACAAGAACTTTAACATTTTTCTGAGAAAGCCAAAGTTTTGTAGAA
Source organism: Maratus michaelseni (assembly GCA_963931845.1). NCBI lineage: Eukaryota > Metazoa > Arthropoda > Arachnida > Araneae > Salticidae > Maratus > Maratus michaelseni. The sequence goes on from OZ007598.1 coordinate 81,874,339, forward strand.
TGTGATACGTGGATTGAGGCCTTATCTTGATAAAAAATCCATTCAGGACCCCCCAAAATGTCACCGAATGGAAGCAAATGTTGGTTTAGCGTCTCTTGATACTTATTTGAATCTTGTCTTCCTTTAAGAAAAGCCAGAGAAGTCTGGCCATTGAATCCAAATGCCCCCCAAACCATAACAGAGTTACCTCCTTGCTGCCTGCTGAAAAATGCCCTTGGTACCTTTCCTAAATCATGCCAATACGCGACCATCAGAGCCATCTAAGTTTCACTTTCTCTCATAGCTGATTAAAACAGTAAGTCATTTGTCTACGTAGGATATGTGTTTTTTAGCCCAGTACATTCTTGCCTGTTTGTGATGTAATTTGAGAGACAGTTTGCGAGCCATTTTCTTTAGTATGATGTAATCACACTCTTTAATACATTTATGTACAGTGTCTTTGGACACCTGTACACTGAAATTATTTTTAAATTGCCGTATGGACAAATTTTGTCTAGATACCAATCTCCGTATTCTCCGGTCAGTCTGAACAGTCGTCATACGTGGTCGTCCACATCTTGGTTTCCGCTTAAAATTATCATTTCTAGAGAGTACTTGATATATACTTCGCTTTGATCGATTTAAAACTTTTGCAATTTCAGAAACAGTTTTATTTTCCGATGTCAATTTAAAAACTTTTAATATATCACATTTTGTGAATTCTTTACCCTTTGGCATTTTTAAAACGAGAGGATATAATTTCTCCACCTTTTAAACTTTTATAAAAGTGCAATATTATGTCATAGAACGTCACTGCACACGCCAATCCCGTGTTTCTAAAAAGATTTGCATAAAATGCTTAAACTTTTAAGACAGCGTTTCTTCAAGAAAAAAAAAAAATATTTTTTTTATTCTAACCACCCAAAATGGCTTATTTTATTTTATTTTGATTAAATGTCGAGTATTTATTGTAAATTAGCATAAGATATTTTCTTCTTCAATTATTTTAAACCAGATTTGCAGAGTGCTTAAGCTTTTGAGACAGACTATATCAAAAAATTCCATAGAAACAAAATAATTGAAAATATAACTTATTAACCCTCTGATTATGGGGTTGGGGCATATGTCGTCAAAGCGACTATATCTTTATTCTAGTCACACCAGTTTTTGAAAAAGAATCGCTGCCATGCATTTATACCAGGAAACTTTCGGGAAAAATTTATGATAAAGAATTTTTTTAATTGTGGTACGAGTGAATATGCGCCTACGATAGTGTTCATTTTCAGTTCCCAATAGAGCATTAAATTTAAACCCCGTTGGGGTTGGACAGTGGTGGCCAATCATTATTTGGAGAATGACTCAAATCAACTGACAGCAATGTTATCGAAACCATGTTGATCACGATCACAGACTTCTGGGATTAATTAAGACAAAATAACATTGTAAAATTAGTGATGGAAGTTTTCCTAGCTGTCCCCGTCGCCCAAATTAAAAGAATGCATATGCGTAAAATCAGTAAGATGGAATGTCCCCTCGCTGAGAGATTGGTAATTTTGAGAAAGGTACCGAACCGGGAGTGTCTTATCTTCCTGTTAGAATATAAATTGTGGGGATGCAATTAATGAAGCCTAAGATATATTGGGGCTCTGGTGCATTTCTTTCAGGAAAGTGCCATGCTATCTTCCTAAAGTGAACAAAACATTTAAAAAATTCTCAATTTTTAATTATCTTATAAAGGGTTCGTAAGGTTTTACCACTGTTTTTTAACAGAATTTTTCTATGTAATATTTAAATAGCAAAATATTCATTTCATTATAATTTATTTTTTATTTTATTTTATTTTATTTTCATGATTTTTTTTCTTCCTTATTCCCCATCTACTTTGTGTTCTATTAAATGTTTTGATTTTACTCTTCTGTGTTGGCTGTTCTCTTCTGTTTTCCTATTGGCTGTTGGTTTCGACTTTCCTATTGGCTGTTTCTTTAGCTTGTTTCCTTTCCCTTATCTCTCACTTAAATCTTGCTGCTGCTTTCATAATAGGAGCCCGTCTTTCTTGCGCCTGACGAAGAAAGACTCAGACCTTTCGAAAGGCCTAGCGCATTTAAAAGTTTTTGATGGTGTTTTAAACTTCTCACCGCCGCGACCTGATATATCCGTTCACTATGCTGTTGGTTTCACAGCAATACAAGGTTTGTTTAAATTAATATAATTCTACAAATATAATGCATTTTTAAAACATCAAGTAATGATTGATACTCTCAAGGATTATACTTATATACGTAATTCAGTTTTTTATCTCAAGTTCGAAAATTCAAATTTTTTAAGCATTTAAAAAAAATTACAGAGAAAACAACATTACAAATTTGCCCTTTTGCTCGGCGGTCAGGGGGTTAAGAAGACCTTTTAGTTCTTATTGATTCACAACAGTTTCAACTTATTTCATTTTCTTATCTATTAAGTAAAATAAAATTGTATCTGCGATTCTATTTTTTTTAATGCATTTTTTTTAATCTACCTTGAATATCTAATGGAATGAAAATCAATAATTTTTCATTTCCATTATTTTATAATATCATAACAAATATTAAGCCTCTAAAGCGGTATATTTTAAGGATTTAATCTATAATCTTTAAACATCTTCTTATAGTTGATTTTGAAAGAATGATGTCTTATTTGAAAGAATAGAGATAAAAATTGTGTCCCTATACCCAATTGGGAAATTTTTTTCTAAGAAAAGTTATATTCATGAGCATTAAAACTTCATAATTGCAGACATCTGGAGACCACGGAATCTTTTCGCTATTTGGAGGTAGAAGAGAGAGAGATAGAATTAAGAGATAGAAGAATTAAAATATATACATATTTTGTAAAAATAACAGTGTGCGTAAAAAAAGAGTCTGCTAAAGTCCGTCATGGTACTTTTGCTGAAATACAGGAAAATTAGCTCTATATGAGAAATTATCTTCTCCGTTTATAAATTGAACAATGTTTTCCAAACGGCTATAGATTCCCATTTTGTAGTTTCACACATTTGTAACTTTTTAAAATAAACTTTATTAGTCAGGGTGCATACAGTCTACAGCACTTTTTTTTAATTCTGCCCTAATTAATTGTAGAAAATTTTAAAAAAAATACAATTAAATAAGGTGATTACAAAATATGTTATTGAAGTATTAAATAAAAATTTTCTAATATGAAACAGTGTTACCAGATTCCTTCAACATAACTGTGGACTGAGATAAAAATTGATTGTTTTGAGCAAGAATTAACAAAATGCTTTACTTTTATGTAACTTGATAAAATTAACTATACGTAAGATTCCAGTGGTTTCACAGCAATATTACACAGCAAAGAAAAATAGCTAGAAAAATTATATTAAAAAAACAAACTAAAATACACTTGTAATCAGAATTTTTTTACAAATATTTAAATAACATTTTAGAATTAAAACAGTCATTCCATGTATGTTTACTCATCTACAGGAAGAAAAGTTGATTGTAATTATAGGTATCCGAATGAAACACTCAACTGTTTACAAATATAAGTTATAATCTAATGTACTTTCATACACTTTTTCTGGTACGCATGTTTGGCTTTTTGAATAGAAACTTTGTAAAAGTTAAAGACGAATTATTTTTCCTTTTAATTTTTGAAATTTTCATGTAATATGTTAATTTTTACACAAAAAATACTTTTTTGGAAAAAAAAATAATCTATGATATAAATTGATAATTATTCAGGAATTGTGCCACTTAAAATCCAAATTGTCAAAACAGGGACATTGGAACGACTGCTCTAATGCAAGTCGACATTGGGAACTATTGCTCTAATTTGTTAAGGTCTAAATTTGTAAAGTCTAAATTTGTGGAAAAAAATTGCTTACAAACAGATGCTGATTTACATTATCTTATTTAATTATTATTTTTAAAAAAAATATTAAATTATTTTTAAAAAAACTTCATTACATAACATTTATAACTTTTAGTGTAAACGGAAAGAAAAAGCTTTAATTTAAACATATATTCAGATAAATATTTTACGGGTGATCATACTTTATAATAACTAATAAAACATTTTAGAATGTAAAAACGCAAGTTACTTTAATTTAAATATAAACTTTCATTTTTTTCAAACTTTCTGTTTATCGTTCCAAGATCATTAGGTTCCTTGGGGAAGCTTCTTTAAATTTGTCACAATTTGTTTAATTAATTAGCTAATTTTTTTAACCTAACCAAAGTGTTATTGCTTTTAAATAGCTAATTTATCGAGCATCTTATATAAATTTAATCTCAGCAGCTTAAAACGTATGTAACAATTTGAAGAGAAACTCTGGCAGCATCTCATAAATCATTGTTTCATTTTAAAAGTTTCTGAAATTATCAGTTGGATAAGTTGTATTATCTGACAAAATTTTTAGTACGATTTCTTTAATGAATTTCTCTACTGGTCACAGTGCGATATGTATAAAAGGTGTGATATGCATGTAAATTAGTAAAACATGACATTATATAACAAATATGAGCGCGTTTTGTTTTCAAAATAATACAAAAAAGTCCTACCGGTCTGTAAGCTTTCCTGTCCCTTTTTTAAGAATTCTACTAATTTTACTCAAACACATGATAGTAAAATGCGTGGAACGCGATTATAGAAGATTCCCAGTGTTCTTGAATACTGAATTTAAATACTGTATATGAATACTGGAAAGATAAGCATACCTTTATTAATCATCAATAATGTCCCAATTGTTAATTAAATATTGATATTAATAGATTAATCAATATCTAGTCATTGAATCGAAGGTTTGATATGCCTTTGAAAAATAGTGCATACAATATTCCAAAAATGTTATATTAGGTAGCTTTCAATACAAAAAAGTATAAAGCTACCTATTGCAGCCGTTCGGAGGAAAGCAGTTCCGGAAAATTTCGATATATTTTCTCCGATCATGACCCCCAGACCCCAAAACCACCCTCCGTTCAAATGTTGATTTATATATATATATATATATATCCATATATATATATATATATATCTGACCTATGTCATACGATAACGCTCGTATTTATAAATCAATTTTGATGAAACTAATTGTGTGTATTAAGCTCACCAATGTCTCGACTGAGTTCGTTGGACAGCTTGGTCCGCCAATTTGTTTCAAGATGTCGGCCAATTAAAAATTTAAAACTAAAATAAATATACAAAAAAGTTAAAAATTCAAATTTATTTTTTAATTCAGTGTTAGGCCTTGAAACGAGGATTCCAGAGCATTTTTTGTTTTACCTCTATCTTAAAAAATGGCTGAGATAGAACAGTATGAAATTCTAGGGTGGCTGACATTTTGAAACAAGACAGCCCATTACAAAAATTTTCATTGTTGTAATAATTTTCCCAATCAAACGCATAAAACTATATATTCATATCCGTTAGCGCCAAATTCTCGCCAAACTTGGCGATATTTGGTGAAATATCGCCAAATTTGGCGACCAAAATAAGTCTTCATAAATGAAGCCAATTTGGCTATTGCTCAATAATTTGGCGAATTTCTTATTCAAAGTCAGTATTAACGAATCTTTTGTAAACGTTTTATTTGCATTTTAAGTTGCTGTTTTCGTGTAACAATAGCTAAAATTTTAAAACGAAGATATAGGAAAGCTACCTTTTCCTCCCCGTACAGGCCGGAAGGACTTTTTTTTAAGTAAACTGGCAAAATTGCAAAAAAATGTTACTACTGTTCTTGTCACTTCCGTCCTTTACAATGTGTGTTTTGTCTGATAAAAACCGCCATATGATATTTATTTTTCAAGAAAGTTTGTGCCCAGCTACTAATTATTATTCTGATGTATATCAGTGGTTATTAAAAACTCAAATTGAGCATAATATGAGACTTTTAAAAATCAGATAGCAGCAGAAAATCAGCAGAAAAAATCACACTCAAACGCACTTTGACTCAAATATTATTGCCGCATCGATGTGCACTCATAGCTGCTATTTTTCATGGAGTTTTGCAACCACTAGTTTTATAATGTAAAATAAGCTTTATTTAACCGTTTTTTTTTTAAATAAGACTAATTTTACTATTAAAATATAGTGGTAGCAAAAACCCGTAATAGTGGGCAGCTATGTAGGCTTAAGCGTTATTGAATAAGGGCATACGGATAAGTGTACAAATCACTTACGCGCACAAAATATTACTGCCCTTATGACTGTGTAAAGAAAATCCCATTAATTTTCAACTACTCAGCTTAAATCCCATTTATCACGAAACATCATTGAAAGGTTATTTTCTACTATAAACTATTTAAAAATGAAAAAAAAAATGTTAAATTGCATTCGCTAGTTTTGACCGTACTGTCATTTCGAAAATCTTAAAACTAGATCTTACAACCAGGGCTTAATTTGCGCCGGAGCCCACCGGAGCTCAGCTCCGGTACTTCTCTGTTTTTAGTAAAAATTTAAATATTGTATAGAATTCACCGGAGCTCATAAACTCTGCGCTCCGGAGGCCAGTGCAATAACGCTTCCGAAAAACGAATCCAAAATTACCCTTTCCTTTCCCTTCCATCTCCAATCTTTTGCTTTCTTTTATATCAAAACACTTATAAGTGACGTAATGTGTCGCTCAAGTAAGAGATAGAGATGAAACGGGATCGATTTTTATATCAGTTTTCGGATTTGGGCAGGCTCGAGCTCAGTCTGTCTTAAATTCAAAATTTTATTTATTTCCATTGCAAATCATTTTAAAGCTATTTTGATCAGAATATGAAATAAACAGAAATAGTCTTTTTTCTATTCTGCATAGCTGCGAACTATTCATTTTTTGGGTTAACACTATTTCCGAATCATAATCCTGAGCTTATTTAATAGCAGAGTTTTGCGATTAATTAACATTAAGATTAGGCAAAGATTTCTATTTGGAAGTAATAATAACTAAAAAGTGAAATAGTTGATAACTAAGTATACGCAGATAGATGTATTTAGAATTTTTATTTTGCTAAAAAAAAAAAAAAAAAACAATGCTTTAAATTTTGAAAATAATGTATGAAATATAAATATGCAGATTGGAGTGACGGAGGAGGGGGGAGAGGGTTACGCTACGGGTGTTAGTACCTACTCTAGAATATTAGGGCTCCGGTACAATTTTTCTTAGAAATTAAGCCCTGCTTACAACGTATTTTCATTTAAAATTTCATGTTAGATAGACAGATAAACAAATAAGCAATAATGCGTTTATTTTGAAAATTACAGAGGAAGTATGACTCAGTGTCCAACTTTAAACAAATTTAATTAACAAAATGTGTATCGACATGTCAAACGTATGTGTGAACATGAAAATATCCAGTATTAGCACGCTGTTGACCGAGTCCTGACAATTTAGGTTTATGTTTAATCAAACCTTCTACCAGAGCATTCCAGAAGAAATATTCATTTTATTTAATTGGAAACATTCAGTGTTTAATTAAAGCAAAGATTACAATTTAAACAATTTAGTAGATTTTTTAAAATAAAAAAGGGGACGATAATAATTTTAATAAAATTAGTGACGAGTATGCTCTTTATCGGTCAAGAAAATGTTAAAAACGTGTCTTTTTTTTTTTTTTTTTTTTTTCATTTTGTTCTTAGTAAACCAGATAAATGTAATAAACAGGGTCATCGAATGAGGTATCCCTGATTTCGAATTAAAAAAAAAACTAAGGCTTTAATAAAAAATAAAATATTCATTTTTACGCTATTAGAATAATAATAAAAAAAAATCTGTGAATTTTTTTTTCTTTTTTACATTTATTTAGAAAACATCAACGTGGCCTGAAGATTTCTTATTGTTCATATTTCTGGTTTCTTTAAACTGGATAAATCAACGAACAGTTGGTTTGTTTATAGGTGGATCTTCTCCATACGTACGGCGAAAATGACGTTGTACCACAATAACAGATTTAAACTCCGTGTACCACAACACACACTGCGCTTTCTGCTGTGCACTCACCATGATTGTAGTAAAATGGCATCGCCTCACGAAGTGGCGTCGGCGCATGCGCAAAGTCACGTCAACGTCAATGCAATCACCACTGCCAAAACTCTTTCAGATGTTCTACAATTTCACGTTGGTTTCGTACTGATTCATTGCATATTTCTCGTACAATTTATTTTTTAAATTAGGGACACCTTTTTCGATGACCCTGTACTATTCTTCTACTTACAAAAATAAATTACATTCTTTTAAAACTATAAAGTTTACAAACTATAAAGTTGACAAACCTATAAAGTTTACAATATCATTTTATAGTTTTATACAGTATAAAAGTTAAGTGAATCCTGGAGTAAGATTTATGTTATTGTATAGAACACTTACATGTTAAGATGAATTTAATTTCACTCAAACCTACTCATCAAATTCCTACGCAATATATTACTATGCACACGCAATGTACTCAAATACAAATGCAATGTATTATAAAGCGATACTGTATTTTAAATACAATTATTTCAGTCTTATACAGGGTTCGTACGCTGTTACCACATTTCTTTAAAATAATTTTTCACCTTATATATTTAAATGCAGAAAAGTGTTACAAATTCGACAGTTAAACGGTGTCCACAATTTCTGCTATTAAAATACTACTAAACAGAAACATTCTATTAAAAAATTGTGGTAAAACAGTACGAACCCTGTTATTTTGGCTAACAGGTCATTTTTTATGTCATTTCATCCACAATTTAGATTAGTAAACTTGAATTAAAAGCACGTAATAGCAACTTTCTAATTCAAACATTTCGTCTTTAAATAATAATTGAAAATTGTTCGAAAAATATATGATTTTGAAAATTCTCTTCAAACATACACAAAAAAACATTTGTAAGCTCTTGCCAAGAACATTAACAACGCATTAAAAAAGTATTTTTTTTTTTATCCAAACTGAATTTCTTATTCAGAACAAAAGTGAAAAATAGTTTAAGAAAGTTTCTAAATTACTGTTTTCGAGTAAGACCATTAATTAAATAAATAATCATAAATTTTATGATATAGTTTATTTGCAATATTTTATTTGTTATTATTCTTTTTTTACTAGCTGCTAGAGGAAACTACTTCAAACTTTCTTACAGTTTTTTTCTATCTGTAAAAGTATTGGGGTAATTTAAAAAAAAAAAAAAAAAAAAAAAAAACTGTCTATACCATTTTCGACTGTAACACTTTTTTTATAAAAAAAAATTTGGAATTTTTTTTCAAACACTATACTAATTCTCTGGAAAAGAAATCGCAAGAAAAAAAATGGAAAATATTGTATTTTTTTTTCAACCTTTGAAAAGAACACAAATACCAAAGCTCACAAAAAACTCAGATTAATGTTTTCTCCTTTACTAAAAATATATGGTCGCTCTTTTTCTTTTTATTTATTACATGTTTTTTCATCTTTTCAGAAATAGTTTGATTTTTATTTATTTATTATTTTTTTGCTTTTGAAAACTCGTTTTACTTTTTTTTTTCTTTTCTTTTTTTTTGTGCGTGTGTATGTAGAATTTCTGTAAATGTATTTATAAATATTTATAATGTTATATAAAGACGTGTCATGTCGAATTTAAGATTTTTATTACACTTACGACGTTAAATGTATCTCAAAACTAGCAATAAAACTCTTAATTAATTAACACCTTATTGTATTTATGAAATTACATAACATTTTCAAATTAGAAATTTTTTATGCATCGGAATTTGAAAATACTGGAACTTACCTTAACAACATAATTAGTTTTAGTGGAATTCTGTTTCATTTCCTGAAATTTAAAGTGACAAATCATGTTGAATTCTTGCACCGCCTTCTAAATACTAGGCTTGAGCTCTGAAAGAAAAATGGCGGCACTCGTTGGCGGATTTTTTTAAATCTTTCTAAAGTCCCCTAATTTTAAACCCCAGTATTTTCAAAAAGTTTTCTTTGACTTATTGAATCTGAGAAAAATAAGGCAGAGGAAAGTTTTAGAAATTAATGGTAGTATATAATTTCAAGGGACCGTATACAAGCTGAAAAAATTCCGCCTACGACTGCCACAATTTTTGTGTCGGCGCTCAAGCCTAGTATTCAGAGGGCGGTGATTATAGCTAAAATTTGCATAAAACAAATAGGAAATTCATTTCTTCGAATAAAATTATTTACATAAATAAATGTTAAATCTGTGGATCATTATCATATTATGGATATATGCTCACATGTTAATTTGTGTTTATAAAAATACAAGAGTGAAATTCAGCGTAACTTTCTTCAAGCCAGATAAAATATTATATTTTGCATGTAATCTTGCTTCAACTCGAAAGTCACCATTATCAGCAACATTACCACATGTTGAGTTTTTTTAATATAATTCTTTTCAAAGAATAATTTGTTTTAGCTTTCTCTTGAGAATTTTGCAGAAATTTACCCTGAAGCAACGTTGCTTGGACATACTAAAATTTTATTCTGAATACCACATTTTTCGTTAAGAAATAGTCACCTTGTTTAATTACAGAAACTTTGCAATTAAATCAGGTGAATAATACTATATGAAAAATTATATTTTAGTATTGTTACTTGCCCGTTATTTCTACTGCAAATGTAAAAACCTGCAACTATTTTTTCTCCGGAAATACTAATCTTAAAAAAACAAACTAGTGGGAGCACTGCCAGTAGCGTAGCCAGGCAGGGGGTCCAAACGCTCTGGATACCAGTAAAATTGTAAAGTTTTCCTCGCCTTCATTATCGCAGAAAGTTCTCCGATTATATAAAGCAAAGAAAACTGTACAAAATTTGTGGTATCTAGAGCATCTGGACCCCCACCCTGGCTACGCCACTGAGCACTGCGACAGCATGCAACCCAGTCATTTTGCAAAATCGCCTTCGCCAGTCGTTTGATTTATGCAAGCGTAAGTTTTTAATGAAAACATCAGACCTACTAAGCTATATAAAACATTTTTATAGAAAGCACACTTCCAAGTTCAGAAAGATTTATCAAATTAATTTGTTAAAGACATTTTCAATTACCAAAATAGTTTGCTTAGTCATAAAAATTGTAATTGATTAAAATATACGAATCAACAACATTTGTTTTATGTGAAAGTCAAAACTGTCAAACTGTTAGACAGAAATAAAAAGTAAACGAACCAAATTTACAGTCTTATATTAAACTATTAACCCTTTAATTACGGGCCAGACTGGTGACTATTATTATATTTAATCGTACAACAATTTAGAAAAAGATTTATTTTTGGTAGATTTCACTTGGAAATATCCTTGTGTAAGCGCATAAGCAGAGATTATTTTTAAAACGTTGTACGAATAGAATAATAAATAGTCAGTCCATTTGGACGTATATATCCCAACCAAGACTCCCTTAACATAGATCAGACGTGACAATCCGGAGAAAGTCTATGGGAGAAAATGTCCGCGGTAATTGCCAACTTATTATTGACTTTCTCCGGAAAGTATCGCCGCCTGGTGGATACTACCGCAGAGTTGCCAAGTCTCCGGCTTTTTGAACACCAGTATATTTTTAGAGAAAATGTTGTTCTTTTAAATCCCAGAATTCTCCGATCAAACAAAACAAAATTGTCTGTACTAAAAAACTGGTATCCAAAAAGAGAATAGAAAAATCTATAGAAAAATCAAGCAGCTCTGCTACCGCACAGCTGCCAACTTTTATGCTTTTTTGGTACCACTAAAATTTAATAGAATTTTTTTCATCATGTAATCACACGATCTTGTCAATTTAATAACATAAAATTAACTAAAAAATTTTAGTGGTAGGAAAAAACATAAAAGTTGGCAGCTATGCTACCGATACTAGTTCATAAGCAAATGCATAAAACAAATGGAGCTGTGAAAAAATTTCGTGTCGTAAATACTCCTATTACTGACGATTGATGGCGCTAGTAGCAGGACAAGTATAGCGGTCAAAGGAAACTTGCTGATTGAGAGGTCTGATACTATGATAAGGGGATCTTGATCCCAACATGTAATCAAACGGTTAACCTCTATAAATGAAAGTAATAAAAATAATTGAACACAGCGTAATATGTAGTTTTCGTAATGTGATCTTTTAACAAATGTCTAAAACGTTTTTCGTGCAACCTTGAAAATTTCGAGTTGACGATTGAATCCATAAATGAAGGTTATAGAACTCAAACGCAGTTTAAAATGCAAATTTCGCATTGTGATAATTAAGGTATCCGCCTACGTTTGAAACGTCAATTTCGATGAAAATTCCCAAAATTTTTTTATTTGATTTTCTTATAGAATGAACATTTCTGTTTCTAAATCTTTTTTTAATTTCTCCTGTACGCCTATTAGAAATGAAATTAGAGACCTTTAAAAAACAGCTGACGACGTTAATTTATACAGGAAGTGGAGATATCTAAACCGGAAGTGGATCGAAAATTGAGGTTTATTAATTGTTATCGCGCATTTTTCGGTTTTTACAGTTAATATTATATTTTAGCTGATCTATAGCATGGCCTCAAAAGGTTTATTTGTTTGTTTTTTTTACTACTTTATCAAGTTAAATTAGCATTTTCTGCAAAATTTGATTTTTATCAAGAAAAGCTGACGGCTATTGCTCTAACTCAAAATTTTATTATTCTATAACCATGAAATTTTTTGAGTAGCTATTTGATAATTTCTAGAGCGTAATGAAGTAAAGAATTCATTCTATAGGTAAATAATTTGTTAATATGTAGCTACTTTTATGAAGAATTACACGTAAAATTACTGACATTTTCTATGTAATTGTATACAATCAGCTGTATCTCTTTTAGATTTCAGCATATTGGCTAGTTTTTAGTTCATTACACTCAAGAGTGTCTTATATGCATATGATAAAAATATTTCTGTTATATGGAATTTCTTTTTTTTTTTAAGTCGAACATGTTTTAATAAAAAAAATGCTAAAAAATGACTAAAATTCTTCAATTTTTTCAAAAAGTTGCATAAATATTTTATATTTTTTCATTATTTTTCTTATTTTGTATTATATTATAATTAAAAGTGCCAAAACAGTACCAAAATTACAGTTTATTTTTAAAAAAATGGCTTTTTAAATAATCGGATAGCAATAAATATTAACATAACGACTTACAGTAGTAAATTCGAAAATGCTCCAAAAAGAATTAAATGCATAAAAATATAGAAATATGTGTAAAATAAGCAAGTAGAAGGCTATAGTTATAAATTTAGTGGTTTTTAAAGTGTTTATTTAATTTAAAAAGTTCTTGTAAACTCATGTGAAAACTTTAAATGCGTTTTCTGAAAAAATAGATTTTCATCGGAAAAGGTAAAGGACTATTGCTCTAACTCAAAATTTTATTATCCTATAACTAGGACTTTTTTGTGTAGCTTTTAGATAACTTTTAGAGTGTAATGAACTAAAGAATCAGCTCTAAGTGACTTATTTTTTGATAATAGCTATTTTATGAAGAATTACACGTAAAATTACTGAAATTTTCTATGTAATTGTATATAATCAGCTGTATCTCTTTTAGATTTCCGTATATTGACTAGTTTTTAGTTCATTACACTCAAGAGTGTCTAATATGCATATGTTGAAAAAATATTTGTGTTGTATGCATTTTTTTGTTTTTAGAGCCGGAGCCGTTTTTATAAAAAATGCTAAAAAATGACCAAAATTCTTCAAAATTTTAAAAAGTTGCATAGATATTATATACTTTCTTATAATTTTCTTTATTCTGTGTTAGATTACACTGAAAAATACCAAAAACTATGTCAAAAGTAGAGTTCTTTAAAAAAATGTCTCCGTACGTAGTCGGATACCTTAAGCACATGCTACTGGCATGTATTTCATAGAATCCTAGAAATTTGACGTTTCTGGTTAAATTTATAAATGAAAGTTACATCAACAGTGGCTGTTCGTGACTGGCTCTTTTTGGGGCATTAAATGCATGGCTGAAAAAATTATTCTTTTATTACCATTATTTTTTTTCGAAATATTGTCCTTATTTTAATGGCACAACTTTCTACCAACAAATAAGTCAATGTCAAACCTTTCGGGGAGGCCTACCTTTCGGCTTAGGGTCAACTAGCCCCGCCCATACAAATAAGTCAAACATTTCTTTAAGAAATTTTTTAAGAAAATAATAAATTTTCCAACCATGCATTTAGTGCACCAAATAAATTTAGTCACAAGCCGCCACTGAATTTTAATAAAACTAGTTTCAGCGTTTCATGCAAATTTCGCCATATGACATTTTAACGTATGTCAATAGCATACCTGCCAACATAACACTAAACTTCCGTACAATGCAGGTTAATTTAACCGAGGTAAAACACGTTTCAAACTAGAATTTCTTTTTAAAAATGCCTTCAAATTGGTTTCACGTAAGAACATGAAGCTTAATATGTATTATTTTTTCAGATATATTTTCTGGTTAGAAACTTCTTTAACCTGGATCAAATTAACTCACATTGTACGGAAGTTTAGTTGAAAGTTGGCAGGTATGCAACAGGATATTTCGTATAATCCTTCAGATTTTCAGTCGTTGGTTAAATTTGTAAATGAAGGTAATAACGCTCAAACTAATCGCAGCATCATTGCAGTTTTCCTTATGCGACCAATAACAAAAGTCATTTTCATATTTAATGCAATCCTGCAAATTTCGAATTGCTGCATACATATCTAAATGAAGGCAATAAAGTTCTTATTAAATACAGAATAATATGCAGTTTTTGTTATTTGATCCTGTAATAAATAATGTCCTTCATGTTGTACTACATATTACATAAAATTCGTTTCGGCTTTTATTTAAACTGACAGTGCAGTTCTCATTATTCTAATAAACAATTTAATATATTCATCCACATCTTTTGAAAGGTGAAAGTATCCAGTAACGTGAACTAATTAATTCAACGCTCAAAATTTGATGTTTCTGCATACATCTACAGAGTATAACTCTAAAATTAAATAGCGTAACATCTATGCACTTTCCTTTGTGTGTTTAGTTAACAAATACCATTGTCCTCCATCCAACCCATTATAGTTCAGATAAACTTTTCCTTTTTTATTTCAGTTAAAAGTGCATTGGATGACTACAATAAATGAAAGATCCAAACAGCGTAAATGTAAAGTAAACATATACTGCAAATGCATATGATAAATACGTATACAGTAAATTTAAAATGAACAACCTTTATTTTCTTCTATTAAATAATATCAGAGATGCTAGTTACATATATAAATTAATGCAATGGCACTGTAATAAAACATAGCGTAACATGCCATTTTGTTATGTAATATTTTAATAAATATACATATATTTTACACAACCCTGAAAAATTCTATACTCAAATTATTTTTCCTGTTTTAGTAAAAGAACATAGCATTTATCATTATCATAACAGGGTTCATACGGGTCCTGGAATTTTAAGACCAAGAAATTATTCGGTACCAGTATTTTCTTATAGATAATATCTTCTTAAATAAGGGGAAATTTCGCGCGTTTAAAGTTCATGTATTTTTTTAGAAAAATATACTGGTACAGTACCTCCTGGTAAATTACCACCAGCAAAAGTAACGGTACCCGTACGAACCCTCTTATAATAAACAAATCAACATTTATCTGATTCTTACAAAAGAAGTATTAATTAGCGTGAAGTTAACCAAAGCTTTAATGTTGAGAAATATTCAAGGAAACAGTTTTTATCTTCTCACATTCAATGGAATCAACGTTGCCAGTTATTTTTCTATCATAAAGATAATAAAACTCACATTAAACTTAACACCGAAGAAATAAAATTAGTATTTAAAAAGATATTTAAAAAAAGTTTTTAAAATATCTATTAAAATACAACACTCTGTTAAAAATCAGTAAATATAATTTTTAGAAAGTTTTTTTTAATCCTTTCAGGGGCAAAGTACTTCTATTGCTAATAAGTTGAAATGGTTGAATGACAACACAGTTCACAAACAAATTCAATTAAAAATGAGTAAAGGCTTTATTTCATGAACATAATAAAATGAAAATTTTATTCCAAAATTCTGGTGTTACAGTGTCATTTGGGGTTGACACCATGTGACCCTCTTACAATTGATTATAGTCTATTTGAGTTGCTGGTTACACCTCGGAATAAAGATATACTAACGCTGGCAGCAAACACTCAGTTATGTGACGCGTAACAAATGTCAATGTCCTCCATGCAGTAATGCGTACTTCAATACATTTTTTATTCGGTCTTATTTAAACAAATAATGCAGTTCTCATTGATAAAATGAACAATTTTAAAATGCCTACGAATCTTTTGAAAGATCAAAGTATCGAACAAATAAATAGAATTAATGCAACCCCCCAAATTTCAAATTAAATGAAGATTATCGCACTCAAATTAAATTCAACGTAGAATGCAGGTTCCGATATGTGATGCTTTAACATGTTCACTTCCGAGTTAAAATTACTGGACTTTTATTTTATTTAGACAGTTCAAATTCATACCAGAAAATACTAATAGCAACATTTACTTTATTTAATTCAGACATTTCGTGATTACGTAAAATAAAAATTCTTCTTTCGAAATTTCCGGAAAAAATTCGTACATTTATATTGAAAAACCACGAGTATACTCGCGATTGGCAGCGAATGGTTTAACAAATGTCCACTTCAATAATTGTCTTCTACATTTCCTCTTTTATACATAAAAGGTACAATTCTTACCAATAAAATAAACAATTTGACATTCGTTGCTGCAGGTTAATGAGCCAAACCACTTGTCGTGAATTTAAACTAAACTTTTAGATATAGCTATATAAAAAGAAACAACCTGTATAATATTCGATTAAATAGAATAAAATTGCCAGGAGCAGACAATTCTACTGCAAATTATTTATAGAATTCTTCGTGTTAAGCAATCGCAGAAAAATGTTACCAATTGCAGTGAACGGTTGGATGTTGCTATGGCAGTATGTCCCGCTTATGAGCCAGCTAACTGGCAGTTTCATTATCTATACAATCTAACCTATCATACATACAAAAATCATCGACGCTAAAATTGGTTGATAAAATGTGACGCTGTCTCCCTAATTTTAAATATTCACAAAACAAACAACTTTAATTGCATTCTCAATTTAAGTTTTTTAAACTCCATTATCCAATATAACTACTTACGTTTAAAAAAAATTGTGCATCTCGTCATAATGTATTTGGATAATATTGATGTATTCCTCCAGTCAGTTTAAAGCATTTTAAACCGGATCAATCAATGCAATACAAAAATCGTGAAAGCGAAATATATATCTATTTTAAAATTAAATCTTTTGTTATGCTCCAGAAATATTCTCTTTAAACTCTATCATCTATAAAATGGATTGTAGAATTGTAGTCATAAAATGTGTGAAATTCTTATCATTATACACTTTCGAAAAACTATTAAAGAGTTTATTTGTATATATCATCAAGATATTGGTTTTTTTTGCAAACTATGAAAAGTTACTATATATAAGACTAATAAATAAAATTATTTGTTACTTTGTAGGAAAAAAAATAGGTATAAATTGATATCGATTTTCAATAAAATTGTTTGATAAAGACAAATTCAGAATGATAATTGTCATTGTTATTTCAACAAGTTCCTTATTTAAACTTTTATTTGGTTGGAAATACTGAAGAAAATCCGTTAACCCTTCTTTGCATGAGTTTTTCTTTTACAATTGTGTTTTTTTTTATACATATATTAAATATTAGACACCAGAAATTTTAAGATAGATTTTTAACTTTGTTCAGCAACATAGTTCACGGGAAATTTACTGGATTAATATTTTTATATAAATATAGTGGTGGGAAAGAAGTTGATTTATTTATAAAAGTTAAACAAAAAGTGATGGAAATTTACATCACTATGCAATTAAGGGTTAAAAGAGTTTGTTTTCGTTAAAAAGTTTCTGATACAATCAGATTTTTTTTTTCAAAATTACTTGTAGTAATTGAATAAAAAAAATTGTTGTTGTTTGAGAAATGTGCTTCTGCACATACCCGAATGATTCATTCGAATAATCAAAATAATCCTTATACCCATCACTAGTTTAAAGTTCAGTAGAATATCTGAACGATTATACAATTATAATAGAAAGTTATTTTTCTACGCTCAAAGTTTCATACCTGGAAGTAGCAATTTAGAGGGTAGTTCTTGATTTATTTTCATTTATCTATATATTTAAAACGCTAAGCGATTTCTTTCGACAATCCGTGAGAACAAACTACTGCATCAAATTACATCATTCTTTTTTAAAATGAAAGATATTTGGACACAGATTTGTTATCGTGCATTCGTTTGTTCGAAAATTTAATTAATTAACCGTAATTTTCAATTAAACTTTTACTTCTGCTAATGACGTCATAATCGGATAACGCCTACTGTTGCGAAGCACAGAGTTTATTCTCTAAACTCTGTGGTTGAATAAAAGAGAAATAATAAATATTAAAAGCACGCGGTTTTAAGGCCGAATTTGTTAATTTGCAAGTTAAATTTCGGTAAAAAATACTTATCCGCGTGTTTTAGAAGCGAATAAAAATTCATATTTATTGTGACGTCACGGGAATATTGTCCATTGGGTTTATTTTATCATTATGCATTAGAACTTTGTTGATGCCATTTTTTCATTACAATTAAATACAAAATATATTTATATTTGTGTGCATGGTGTTTAAGCATTAATGTAAGGTATATGAAGTACGTGTGAAAAGTTTGCGCCGGCGAAAATAACGTTATGCTTAGCTTAAAGTGCATTTTAACATTGATAAAACTAAAGAGAAAAATGTATATGATTGTGTTAGCATGACATAATTTTACTGATTTTTGCATTCATAATTATAAAGATTAGAATTGGAGCCGTCATTTATTTCTTCATCTTGATTGCATACCTTGATTACATGTTACCAATTGCTGTTTTTTTTTAATTATAGGATAGAAGATTTCCTTTTTTAATAAAAAAAATCACAAAAGTAAAGGATTTCAGGAAATTTAAAGTTATTAAAAATAGTGTTATGGCAGAAAAAAATCTTGAAATAATGATTGTATTTTTAGCTAGAATAAACAATGTAAGACTAATATTTCATAGGAATTATTTTGGTAGATTTATTATAAGTTCATTTAAAAGTTCCTTATTAGCGCAACTGTGAATTTCACTGTGAATTTCTCTTTCGATGTCAAAAAATGTTTTTCCACTTTTGGACGCCAGCCAAAATACAGTGGCAATTTTTAGAAATGTACAACAGTTGTGACAACAAAGGCGCTATCGCTTTAGCTTTCATCGCGCTTACATCACATCGAAATACTACAAATTTCTATTTTTTACTACATTTTACAATTTCAATTCTTACATCATCAATTAGACAAAAAATTAGCTTTCGATGGAAATTTATTTGAAAACTGCCGATTAATTTAATGACTTTTTAAATAATTTTCAAGCATGAAAAGTTTTTCAATTCTATCTTATCAATGACCACCAGTTTACTTCAATAATGTAAAATAGTCCCTGGGAAAGTTGCCACAATTGAAAATAGATTTACCTAACCATCATAAAAAGTGAATAATATTTTTTTTTAAAGAAAAAAAAAGTGATAAATCATAAGATCAGATTATCCATAAGATAGAACATTTTGACGCTAAACAAAAATCTGTCAGGGGAAAAAAAAAAGACTATTTTTAGTTTATATTGAACATAAAATTGATATGTTGAATTCGTCGATGAATATGTTCCATCAGATATCAGGATATGCTAGGAATTGCATTTTTATATTTTTTTACATTTGCCAACTGTATACGAGAAAAAATATCCCAGACTGTGATGGAAAAGAAATAATCATCCTTATTATGTCAAGGAACCGAAGAAACCATACAAATAAATTACACTTGAAAGCATTAAAAATCTCCCTCATCTGCAGATAGATTCATTACTGTAAAAAACTTCTTAATCTTTGCATAGAAATTGGTTAGCAATGGATGCGTTTTAGAAGATATGGATTTGAAACGAACAATGATTAAAGAGGACATTTTAAAACTTTTAATTTAATCATTTTAAAACTTTTTTAACGTCGAATTTCGACGGTGCTTTTGGGCAGATGCAATGCACATGCGCATAGGAGCTCATTCGGTTGCATTATCACGGGGGGGGGGAGATGTGTGCTTTATTTACTATGTTCTTTTAATGACTGAATATGAGATGAACGTAGGGATATACTATTTGTGTGATACTTCATAGGTCACACAGGTCACAGGGAATTTTCTTTCTTGCCGTGGGGAATATGGCGATAATATCAAACTGATTTGCAGTATTACACGGTTGTTTACGGATTGTTTGTTTGGAGTTTGCATCGGAAATAGTACTGTATTTGACTGGGGAAAAAATTTAAAATAAAATATTTGAAAGACTGTTTTATACGCACCGCTTCATAAATAATAAAGAAGCTTATTTTACTGATATTGTTATAGTATTTATTTTTTTTTTGCGTCAAGTTTTGACGGGTTCCATCTAGTTTATATTTAAATACAGAGGTACTATTTTTCAATTAGTTATTTTTCTTCACATCTTCAATCACTTTGAACTCCGTAACTTAAAGACATTTCATTTAAAAAGCAATTCTGATTATATCACGTTTTATTTGTTGTTGTTTTTTAACCATTGGGAAAATGGTTGTTGTTTTCGGTTGAGAATGGACCTCTTGACGTCGTCACTTTATTTTTTAAGCGTTTTTAAGCGTGTTTAACGAAATTCTGTAACTTTATAAAAAAATTTAACGAAATTCTGTAACTTTAGAAGATTTTTTCTTTGAATATACAATAGAAATGCATAAAATCGGTACAAAAAGGATAGATTCAAATTATCAGATATGGAAAAAGGGCGAATTCAAAAATAGACGTCGAATGAGAAATCGTCTTATAATATTTTTGTTTCTGTTTTCATTAATATATTGTAAATTTGGTACTTTCGTGTTATAGCGGCTCACTAGGATGAATCGCCAAGCGACCAAGATTTATCGCCAAATTATAAAGCATATGTGACATTATAAGAATATATGATATATATATAGATATAGATATAACATTTTTTTTTTTTTTTTTTCCAAAAGTACTCAGTGGGATAATTTCATTTCACGTATGCATTTTGTACAGTTTATTAAATTTCATTTAAAAACATATTTGCTCTTCTTGTCGTAAGATATTCTTATGATAACAAAGTAGTCCTCTAGATATTTTGTAGAAGTTTAAATTCCATAGTTTGCGGAACGAATTTGAAAAACTCAACGCGAAATCTGAGAATATCTACTTTAAAATATCTCCTTTTGAAATGTATCAGAAATACTCAACTGGATAAATTCATCCCATATTTTACACATTTTGACAATCTGACACAAAATTATTCCTCTGTGTATTACATTGAAATATTACTTTTCTAAAGACGGATATGTTTATGTAAATTATGAAAAATGGTTATATATAAAGATCATGAATAATATTATGTATAGCGTTGGGGAGAAAATTTAGTATTTTAAACTTTATTCATCCCTAATAGGATAATTTTAATACGTATCAATGCAGTTTGATTATTATAAATTTTATTCAAAAGAAGTATGTTAATAATTTCAGATAAATAGAAAATTGAAACAGTATCAGATTTTCAAATACATTAATAATATTCCCAAAAGAATTAATTAAAATAAATATTAATTCAGATTGATAATTAATATTTTGAATCAAAGAATTTATTATTTAAAAGGTTCATTTTATTGAAATTTTTGAAAAAAAAAATCAAGTTTCTAATAATATTTTTTGAAGGAAATCTAGAAAGTTGCTAATATTTAAACAAAGATTTTTGTCCAACTTCCATTTTTTATGAAAGAATTACTGTATATACTCGCGCATAAACCGACCGCCATTAACACATTATATTAAAAAAACATTAGTTAAATTCGAAACGAAAACACTTTTAATACCAGTAATTCAGAATGGTTATCTACGCCATAAATTATTTAGAACTAAATGAGATTAAAAAAGTCTTCGGTCTTGGTCAGTCGTCAGTCTTCATCAATCATCAATTATAAGGGGTTAATATTCATAGGCTGGTTGGTTTTTATTCCGCGAAGGCGTGTGTTGAGCTGTTCTGTGCTTTTTTAATGTTTCGCTTTGAATTCTTTTCGTTATCTCAGAATGTCGTCTACGAGTGTAGATCAAAGTAGTGATATACTTACGAACATTGTGACCGGGGCTGTTGCTTCTAACTTTAATACTCAACTTTTATCCTCTGCATTTCCTGAATTATATTTTCTGAATATTAAGAATATACTGACAGAATCCTTATCTTTTTGTGATGAATAAATACATTGCAACTATCTTAAAAAAAGATGGTTACCTTCAATCATAACCTGATCAAACGGAGGTAAGATGTGTTTGCCTAGAGGTTTTTCCAATTTCTTGGAGACAGTGGCGTAGCCAGGGAGGGGGGTCCACATGCTCATTATACCAGTAATAATGTAAAGTTTTCTTTGCATTGATTATCGCAGAAAGGTCTCCAGTTAGATAAGTCAAAGAAAACTTTACAAAATTATTGGTATCCAGAGCATCTAGACACCTACCCTGGCTACGCCACTGCTTGGGGAGACTTATAATCTTAAAAATTACTCAAATTCCGCTTATTTTTCATATTTTCTGTCTTTCTAAACGCAAAGTAATTCCTCAAACTTTACTTATACTAAGGAAAATTTATATGAGGAACTTAAATTCGCCAAGGTGAATAATAGATTTCAACTTAAAAATAACGTGAAAAACTCCGCAATTCCCCTGAAAAATAAATTTCAAAATCTTGGCAGTAACGTTAATCTTGACAACGATACCTTAATAGACTAAAATTCCCTTCTTAACACCACGGACCAAAATTCTGTTAACTCTAAGCGCCATAATAATCCATTTTATATTTAAGTACAGGAAAAATGGACTGAGCTTGCAAAATGTTTTAATGAAATTAACAATACCAAACTATTAATTACTCTCAAAGGCGACCGCCTCATGGTTTTGTGCAATACAGACGAAGACTATACAGAAACTCAACGTTTCCTTGATGAAAAAACAAAGAAGTATACTACCCTTCCCTCGATGGACCAGAGACCCAAAAAATATGTATTAGAGGTCTACCCTGTTATACTGATAATAAAATTATCACTGATAGTCTGAAAGAGTATGGCTTCACTGTAATCAGGGCTGCCATGCTCAAAAATCGCAAAACTGGAAGCCCAATGCTAATATACATGGTGAGTGTCCTCTCGCTCTTCAACTTTAATAAAATCTCTCAAATTAAGGAAATTTATTATATTTCTATCAATATTACAGCCTTTAATGATAAACAAAACATTAAATAGTGCTATCGTTGCCAGGGCTTTGGCCATGCCTCAGAAGTCTGAAATTTTACTCCGAAATGATTAAAATGTGTCGAAAAACATCTAACTACGGAGTGCCCACACAAAGGCAGAATTACATCTAAATGTGCAAATTGTGATCAAACTGGTCACCATGCTAACTACTGTGTCTGTCCTAAGAATCCCTATCGTATTAAAGACAAAATCAACCCTAATTCTACTAAAAAAATATAAACAATACTATTAAAGAAACCCAAATATGTTGTATTCTTAAAGAATTTAACTATAGAAAAAAACAATGCTGCACTTGAAGCTAATTCTCCAGATTCTAGCCCTGAAGGAACTTCTCCTGCGGAGAATTCTCCTTCCTCATCTACTAATGATAACACTAAAATTGTTTCAAATTCTACTTCTAAATCTCATCAAATACCATCTAGTAATACTAAGTAAATCCAGGAAAATTTCCAAATTTTTAAGGATTTAAAAGAAATTCTCCAAATCTCCAAACTTCTTGAATGTATTAACCCCTTGAAGGGCACCGGTATATTATATATACCACTTAATTTTAATCCCAAAATGCCACAATGACACCATAATTTTGTAATCAAATTTTGATTTTTAAGGTACACGAGAAAAAGCTTTTTCTTATTTTAAATTAAATTCGTTTGTGAATCCTGGTGTCGGTCAATCATTTCAATATTTTAGATACAAGACTACTTTGCCCCTGAAGGGGTTAAAAATATTGCTACACATACTAAAAAGTTTAAGGACCACGGAAAAAATGACTGTTATTATCAATGAATTCGACTGTCTTTCCATCAAAATTAACCTGCCCAATGATGGCTAATGTCATCATTGCACAGTTACTAGACTGTACGGTCTCCAACCTCACATTTTTTCTTCACCCTTTTATTTTTATTTTTAACTTTTTGTGTGCTGAGTTTTCCACTCTCCTAACTTAATCTCTCTTTTCTGTTCTGTCTTGTTTTAAATTAATTATTAAAAAAAGAAAAAAAAACTCATTATATATTCTTTCTAGACTGCTTTTTTAGTAATGTATATCTTAAACAAATGTATGGTCTCTGAAAAGAGCCTTTTTTTATGAGATCGTCCCTAGGTAGATTTTCGTCTATCATGTATATGAATGGAATTTTTTTATTTAATTGTTTGTTTCTCTTTTGTCGTTTCTGCATTATAATTCTATTTTAAACTTTATTGTGTTTTTATGAAGTTTTCACCACATTTATATATTTTCTTAGGGCTCCCCATTTGCTTTACAAGTCCTACAAATTTACCTTTATACTGGATATCATGTTGCTTTGTAACTAGGTGATACATGAAGTTCACTACCTTCTTCCTTGTTCCTGAGATTAAAAATGGTATAAAAGAGACATGCGCCGCAAGCGCCCCGATGCGGGACGCACCGCACACATTCGACCACCGTTCCCAGGTCCTGAGAGACCTTTACTGCGCCAGTAGCTTTATCTGGCTACGGCACTACGGCCGGCCAGAGAGCCGCACCTCACTGCGGACCCTCTAACCTAGTACCCACAGTTCGATGACATAGGTCGCTAGGACAGTAACCCCACTCTGGGGAAACTCCCCACAGGACGAACCCGTGGCAAATTGACGAAGGCCACCCGCCGACCACGACGCCGAAACCCCATTTGGGGAAATGGTTCTAGGTCGTCGTGCTGCCGCGACAATTTTTGCTTTCCCAGAGAGGTCGAACGTTGACATGTTATGTAAACAAGCAACTAGCCTCTTCCTCCGTGAGGTTCACATATCATACACTACTACATATATATAACTACTACAAATAAATACAACTACACATATATCACTATAAAATGAGCAGTCCTTCTCCAAGGAGATACCCGCGAGGCATCGAGATCCAAGCGACACGGTATCCCTTGGGAGGTCACGCTCAGAAATTACATGTAACACAACTACATATATATCACTACAAAAAAGCAGTCCTTCTCCAAGGAGATCCAAGGATAAGCTTTTTTTTTTAACACGTTGACGGACAGTAGGAACAAGTGAAGTTCGAAAATTGACACTATATGTTTTTGTAATTTTTAGAATATTAGAAGTATAGTTTTACTCTTTCTGCTTAAATAAACATTATTTTGATTAATTCAGCACCTTTAATTAGGTTGCACAACTCCCTTCACAACCACGTCAGGGTGGCTAGTGGTCAGGGAAAAATACAGTAAAAAAAAGTGATGTACACCAGTATATTCTTATAGAAAAAATTATATTGATTATTCGATCAATTAATCAATTTGAAATTTTGTATAAGAATATACTGGTATCATTTTTTTTACTGAATTTTCCCTGACCACTGGCCACCCTGCACGTGCATACTGAAGCTGCAATTCGTATAATAGGTGGAAAACGAGCTTCAACCTAAAAAATTGTTTCCAAAACATGACACTGGGCTTCTACTTGTACGCCGGTAAATGCACATTTGTGCTGCTATAGCCGTAGTGTCTAAAAACAACCGTTTCGTTTTGGACGACTATTGCCGTCATCCCACATTGTGAACTTCGCTTTGACGGCTATAGCCACAAGTGTCCGTCAACGTGTTAAAACAGAAATTGAATGAAAAGCCTAATTGTTAATCGAACGGCTCTTTTCTTTTTTCTCTGTGAAAGTTTGGTGATTAAATTTTATGGGGTGTACCGTTATTTACTTTTTTTTCTATATACATAAGAAGTAAGTATTGGAATCGTGAAATTTTTTTACTTCTGCTTTTTGATAGATTTACATGTTTTGGGATGTCCTGAAAACGATTCGTCTATTTTTGGAAAATGCCTGTCTGTCTGTATTTTAGTCTACGTGTGATACAAATTTTGTGACATCTTTATCTGAAGAAGAGTTGGTGCTTTTATGTTGCTTTATCTCAAGGCCTCTTAAACTCAGATCACATGGAATTTCAAGAAACTTCAGATTCAATTAAATATTGATATAATTTGTTGCTGATTAGGTTTGCGTGCACATCTCCCAATATGTGGTGCTTCTATGTTGCACTTTGTATGATTTATATGATAGCTATATCTAAAGAAACAATACACGGCATTTTATCAAATTTTATATTGTGTTAGAGTTGGAAAATGTTCATTAGGTTTGGGTGCACATCGCCCAATAGGTGGTGCTTCTATTTAGACTTAGACATAATTACATGTCGATAAGGTTTGCGTGCACATCTCCCAATATGTGGTGCTTCTATGTTGCACTTTGTATGATTTATATGATAGCTATATCTAAAGAAACAATACACGGCATTTTATCAAATTTTATATTGTGTTAGAGTTGGAAAATGTGCATTAGGTTTGGGTGCACATCGCCCAATAGGTGGTGCTTCTATTTAGAGTTAGACATAATTACATGTCGTTAAGCTTTGACTGCATACTACCTCAGAGATGGCGCTTCTATTCTGTGTTTTTCAATATTTCTGCGTAAGTTATATTCCAAGAACTAATGCACGGAATGCCATCAAACTGCATATTATATCATATCTTGATATAAATAGATGCTGATTCAATTTTGACTTTGATAGCTCAACAGAAGGACGCTGCTATACTAATTAATCTAACTTGAGTAACTAGCTGCTGTTCTAACTTGGGGAAATAATTCTTACTGGATCCACAACTAATTGATGTGATTTTGACAGCTTGGTTTGCAGTAATGGTAACACCATTCTTGTAATTTCTGTACAGTTTTAACCACATTTCTGCAAGAATCGTTCATTTTTGACGCCCACTTTTGGGTGTGGACCTTATTACGGAATTGCAGCCCTATGCTTTTTGCTATGAACATTACATCGAGTATTAATTTCTACTGTGTAGAAATACATCAAATTTTATATTTGTGTTTACTGATTAAAAATGTATATGTTAATCTAATTCTAAATTTTAATACCTAAAAGGGGGCACTGTTGATCTGTTCTTTTAATTCATTGGTCACTGTACCTCCATGTAAAATTCGAAGAAATACAGTATGTTTTATATTCATAATCGTTGATGCTATTATAAACTAATATTTTAGAAAGGTATAGAAAAGATGTTTGTGATGGCCATTGCATACTAGTTTTTGAAACTGGCTGTACTTTGATGAATCACATTTGAAAAGATTGAATACATTTTTAGTGTTAGATTCAGATAGAAATTGATTAAATGCAAATATTTGAACGTCAATTTTCATTTTTTCTGCTTCTTAATTCTTGTTTCTATAATCATTGGGTTTCACGAGGATAATTTAGTGAAAACTAGTAAGATAACATTTGTATTTCACATAAAAAAGGTTCTGAATCGGATATAAGCTACGATGTTACAGATAGCAAAGCTCAAATTAAACCACCGTTCACTGAATATTAGGCCTGAGCGCTGACACAAAAATTGATGCAGTCGTAGGCGAAAATTTTTCAACGTGTCTACGGTACCTTTAAATTCAATACCAATAATTTCTAAAAGTTTTCTCCGCCTTATTTTTTTGAGATTCGATAATTCAAAAAAAAAAAACTTTTAGAACATACTGGGGTGTAAATTAGGGGACCGTACAAAGGTTTTACAAAAGCGGCCCAAAGGCGCCACAATTTTAGTGTCAGCGCTCAGGCATAGTATTCAGGGGGCGGTGATTAAACACAGCATGACGTACAGTATTAAAATTGTGGCCGTCTTTAAAATTGGTCATATACAGGGTGTCCCAAAAAGGAGTACCTATTTTTAAAAATGAATAAGAAACAAACGAATAGAGTTATTAAAAAAATTCTTGCAGGAAACGGATGTGTGGAGTCTGGAATTTTGTTTAGAACACGTTATTATGATAGTTCCAAATCTGACAGACAGACGGCGCTACAGCACATTTTGGTGGCTATATGAACAAACGGAGCATGCGTGAAGACCAGACAGAAGCAGACGTGGTCAGTGAAAGTTCATTCTAAGACTCCGGCATGTTATTGTGATGAATTGAGGACATATTGAAAATATTGTCATTTAATTTTCAACTATTTCTGATGAATGCAGTAGCCGCAGCGCCATCTGTCGGTAAGAATTTTAACTAACATAATAAAGTACTATAAACAAAATTCCAGACTTCACACAACCGTTTCCTGCAATAATTTATTCAATAACTCTATTCGTTTGTTTCTTATTCATTTTTAAAAACAGGTACTCCTTTTTGGGACACCCTGTAAACAGGAATGTTGGAATACCCATTTTTGAAATGTCATATATCAAATTTCACTGCATGTTTTTTGCTTTTTTTTTTAACACTTTTCAACCTAGTTGAAAAGCGTTTATGACTTCGGTTTGTCTGGCCGTCTGCCATCTGCCGTCTGCGGTCTAACTCCCTGCTCTAACTCCCGTAAATATGCTCTGATTGCCCTGTAATTTTTATATGTTATTGTCGTTATCTATAGCATGTTCTCTATTTCAACTGAAGTATGCAGCACTTATAGTTTTTTACAGGGACACTCAAAAGAATTCAGTTACATTACGGTCTATTTGGAAAAATCATTTGCGGTTTATTTTAATAATGTTACAGAATTTCAAACACATTGTAATTGATATATATCACTAAGGTACATTACAAGAAGCTTAATATGGAATATGGTGTGCATAGCAGTTATAGTTACTTTACAGGGACAGTCAAAATAATTCCGTTACATTACGTCTATGGAGAAAAATCGTTTGCGGTTTAATTAAATAATGTTTCACTATTTAAAACGCATTGAAATTTATATATATCACACAGGTGCATTACAAGTGGCTTACTACAGAATATTGTGTGTCTAGCTGTCATTGTTCATTTACAGGGACACAGAAAGGAATTCTCTACTATCTGTTAACAATAATTCCCGGAAGTGCGTTTTAAGTTGCTGAACGCGATTTTAAATTTAACTCACTTTTTATCTATTACTTGGTGTGCATAAATTCTGTAGATCATATACACGGCAGTACAAAAGTTTCCGAACCCATTTCCGTTTATTGACAGAAACTCCAAAAGGAGAATTGTAAACTATGCTACGCGTTTCCTAACTAAACTAAAATTTAGCATCCTATGTAGTATATATACAAATCTATAGATCATATACAGGTCTGAATAAAAGTATTCGGATATGTTTCCGAATATTGTATATGTTGGAAATATATGTTGGAAATTCCTGAAATTACGTTTTTAAATATGTTATGCGTTTTCCAAATTGTAGATGTTATCTTTCAGCTTATTAAACGGTAATGATTTGTAATATTATTTTGGAAGCGTTGGAAAGTGTTACATAATCTATGCTTGACGCATGATTTTTCGTTCTTGTTTTTTTAGCTAAGACGTAGTCTTTAAGTATTTTCATTCAAATGTTTGAAAAATAATACATGATTTAAGTTTTCCATTTTTGTTTCTAAATAAAAATGGAGAAAATATCTGGAGTAGGGCATAATTACAGCATTAGGTTTGGGTGCACATCGCCCAATAGGTGGTGCTTCTATTTAGACTTAGACATAATTACATGTCGTTAAGCTTTAACTGCATACTACCTCAGAGATGGCGCTTCTATGCTGTGTTTTTCAATATTTCTGCGTAAGTTATATTCCAAGAACTAATGCACGGAATGCCATCAAACTGCATATTATATCATATCTTGATATAAATAGATGCTGATTCAATTTTGACTTTGATAGCTCAACAGAAGGACGCTGCTATACTAATTAATCTAACTTGAGTAACTAGCTGCTGTTCTAACTTGGGGAAATAATTCTTACTGGATCCACAACTAATTGATGTGATTTTGACAGCTTGGTTTGCAGTAATGGTAACACCATTCTTGTAATTTCTGTACAGTTTTAACCACATTTCTGCAAGAATCGTTCATTTTTGACGCCCACTTTTGGGTGTGGACCTTATTACGGAATTGCAGCCCTATGCTTTTTGCTATGAACATTACATCGAGTATTAATTTCTACTGTGTAGAAATACATCAAATTTTATATTTGTGTTTACTGATTAAAAATGTACATGTTAATCTAATTCTAAATTTTAATACCTAAAAGGGGGCACTGTTGATCTGTTCTTTTAATTCATTGGTCACTGTACCTCCATGTAAAATTCGAAGAAATACAGTATGTTTTATATTCATAATCGTTGATGCTATTATAAACTAATATTTTAGAAAGGTATAGAAAAGATGTTTGTGATGGCCATTGCATACTAGTTTTTGAAACTGGTTGTACTTTGATGAATCACATTTGAAAAGATTGAATACATTTTTAGTGTTAGATTCAGATAGAAATTGTTTAAATGCAAATATTTGAACGTCAATTTTCATTTTTTCTGCTTCTTAATTCTTGTTTCTATAATCATTGGGTTTCACGAGGATAATTTAGTGAAAACTAGTAAGATAACATTTGCATTTCACATAAAAAAGGTTCTGAATCGGATATAAGCTACGATGTTACAGATAGCAAAGCTCAAATTAAACCACCGTTCACTGAATATTAGGCCTGAGCGCTGACACAAAAATTGATGCAGTCGTAGGCGAAAATTTTTCAACGTGTCTACGGTCCCTTTAAATTCTATACCAATAATTTCTAAAAGTTTTCTCCGCCTTATTTTTTTGAGATTCGATAATTCAAAAAAAAAACTTTTAGAACATACTGGGGTGTAAATTAGGGGACCGTACAAAGGTTTTACAAAAGCAGCCCAAAGGCGCCACCATTTTTGTGTCAGCGCTCAGGCATAGTATTCAGGGGGCGGTGATTAAACACAGCATGACGTACAGTATTCAAATTGTGGCCGTCTTTAAAATTGGTCATATACAGGGTGTCCCAAAAAGGAGTACCTATTTTTAAAAATGAATAAGAAACAAACGAATAGAGTTATTACAAAAATTCTTGCAGGAAACGGATGTGTGGAGTCTGGAATTTTGTTTAGAACACGTTATTATGATAGTTCCAAATCTGACAGACAGATGGCGCTACAGCACATTTTGGTGGCTATATGAACAAACGGAGCATGCGTGAAGACCAGACAGAAGCAGACGTGGTCAGTGAAAGTTCATTCTAAGACTCCGGCATGTTATTGTGATGAATTGAGGACATATTGAAAATATTGTCATTTAATTTTCAACTATTTCTGATGAATGCAGTAGCCGCAGCGCCATCTGTCGGTAAGAATTTTAACTAACATAATAAAGTACTATAAACAAAATTCCAGACTTCACACAACCGTTTCCTGCAATAATTTATTCAATAACTCTATTCGTTTGTTTCTTATTCATTTTTAAAAATAGGTACTCCTTTTTGGGACACCCTGTAAACAGGAATGTTGGAATACCCATTTTTGAAATGTCATATATCAAATTTCACTGCATGTTTTTTGCTTTTTTTTTTAACACTTTTCAACCTAGTTGAAAAGCGTTTATGACTTCGGTTTGTCTGGCCGTCTGCCATCTGCCGTCTGCGGTCTAACTCCCTGCTCTAACTCCCGTAAATATGCTCTGATTGCCCTGTAATTTTTATATGTTATTGTCGTTATCTATAGCATGTTCTCTATTTCAACTGAAGTATGCAGCACTTATAGTTTTTTACAGGGACACTCAAAAGAATTCAGTTACATTACGGTCTATTTGGAAAAATCATTTGCGGTTTATTTTAATAATGTTACAGAATTTCAAACACATTGTAATTGATATATATCACTAAGGTACATTACAAGAAGCTTAATATGGAATATGGTGTGCATAGCACTTATAGTTACTTTACAGGGACAGTCAAAATAATTCCGTTACATTACGTCTATGGAGAAAAATCGTTTGCGGTTTAATTAAATAATGTTTCACTATTTAAAACGCATTGAAATTTATATATATCACAAAGGTGCATTACAAGAGGCTTACTACAGAATATTGTGTGTCTAGCTGTCATTGTTCATTTACAGGGACACACAAAGGAATTCTCTACTATCTGTTAACAATAATTCCCGGAAGTGCGTTTTAAGTTGCTGAACGCGATTTTAAATTTAACTCACTTTTTATCTATTACTTGGTGTGCATAAATTCTGTAGATCATATACACGGCAGTACAAAAGTTTCCGAACCCATTTCCGTTTATTGACAGAAACTCCAAAAGGAGAATTGTAAACTATGCTACGCGTTTCCTAACTAAACTAAAATTTAGCATCCTATGTAGTATATATACAAATCTATAGATCATATACAGGTCTGAATAAAAGTATTCGGATATGTTTCCGAATATTGTATATGTTGGAAATATATGTTGGAAATTCCTGAAATTACGTTTTTAAATATGTTATGCGTTTTCCAAATTGTAGATGTTATCTTTCAGCTTATTAAACGGTAATGATTTGTAATATTATTTTGGAAGCGTTGGAAAGTGTTACATAATCTATGCTTGACGCATGATTTTTCGTTCTTGTTTTTTTAGCTAAGACGTAGTCTTTAAGTATTTTCATTCAAATGTTTGAAAAATAATACATGATTTAAGTTTTCCATTTTTGTTTCTAAATAAAAATGGAGAAAATATCTGGAGTAGGGCATAATTACAGCATTAGGTTTGGGTGCACATCGCCCAATAGGTGGTGCTTCTATTTAGACTTAGACATAATTACATGTCGTTAAGCTTTAACTGCATACTACCTCAGAGATGGCGCTTCTATGCTGTGTTTTTCAATATTTCTGCGTAAGTTATATTCCAAGAACTAATGCACGGAATGCCATCAAACTGCATATTATATCATATCTTGATATAAATAGATGCTGATTCAATTTTGACTTTGATAGCTCAACAGAAGGACGCTGCTATACTAATTAATCTAACTTGAGTAACTAGCTGCTGTTCTAACTTGGGGAAATAATTCTTACTGGATCCACAACTAATTGATGTGATTTTGACAGCTTGGTTTGCAGTAATGGTAACACCATTCTTGTAATTTCTGTACAGTTTTAACCACATTTCTGCAAGAATCGTTCATTTTTGACGCCCACTTTTGGGTGTGGACCTTATTACGGAATTGCAGCCCTATGCTTTTTGCTATGAACATTACATCGAGTATTAATTTCTACTGTGTAGAAATACATCAAATTTTATATTTGTGTTTACTGATTAAAAATGTACATGTTAATCTAATTCTAAATTTTAATACCTAAAAGGGGGCACTGTTGATCTGTTCTTTTAATTCATTGGTCACTGTACCTCCATGTAAAATTCGAAGAAATACAGTATGTTTTATATTCATAATCGTTGATGCTATTATAAACTAATATTTTAGAAAGGTATAGAAAAGATGTTTGTGATGGCCATTGCATACTAGTTTTTGAAACTGGTTGTACTTTGATGAATCACATTTGAAAAGATTGAATACATTTTTAGTGTTAGATTCAGATAGAAATTGTTTAAATGCAAATATTTGAACGTCAATTTTCATTTTTTCTGCTTCTTAATTCTTGTTTCTATAATCATTGGGTTTCACGAGGATAATTTAGTGAAAACTAGTAAGATAACATTTGCATTTCACATAAAAAAGGTTCTGAATCGGATATAAGCTACGATGTTACAGATAGCAAAGCTCAAATTAAACCACCGTTCACTGAATATTAGGCCTGAGCGCTGACACAAAAATTGATGCAGTCGTAGGCGAAAATTTTTCAACGTGTCTACGGTCCCTTTAAATTCAATACCAATAATTTCTAAAAGTTTTCTCCGCCTTATTTTTTTGAGATTCGATAATTCAAAAAAAAAACTTTTAGAACATACTGGGGTGTAAATTAGGGGACCGTACAAAGGTTTTACAAAAGCAGCCCAAAGGCGCCACCATTTTTGTGTCAGCGCTCAGGCATAGTATTCAGGGGGCGGTGATTAAACACAGCATGACGTACAGTATTCAAATTGTGGCCGTCTTTAAAATTGGTCATATACAGGGTGTCCCAAAAAGGAGTACCTATTTTTAAAAATGAATAAGAAACAAACGAATAGAGTTATTACAAAAATTCTTGCAGGAAACGGATGTGTGGAGTCTGGAATTTTGTTTAGAACACGTTATTATGATAGTTCCAAATCTGACAGACAGATGTCGCTACAGCACATTTTGGTGGCTATATGAACAAACGGAGCATGCGTGAAGACCAGACAGAAGCAGACGTGGTCAGTGAAAGTTCATTCTAAGACTCCGGCATGTTATTGTGATGAACTGAGGACATATTGAAAATATTGTCATTTAATTTTCAACTATTTCTGATGAATGCAGTAGCCGCAGCGCCATCTGTCGGTAAGAATTTTAACTAACATAAGAAAGTACTATAAACAAAATTCCAGACTTCACACAACCGTTTCCTGCAAGAATTTATTCAATAACTCTATTCGTTTGTTTCTTATTCATTTTTAAAAATAGGTACTCCTTTTTGGGACACCCTGTAAACAGGAATGTTGGAATACCCATTTTTGAAATGTCATATATCAAATTTCACTGCATGTTCTTTGCTTTTCTTTTTTAACACTTTTCAACCTAGTTGAAAAGCGTTTATGACTTCGGTTTGTCTGGCCGTCTGCCATCTGCCGTCTGCGGTCTAACTCCCTGCTCTAACTCCCGTAAATATGCTCTGATTGCCCTGTAATTTTTATATGTTATTGTCGTTATCTATAGCATGTTCTCTATTTCAACTGAAGTATGCAGCACTTATAGTTTTTTACAGGGACACTCAAAAGAATTCCGTTACATTACGGTCTATGGGGAAAAATCATTTGCGGTTTATTTTAATAATGTTACAGAATTTCAAACACATTGTAATTGATATATATCACTAAGGTACATTACAAGAAGCTTAATATGGAATATGGTGTGCATAGCACTTATAGTTACTTTACAGGGACAGTCAAAATAATTCCGTTACATTACGTCTATGGAGAAAAATCGTTTGCGGTTTAATTAAATAATGTTTCACTATTTAAAAGGAATTGAAATTTATATATATCACAAAGGTGCATTACAAGAGGCTTACTACAGATTATTGTGTGTCTAGCTGTCATTGTTCATTTACAGGGACACAGAAAGGAATTCTCTACTATCTGTTAACAATAATTCCCGGAAGTGCGTTTTAAGTTGCTGAACGCGATTTTAAATTTAACTCACTTTTTATCTATTACTTGGTGTGCATAAATTCTGTAGATCATATACACGGCAGTACAAAAGTTTCCGAACCCATTTCCGTTTATTGACAGAAACTCCAAAAGGAGAATTGTAAACTATGCTACGCGTTTCCTAACTAAACTAAAATTTAGCATCCTATGTAGTATATATACAAATCTATAGATCATATACAGGTCTGAATAAAAGTATTCGGATATGTTTCCGAATATTGTATTTGTTGGAAATATATGTTGGAAATTCCTGAAATTACGTTTTTAAATATGTTATGCGTTTTCCAAATTGTAGATGTTATCTTTCAGCTTATTAAACGGTAATGATTTGTAATATTATTTTGGAAGCGTTGGAAAGTGTTACATAATCTATAATGAAAAAAAAAAATCTTGTGTGGATAAATATACTAAAAATATCAACGTTTGACACACAATAACATCGTGTAATATACAGACGCACGTTTCATGAGTATCCTGGACTCATTTCCTCAGTGTAAATAAACTTAAACCCTATTATATCCCCCCAAAGACATGAAAATGAATCTAAAAACCCAAATGAAAAACAACAACACACCGAGAAACTCCTCCAATCTGATTAAGTCGGTTGGTTGGTTGTAGAGGATTCACTATGACAAAGTAACTCAACCCAGAAAGGTGAGATGTACGGTACACTTGAAAAATCATTAACCAGGGAGTTACCAAATTTATGAATATAAACTGCCTCAAAGAAGTCTAAATCTAATGGAGTGTTACATTTCTTAATAATAGTGGCTGAGTCGAAGTTAAAATTATGTCCCTCACTCCAACAGTGACAGGCAATAGAGGACTTTTGTAATTCTTTTTTCTTAATGTAATTTCTGTGTTCATTGAGTCTGAAACGGAGTTGTCGTTTAGTCTGTCCTATATAGGACAAACCACATTGACATTGGATATTGTAAATGCCCCAAAAGTTATGATGTGAAATTTTATCCTTTAACTGTGAAAAATTTAGTTTATTAACTGGCTTAAAAACAACCTTAAAATCATATTGCCTT
This sequence comes from Maratus michaelseni, assembly GCA_963931845.1. Lineage (NCBI taxonomy): Eukaryota > Metazoa > Arthropoda > Arachnida > Araneae > Salticidae > Maratus > Maratus michaelseni. Next base: position 81,910,872 of record OZ007598.1, read on the forward strand.
AAAATATTAGCTATTTTATAGCTAATACTATTGTGAAATGGTAAAATAATGAGGTTAGAAAAAGATTCTGGGACATCAGAAGGAACAAGATTACTATTTTTATTTAGACAACGAAAAATTAAACGGTTGATATAAGTCAAACTAAAACCACGATTAATAGCAACAGATCTAATATAATTCAATTCTGTACCAAGGGAAACATTATCAGAACAAATGGAAATTGCTCTATTAATAAAGAAATGAAAAGCCGAGGCTTTCTGAGAAGGGGGGTGACACGAATTAAAATGAGGGGGGAGTGAGACTGCAAAAGGTTTCCGGTATACACAGGTATCAAATGTATTAGGCTGACGTGTGACTAACACATCAAGAAAGGACAATTTATTTTCAACTTCAACTTCATATGTAAACTGAATAACAGGATCTATTGAGTTTAGAATATTTAAGACGTTATCAATGGATGAAATAGACAGGTCCAAGAGTGCAAAAGAATCATCAACATATCTGCAATAAAATGGAAAATTTATAAAATTAAATAATTTATCCTCAAAATAATGCATATACAAATCTGCTAGGAAAGGACTTAAAGGATTACCCATCGCTAAACCATCTGACATAGAATAAAATTGATTTAAAAACTGGAATGCATTTTGCGTTAATTTTAATTCGTGTCACCCCCCTTCTCAGAAAGCCTCGGCTTTTCATTTCTTTATTAATAGAGCAATTTCCATTTGTTCTGATAATGTTTCCCTTGGTACAGAATTGAATTATATTAGATCTGTTGCTATTAATCGTGGTTTTAGTTTGACTTATATCAACCGTTTAATTTTTCGTTGTCTAAATAAAAATAGTAATCTTGTTCCTTCTGATGTCCCAGAATCTTTTTCTAACCTCATTATTTTACCATTTCACAATAGTATTAGCTATAAAATAGCTAATATTTTAAGGCAATATGATTTTAAGGTTGTTTTTAAGCCAGTTAATAAACTAAATTTTTCACAGTTAAAGGATAAAATTTCACATCATAACTTTTGGGGCATTTACAATATCCAATGTCAATGTGGTTTGTCCTATATAGGACAGACTAAACGACAACTCCGTTTCAGACTCAATGAACACAGAAATTACATTAAGAAAAAAGAATTACAAAAGTCCTCTATTGCCTGTCACTGTTGGAGTGAGGGACATAATTTTAACTTCGACTCAGCCACTATTATTAAGAAATGTAACACTCCATTAGATTTAGACTTCTTTGAGGCAGTTTATATTCATAAATTTGGTAACTCCCTGGTTAATGATTTTTCAAGTGTACCGTACATCTCACCTTTCTGGGTTGAGTTACTTTGTCATAGTGAATCCTCTACAACCAACCAACCGACTTAATCAGATTGGAGGAGTTTCTCGGTGTGTTGTTGTTTTTCATTTGGGTTTTTAGATTCATTTTCATGTCTTTGGGGGGATACAATAGGGTTTAAGTTTATTTACACTGAGGAAATGAGTCCAGGATACTCATGAAACGTGCGTCTGTATATTACACGATGTTATTGTGTGTCAAACGTTGATATTTTTAGTATACATAATCTATGCTTGACGCATGATTTTTCGTTCTTGTTTTTTTAGCTAAGACGTAGTCTTTAAGTATTTTCATTTGAAAGTTTGAAAAATAATACATGATTTAAGTTTTCCATTTTTGTTTCTAAATAAAAATGGAGAAAATATCTGGAGTAGGGCATAATTGTGAAAAAAATAATGTTATTAAAACTAAAAATTAAACATTTACCTGAATCCCGAGTTATAGAAAAATATTAAGGCGTGCAAATCTAAACATAATATCAGATAGTGTGAAATTAACAAGACTAAAGAAACGTTGGGATTTTGTGTAGAAAAGGATGAGACTTAACACGTGAAAATGACGGTAATAATACTTAAATTAATGCAGCGTAACACACAATTTTCATTATATCTCCTCTTAACAACTGTAAGTGACATGTTTCATGCAACTTCGTATATTCCTGCTCAAGCTTTTCGTTTCTTCTTAAAATAACATCGTAATTTTCAAGATTATAATAAACAGTTTGATATTATTTTGAAGTTTGTACAAGTTAAATGTTTCGAATAACGGAAATCTATATTGAAAGTAAAAAAACACTAGATAAATCAGCATTTACATTTTTCAGAGAACACGATACGTGTTCCGCATTACCTCGAGGTTGAAGATAATAAAATTTAAATTAAACAACACACAAGATACAAATTTCTAATTTTGACAATTTAAGAAATTACATTGTCACATATCTTACAATAATTCAAATTTCATTAGATACATTTAGTTAGACCACAATTTTATGCGGTTTTTTAAAAGTTCGGATGAACGATATTCAAAGTCAGAAATAAATTGTATTTTTACATCTTCTCTTTTCGTTTTTAAATAAAAAATCAAAAAATATTCTAACACATGATAATTAAAAAAAAAAAAATCATGATTGTAACGAATAATTTAACAATCATCTGAAGCCTTCAAAGTAGAAAATGTATGGAAATTGATAGATTTAAAAAAAGTAAAACTAATTTTTAGAAAAAAGTAAAGTTTATATTTTACACAGATATCGTTCAGTATCGTAGATAACATGTATAATACAAGTTGGAAATTGTACGTTAAATGTGACAAATGAGATGCGTTCGTTTTATGCTGTAACAAGTTTTACAATGTAAAAAAAATCATCGTTTTACAGATGCGAAATTTTTTCGACACCAGACAGCGCCGTAAAATTTCCCATGGAGATCTTGCTTTGCGAATGATTACCTCCATAGTTTAATATTTCTATGACTCACGATGAATGAATCTTTTGTTTATTTACTTTAATGGATAGTGATATTTGGCTGTTAACATAATTTTCACTGAAGTTATCTCAGAATCTATACATTTTGTAATTTAACTCCTCTCTCAAGCAAACAATTTTTTTAAACGATCTTTCTTAAAATGTAACTTTTATGCAATTTTATTCGAAAAACTAATTTTGAATAAAAATGGCCGCTTGGCATATGGAAAAAGATGTGGTTTCCTCGTATTTGTTTTCTTCAGTCACATGAATTACGCTTTTATTATATACATTAGGTATGTTAGGATTTAATAGAATTAAGAGAACTTTTATTAATAGCTTTTTAAGTTTTGATTTGATTTTCATAAAATTATAAATGAGTGGACAAAATTCTGCATCGTTTACATATATTAAATTTCAAACCATTCGGTTGGGTAGTTTTTGCGCTGTTATATGCGGACAGACGGACGGACCAGATGACGACTATCTATAGGTGCTACGTATTTATATAATTACGAACGAACCTAAAAAAGAGTGATAAAAAATTAAACAAGCAGTTACATGCAAGTTACGAAAAGTAATCTTCTTAGATTTATCAATGTCATTTTTTTTTTTACAATCCTGTAAATTTCAACAATTAATTTTCGTTTCTATTTTTAGCTAACACAGCAGATTCTATATGGTTTCAGTTGAAATTTTGGGAAATTTTATTTGCGTTAAAAAAAGCAGTGTGTTTTTTTTTCTCTTTGGGTTTTCAAAGTAAAAAGCAAGAAATTATCCGACATTTGTAGCATATTATTTGTCTTTACAATGAATAAAGCTACACTCATTTGAAATCTACAAAATCAGAAGATATCAGCATGTGCAAATTTAAACTTTTAATCAGTATTAATATAAGGCGAAAAGTTTGAAATATCATCAGTAGGCTATTTTTTTTTTAATTCAAATTTCTTGATTGCCACCACTTTTTTTAAATGATAAAATTCATCTTATTTAAAGGCATGTTAATCAAGGCGAAAATGAGGGAAATTTTATCATTTCAAAAAAGTGGTGCCAATCAAGAAAACTCAATTATAATAAGTAGCCCACTGGCAACATTGAAAATGAAGACAGCTATGATCAAATTAAACATATCGTAACAAGAAGTTTATACAGGGTGTCCCACAAGGTACGCAGCGTCTAATATGTACAGATTCGGATAGAGCACGTCAATATAAGTATTTTGAATGGTAACAAGTGGGGTCCCCGAATATAGCGTGATAGTCTAATTACAGGATGAACATTATCATAGCTGCGAACTTTTAAGCTTTTTTCCTACCACTAAAATTTTATAGTAAATTTTACCTTATTAAATCTCCGAAATCACGCGATTCAATAACGCAAAAATTTCTATAAATTTTTAGTGGTCACCACAAATTTGCATGATCATCTGGGGAATCTTTCATCTTGTACACATCGTCATTTGGAATACCCACTATCGGATTCGTCAATAACGTCATAGCTGCCAACTTTTACGCTTTTTCTGATACCACTAAAAATTTATAGAAATTTTTGCCTTATTGAATCCCGTGATTTCGGAGATTTAATAACCTAAAATTTACTATCCTATACTAACTCTATCCGAATCTGTACATATTAGACGCTGCGTACCTTGTGGGACACACTGTATAATAAGACCTTTTTAGAATTATGTTTACATTCACAATTATGTTATACAAATAGTGATATTTCTTAGTCGTATATCTCCTCACACTTGCGAAATTAAAAATATATAAATTCTTCGTTCAAATTTCATCTTACAAAGTAGTTTTTATGCCGTTTCAATCAAACATTTTGGTAAACGATAATCAAGTTACAAAATGCAATTGAATTTTGTCTTTTCGCATTGTAATGAAATTCAAAACATATTCCGACAAGGTATATTTGTACAGAAAAATCTTCATTATACTGAATTCTTCTACATGCTTCCCAATTCCGGAAAAATCAAATAAATAAAACAAAGTTTGACAAAATAAACTAAACTTTAAAAGAGATTTAAGTTAATATAATAAGACTGAAATGTCATTTGGATTTTATACAGAAAAGTTTCACTGCGGAAGATAACAAAGAATATGAAGGTAATAATTTTGGAATTAAATCTGTTATAACACAATTTAACATATATTATAATCAAATAATAATATTATAACAAAATCATAATTAATGCAAACTACAGCTTCAAATTTTAGCAAATGCTTTTTCGTTTTTATTTAAGCTGATAGTGCATATTTTATGTAGTCATAGATGATATTTTGCTGAATAATACAAAAATTGGAAAGTTTAATTTCGTTTTTAAATTAACCAGTTTTATTTTTATTCAATAGATACAGGGTTCGTACGCTATAACCAGAATATTTTAATAGAATTTTTCCCGCTTATTGAAATGCATTACAAACACTGAATTAAACATATCGTCTATAATTTCTGCTATTTCAATATTAACCCCTTAATCGTCGCGCCCTTTAAGTGTAGGCTACTTTTTAAAAATTCAGATTGCTTGATTACCACCAGTTTTTTAAGTAGAAATGTTCATCTTATTTAATAAACAGATAAAATAATGCAAGAATAAAGCCAATAACACTATTTTAAAAAACTGGTGGGAATCAAACAATCTGAATAAAACAGGCGTAACCTACGCTGCCCGTGAATGTCTCGGGCACGACGATTAAGGGGTTAAATAGAAATGTTCCATTAAAAAATTGTGGTAAAACCGTACGAATCCTAATATATATATATATATAAAGGGGATAAAAATATAAAGACAAATTTGTAAGAAATTGTTAAGATGTCGCAAATTTCTTTTTTTTCAATTGCACTTAAACGTGTTACAAAAGGAACTTTGTAAGAGTATATTTTTCTTTGATAACGAAAAAATAAAAAAAATTTAAATCTCTAATAAAATACAGGCTTGTAATAGAAATGACAAAACTATTTTTCTGTTTTCAAAGTTATGTTTGAACTATTTTTTCTTTTTAATTTTTATACATTTGTAGAAGTATTTTTTAAAAATTATGATTTTTTTTCTAACTGGTTGAAATAGTAAAATAAAACGCTTTAGAAGATTATTTCTCATTCCTTTATGAATCTGACTTGTTTTTCCAGCCGTGGAAGCTGCTCTAAGTAGAAAATTAAGCAGAAAAACTAAGACTTTTATCTTTCCCATTCCACTCGAAAGGAAAAGATAAAAAAAGAAAAGAAAAGTCAAAATAAATTTGTAAGCTGTTATGTTTCCTTTTTACAAATACTATTCCTATATTTTTATGTAAAATACAGTATGTTTCGAGAAATTTTTCAACCTCATTTTCAAGCTTTCTCTTAAAGAGATTGAGTAATGTTACTAAAATAAATGTTTACCGAAATCTACATATAACATGTGTTTTTAAATCGTCATTTTTTTCTTTTCCTAACGAGACAAAGAAGTTAAAAACTAACTTAACTATTAAAAAAAAAAAAACTTTTGAAATATTTCTGCGTTTACCCTATAATTTTTTTAATAGTTTTTACTTTTATTTAATTTTTCCTAATGATTAAGTATTGTTGAGGTTTAAACGTGTCATTTTTTTTCTGATTTCTTGGGTTGTTCGGAAAGTTCCTTCCGTTTGGAAAAACCCTTTCGTACCGGAAAATTCTGCCCGTCAATTATAATAGATTAGATACTGACATTTTTCTCTAATTATTGAATGATAGAATTTTCCGGTACGAATCAACTTTCCTAACAACCCAATAGTTACTGTAGTTTCTGGCGTATTAGCCGCGGATAAAATAAGTTTCTTTCAAACTAGATTTCTTTTTTAATATATAAATCAAGTAAAATAAGTACCAAATAGAAATAAATTATATTTACCATACCTTCCAGCATCGTACTAAATTTCCGTATACTGTAGATTACTTTAACCGAGGTTAAATACGTTTCAAACCAGAGTTTGGTTTAAGAAATGCAATCAAATAGGTTCATATATATATTCTGGTTAGAAATATGTTTAACATGGATCAAATTAACTCACATTGTAAGGAAGTTTAGTTGAAAGTTGGCAGGTATGTATTTACCCTCAATAGGAGACTTACATTGAATAAGCATATACTTAATTTGAGGTCAAATGTCACCAGCATTTCCAAATTTCTTTATCATCTCTTCAGTAGTCTCTGTCTATTAAAAATAAACTCTTTGTCTATAATGCTTGCATCCCGTTCCATTCTTACTTATGCTTGTCCGATCTGTGGTTTTGCTAGCAACACTAATTGCAAGTATCTTTATAGAACCAATAATAAAAATTTTCGAATTGTTAAAGATGGTCATAGATACTTAAGAAATACGTAGAGGAATTCGTAGAGATCTTTATACTATTTCCCTTAAAAAATTGATTAAATAATTTACGATAAAAATCCATTAAACTGTATATAATATTCCTAATGAAATCATTGCCGAGTTACCAAACTATGAGGTCTCCGACCCTGCCAATCCTAAACTCTTTGCAGATACATTGACTGTTGACGATGAAATCTGATTGTCTTTTGTATAATGTTAATTGTTATATGTATGTATATGTATGTCTATGTCTCATGAAGTGTCTTACATATCGCCTGGATGTTAAGTTGCTCTGGAACTACGAAATCCCTAAAGAAGTCTACAAATGGAACAATGGAACAATGTAGTTAGCAGGATGGAATACCTACTTTCGAAACAACTGAACTTCCAGGTTATAGGTAATCGACTTCGAGGCAAATAGGAAGCCGTGAGGAATTTAAAAAGTTAAAAATTAAATAAAAATATCTAAAAATATAATAATAAAATAGAATTTTAACAATAAAAAGTAAAAAAGTAAATAAATTAAAAAAAAATCCATTAAATCCAAGCAGATGAAAGACGAAACCTATCAAGGGTCGAACCCATCTAAAAAAAAAGACTCCTTACAGAGACCTTACATTTAGTTTAAAAGTTACAAAATAATAACATTAAAAAGCCAATACGCAAACTAAAGATTTTTTTTTAATACAAAGACAGAATACAAGAAAAATTAACTTTAGTTGGAGAGAGAGGAAAACTGAATCTTCATCATCAATTAATAAGGCATATTTAGGGCGTTTACGGTTATTGGGATCGGAGACCTCATAGTCTGGCCAATCTGCTATAATTTCGTTAGGTATGTTGTAAATAGTTTTATAAAAGTCTAAAGAAATCTGCAATATTCCAATGTTCCATTAATTTATGTTTCATAAATTAAAGTTTCTAGTCAGAAACAGATTCATATGAGTCGCGGCTTTACTTTAGTTGCGGTATTTATAATCATTTAAGAGAGATTTTGAATGTGCTAGTTTATTCTTCTGTAGACTGAATGCAAAGCGCATACCCTTCTTACCAGGAATCAACGCCTTTGGGTAATTATGAAAAAATATAAATAAACAGTAATCGAAAGTACATAGTGAAATGTGTTTTTTGACACATAAATCATTTGCTCTCGTTTACCCGTAATCGAAATATAAAGTCTTAAAGTTTGCTAATTCGTTTATTTAATTTTGGGAGAAAAGGCGTGGTTGTTATTCAGAAATTTTAATAATCCGATTAATATAAAATACAAAACATATTTAGATATCGTAATATAGAAATGAAAGAAGCCGCAAAAAATGCTATTGACAAGTATGGTACTGAATCAAAAAGTAAAGTGACCGAAGCATAGAAAATCGTGGTAACAAGAACATTTCATGAACTTAAATCTAGTGCAATGACTACATTGATCAACTTTCGGCGAAAAACAAAATTGCAAGGATGTTTCAAACGGAAGTGGCCGAGTTTGTACTAACCCTGACTTGTATCAAGCATAGCCAATCATGTCGGAATATATCGGCGCACGAAACTGGAAAGGTAGAAATGAATGGAGTTTGATGATGTTGTTACGTTGACTCCTCCTTTCATCCTATTAAATAAATAAATTAGCAAACGTTAAGACTTTATATCTCGATAACGGGAAGACTAGAGCAAATGATTTATGCTTCAAAAACACGCTTCTCTTTCGATTGCTGCTTATTAGCCACACACAGGGTGGCTTATTCTTTCAATCTCTATCATTTTTCATGTTTATGAAAAGTCACAGCAATCCATCGTTGCCACAGATTAATCTCGGAAAATGAAACATTTGAAGTTACTTAAAAAATTAATAACTCGAAAAGTATTTGTCACAAAATTGTTTTACAAACTGCGTTAGAATGGTAAAAAATTGTATTTTTCTTGATATAAATTTCAAATCTAATGATTATGTCGTTTTTCAAATATTAGATTTCAAAAATTAAAAAACTTCACAATGGAGTACCGTAGCGAAACTTTTACGCGTAAAAAGATAATGATAAAGGCATTGTGGCTCAACGTGTATCGTGTATACTGGCCATAGCATGAGTAACCAATTATAGTAAACTTATTATTCTGTTAAAATATAAAAGTGAATTACGTATATACATTTTTAAAAAATAAAGAAAAACATTTTATCACAAACATCAATAAAATTTTTTCTTCTATTTATTCCCTTATTCCAAAGATATCGTTTTATCGTCTGCTGCCATAGCAACATGAATTAAATTTCATTAAAAAAAATTGCTCAGTGGTAGAAAAATATTTTTCTAAATCGAATGGTCATTGAACAACTCAACACTTTAACAGGGTAATTTTTATTTGCTATTTAGATATTTTAAAATTGTTTGTTGTCATTGCGTTTTTATTCTGAGTTTCAGCTAGTTTATTTATTTTTTTAATAAAAGCCGTGTGTGGCAATCTATATTCTGCCTTATAGCAGAATTTTCCCCTCTTGTTTAGATTTTTTTTCATTATTACACTAACGGCTTGGTTTCCTGGTTAGAATTTCCAAGGAATCTAGCACTACTATTTAAAATTTAAAATTTTCTAATAATCAAATTTTAATTGCTTAATAGTCGTATAGCTAACATAGTGAAAAAGCACCCAAACCCGGACTCGAAGACCTGGTCATCAGTAAAGCGCATTGACGTTCTACCAACTGAACCACTTGGGAACGATACTCAGCTTCTGGGGCAAATACGAAATCAAAGAAAATCCAGCAACGATAATTGAAGAAATTCATATTTAATACTTTGAAAATTTTTCCATAGAAAATTTCACACGCCTTGCATTTAGAATAATCAAATTTTAATATCTTAATAGGCGTATAGCCAACATAGTGAAAAAGTACCCAAGCCGGGACTCGAACCCGGATGATCAGTATAGCGCATTGACATTCTACCAACTGAACCACTTGGGAACGATACTCAGCCTGGAACTTTCTCACTATAACATGTTGGCAAGGCTACAAACGCATCACAAGATGTAATATTTTCCGTGAGCCACCAACCCTGGGGCAAACACGAAATCAAAGAAAATCCAGCATCGATAATTGCATAAATTCATATTTAATACTTTGGAAATTTTTCCATAGAAAATTTCACACACCTTGCATTTATAATAATGAAATTTTAATTGCTTAATAGGCGTATAGCCAACATAGTAAAAAAGTACCCAAGCCGGGACTCGAACCCGGGTCATCAGTATAGCGCATTGACGTTCTACCAACCTGAACCACTTGGGAACGATACTCATCCTTGAACTTTCTCACAATATCTTCGCTAGACGCCTATTAAGCAATTACAATTTGATTATTATAAATGCAAGGGGTGTGAAATTTTCTAAGGAAAAATTTCCAAAGTATTAAATATAAATTTAAAATTTTCTATTTAACATTTAAACATAAGAAATCGTAATCACCGCATTTATTTGCAGCATCTGTAATGATTTTCTGATATTAGATAAGTCGAAAAATTCTATTCAAAAATTGAGGCGTGCCTTAAGCAGAGTATATATGCTATAAATTAAATTATATTTTTGGATATTTAACCAACCTAATGGTTTAGTAAATAAATATGAATCACTAAATTGGGGAGAAAGAATATTTTCGTACAATACTTAAGCTAACATTTATAAGGTACATTGGTCACTTCGACTAATTATAATTAGTCGAAGTGACCAATGCACCTAATAATTATTAGCTTTAAAACTAGATTGAAATGTGGAATATAGAAATGCATACGTTAAATATTAAATAAAGTAAAAATACTTTCTAAAGATTTATTTTTAAATTAAGTAAATTTATGATTTAAGTTGAAAATTTTAAATTTACATGAAGAAAATCGATCTGTTTTTCAATAATTGCTTTACGTTTATGCATATATTCAATGGTACACTGTAATCCAACAAATCTCAACGTAGTTTTTTATTCATTTCAAAGCATTTAAATTGAAATTTGTAAAGTTGCATGAAAAATGCCACTGACATTTGTTAAAAGGTCAGATTGCAAAACTGCATTTTCCGATGTAGTTTATTTCAGATTTATTTACAGATTCAACCAACAGAAGAATTCAACCAGAAGAATTTAGCCTGAGTGTGTTGAATTTTTCAAAATGAATACATTTCCATATTTTAGTAATAAACATTGCTAAGTGTTGTATAAATTTATATTACAGATAATACATAATACATAAGCATATATTTCTTGTATTCTCTAATAGTGGATTTTTTATTTTTGCATTTTAGAGAAATTAACTATGATTTGATCAATACTAAACCATAGCTACGAAGTGTCTCAAATTTTTACTATCACTGTTTAAGAACAGAAATTTTCATCTTATTTAATCGAAAATTTCTATCATTAAATAAAGCGGATATTTCTAAGCGGAAATAGTCGTAGTCAAAATTCGAGAAATATGGCAGCTATTGCTAAATGAATATTATAGTTTTACAGAAATGTGTTATAATAATTTTTATGTATGAAAATGATAGGATTGATATTAGCCCCAACATAAATTTGTAATGAATTTTTGATTATTTGAAAATGCAATGAAATAAAAAATACAATTTGAAATTAGAAAGATTAAAAATTTGAAAATACAATTTTAAAGAAAAAATTTATTTAACCTTAATATATCAAATGAAACTAGTATTTCCTTCCTTTCGAACTAGAAATTGCTTCATAAAATAATTAAACAATTAACACAACTAATTATTAAAACAACTACGTTAAAGGGTGCGCTGAAATAGTTCATTTAAAGGGGAGCACCACTTTGATACTCTGCAATTTAAGGATTTCTAGGATTATTTTTTATTTAAATATGCGAAGCATTTATAAATATCTGATTTGAATTTATTTATTATGCATATACTAAAGTAGTAATCCACATTAAAAAAAATGGTATATTAAAAAATGGCGGCTTGACAGCTGATGGGGAAAAGCGGTCAAGCGATATACACATAAATTAATATCAGACATAAAACATATAACAATGTAACAATTAAGTTTTTCAGTCAAAAAGTTAATATTGTACGTTAATGGGTAAACGTTACCGTGTACGTTAATGGGAGCTGGTGCACGTAAAATCTGTTCGTGGCTCCAATGTCTCCAAGTTTAGTATAAACGTTACCTCTGGCGGTGCCAATCCAGGTGCAGGTCTCTCATCTGGATTTGGTTCAAAATTAGGAGACCAGCTCTAGAAGTCCAACCTCTCTTGAGGCTCTGAAACCCTCTCTTTTAGAGAAGTGCCTTGGCACTTTCTCTGACACGCCAACAACAACATTACGCACCCTTTAAAAAATATATATTCATTTTTTGTGAAATGTCATTGATTTAAAGTAAAATGGGCGTTTTCAACGTTGTTAAAGTTTTATAAAACAGCGATATATCTATATTTCTAAAAAATCCTACGTTTTTCATTGGAGAAATATTTCACGATATACTTTAAAAGATCAAGTTGATTGATTGAAAATTGGCGAAGTTAGGATTCGATTTAATTAATTTCGATTTTGAAAATGCTGTTCTAAAAAAATAAAACAGGTGTTGAACCCGTTTAGAACAAACGCACGTATCCGTCCTTTTTTTAGCTAGATTTCGTAAGCAATACTACCTATTACAATCTTTCCTAAGTTTGAATTTTTGAAAAAAAAAATTGCAGATCTACGCCGATCATGACTCCCAGAACCCAAAACCACCTCCCATTTCAAAACTTTATAAATCTGTCTGTCTATCTACCTATCTATTTATCTATCTATCTATGTCACTTTTTTATGGACACGATAACATCAATAATTCTGCACAAATCTCTTCCAAACTCATACATAAAATCAAGGGGCATAAAATCTCGGTCAAGTCCGTTAATGGGCAAAATCGAACTTTTCGTGAAAACAAAAAAAACCCATAATTTCGCACTTATGATACGTATCGAATCCTTTTAAAGTTATTACTACTTCTAAGAAAAGGGCCGAAAATTTATGTATGACGAAAAAATTCATAACTTCGTCAATTCACAAGATATCAAATCCGCTTAAATTTATTATAAATCCACTTAATATTATCTAAAACTTTTATGTTGACAAGTTTTTTATAGGGTCAACCCTTACAGCAAAAAAAAAAAAAAAAATCCCTGCCGGCTCTGCCTGCAAACTAGTTAGGTTTCGAAGTTGGAGGTTCGAACTGCTGCATCATGGCAAAAAAGTCAATTCTTCCGCAATTCTTAACAAATAGGCGCTTCACGGACTGCGTCTTCGAAATCTACCTGTGCCTGTAGGCCGAGCCGTCAGGGATTTTTGGTATTACACCACACATTCAACAATTATTAATGTTTTAATGTGTAGTTTTGTTAATGTTTAGAATTTTTTTTTTTTTTTTTTTTTTTTTGTGAAGAAGGGATTCTTCTCTTTTTTGTCTTAAACAACTGTAATTTCTGGTATATAACCCGCATCTCAAATAAATCGGTTCTGAACCAGAAATTTCATTTACTAAAGTCAATTATTTGCCGAGTAGAAACGAGTTACCTTTTATTAAGAGCGTACACTAGTCACGCGAAGAAACGCTCACGCTAATGTTAAGTCTATGGGAAGGTTATCCCGCGATTTCTCGCTCGCATTTTAATATTTTTAAATGATTTTTTTTTTGCGTAGGATAGCTGAGGTCGATCTTCAACGTTGTTAGTTTTTACTTTTTTGATTTTGGTTAAACTTTTTTTATAAGCGGACATTTTAATTTTTGGAACCGGTTGGAACCGGTTCTGAAAATAAAAGTACACTTATATAAGAAAACTGGAGCCAAAATCAAAAAAGTGAAAACTAACAACGATAGATATCGACGTCAGCTATCCTATGCAAAAAAAAAAAATCATTTAAAAATATTAAAATGCGAGCGAGATATCGCGGGATAACCTTCCCATAGACTTAACATTAGCGTGAGTGTTTCTTCACGTGACTAGTGTAGGCTCTTAAATAAATCTTCTGGCTCGAAACCGATTTATTTGAGCCGAGGGGTTGTATACAGTGTTACCAGATTGGGGAAGTTTGTCCCCATTTTGGGGAATTTTGAACCTTTAGGTAAAATTTTTGGGGACAAGTATTTCGTGGGGTACGTTTTGAGGACTATCAACATTTTTTTTTTTAAATGGGAAATTTTTTTTCATCATTTCACGTAAAGTTTACTTTTAGTCATTTGGCAAAACTGAATCTGTCTCGAACTCAATTTTGATTCGGAAAATGAAAATCATGATGATAGAGTCTACTTTCTATCTTCATGATGGAAATGAAATTCGGATATCGGAAATTTCAATCATTATTCTCGTGGTCATTCTCGTCGTTTAGAACATTACAGTTTACACGTTTCTTTGCATCATTTTCAACCATTTCTGTACATCTTTAACGCTGTGACAATGGAAGTTATATTATTACTTTTTATCGCGGGTTATTTTTTTTTTTACTTTTCAGTGCTTCAATAAAAAAAATGTAGTAAGCGAAATTCTGAATAATTAATATCACAAAGTATTGTTGCCATTTTTCCTAAACTAAATATTATTTTGAATATAATATTTCTTCTTGTATTTTCTTTAAAACAAATTGTAATGCTGCGTTTACACTATGGCTTATCAGGTCTATCAGGTCTGCGAGGTCTGTCAGGTCTATGTTTTATAAAGGAAGTAGATAAGATTTTGATTTAAATATTTGGAAAACATAAGTAAACAGGGCTTAACAAAAACGGTCGCCAGGTCGCCACTGGCGAATAGATTTTTCTGTCTGGCGCCCAGATTTTTTTATCCGGGTTAAAAGTTTTTTAATCTGGCTTTTTTATTTATTTTATTTATGTATATTTCTTTTTTACAAAAATTGACCTAAGAAATGAACACAAGCATCCCCTCCCCCACTCTCCTCCACACACACACACACCCTTACTTGTCTGCGGAAACCATTGATTTTTCCCTTCTATCGTCCAATTAATAGAAGAGACAGATTTGAAAGGCATTTATTTCCCATCTCATGCACAGAAAACATCATTCTTTTCCCTTATAGCATGCCACGTGATTGCAATGTGGGAATAGGGGGGTGGGGGGGGAGAGGGAAGTTTCAATAAACAAGTGGGTAAGTGTGATCGAAGATCGCTCAAACGGTTTCGTTTAATATTCCTTTCAAAACACTTCATCCTTTCTTTAATACATCCAAATAAATTTCATTTAGTAATTTAAAAAAAAAAATAATAAATAAAAAAATAAGAAGTCATGTTTTTTATAAAGTAAAAATTTACCGGTCTATTTTTTCGTTTTTACGAATATCTAAACCATCCCGATAGCGGGTGAAGCCCTCTATTACATTCTGTCAAAATAATATTCATGCGGACTAAATGCGATATTTTAAAAAATATAATTTCAAAATTAAACAAAGTGTACACATTCAAAATGTTAAAATATGCAAATATTTCCATAATCGGATTTTTATCACGATTCAATATGTTTCTCAAACTCATATATTTACTATTCTCTATTACTCATATTCATATTCGCTTTGTATTATTCTCAAACATCTGAAAAATTCGTTACTTCCAATAGGACGTCAGATTCTCTTTTTAATTTTCCAATGACGTGATATTAATCTGCTTTGTGTACATATACATACTCATACTCCTTGTATTATTGAGAAATCTTACACATTTTCCGTTTTACTACCACTATGACATCAATTAATTTTATTTCATATTTATCTTTTTTTCAATGGGTGAAACTTTTTTTTTCATTTTCATTTTTCACGTGGAAATCGTCTGATAGAAAATTACTTATTGTGGAAAGAATTTCATCGTGGATTTTTAATTGTCGGCATCTGCTATAACGAAAAATGTTTAAATTGAATAGGAAATTCTGTTAGAATTTTGGTTTATTATCTCTATTTATTAAAATAATACGAATTTTTCAAATTTTAATATTTTGAGCTCTTCATAGCTGGTATCCAGCTATATACACAAAGTTTCAACTCTGTAAGTTATATAGTTTTGAGAATGGTTCTGTGACAGACAGACAACAGAGCGGGAGTGATAGGGTTTCGTGAGATGAACGAAACCCTAAAAAGTAAGAAACCAAAATAATTTAGCCTCTCTAACGGCATCTAAAATTGGATACAATGCTACAAAATGATCAAGGCATTTTTTTTTTGTTTCAAATCAGATTTTTGTATTTCAGAATTAAAACTGATTAATATATCACGTTCATTTTAAAGAATAATAACAACTAAGTTAAGTGATTATAAGTAATTCATTTGAAGTAAATCTATCAAATTTAATTAAAATTTGAAAAATAACTAATTTTAATAAAATTAAATATGTATTTTTTAAATATTTCTCCCTCGCGTAAAATGCATGGCTCTTTTATTATCTGCACCCCCCACACATTGCACAATACGTAGGCGTCACCCTGGTTTGTAGACAGTTGTGTAGTCTATATGACGTAAAAGATTGAAGGTACATACAGCGTGTTTGCAGAGACTGGTTGCTTTTAAAAAAAGAAAAATAATAAATTAACAAATATTAAGCATCTTTTTTTTTTTTTTTTTTGGTAACAATTTATTTCGACAATGAAATCTTTTGCGATGCCTCGTTCCATGGAGACCTAAAATCTTCTTGCATTTGAATCTTATGGAAAGTAAAAAAAAATATAAATATATATATATTCTTTCTTGTTTTTGGTTATTTTTTAAGTCATTTGGAATTCATAAAAGTGATAATAAGGAACAAAATGGTGGCAAACAATCAAAACCAAATGAACCCTAACAAATCATTCATTGCACTTCAGAAGGGTAAGTTATTTTATTATTATTATTATTATTTTCTTTATCCTCCAATTTTTATCATAGATTGTCGGATTCAAATAAACCGTCCTCCTCCACCCAGCCGGCTAATTTCGAATTTCGAATTATTTTGCAAACTTAATTAGTTTTGATATTTCTCATATATGGATTTATTTTACAAGCACGTAAATTTTTTTATTATTCGAGCCGGTTTATGTATATAAAAAATACTATTTTTTTACAATTATAGTTGCTTACAATTTCTATCAAGAGCAGCATCTGTTACTCATCTTAATTACAATCTTAGCTTAAAATTCTCATAAAATGTTTCATTATAGATGTTGCAAAGTTCCAAAATACTAAGAAATAAACTTAGAAATTATATTAAAGCAAAAATCATTTGTAACTTTTATTTCGAATTTGCCAAAAAATAAGTTCATCAAATGTACATTTTAAAATATCAAAATCAGAATTATTTTGACTGGTTTCGACGGGAAAATAAGACAAAAATTGTTTTCTTGTTTCACTATTTCGTTAATGCCCTCTCATCAGATATAGATTTTGGAGTACTCGACTATCCAGACATTTGAAGCATTCGGCAATCAGCATTTCCTGAACCAACCGGTTAATTCAGCCTTTATACTAGATTATTTTTAACACAATTATTTCAAATTGGTAAAGCAATCATACAAGTTGTAATTTTCCAACTGGACGAAAAATGTCCGGGCCAGGATTCGAACCTGGGATCTCTTGGCTGAAGCCGCCACGCTCTACCAACTGAGCTATCCCGGTCGAATCTGGAGGGGATAATTCATCCAGTTAACCTTATTGAACATAGCATTTGGTCTGATATTTTAATCAGCTCAACAGAATGTAACTTGTATGATTATGCTTTACCAATTTGAAATAATTGTGTTAAAAATAATCTAGTGTAATCACGTATCCAGCGTTTACTGGAGTTCCATTACCTGCGATTCTGTTGAGCTGATTAAAATATCAGACCAGATGCTATGTTCAATAAGGTTAACTGGATGAATTCAGCCTTTATAGTTTTTTTTTCCGGAGATTTATAAATTTTGTTAAGTTTCATTAGCAAACTTTGTTTATATGTGTTAAATGTTAGTGTGTTCTTAGTTTATATGTTAGTATAATTATGTACTGTTCTAAACTATGTAACTAATAATTCTAACCTCTGCTTCTTATTCTTTTTTTTTTTAAATATTTTTTAGTTCATAGAAAATTTTTGTGTTTTTTGAAAAACAATGGCGGCGCGCGCGAGGGGTTGAAGGTAAATATTTTTTTTTACTGCCGACTAGAAATTTTTGCTGGCTACCAGATTTTATGAAATTTGTAAAGGCCTGTAAATAAACATGATATGACTGGACGACTTTCCGCTTTCAATCATAAATTGCTGGATTCAGAAACTATGCTGAGTAGGTTGTGTAGATGGAAGATTTTACGATAATCAATTAAATATAATTTTAAATGTTTATTTTTTGTAACTGGGGAATTCTTTCAAAAAAAGGCTTGATTTGGGAAAATGAACTGAAATTAGTTAAATATTTTTATAGTGATAAATTGAAAATTTACATTTTTGCGTAAAAACTCTGTTGGGGACTTTTTCGAAAAAAAATCATTGATTTGGGGAAAATTTCAGAAATTTTGGGAAATTTACTTTCGGCCATCTGGCAACACTGGTTTTATACCAGAAATTACGGTAGTGAAATCACCTATTATTTCTGGGTTTGATATCAAGGCCAGTGTCATCGCTAAGACTTTTTATTGAGGGGGGAGAGAACCTTAAATTGCCAAGTCAAATTTCATTATTTGCCAACTCATTGAAAAGGAAAAATAAATAGTTCTCGCCAATTCAACAAGTTTGCCACCTAGTTTTACAATTTACCAAAATACCACAGTTAGAAAATGTAATATAGTTCTTATTTGTAAAACGTTAATATTCTCAATTAGATTTGTAACTTTTGCCAAGTCTATTAAAAATAGAGAGTATATTATAGTTTTTATTAAAGTTTTATACAAATTTGCCAAATAAGAGTTTGTATATTTGCCAAGTGTAATAGCATTCACAAACGTTTGGGGGGAGGCTTCCCCCCTGTCCCCCCCCTTAGCGAGGCCCCTGATCAAGGCTGAAGTCCCCCTTTTTTTTAAATGTTTGGATTTGTTTTGAACTGTCCAGACACTATTCTTGTCTTGGCCTCCAAGTGAACGAGTTTTGAGGACAGATTCATTGGTTTTAAGTACTAGCTTAAAATCAGGTCTTGAGATGCATAAAATCTCAACATTTGTATCACTGTTTACATAATTTAAAAATTAAAGAAAGAAGCCTGTATTGTTATAGAATATAGAGGGATATGTGTTCTCTTAAATAACATTTTGTGTTTAACACTAGGGGTGATGAAGTGTTTGCTACAAGTTTTAGTACATTCAAAAACCGAAAACACTTTTGAGATACCCTAATATATATGTTCTAGTTCTATATGAGTTCCTTTTTCCATCGCAGCTCTGTAAGATAACACACAAATATTAGCAAAATATAAATTTATATACCGTATTTCTGGTATATAATCAGCGGCCGAAAGAATTCGGTTTCGAACCAAAAGTTTTATTCATTAAATAAAGTCAAATAAGTACAAAGTAGAAACGATTTACATTTTATTAAATAAAATTTCTGATTCGAAGCTTAGTTATTTAAGCCGCGTGTTATATATCAGAAATTACGATTTAAATAATTTTTTTGGAATTTTTGTGTATAATAGTTGATGTGTATGATATATGTAGTTTGTAATTATATAAATAATCGAAAGCAAATGAAATCTATTAATAATTAATAAAAAATAATGATTTTAAAGTACTTACATTGAATTGTGAGAAATTTCGTCGTAAAAAATTTTGCTCGAACTAACATTATTGCATAAAAGGATAATGTGAACCAACTAAATACTGTGAAAACTGAACCAACCTAAAAGACAAAGAGCGTAGGCAGGTGCCAGTGGTGGGAAGAGACCTGAAAATATAAAAATGCGCTCCGAAGGATGTTCGGACCTGGCACATAGGGTACAGATCTTTAACTCCGAACATGCTTCAGACCCGGCAGCCAAAGTATCTATCGTAGAATTCATAGCAACCGTTATTGTAAAATAAAGGGCTGTCCATAAATTATGTCACCCTTTTTTTCAATATTTTGACCCCCCCTTCCCCCTTAGCCAAAAAGTGTACCCCCCTTGTCACATGTCACGCTATATTACATAAACATATACTTGCACAAAGCACTACGTTTAATTTGAAATAGATCATATTTCAAATTTTATTTTTATACTTTAATTGTAAGTTTTAATGACATTTGTGAGCATAACAATAAAAATTATTCGTGTACTTATATATTTTGTATGAAATAAGATTAAAGTTTACAACAAAAAACATAATCCATATACAATAAATTTATACAATTAGTAATAAAATATTAATATATATATATATATATATATATATTTTTTTTAAGAAAGGAATAGAAGTGAAAACAAATCACATGAAATTTGTTTTATCCCCGATTAAAAAATACCCTCAAATTCTGGTAATTTCAAAATAGCTACAAAATTTAATCTGCTGATTTTAAATGATTTTATTTTAAGCAAAATGTGTGATGTCACACTTCTTCTTATCCGCTCCCAACCCCTTGTCACAAACTGTCACGATTTCATGAATTTCTCCAAGCGGGACATCATATGTGGAAGGCACTTAACACAAAACATACTATACCGAATTATGCGTATTAAAAAATTAAAATGTCATTAAAAGAAGCTCGTCCTGAATGGGTTAAAGTTTTCTTTACTTTTTACACGATGTGGAGCGCTCTACTTCTATAGCGCCAAACTTACTCTTTCACATTCTATATGCACTTCTAACTAATAAAATATGATTTTTGTGTGTATAAAGACTACTTTGAGCTAGAAAATATATACGTGTTCTGAATTTTGAACTGGTCAAAGTACATAATACTTCATATTACCCCTATATATTACTTATGTCGGATGTTCCAAAAATGACTTTTGGATTTTAAAATTCAATAACTTGCAAACGGTGACAGATATTTAAAAAAATCTTGCAGGAGGGTTATGTATGATGTAAGGAGTTTTCTTGCTGTGATTCTTGATTTTAGTTCGAATTTCAAACAGTAGATGGCGCTGACAGCGATTGGCACTCTGTCGATGCCGAAACTGACGCCAATCAGCCTTGATGCACCGCCCACTGAATACTATGCTTGCGCGCTGACAAAAATGAAGGATTTTTTTTTTTCAATATTTCTACGGTCCCTCTAACTTCAACACCAATAATATCTAAAAGTTTTCTTTGACTTATTTTGATGTCAGAAAAACTAGGCGAAGAAAACTTTTAGATATTATTTGTGTTGAAGTTCGAGGGACCGTATAAACTTTGAAAAAAAAAAATCCGTCATTTTTGTCAGCGCGCAGGCTTAGTATTCAGGGGGCGGTGCATCAACACTGAGGGGCGTCAGTTTCTCCCTCGAGAGAGCGCCAATCGCTGTCAGCGCCATCTATTGTTTGAAATTCGAACTAAAATCAAGAATTACAGTAAGAAAACTCCTGACATCATACATAATCCTCCTGCAAGAATTTTTTTATATCTTTCACCGTTTGCAAGTTATTGAATTTTAAAATCCATCAGTCATCAGTGGCGTAGCGTCAGGGGGGGCACGATCATTTTACTACCAGTATAATTATATACTATATTTAGTCTTATTTAATCTTTGAACGGTATGAATTAAATAAGGCCAAATATAGTGTATAAAAATACTGGTAGTAAAGTGATCTGTGCCCCCCTTGAAGCTACGCCTCTGTCAGTCATTTTTGGGACAACCGGTATATATTACCCCTTAAAAACTTCAAGATCTGCATTAACATCGTATCTTTCATGTTTAACACAGATTTCCTATTTCTATAAAACATAAATAAACAAATTCAAAAGAAGTAATATTTTAAATTAATTACAGGATTCTTAAATCCACGATGAAACTTCAGCCAATTTCTGTTATTTCAAAGCTTTTTGGTCCCCTTAATTATCACTTGACTCCAAGAATAATTTATTTTCTGTAAGAGAGACGTGTTGTTACGAAGACAAATTTTCGTGATTCTCTTGTGTGATTACTATGGGGGATACTTTATTTGACCTTTCAAGTAAATCACTTTTATTCGTTTGTTATTTCTTTAAAATTTGCACACATACTTCTAATTATTTTATTTTTTAGGGTTCAGTACTTAAAAAGTAACAAGAACGAAAAATCATGCGTCAAGCATAGATTATGTAACAATTTACAACGCTTCCAAAATGATTTTACAAATCATTACCGTTTAATAAGCTGAAAGATAACATCTAAGTAAACAATTTGGAAAACGCATAACATATTTAAAAACGCAATTTCAGGAATTTCCAACATATATTTCCAACAAATGCAATATTAGAAAAAATATCCGAATAATTTTATTCAGCCCTGTATATGATCTATAGATTTGTATATATACTACATAGGATGCTAAATTTTAGTTTAGTTAGGAAACGCGTAGCACAGTTTAAAATTCACCTTCTGGAGTTTCTGTCAATAAACTGAAATGTGTTCGCGAACTTTTGTGCTGCCCTGTATATGATCCACAGAATTTATACATACCAAGTAATAGACAAAAAGTGAGTTAAATTTAAAATCGCGTTCAGCAACTTAAAACGCACTTCCAAGAATTATTGTTAACTGACAGTAGATAATTCTTTTGTGTGTCCCTGTAAATGAACGATGACTGCTATACACACACTATTCTGTAGTAAGCCTCTTGTAATGCACCTTAGTGATATATATAAATTTCAATGCGTTTAAAATAGTGCAACATTATTTAATTAAATCGCAAACGATTTTTCTCCATAGAGGTAATGTAACGGATTTCTTTTGACTGTCCCTGTTAAGTAACTATAAGTGCTATGCACAGCATATTCCATGTTAAGCTTCTTGTAATGCACCTTAGTGTTATATATCAATTACAATGTGTTTGAAATTGTGTAACATCATTAAAGTAAACCGCAAATGATTTTTTTCCATAGACCGTAATGTAAAGGAATTCTTTTGCGTGTCCGTGTGAAAAAACTATAAGTGCTACACACTTCAGTTGGAATAGAGAACATGTTATAGATAACGACAATAACATATAAAAATTGAAGGGCAATCCGAGCATATTTACGGGAGTTACAGTACGGACAGACGACAGACATACCAAAGTCATAAACACTTTTCAACTAGGTTGGAAAGTTTTAAAAACGAAACTTTTATAAGATCACTTCCGTGTGTGTCTGACCGTCTGTCACAGCACATTTTTTCGTAAACTATGGGACGTGGAAAGTTCTAACTTGGTAAAATTATAAGACCTTTTTACCCGCATATTTTCCGATTATTAGCCATTCACAAATATGTTTAGGAAAAAATTGGGTGGGGGGGGGCTACACTCCTTATATTTTGTAAGGAGTCTGGCACCACTATTAATGATAAGAAAGTTTCTATTTAATTTTGTAAACATAGAATTCGAAACCATCACGTTTATTCACAGAGTTAGCAATATTTTTCTGCAGTTAAATAAAGCGAATAAAACTGTTAAAAATTTGTGATAGGCTTTTGCAAACATTGTAATTAAGTTACTTAAAAAAATGTTTTCTTGTGGGATATCGTGTGAAATTTTTCATAATATCGAACTCTAAAATATATTTGTTTTAATTTTAGATATTATATTTTCAGAGATATCGTCAAACTTACACTGCAGAAATATGTCCCCCACCCTTCTATTTCCGAATCTACTGAAACTAAAATTATATAAAAGAAAAAAAATAGGGGTAGTAGGAGATTATTTAAACCTTGCAGGAAAACTAAAGTGACCTTCCCAGGCAACACAGTTTTCAGGAAAACGCATTTTTCCGTTATAAATAAACTTTACTTTTCTGACGGTCAGCGATTGAGTTGACGATCGTTCAGGGTATCTATTGACGCAGAATCGTCCAAGTATATTTGATAATGATTTTAGAAAAACAATTGTCGGTAATTAGCCGAGATATTAATTGAGTTACTTGAAAAAAAAGGTACTTCTCCATTATCCCGTCGACCACTTTTCATAACAACAAACCTATTGCCAAAATGTAACGCAAATAAACAAATAGAAGAATGTTGCCATTAGAATAACAAAATAAATAGAATACAAGAAATTCGGAAAAACCCCACTCACCAAAGTATCAACTATCAGTAAGTTTAAACAAACAACAACAAAAAATCAATATATTAATGAAGATAGAAAAAAATAATCTTGGATATTTGTTTATTTACATTATTTTTCTTAATCATGGTTCTCGGCTAATGAATAAATGTTTGTGAGACGTCAGTTGAAACTGATCTATTGCACGTGAGTACGCCCTTTGAGGGGCGGTGGGATATATTATATCCCAGAAGAAGAAGAAATAAGAAGTTATTATTTTCTAAAAGTCGTATGTAAATTCCGGTGTTAGTCAGTAATTTTTCATTTTACGAACAGAACTTGTTTGTGCTGGAAAGGGTTAAGAACGCAATTGTTATTTTAATTAACGAAATAACTAATAAATCAGTAAAATATAATGAAAAATACTGAAAACTGTCGAATTAAAAAACACTTGATGACATAACAAACACGTGAAATGTTTCTGACGCCAAGTGAATGGAATTGTATTTTTTTCGTTAAATCCTATACTTTGGCGATAGTTTTTTGTTATGAAAAATGGTCGACGGGATAATGGAGAGATACCGAAAAAATTTATGTTTATGCATCGTGTAGGGTATTATTCGAAAGATATCGTAACATCTAACTAAAAATGTATTTGTTTTAATTTTAGTAATTAAATTTTCAAAGAAATGGTCAAAAGTATATTAAGAAAATATGTCACCCCCCCCCCCTTATTCCGAATCCACTGAAACTAAAATTATGTAAAAAATAGGGGTAGTAGGAGTTTATTAATTAATAAATAGTAATTAATGCATTTAATGTACGGAACCTTTTGAGCGCGTGCTATACTCAAACTTGACCGATTTATTCTCCCTCATCTTAATCGGCTGTAAAATTCAGTTTGTGAAGTATAAGAATTCTTAATTTAACAGGTTCGTATGGGGTCCGGGAATTTCCAGGTTCAATACCAGTATTTTCTTATAGAAAAACTCAACTTATACAATTGCACAGTTACATAAGGCGAGTTCTTCTGTAAGAAAATACTGGTAACTACACTGAAAATTCCAGGACCCCGTACGAACCTTGTTTAAATTTTTGCAGGTACAGGGACACTGTGACTAATTATCGATTGACTAAAAATATTTTTTATTACACACTTTTAATTAATTAAACTTTGTAATCGATTTTTCAATCACTTTCTGTTAGGCTAGAATTATTATATATATATATATATATATATATATATGCACGCATGTTTCCGGTGAAAATACAAATTTGTAATATATTTGGAACTTAATTATAAATTAATTTTAAGGCATTTTCCGTCGGACCGCAGGTGATAAATTGCCAAATATTCTCTATGGTTACAATTCAACACAACGTTCACAAAAATTAGCCAACTGGTTGTAAAGGAATAGTTTAAAAAACAAAAAAGTAGAAAATATAAATAAAAAATAAAGAGTATAATATATTTTTTGAAAAGTATGGTTTAATTAAAAATTAGCTTAATATTAATTAAAGTAGGATTATATGTTTAGAAGTCAATTTAGAAATCATGAATGAATTGTGTAAACAATGCTTTATTTTCCCTTTCCTGTTGACATATCTTAACACGTTGACGGAGACATGCGTCTATAGCCGTCAAAGCGAAGTTCACTATGTGGCATGACGGCAATAGCCGTCCAAAACGAAACGGTCGTTTTTAGACACTACGGCTATAGCAGCATAAATGTGCATTTACCGGCGTACAAGTAGAAGCCCAGTGTCATGTTTTGGAAACAATTTTTTTAGGTTGAAGTTCGTTTTCCACCTGTTATACGAGTTGCAGCTTCAGTATGCACGTGCAGGGTGGCTAGTGGTCAGGGAAAAATACAGTAAAAAAATCATATATACTAGTATATTATTATAGAAAAATTCATATTTATTATTTGATCGAATAATCAACATAAATTTTTCTATAAGAATATACTGGTGTATATCACTTTTTCTGACTGTATTTTTCCCTGACCACTAGCCACCCTGACGTGGTTGTGAAGGGAGTAGTCCAACCTAATTAAAGGTGCTGAATTGATCAAAATTAAGTTTATTTAACCCCTTGGGGACGAGCGACACGTATACGTGACGCATAAGATGCTCAGAATCCTCGATTATTCCCACCAGTTATTTTTTATTGTAAGCTTTGCCTTATTAAATTTTAACATTTCTGCGATTCAATTAGGTGAAAATTTGTATTTTGAAAAACCTGTAGTAAAAGATTAAAAATTCTGTAAAGGACGCTCGTCGCGAAGGGGTTAAGCAGAAAGAGAAAAACTATACTTCTACTATTCTAAAAATTACAAAAACATATAGTGTCAATTTTCGAACTTCACTTGTTCGTACTGTCCGTCAATGTGTTAAAAATGAAACAGAGCACAGGGTTACCAGGTTACCAGGGAAGAACAAGGTTATCAGTTTGACCTCCCTTTTTATTCAGAGATGCTGAATTCATACCGGAAAATTTGAGAGAAAAAAATTTATTTTAAATAATCACAAAATATTCCGTCATTATATAAAGCAAAAATTTCTATTTTAAATTTCTGGTATGGATTCGAAATTTCTGAATTGAAAAGGAGGCAAACTGGCAACCCTGTTGATGTTTCAACCTTGAAACCCTCTTAAAATTTAGTGGTGACAATCGGCTCATTTTTAAAAGTAATGAAAAAGGCTTTTTTTTCCCATTCGATAATTTGACATGGTCGCGACGATATATATTATTTTAAATCCAGTCGTTCGCACTTCCTGCCAAACCTGAGTCAAAGCGGTGGATTTTCTATAATCCGACCCCACGCCAAATTAACGTATTGTAACAAACTTTTTTGGAACAAAATGAATTGCAGACATGAAATTAGGCGGTATTTTTAAGATTGACAGTGACTGCTTAAAAAACAGTGGAGGTTTTTTTAAATACTATTTTTACGATTTTACTTATTTAAGTGTTCATTTAAAAATATTTAAATAATGATATCATTTATATTTTTTCTTCACAATAAAAATAATTTCTAAACGAGTCTAAATGCATATGAAGATGCATTTTACTCAGAATAATAATTACAAAGCATTTATAAGTGCAAGCAAATGATACGAATGACGCATATATAGTACCTTTGACATTTTCAATGATGTTTTTATTAGTGCAGAAATCATAACAAAAACTTCCGAAATGTATTTGAAAATCTGATTTTAATTGCATTGAAATTTTGCACAAATGAGCAAACTTTTTGCTCATTTGTATTTTCACGCCATTTTTTTTATCTTAAGAGATTCTAAATCCATATACAAATATGTATATTTTGCGTAGAACGATTTCCCAACCATCATTATAATAATACAGGGTAAACAGGGGGTGAAATAAGCAATGACATATGTTTCTACCACTAATTTAACCCTTTCCAGCACTGACAAATTATGTTCGCAAAATGAGTAATAACTGACTGACACCGGAATTTACAAACGACTTCTTATAAAATAAGAACTCCTTATTTTAAGCTTTCTTTGTAGAAACAAAATTTTCTTAAAATATTCTTGGTGGCGTATGCAAGTTTGGAATTAAAATTAGGTGTACCCGGAGCGGGACCACTGTGCCGGAAAGGGTTAAAAAAATTGTCCTATTCAATCAAAATGAATAATTAAAAAAAAAAAAAACTTTAAAAATTAGTGGTGAAAGTTTGCCTGATTAGCCCTGTCAAGTCTGAGACTATTGGCAATGATGCATAAATGTTGCACGTGACTTTTTCAAACAAGTTGAAAATTGTACGTCAAACGTGACAAATGATGTGCGTTCGTACTATAAATAGTTTTATAAATATTCAGATATTGGTACAATAGCTGTTGCACTCTTATGCAAAAATTCACGAATACAAAATTTATTTTACGTGCAGATTTTCATATTAATTTCATTTTATGAAATTACGTTTCGATGTACTTTTACAAACAATTAATTACAATTCTGTTACATTATAGTTATACTATGCGCTGACATCCAAAACAAGAAAATGAAAAAAAAAATCATCGTTTTTATTTCACAAAAAAATGAATTATGACTTCTGTTATTATGATATGATTATTTTCCGTAATAAAATAAGTACATTTTAAGTTAGCAACATTTTATCTTTTGTTGACATTTACTGAAAATTCCAATGGGAAACATAAGGCTAACTTTGAAATTTTCAGAACTTGAAATCCATATTTAGACTCTTTTTCTATTTAATATATATTTCTTCGGAAACATTTATCCAAAAACTGTAGGTAGTTTGTATGATTGGTATAATTAAACAATTTTAGTATACAAAGTAAATTTTCAAATTCAGTAATACGGAAATAATATGACTCCATCTTAAATCCTCATGGCCACTTATAATCGTTACCTATCATCGGATATCATTGAATTAATTACTTATGATAGGATTTAATAGAATGAAGAAAACTTTTATGAATAACTTTTTAAGTTTTGTTTCGATTTCATAAAATTTGAAATGACGAAATTCTGCATTAAATATATTAAATTTCAAATCATTCGATTGGGTTGTTTTTGCGTTGTTATATGCCGACAGACGGACGGACCAGAAGACGACTATAGGTGCTACATATTTTAAAATTTACGAACGCACCTAAAAAACATACGAAGTTACTACATTAGAAAACACAATTAACATTAAGTAACATAACTTATGAAAAAGCATTTTAAAAACTGGTTTTAAATAAGCAAATATACCACTGTTACCATTAAAATTATTAAAATGTAGCTCATATATATTTTAAATTAAAATCATATGAGTATGTATGATAAATTTATAGGAATTCATAAAACTTTTTTTATTCGAAATAAAATAATTTATGAGCTATTTTAAATCCATATGCAAATATCGTTTAAGTGGAAAACGGAAAATTTTTCTAACCGTTAGAAGTGCTCATAAATGAAGCATAGATTTTGCCTTTGACATTTTAAACAAAATTCCCATCTTCTAGCTTTGGGAAACACGGCTGAAAAAATTACACAAAAGCATTTGAAAATTAGATTTTAATTGCATTGAAATTGTGCTGAGTTAAAAACATTTGCTGTTTTTACTATTAAATTTGCTGAAACGTTTTAATGACTAAATGCTTTTATTTTATTTCAGTGCAATTCATTTTAGGTTGATTTACTGTTAGCAAAATTAAAATTACACACGAAGTATGCTAATTTCATGCACAAATAATTTTGGACGCCGGCGGGTTTACTACCCATTACAAAATCTCCAGAGATCAACTCGCTTTACCAATAAAACACCCGATTATAACTATTAAGAAATGCAAATAAAATAAGAGAACAAGAGAGAAAATTTATCGTTTTGATTATTAAATAATTTTAAAAGCATCAAAATAAATTTTAATTAACAATGTATGAATATTTATAATTAATTGCATTGGAAGTCACAAAATTTCTAAGTTTTCAGAATTAAAAAATCTTATGAGCTACATTAAATTCTTATAAATGAATCATTTTACAAAAGGATTTACTAACTATCGCATAAACGGAAAAGAAAGATGATGCGCGGATGGCCTTGACATTTCAGAAAGGACCCGAATTTATCGTGTTAGGAATCCCAACTAAAATTTATAATTAAACTTTGGTCAAATTGATTTTTAAAATATATTTTAATTGCGTCTAATTGGCGAAAAATTTGGCAAACATTTACTTTTTTATATTTTATTAAAATATATTTAAAATATATGTTTTATTAATACACTAGGACCCCGATTTCACGTTAGACGATTTCCCGATATCACGTCTCTTCAAAATCACTGTAAAATCTTAGTTATCGCTAAATTACGGAAAAGATTAGATAAAATAAAGCTGCATAAAAATTGTTTATTAAATTCACCAAAAAAAAAAAAAATCCCAGACTTTAGTATTTAACTGAATTTTTTTTTCAGTGGATCGATTTTTAAAAATAAGAGTATTTTTATTTTCTCTGCTTTTCCTTAAATGTAGCCGGTAATATGGATCTTTTGTTATTTCAAAATCTCTATATAAATGGTAATCGATATCAAACTTCATTAACACTACCGGGATTTTTACTGAAGTTTTATAAAAACAGTTCGCACCAGAATTTTTAACTAACTATTTAAGTTATAATATTAACGTGATTTTTTTTCTTTTTGTAAGATTTATATTTGTTTATTATTTATTTTATGAAGAAATTTCTGGTCCGAATTGAGATATTTTCATTTAGTGAAAGATCAAATGATCGTATGTTGATTATATTTAGTGTTAAGTACATTCCCCCATGCATTTTAATCCAGTATTTGCTTCAACTGAAGTAATTTTGAAAAATTTACCATATTCTGCGTCACAATCAGAATCTAAATCAGACGAAATTTTCTGGTTTTCATCACAGAAGTTTTCAATAATTTATTCAAACTACCCCAAATGAGAAAATGTGAGTCGTAATTCACATAATGTATAAGTGAAAAATTCTGCCTCGAAGTAGCTTACCAAAACTCATGTTTTCAATTCTTGTAAAATAAACACATCATCATCACGCATCGGTCAATATATAAACAATTCAGAGAAAAAGCTGACAATTCGTGTAAATAAAAATGCAGTTTAAAATATTAAACATGCGACAAAATTATAGTTTAATCTAGAACGGCGAGGATAAGTCATTTTAGACACGTACCAAATAAATATATTTCGACTTGAACCAAAAAAGAAAAAAAAGTTAAATATACACCACAAATAAACACTGTTAAATAAATAAGTCAATTAGTTTTAAATACAAATTCTGATATAAAATGTATTTTTTAAAACCTGGATAAAATGTCTGCGGTTCTAGTGTTAAATACAAGAAAGCTAGGATCAATCAACATGTTAAAAAGAAGCTCAATCAACATAAAAATAAATATAGGTGAATACAGACCATTACAATGTACCGTTAAATCGGGTATTACTGTATGGATGAGTATATTTAATCATGTTTTCTGGAATATATAACATTTTTAAATTTTCAGAATCGAAAATAATTGATGAACGCTATTTAGTCCATAGAAATAAATAATTCCGCAGAAGGATTTAGTACCCATGATGTAAGAGCACGAGAAGGACGATGTATGGATGCCCTTGCAATTTTCATAAAGGAAATGATTTTATCGTATTAGGAAACACAACTACAGGTTATAAGCATAACTTACACAAATACATTTCTGAAATTATTTTTTATTGCATCTAACTTATTCACAAGCGAGCAAACATTTTACAAGTAAACCGATTTTTATTATTTAACCCGACTGAAGGCGCGCACCCAGCACTAACGTTGGAGATCTCGCGGGGTGACTGGGTCACCCCAATCAGTTTTATACAAATATTGTGCTATAAACAAGAAAAATATCATTTGATTTTCACAATAAGTTCATTAAATCATTAAGAAAGTATACTTCTTTAGTTAAAAAAAAACTTTTTTGATGTTTAAGAAAGCTTTACAATCAAAATAATTACATACCTTTATCAGGAGTTTTAAACCTACATACATTTCTGGTAAACATAAGAAGAATGATTTTTACAGTTAAAATTACCATACCTTATGCAAGAAATTGTAGTTTTATTGTCTTTAAATCTGTTTAGTTCTGGTATATTGCGTGCGATAATTTTTACTCCTGCTAAATGACTTATTATATTTTGAGATCACATTTTCACTTTTTGATTTGTTTTTTTCTTTTTCCAAAACTGTTTTATTTTTGCTAACAAAAATATTTTCTTCTGAATCAGAATTTTCGTAATCTTTATCCTTTTGCTGAAACTCTCTTTCGTTGTCGTGAGAACTGTATATTTCCTCATCAGGTTCATTTTCACCAGCATGATCAATTTCTTCTTCAGAAGATTCAACTTCGTCTAATAAATTTCTCAAAAGTTCCATTTATTTTTAACAGTCTGTAAGTTTACGTTTGCACGCCATTATTTATTAAATAATTCAACGTAAAAAACAACATAAACACTTCAGAACAGAAAACTACGCTGCTTAGAATGAGAAATTTCGCAGCAATAACGGTCGCGTGGGGAGACTGAGTCACCCCGTTTTTTACATGGATTAAAAAAAAAAAACGATTGTTTCACGCGCAGAAAGGAAAAGAACGTAAAAATAACATTACACCTACCAAGGGCAGAGTCAGACAGGAGGATACTGAAATGATAAACATTTTTCGCGGGACTGATGTTTTTCTGGGGTGACTCTGTGCCCCGCGCGATCTCTCTCGGGTTAACGAATTAAAATGCAACTTATTTTTAGCGCATAATTATATTTACATTATTTTACATCACTATGCGTTCTGTGTTTCTTAATTTTCCTGAAATCAATATATTTTTCAACTGTGTTAAATTCTTGCAACATGTTAATAAATGTATGCTATTGATAGGTTTTAATTACACAGTTGATTCATAAAAGTTGAAAATTCACTTTATCACAGTTTGATAAACATATTTTTAACGCAAGCAGAAATTTTAGTCAAGTTTAACCCTTCTTTGCATGAGTTTTCTTTTACAATTGTATTTTTTTTTATACATATATTAAATATTAGACACCAGAAATTTTAAGATAGATTTTTAACTTTATTCAGCAACATAGTTCACGGGAAATTTACTGGATTAATATTTCTATATAAATATAGAGGCGGCGAAGAAGTTGATTTATTTATGACAAGTTAAATAAACAGTGATGGAAATTTACATCACTATGCAATTAAGGGTTAACCCTTTAGCGGGCGGTGGTCACAAAAAAGGACACCTAATTTTAATTACAAAACTGATAAACGGCACCAAGAATATTTAATTATTTTTTTTCTTTTATAAAATAAGGAAAAATTAGTAAGTTTTTATTTTCTAATAAATTCTTTTGTAAATTATGGTGTCAGTCCATTATTTCATCATTTTAAAAACAGTATTACTCCGCGCCGGAAAGGGTTAAAAAAAATTCTCACCAGATTTTTATAAAAGCCTTTTGATACTTTTAATTAATTAAATTTCCGTGCAATTTTTATTTTATTTATTTTATTAAGAAATTTTTGATTCCATTGATATATTTTTATTATCAAAATTCCATTTATTAAAAAAATAAAACCTTTAAAAAAATTATAAAAAAATAAAACCTTTTATAATCAGCATTGAATGCATGTAATTTTTAATAGAAATATTAGGCAAAGGGTTGGGTTGGGTTGATTATTGACGGCCAATTATCTACACTAGGGATATAGGCCCGGGGGGAGTGCCCTCCGTGGGGGTCTTTATAAGGGAACCTAACCCGTATTTACACATGGATAAATCCACGGCTCGAAGAAAATCACGAAAACTCCGAACGATTAGGCCGACGGGCGCTATTGGGAATTAGGCAAAGGACTTTTGCGCATAAGGATTCGTAATCCCTTACATAAGCATACTAGAACGTCACATATTTTCCCCTTGACGTCAAAATATCACATCCATCTGATGAGAAAACAAAATAACTCTTTTACAATTATATCTATAATTTTACCGTTAAAGACTTCGTGCATTTCATTAAATTTTACTACATATATTTAATAATTACTACATATATTTATTACAAATATATTTAATTTATTTTGAATTATATATGTTTTTATTTTCGTACACTTCAATAATTTTCTAGCTGCGTTCAATGTATGAATAATTTTAATTGAAATTTGCTAATTCAATTTTATTTCGGTAAAATAAAGAATTTGTAATTGTTTAAATTTCAGCTTATCGCGGTATTGTAAATATACTGAAAATGTAATGTTACACTTAAGACCTTTGCGACGAGCCGCACGTATACGTCTCCTTGAGGGTGAGCAAAATCCATGAATTTGCACAGAATATTTTGTCTTATCTAATGACAAAATTTTAGCGATTAAATAATGCAAGAAATTCATTTGAAGAAAAGTGTTGTCAAAACAATAATAGAAGGTAATTTAATACTCGTCGCGAATTGTTGAAGCGAAGTCTAAACAAGAGAAAAGGGACTATGACAATTTAAACTTACCTGCGCCCAAAGTCTGCGCAAAACAGTAAATCTTTAACTTTTAATAATAATACAATGGAATTAATAAAATGCGCTGCAACCCATTTTTAAACGCATAAGCATAAATCATTAATTTCATAACTGTAGAAAACATTTTCAATTTTTTGCGTGCTTTAAATGTTTTATTATTAGCATTGAATGTATGCAATAAAATAAAATGCAAATGGCTTTTGCGCATAAGGATTTGCTATCCATTATATAAGCATGCATGAATTTTACGTGGTCCCTGGATATTTCCGTTAAATTATCGTATCCCACTGTGAAAAGAAAACAAAAATAACTATTATATAGTATATTTTATGTAAATGCATACGCTTTTCTACACATAATTTTGTTGTTTAAACAATACACCTATTGTTTTGCAAATTATATTTATATCCTTTTTGCTGAAAAATTCTTTACTATTTTAATTTTTTAGGAGGACGAAGAAATATGCCAAAACAATTATTTAAAACTTTATGTATATAGAATGTAATGAGTACAATTATTTTATTTATGATCGTAAAACTTTATTTTATGTGTGACGAATATACTTGTCATTAATTTAGCGCATCTTTTATTCGAAACATCTACCAGAAATCTTGAGTAATCGTTGATTAATTTAATCTTTGAATTTCTGTTTAAATAAATCGCAAATATCTTTAGAAATTTCTGGTAGGTATTTTAAATATTACCAACAGGAAAAAAAACTTGATAAACTGGAGCTAAAATTTCGCTGTTAATTAAGAATATGTGTTAAAGTCGTTTAGAAATGCATTCACTTTTTGTCGTTATTATATTATGAGATACTTCATCAGATTCAGATACTTACTTCATCAGATATTTTCATTTAATATTTATCCAAATTTCCGTCATCTGGATTAGACAACAAACACGCATACACGCACAAAATATATTTTCAATTACAGCAACAACAACAATAATAACAATAATAGTATACTTAAATAAAAATATCTTTGATTCAATTTCCAGAATTATTTTAAACACAGTTAAAAACTATCATATTTTTAATGTTGTTATAATTTTTCTTTTTTTTTGAGCATTTTTAAAATTCAGTGAAATTTGAAATTTCAGTATTTCAGTATTTTTCAATTTAATAAATAACGTCCATTTGATATAATTAATATCAGATAAAATTCGTTTAAAAATTGTCAATAGTTGATAGAAATAATATCAACAATTGGCAATATTTAAAAGATTATTATCTGATGTTAATTAGATGAAATAGACATTGTTTATATGTTCCTCCTTTAACCCTCCATTCTTACATGAATAGATCGGAATGCTTTACAATTTCAGGAAATAAAAATTGTGTTGCCCAGGGATAGTTGTTCTTTTCACTTATCATGTTGCCCTTTAAAAGTGGACGCATAAAAACTTGAAATGTTAACGATGAACAAAAAAAATTGACTTACGATTGAATTGCGATTTACAAAACCATTAATAAAGTAGACTGAACCTTGAAATTTTTCTTCTAATTTACATATTTATCTATTTTCCTTATAAACTTACAGCATTAGAAATCTTTTTAAAATTTACTTCTAAATTTATACAATTTTCGTCTGATTTCCGTTATAGTTTCTTTCCTTAACGAATATTTAGAATTTTGAAATTAGTGCGTTATTGTTTTAACTTTGTCAATGAAATATTTTTAAAAAATCAGTTTTATTTAACACGGTGTTTTATTTATAAAATGTAGTTTTTAATTGCATTTTTTTCCCCTCACATAATCGCGCACAATTTTTTAAACTACACTTACGTTTTTTTTTTTTTTTTCCTCAAAATCATGCAAAAAGTATTACAGTCTTTTGCTTCATTTTATCGCTTTACAATGGTACAATAAAGAGTTTTTCGTATAATTTTTCTTCTTAGAGTTTACTGTAATTTCTTTTAATGTTTTCATAGAAATTCAATAAAATATAATTTATATCATATTTTGTAGAAAACTTTAAAAAATTACTTTTTCAGGGTGCTTACACATCTACCTTAAATGTTTAGCAGAAATTTTAGGCTTCATTAATCGAAAAAAAAAGTTACAAATTCTACGATTGAATGAAGTAATTAAAAATTCTGCTACTTAAATTTTAAATAGAAATTTCCTAATCTGAAATAGTGGTGTTAGACGCCTTGGACATACTAAGGCATGTACGCACCTGGCACTTTTTAACTGACTAATTACTTTCAATAATAAAAAAAAAGAAATTAGCCATATTTTTTCATTTAAATACCACTTTATTTTGATGCGTTTTTATAAAAAATCAATAGTTAAACAATTGTCAAATGTTTGCAAAAATCAAATTTTTGATATAAAATCCCCTTTTCCCGATTTTTCTTTGCATGCGGTTTTAAAAAATATTTTAATTTTCGTTAAATACTTATAATTATTTTATTCATATTCCCTTGCTTAATTAATTATAAACACACTTGTATAAACTTCGAAAAGTATGTTTACTTTGAAATAATTTATCCTGCATCAAAAACTATTCTGAACTGTTTCCTTTTATTTCCCTAGATTTTTCCGAACTATTTGTGAACATGAACGTTTAAAATTATCTATAATTCCTATAGTACCTATCACCTATATTCATTCTGAAAAAGGTTTATTTGCATATAGTTTAAAAAAAAGGTTAAATCAGATATTTTATTTGTAATGGAGTGTGTGCTATTTTTATTCAGCAGTATTTTTTTTTCTATTAAATAAAATAAATTCATGACAAATACGCATGTGTCAACTGCAAAATTATATACGTTTTTCAATATTCCTAACTGGTCATAAAAATTGATTTTTTAAATAATTTTTTTAATTAAATTTCATACATTATTTTTCCTCCAGATTCAATTTGTATTCTGAAACTTTTTTATTTATCATTTAATAAATTAACTTATAAGCATTAATTAGCGAGAAAAAATATTTGTGTCAGTTGAAATAATATGTATTCTTTTAATAAACCAACCACATCAAAATTGATTATAACTAACATAATTTTTTATTTTAAAAGTTGCTAATACTTATTCTTAAAATTTCCGATCTTTTTCTTAAGACTCAAATTGTATTCTTTATGTTTTTTAAATTTATATTTAATTAATTAGTTAATTTAATTAATAAAAATTTTATTAAAGTCAACGCACATCGCATATAAATTTTAAAACAATCCTACCTGCATCAAAATCCAGGTAGAGATGCTTGCTTAGATTGCCGAGTATTATTCCGAACAACTTTGTGCACATGGAGTTTCTCTCTCACTGGACATCCCTCCGTCGTAGCCTCTCGCGGCGGAGGTTTCCACGCGTCTGCTGACAAAACTGGGGGTTTTCAAGCACGGAGAACGAAAGGGGGGTTGTAAGAACGCCGGGGATCGTCTGCTCCTCCCCAAGACGCATGCGTATGTGAGTGGGTGGTGATTGCCTTGCTAGGGATGCATTGGAGAAGATGTCTGGGTTTGTTAGATCAAATCACCCTTAGGAAGAAAAATTGGAGGAAATATCAAGTTATCCCCAGAATAATATGACTTTTTTAGGCCTTTTTGCAAAATAGATAAGTTATTATAATTCATGTGAAGATTTAACCCGAATATTTGCATAAGTGGATGAAAACACAATGCGATTAACTTTTATACAGTATCTTTAGATAGCATTTCTTATTATTAAAAGCTATAGAGAAAATTTGGAGAAATATCAAGTTAACCCCAGAATAATTATACAAGCTTTTTTAGGCCTCTTTGCAAAATAGATAAATTATTACAATTCATATTTGTATAAGTAAATGAAAACACAATGTTATTAACTCTTATACAATATCTTTAGATATCATTTCTTATTAATAAAATCTATAGAGAAAATTGGAAGAAAATAAATTGCTTATACAGTTGAAAAATGTCTGCCACTTAATAAAGCGCAGATAACAGATAAAAATTAGTGTTATGTAAAAGTTTTTAGTAACGGAGCAAGCAAACTCTTCTTGCCCGAGCAGTGTTCGGACAAAACTGTTAAGGGGTTAAAGGCGCACGCAGCTTTTGAGTTAGTAAACCAGTATTTTATTAGATCAAATCACACGTAGGAAGAAAATTTGGAGGAAATATCAAGTTATTCCCAGAATAATATGAGCTTGTTTAGGCCTTTTTGCAAAATAGATAAATTATTATAATCCATATTTGTATAAACAGATGAAAACACAATGTGATTAACTCATGTACAATATCTTTAGATAGCATTTCTTATTATTAAAAGCTATAGAGAAAAATTGGAAGAAAATATTTTTCTTGTACAATCGGAAAATGTCTGCCATTCATTAAAGCGCGGATAACAGATAAAAATTAGTGTTAACCAAAAGTTTCTAGTAACGAAGCAAGCAAACTCTTCTTGCCCGAGCAGTGTTCGGACAAAACTGTTAAGGGCAAATTTTAAAATTTTAGATTATTATTGCTTTTAAAAAAATTAAATTATTAAGTAAATTGTAAAAAATTATATTTGCTATATCCTTACATAGTATTTCGTAGTTTTAACTCATTCACGACGATTGACAAGTTTACTTGCAAATAACACGTTCGTTTTATTGAATAAATAAACTAAACATACGAACAAACCACCACTTTTTATGTGCTAAAATATTTTCCTTATACAATCTAAAGCGCACGCAGCTTTTGAATTCGTAAACCAGTATTTTGTTAGATCAAATCACCCTTAGGAAGAAAAATTGGAGGAAATATCAAGTTATCCCCAGAATAATATGAGCTTTTTTAGATGGTTTTGCAAAATAGATAAATTATTAAAATTCACTCGAAGATTTAACCCGAATATTTGTATAATTAGATGAAAACACAATGCGATTAACTCTTATACAATATATTTGGATAGCATATCTTCTTATTAAAAGCTTTAGAGAAAATTGGAAGAAATATCAAGTTATTTCCAGATTGGTATCGGTCTTTCTAGGGTTATTACGCCTTTTACCACAATTTTTTAATACAATTTTTCGCTTTATATAAATGCAGAAAAGCATTACAAATCCTGTAGTCAAACACGGTGTCTACAGTTTCTGCTATTTAAATATTAAATAGAAAAAATTATTAAAATATTGTGGTAAAAGCGTACGAACCCTGTATTCAGGTGTTTTTGTA
Organism: Maratus michaelseni; assembly: GCA_963931845.1. NCBI lineage: Eukaryota > Metazoa > Arthropoda > Arachnida > Araneae > Salticidae > Maratus > Maratus michaelseni. The sequence goes on from OZ007598.1 coordinate 81,950,316, forward strand.
AAGTAGATAAAATACCACGATTCATGTGAGGAATTAAATTAGATTTTTGTATACGCAATCAGATTATCTGAAATACTATATCCTTACAGACCGTTTCAAACATTTTGAAATACTGTATCCTTACAGACCGTTTCAAAAAATTTATATTATTAAGGAAATTGTAAAAAGATTATATTTGCTATATTCTTACAGAGTATTTCGTAGTTTTAAACTCATTCACGACGATTGACAAGTTTACGTGCCATTAACACTTTCGTTTTTATTGAGATAATAAACTAAACTTAGGGGCAAACAACCACTTTTCATGTGTTAAAATATTTTCCTTATACAATCGAAAAATGCCTGCCATTTAAAAAAGCGAAGATAACATATAAAAATTAGTGTTATCCAAAATATTTTAGTAACAAAGCAAATAAACTCTTTTTGCCTGAGCGGTCTTCGGTCAAAACTGTTAAGGAGTTAAACCTTTCAGCCACGGTGGTCCCACTCCGGGCACACCTAATTTTAATTCCTAAATTGCGGCGGCACCAAGAATATTTTAATAAAATTTTGTTTCTACAATGAAAGCTCAAAATAAGGAGTTCTTATTTTCTAAAAAAGTCGTTTGTAAATTTCGGTGTCAGTCAGTAATTTCTCATTTTACGAACACAATTTGTCTGTGCCGGAAAGGGTTAAGAGTCTACATCAGTCACGCGAAAAAACTCGCAAGCTAATGTGTAGTCTATGGAAAGGTTCTTGACAGATTTCTTGTTCGCATTTTAATATTTTAAAATATTTTTTTTTTGCATAGGATCGCTGAGGCCGATCCCTAACGTTGTTAGTTTTTACTTTTTCGATTTGTGTTCCATTTTTTTATATAAGGGTACTTTTATTTTCAGAAGAAGTTCCAACCGGTTCTGAAATTGAAAATGTCCGCTTATTAAAAAAAAAAAAAAAAAAAAAAAAAAAAAACTGCAACCAAAATCAAAAAAGTAAAAACTAACAATGTTAGGGATCGGTCTCAGCTATCCTATGCAAAAAAAATCATTTAAAAATATTAAAACGCGAGCAATGAATCTGTCAAGAACCTTCCCATAGACTTAAAAATAGCTTGAATGTTTTTTTTTTCCGTGACTAGTGTAGACTCTTAAAGGCGCATGCAGCTTTTGAATGCGGAAACCAGTATTTTACCCCGGAAAATACCCCCTTATGAAATTGCAAATTGTGAGCGATTAAATAGGCCAAAATTACAATATGATGAAATTGGTGTTGAAGAATTAAAAGAAGCGTAAAAGACGGCGGTCGTGAATTGGTAAATACTGTATGAATGTTGATCAAATCTATTTGCAACAATCCAACAACAGTTTGATACAAATCCTATAATGTGATTGTATACAGTAAATAGACTTGAATATGATTTACTTGAGAACTATCCAACTACAAAATATTTTTTTAGATTATTAACACTAAACATACCAATAGCCGGTGATTCGACCGATACCAAATAAAAATATGTCGATTCGAACGAGAAATTTCTTCATAAAATAAATAGAATAGAACACGTATATAAGTTAAATGAAAAGTTGAAGGGATTTAAATAAAAATTCAAATCTATTTGGAACAATCTAACAACAATTTGATACAAACCTTATAAAGCGATTGTATAAAGCAATGACAATTGAATACGATTTTCTTTAGAACTACAAAATATCCAACTACAAAATATTTTTTTAGGTTTTCAGCACTAAACATATCAATAACCGCTCATTTGACCGGTAGCAGATTATGTCGATTGGAGCGAAAATGTTTTCATAATATAAATAAAATATAAATATCATACCTGCCATCCTTGCACTAAACTTCCGTACAATGTAGGTTAGTTTAACCGAGGTTAAATATGTTTCAAACCAGAATTTTCTCTTAAGAAATGCATTCAAATAGGTTCCACAATGGAACAATGTATTGAGCATCATGGAATACCTAGTTGCAGTCAACTGAACTTCCAGGTTAGAGGTAATTTGACTTGCGAGGCAGAAATGAGCCGTGAGAAGTTTAAGAGTTAAAATTTAAATAAATAATAATAGGTTCCACATAAGAACATGAAACTAAGAATATATTATTTTTTCAGATATATTTTCTGGTTAAAAATGTCTTTAACCCTTTCAGGGGCAGTGGTACATTTATGAAGCCACTTAATTTTAATTTCCAAACGTCACAGTGGCACCATAAATTTGCTAAAGTTTTTGCCATTTATTATACAAGTGTTTTTTTGGCCCTTTTTCATTTACAAATAAATTTCTACGTTAATTCCGGTGCCAGTCATTTATTTCAACATTTTAGTACTGAAAGTACTTTGCCCCTGAAAGGGTTAACCTGGATCAAATTAACACACATTGTACGGAAGTTTAGTTGAAAGTTGGCAGGTATGTAATATAGAAATAAGGTAAATAAAAAAGTTAAATAGTTTCAAAAAAGTTCTTGGGTGAAATACTTTTATAAAGCGTGAGTAATATTCTCGGTATGTTTAGTGTTAAACCATGAGCAGGGGTGCAAAAATTTAGGCGTCAATGGGCTGATTCCCACCACTAAAATTTAGTAGTATTCTTCGTCAAATTTTATTAGTATACTTCGTCTAAATTTCATCAGTATTCTTTTTAGGCGAAGAATACTAAAAATTTAGCAGTGGGATTCGGCCCATTGGCGCCTAGATTTTTGCACCCCTGACCATGAGATACAAAGTATAAAGAGTCGGCATATAAGTGAAAAATTATCCTCACAGGAATCGGGGCTTGATTGCCCGCAGGGGGCAAACTTACACCAACATTTTATAAAATAAAATTCCCCCTTATTTAAAAAAAGGAATTTTGTGCTAAAATATGGCGAACATTCGTCAATAAAATACTGGTGGAAGTTTGCTCCTGCAGTAATCCGGCCCTGGGAAGAATATCACGATATGTCCATTTTGATATGAGTTTTGTACACATTTTTGGAATGTAGATAAATGAATACGATTCACGAGAGGAATTAAAGAGATATTTGTATACCTACATACCTGGCAAACTCCTTTTATTCTTCTGTAAAATGTGGATCCATTTCATCCTGGTTACATACGTTTCAAATCATAATTATTTTTAGAAAATTAATTCAAAAAGTATCCACAAATCAACGTTAATTAAATAGTGATGCATAAAATAAATTTTCTGATTTGAATTTGAAGCATGTTTAACCCTAGTTCAAATCAATCCATTTTTTACAGAATAATAGTTAAAGGTTGGCAAGTAGTATGTAACTATATGCATAACAAGAAAGTTTTAATAAGTGTTTCTAAATCTATAAAATAAATTGAAAGAAATATCAAGTTATTCCTAAATTACCATAAGTTTTTCTAGGCATTTTCACAAAATAGGTAAAATAAAGCTATTCATGGAAAAAAAATCGAAATCATTGTATATCTACATAAATATAGAATAAAGTTATCTCCTAAAGAATATCCATATTTTTAAAAGTAAAAGGAAATATGAAGCAATATCAAACTATCCCCATATTGATATCAATTTTTGGGCATTGTTGCGTACCCAGAGTACAGCGCCTAGAACAAATAGTGTGGAAAACGGTTTTACCGTTTTTTAATTCAAAATTTTCGAATTCCAATCGGAAATTCTGAAATAAGATTTTTTAGTTTAAGAAGTCACGAATTATCTGCCATTAAGTAAGGAAAAGAACATATTAGGGAATTTCTGATAAATATACTAAATTTCGGAATTTTAAAAAAGTCAAACTGGTAATGCTTTAAAAAGTGCTAAAAAATAGTAGCCAATAAACGTGAAACGATGTGGTACAATAATAGGGCGATCGCAGCGACAGCTGCTTTAAAAATAGATTTACCTCTGGCAAAAGTAATCGTTTCACTATTGTCAACATGAACATAATTTCTGTTCATAAAATCTTCTTGTAAGTGTATATTTCAGATGTAACTGATTTTGACGTTAGTTTTTTATCATATCAGGGAATTAATCTTTTCCACTCTTTTAGTAGAGATTCGCCATGATCAATATCATTCATATTTTCAAAGCTTATGAAAATCACTATACATGTCAAAGGAAATAGGGTATGATTTAAATATTGAAAATATTTACCTCCAGCTGAAACGTTTTCTCAGTTCGATTCTCATACAATTTTTGCGTTGTAAAGAACTAGCTTACAGTGGCGTAGCCGGAGAGGGAGTGGGGGAGGTTCAAATTCTCTGGAAACCAGTAATATTATAAAGTTTTCTTAGCTTTCAATATCGCAGAAAATTCTCCGATTAGATAAGGCAGAAATATTTTTATAACCTTAGTGGTATCCAAACTATCTGGACCTCCTCCCTGTCTACGACACTGTTAGAAGATGTCGCTGCGATCGACCCGTTATTTTTTCAGCATCATTCTACATTTATCGGATTCAATTTTTTAGTACTATTTTGTAGCCGTTTTCCACACTATGTATTCTATAGGCGCTGTACGCAGAGTATTCGGAAAGTGTGAGGGGAGGTTGGGATACCATTTTTCCATAAAAGAAATATTAGCTTTGTTTATTCGCTGAATTCTGGGATTAAACAAGGCGAATATATTTCTGTATAAAAAGTTATAACTAGTATCACCCTCCCCTCCCAATAAAATTACGTTCTTACGCCAATAAATCTAATATTTTTACATAGCATTTTATATTTTAAAGCTATAAAATAAATTGAAAGTAATAGCATGCAATCCCTAGATTGGTATCAGCTTTTCAGATATTTTTGAAAAGCTGATGAACTAGCATGATTCATGAGAAGAATTAATCCAGATATTTGTAAACGCAATCAAATAATCTCTAATACCATATCCTTATAGAGCATTCACTATTTTTTAAGCTTTTGAAAAAAATTCGAAATGTGTGATCAAATTACAGAATATTTCGTATTTTAAAACTTATAAGTATGAAAAGATAATCAGTTGATAATCAAGCCTTTTACGACAAGGTTAAGAAATATTTCATATGAGTCATGATATCTGTTTCGTGTAAAATAAAGACAATGTAATACGATTTTCTTCAAAAATTTACAAGTGGATATTATTTTTAGATTTTAGACAGCGAGTGAACAGTAAATTTGAAATGTACGTGCATTATTTTATTTTATATACAATTTTGTGTTTCACTGGTCAATTACCGGCAATGTTGCCAGTGGTGTGCTGTTTTAAAATTCAGATTACTTGATTGGCACAACTTTTCTAAACAATATTATTACTTAGAATTGGTTTCGTGCCGCTTACTGGCGAAAACAATAATATCGTTTTCACCAGTAAGCGGCACAAAACCGATTCTAAACAATAATATTGTTCTCGCCTTATATAATCTGTTATTAAACAAGCCGAATTTTACTTTCTCAAAAATCTGGTAGCAATCAAGAAAACTGAATTTTAAAAAAGTAGCCCACTAACAATACCGGTAATATTACCGGCACATGGTCAATTACTGAGGTACTCACACAACTATCAAAAAATTAATTTCCCTTAGCAGACTTTTCGGTAATTACACATTCTATAAGTAATATTTTTAACAACATGTTGTGAAAATTATAAAAAATACTCTTTTTTATAATAATTTGTCGTAATTATTAAATGAAAGAATCGTTCAAAAAATTTCAATTCTTGGTATACGGAAGAAAACGTAATTTTTCATAACTTTGTAAATAAATGGCAATAGTTTTATTAACCCCTTAATCGTCGCGCCCTATAAGTGTAGGCTACTTTTTGAAAAATCAGATTGCTTGATTATCACCAGTTTTTCTTAAGTAGAAATATTTGCCTTATGTAATAGGCAGATAAAATAATGCGAAAATAAAACCAATTATACTATTTTAAAAAACTGGTGGGAATGAAACAATCTGAATAAAACAGGCGTAACCTACGCTGCCCGTGAATGTCTCGGGCACGACGATTAAGGGGTTAATAGTACCTGCAAACGTTTTAGTAATTAGTTATGAAAATATTAGTTTGGTAATTATTATTATTAATTTTTAGTGAGTTTGATTTTCTCTGTATTTCGTTAATAATGTATTTCTTCATTTAATAAAGAGCTTTTTCCTCAATTCCTGGACCTGTCTGTTAAACCAGTCAGCGTGCTCAATCTTATTTTTCTCACGAGAGTGCGTGCAAATTTTTTGTAAATGGAAGCATGCGTTCGAATGTTAAGTGTCGACATTAATAAAAACTTACAAGCGATTTGTATAACCTCCTATTTAAAATCCAATTAAACATATACGCGAAGTACGCGTTCAATTATTCCAGAAAGAGAAACTGCTCTCGTAATCTATGAAATTTTTTGCATTGTTATTCGCGAGATCGGTGTTGCCATTTTGGCAGTTTTTTTTTCAGATCGATTGATTTTAGAAACAATAATATTCGCCTTATTTAATCTGTCATTTAAAAAATGGAATATAACTAATTAAAAATACGTGGTAGGAGTCAAGAAATCTAAATATATATATATATATATATATATATAAACCCTCTCAACTGGCAACATTACACACGGATCGTATGCCGCAGCTGAAGAATACCAGATTTTACGTAGAGTTAGTATTTGCCATATTTAATGAAAACAGTTCTAAGTTTAAATGGGCGGCAATTACGAAAATTCTGGAAAAAATATGAGAATCTTTTTAGGGATGTGTATTTTTATTTGATACTAAACTTTTCTTTTGATAAGATTGAATGTGAATTTCTTAAAATTAATTATATGCTAGGGATTAACAGTTTTTTTCATGTACGAAGTTATTAAGAAAATGAGATATTAGATTTCTCGGAAATGATATTTCTCCGACTTTTTGCATACCAGTATAATCTTAGAGAAAATATTAATCTGTTAAATTACAGAATGTTCCGATTAAATAAAAAAACATTTTCTCTAAGATTATACCGGTATGCAAAAAGTCGGAGAAATCTAGAATCTAGGAATAGAATACCATATTTTACGTAGAGTTAGTATTTGCCATATTTAATGAAAACAGTTCTAAGTAATGGGCGGCAATTACTTTACGAAAATTCTGGAAAAATATGAGAATCTTTTTAGGGATGTGTATTTTTATTTGATACTAAACTTTTCTTTTGAAAAGATTGAATGTGAATTTCTTAAAATTAATTATATGCTAGGGATTAACAGTTTTTTTCATGTACGAAGTTATTAAGAAAATGAGATATTATATTTCTCAGAAATGAGATTTCTCCGACTTTTTGCATACCAGTATAATCTTAGAGAAAATGTTAATCTGTTAAATTGCAGAATGTTCCGATTAAATAAAAATACATTTTCTCTAAGATTATACCGGTATGCAAAAAGTCGGAGAAATCTCATCCCTGTTCTGGAACAACTTCTAAATATTATGTACTTTTTTTATGTACTTTTTCAATTTGGTTCTGGCTTTAATGACAAAAAATGTTTCGTATTCGGGCGGGCTCGGATTTAAAATCGTCGGGCTCGGGCTCCGAAGAGCGAGCACGAACTCATCTCTAGCAAGTATATTATAAAAACATCAAAAACTTTTTACTCCAGAGACGTCGCAAATGACTACCTCTATTTCGTGAACTGTAACAGAACGTTTTAAGGAATGTTTTATAATTTTATTTACTTTTACACTCAATTTATTCTGTATATTTTATCTGGTAAGAGATTATTAATTTAGTGTATGTAATTTTTATAATTATCTTTTAAAAAATATTCCTATTAGACTATTAGAGCAATATCAGGCATGCAAAATGGACGATCCCCTTAACCTAAATCCATGTATACATATCTTGACTTTGTTCACGTGTTTAGAGATAAATTGGTTTATGTCAACCTAAAATCAGTACGTACTCACATTAAATTTGATTTTTGAGTATCCAAAATCTGACTGATAATTTTCGTCTGGAAAGACCAACGCGACGCCTATGCTGTTAAATAAATCTCTACATAATATCCGTATTTATACTAAAAAATCTTCAATGCGTATAAATGTGTCGCAGTGAAGAGCCATAGTTTCCATAAATAATTTTAAAAGTATGTCCACATAAGCGTGATTGAGTTTTACGGACGGATATTTCCCGATCTAATATAAAGCGATTCAAATGAAAAATCTAAATAGAGATGGGAAGTTAATGAAAATGTTTCAATATATTTTTGTATTTATCAATGAAATGTAAAGTGATTTCGGAATAAAATTGTGCTAACTTTTTTTAATACTTTTATAACATATTCAATTTTATTTCACTAAATATATTGGAAAAAATTACTTATTTTCTTATTACGATTTTCTCCTAGTCCACGGTCGTTTTCTAGAAGGTCAATTGCCGCCACAATTTCGGAAAAATATTCTTCTAGTGAAGGAAATTCTCAGAATAAATAAGGCGAAAGAAAACTATCCAGGAAAAGGGGTGTCAATTGGCCTTCTGGCACGTGGGTTCAACACCTCTGTATATAGTCACATTATGACTTACTGAACAATAATTTTGAAAACAAAAATAATATAGTCACCACACACACAAAACAAAACGGAGGGAGATAACTGTCTGTAACATACAAATTACAATTAATATATAATTCTTAATTTTCTGCTTTCCAAAGTTAAAGCATCATTCATTGATATATTGCGGAAAATCTTTCAAACTGGCAGATGAATTTAAGTGATCTACAAATTGCATATTTTCTTCCCAATTCCTGCTTACCAGACTGAAAATGTTGCTTATGGGAGTGATTGAAGAAAAAGAAATTTAAAATCTGTTTCATGATCTAAAGAATATTCAAATTAGGGGGTTGCTAAAAGTTTGAAATAGGGAGATTCATAGAGTCCACATCTCTTTGTTATATTGTTGAAAATCCAGTTTCAGGATCAGCTCGGATTGGCGCTTTAAAAAATGTCTGTTTTGGCGGTGATCGCTTTCTTGGCAACTTCGATTTCATTCTCTCAATAAAAATAAACGTAAACAAACCAAAACGAAACTGTTGCTCCTTCTAGGATTTAATGTCAAAGAGGAAGGATAGAAATAAGTTATGAGAGTCCCACCCATGGTAAAAAAAGGATTGTTTAATCTTCTGGATGGATTTTCTTTTTCTGTTTTTGCTGCTGTATTTTATTTTAATGTTATAAAATGGCTTTGTCCTTGTATTAAATGTTACTTAAATTATATTTTTTTTATTAGTGATATAAGATATTAAGTACGATAACACAAATTATTTCGAGATTTCTGCTTGGAAAGCTTCAATCTGACACAATCATTTCACGAAATGTAACAAATTAATGTCAGATTTTTTTTTTTTTTTTAATTCTAAAAATGCATTAAATTTAGCAGGCATTATTAAAATAACAGAAAATCGAACAGTATTTACAGTATCTTTTTTTTTTATTACAAAAGTGAAGAATTTGTGGAAAGTTAGCAGTGGCATGTTATCCATATACTTAAAGCTAACCTGCTTTTTAGTTTTTCGTGCAAAAATGCCTTTTATAGGCATGCGCGAGCATTCAGCTAATCAGCTAGAGGCTTTTACTATCTTCAGACGCGATATTTCAGCCAATGAGGTGAAGGTTTTTCCTCTCTCTAGAAGCGTATGTGGATTACTACGACTCCATTTGGTTGTTCGGTTGTTGAAACTTTATGGATTTCTTTTATTAAGGTATTTTTTCATTTTACCGTATTTATTTTCTTTTTAAGTCGTATGTATTTTACTACTTTGAATTTTTTATAACTAACCCTTTTTTTGAGAGAGAGAGAGAGATTTCTTGTCACGAAATTCCGCGAATCGTTTCCGATGTAAACAAGTGTAAAATTTCAGTTTTTTAAACTTTTAATATGTAATTCTGTGTGATATGATTAAATTCAGGTTTTCTCAGCGACGATCACAGTATTTTTACCAAATAATTTTTGTATTAATCAAGCTTTTTTGGTTATTAAGCATAGCTAAACACGAAAGAAAACTTTGTTATTTTAAGATTTTGATGTGAATTATTTGCGTACATTTATAAGGCGAGTTTCACTGAATAATTCAAGAAAAAAAAAATCTCATCATTATACATATTTAGTTATGCATTATTAATTATTTACTTGGCCTTTACTTTTAATATTTCAAACTTACAGCTGAATGTAACTATTAAAACATTTGAAATACTGTATTCGTAAAATGAAATTTCAGCTTAAACACTCGACAATTACTTTTACTTATGCATTATTAATTATTTACTTGGCCTTTAATTTTAATATTTCAAACTTACAGCTGAATGTAACTATTAAAACATTTGAAATACTGTATTCGTAAAATGAAATTTCAGCTTAAACACTCGACAATTACTTTTACTTATGCATTATTAATTATTTACTTGGCCTTTAATTTTAATATTTCAAACTTACAGCTGAATGTAACTATTAAAACATTTGAAATACTGTATTCGTAAAATGAAATTAGCTTAAACACTCGACAATTACTTTTAGGTTAAATTCAGGTTTTCTCAGTGACGATCACAGTATTTTTACCAAATAATTAAAAGTACTACATGCATGCATCTATCTATCTGTCTATCTATATTAGAAATTGTGCAGGTTTCTGGTCACTGTTTTGTTTACATATTTTAAACAAAAATTTCAATTTAATAATGCACTGAAAATTATAATGAATGCTTACAATTAAACACAACAACACAAAACAAAAAATTTCACAAAAACACATTATTTCCCCGATATTTTCCCACAACTAATCAATAAATTTCATGATATTTTATTGCGATTTTAAACCATGAACTTTAGTACTTTTCTGTTATACGGACACTATGCCAAAATGTATGTATGTATGTAAATGTATGTATGTATGTTTGGCAACAATGGTGTACGTATAACGGAAAAGTGCCTGAATTATTATTTATATATATATATATATAAAATATAAACATAATTGGCGACACAGCAAGTTTTCTGGATTTCTCCCTGGCTCTCTAACCACATTGTTAACAAAACAAAAAATTCACGAAAAACACATTATTTCCCCGATATTTTCCCACAACTAATCAATAAATTTCATGATATTTTATTGTGATTTTAAACCATGAACTTTAGTACTTTTCTGTTATACGGACACTATGCCAAAATGTATGTATGTATGTATGTATGTTTGGCGACAATGGTGACCGTATAACGGAAAAGTGCCTGAATTATTATTTTTTTATATATATATAAAATATAAACATAATTGGCGACACAGCAAGTTTTCTGGATGTGAAAGGCGGAGATGAATTTCATTCATTCAATGACCTTTTAAAAAGTTTCAAGTTTGGATTGAGTGCACATGAACATAGAAACCGATACCTATTTCTATGTTTATGATTGAGTTATTTGGATATCTTTTCGTATAGCACAGAAAATCATTTCTCCCGCTTTCGTAATACAGATAAATTCTGGTGTATTTTTTTTCTTCTTTTTATATCATAAGTACTTTTCTACTTTAAATTTTTTTAACCTAATAGTAATTGTCGCGTTTCTAAGCTGAAATTTCATTTTTCGAATGCAGTATTTCAAATGTTTTAATAATTACATTCAGCTGTAAGTTTGAAATATTTAAAATATTAAAAGTAAAGGTCAAGTAAATAATTAATAATGCATAACTAAATATGTATAATGATCAGAATGACATATTAAAATGTGTACAGAATGACTTGAAAATTTTAAAAAACTGAAATTTTGCACTTGCAACTTAATTGTAAATTTCATTGTTTACATTGGAAACCATTTGTGGATTTTAAGAATTTGCGGAACTTCGTGTCACCAAATTACTAAATCTCTCTCTCTCACTCTCCAAAAAAAAAAAGGGTTAGTTTAAAAAAATTCAAAGTAGCAAAATACATACAACACAAAAATAAAATAAATACGGTAAAATGAAAAAATTACTTTAATAATAGAAATCCATAAATTTTCAACAACGACATCAAACGAACGCGACAGATCGACGAACATTGCGTTTTTTAAGCGACTGATCGACGAACCTTGCGTTTTTTGGGAACATATCGACAAAGTTTGCGTTTATTCCACAATCGATCGACGAAATTTTTCTTTTTTCCCTGACTGATCGACGAACTTTGCAATTATTCCGCAATCGATCGACGAAATTTGCTTTTTTCCGCAACTGATCGACGAACTTTGCGTTTTTTCCGCGACAGATCAGCGAACTTTGCGTTTTTTCTGCGACAGATAGACGAACATTGCGTTTTTTAAGCGACTGATCGACGAACCTTGCGTTTTTTGGGGACAGATCGACGAACTTTGTGTTTATTCTGCAATCGATCGACGAAATTTGCTTTTTTCCCCCGACTGATCGACGAACTTTGCGTTTTTTGGTGACAGATTGACAAACTTAGCGTTTTTTCCGCGACAGATCGATGAACTTTGCGTCTTTTCCACGATCGATCGGTGAATCTCAATCAAGTAAAATCTAAAGTCAGAAATTTATTTAACAACCTAATTGTTAAGGGTCCCTAACACATTTAATGGAACTCGAAAAATACACCGCATATATAAAACTTAACTTTCTTCCCTTTTTTATAATAAAAATAAACATTTTACATAATCATTCTCAGTTGACTTAATTTTCTCAATGGTATTTTGTCATGTCTGCATTAATGTAATTCTTTAAATAACACGTAAAATAATAGTGGGGTTTAAAAATTTTTTTTCTCCCTCCCAAACATTACAACTCCCCTCCATTTAAAAATGTTGGTAGGGAGACTCCCGTCCTTTGAAAAATTGAATTTCAAGCCCTGCCTATAATATGTTTGTGTGTATTGAGGTTTGTATAGATGTTTGTATGTGTGCTGTTTTTAATAAAGACAGTTTCATTTTTCACACGAACCTTTCAAAAAATTCACATTCTTTGCGCAATCCTTTAACAAAATTCGCATTTTTTTTTCGTGATTCTTTAATGAAATTCGCATTTTTTTCTGTATTTTTTTTTGTCGAGATTCACAATTTTTTCAGCTATCCTATGACGTAATTCGTGTTTTTTTCAGCAATAATTTGACGAAATTTGTGTTTTTTCTGCGATTTTTTTTTCACGAAATTTGCGTTATTTTCCATGATTCTTTTATGAAATTTGCGTTTTTCTGTGATCCTTAGACGAAATTTTCTTTTTTCGCAATGCTTTGATAATAATCATATTTTCTCTGCTGCCTTTTGATAAGATTCATGAATTTTCAGCAATCCTTCGATGAAATTCATGTTTTTTCAGCAATCTTTGAAGAAATTCGCATTTTTCTCGCGATACTTTAACGAAATGTGCGTTTTCCAGCGATTTTTTGATAAAATACATTTTATTCCGCAATTTTTAGACGAAATTTGGCAAGAAAGCGCTATCTTTTGGTGGAATTTCCTGTTTTGCGATTCTTTGACAAAATTTGCTCATCTTTTGCGTAAATCGCGTTTTTCTGTGGCCTTTTAACAAAATTCACGTTTTACATGATCCTTTGATGAAATTAGTGTTTTTCCCGTGATCATTTGACGAAATCTAGGATTTTTTTCCCGCGAAGATTGATTATATGTTTTTAGTCTGCAGGTGCCCTAAAAAGTTTGTGACGCCAAACAAACAAAATTCATCCTTAAGATTTATTGTTTCGTTTCTGGAAATGAACGACTGTCAACTCATTGGCTGAATTATAAAGGGTGAAATGTGTAGGCACTGAGTATCATCTATACTATTAACAGAGTTTCCCCCAGGTTTAAAAAGGGGCAAGGTGCTGCTGGTGAGAAAAAGGGCACTTTTTTTATTCTTAAGGGCACTTTTTGGATTTTTGAGGCCACTTTTCAGGTTCTTAAGGGCACTTTTTTAATTGTTAAAGCTTAAAGGTATTCTTTTGGTTTTTAAAGCCACTTTTGATATTTCAAAGTCAAAACACTCTTTTTAAGACAACATTGAGTCAGTTTTTATTATGAAATCAAATTTTTTAATGCAAAAAGGAGAAAGGGCACTTTTTTTACTGAGAGCAAGAAGGGTGCTAATTATTTTGCTGGAGGGGGCAAGAAGGGTGCTAATTATTTTAATGAGGGGCAAGAAGGGTGCTATTTTGCAAACCAAAGGGCAGGCAGGGTGCAGCACCCTTCTGAAACTGTCTGGGGGAAACACTGCTATTAATGTCGGTAAACGTCTGTCTGTGTGTGTGTTGTTGTGTCTGGCGTCTGTAAGCACAAAACTCTGCATGCAGACGATGGACATAAGTGTTTTTGGTATAAAAAAATTCGGAAGGGGAGTTTTTAAAATTCACAACATTTTGCGGGAGAAGAGGGGTGCGAACGTTAAAAAATGAGTCCGCATCAATAATTATGGCGGCGGGGGGGGGGGAGTATGTTTTGTCCACACGGGGCGGAGACTTTTCTTTGCTGACACCACTCATATGATATATCGTTCGAAAGGCCTGCGACTGCCTTTTCATGTTATGCATCTGTGTGGTCCATCCCCCCCCCCGTCAATTGGGGCACTTTTCTAAATTTTGCACATACCACTCATGTTATATATCGTTAAAAATGTCTGTGACCGCTTAATCATATTATGCATCTCCGGTGTCTAACCCCCCCTTTGCCCCCCCAAGGGGGTACTTTTGTAAATTTTGCACAAACCCTTCATGTTACGTATTGTTGGAAAGGTCTTTGACTGCTTATTCATGTTATGCATCTCCGGAGTCCATCCCGCCATTTCCCCCCTTTTAAGGGGGGCACTTTTCTAAATTTTGTTGACACCCCTCATGTCATATAATGTTGGAAAGATCTGTGACCGCTTAATCATATGCATCTCCAATGTCCATCTCCCCAATTTGCCCCCCCCCAAGGGGGCAATTTTCTGAATTTTGTTGACACCCCTCATGTCATATATTGTTGGAAAGGTCTGTGACCGCTTAATGATATTATGCATCTCCAATGTCCATCTCTCCAATTTGTCCCCCCCCCTCCCCCAAGGGGGTACTTTTCTAAATTTTGCAGACAACCCTCATGTCATATATCGTTGGAAAGGTCTGTGACTGCTTAATCATATGCATATCTCCAATGTCCATCTCCCCACTTTGCCCCTCCCCCAAGGGGGTTCTTTTCTAAATTTTGCAAACAACCCTCATGTCATATATTGTTGAAAAGGTCTGTGACCGCTTAATCATATTATGCATCTTTAATGTCCATCTCCCCAATTGCCCCCCCCAAGGGGTCAATTTTCTAAATTTTGTTGACACCCCTCATGTCATATATTGTTGGAAAGATCTGTGACCGCTTAATCATATTATGCATCTCCAATGTCCATCTCCCCACTTTGACCTCCCCCTCCCCCAAGGGGGTACTTTTCTAAATTTTGCAGACAACCCTCATGTCATATATCGTTGGAAAGGTCTGTGACTGCGTAATCATATGCATATCTCCAATGTCCATTTCCCCACTTTGCCCCCCCTCCCCAAGGGGGTACTTTTCTAAATTTTGCAGACAACCCTCATGTCATATATCGTTGGAAAGGTCTGTGACTGCTTAATCATATGCATATCTCTGATGTTCATCTCCCCACTTTGCCCCCCCCAAAGAGGTACTTTTCTAAATTTTGCACACAACCCTCATGTTATATATCGTTGGAAAGGTCTGTGACCACTTAATCATATTATGCATGTACCGTGTCCATCCCCTACTTTACCCCCCCCAAGGGGTTACTTTTTTAAATTTTGCACACACCCCTCATGTTACATATCGTTTGAAAGGTCTTTGACTGCTTATTCATGTTATGCATCTCCTTGGTCCATCCTGCCATTTCCCCCTCCCCAAGGGGGCACTTACCATTTACTTGCACAACAGCGCTAAATGTGTCAAATGAAAGAAATTCCGCGAGTGCATGTGCCAGTGAAACTTAGCCAATTGCTGTTCTTCAACCTAGCTTTAATTCAAAGTGGGTTTTTTATTTATTTGAATTATTCTGCAAAAGTTTCAAACATTTTAAAGCAGCTATGAATTTTATTTTTATGGTACTATCAAGTTTTTGCCGTCAAATTTTGACGGGTTCCATCTAGTAAAATATTATTTGATTTGATAATGTATTTTATAGGTTTTGAAAACGTGAAATCACATACTGTCTTTATGTAACAATACATTCGATAGAACATATTTTTGCTGCAATCCAGAATTTTTGTTTTGCTTTTGATTTTCCAATTTAAAGGCATATTTTTGGCAATCTTTCATATATATATATATTTAATTGAAAGTATAAATGTATTACAATATTTTTAATCAAAAGGAAAACATCGATAGATAACATTATACGCATGTATAGAAAAAAAAATTCAAATGCACAGTATATTTTTTTTATTTTTTTATTTATTTATTTTTTTGTATGAAAAATAAAAATTCCAGGATATTTCATATCTACTAAGTTAGAATTTGTGTAATTTTTTCTCTGTTAAAATAACTATTATTTTGCACAAGTTTCTGAGAAGAAATAATTTGCAACTTTTGGATGCTATAAAAAATTAAGTTTAACTCTCAAGTGTTTTTTTTTTCTTTATAATTATTGAAGATAATAACCACCGGCAACTATTGAAGATGTTTACTTCTAAACAATACTTGCTGTCGTAATTAGATGCTATAAAACCTTCTCAAATACAAAATGGCTATTTTATGATTTTAGGTAGATTTCGTAAGAAATACTACCTATTACATTCTCCCCTATGTTGGACTTTCTGAAAAGTTTTTGCAGATCTACGCCGATCATCACTTCCAGAACCCAAAACCACCCCCAATTCAAAACTTTTATCTATCTATCTATCTAGATCACTTTTTTATGGACACGATAACTTCAATAATTCTGCACAAATCTCTTCCAAACTCATACACAAAATTAAAGTGCATAATATCTTGGTCAAGTTCGATAATGGGTAAAATCGAACCAAAGGGGGGGGGGGGGTGAAAACAGAAAAATCCCCATAGCTTCTTAATTATGATACGTATCGAATCCGTTTAAAGTTATTAATACTTCTAGAAAAAGGGCCGAAAATTTATGTATGACAGATTTTTGATATCATTAAAAATTACCTCAAGGGGGGGGGGATAGGATTTAAGAAGAAAAGAATTCAAAACTTCGTCAATTCACAAGATATCAAATCTGCTTAAATTTATTATAAATCCTCTTAATAGTATCTACAACTTTTACTTTGACAAGTTTTTTTATAAGACCAACTCTTATAGCCCGAAAGAAAAAAAAAATCCTGTCTACAGACACAGGTAGATTTTGAAGTGGGTGGTCTAAACTGCCGAATCATGGCAAAAAGGTCATTTCTTATGCAATTCCCAATAAACAGGTGTCCCACTATCTGTATTTTCAAAATCTACCTGTGCCTGTAGGCCGAGCCGTCAGGAAATTGTTTCATTAATTTGTGATCGGAAATGTATGAAATTGGCAGGTGTTCTTATTTAGTTTGCTATCAAAAGAGGCTTTCAATAAAAGCAGAAGATATTTCAGAAAAGTCCGTCAGCATTTTGAACCGAATTTCCGATGCCGCAGCACTTGAAAGAAAAATGTTGTCACAT